>CM059416.1:1125000-3625000 GCA_030378225.1 Knoxia roxburghii
CATCACAATTTAAAAAGTAAAAAATTTGAGAGTCGAGTATTAAAATACAGTGTAAATAACAGTCTAATACTAAAATTGACGATGAAAGTTAGAAATAAAAATTTTAATTTATACTAAAAAAATAAATTAAGCACTAGTGCTGTCTAGATAACAATTTGAATAAAATTGTGGGCTGGCCTCAACAATGAAGAAAGTGGGATTTGTGGATGGCCGTCATTTGTCAGAACCCTAGTTCGGTACTACCGGACAACCCTCAAAGAGGATGAATTTAAGCCGGCAGTTAATCCAATATATGAAGGTCTATATCGCTGACTTTATTCACTAGTTCAATTTCTCTGCTTGTCTCTTGTTCTACAATACTTATATATGTATTCCGTGGAATTAATTAACTTTGTTCTCCTATTTAACCAACAACAAAGAGGAAACCACCTCCAAAAGCACATGCTTTGCATCAAGTCCCAAAAATGGAAAATTCTTAAAAATAGGCGCTTCATGACTTGTCCACCGCATAATTAACATTGAATTGAAATGACGATAGTAAATATGATAATGAGAAATTAAGTTATACAAGTGTAATTTGAACTTGGTATAATAAAATATAATATGAAGCAGTCAACTATTAGATAAAAGTGAATGGATCTCATTTCCATAAGTTGAACCCGTGCATGGTAGTACGTTGGCCTACATACGTGAGCAAAATAGCAGGCTTTTTGGTTGGGGAATAAATCGGGGTGGTGACCGGTGACCGGTCTTTGATGACATCGGGTCGGAGCAGAGCAGCAGGAGGAGGAAGTGTGGGAAGATGGAGAAGAATCATTTCAGAAGCCGGTTAGAATGGGGACAAAAAGCTGGCTGTGGGTTGTGGCGCTGTGTGTGGTCTCATTGGGTCCGTATTTCTGTACTTATTTCAACCATTGCTTCCAAGGCATGCCTGCCTCCCCTCCCTCCATGGCCATGGCCATCCCACCTTCTTCATGATGATGAGAGCCACTACTGTAAATCACTCCAAAACTATATATACATATATTAAAACTACCCTCTCTGTTGTTTTTAATTTATTCCAAAATCAGCTGGAATCGTTACCAACAATTTTCGCTCTTTCCTCCCTTCTTTCTCCCCCTGACCGCACTCCTTGTTTTTATCTGTCAGATGCTTTGCTTTGGATGCCAGAAAAAAAATCAAACCACCCAAAACAATGTTAATACAAACGAGTTCCAACTTCCAACGGATTATTTTTAAAACCATTGTCTTCATCCTCACCGTTTACTATCAATCATATTCATCCCATGCCAATCACAATATCTCATCACAGTTAGTCCCCAAATTTAATCTCTATATTATTCGTTTTACAAAAGAGTTCTAATAATTTTTTAAAAAAAAAAAAACAACATAATATTACTTTAAAATTTTTTATCAAGCAACTCCAAATTCAAGTGTTCTTTTCGAATTTCATTGCATTTGCATGCCATCAAACTTTGAACCATCTCTCCTTTAATAATAATTATATTTAAATATTAATTTTTATTTCGTAAGCATAATTTGAAGTTGAAAAAAGGAGGAGGGGTTGGGGGGGGCAATCACCAATTTTTTTTTGGGGGGTGAAAGTAATGGCTTTTGTAGCTGTAAAAATGGCTAAAATAAATAATTGTGGGTTAGATTTGATATAAAGCAAAAACGGGTGAATGAGAGAAAAGAAAGAAAACCAATAATTGCATATTTTCCTTTATAGTTGAGCATGAGATGCAAGAGTGACGAAGCCATCATTCCTTACGAAAATTAGAAAAAGCTAGAGCGGGAAATTATATTAAAAAAAAAAAAAACAACAAACAATAATAAGAATCCCCAAATACTGCGGCGATCATTCCGCTGCCCCAATTTCATATATACATGATACATACTACTAGTCAAAATAAGTCTCCAAATGCTTTTTCCCTTTCCCATTTTTTCAAAAAATATATTTATTGACTCCCTCTACAATTTATATCTCCAAATAATATAATGATATTTTTAAAATTTAAAATATTATTATTATTATTTTTTTTGAAAAAAGAATATTTGGGTTGGGCTGGGTTGGGTTGGATTGGGGATACGGTGATAATTTTGGAGGGCACGGGTCGGTCAGTTTTAAGCCTCTTCTTTTATTTTCCCACTCTTCTTACCAACCAACAACAAATCACTCTCTTCAATTCAATGCTTTACCGAACTCACCACCACCCTTTTCTCTTCCCTCTCCACCCTTTTACCCCTTCTTCCCTATCTCCTCATCCTCCTTCTTCTCACCCTCTTCTTACCACCACCCTTCCTCCTCCTCCTCCTATTCAGGTATATATGTCTCCTTCTTTCATTCATTTCCTTTAAAAATCTGTTTTTCGGAATTTTTCTTTTGAGCGAATTTTGTTCTTAAAATTAAAAAGTAAAACATTATTTGCTATGTAGGTTGCTCAAGCGGGAATGGAGGGAGCCTTTGACGTCTCAGCCGCGGCGGTAATGAAAAATAGCGGCCCCAACTCTGGGTTTTGTGAGGGTCAAACCGGAGTTCTGGAGAACGACTCTTTTGTGGATGACCTTCTTGACTTTTCTAACGCTTCCTTAACTGAGGAGCCTGAAGAGCAGAAACTACTAGATGACGTGTCTTCAAACCCAGACTGCTGCATCAACGCCGCCACCGCCGCGGCCGCCCCCAAGACTGGTGCTGCTTTGTCTTCGGCCACTAAAGACGAGTTTGAGTCTCTCTCAGTCAGCGGGCTTTCTGTTCCGGTAACGTTTTCATTTTTATTTGCTTAAGAAGACAAAACACGAAACTGTTGTTTGAGTTGTTGGTGGGAAACTGAAAAAGGACAATGAAGAAAGTAAATGAGAAATAAAAAAACCGTTCTTTGCGGGGAAAAAGATGTCAAAAGAACTAAACATTTCCCGTATTTACAGGCGGATGATATGGAGAATTTGGAATGGTTATCTCATTTTGTGGAAGATTCATTTTCCCAATACTCACTCACTTGTCCACTCACTAAATTGCCGCCGGAGGCATCGAAGGCGCTGGCGGAACCCGAAATAGTCATGGTTGAGGTCAAGCCTTGTATCCCGACCCCGGTTCAAACCAAGGCTAGAACTAAACGGGCCAGGACTGGCGGACGGGTTTGGTCACTCGGGTCACCCTCACTCAGCGAGTCACCTTCCTCGTCGTCTTCTTCCTCTGGCACGACGTCTTCCTCGCCGCCGTTGCCTTGGCTACTCTATTCAAGCTCAGGTCAGTCTCGAACTCAGACAGTCGAGTCTCTTGTCAGTAAGCCTCTGGCGAAGAAGCCAAAGAAAAAGCCGGCCCTCTCGGAATCTTCCTTTGGCGGTGGCGGGACTCCTCAGCCTAGGCGTTGCAGCCATTGCGGCGTCCAGAAGACACCACAGTGGAGGGCCGGACCACTAGGCGCCAAAACCCTGTGTAATGCATGCGGGGTGCGTTTTAAATCGGGTCGTCTATTGCCGGAATACCGACCCGCTTGCAGCCCGACGTTCTCGAGTGAACTCCACTCAAATAACCACCGAAGAGTGTTGGAGATGAGGCGGAAGAAAGAGGGGGAAAGCGGGTTGGGTCCACCGGTGCAGAGTTTTTGAAGGATTAAAAAAAAAATTGAACTAGAGAGATTAGGAGGATTAATTAGTGGCAGTAGTAGGATTAAGAGTAAGATTAAGAGAGTAATTAGAGAGTGTAGCTTAGGATAGGAGAGGAGATTGAACCGGGTCTTATCTTATTAGTGTACATTCTTTTTCATGGACGGACGGGTAGGTGCGGCGGGGTAGGGTTAATGGCAAGGAAGTGTAATCCTGATTAAGTGAAACTTTAATGTATCCTTTCCGTCAAAAACTTATTTTTATTTTTGAGTCTTGTTTGTTTTTAACTTGGCGTTATTGTGCCTTCTTTGATGGGATTTAGAATTGGAGTTTAGTGTCTTGTGTTTTAACTGAGGAGGAGGTCACAAGAATAGAGTGAGAGAAGTGCAAATGTTGATGAAGGGGTAGCAAGCATATTCACAAGTATTGTGCAAATTTTGGAATTGGGATTATGGAAATGGTACGAATTGAATTTGTTAGACAAAAGTAGTTGACTTAACACACTAGTAACGCTAGTTGATGGTACATTCATGGACTGAATTGAAATTTGAGTGTGTGAGCTGGGGTTTTGTGGGAGAGAATGAGGACCTAGTACTACTACTAGTACTGAAGTATCTTTGGCGCAGTGTAAATTGGGGTGTTACTATTTGTAGCTCAAAAACGCTATTTGTAGCTCAAAATTTTTTGTAAATTTCCAACTTTATCCTTCATTCAAAACATATTATAAATTCATTTCACAATCCAAAAACACCCTAAATAAAAGAGAAATATTGCAGAAAACGTCACAATCGTCGTATATTTACGTTGAAGCGAACGCATTGGTCGAAGATTCTCGGGAAAATGGTACGTGTTTGACGTATTTTTTTGTCGTTCAATTTGTTAGCGAATTCCTTGGTACACACGCCCAGTTTGGGCGCATTTTCCATGGTGCAAACGCCCAAAGAAGTAGTGACGTCCATGGTAAGGAATAAAAATGTGGTCGTGGATACCATGGAAGGGACCGAAAAAGTAGGCGTGTGCACCATGGACCGAAAGATGTGTGGGAATGCCATGGACCAAACGCTAGGCGTTTGTTCCATGGTTCAAACGCCCAAAGTGGGCGTTTCTGCCATGGAACAAACGCCCAGCGTTTGTTCCATGGTTCAAACGCCCACTTTGGGCGTTTGAACCATGGAACAAACGCCTAGCGTTTGGTCCATGGCAGAAACGCCCAAAGTGGGCGTCTGAACCATGGAACAAACGCTGGGCGTTTGTTCCATGGCAGAAACGCCCACTTTGGGCATGTGATACCATGGAACACACGCCCAAAATGGCGTTTCTACCATGTTTGCTATATTTAAAGAATATTTTATTATATATTATTTCGTAGTATTCGTCAGTGTTAATATTGTAATTATTCATTTGTATTTTTACTTTTTATTATTGAAAAATTGAACTTACGTTATTGTTATAAATTATGCAGGATCCAGTTGAAATTCCCGATTTGTCGCAAGATTTGAGCGCACTTTTTTCCTCGCCTGTATACTTTGCTACTGAAGAAAAGGCCTTTGAGCATTGCAAGGAAGTAGCTAAGGAATTACGGTTCGAGCTGGCACATAGACCGCGATGTTGATGCCATGCTGAGGAAAAAGATTCGCGATGAGAAATTGAGGTCCGACGTGAAAGGCATGTGGAAGAAACTTAAATATGTAAATGTTGAAAAAACATATCTCGAGTCACATATATGAAAGACACTTAGTAAAATAAAAAGTAAATATGCATAAATTACGAATGCAAATTCCAATATAGTAATTCAATTTTAACGCTAAATAGTTATAGATTTTTAAGCATGTACCTTTAGCTGTAAACCGCCCATCAGATTTGCTGCGAATCTGAGAGACGTTCTCCTCGCGGATATGCACATCATCGCCCTGATCATCCCCACTCGCTCCACTATCCTCCTGATCCTCTTCACTATCCATCTGCTCCTCCCCACCTCCACCTCTATGATCGTCCTCCTCGCCTATGTGCTCCTCCTCCCCGCCGAGGAAAAAATCATGCCCGCCTAGGATGTACTGCTCACCACCAGTGAGGTAATCCGAACTGGGCATGATATAATCCTCCCCGTGTATGTCATGATCCGTACCTCCTTCGTATTGCTGCTCATCCATCCAATGCTGGGATGAGCTACCCCTATTTGCTCTCTGCTTCCGATACGAAGCAGTAGGCCGCTGTCGTGGTGCAGGTGCATCCAGAGCCTACAAAACAAATAATAATTCAAAAATTAAGTTAACAATAATTAAATTAAATTGGTATAAAATTAGTGAAATAAGTTAAACAATATTTCAAATAATTCAAATTAGCCATAAAAAACAAATAACATATGTGCAAATAAATAATTTTAACATTAGGCACATAAATTCAATAATTAACTCAAACAAGTTAATGCTAATTTAAATAATTAAAATTAACCAAAACAAACATTGATAAATTATACAAATAAATAATATACACATTACACACATAATTATTACGATACAAATTGAAATAATTAAAAGTACCTAAAAATTAACATTAACAACAATTATTAATCAATTAAAATTAATATAATTAAAAAATTATTAAAAAAAATTGGGACGCCCATTTTTTGCGCTCCGGCCATGGGCCGGACGCATGATCCATGCGTCCGGCCATGGTGCCGGACGCACAACTAATGCGTCCGGCACCATGGCCGGACGCATGGATGATGCGTCCGGCACCATGGTCGGACGCGTCCTCCATGCGCCCGGCACCATGGCCGGGCGCATGGTTTTGTCTCTCCTACCATGGTATTTGCGTCCCATTTTAAAGTTTGTACCATGGTTATTACTTAAATTCATGTCGCGACATCCATGGGTCGAGTGAATTTTCCGAAATTTGTCTGTTAAAAATTTATTATTCTTAATTCGGGGTTACTTTAGTCATTTTATCTCTTTTTATGAGCTACAAATAGCGTTTTTGAGCTACAAATAGCGTTTCAGGTGTAAATTGTGGGAAGTTGATGTGGACCACCCGTGTTGGGGCAGTAGTAGTAGTAGTAGGATGTTCACTTTCTGCAAGCATCAAAATTTCCGTGTTTCCCATATCTCTTTTTAAATTTTCAAAATAAAATACTATATTAATCCGGAAAAAAAAAAAAAAAAAAGAAGGTTGATATAATTACGTTACAAAGATAAAAAAGGGCAGCCCTACCCATATCCATAAAGCGGGTTGAAATTCCCTCCTTTGGATGACTAGTTTTGTCTGGAAAGAAAGCAATGCCTTGCGGCTGCATCAGGACAGCTAATGATCAACCAAAGGTTCATAAATATTAGGCGTCTCAGCTGCCAAACTTTTGGTCATTTTTTGTTAAAAAAAATGGTAGGCTTTGGTACGTACGATGAAATGTCGGATGTATGAATGATAGTAAGTAGTATTGGAAGTGAATTAAGGAGGAGGGAAACGTTGTTGGCTGCATTAAAAATAAAGGTGAAACAGAGCAAGGACTAAAAATCCATTTAAGGTTGTTGGGTAGAATTGTTGAAGAAGGTGGATGATGATGGTGGTATCTTACACGTTACAATACACAACAGCCTCCCCAAATTCACCCACCCACAATTCCCCTAGTAATTACTATGCGTGACATCTCCAATTTCCTTTCCATATCCTTCCAACTCCCTTCAATAAATATTTCTATAATCCCACCCCATTCATTTTCTCAATTTGATTCTCAAAATCTGCCTCACTATCAAGTTTAAAATGTGCACACTCCTTCGCTGACTTTATTTAATAAGCTTGTGATTTTACTTACTTTTCAATTTGTTCAAATTATCGATACCTGAAAGTTTTAACAATTATATTTATTTTATTTAGCATTTGAAATTTAAATAATTAATCATTGGTTGATAGAAAAAGAATAAACAAAATTATTGATGTAAATATTCTTAATGAATCAACATTAAAATAGTTTATACCCACCATCAGTCAAACTCATTTTAACAAGATAAGAAGGATGTAGTCCAGTGATACACAATGTTTAAAACAATAAGTTTTGAATTCGAGTCATCCTTATATGTATATATATAGATATAAAAAAAACTTATTTTGACAAAAAATCATTAAATTTTATAATCTTTTAACATGCTTTGTGTTTCACTTTCGATATCAAGAAGTATCATATTTGACAAAATTACATAAAAAAATAAATATAATTCGTCAATTCCTTCTTAAATTCGATATTAATTTGAGTTTTGAAACGAATATAGTCGATTTGGTGAATTATTTTATTAAAATCATCTTAAATTAATAGGCATTTGTTTGGGTTTTTATGATTAGAAAAGATTAAAAATAAAAGAGGAACCACGTAATTGAATAGATAGATAAAATAGAAGGGGTTTACGTGGAAATCTGGTGATGGAGGAGTTCCAACTATCCCAACTACTTTCCAACGTCCGTGTCTCTCTATTCTATCTGATATGTTGCTTCCCTAAGCAACACTATAACATGCATTACTGACATTCATAATAACGTTAGGAAGGAAGGACCATACAAAAACTAAAATATCAATATCTAAAAAAGGGTTCTGTTACTTCCCATCTTTTAACTGAGATAAAAATATCAATTTTAATATGTATTTTTCAATCTGAATGATTAATAATGTATTAACTGACCGAACGATAATTTTTTATACATATATTTTTTTTATTTTTTGTCGAAACTAAATTGAGATAGTTACGAATGAAATGACGCAAAAATAATTGATGTCTGCAGTGTTTTATGGCGCGCGATATACTATGAATTGCTGTTCCAAATTGAAACCAATTTGCCGCGCTCATTGCGTGATCGCAGTTGTATTGTATTCAAGTCTCTTCTTCTTGGTGATGGTGGCTCACTACACGTAACAATAGGGATTGTCATTTTTCTTTTAAAAAACATTTTGTTTATAGTGAACGCAATATATTTTTTCCCCCGAAATTTATATACAATAACTAAAAGCCTACCTACAACATCATGATCCTATTCGGAAATTCACTATTAACCATTTGAAGAAGAAATTTATATATATATATATTTTTAAATATGTTAAAACAGATGTCTTTATCAAAATAGGTCAAGCCAAATAAAAATAAATTGACACAATTTATAATACAAATAATTTCATATTGGAATGAATAAATACAAAATATAAAATTTAATATATGATAAAATGGGGGCCCTTAGGTCAAAATGGTGCTATTGGTCCGGTAACTCTCCAATTACTAGTGGCATGGGTGACAATGTGCTAAACTTTTGATTTTGGGTTTCAAATAAAAAGAAAAAAAATAATTGGAAAATCATCTTTTGCCCTCACGCTTTTAAAGTTTCACAAAAGTCCTAAGCAGCCTTTGAATTTTCGGACAAATGACTAATTGTGCGAATTGTAATAGTTAAGGGGTGAAATTATAAAAGGATCAAAATTGATGACGGACCAAAAAGGTAATTTTTCCTTTTTTTAAAGTCTCAAAAAACCCCACAACTTTTTGAGTAAATATAAAATGTAATATCCTGTAATTAGACCACTTGTCTGATTTTTTAATAGGCATGAGGTAAAATTATAAATTTTAATTATGAAAGGACTAAAATAAGTAATGGATCATACGTACATGGCCAAAAATGCATTTTCTTTTACCCCTACAAGGATCGATTTGAACAAGTGGAGCGGAAATTTTTCAAATTTGGGGGAGCATTACTTTCGAAATGTCTACTCAATGCAGCCTATTCAGATGTATTATTCATCTTAAAGAAAATTAATAATAAAAAAAATTCTAAATCGTAATTTATGAAAAATTAGGTTGGATTAAATTAGACAGAGAAAAGATGTGGTTGACACTTCTCACTTATAATTAGAGAGATTTTTTAGTTCGAGTCATTCTATGAGTTAATGTTAAATTTAAGGAAAAAATTGCAGGGATAGTCCCATACTGTTTAATTAGGTCCCACATACTTCTTTTCTTTTTTTTTTTTTTTACATTTTTTACCCAAATAAACGTGTAATTTGGGTCCCTATACCAAATATTTAAGACTAAATTTGATACTAGATCATACTATATGGACTATTTCTACATTTTTTTCTAAATTTAATGTTAAATTTAGTCATAAATATTTAGTACTCGACAAATTAAGTTCTAAATTTGGTTATTCACAACATATTTAGTCCAAATAATAGTTTTTCGATTAAAAAATATATTTAGACTCTACATTGATGTGTTAGTGTACGTAGCATAAAATTTGCGACATAGATTAAATTAATGATTGACGAAATTGCAATTCAACAATTAAATACTATAAAGGAAATTATTACTAGAATTAAATATGTTACGAATAGAAATTTAATGAACAAATTTATCAACCACAAAACATTTAAAACTAAATTTACACTAAATCATACTATAAAAACTATTCATACCATTTTTTTTCTTATATATTATAACTGAAAATTTCAAATGTAAAGGGTTAAAAGAGCCCAAAGATCAAGAGATGCTGCAGTAAAGCACGTAGTAGCACTACTTTGGTGCAGTGATTAGGTATGATTGGTGAGGCAGGCAGGCCGGCCCATATGGGATAATGAATGTGGAATGCGGAAATGAATGAACATCTTCTTCATGGATTAACTCCAAAATTAGGTCGATTTTGCCGTTTTCCTTTTAAACATTTAAATCATTCAAAGCAAGTAGCTACTTTCCACACTAATTTCATCCATTAACCTACGTATAATTCATCCCAGTGTCTTAGGTTGTACTTTTTAGCTTATGCTCTTCCCCTATTTTTCCCATTAAATGTTAGTTAAAGTGAGTTTGTGACTTCAAATAAAATAAACCTTCCACGCATTTAATAAAGTTAGGCAACATGGGTGAAAAAATTATATCGAACAAACAATCACTAGTTACATAATAATTTTTTATAATACGAATAACGTGAATTTCATAACTCTGATTTCATGATTCCATAATACTTATCAGGTGTGATGAATGATGTAAATATTTTTAAAAAAATTTTCAGTGAGTTTTAATATTATGTGGAAAGGATGAGTGGCATTGAGTGGGTCAATTTTGGACATTAGAGAGACCTTGGACAAAGGTTGTTTATGTATGTATGTATGAATGTTGTGGTGCCATTTGCCCGATTTGATAATGATGTTGCCCGTCTTAAAGGGTGCGGTTATATCTGCAGCACTTGGCATGATTCTGCCCATTTTGAGAGAGTATTCCGCTATTTTTAACCGAAAGTCAATGCGTTGGCCGGCGGTTTTTCTTTTAAAGTCTTTGAGATGCTCTTCGGCTTTTCTGTTTTTGCAGAATCCAGAGCCTGATGCTGCAGTATTTGCATTTTTCTGTGTGGATGTGCCCACCCCAAGTCCATCATACTATAAACTGTGAAACTAGGCTTCTGGGCCGATACATCGATTTTCGGGCGTAGCCCAAAATTGATGTAGCTAGTGCTCTGGTTTTTGCAATTTGAGGGCAGAGGGATCTTTTCTGTTCAATTTTGGTAAAATTGCTAGTGCTTATAGGCTATCAGCAGGCTTGGGCCTGTTTAGGATTTGGGCCTTCTGGGCTTGGTATTCTACAGAGTATGGATCATATTATCACCTCTCGAGCCTGCTTAGGACTTTGTAATGGTAGAAGTAAGTAGATTAGAGTCTATGTAGAGGTATGGAATAAAATGGGTTGTTTTTTTTGTGATATTTTGAAATTTTTTATGGTCTTCTCATTTATTCTTTTCGCCTTTTTTTTTGTTCTTTTTGGCATTAATTATGATTTTCTCTTATCTTTTCTTCTATTTTAATCATCTAAATTCTAAATTATGAATTATTAATCCCTAATTTCTGATAGAAAAGGTACAAATTGTCTTTCCAATTGTATGAGAAGCATTCTCCAATATTATCACCACTGTAGATGTTAATTTGAGGCCGAAGGTAGAACTCAAGCCTAGTTTTGAGCATTATTATTCATCCCTTATATATAAGTTTCTTTCCCCCCCCCCCCCCCCCCCCCCCCCCCCCCAATATATATAAGGTTTCTTAATTAGGAATGGGGTGTGCTCTGTGCTTGTGGCGTTTAGTAGGATGGAGAGTTTTATTCTTATTTACTAAATAGAATTAAAAGTAATACGAAATTATCTGAATCATCTATTTAATTTTATTATGTTTGTTATATTTTTAATAAATTAAATAAATGTAACTGACTCTTTAATTTTTTTAGACACCACTATTCGTGTCTAAAAATGTTAAGTTATCATTTTATTAATATTCTATGTATCATTCTCTTCTTTTCTTTTATTATAAATATAACATTACCAACCGTATTAAACAAATTAAAAAGTAATGTATCAATTTTTTCTTTTTTTTTGGAATTATAACAAATATTGAGTGTTTATCGTAATTAAAATATTATTATTTTCTAAAAAAAAATATGTTGAGGAATTCTGAATTGAAATAACACAACGTAAATTAAATTCAGGGTAGAAAGTAAAAAAAGTATTTTACAATTAACAAAAGAGAATATAATTTAAAAAAATCATTTAATAGAATCACAAATAAAATAAAGTGTTTCAAATAGTATTTGTCAATAACAATCTGGTAAATTTCAATAATTTCAATGCGATCGGAAATAATTGTATACAAATATGAAATTAAAATATTTAATCAGCAAATTAAATCAGAAGCAAGTCATGCGTTCTAAGGGTGATTACCACCACATCCCCACCCCCAGCACCCTCCTTGGTTTCCACCACCTCCACCCCAACCCCAACCCCAACCCCCACCACCGCCACTTCCACCTCCCCCTCCACCACCACCACCACCACCACCACCACCACCCCCTCCTCCTCCTCCACTTCCACCTCCCCCTCCCCCTCCTCCACCACCACCGCCACCACCACCACCCCACCCATGACCTCCACCATTTCCACCACCGCCGCCACCTCCTCCGCCTCCACCATTTCCACCACCACCACCACCACCACCCCCTCCTCCCCTACCTCCACCTCCACCTCCACCCCCGCCGCTGCCTCCTCTTCTATGACCTTTACCTTTTCCATGTTTTCCTCTCCTTTTTCTCATTCCACTACCACCACCACCACCCCCACCGGCACCTGAACCATTACCACTACCACCTCCTCCACCACCACCACCACCACCACCTCCTGCTCCAGAATTATCACTATTGTGTCCTGCAGCTTGTTTACTCGCACTAACAACTTCACTTCCCGAACCCGAAGTTACGTTTCTTTCATGCTTCCTCCTAACATCACCTCTCAACATTCCACGTGACAGCTTTCCCGCATTAATACTAGAATCACCATTGTCAAAAATCTCATTCTTTGTATGCTGACCATGCAACCCACAAACTACGTAAGGGCTCAACACTACTAAAGCAAGAAATAAAATTGGCGGCGACCCGAAACCCATAATTTCAACCCCAATTCTCAAATTAAGAATCAAAACCGTCGTCTGAACATCCATTTCGGGGCATCCGCTATATATAGTAGTACTATATGTGTTCATGGCTTCTTGTCACATAACATAGGGTAAGAGGGTGGTATAGGTAGCGTCCCCACTGTAACAACCAATGAGACCTAACATAACATAATATAAGCCCCATTAAAAAAATCCTACCAGAAAAAAATATTGTGCTAAAATTAACAAGTATTCCTTTCAGCTTCAGTCTTGTCCCCACCGCCCACTCACATCCTAATCCATGCCATGCCAATAAAATCAATCAATTTCAGCCATGTTGTAACCCATTTTTGCTGTTTTGTAGTGTCTATAACTTTTAAAAAGTTCTTGAGCTTGCGTCTATGGTTCTTCAATTAACAATGCTTAATCCAACCACGAAATTGCTGTATTTCTTTTTGTATTTGTCACTCAATATCTAAATATTATACGGAACTTATTAAGTTTAAACAAAATAATATTTTAAAAATAATAATGTTAATACTTTTTACACCTAACAACTCAATACAAGATATAATTTCAAACTAAAATGGTTATTTATCAACTGATTCATACCTTCCAAATATGATGCCACCCGTTGTAGAGGCAGCTAGTGTATTTGTTGATGATGCTGTATGAATTCTCAAGAAAGTAACGAGCTTAAGTCCAAATTTGAATTCGGTTATGAATTAACTAAGGTATTACTATTTGTATCCCTATTTTCAAAATAATATTCTCAAATTGTCTTTTTACTAATTTTTAAATAATTTATCAAAATTCAACAAAATGAATATATATTTTTTTATCCCAACAAAATGAATATTATCTTAATTATTTTAAACATATTTAATCCTATAATAACTAATTATAAGAACAATTCTCACCCATACAGTATTTTTTAGAAAAATAAAAAGATAAAAAAATAAGGAAATGGGGGAGGAAAATAATCAATTAATTTTTTTGGTAAAAAATTTCTGAATAACTACTTGTGTTAATCGAATAAAATCCCGATCAATTACTATAACTAGTACCATCACCATTACAATCGTCTCTATGGGCATGATCGCAACAATGATTTTGATTTTTATCATCATGATCATCGTTGTCATCTTCATCAAAGGGCTTATTTTTGTGAAAAATACAGCATTTCTTGGAGCGGTTCTTCCTGCTACTGTTGTTACAGAGAAAACAAGTAAGATGACGAGGACATGGTTAGGATTTGAGTAAGGCTAGAAGAAGAAGATGACAACGTGAATTACCTCATTGTGGCTTTGACCATCGTTAAGTGGTATCCGTGGGAAGAATCGATAAAAGAGGAGGTGAAATTGAATGTGAGGGTAGTGTGTTGGTGGTGGAGTTTGAAAAATGAGAAGAAGAAATAAGAAAGAATGTTGACTTTTTTTTTTTTAGAGGGTCATTTTGGATAGTAAACTTTGAAAATATGACTATAAATAGTAAAAAATAGGCTACAAATAATAATCCAGGATAACTAATGACCCATTTAATAAAGTTTAAGCCCAACACTTCTTTTGGATTACAAATTGGGGGTCTATTAGATATAATGTTGTATAGTATAGCTTGGGCATGCTTATCCAATGAGCATATAGAAAGAAAATTCAAATGATGGGTAGTTAAATATGGAATCATAAATTAGATAACATTTAATAAATATATATCACTAAATATATTTATTTAAAAAAAAAGAAATTCTTGAGCAAATGGTATGATATTCATCAAAGGTAATAATAACTAGTATTTTTGTATTATTATGTGAGCACTCTATAGTATAGGGTGAAACACTTGGTTTTGGAATATGAAGCTCTTTCATGCTTCAAAGGCAAAATACCCCATCCCCTAACCACACGCATGGTTTCGCACCCTGCTTTCTGAAAAATATATGGTTATTCATTTTAAAATATGAGTTTGATCCCCTATTTTAAAATAGGGATAAAATCTTTTTATTTATTAAACTTAAATTAAACGTCAAACAAAGTTTAAATATACGCAACAATTTCTGTAACATAAATCATTGCTACCAATAAAATTCTTCGGGAATGGATGATATAGTTGAAAGTTGATTATATTTTGGGTGGGGAGGAGTGGCTATTTGATGGAATCCTAATTATTAACGTAAGAGGGAGGCAGCAAGGCGTATGTGTAAAGTGCGGTGATTATAAGAAGAATGAAGCTGTGGTTGGGTTCTTGGAGGTGCAATCCAGGTAAAGCCATAGCCATAAGAGGCGTAACGTGCGATGCCATGCCAGTTTTTTTTTTTTTTTTTGATTACTGTTATCATTTCTGCCCCCATGTGATGGATCGCCATTTTCCTCAACTTTAAGCAAAACCCTTGTGCTATTCGGTGGACCAAACAAATGAAGCACACCCCACCATTCACCAATCAATCCATGCTTAGTGCTCTCTGCATTTTCCATCTCCAAAATTGCTTCATCCAACACAAAAATCACCTGTCTTGTCCACTTCAACTTCCCCTTCCTTTGATGACTCTTCTGCTTCAATTTAATCTTGTCACCCTCACGTCATCATATTTATTGTTTTAATCACAATATTCTTCAATTTCAACCTTCTGTCTGATAGCCATGGCCATGGGACAGCAGGAGTAGTGTACTTATATATCTCCCTTTCGGGCTGAAAATATGGGTCTAAACATCTATTTTTGGTTAAAGTTCACGTGGGCCAGGAGTATGGTTCGGTTCAAATTTACTTGTTGGGGTTTTTGGGTCGAGCCTTCTGTTTTAGTTTTGTTTAGGGGTTGGGCTTTGACCCACTCTCCTAATGTTTCTTCCATTTTCGGAAAGGAGGCATCACCATTTCAAGATATTTGTATTCATTTATTCTTCAAGAAAGGTGATGCACATTTTTATTTTTATTTTCCTTCCTTTTTTTTTGGGTTGGGATATATTAATCTATAGGGAAAAATGGTTCGGATCCAGTGGTTAAAATGGCTCTTTACTAGTAAGGATCCTCCCTACCGTAGGATAATATATGACTATAATACGTCAAGATTAAATATGGATATAGTAATTAAATATTTTTCAATGTTGCTCTAGTTCTTTAATATCACAGTAGAAACTTCCGTTTCAAGAATACATTTTGAGAAATAAAAAAACAAAAGAAACTCAAAATAGATTTTGTCTATGGATAGATTTTGCCAGCAGCCAATGTGAATAGATTTTATGTATGGATTTTAAAATACAAAGGCAAACAATACACGAAAACTGATGAACAACCCCTCCTCCCCTCTTTAAAATTTATGATGCAACTTGCCACCTCAAAGATGAAGATTTACAAAGCAAACGACAATCACGATATCACAACAAGGGTTTGATCTAATCTTTCAAGCTGTACAGTCTTTCTTTAAAAAAAAAAAAAAAAAAGGTTTAATTCACTAGTAGTAATTTGGCAAACAAGATAAGAACTAACTTTAAAAAGATATTTTTTACACTCAAATTGATCCATCTATTTGGCCCTCTAACACCTTCTGAACCGTAAATATAAATTGTTGGTGTAGCGAAAATATGTACAAAATGGATAGGGTTTACACAAACCCAAAAGAATTGGTCCATTTTGGCCAGAATAAGGTAATAATAATGATGTGAAATGCGACTCCGAAGAGAAGACTACGACTGTGATACGTAATGCTTCATTCATTTCTTTTAATTTTGAGTACCACTGGGCACTTCCTTTGCTTGATGGATCCATCACTTGATGTTGAGACTTGTAGAGAGCATTATATGTATATCACCCATTTCTACAGTTTAGGTGCTCATAATCTGGAATGATAGTGAGGTCATTGTGACCAAAAATTGAAGTAAGATGCCAATTTTCGCTCTCAATCAACAATTTAACGACGTTTTTATTTGTTTTTTCGAGTTTTTTTTTTTTACTTCACGTACATAAAAATAATATTTTTTAAAAATAAAGTTAAACTTTTTACTTTATATAAAATAAAATTTATATAAAATATTTTTTATTATATTTTCTCGCAAAACTATTAGAGTAAATATTAAATACTATTTTTTCTAAAATTTATCGTCTTTTATTTTTTAATTTTAAAAATAATAAAGACATTTTAGTAAAATATAAGGGACAAAATAGTAAATAAAGGAAGATAAATAAGAAAAGTGACTATATCTAATAATCCACAAACTATTATTCTCCTTTGTCTCAAATTAATTGACGTTTTAGTGATTTAAAGGTGTTTTTTTATTAATTGTCACTTTACCATTATCAAGGTAATTTTTTGTGTTTTTCATGTTTTATACTTTCTCAAAATTTATGAGTATTGAATCCTAGTACACAATTACTATTTCATTAGTAATTTCCTCTACAAGTTGCGGTAAAAGCGAAAAACTTACTAGACTAAATCATTAATTATTACTGTTCTTTGATAATAGTGAAATCTCTAAAACGTCTATTAATTTGGGATGGAAAGAGTATTATAAAATGAAGGAACTTTTTTAATTAATTATTAAGGATCGGACCATTCTGACTATTAAAGAAATGGAAATGTAGATTAAGATGAGCCCATTTAGTACAGCTTCAGGGCATTGATTAGGTTATGAAATTGAAGCATCTCTAATATTGGATCATAATGGAGACCGAATTTCTTTAGCTGCTGCTCAACTTTTTCTGGAATTTTTGTGTTAATATCATTATTTCTTAAATAGCTGTGTCACTAAAATAACAGTCTCATTTATTATATTATTTTAATTCAAACGACATATTATTATTTCGAATTACACAGATGGATAGGACATGTCTATATCGGGATGGATCTAGAGGAGGAAATACCAACACGAACAGCTTCCAATTGAATAAGTCTGGATTCAAACTTAGATACTCCATCCGTCTCAATTTATGTGTCACTTTAGGATTTTTACAATTTTTAACAATCATATTTATTGAATCACTTTATTTCATAAAATATCTTTTTTACTCTTAATTAAATAAGTTTACTAGTATTACCAAGGAGCGATTATATTCTTACCAATGATCGTAATTAATACTTGAGTGCATATAATTAATACTATTGGTTTGAATTTGTTAATATCAATAAAAGATTCAGAGTTTGATGGGGATTAAAATAAGGATAGTAATTTAATTTTATCTCGTTTGTTTAAAAGCGTCAAATAAATAAAACTAAAAATTAAATTTTAAAGTGACAGATAAATAAGACATGGGGAGTATGTGCTCCAAGAAGACAGACGAATCACTGTCTTTATCTAACTCAGCCGACCAATCTGTATAATGTGTTTTTGGCTACTCCTGCAGCCTGCCTTTTCAAAACTCACTTCACGTAAATTCATCCTCCAGTTTGATTAATTTAAGATTATAGGAATACAAACAACTTCAAATTTCTTTTCCTAGTTGGATTCTACCAAGGTTTTATCGAGAAGGGTTAGTCATTTTGTTTGTTTGGAAAAAGATGTGTTTCAAAAGGGATGCAGTTTACAATCACCAGTCAATAATTTAGTGTTAAAATAATAAAATGTGCACTTGTCTGGTATTTAAAAACATAGGCCCATTAAGAGCACATATAAATTTCATGTGTAAAAATTTTAATATTGAAAATTTAGAACATTAAAAATTCCATATTATATAGAGTTAGATAAGTAATATTTCTTGAATGGTTCAAAGAAAACAACAAGAAGAAAAAATAATCCCTATTGAATCTTGAACACTCTTGCTTTACTTTCCTCTCCTTTTTATCCTTTTACCTCTTTTCTTCGAGAGGGCGTGGTTCTCATTTGTAGCTCCTTCCTTCCGACATTTGACTACTATTTCTAACCCAATTTAATACTATTAGTTAAAAAAAAAATACATTTTCATCTCGAAATAATTAAAATAGTGTAATAAATATAATTATTATTTTAAAACAAAAGTATTAATATCAATCGTGTAATGTAGTATTTTATTAAGGTTGGAATACCCCAAATAAAAAATGATGAACTGACACGTATCACAGACCTCAGGCTGCAAACACCCCCACGTCTTTGGAGGTCCAGCCATACAATACAATGACGAGCAAGAAGAGAAGAAAGAAATTCAGGGTTTTCGGCAGATTCAATTGTCTTCGTTTTCCATTTATTCTTCTACGAAACCGTTTCAGTCCAAGACTATAATGTTCGGATCCAGAGACAAAAGACAAATAAATGTCTCACCCACAGAAATATTTGTAATTTAGTGAAAATAATATATAATAATAAATATTTTTCTTATCAAACTATTTTTATAGGAAATGAAATATTCAACTAAAAAATTTAATTTAAATATTTCTTCTGTTGTAAAAAAGTTTACTATCCTGCCTACATATTTGAATTTGAGGATACTGCCATCAATTAATAATAATATTACACAGAGTTCATTTTTTGTAGCTGTCGATTTGACAAAGCACAGGATTGTTTTTGCTGCTTGTGAGGTTAGGATAGGGTTGATTCCATCCATATTCAACCATCCAATCTACGGTGGAAAGCTCATTGCTGGATCAGTGAAATAGGTTCAGTAAAACAAACTTAAATTCTAAGCGAACAAATCGAATTTATTGCTGGATCAGTTAAATAGGTTCAAACTATGGATGAACAAGTTAGATATACTACCGAATTAGTAAACATGTCCAAACTATGGACAAATAAACCGGATATACTGCAAGATCAGTGAAAAGACCCAAAACCCGCTCTTATACTATTTAAATTTATTGATCCAACATAAATATTCAACTTAAAACTAATTGATAATGGATAAAAAGACTATTGAATTATTAGACACAAATATTATGAGTTACTGAGTTAGATAATCATCATCTCTAAATTTGCTTCTTATTGGCTTCTTCCTTAGGTGGTCAATCTATTGTATTTGATTGTATTTGATGGGACAAAAATTTCCATTGGCGTAACTCAATCGATATTAGATTATCATTTATTATTTTGATGTTTAAATTAAAATTTCTAATATGATAACAATATAAACCATATATTTAAGGTTACCCTAATAATATTTTTAGGGTTTTATTATGATAAATTAGGTCGTGATTTGACTTGCATATTAAGCGATCCACGATATTAGTATGAGAAGGCACTATGAATCCTTATATTCTAGGCTTTTATATTAGGTACATGGTTGGATTTATGACGATCGTGTTTGGGTTCAAAGCTTAAAGTTCGTGGTAATATTATTTTAATACATTTTTATTAGATTTTCATTTTCATATAAGCTATGTGTTACTTTTAAAATGAAGAAATTGTGTTTAATTTTATTTATTATTATAAGCGCCTCATTTTTTTCAAGCGAATGTCTGAAATTGCCGCCCTATCCGTTCACTAAATATACAATACCAGGGATGTCATAAAAAATATCTAGCTATTCAGAATAGGCAAATTATAAAATTTAATTAGGCAGTATATAATTAGATGAATTAGGAAGAAAACCCCGAATGTCATTGTTTAAAAATGACATAGCCTGATGAAAAGTCAATGTTTATGGTGATTAATGATTAACTGATCTTATCTTAGATGTTAAGATTAATCATTTAAATTCCCTCAGCGAATAACAAAAGCCCACAAACACTATAGTCGACATCCCTCTACCCTGAGGATAATTCAACTTCAATATATGAAAAAAATTAAAAAAAACAAAATTATAAAAATAATTCATATAATATGTTTTAGTGTTAAATTTAGTTATAAACGTTTAGTCGTCAACAAATTTAGTTATAAATACATAATACATTTAATTTTGATAACAATATTTTTTATAATAAAAATATATTTAAAACTCATAATAATGTGTTAGTTCATGTATTTGGATTAAATTAATTCACATGTCATTCACGTACTATAAGGAGTAATAGAATTATAATTTAACAGGTAAATTTTTCCTCAAAGAACTTGTTATTTAATTAAAAATAAATATGTTGTGAATACCAAAATTTAAAATTAAATTTGTCGATCGATAAATGTTTATAATTAAATTTGATACTGAATCATACTATAAAGACTATTTTTGTAAGTTTTTTTTTTTTTTTTACAAAAAAAAACACAGACAGTGAGATATTTTGGAAAAAGCTAAAAGTGGTGAACTGATACTTTCAATGGTTATTGGGTCTAATCGTGAAAATGATTCCAAAGTTATATTATGAGTAGTGAGGTTTTGCATCAATGTCTTCTTCGACTTAATGTGCTTCAGAGATCGATGGACTATATTTGGAATTGCTAGGATGTCCATTTCCCTTTTTTTTTTTTTAAACTGAATAAGCTGCAAAAATGACCCCACTTTATTTATTATTGACTACTACGTTCCAACTTAATTCGTTCACTTTTAGCTAATACAAATTTCCAACTTCAAATAATAATTTTGTTTATTTGATTAAAATAACACAACAAATATTATTATGATCTTGAGATAAAAATTAACCAAAAATTTTGACTGGAAAAATTGGTCGCCTCCGTAGTTCTTACATTAGTGTGTATGCATACAAAAGATGGGAGATTAGTTCACAATGCGCATATTTAGATAATAGTTTTTTCATTAAATTAAAATATACATATAGATGACAAGCAGGTATTGATTTTCACTCATTACTTGAAATTTATAGATTATGAATTTGAGTTATTAAGAGGATTAATTCTGAATATGTGTTACCAAAAGTTGGTTATGAGTTTGAGTCATCAATCACCAAAATAATTAATTATATATGCGAGCGATCAAAAATTGATTCCTACTTTGAGTCATCAATTACTAAAAATGTTAGTTCGAATTTGAGTCACTAATCACCAAAATAGTTAGTTCTGAATTTGAATTACCATGAAAACATAAGAATATATATAGATAAAGTTTGTCACAATTTGCCTCACGTGAGGGAGGGAGTCCTTTGAAGTAAGCTATAATCTTCATAAATTAACATCTTTCTAATATTGTAGAGTGGAGAAGACTCGTGGGAATAATTAAAAAAAGAAATTAAGCATGTTTGTATCTTATATATAAGATATATATATATATAAATTGAGTCCTGATGCTGATATGATATCCTACCCTTGAGTTTGTTTGCTTCTAGGAAAGTATATCTGCAGCGTTTTTATTTGCCCAGAGCATAGGTATCATACATACATGCAAGAACAACTTCAAGGTTGCGTATTACTTTTCCTAATTCCTCTATAATTTCATCAAATCCAATTCGGTATTAAGCTTCTTTCATAATGATTTTCGATTCAATTAGATTCAATGATTCATTTTCTTCTAATTTTCCAATATTAAACTCTATTTTTTTTTTAACTATTCAAAATAGAAACTTGTATTGAGGGTAAAAATTGAGTTTTGGTCCAAAGATAGAGGCTCTAAATGGCCCATAATTAACGGGATACGACCACAGGGATGGAGTCCAAAAATGGATGGGTACAAATGAACACAATAATAATAGTAGTGGCTCAGTAAAAATAATTTTTTATTAAAATTTTCAAATTTTTTGAGTTGTAATTAGTGGAAGATATAGGATTGTTCGAAGGGATATAGTTGTTCTAGAGTCATTACAGCTGAAAAGGTCTGCAAGGTCATGTATTTTTGAACAGGGGTATTTTTGGATATTCCCAAACCTATTTTTGTTTTTTTGTTTTCTTTTTTTAGGTATATAAAGTCCCCTCATAATATCACCCAAAAGCCAGCAAACATATTTGCTCATCACCTCCATCTCTCATTTCACCTCCAAATCCCAAAAACACACACTTAATAATACACTCTTTGGAAGCCATGAAAATGAATACTACTACTCTTCTTGATGTTATAGACGCCGAAACCATTCTACTCTTCTTCATCGTCCCTTTAATCTGCTTATTTCTTCTGTCGCGTTTCCGCCGTCAACCCCAGCCGCCGGGGCCAAAAGGCTGGCCTTTGATCGGCAACATGGCCATGATGGACCAGCTATCTCACCGGGGTCTAGCTAAGCTCGCCAAGAAGTACGGTGGGATTTTTCGACTCCGAATGGGCTTTCTGAACATGGTGGCGGTTTCCAGCCCGGATATAGCCAGGCAAGTCCTTCAAGTTCACGACAACATCTTCTCCAACCGCCCCGCCACCATCGCCATAAGTTACTTAACTTATGATCGCGCCGACATGGCTTTCGCTCACTACGGCCCGTTCTGGCGCCAAATGAGGAAGCTCTGCGTCATGAAGCTGTTCAGCCGCAAACGGGCGGAATCTTGGGATTCCGTGCGCGACGAAGTGGATGATATGATCCGGGCCGTGGCATCAAGCACCGGCACCGCCATAAACATTGGGGAGCTCGTGTTCGGGCTCACCAGGAACATTATCTACCGGGCTGCCTTCGGGTCCAGCTCCCACGACGGACAAGACGACTTCATAAAGATTCTGCAAGAATTTTCCAAGCTTTTTGGCGCTTTCAATATCGCTGATTTCATCCCGTGGCTGTCGTGGATTGATCCACAAGGGCTAACCAATCGGCTCGTTCAGGCTCGGGCTTCTCTTGACGGGTTCATTGATTCCATAATTGATGATCACATGCAGAAGAAGAAGAAGAGTGGGAAAGGCTCGGCTGTGGATGCCGACAGCGATATGGTGGATGAACTTCTGGTGTTTTACAGCGATGGGGAGGCAAAAGTGAACGAGTCCGACGATTTGCAGAACTCCATTAAACTTACGAGGGATAACATCAAAGCTATAATCATGGTAAGATTTCTTAATATTGCAACTAACACGTACCATAATTAATTTTTCCTTCCTAGATGCTTATGTTTCATCTATCCTCTGTTTAAATATTAATCTTTCTGTTATATAATTATAACTCACAATAAATATTTATTAATATATTTTTTTAAGCATAATTTTATATTTCAATTATAAACTATATGAAAAATATATATTGAATAATAATATTATTGATTATAAAATACAAAATAATAATCATTTTCATAAAATAATCATATTAATGGAATAATTGTTCGTTCAAGTTATGGACAATTCTCATTATCCTGAGTTTAAATATATTGCCTTGACAACTTTGAGAATGAATAAATTATATATTAGTAGCCAATAGTAGCTATTATTTTTGGTTTGGTGGAAGCTGAAATTTGCAAGAAATCTCTCTCTACTTTATTATTTTTATTTGTGAAACAGTTAACTTTGTTGGTCTTTTTAGTTTTTAGCAAAATTTTTTTTTTTCCAAAATCAATTTAAAACCTCCTTGATGTTTAAAACTGTTCACATAAATTGATAATCAATTATTATTTATTTTAAAAAATAATATTAGTCTCACTTTTATTTTCTTACAACTATTTGCTTTAAAAAAATGTATTCTATATTTATTTAAATTATTTTATTAAATAGAACTAAAAAGTTTTGAATAATTTATAAAATAAAAATTCTTCTAAATTTTAAGAAAATAAAGTGCATAATTAAGGAAGAAGTTTTGGGCCTTGGTACAAGTAATGTCCCCAGTGTGTAAAAGCACAGAACAAAACCAGTAGTAAATTTCCAGGTGGGCGTCCAGTTCGTGGGCCCAAAACTTTACTTATTATCCAAAGCCACACAAAATAAATAAATAAATAAATCCTACAAATAATTGTACAAGTGGTGGCTAGTGGTTTATTTTCAGTTATCACCCACTGGGAATTCAGTTTCTCATTTATTATCCCACCTTCCCACCAAATTTATTCTAATTGCTTATTATTCTTTAGTACTTTCATTTATTTCATATTTTTAAATTTTATTATTATATGTTTAATATTATGATTTTATAATTTTTTTAAAAAATATAATATTATAAATTTTTAATAAATTTTGAATCTAGTGTTCATCGTCTAAACAGGTAAAATACATACACATGTAAATTATAAAATTTGTAATTTATTATCAAAATTTAGATTTCTACAAGGGATGACTGAAGGAGGTGACCAAACTTTATAATTTGAATGAAAAATGGAAATGGGGGGGAGATTATGATGATGCTTGTTGCATATTAATATTCCCTTCTTTTGGAAATTTCTTTGACTTTATATTGATTTTTAATACCAATATTTCAAACTTAGTTTCACCTTCCTTTAGTATGACTAACAATAGCCACATTGCCTTATTTAAATGGGGTATACCTCCTCCATTTTATATTACAAACCCCTTTTAATTTTTTAAAAAATAAGTAATTACTTTTACCTATTTATTTTTAATTAATCACAATTTATTAAGATATATCTTTTCTATATACTACTGTAAATTATAATACTATTATAAAAAAATAAATTAAATAGAAATATAACGAAATTTATAATCAACATATTTAAGAATATGTAACAAATGAATAATTTCTTAATATATATGATGGGTAAAAATTCACGTGTAATATAAAGTGAAGAGTTAGATAATTTGTGTCAATCACATTTTGTGCAAAATATATATAAATGCAAAATATTTTTGTGTCTAATAAATAAATAAATCACGAAAAAAATAAATTAATAATTGATATTTTTTATTTAGAATTTGAGTGACGATGGGTTCGATCACTTGTGGATTAGTAAAATTTATGTCTCACGTTTGTAAAAAAAAAAAAAAAAAAAAAAGCTTTTAAAAGCCTAAAGGGACCGCATTTCAAATCAATGGTTGGTGCACAGTTTCCCGTAGTTGATTGATTTTGAGCTTTCTCACGAACGGCCTATCTAGTAGTTGGGCCATGTTGAAATATATAAGTTTTTGTTTTGAAATATTAATATTATTTTTTATAAAATAATTTTATTTTGAGTAAGATATTATTTATATATTTAAAGTTTAATTTTTAAATTTATTAATATTATATTAATTTGAAGATTGCAAATAAAATAATATGTATTAATAGTAAAATTATATAAAATATTTTAATATTTTAATATATTTTTTGACTTTTTGATATGATTATAGAGTTTTAATATATCTTCTCCCTCCATCAAAAATTAATAAGTATTTTAAAGATTTGATTATTATTAAGAAAAAATAGTAATTAATAATTTAGTGAAGTAAATTTTTTTATTTACTCCAACTTAAAAAAAAAATTATTAGTAAAAGAGTTAATTATGTAGTAGAGTTAGATACACTCACAAATTTAAAAAAAGGATAAAATGTAAAAAAAATTAAAAACCTTTATAATAGTAAAATATTTATAAAATCTTGTAAATTAATAATGACAACTTGTCAATTATAAACTCTTGTCAATCAATTAATTATCTTATAAATTAATAATGGACAATTTTCAACCCCTAAAACTTTAAAACGTCTATTAGGAGGGAGTAATTGATGTAAATAGTTTGAAAGGAGTATTATACTTTTTATTGGTTAAAATTAGCATATAAACAATTCATGTCGGCGTTTATAAACTCATGTTTGAAGTTAACTGGAATTCACTGTCCATTGTGGTGTTTCAGGATGTAATGTTTGGTGGGACGGAAACAGTAGCTTCCGCAATCGAATGGGCCATGGCGGAATTAATGAAATCTCCATCGCATCTCAAGAGGATCCAACAGGAGCTCAGCGACGTCGTCGGTCTCCACCGGAAAGTCGAAGAGACCGACCTCGATAAACTCACCTACTTCAAATGTTGCTTGAAAGAAGTCCTCCGCCTCCACCCTCCCATCCCTCTCCTTCTCCACGAGACCGCCGAGGACGCCGAGGTCGGAGGCTACTTCATCCCGGCGAAATCGCGGGTCATGATAAACGCGTGGGCAATCGGCCGGGATAAGGACTCGTGGGAGGACCCGGATTCGTTTCAGCCGTCGCGGTTCTTGAAAGAGGGTGTACCCGATTACAAAGGGAGTAACTTCGAATTCATACCGTTTGGATCGGGTCGGAGGTCTTGCCCCGGGATGCAGCTGGGGCTTTACGCCCTGGACATGGCGGTGGCCCAACTGCTGCATTGTTTCACATGGGAGTTGCCGGACGGGATGAAACCGAGCGAACTCGACATGAGTGACGTGTTTGGACTCACTGCTCCAAAAGCGAGTCGGCTGGTGGCGGTGCCAACTCCACGGTTGCTCTGCCAACTTTACTGAGTTGGATAACCCGCTTATCCGTGGACCATAATTGCAGCATAGCCTCTTGGTACAGGGAAAACCCAAAATGAAAAAATAGAGGGTTTTGATTTACAAAATTATTATAATTTGTTTTTTTTTTTGGTTTTTCATATATATATATATATATATGTATAAGTATAAGTTTGGAAGGGAAAAGAACACTGGGCTTGAAGAAAGAAGACAGGTGGGATGATAATATGGGCACAAATATTTGATTTGTTTCAAACATTCTCAATGTGGACATATTGGCTTTCAAGATTCTCTCTCAGTCTTGCATCCACCAAACAACTCTCCCTTGCATTATTCCCCTTGTCAAACATATGTAAAATTTTGTCCCATATCTTTAATTATTGAGTTATTTGTATATAACTTATAGTGTTATAACCTACTAATAATTTAAATTAACATGTTAAATTGGTAAAAAAGAAAAACTTAAAAATTATTGGATCAATCTCCATTAATCTTCTCCAATAATCAAAAAGTCTGCAATTAAAACCACAATACTACATACACCACCTAAGAGCTAAGAGATGCACAAAATACTCCAATGATTTAATATCATATAAGATATATAAAATTTAACAATACAACAAAAAAATATTTTATATATCAATAATAACTATAGAGATACTGATAATATTCACGTATCGATCATAACTTATCATGACAATCACACTCATATTTTAACTGATTTTTTTTTCCCAAGTCTTTGCTTAACCTTCAATGGCTTTTTCCTCACATAACATCTGCCACCGTAATTGGGTTTTTTACCACTAATTCTAAACACTACGTGAAAACAAAAACAAACATTCATTGCTGAAAATGCTGTGATTTTTCTGGAAATTTCTTTGAAGCTTTGGCTTCACTAATTAATCAGAGAAACACGTGGTGACAATTTACTCAGAAAAAAAAAAAAAAAAAAAAAGATGATTGACTTATAAGAAATCCAAAACGTCATCTTCAAATAAATTAATGGGTCGGACGGACCTAAATTGTGAAACCCTAATTTGATCCTTGTGGCTCTGTTTCGTTTGGTTGTGTGGCTGCCCATATAAAGCACAGTACTATGCCTACCTACCTTGTATTTATTATGTACATTCGTCAACAAATATTTAATGAACATTGCATAAGGTCTTATTCATTATTAACGTTGTTCAACAAAACTATAAAAGGTTTAATGTGAAATCTTTGATCATTTCTCTCAATGGTGAGGCTCCATTCACGTTGAATTTTTGTTCATGACCTCATCAATTTCTCATTTACTTAGGGCTTAAATGGGTTTCTTTTAATAAAATATTTAACCAGCATTTGATGGTTAGACTATTATTTCCTCCGTCTCAATTTATTTGTCACTTTAATATTTTCACAATTCTTAAGAATCACATTTAATAAATTATTTTATTTCATAAAATATCTTTTTTATTCTTAATTAAATAAGTTTACTAGTATTACTAATAAGAGATTATACTCTTACCAATTACCGTAATTAATATTTTAATGCATGTAATTAATACTATTGGTTTTAATTTATTAATATCAATAAAAGATTCAAAGTTTAATGAGAGTTAAAATGAGAATAGTAACTTAATTTTACCTCGTTTGTTTAAAAATGTCAAATAAATTAAATTAAAAATTAAATTTTAAAATAACAGATAAATAAGAAAGAAAGGAGTATAACATACACGAGTATGCTGTAATTAGACTATTATAATTTGTTCGGGTCTGAAAGGCCACTTGTCTATTTGACCATGTTCCACCTCTTTTTCTAATATGTCCCACTACAAATATGCCATCTGAAATTTTGGGACTCACTTCTTAGTTTATCGAAATTTTGACTCTATAAAAATCAAACTTTTAACATTTTAATTAAACGCATCGAATTTAAACCAATTTTAAACGAAAAAATTATTCATATTACCTATCATCTCTCTTTATTTGAATTATATCAATTGCTCTTGCATTCCAGATTTTTTAAGATGAAAAGAGGAAGTCATTATCATTATTATTAGTAGTAGTATTAGATATTGAAAAAGAAGGTTGAATCTAAGCTTATTCAATTTCCTTGATCAAATCACTTTGAAGTTTGAATGCAAAACAAAACTGATTTTTCAGGATGTGATAAATTTAGAGTAAAATTTAATATAATTTAAAGTTTTTTTTTTTTTTAATGCAAACGTGTAATAAGGATAGAGTTTAATATTTTTAAAGTTTTGGTGTAAGTAATTTGTCAAAACCCAATAAATTAATTAGAGAAGGTTTATATACCTCAAAAAAAAAAAAATATTAGAGAAGTTTTATAAACTGGGTAAGCTAATTGGTTAAATATTGTTTTCTAGTGTTAGCATTAATACATCCTCACAATTGCGCCTATTACTATATTTAAAAATAAGTGATAAAAATTCAATGTAAGGGTCTGTTTGATAAACTAATTCAGTACTTATTCTAAATAAATTAAGTACTTAATTGATTAAAAGCGTTTGATAACTCAACTTGTTTTTGACTTAATGAATTAAGTACTTAATAATTAAGTGCGTTTGATAACTATAATTCAAAGTCTTAAGAGATTAAGTGAGTCTGAATTGCAATTATAATTGTTAGCCTGAAATAAGTGATTGGCGAATCACTTATTGCTGAACTGAATTGGTTGCAAATTTTTTCTTATTTTCAATATTTATTATTCTTTTTAGTTTTTTCTTTAAATAATTTGTATTTATTAAATATTTTTTTTTAAAAAAATATTTTATCATTTAAATAAATAAAAAATATATTTATGACATGGATTTTTATTTTTTATAATTTTAATTAATATGTGATATTTATTTAATTAATATTTTATTTTTAAAATAATAATAACATTCTAATTTATTATTAAAATTTTTAAAAATATTTTTATTAGTAGAATTTCATAGTATTATGTAAAAAATTACACACCTTAAAAATTATGTTATATATTAAAAGAATATGTTTATAATATTTTTTTAAAAAATAAAGTGATTTAATTTAAAATTTAAAATTTTATAAACTTATTTTTGTAATTCAGACTTCAGATTCAGACATATTTTCTAATTTTATCAAACAAAGCTAACTTAATGGATTCAGACTTCAGAATTCAGATTTCAGACGTCAAATTAAGTTTTATCAAACGAAGCCTAAGATTCATAAAATTAAAAAATTGATAAGTTATTATCAACTTTATTTTTAAATATAGTTATGTAGATGTATCTAGTGGATACATAGTATAATTTCTCTCCAATATTATCTATGACTCGAATAACAACTTTAACAACTCTTTTTCGAATTTTCATTTAAAAAAATAATTAAACCTACTTTTTCAATTGTATGAATTTTTTAATAGTCATTAAATAAAAAAGAATCAATTAAATATAAATAAATACAAATGTTTATGTAAAATATAATTGAAGAATACATTATTTATAATATAAAAATATATTAAATATCAAATTATGTCATATTCCAAATAAGTAAGAATCAATTAAATATAAATAAAGAATATAATATATATATTATAAGAATACTATAGAGTATATTGTTATAGGGTATGATATAATTTGCATATCACGCCACGCCCTCCTATCCACTCCGTTAATCACAAGTACACAAAATCTTGATGAGATCTACAGAACAGAAATAGAAAAAAGGGATTTACTATTTGTATAACAAAATTACTATTTGTATAACAAAAAATGTCCAAAATACCCCCGATATGAAATAATAAATTTTTTTTGTATAAAAAACGCTGCGCATTGCTGAAATAAAGGGCAAAAAACGCAAATTTGGTATAGAAATGAACAAAAAAAACGCTGAAAGGTCTTGTGGAAATTCGCTCAAAACGCTAAAACGTAGCGATATGGTGTACTGAAAACGCCAAAACGTAGCGTTTTTTTGGAACAAAACGCTAAAGTGAAGCGTTTTTAGTATATAATACGCTAAAATATAGCGTTTTATGCATGAAAAAATGCTAAAATATAACCGAAAAACATATCTCGCTCGTTAAATAGTAGCGTTTGTGACGGGATTTGTTAAAAAACGGACCGAACAAATATGAACAGACCAAATATTCACAACAAATTACATCATATCATATCATAACCTTTGTACATTCTCTGTACAAAAGGTTCCCTTACAAATATTGACAACAAATTCAAATCGACAATCGAAAGAAGGTTTCGTCGAATCATATCCATCTGCCATTCGTATTGTACAACTTTCGACTGACATTCTTCACGAAAATGGTAAGTTTGCTACCCGCTATGAATTTTTGTATTTTTGCAGCGTTTATTTTGGCCAAAAACGCCAATTATTAGCGTTTTTGTCACCTACAACGCAAATATGAGGCGTTTTGTTTATGTAAAACGCCACTTATTAGCGTTTGAATAATAATCAACGCTAGTATGTGGCGTTTTCTTACAAAAAAACGCCAAACTGTGGCGTTTTCTTTCAGAAACAACGCCAAAATGTGGCGTTTTATGCCTTTCATTTAAGAAAATTGTTGCGAAATTATGGTATTTATGTGAAATCCGTAGCGTTTTTAGTTAAATTTTTTGTGAAGTGTAGCGTTTGTTTGTATAGATATGTGAAATACGTTGCGTTTTTTTAAGATTACATATGTAAAGTGAAGCGTTTTTTATAGTCCTATTGTGTAATTTATAGCGTTTGTAACAATATGGATTTGGATTTCTGACTATACAGGACGATGATTCGAATATGAGCACACATGATGATTACGAGCAGGAACAGGATAATGAGGATGACGAGTGGGGTGAGGAACAGGACATTGGGGCAGATCTAAGTGAATATTTTAGGATAGATATGGATTTTGCAAGTGTGGAGGATGCATTTACGTTTTGCTATCCTATAGCTAATAGCCTGCAGTTTGTGCTTTCGAAGCAAGGCGGAAGTGGCTCGACGTATTATTTTAGGTGCAGTCGATGGAAAGATCCATTGAAGGAGCCTCTCCCCACCATACGGTTGAACACGAAAAGATGCGGATGTAAATGTCCGTTCAAGTTGACTGTCAAGAAGGTTGTTAATGAGCGTTACAGTGTGCTTGTTACGCCAGGGGTATCGTCCACACATATCGTGCCCCACGCGTACTGGCCCACCTGAGCCATCCCGCCCCGCAGCTCCAGAACAGGGCCTGGCTGGAACTTATTGGAACTCTTGTCTGTAAACAGACAGGTCCCAATAGTAGCCCATACAAAAACTGCAACGTCCGAGTCGGGCCGGGGTCTACGCCTACAGGTATCTATCACCCGCTCGGTCGAGAATGCCCCATTCTCGAATAACTCCTTGTCGATGTGCTGGTCCGGAGGTATCTCGAGCAAATCTCTAGCCAACGCTACTAGGGTGGCGGTATCAGCGGACTGGGTAATCAACCGACCCTCTATCGGTAGACGCATAATCTCCCACACGTCGTGGAGAAGTATCGTCATCTCACCGAAGGGTAGATGGAAGGTATTGGTGTCCGGCTACCACCTCTCCAAAAAAGCGCATATCAGTGGCGCGTCTATATGCCTAAACAAAATGCTGGGAATATGTCCCAGCCCTGTCTGGCTAAGTATCTGAGCCCCTAGGGGTGACATACCGCGCACCCAAGTAACTAAGGAGTCGTACATCAAACCCCTATTGTGACACCTAATAGGGGCTCTACCCCCCGTCTGACTAAACCTCGATACGACGTGTCCTAAAAAACTAGGAATAACCGTCGCATCGATCGGCCCACCCTCGACTGGTCCAGTGACCAACCAACTCTTGTCATCTTTCTTCCGCTTTTTAGGGATCGCTATATTTATCAAATATAATATATATAATCAATTTAACTAATTAACAAAATAAACGAATAAAACATACTTTAATAAATTCACATGTTATAAAATAAATAAAACAATCCTAAATATTTTAACAATTTACACAAAAAATAAACTAAAAAACCAATTTAATAACATATATAAACAAATATAACATATTTTCACTAACTAGACAAATTAGCAAATAAATAAACAAATAATTCATAAAGTAAATAACTCAATAAATATTACAATTTATAAAACAATATAACATAATTTAACTAAGTAATCATATTACCAAATAAATTAACAATTAAATATTAATTTAAATATTTACTTAATTGATAATAATCTAAACAAATAATACATAATTTAACATAATTCACAAATTAGACAAATAGATCAATTAAATAAACGTAATTAATTAATCAATATCGCGTACCTGCAGAGGGCTCCGCCCGCTCCTGCTGCTGCATCCCAGACTGCCGCTGATGGCTCGATCTCGGAGGCTCCTCGTGAGCCTCCTCCTCATCCGACGGTACATCGTCGTCGCTCGGCGAGGCATCGTCCTCGTCCCTCAGATGGAACGCCGACTCCCCGCCAATCCCTCGCCCGCCACCCCTGGATCGGCCACCTCGAGTCCTAACGGCTGGCATCTTCTGCCTCCTGGCAGAAGCTGTGGGCCTCCGTCTCTCCTCCTCAACAGTGGGGGGAGGAACGCGCGGTCTAACCTTACCGCCACCCTGGAAAATGTAATTCAAATATATTAATACACACACATTTTATATTACATAAATATTTAAAATGCATATACAAATTGAAGTAAGAGCGTTTGACCAACGGTCAAAAGCTACTATTAAGCGTTTGACTAGCAGTCAAACGCTAGTATTCAGCGTTTGACTAAGAGTCAAACGCTGCAGATAAGCGTTTGACTATTAGTCAAACGCTGAATACTAGCGTTTGACTGCTAGTCAAACGCTTATCGGAAACGTTTAGGAACAACGATAAAACTACCGATCTGCTTTTCTTCCCTTCCAACCGCTGCATTTAGGCGTTTTCCCTACTCTAGAACGCACCATTTTGACGTTTGAACACAATCCGAACGCATCAAATCAGCGTTACTATAACAACCAAACGCAACCGATTAGCGTTTGTATCCTACACAAACGCTAATCCGAAGCGGTTTGAACGCATAAATCGGCAGAACATAATTTGCGAAATCCAATCTAAAAAACTTTTAAAGGTTTCAATGATTTCTTACCCGAATAAAGAGACCTTTGCCCGCGCCGCGACCTCTCGAAGGTTCACCACCACCCGCATCCATTTCGATGATTTTGTTTGTATTTGGGGTTTAGGGTTTACTGTTTGCTCAAGTTTGGAACAATGGGGCGTTTGATATGCAGGAAATAAGGATGTGGCAGCGATATTGGTCCCTTTCTTTTTTTAAACATTCAGCCGCCTAGAACGCTACACTTTAGCGAACGAAGTTTACTATAACGCTTCTATTTAGCGTTTCTGGTTGATTATTTCGCCACTGATTAGCGTTTCAGGTGCCTTACTTCGCCACGCTTTAGCGTTTTATTGTTGCTTTCACGCTGCTTTTTAACGTTTGATAGGGCTTTCAACGATACCTTTTAGCGTTTTTTAGTTACCTTTCAGTTCTAATTTAACGTTTTCGCCCTGACACTTATGCAACTCGCAGCGTTTTTATCCTAAAATTAATCAGGAAAAGTTCATGTCTTCCATATCAGGGGTATTTTGGTCATTTTTTGTTATACAAATAGTAAATTTGTTATACAAATAGCAATTCAGTAGAAGAAAACTAAATATGGGGAATAATTGAAAAGGCAAAAGGTTGATTGACAAACCCAACCCAACCAAGTTGGAAATCAATTAGGCCACAAAGCCAGCCCAAAGTTCACAATAAGCGATCCCTATCCAACTTATTTGACAGCTCCTTGTTGTCTCCATCTCCTTGGTCTCCCCATCCATTCACAAGTCCTACAAGTCGTTCTTTTAGACTTTTTACCCAACCAATCATTTAATACATATTTTAACAAATTTAGATAAATAATTTCTTTTTATATTTTCAATAAATTATATATAATTTTTAAAAAATATTGTTAAAATACAATTATTTAATTCACTTAAAAATTTAAAAAATTTACATTTTGACGTATCAGGCCATCAGCTACTATTAGTATTAGCCACGGAACTCCTTATTCAGTATCGTGAAATGTACTTCACAAAAAAGGCATCAAATTCGGAACCTTGAGTTCAACATTTACCTACTCCCCAATATGGGGTGGTCCAATCCAACCAAGCCTCATTCATTTTCAGAACTCCTCCCTCCATTTTAATATATTAATCGTTTTTTATCAAAACACAAATAATAAAACTGTAATTAATTTTAAAAAATTATCATTTATTGATAATAATATTATAATTTAAAATAATCATGAAAAAAATAAGTTCTAATAAAATTATAAATTAAATAAAAATAATAAATTATTTCTCAAAAATAAACAAGTAACTTATATTTTGACTGGTTTATTAATCAGTGAATACGACTTGAAATGGAGGGAGTACAAATATTGCAATTTATACGCTACACTTAGGTGCACAATAGTTTGAATACCTCAATCTCTCTCTCATTTTCTTTTTCTAGTACCGTTGGTCTGTAATTCACAAAAATGACATTCCGGAACTAGCGAGAATGCCAAACCTGAAAGAATTAGTATTACTATTAAAATAAAGGGAAACCTGGTATCTGCTAAAACGATGATATCCAGAAGTTTTACAAGACTGCAGTAACAGCTGCGCTCTGGCCTCTGTCTATCCTTCCATTTTTTTCCCCCTTCTCATTCGCTACCGAAGCTTTCGTTGTATGGAATAGTATCATTCAATCTCCCCAGGGTTACATGAAGACACGGAGAACAGCCAGACCAACAGCAGATATAGAAACCAGGGTTCCTATGCAGTACTTTATGACATCATATTTTGCTGCCTCCAACTGAGCCCTCTGCTCGTGGATTTCCTGAGATTATATACACGCAAGCCAAATAAGGGAGATCATGTACTGTAATGACTGAATCTGCAAATCATTTCGATACCAAAAATTGACCTTGCATTATACTCACCCGATCAAGCTTGTTAGTTAGGTTAGTGGTTTCTTGATTCTGATTCGCCAGGTCATCCCGAATTCTCCTGCACGGGAAAGTGTGAAAACATTAACAATATGGGTAAATAGATAGAGAACCATTGTGAATAATAACTCGCGTGTTTCCATTCCGTGATAGAGGGATAACAGTGGAGGGGGAGGTGTGCAGAGGGTAAATACCTTTTGCGAGTTAAAACCATCTTAGAAAGAGAAAGATACAGGAACTTGGTTGCTTACTTACCCCCTTTCGAGATTCAGATCCAAACGCAGCCCAGCAGTGACTTTGTCAATTTCATGCCTAGAATATATCAATACTTTCTGTTAATTTTCTAGTATCAAAATGGTTTCAAACAACTTTATCTTCATAGTTCTAAAAACTCAATAAAGTTCAACTTATATTATTAGGGGATAATAATATAGACAAATGAAAGCAATAAACATCAACCAGACACCCGATTTCAAGCAAATATAGTGTTGGTTGGACAGACCTTAACTCGCCACGCATTTTCTCTATGTCCCCCTTCAGTTTTTCAATCTCATGTTGGAGCAAAGCAAAATGGTGTCCCTGCACTATGATTCAATCACATCAATAAGGAAGAAAACCAGAGAATTAATCTTTTGCAGTATCCAGAGCAGCCATATTGTTGTAAAAAGGAAAATCTGCTAAAACAATCCATAACCCATCCTAGTATCATATTTTTCTGAAAAAAGTGAAATCTTCTGAACGAGGCATACTGGCACCATCAAGAATTAGAAAGCCAAAGTATTTTGCATTTCTCACTTCACTGCTCTAATCCCTTTCATCTGTTTACTTTCCATCTTCTACTCATTGTAATGCCAACTTAGCATGAGAACAGTAACACAGTGATGCAAGACAAGGGCAAAGTAACACCATCAGATTTTTAGAGTGAGGTACTGAGCCCATGAATAGCTGCAATAAACACTTCCACAAATAAAACACAAATTTCAAATTCCAATTCCTTGGTTCAACTCAGGTTCATGGAAGACGGAGGAACACACATAAGTTAACAAATTAGAGAAGTAAGAACCATTCATTTTTAGCTGGTTGTCAAAGTATCCGGGTGAAAGTAGAGATGATAAGAGGTTTGGATTAAGAACTGTGATTAAGTTGCAAATGGGAAGTACGCGTAAGAGTTGAAACACAATTAAAACCATGTTAGACACTTCTGAAAATTACATTAGAAAATGAACATAGAACAACAGCTCCCAATGGCAAACATTACATTCATACACTAGAACATTTACCATACATGACAAACACAACGTATTCAAGATGATGTAAAACCATCCCCACATGGAAAAATCTAACAGGAAAGTTGAACATTGGCATCTGGTAATCAAGTCCTTATCCTCACATCTATTAACTGTGAGCCCTATGTAACGTTCGCATATAAAGATCACAACTACAATCATACTTGCTTGGTTTTCCCATTTTGCACCAATGTTTAGGTTTTCTTAGTCACAATAATCAATACACAAACAAAGAAACCAATAAATTTCACTACAAACTCTCATGTTGGACTCAAGGCATTTCCAAGCCTCAAAAATAACAAAGAAAACACCTTAAGTCAATCTTAGTGAATACACCAAGTGAAATTACCTATCCAACTGATATACACCACCCCTTCACAGCATAACCAACAACTTCGTCCAGAATACAATTGCCAACACATGTACGCTCTCCACAGTCCAAGCTAAAAACAAATAAGGATATGGCTTACTTGTTATGACGAACAACTTCCATTAAGTTCTATTGTTGAATGCATCATAATCAAACCGAACAATACTCTATCCTCAAGAATCCAGTAACCAGCTACCAAATGAGAGATATAGAAATTAACAAAAGCACACTAATCCAAGGAGAATAAATAGATTCATGCAGAAACTCAACAACTAATTGCTTTAATTTCAAGCTGCCTCATTAGATGAAAAGAAGAGATGCTGAGTCTCCCCCAAAATTAATCACTTTCCTAAATTTTTCTTGTTCCTAGCCTCACAAATTACTTCCTTAGTGTTCCCTCTTCAGTCTCTCAGTTTGTTATTTTAACTGGAATCCATGATGTTAGTCTAGTATCTCAATTAGTACTAGCTAAACCAAGCAATACACTACCATAATAAAATAATTAGTCCTGCAAATATGAGCTGTTGACAAATAAAAAATTAACCATCAAAGAGGAATAAAAAATCACTACAAAGACCAAAACTAAAAGCACCTGAGAACTTAGGACTTCAGTCTTGAATTTGGATAAATTGGTCTCTTGCGTCATCTCAATCTACATTTGCAATAATAGATAAATTCAAAACTACAGTAAACCAATACCATACCACTCAAAACATTTTGTTGCTACAACATTAAAACAAAGAATAAACGGGTGAAATATATAAAAATGCTTGCCTTCTGCATTTCACCTTTGGAGACGAAGGATTCGGCATTATTTTCTAAGCTGTCATTTAGAACTTCGATTATAGCATCGGTGATAGCCTCAGCGTGCTTCGAAGGCACGCCTTGCGATTCCAATCTCCTGACCTAATCAATTAAAAAAAAATGATAATTACAGCCAAAGTAAAGCAAAATCGCCCGAGAAAAAATGGAAAAAAGTAACTTACAAGAGCTAAGGTGTCGACAAGAAAGAGGCGCCTGCCGTTGGAATTAACGTGCTGAGAGATAGAGCGGGAGCCTGGCCGAGTGCAGACAAAAGATCCGGGTGAAGAAAAAATCCTGGAATAGGGCAGTAATCGAGCCAGCCTCCGACATGCCGCGGCCATCAACTCCAAATTCCAATGACAAATCCTACAATCTTGCTGGAAAAAAGCATATGGTGGATCGGAAAGGATAGGGAGGGTGATTGATCTCCGTAATTGCAGAGTGGATTAAAAAGAGTAGAGAATACAGCGGTTTGTATGGAAAAATGGGGCTGGAAGAATGCAGTGGATTTGAAAGAATAAAGAATAGAGAGAGAAATTGCTTGCTTCTAAATCAAAAGGATTTACGAACTAGCAAAACATAAAGGGGTGAAAAAAGAAAAAAAGAAAGCCCCAGCCGAAGCAAAACATAAAGGGTTAAAATGAAAAAGAAAGGAAAGTCCAAGGCCGAACATAGAAGGGAAAAAAAGAAAAAGAAAGCCCAAGCGATCGCCCACCGTGGGGCTCGAACCCACGACCACAAGGTTAAGAGCCTTGCGCTCTACCGACTGAGCTAGACGGGCTTGCTGGTATGATTGTTACTAATTGAATTTAACTAAATGATAATAATTGTGTCCTTAAGTCATTACAGATATCATTTTTGGTTAAAATTCAGATCCGAGGAAAACTGAATTCTTTTACAGTAAGAAAATATGGTTCCTTGTTTTAATCCACAAAGCCATTTGGTTTGGATTAGTTGATGACCAAAAATGGCCAGTTACAGTTGATCACCAACTTTGGCTGCTGCATAAATGGCAGTGGATCACATATAAATAAGAATGAAAACTGGAAACTCATCTCCTGATCAAAGTGAAGTACAGGTTGACATAGATGTATTAATCTCACTTGAGTTATTCATCACAGGAAACCAACAACAATGTTTCCTCCCCTGCCATACGCAAAGCAACCCCCATTTTCATTTGCTTCAAAACATCACAATAGCAAAGAAAGGAGGTTGACTGGGATGGAAAATTCTCAACATCAAAGATATTACATTATTTGATTAAGGTAACTTCCTACTTTTCCTCTCAACCAGCTGCATATTCTACTTATTTTGGGCGCCTTCGGTAAGGGTAGAGAATGTCATCAACACTATCTTTTACTCGGTTCCCCACTTTACGCATGTTCTTGACCACTCCCATGGCAACCAGATTTGCATTTCTTTTGAATCTATTTATCATTCATGAATCAAGAGAATGCGATCTCAGATACGCGTTCACAAATAATGAACTAGTAAGGGACTAGTAAAGACTAAATTTCAATCAAGATTCAGAAGTACTTGCCTGGTCAAGAACTCATCATTAATCGGGTGAGCTGGTTTCCGTGGGCGAGGTTGCGAAATTGTAGAACCATCTAGGAAACAGAATGCCAAATATTAGCTCCGTGATGGTAAATAGGAAATATTCAATACTATCTACCTATGTGCTAAGCAAATCAGATAAATTATGACAAATTTACAACTTTTCCTTTTCCTGTGCTAGTCTTCCTGCCGACAACACTTATTCCCACTCTAATTTGGCTCCAGATATAACATATAAATTGGTTCATTTACTGCATCTATTATTATCAGACAACTTCAAGAATTGAACATCAAAATATCAACAATAAGAAGTTAACCTTTCAGTAGGTTTCGGAGGGAATGTGCAGCTAAAACTGACACATGTATTGAAACTAGATATCTTCATTTAAAAATATAGACATTGATAATTGAAAAATGTTCAGATGATAGAATATCAAAGCAGAAACACAGGTGCAAAATCAAAAAGTACCTTCTTTATTATGCACAGGAGCAGGAGTATGAGCAGGAGCAGAAGCAGAAGCAGGAACAGAAGCAGAGGTAGGAGCAGGAGCAGGAGCAGGAGTAGAACTGGCATTATTCATTCTTCTGTCAACTAAAATCTGGGACAAGGCTAAAAAACAGTCAGCAATGATCCATACTAAAAAAGAAGACGCAAATGTTTCACTTCGGATACTTAACATTCTAGTTAATCAATGGGGTTAAAAAGCGAGTCTACCTAGATGGGAATGAATCACCTTATTGTGGTTATGGAAGTAAAGATACTATACGAGGTGTATCAAGCAAGAGCGGATCTATTGGGAGCTTAAAAGAAAATGATGACTAGCAAGATTTTTTAGTCTAAAACATTAGGGGGTCAAACACGTGAGTAATACACTGGTGTTAGCAGTGAGATTTGTTAATTAATTAATTTTGCAATTACCATGACACAGTGGTCAATTGATGGTTCAGGAGATATTTCATAAAAGTTGCAAAGGCGAATCCAAGATGTAATGGTGTTAACGAGAAAGAAATGCGATGATCCATAGCATTTCATTTTGGAGGAGAATTTCTTTTACACCACCAATGGTGATCCTTTATGACTGGCTTTAACATAAGTATTAGCAATACTATTATTATTTCAACATATACTGATGCATTTAAAGGAAAATGGAACATGAACACAGTTAATATGAATAGAACGAGAAGCGGCCAGAAGAAGGGTAACCTCAATTCCAACACAAATTGGCAGTTGTGTCGCCTCTTTATCATCAGCTGAAAGAGATTTTCTGTCCGGGTAAGCTGAGTACCCAATGCAACCATATTTAAAATCTGTCAACCTACTGCCTGCTTGGGAGGCCTCCATCTCTGATTTGCTAATAACATTCCGAGGTACTAGAAGCCAAGTAAAGAACCATCAGGTGTCAATCTAGTAATTAAATTCAGAACAAATACAAAGAAAATACAGAAGGCACAAAGATTTGTACACTAGCTGCAATGGGTAAACAAATGCATCAACCAATTTGTGGATACTAATAAAAAATTTAGCAAGAAATACACCATCAATATGGGTTCAGACTTTGCATACTAGCCAAGGTCAAACACCAGAGTAAAAGGAAATGCTCAATACAGTGAGACCTAGCATGCATGACTCTCAAAACTAGGTTATGAGAATTTAAGATTTGCAACATTTCAGCAAACACAATATAAGCAACTTTGAAAAGCAGAATGCAATAATCATCAGCCATGTGAAGAATTGGGAGGGGCGCAGAAAAAAAAAAAAAAAAAAACTCTATCCCACGGCTAATGTCTATCCAGAAAATCCCAAGATGAAACATTTGAGACTAACAGGTATTAAAGAACCAGAGAGAAAGAGCAAGGTGCACATACGAAAAGACAGGAGAATTGAAATCACATGTCTATTAGGAAACACTACAATTTTTACCTCCATTCTAAAGAGCAATCAAGATTCACAAATTCCTACCTACAGATCAAGCATACCAAGAAATGAACCACTCAAAGAGCGATGATAGAGTCCAAAAACTACAGAAAGCAGAAGCCAAAGTAGAAAATTATTATCACATTAAATTCTCAAAGAGGGGATAACCTATTCCTCTGTGTCAACCATCAAAAGCAAAGACATTTATCTCAAAAAAGCCATTTGAATGAAACCGAATTATACCTTCAGAACTACATCAATTAAAAACGCAGTTCTTTTAAGCTCATACATAGAACAATAACCACATATAGTTGAAAAAATTACATGAATGAACCCTGTTCACACCTAAAAGACAGCTGATTTGGGCGAAGCCAGATTATGATTAACAGAACACCCAAAAAACCCCAATTAACAAGAAACCAAAATGAGCATCAGATATTCAAGCTTCATAATTGCAATACCATTAGGAAATGAACGGGTGAATCCCACACAGATAGGGTTGCGGGAATTGGATTTGAAGGTGGATGAATAATACAAACATCCCTTGCAAGTTTTGCCCTTTGGGTTCGTCGTCGTATCAGCTTTATCCGAGGAGGATGAAGATGATGCCGGGGTTCCTGAGAGTTCAGATTCACCCCTGGATTCATTCAGATGCAATAAATTCTCGGAGTCGCGGGAAGGCAGATTATCCCCGCCGTGACTTGGCGCAGTGCTCATATTATGGGGACCCACCACAACCCTCTCCGGCGTTGGCGTTGACGTTGGCGTTGGCTCCTCCTCCGCCGCCATAAATAGGGAATCTTGGCTGTTCTCTGTTCGGATTAACACTCACTGGATTGCGATGTATCATGTATGCAACGTCCAAAGACCTATGGGGGAATGGACCTTGAGTAGGCAGTGAGTTGTTCTGTTTTCTTCTTCTTTTTTTTTTTTTTTTAAGTTTTATTAGCAAGAAAATAGAAGCTGTAGATGAAAGAAATAAAATAGGATTATAGGGGTAGGCGGTAACTACATTTGCCATGATTCATGTTTGACCACTTAATTATTCATCTAAACAAGAATTTACTTCATTATTTTCTTTTAACAAAAATAAGATTATAAGATTTTTTTTTTTTTTTTTTTTTTTTTGCTATGTCAAAATATATTTTGAGTACCCAATATTTTCCATTTCTTATATGATTTTTTCATAAATGGAATAATATAAACATAATATAACTAGTGGTAGGTTTGTTTACATAATTTTCAATAAAGAGACTATAATATAAGGAAAAAACTATTTATGTGAAAGATTTTTCAAAAAAGTCTTAATTATGAGACTTAAATTATGCATTATATGTTAGTATAGTCTCAAACCTCGTATAAATTTTTAAGATTGAATTATTATTTTGTAAATCCCTATACTAAACTCATATGAATTTTTAAGATTGAATTATTATTTTATCAATCTCTATATTATTAAGAGCCACAAAATTTTATGCTATGTATTAACTCGTTAACATGAACTCTAAATATATTTTTTACAAAAAAAAAAAAAAAATTGCACATAAAATCATTCTATAACACTATTTTGCATTTCTCCAAAGGAAAAAGCTGCTAAATATTACCATACTGCCACCATGGTGCACCATTTTTTCGTATGCACTATGGATCATAATAGGCTAACTGAATTATGAAACTTGCATAGGCCGCAGATTTACATTTAACAGAACAAATTTTTGGGTTTGTTAGGGCACTTCCTGCCCATCCAACAGGAATAAGAAGCCTTCAAAATCATAGTGCTAGTAATGAGACTTGCTAGGGAGAAAGGTGAGCAGGTTCCTACTTCTAAGTCCATACCTCCCTGATCCACCATTTCTCTTCATATTTTCTTGGACTAAATTCATATCTGACGCCAAGAGGGCTCTGCAAACACGAAAACAAACGAAGAAACTACACGAATCAGTAGAATGTATCCCCCTATACTTTGACAACAGAACGATTCAAAACAGGGTATGAGGTATCCAGTTCAAGTTGCTGCAAGATGTGTGGTGCAGCCCATAGGTAAGCAGAGTGACCCTCGATTAGTTCAGTTGCATCCACCTGCCATAACCACACCAGGGGAATGGTTTAAAAGCCTGAATGATGTTGTATTGATGAGTGTAAGGTTAAAGTACATGTGTTTGGACTTGGCTTCACTTACATTTTCAATCCCTGGAACGTCTACTGTCTGAATTCCTGCGAGCCCTTGCGTGAGAAGGCTGTTCGAATAAAGCCATCAAAAGTTTAATAATCCCAGGAAGTTAAATGTAGGAGGAACAAGGAAGCAGCAATGAAGAGAAAGATAAACTACAACCAATAACCCTTCTGAGTTCCCAACATTAAGAATTCACATCATATGATTGCGTACCTTGCACGAAATGCAATTCCGAGCATCCAGTCATTCGTTGAATAAACATTTAGAAATCTACCAGCTACCACCTACAGAACAAGCAAGAAACAGCCACAGAAAGAAATGAAGCAGGCAGTAGACAGTCGGACACCGCTACATGGAGAAAGGGTAGAGAGCCAGTTTTGCAGATGAACTACAGGGGGACAGGGAAGAAGTAAAGAACGGATGATATAGCTAAAAGATTTCTCGGAGCGCAGTGCTTGTATTGCTCTCAAGATACTCCAAGAAAAAATGTCTTGAAGATAAAAAAAAATGGTTGAAAATGGAAAAGTCTTGTACCTTTCTAGCAGCCTCCCAATTTTCATCTTTAATTGCAATTGGAGCCCCAAGAAGAACAACTCGTTCAACTAGTTCAGCTGCCAAAATTCAGACTCTTAAACAGAATCACTTGAACATTAAGTTTATTCCATAAATCACATTAACTTTTTATAAAACTTTACCACCACTATCCCTTTCAGCTAATGTTTGAAGGCACTTAAAAATAACTCTTGCTCCAAGTGAAAATCCAACAAGTGTTACAGGCCTGTGATATTCAAAGAACCAGATAAGAACAAACAACAGCAGCAGAACAGTAACTTTCAGGGCATGAAAATGTACGTAGAAAATCTGTGGTCAGTCCATCTACCTATTTCCTTGCAATCCCTTAAGCAGCACTTCTGCAAGTAGTATCCCCGCCTTATCTGTTCTATGGATTAAAAACAGGTAAGAAATATTTTTGAAACGGAAATGAATAGCGAGAAATGGGACAATGTTCCAAAACCCAATCCCACTTTTCTGGCGGATGTGATTCCACTCATTCATTGAGGGAGTTTTAAGGTATATCCAGAATACAGAATACTATATTTGCAGAGAGGAACTTAAAATCTGAAAGAAAAGTGAAACATCTTAACCAGAGTACCTCCCTTTGTTTTCCTTATTAACTTTTAGGTATCAAATAATGAAAACTAAAGTATGACTTCTGTAATCATTGTTCAGGCACTGCGATTATTTGCAAATAAAATCTAGGGCTATTAAGAAATCTTGTCTTTCCCCAGCAAATACAAGTGGTAAGTAGTACCTGTCTATTGCAATCGTCCATGTGCTGTCAATAAAACTAGTAGCAGCAAGTAAAGTTGCCGGCCAAGCCAATGCAGCTACAAGTGTACTCAGCACAGTTAGCATTGCCCCCTGCTTCATCAATTCCGTAGCAATTTCTACAGAAACAATATTGACGTACAGACCAGTCACTTCTTTTGTTCCATGGTAAAGTTTTAAATCAATAATTTCTAATACATGTCTGGAATCTGTTTACTTGAAGTGAGCCAGTCCTGTATTGCAGTGCTAACAGCATATAGATTCTTGGACTCCCACTGCAGTACATACCTAAAGAAAGTGCTAGCGTAGTTAATGCCACAGTGTTTGTACTGCGAACTAAAAAACTTCTGTCAAAATAAAAATATACAAAAGTTCAGGAATATTCGAGAACATGTTTTGTCAGGTATATATGATCATTCACTGGAAATGATAAAATAATATCTCTGCCGAACAATTTCCCCAAAACTGATCTTCCAACTTGCAGAAAGTTTCTGAATTAGCTTAATAGCACTATCTCTGAGGAAAGTAAAGGAAAATACACAATAAAAGTTTCATGCATTTGAAGATGCAAATTATAGATGATGTACCTTTCCAAGTGATCATTTACTCCTTCCCAAGGTTTCACAAAATCTTCTTCCTCGAACACGAAACCAGATATCAAGATCTCAACTGCCAGTCGCTGATAGAAAAAGAGAAGACAGGAAATCAAAAACTTATAACATGAAAATGCAAAAACTAAAAGTTTTACCCTTAATGTATTTGCCTTGTTAAAGATGTAAAGGCAGGAAAAATATGCATCAAGTGCACCACAAAGAAAAAAGGAACTCACCCCTTGGTTATGGTTCTCTCCTATTCCTTTGAACTCAAATTCATCTACATCTCCCATTCTCCTAGCCATTTTAGTCCCAGTAAGGCCAGCTCCAGCAGCTGGTGGGAAAAGACATCAGTTAGAAAATTTCCTTAATAAATGAAGACAGAAACCATGGGAACACAAAATCCTTCCACGGTTTCTGGTATACAAAAAATTCGTACTATATTCCATGAAGGTGTAGGACCTTGCTCGTACTGTTTCGACAGAAAATATATGGTTTCAAGGGATCATTAAGGCTCAGATGTCTAAAGAAATTATTCTAGAAACATAGTTAAACTTTCACCCCCAAATGATGCAGCAACGGCAACTGATCCAGCTACACTTCCTGCGGCACTAGCAACTGCTGCAAACCCACCCGCTCCAATCACAGGTACAAGTGTCCCCAAAGTGGGAGCTAAAGCACCAAACCCAGCAGCAATTGCTGGTGCAGCTAAACCTGTTGTAGGATAACCGAAGCAGAGAAACAAAAATTTAGTATTCATAATTTTGAAAGAAACTTCCTGCCACCAGTAATAAATACGGGTTCAGAGTTGCAAAACCCATACCACCAGTGATTGCCATCAAAGCCCCACCAGTTACTGCAGCTGCACCTATGATACCCCCTCGTTTCCATTTAGCCCATTTGCTCTGGGGAGATTGTGTCGCATCCTTTGATTCTTCCTCTTTCAAAATTGCCATAGCAGAACAAGCAACCATAGTTTCCATGGCTTCCTGCAATACGCATTTCCTTACCAACATGAACTTCTGGTACAAATGAAGAAATATAAAATACGAACCAGTCTATTACATTAACTGGAAATCAAATTCCTGCAATAAATTCATAACATCTCCTATAAGGTATGGACAGGTCAAACTAACACATCCCACATATATCTTTTACTTGAGAACCACATGCATATATTTAGTAAAATTCTACCTCTAGAACAGATTAAAAGGCCAAGATGTACACAAACTATAAGATAGAAAGTATACCATTTTAATACACTCCACATTGAACCAGGTTGCTAGCAAACGCAAAGCCACGCGATGCCTGGAATCATAACCCTTTCTTCTTCGTTTGATTTTCTTCTCATCTTCAGTAGGATTATTTGCTAAACAAGCAGAGAGAAGCTCATAGAGGACGGCCACTTTCTTCTGGTAACTAAGCATTGTCAACTCCTCCACAGGCTTTTGAATGTTCTCATTGAGTTCACCTCTAGCCTCTATATGTAGCTGTTCAATGAGGGATGACTTATCGACGGGCTTTTGAATGTCCTCATTGAGTTTACCTCTAGCCTCTATATGCAGCTGTTCAATGAGGAATGACGCATCATCTGTCTCTGGTTGGTTTTCACCTACTTCAGATTTTAGCTTCACCTTTGTGTCACCAGTCGAACACTTCTCACGACATGAGTTCTCATATTCTTGTTGCTTAACCTTCTTTGATGCATGATCATCCGCAATGGTCTCCATGCTTGAGGCCATGGCATCTACACCTCTTGATAAAGCAAGCTCTTTATCTGCTGCTTCAGAAGAAGTAGCATTACCGGTTTCCTCAGCAAGCACCCTCAAAAACTAATAATACCATAAGATCGAAGTTAATACATTTTTAACCAAGACCAATAGCAAAGCCATTCATGAAGGCACTTCCAGTTAAGAAAAACACTCAATAGAATTTAGGAGGAAGAACTAACCGCTCCAACATGATGATTTACTGGTGAACAAGCTGAAGTTTCCTCAAGTCCTGACCATGCTTTACTATCTATCTCAAGATACCTAATCATTTCAAGGTTTGTCAAAATGATGCAAATTGACATCCTTCAACAAAATCCTTATATTACACAATCCCCCAAGAAACCCACTTCCAATACTCTTCATGGATTTTTTAACTACCACAACCAAAAAAAAAAAAAAAACTAACTGAGTTGTACATAATTCGTCAAGAAATTAACAAAAATGTAGAGAAAGAGAGAACATAGAGTACTTGAAAACAGGGCGGAGAAGGTCGGAGTAGGGATTGACCCACAACTGCTGATCATCTGATACGGAATCGCTGCTGCTGCTGCTGCTGCCATTGCTGACGCGTTCATGAATTGGGCCGGCATCGTCGTCGTCGTTGTTGTCGGAAGGAGAGCTGAATTGACAGGTTTGGATTATCTGAGCTTGGTGAAGGGCCAATCCGAACAGAGCACCCGCCGCATACCTCTGCGTCGGCGATAACATCGACGATGACATTCTTTCTGGGGTTTCTTTTTTGTTTCCTCTCGTATTCTTGAATGATCAAGAACGAAACAGACAAGCAAATAAAAATTGACGGTGAAAGCCGAATCAAGAAATGCTCTAAAAAATTTTCGTTACCGTTCTACACAGGTTCTTGGTTTAGACTTTATTTATCTAAGATTCACAATGGGCTGTGTGTGTTGAATTTGAACGAGCATTCTCGTCCTTGACAGAGATCAAATTCAAAAGTCAAAAAACTGAGAAGAAGTGGGAGCTAAGAAACAGAACAGGTCAATTAAAATTCCGGGATTTTAACTTTTAACCAACTGTAAGACGAAGAACCCTTTATAGCAAAGACATCTCCTTACAGTTGACGCATAAATTTTTGGACAAGTCAATTAAAATGAACCTTCGTATTGATGTAGGTTGAAGCCACCTTAGACCTTCATCTACGTCTAAGTAGAAATGTAACGTTTAACTGATTAAATGTACAAACAAAAAAGAAGAGAGGAGAGAATAAGGAACGGCAAAGCTGAAAATGAAAGGAGGCGTAACATTAATGTTTCCTCCTGGAAATCTGGGAGGATTCAATTACAAAATTCAGGTCTCCTCAACTACACAATACGCCCTGCAGCTAACTACAACCTAGTATAACAACAAATACGAGAAAATTATCTCGTTGACGATATCCTCTCAAAGGTGGGGGAGACAAGAAATGAACAATGGAACCTTTTTCCCGCTTGTATATTAGTACTACTACATTACAATGAGATTATTTTATAGTCATCCCATCCTAACCCAACCCAATACAACATTAGCTTACATGAGCAATAACTTCTTCCTCTAAATTTCATTGTACACAAGAATCAACAACTTCCCTTTCATTCAACTCATGGATGGAGGTAATCGCATGATGCACCTTTCTTGCAATGCCCGCTCTCATAAAATTTACAAACTCGCTGACCTTTTGGAGTTGAACGAGAATATCCACCTCCCCCGCTGCTGCTACCACCTCCTCCGCCACCGCCAACGCCACCACCTCCGCCACCATGTGGCTGCCTGCTCCACATGGGCCTACCTCTACCATATCCTACTGATTCTGCACCTTGGAAGCCCCAGTCTCGGGGGGTAGCAAACCTGTCCCCCCCATATCGACGAGGACTGTCCCACCCTAAACCTCCACTATAAGCACCAAGATTGAAACTTGGGTTTCCCCATGGTCCTCCCAAGCCACTGCCCCAACCAATATTTGGGAAACCTTGAGGTGACCCTCCCCAACCCATATTCATATTTCCCTGTAATCCGGGCCAGCCAACTTCCAAGGGTTCCAAACCCCTGTTACGGGTCATAGGTGTTGGATCCATGCCTTGACTCGCGGCAGATCCTTCAGGAGGTTTATGGATATCGGAAACTGAAACATGCTCCCTTGCATTACGTGGGGCATGAGCAGACCTTGTCTCACCCTCGCTACTTGTAGCAGAATGGCCATCAGACCTTTTCAGAGAATCCACACCTGGATCATCTACAACGGGGGATTGAGAAGGGAATTGCACCTCTCCGGAGCTCACGGCATCACTTTTGCCAGCATCAGGATTGGGGCTCAACTCCTCGATGGAGCTGAAACAGTCATTTCTACAACTATCCATCATTTCATCACCCAATTTAATCCCAGAAGTAGGTGATGCCAAACCACTCTGTGATTCCATCGCATCAACTTCAGCCAACAGATCGGACACCGATTCCTCAGCCAGAGTGCTAAATTCAATTGGCTCATGAACTGCCTGCCAGCTAGATATATTTGAAACAGAAGAATGCACCAGTTGGTTGGTATTTAAATTTGGAATAGTAACTTGATGACCCAATATGTCGTCTGGTTTTACTGAAGCCATGGATACAAGACCTGAACCCCATCCATCGACAGAATGCCTTGGAGGAGGAGCGGGATATCCAGACCATTCAGGAGCTACTTCTTGAAGCTGAGATGCATCAACTCCTAAGCACGAACCCCAGCTGGGGCCAGCATCTTGAACTGAAACTTTACTCGGTCCTGATTGATTCTTTTCAACAAGCTGTGCTCCCTGATAGTCTTCAGTAGGCTTTGATGATGGACTGGGCATGAGCACATCCATTAGTTTTGGTGTACCACTCGGTAACTTTTCTTCCTTTTCTTTAGGTGCAAGATTTGAAAGATCTTCATCCATTGGATTTGGAATAGGAGCCGGTAAATCTGATCTTCCTGCATCTTGCGCCTGAACATCTACCTTAGGTTCTTGCTTCTGGATACCATGACCTCTCAAGTTTTCATTGTTCATCTTTGGTGTAGGACTTGGCAGATTGGACATATCAGTGTTACCATGTTGTTCGGCCGAATCATTTGGGGGCGTGGTTATAGAAGCCACGCTTAAACCAGAGTCCTTCTGATTCAAATCTAGATTTAAAACAAATGGTCTTGAATTATGCCCAGAAGATTGGCTTGCATTTGAATGACCATTAGATGACACAATACTCTGTCCACTTGTTATCCGATCCATCGCAGTCGTGTACAAACTTTGACTCCCGTTATCCAAGACAGATTTAAATTCCTCACTTTCAGATCCCCTTACCTGCTGCACAATAGCCTGCTCAAGATTGAAAGAATGCAAAGAACTACCGTTAGAAGCTGGTCCAGTATCCTGTGAGCAGGAAACCTGATCTGGTAAGGGGTGAGCTCTATGAACCTGTTCATTCAATGCATCATTTAAAAGCATAGAGCCATTCAGTTCATCAACTGTCCATATCCTCATGTTAGGGGGAAAGTATCCAGTTGTACTCCACTTCCTTAACTGCATCATGGCAAACGGTCCCTGAACTTTACCATTTGGATCACGATAATGCCACAATTTGTCCATTTCACTAGTTCTAAGAGCAGAAGAGCTTCCTGATGAAAAGCTTGCAGTTGAAGTTTTAATTACAGTGTGATTACCGCAATCACTTCCTGGGCCACTAACAGAGACCTGAATTTCGTGCTTTGCATCCCATTTCTCATTTGAGCAATGAACCTTTTTAGTCCCTTCCTCTTTAGCTGGAAAGATTGAATTGGGACCAAATTAGATTCTAACAAGACAGTTGAATATCATCACACGGAATAATGCTTAATCTCACCTCTGCCTCTTGGAGGTATTGACTGACTTCCATTGTTATTATATTTTGAACGTTTAGATCTGGAGAATTCTTCTGTAATGCAAATAGAAGCTTCGATTAGGACAGGCTCTCGAGCTGCAGAAAGTAAGGGATATAATGAAGTTTGGCTAAATCTACATAGCAAAGGTAATTAACCTGATTTTTGGTCACTACCACCCATGATATCATCTTCAGATTCACAATCTGGATCCATAGTTGGGTCAGCATGTACTTCGGGAATTTCAGTCAGCCTCCGCTGACGCTCCTCAGGCGTTTTGAGCCGCTGTAGTTTTTCCACACATTCTCTAAGAGTGAAAATTGTCAAGGAATTAATGCTAGCAAATCCACCAATAAATTCAAAATGTCTAGCAAAATTTATATGTTTCACTAAACACACAGACACACATACGTATCTATATGTTGCTTTTCCTTTGGGTGGGGGGACCAGGTGATCATAGTAGGCGAAAAGTTAAAAATACCCGAATGACATAAGATAATAATCCCCAAATATGTAATAATCAGGTAGCCTACTACATTTAAAATGACTACTAACTTTGTCAAAAAGGATATTCTTTTTTACGCCCCTTCTCGTTAGCTCGATCACATAGATGGTTAAGGCGTAGAATTTCTGCCTCAAGCACCTACATGTGAAAAATAAAAATAAAAAATGGAAGAAAAACATCAGAAGGACATTAAAAGTAGCAAGGTTAAAGACTTAAACAAGCAGTAAGTGACAAACAGGAAAGAATATTGCATCATTCAGGAAATATGGGAGAGGACAGAGAGAGGGAAATGAAAAGCTTACATCATTAAGCTTCAGTGCCTGAAGCGCAATTGCTTTAGTTTGTATCTCACCCTGTATCAAAGCACAAAAATTTCAGCAACGTGGCAAAAATGTCTTCCTTGAAATCAAAGTAGCAGAAGCAGGTGCACTTACTACAGTAAAACGTTTTACAAGCCCACATCTTATGATCTGACGAAGACGTCTGCATTCCTCCTGAAAATAAAATTATGAATAGTAAGTTCAAAACAGGCAATCTCATAATCTCAATCACAGTACACCAATAACCCCAATCCAATACAACATCCTCGGGTTGAGGGAGAATTTCACTTCAAATCTAGTGGGATGGAGCGAAAAGATTTATCTACACAATAATAACCCAGCATTTAAGTAAGAAATTGCCAAACTTCATAAACAAAATGAAAGAATATAATTACATGGCTATATGAAAATAAGAAAATAGTAAGATTCCTAGCAGACAAACTCGAGATTTTAAGCTAAAGAAGCAGCAGGAAACAGATCAGACATTTCTCAGACCACCTGATACAACATATAACATGAAAACATCAATAGCAACGCAAGACCACATGCAAGCAAGAACAGTAATCTAAAGAACAATTGAGGTATAAGTAATACTATCACCAAGTTGCTCACTTGATGCATCCAGAAGTTCACATTAATATACAAGGAAAAAAATACTAACTCCGGTTTTGTATGTAAGATGTTTTAAAAAGTAGGTTAAAAAAAAAAACTCTATAAGATGTATTACATTTTTAATGCACCTTTTGACATCTTAGTCTTGAATTTATGTAGAGTTTCACTAGGATAAATGAAAGGTTATTTGAGAAAAAAGCTGTAATAAAAAAAAGGAAAGAAAACAATGATTGATCATTAATTTTTGTGAAACCAGAGGGAGTACTAGAGTTTTCTACATATAAGGCATATGATTACCTGAGAAAACTCTTGGTCCGAAATTTCATCAATTCTTAGCATCTCTTTCTTGTTCAAGTTTAAGACTTCAAGCATGACATCCGTCGTCTTGTCAACAAGTTTATAAGGTTCAGCTGCTTTACTAGTACCTGTATTGATGGCATTGCTACTTCAACTAAATTGGATAATTCCCAACACCAAGTAGTTCAATTGTGCATATTAATAAATAGGACGGGAGCATACCTACAACTTGTACAAGCCTATATATATCTTGCCTTTGATCATTGGAAGAAACTCTTATCCGAACAAAAGAACCAACCACCTTATTACGGAAGTTCTCTTCATCTCCAAAAAGGTTTTCAATCAAATTACGCCGCAAGTAAATCAAACCAATGTTGTGAACATCAATGGCAGCAAACTCATCCAGATTCATTTGAGGTGCTTTCTCTTCAGCCTTTTTCCGAGTTTTACGTTTCTTGTTCAGATCTATAGCAAGATTACTGTCCTGATCAGCCCCGACAAAACCTACAGTACTGCTAACAATTCCAGCTGGAATAAAAGCATTATTCTGCTCATCCTCTTTTATGAGAAAGTGATATTCAAGAAGCTTTAGCATTTCAATATGCCCAACACGGTGTTTCCCAAAGAGATTTCTTAGCCTTATGTCACAAATGATTTGGCTTTTACGACGAGGATCACGAAGATTGTTTCTCTTTATGTACTCCAGTAGAAGTGATTGGACATCAAACGGAGACAGTGCAGAAGTGTCACCATTCTTCATATGAGCAACCAAATCCAAAAGTTCTTTAGAAGCCCAAACCTTGTGTTCCCCCAACTTTGTGCTGTTGTCAGTGCTCGTGTTTTCTGAGCTTAGAACATCACGGGATGGCAATTCAAGTGGTTCCCTGGGCATATCCAGTTCTGAATTTTCAGAGGACTTCACAGAAATAGACACCATGCTTCCATTTGCAGAATTATTAGTAGTAGGTACTAGTGGCTTATAATCTGCCATAGCCACACCCCTCCAAGGACTTCTTGCTTGCAAGAGTTCATTTATTGTTAGGGAAAGACTGTCTCTTAAGCAAACCCAATATACCTTGAAAAGATACTCCCAGCTAGTTTTATCATCAAAATCTACTTGTACCTGCACGAAACAAGGAGCAAACATTAATTGCAGCACATTAGCATATTGGCATCAATAAGTTCTCGGTAGTCGAGAATACACCCATTCAAAAAAGTGATAATTACTACTTGCCAACTTTTTGAGCTGTACTTTTTTATAGCATAGTATTGTTATTTCCCTTAGAAAACAATACTCAAAGACAAAGGCAAATAGGCTAACTCCATCTCCTTCTTACAATTCAACCGTATAGATTTATTTAATTTCTCACGCAAACCTTGCTTCTACATAATTACCTGAATGAAAGACCCTTGTAATCCATAGTATACAGTGCAGTTAGCAATAGATCACACTTTTCTTCAGTTTCTGATTCGACTCTACGAGTATCAGTAAAGTAATATGTAGTTTTTCCCATCCTTTTTCTTCTTATAGTAGGAAGAGTCTTTATTAGTTCATTTAGTATCTCCATATCATAAGTGCCAATTTTTTCCTTGATAAGCCTTCACCACAGTCGTTAAGGCACATAAAGTCAATAAGAAAAAGTGGGAATTTATGGCTAAAAGCACCCCCCCCCCCCCCCCCAAACAAAAACCCCTTCTCAAAAAAAAAAAAAAAAAAAAAAAATTACGGCAAGCCGACGGTTTGGAAACTAAAAACAGTCCTCGATCACTTGTTTCCTTCATCCTTTTTCATCATAAATCAAGCGGCAATAGAAAGAGCTGAGAATAACACAAATACATGGAGAAAGATAAAAACAAGTGTACTACAGGCATGTAGTTGAAAACAAAAGACAGATCTCAGTTGAAAACAAAAGACAGATCTCCTAATACCTATATCAATAAAATCATAGGTACACAGACAAAACAAGTAGGGCTAAGAGTTAAACCATTAGACAATTACATACATGAATAAAATATCCTATGATGAATAAAGACCCGTACCATTTCCTGGCTTCCTGTATCCTTGTTTTCAATCAGCATGATAGTTTTCATGCATGTTGTGCAAAAGCCTTTATTTCCTCTTACACACACAAAATCTGCATCTTTAGCGCATCCCTTGCACAGTGAGTAGGTACAAGTGTAGCACATATAGTGGGCTGCCTTCTGACAAACACTACATATATGCCACCCTGGAATGCACAACAGCCATTAGGATCCTAAGAAAGCTTTGTAGCTTTGTATGTTCACTAACATTACTTGAAGAAATGGAAACGAAACAAAAAAGTAGCTTTGGACAAATAAAACAGGTCAATAAAGAGTCAAGAACGGAAAAAACTCCTTGTGTTTTAAAAAAGTAATAATATACCTCATTAAAAAAAAAAAAACCTAGGGAAAAACCTAGAATGCACAAAAGAAGAATATGAACAGTTATAAATGCTATTGTTACAAAACAGAAGTAAAAATCCAATAAAAAAGCACATGCATAGATTACCATTTGGACAGTAGCATTGTAAATAGAATCCAAATAGACCCTCATTTTCTCAAAACATACAAATCAATAAATAAGAACCTTGACACGAGTAGTTATATTAAGCATGTTTTCCTACAGAAAACCTCAACCTCAGTTGCCAAAATCAGAATATCATGTGATAGATGATACAGCCTTTGTTACACTAGTAACTAAAAACATCCAAAGTTTTGTCATGCAAAATTAAAATACTAAATCCCAATGTCTGCTTAAATAAGCAAATAAGTTGAATGCAAATATGACATCTTAGGTATTATTGGCCTTGGAGTTCAGTAGAATACTTTTCAAAAAATTGAAGGCTCTTAAATTTCAGTTGCAAGAAAAACACATTTATGTGTCTAACAGAATGTCAATGTGTCAATATAGAGGAGAATAAGCAAAAGGAATTCAAACACATGCAACACAGCACAACTAAATTTAGCAATTGCACTATCTGAAAAAGAAATTTCCAGCATCCATAATCAGAGCATTAAGAAGCATTCCCCTTGCGCCATAACTAGTGACAGTGGCTAACTATTTGGATCATAAATTACCATGATAATTTACCAAGCTGTGAACCATGAGCATGCAGGGTATGGATACATAAACCGTAGAAGCTTCATGCTACATTATATCCTTTTGAGAGAAGGAGGGAGGTAAGAGGAGTGACACACACCACTGGTGAAGGAAAATAAAAAAGGAACCTTGAAAGCCTTGGCACAGCTAGAATATAATTGTTTGCATGGAGAGTATGCAAGTCAAAACACCATTGTCAAGGGATTAAGAAATAGAAAACAGACCATTGCACAAGCAAAGTAATTCTCAGATGATGCCTAGTGAGAACCCACAAACAATATAGCAAAAACTACACAGAACCCTATTCAATCGGGTTAATGATCTCCTGAAACGTAATGCCAGAAAATGTTATTGTCAAACTCGGCGTTTTAAACATAAATCTCCAACTAAATTTAGGAATACAACAGTTCCAATACTACACGGATAAACTGGATTGCAAAACCCCTATTCAATCCTTTTTCTGCCTGTATCAAATATTACAGCAAAACAATCGGCATTTAGTCTTCTGCTGATGCAATAGCAGCAATCAAAAGCAGACCTACCGACAGAATCAATAGGTCAACTTTTTCATGCCAGCGATTTACTATAAATGGTACATGCATACATCATGAACCTGATAACAAACTATTTTTCAAATTATCAGAAACAAACAAGAAGATCAAATTATGAAGACTCGGTATTCTGAACTGCAACGTCAGAATTGTCATTAAAAATACAACAAAAAATAAAGATCATCCACCAAAGCAAGAACGGAAAAGCCCAAAAGAAACACTATACCACAGTTCCATTTCGCCTTAGATCGGAAAAAAGCCTCATCCCGCTTAATACAAGCCGGGTGATACGCCTTTGGACACCCCCTATACAACAGCACACAAATACATTAAAGAAGTTCCTGAAGACTATACTATAAAACAATTCTCTCTAATTCTAATCGGAAACAAGTCTTAGCTGCCATCGGATACCTAAAGCAACTCAACAATGGAAACAAGCTCAAAACTTAATTCGCCGGGGGAGGGGGTTGGGAACTTAAAAAACACAACCACTCACTTGCGATCGCACAGAACCAGAGAGCCTCCATCGAAGCAGATAAAGCAGACATCTTCCTCCTCATTAATCTTCTTCGGCGGCGGCGGAGGTTTAGGAGCCACCGTGTGGCCCTTGGGAGGCCTGCCACGTCTTCTTTTCTCAGTCGATTGGCCCACCGGCCCAACCATCACCGGAGCAACTTGCGGGACCTGGGGAGCCACCGCCTGGAATTCCCCAACTCCAGCCGGAACGGCAGCATCTGAAGGGACAAACCCAGGAGCACCTAAGGGCAGCTGGGGATCATCGTTCTCCGGGCCGGAAGAACACTGATCATCCAACCCTAACGTCCGGACAATCTGGTCAAATGTTTGACTGAGACTATGAGCTGCAGAAGTGTCAACACGCGGCACATTCAGACCATCCGAGCACGAATCTCCACCGTCCATTCAGACACGGCAAAAAAAAAAAACCCAGCTCCGGTGGAAAAAAAGAACAAAAATAAAGAGCTTCAACAAAACCCTAAAAGTCCAAATTGGGTAAACCCTTTAAAGCTCTGATCGGGAATCATAATAAGGAACGATCATTTGACCTAACACGTCGCTACATGAGAAAGAGAGAGAGAAATGGGAGGAAAAAAGGGGAGAGAAACGGTGGACTGATAAGATTGGCTTTGTCCAGCCGTGTCTGTTTGTGTTTTGTGGGGAGGGGTGGGGGCTGTGTCAAAAGAAGAGGGAGAAAGAGTGGGGGGGTTGGGTTTTATGTGTTCTTACGCAGAAACAGAAGTGGTAAAATAATTATTATATTTCGGGTTTACTGTGTACGACTTGGACCGGAAGTAGGAGAGAGATAAAGTGTGTCTGTGTGTGAGAGAGAGAAAGAGGAAAGGAGGTCATAAGTTCAGTACACTTACAAACAGAGAAGAACGTCAAACGCGGCTGATGCATGTCTCAATCCCATTTAAAGAGTAAAGGAAATTGTGAAATGACTGGATTTTCTTCATCCAACATTCATTTCATTCTTTTCTTTTTCAAAATAAAAAATAAAAACTAATTATTTCTTTTCTATAAAATATTTAAAATTATTCACAGAAAAACCCCAAAAATGATTATTTATTTATTTTAAAATTTAAAAAAAATGATCATTTACTATATTCGAATAATGCGTGAGAGTGAGTGAGTAAAAAGCTGGATTTAGTTTTGCCGGCAATATTTATTTTTAATTTAAAAAAATGGCGCGGCGGGCTCTGATTCAATGGGTCTAATCCGTCCGGAAGTGAGTGATCCGAAATGTTTGGGTGTCGGGTGGTTGGGTCTGCCCGACTGCCTCCTGCTGCTCTGCTGCCCACCACCTTACCCCATTAAATGACTTCTATTCATTCTTTCCTTCTTTTCTGCCTCGTTATCATCATCATCCCCAAAAGTTCCTAAGTACTCTCCCACGTTACTGTATCAAATAATTATTAATTTCCTATTTTTATTATTTATATATAATAATAAATATTTTATATGAAATCTAGTAATTTCTCAAAAAAATTTCAAAAAAATAGAGCTTTTCGAAATAATAGTAATAGATTTTAGGAGTGACAGGGACAGTTTGGTAAATGTGTGGGAGGACAATTGACTTACAAGTAATCTCTCTTTCTCGCCCTTTCTGCTTTGTTAAGTGCTGAGGTGGGCACGTGAAAGCCGAAACTATTTAGGGAAGCAATGTGGGCATACTGAATATGCATGCCCGAATTCTTTCTTTATTTATAAATTTGGCCCTAGATTTTATATCCAAGTCCAACTAAGTTAGATTTTGTGTGATTTAATACGCAAAATCCATATAAAAAAATGAATTATTAAATATTGCCCCCTCTAAACTAGTGCTATCCATTTTTAACAGTTTTGTCTGTTATTTTATTTTTTAAGTAAAATAACATAATGAGTATAAATTTCGTTTGTAAAAAATAGAGAATACTGTGAAGATTCAGGAAAATTTGTGTATGTTTTAAAGGTTTTTAATGAATAAAATGCTAAATAAAATGTGATAATGATTAAAAAAAAGATCGTATTTAATAATATGGATATTAAAATATTCCTCAAAATAGATACAATTATATATTTATTGAATCATTTGTAAATATCGAATTTAAATTTGAGTATTGTTGTTTACTGAAATGAAATAATTATAAATAAAAATTTAATGTTCAAGGCCGGGCTAATATTTTTAAATATAGTATAAATGAAATATGAATATGAAAACTAACTCATGCAAGTAAGTAACCCTTCCATGTTTTAGTTTCCTTTTCAATAATAGTTTAATTAATATGGGTTACACAAAGTATGGTGGGTGACTTGGGGAATACTATAGAAAGTGAGGGGTTTTTTAGTAATTAGAATAATCAAATTACGATTATACTTTATCTATTTAGTTAATTAATTTGTGTTATTAAAAATGTAGGGTGGATTGTATTTAGAAAAATATTTAATTTAATTTTATTATTTTGCTTTATAGTAAATTACCCTAAATTTAACCATTTTCATTTTATAGTATTTGCAAAATTACCCTTAGTGATTAACTTTTTGTATTTACTAATTTTCCTTATTTTCTCTTTAATGTAGTTCCGCCTATCTTAAAGTGCATGTGCATGGATCACTGTACACACGAGGCTATTAGTATGAAAAATGATTATAAAAATTTGATATTTTTTAAAATATAATTTTGATATTCTTTAAATAATATATTAAAAATTAGTTTTGTGAATAAAAAATTATTTAGAGAAGTTTGTTTTCTAATAGAGGTTGGGTTGAATAATAAATAATTTAACTATCGAAACGATAATTAATCTAAGAGGTGCTAGTTATAAAGGTTTTGAAAAAAAATGTATATAAATAAAAATCATGATTAGTTGAGGAATGTTACGAATGTGATTTCCTCATTTAGATATTTAGACCTAATATTTCATGCGAAATAATGAAATTTTTCTATTTTTACCATGAAACTCATTTTCATTTTCATTCTTTTAAATATAAATTGACAATTCTTACTCTTTTTTACAGTATTTATTATCTAATTTTTTCAAAATACCCTTGAAAATTAAACAAATTTCCAAACTAACCCCGCAAATCCCTCGAACTCACGGCCTCTACCTCTACCTCCCCACATTTTCGATTGAAATTCCCCAATATAATAAATCGTAAGACTGGTGCAACAATAAGTAAAATAATCAAACAATCATTATCTCATCAAATCCCAGATTTTAACCCCCCCCCCCCCAAAAAAAAAAAAAAAAAAAAAAAACTTGAGCCCAAAGTTCGCACAGAAAATGTACAGTAGCTCAGAGAAACATGAGATGAATAATCATGAATTAAATGACAATATGATTGGAGTAAAGAAATATGGATCAAGAATATATATATATATATAACATTGTGAAATTAATTAATTTCATAAAATTAATAGAGTTTTAGTACAAGAGTATGGATTAATTAAAATTGCACACATGCCATTAAATTTTTGTCAGCACTCAACCGTGCAAAATATATATATATATATATATATTGTTGGATCTTTCTACAATTTATTTTCATAAATGATGACATAGGCAAAATCATCAAATGGAACAACAAATAGTAATACCCAAAATAAACCATATACCCCTTAATTATCATATAATTCAAATTTACATCCCATTTGTTGACATCTCAAAATCAGAAAGTGAAAATTTGACGAATGTAACATGCTTCTATCACATGCATAATGACGTAACTATTGCTAGCATTTTGTCCACCGTGACAAATCAAATTTGTAATAAAACATTTAATACTTCTACATCAGTTAAATTAATTAGCAATAAAAATATACTAAGGATGATTTTTCTTTTTATCATCTTTATCATTTCAGCCACTTAACTTTACAGTACTGATAATTATATTTAACAAAATTAATAATTTATAACATATATAATAGTACATTTTATCATAAGCAAATCATATACTCCATCATTATTATGTATTGCTATTTTTATTTATCACTCATTTTTACTAGTTACTGTTAAATGATTTTATCCTATTATAATTTAAAGAAATTTTTACAAAAAAATATTTTTTGTATGAGTACACACTAAAAAAGATTTTGCACGGCACACACCACAGTGCCACAACCGTGCAATTAATTAATCTCACAAATTATGGACATATATTCTTGAATTAAAATAATTTAACTAACAATATTTATATATATTATTTTAAAGATGGAAGGATAGTATATACTCATATATTTAAATAAAAAAAAGAAAGTGGACCACCGATTTTGAGTTACGTCCATAGAGGACACGTGCATGGTGGGGGCAATAATCCAAGTCGCGAAAAGGAACTCGACCGATCGCATTTTTATTTACACACAATATTTTATTCTTTTCCGGTTTCGTGATAGAGTCACTTACTAATTTTTTAAATATTATTGGGCCATGGACACCTTTTTACATGGGCTTAATCTTTGATTAGGAGCCATACATAAATGTAGGTATATTTCTCTTCAACATTTTTTTTTGCTTTTCTTAAAAAAGGAAATTTAAACTTGGAAGCATACAATGAATCGCCAATTTTAGTGTCACTTTTTGGTGATATACGCACACCACAATTGTCAAAATTCAACAATTCGTTATTTATTTTTTAAATAATAATATTATTATTATGGACGTGGGTTGAGGCTTTTTTATTTTTATTTTTTTAATTTCTAAAATATTACTCATTCTGTTTAGTTTTAATTGACGTTTTAGACAAATCATAAAATTCAGTTTTCATTGACGTTTTACAATATTTTACCTATTTCCTTCTAATTTTATCATGAAATTACCTCACTCTCCCCAATACGACTTAATTTTAACTTTCAACACTTCTCTATCACTTTCATATCCCGATTATCTTTGTCAAACTGCTCAGCTACAAATCCAAACCCTCTTCCCGACCACCATTCCACATCCATTTGCCAAGGCACACCAAACCACGAAAGAATGAGTTTTGTTCTTTCTATTTTTAATAATAGGAAAAAGAAGACATCAAATTATGTTGGAGAAATGGAAAATTAAGCATCCGAGATACAAGCAATAAGGAAGCAGGGAAGGGAACATTTTTTCAATGGTAGATTTTGATTTGTAGATATTTAAAATTTTGAGATGATTCAAATCTGGGTTCATTAATTTTTTTAATTCATATATTTTTCTTCATTATATTTCTTTTAAACTTCTGCTTCTGCATCATATTTCTTATAACTTCTTTTAAACGTGAAATTGTTAGCATCTTAATTATTATATAGTTAAAATCTCAATAATTATCTTAAAGTAAAAAAGGGTAACTATCCCTTTTTTTAACGATGGAGTTATTTAGTTTTAATTAGTTAATTAATTTATTGTAAGTAAAAAGGGTAATGAGGAGCGTCTGTAGGGAAAATGTTTGGTCATAAAAAGAGTAGTTTAGGAGATTTGGTAGTTTGTTAATTTGTGTTAAAAATTATAAAACGTCAAATATTTGAGAACGAGGGAATAATAAACAAGCATGATTAGATCACACGTGCAGTGCCATGGAGCCCTATTATTATACGGATTATCTAAAAAAGAAGAAGATCATTGTTTACACGTATATGTGTATTTTTCTTGCTCCGGGATTCTTGTTCGTTAATAAATTTGTTTATTTAGTTTTTTCTTTTTAAGCAAATTTGTTTATTTAGTTAATTACTTATTTAAATAATTATTTGTTTTTATTATTGCTGTGTATGTCCTCCAATTTATTTGCTTGGAAACCCTTTAGTTCGTTTAAATTTACATTTATTTATTAAATTAATTTTATTAAAAATGCCGTTATTTTACATTTTATATACATTTTTTTCAATGTATTTCAAATGTAATTTTTTAGTTTGGAGAGCCAAAATTACTATTTGAAAAAGTTGCATATACAAATAAAGACCATAACAAATGTTTTTTTTAATAATTATATGATATTGTTTTCTAAAAAAATAAATAATAATTGATTATGAATCACTATTTTTTTTTAGTACAATCACATTTTAGAGATATGAAACTCTTACAGTATCATAATATAGTTATCGTCTAACTTTCTCAGAGATTTTTAACACGGTAATAACACCTTTTAATTTCTTTAACATTCAAAAAAAATCAAACAATTCACTACAAAATTTCCATCAAATCAATATGCCACTCTTATTTCAACAAATTCATGATTCCACACACAATATTTCCATTAAAGCCAATTAATTCATTTAGAAACCAGCTGCACAACACTTGCACTTTCTACTTTAGCCTCCACCTTTCCGAACCTCATATCTCAAACCATTTGTAGTCCTTCAAATAAGCCGCGTAGCTTAACTCCTAATATGTTACACTTTTCAATATTCATAAAAATATCTACTATCCATCAGCTTTGATGGTCCCGAATTAACCCCGCACTAGCATGTCTAATATTGAATCATTTTAAACATTTATTTAAAACAAACAAAACAATTAGTAATATTTTAAATTATTAATGTCCCATTAAAACCCTAATTAGTTACATCCTCATTCAGCCATGGTAGCATTTTAATAATTTGTCAGCGATATTTATTTAATAACTCCTAATGGCTAAATAGTAACTTTAAAAAATGACTATATTTTCTAAATATAGTAAATTACAATAATTAGTAACAAAACAACCGAAAACTTTATTTTTCCAATCCAGAATAACATAATTCCCGAGGAATTTGTTGTTATTAACCTTAAAAAAACCCTGACGTTAACAAGGGCAAAACAAACATTGCAAAAGAGAAGAAACTCGTAGAAAATCACCATGAAAGCGCGACGGAATATGCCGAACTTAGACGCTTTAAGTTAAAAAGGGACTCGAAAACACAGAATTACAGCATAAGCAAGACGACCAAAACACACAGATTGCGGATATGCTTACCTTTCTTGCGCCGGTGGACAATCCCACTCTTTCCAACTCAACCGTTTCGATGATCTAGTATTATCATCGTTTGTCATACCCAGCTTGCCTTTTTCTCCAGTTTTCTAGCGGCCCTTTTGTTCAGTTGTTCTGATTTTAGTACTCTATCAACAAACAGTTCTCACCGCGAGCGAAAGCAACGGGAGACACTCACGCCCCGAAAACGAATCCGAAATTCAATCAAAACTTCCTTTTCTATTCACTATTATACTTCTGATAATTATTATTTTTTTTCTGGGTCGTGTAATATAGTTTAAGACATGTTGCAGAGGCCCAGACGCAGGTGCGAGGGCAAAGCCATGGGCGCAATTGTTCTTGATCTCCGCCCTGGAATTGGCATCGGTCCTTTTTCTCTCGGTGATATTTCCGGCTTTTTTTCTTTTAGAAAAAACATGACCTTTCGACCTTTTATTTTTTAGGGTTTGATAGTTTATATTCATTTTGTTGCCCTTGTTGCATAAAAACTGCAGTTTCGGAATGATCGTGATACGGCTTTGGGGTTATTCTGTCTTATTTGATTAATTTCATGATGAATATATAATCGTGATCACGAAATTGGAAATGATGTTTCAGGGATGCCAATCTGCGAAGCTTTTGCTCAAATTGAGCAGCAGCCGAATATTTATGATGTTGTTCATGTGAAATACTACGATGAGGTTCGGCCCTTAATGACGCTACTCACTCTTTTTCATTCATCTGTTGGTTGAAATGTTTCAAATGCATGCATATAGTGGATAAGACAAGATGCAATTTGCTGTCAAGGAGCTAGCGCAAGATCCCAAAATATGGAATCTGTCTAATGTTAAAGTCTTTGTTAGTTTGTTGGATATTCTCAGCGGGTTAGTTTGTAGAGGTTATCTGAGCATATTAACCTCCCATTGATTGTCAATGCAATCTGTGTGATAGACCTTATTTTATTCAAACAGTTTCTGAATTGCTTTCTCGTTCTTGCTTCAGAATATAGAATTTGTTATAGCCTTATTGGTTGCACCTTTTATTGTTTTACTGTCCATGTTTTCTCAGGAGCCTCTGAAACTAGATATTGTTATAAGCTTCCCAGATCATGGATTCCATCTCAGATTTGATCCTTGGTCACAGGTATTCTATTTCATCCCTCTAGTTTTTTGTTTCTTCCAACTGAAACAAGGCACATGTAAATTGAAGGTCAATGATGCTGTTTGATTTTTTGTTGGGTGTAATTTTATGTTAATACTTAGTTGGAAGTTTAATTAGTCTGAATCCATTATTACCTAATTTCCATCTTTCGAAATACGTGCACTGGAAGTTGAAGTACATATGTCATTCCTGCTTACTCTTACCTTGTTGTAATATGTGTCAGAGATTGCGTCTCATCGAGATTTTTGATGTCAAACGGCTTCAAATGCGCTATGCGACTTCATTGATTGGGCAAGTATTCTGAATCCCTCCCGATTGCACCCGTGGAATCCTCAATAGCATCTATGTCCCCCTATTTAACTGAACACCGTGTGATCTACGTCTCTTCTTTCAGTGGCCCCTCGACTCTCGCGACTTTTGTCGCTGTCTATGCTTTATTTGGGCCGACATTTCCTGGAATTTATGACAAAGAAAGGAGCTTGTATACTTTATTCTACCCAGTATGTTCGCCTTTATTTAGTATCTTCTCCCCTCAATTCGCCTTATTTGTATAATTATTAGAACTTTTTTTTCCGCGAGTATCATTCTTATTTGCTGCAACTTTCAGGGGCTATCTTTTGCCTTTCCCATCCCTACACAGTATACAGAGTGCTGTCACGAGAGAGAGGGTACTTATTTTAACTTTCATTCTAGATTTGTCAAATACATTAAACTATAAGTGCTTATAAGATATTTTTCTCATCTTTTTTGTCAAAGCTGAACTGCCCTTGGAGTTTCCAGACGGCACAACTCCAGTGACATGCCGTGTGTCAATATATGATGGTTCTGCCGACTCTAAGGTTGGTGTGGGAGCCTTGATGGATAAGGCTATTGTTCCTCCCCTGGCTGCTGGCAGCCTTTATATGGAAAAAGTTCATGCTAAGGTTTGTACTTACTTTAGTTGCGGCCAGTGACTGCTTTTTCAAACTTGTTTGGGCACAAGAGCTATTTCTTTTCTTCTTTGACTTTTAATTTTAAACTCGTATATTTTTAAGATTGAGAATTATATTTTTGCTTGAATGATCTCGAATATCTCATGATTGAAATTTTGGAAGAACATCATGTTATGCACTGGTAATCTTACCAAGAGCCTGAAGCTCATACGCCCTGCAGAAGGTTTCTAATTAGTATGTATTTATTGTTTGTTTCATTTTCATTTGATCCTGAACTTGTTTCCCAGCTAGGGGAAGGATTATGGTTTACTGTTGGTGGCCAGCATATCCCTTTTGGGGCGTCACCACAGGTATGATACATTTAATTCTATTTGTGTCATGACTTGATTGGCAGTACTTCATTTGTTGCCCATCTTTCTGCCTTGTGAATAATAATATTGAGCTTTTGGTCTTCCTTTCGCATCCTTTATTCCTTTTTTCCCTTCATTTTTCAATTTTCACTTGTATATGCAGGATGTATGGACTGATTTGGGCCGTCCATGTGGGATTCATCAGAAGCAGGTGGCCTCCTATCCTATTCTGAATTGATACTTTGAATAGAATGTTAAGACTTTTTGTATGTGTTGACAGTGATTTTATGTTCTATCTAGGTGGATCAAATGGTGATTCATTCTTCTTTAGATCCTCGCCCCCGGACAACTCTTTGTGTTGATTACTTCTACAATTACTTCACTCGGGGCTTGGACATTTTGTTTGATGGACAGGTAATTTATGTTGTTTTTTGTTATGGATATAAAATTGGTTTTACAACGCAGGAAATGGTTGTGTGATTGTTCTCCTGAATTTGCAGACCCACAAAATTAAGAAATTTGTGTTGCACACCAACTATCCTGGGCATGCAGATTTCAATTCATATATGAAGTGCAATTTTGTTATCTACAGTTCTGAGTGTGAGTAATATCCTGTACAAGATATCTTTCAGTTTTGATGTTGCAAATTTCATGAATCCGCTTCGTTATACTGAACCAAGTTTCTTGCAGTTGGTGGGTCATTTATCCAGGATGAGAACACGCCCAAACAAACCATAACACCAAGCACGAAGTGGGAACAAGTTAAGGTGAATTATTCTTGTTAACTGTATATCTAACCTCCACTCGCAAAAGATTTTGCTGACTTGACCTTCTCTTGGCTTGGGAAATTCTTACTCTCTATGGAATTAGTTCATAATCAGTTGGTATTCCTCCCTTTTTCATAAGGTCATGTTCATTATTTTGTAGGAGTCCATGGCTTAACACTCACCATATTTCATTGAGTTTTATTTGAATAAAATTAGAAAGTTATTGGGTGCCCTTGGGAAACTTAACATCTATCTCTAATTTCTGATTTGAGCAGTTGATGTTTTGGTTCCAGATTATGAGGGTACTTGTGATATTATGGTGCAGGAAATTCTTGGGGACGGTGGTCGAGCCGCTATCCAAACTCAAGGTTCCACAAGTAATCCTTTTGGATCCACTCTGGTATATGGCTACCAGAATATTGCCTTTGAGGTGATCATCTCCGAATGTGGTGAATGGAATGTTTGCCACAAAGCTTCACGTTTTCTGCCCAGTATGGTGGTCATTTTTGGCTGACTATTCTTCCAATTTTACAGGTTATGAAAAATGGTTACATTGCAACGGTGACTCTCTTTCAATCATGATGGCATCGTGGTGTCCCATTTCGACCAATCCTTGTGTATGCTTCTCCTAAAAATGTTAGTATTCATGTTCCCTGTTCCCTACTTCCTTTTGCTTTGCTCTTAGTTTGTGAATTCTCATTTACTGATACGAACTGATTACTTTTCTCAGGGTAGCGATCTATAACTCTGTACTTATGCTGCCACTGCACAGTATGGCTGCTCATCATCGCCAATGATCCCTGGAAATGTTAATGTACAGTTTGCCAAGTCAAGTTAATCATGGCAGCATCTGTAAATTCATCTGTTCTGCATACTGAACTTATCTTCAAATGTAAATGACGACTGATATTGTGCCAGTATGTTTGTATATGACTCTGCAGTATATGATTATGCCAGTAGCTGGGTAACTGAAACTCATCCTCGGGGAGGCCTAACTAATTACAGCAAGTTCTCTTATGATTTTCTTTGGTCATGTCTGTATTAATTATCTGTTCTTATTGCTAGGTTCCCCCAAATTAGGGTTCCTAGAAGTCGTGGTTGATTCTATTTACCTGCGCATGCCGCCATAACTGGAAGCAATCTTTTACCTCTGAACATGTCGCAAATTGTTAAGGAGGCACAAAACAGGTCTTATTAGTCAAAGATAAGATCAGTTTTTCACAGAATGAATTGAGTTTTACACATGGATAAATGTTGGATGTAAGAAAACATCTTCTGTTCTTAAATGTTTATGATCAAAGGATTGCCAATACTCTAAAACTATGGTAGATTTGTAAGCCATTCTTGGCCATCAATAAAGCTCAATGAGATAAAGGGCATGGCTTCTTGTTGAGTTAGCTCCCTAGCCCACGAAACCCTTCCTCCATAATTTGCCCCTGGTCCTGAACACTTGAACTGCCCATAAAACACAGTCCTGCAAAATAATACAACCAAGAAGGAAGTTGGACTTCAAAACATTGATTTCAAAATAGAGGGTTCTATCTTAGTTAAAGAAAAAGAGTTAATCTTGAGAAGAGGAAACGTACATTTCCCTGTTCTTATCACCCCAGTTGTACCATCCTCTTGGAATGATGATCTTGTCCATGTAAGTATAAGCAAAAACCACCCTGGAAAAAGTGCCCCAGGCCCTCCCCAAGTAGAATGCCCCTGAGCCGCCTGTGACCTTGCAGTTGACAAAAGAGAATCCAGTTTCCTCAAGCATGCTTTCTCTCTTTTGGGCAGTTAAGGCTCCATAGTTCTTGGTTTTAGCATGAAGATGGCAATTCTCATACAGTGAGAGCCCATCTCCAAATATAAAGTCTACAGAACCTTGAATATAGCAGTTCTTGAAGTAATGCCTGCCTTTGTGGTCATAAAGTGTGTCTTGTGCTCCAATGAACTTGCAGCCTATGAAAGCCGCCGTATCGGCCGAGATTCTTAAAGCCACTGCTTGCTTACCCAGTGCCCCTGAGGGTGGCGGCTTTGCTTTATTCTGTCAAACAAAACCGATGAACCATTAGTGTATTCTTTAATTACAGCATGATCATTTCTCATGCCAAATGGGAAAGTAAAATTTGCCAAGTCTCTGTATATAAAATCAATTTTTCCCATGCTGCATTACTTGGTTTCATGCAATTTGCAAATGGCTGACCTTAAAAGTGATGTTTTTAGCCAAAAAATATGGAGCATTAACAGCAAATGTTGCGGAGGCGTAAGTGCCCATTGGCAGCCCATTTGGTCCCTTCTTGTCTGCAGAATCATCCCACTGAATCACAGTCTTGGCTGTTCCGGCTCCTTCCAGGCTTACATATGCCATGGTTGCCGGAATTTCAATCTTCTCCCTGCATATTTTCCCCAATTCCAATCAAAATTCAACTTGTAATTATCAATTCCATCTTGTACATTTTACTTACTTCAAGAAACTGTCAACAAGAATATTCCAGTTGATGAAGAATGTGGGATGATTTAGCACTAACCTGTAAATTCCTGGAGCAACAGAAATAACCACCCGACAATTATTGATAATTGGGATTGCATTAATGGCCGCCTGCACCGTAGTATAGTCTCCAAACTTAGGATTTTTGTGGACTCTGATGTTTTGGCAAGGAACAAGCTGATTCTTGGCTTCCTCGTACATGGAGTGATTCCGAGAAGCCATATGTTTCAACCATTTCGAGTATGCTTTCTGAGCAACCATCAACTTCTTCTTCGAGTGGTGGTGGTGGGAATGGCTGCAAGAACAACATCCAATAGTACTTATCACTAACATCAGCACAATCAACTTCAGCCTCATCATTTCACCAATTAATTCAACTGCCAATATGAAGGTTGAATTGGTGGTTCGATAAGGTGCAAGAATGGGAGGTGGAACAGCTGGGGAAGGAAAATACAGAATGGAGAGGATATGGGAGATATGGCTTTTGAGTTCTTGAAAAAAACAAAATTCTAATCAGATGATAGAAACGATTGGCCTAGATTAGATTAGAAGAAACAGAGAGGCGAGCAAAAGGGCATGCAGCAGAAAAATGTGGCATTTAGTGGTGGTATTCTATCGATCTGTAGTGTTGTTACCTCTCCTTAGTTCTTACCTTACCAATTACCATATCCTCTCCCTGTGACTCACTGACAAGAAATGCTCTCTTGTGTGTCTTTTCGTCTCTTATGGAGTAGGAGTGTGTGAAGCAAAAAAGACTATGCAGAATGCCACAACACAACCATTAAAAGAGAGCCTCTCACGTGGCCACACACAAACACTTGATCTTTAATATTGATTGTTAAAACATTCCTTAAGATCCCGATAACTGGAGGTTTTTCTTTTAGCATTGGAGGCAGCTTTGCTTGCTTTTTATCTGACACTGAATTACACTAGTGGAAGCATATGATTGTGCAGCAAGAAACTGGATAAAAATTTGATCTTTGCTGATGCATGAGACTGACAAAGAAATAATGCTTTCTTGAGTCATGTCTTGTTAAAACTATGGACTTTTTATCATAATCAAAGACATTTTTTTGTTCTTTGCCTTCGTCCAATCTCAATGTAGCTTAACTCAGGTCGGGGTGGAGGAGAATAAAGAGAAAGTTGTGGGGCTTATTCTTCTGACAGCATAAAGGGACCAACCAACGAGGGTAAAGCAAGCAATGGAAGCATACATAATACTGTATTTGTACTTATAAGAGCCTTTTTCAATAATGGAAGAGTTGAGTTTGCCGCAGGTAGTACTGAGGTTGTGATGTCCAAAGAGAAAGAGAAAAGGAAATAGTAATGCTTTGGGAAAACGCACGATTGGTGATGATTCTGATGGAGAGCACAAAGTCAGGGAAGTGGGCTTGGTTGTTTTGACAAAGAATGCTAGCAACTTTGCCACTTCGATCTGCGAGATACTAAGTCTGGTTATTATTTCTTTCGTTTTAAAATAATAATCGTATTTGTTATATTTTATTTTTGAAATCTACAATAAAAAAATTTTGACTAGGAAAGATTTTGATTAGGATGATGGGGTGGTGAAGGTGGATGGAGGGATATTGGTTTTGGACAATATTATGCAAGTTTTGGTGGCATCCCGTGACACTCTGAAATTGCTACCCCAACTATACATGAATGATGTTGGACCCAAAATAACAAAAGGGGGACAAAAATTTCCAACATCTCACTCAGCCAACTTATTCAAAGCCTAACACTATGGCTTGTTTGGTTATTTTAGGGACATGAGTTTCTTATAATAGTTACTAAGCTTGATATAAATTTTTACATAAATGATTAAATATATATTTTTTAAAATTATTATCACATAAAAGTTTTAATTATTATGACTTTAAAATTTTGTTGAGTTTCATTTAGGTGATTAAGACTGGTGATTGTGTAATGGTGTATTTAATGTTATTTTAGACATTTGCACTACAAAAGTAGAGGAGAAATGATTTGGTAACTTTTCATACAATGAAACAGGTAAATGATAAAGGAAATAGGGAAATAGTTTAGTGCCATAGGAAAATGATCAAAAAAAAATTTGTCATATAAAAATAGAAAAGTTTCCGCTATAATAACTCGAATCCGGGTTTTTAGGGTGAGAGCCGAATATCCTAACTATCTAGATTACCACGAAATTGCAATTTTGGATTTTTAAAATACCTAATTATTTTACCATAATTTTTTTTGGTACAAAAGAGGAGATAACCATTCTTTGATTTTGTGGGTATTAATGCTCTATATCCTCTAATTCTACAACATATTGAAATTCATGTGCTATATTTCAATTGTTGATTATAGTATTAAAAAAAAATAATAATAATACACCTAGAAGTCTTGTATTATGGGTTAAGACGTGAAAAGTTTTGATTCAACAACATAAAACTTTAAAAGTTAAATAAATTTAATCATATTAATGTGGAGTATGAGATTATCACCGAACGGAGTACAATTAACTAAACAAAACCTTATACCCTATATAAATTTATTTTTTCATTTAAGTTGATCATTGAATTGCTTAATCTTAAACTTTTTTTTTTTCTTTCCATTGAATATTTATTAGGATACAAATTCATATTGGAATAAATAAAAAATAACTATTTTTTTTAGTAAAATTTTCATGTTGTGTATTGATATGTTTTTACCGATCATCTTTTTAAAATATTTAAAAATATCACACCGGCTCCATTTTAGTCAAAATATTTGGAGACTGCAAATATCGTTCTGAAAAGGTAGAGAAAATAAGAATTATTAAGGCCAAAGAAAAAACTTTATGTTTGCAAAACAACAATTTTCCGTTGCCGGGACTTGAACCCGGGTCTTTCGGGTGAGAGCCGAATATCCTGACCAACTAGACTACAACGGAACTGCCATTACAGTTTTATATTACCATTATTATTCGAAAGTTTTCTGAAACGTGAATACTTGTATATATTCTAATTTTAACTCAAGTGTCATGAAAAAGTAGAAATTTATGAATTTTTCTACTTGGATTTTACTTAAGAAATAAAACAAAATTGTTAAAGTGATGAATTTAACCTTCATTTTAAAAAAAAAATTTCCCTTCAAAGATTCACTTAATTAAAAATTTACAAATGAAATTGGTCAAAATTAACTCTTTCAAAATTTTTTTAGTAATATGTTAATGATTTTATGTAAATCCGTTTCTAAATTATTTATTATTTTTGAAAAATATTTAAGTTATGACATAAGTTGTATTTTGGTCAAAATATTTGGGACTACAGATGCCATTAGGACAACAGAGGAAAAAGTGGAGGAATTATGATTTATTTGGACAAAAAAAAATTTAAGAAACTTTAAATAAAAATAATTGGTTGGTTGAGAAAAAGGAAATTCCGTTGCCGGGACTCGAACCCGGGTCTTTCGGGTGAGAGCCGAATATCCTAACCATCTAGACTACAACGGATTTGTTAACTAATTTATTCATATATTTAGAAAACAATACTTGTAAACAAAGACGAAGCTTCCTATGGAGTCATATGCTAAACCCTGCGCTGCAGCTAGTCTCCAAGCTTGGCTGCTTAACTTCGTCTCTTTAACTTTCCGATGATATTCTAATGATTCTTATTCCTGCTTTGTGAACAAAGACACCTACATAGTGTAAAAGCTCTTTGTTTGTCACCAGGTACTTAATTTTGTCCTCCTTTTATTTTGATTCAGTTTTTTTTTTTTTTTGCCCATATACATTTGTTGAATCGTTAGCATGAACGCAAGTATATTCTATAATTTCCCTGCAAGTGGCATGAAAAAGATTGGATTTTGAGGCTGCCCAGTTGGGTCTTGCACTCGAATTGAAATCCTATACCTTGCAAGATACTTTTTTTTTTTTAAAGTTCAGTTTGGATATGGATGATAAGCCACATTCAGGTTAGTGTTAGAATCTTGTAATTGACTAGGAAAGACAGAATTTTATGCCTCAATTAAAGTTTAGGCTTCTGGGAAAGCCCAGAATGTGAGAAATTTTCACATTTTATGTTCATACAATAATGGGATACAGCATGTTGGCCATAATAGGTTGGCATTCTAGTGAAAGTTACATTCTTTGCTTTGAATTGGACTTTCGATATTGTAGACCTTTAAAATGTTGTTTTGCTTAATGTTTGGTTTATTTACGGGAAATGAAATACAGTGCAACTGTTTGATTGAGAGCTGTCAAGGCATCTAAATGACAACAGTATCTGGATTAACTGGTAACTCTTTAAGATATAAACCTCAACCCCGGGTGCAAGATCCATCCAATGGCACGCGACTTTCAGTTTTACCGCGTTGTGATGTAACTCTGTATTCACCCTATCAGCTAAGGTACTTGCATTTCCTGCCAAATTCAACTTGATGAGGTTGATAGTTTATGCATCGTAATTGTTATTTCTGCTGTGTCCATTAACCAGAACTAGAACCAAATGGGCTGCTTTCACACAGAGATGTGTTCTACGACGAATTCCTTTGGTGAAGTGTGCTATGGATGCTTCCTACAGTGATTCTACGAATGGTTCCAGTGGTAATATTGATTATCTGAGCATCTTTCTTACTGATATGTTTAATTGCTTTGCCTTGTTAATGGTTTAGTCATCGATTTCTCCTGATTTGATTGGGTTACTCATCCTGACCATCTCATAAGTTTTGATGGGAAAAAATGCGGTTTGCTTGACTGCTCCATTTCTTCCTTGCTTGAATACATTCAACATGTATGCAGTTAAACAGTCTAAGATGAAGTAACTTGCTCATGTTTGTGAATCATTATGTTATCCCATTCTTCCTTTAGCTGTTGACAAAAATGCTTTGTCTGTGACTTTTACTTGGTGTACGCATTATTTGAATCTATAGCAGGTGTCTCGTTTCTTTTAAAAATGAATTGCTCCTCCAACAATTTATTCCTCTATATTTGTGAAGTATTCTTGTTTATGAGTATCTGTTAGGTCTTTTATTGAATCTTGGCCTCCTGTTGCATTTTTGTATAGGAGTTTCAGGTTTCTGAATTTTTCATTTTTAATCACAGCTATCTTTCCCAGAATCAGTGTCAGGGATCCATACAAAAGACTTGGGATCAGTAGGGAAGCTAATGAAGATGAAATTCAAGCTGCAAGAAATTTCCTCATACAGAGATATGCAGGACATAAGCCAAGTGTTGATGCGATTGAATCAGCCCACGATAAAATAATCATGCAAAAGTTCTATGATAGGAAAAACCCGAAGATCAACATTAAGAAAAAGGTTAGGGAGGTAACTCAGTCTAAATATGTGCAGGCTGTCACAAGCAGATTTCGCACCCCTGCCATGAATGTCATCATCAAAACTTCCATTGCATTTGTGATTCTTGGAGTGCTTACTGTGCTCTTTCCTACGGAAGAAGGCCCAACCCTTCAGGTTGCTATTTCCTTGATCATGACCATGTACTTCATAAATGACCGGCTGAAGAACAAACTATTGGCATTCCTTTATGGGTACGTCTGTCACAATATCTTCTATGAAATTCATTATCAGCTAAATTGCCATTTAATATGCGGTTTAATAATTTTGGTTAGGCTCTTTCTCTAGCCTGATAGTTCTGAACAAATTGGCTTCCAGTTTATCATGATAATTTCCAGTTTCTTTAAGCCAACTGTTGAAATATTTCGTTGGTGCTTGCCGTTGCAGGGCTGGAACTTTCATTCTGTCCTGGCTTGTGGGAACATTCTTGATGGTGTCTGTGATCCCACCTCTAATCAAAGGACTAAGAAGTTTGGAAGTTACAACTTCATTGATAACCTATGTGTTCCTTTGGGTTTCTTCTACTTACCTTAAATAGAACCAATTTGAACACTGTGTACCAATTTTGTCCATGGGAAGCATCTGAGTTTTTTGTGATGTGGTTCTTAGGTATTATTTCGATGCTTTCACAGTACAGATATCAACACATACTAGTGATATTTACTGAATTTGTTGCAAAGGTTAGAAAAGCTGAAACCACTCAATTGTTGAGAAATTCAAGAATTTGTCCCTGTGTACTGTGCTTTACATCTCTTTCACCTAGCTATAATGAATGCTGCTGCTGTAAAACCTATAATTCTTCTGCATTTGTTACACAATTAACTACACAGAGTGTGTCACTCTGCCCCGTCCACAAATGTTTCCTAGACGTTCTTTAACAGTGGTTGCTGTTCGCTCAAAACCTGGTCCTTTTTTTGGAAATGGAAGATCTTTGAGTATTAATGAACCATGAACAGTTTTATGGTTTTAATTGTGTGTGCCTATTTGGAGCCATTCGTAGCGATGGGAAAGGTAAAAAATTGACTGCAACGATGTACAAAGATGAAGAAGAAGATCCCTTTGCCATTTTGCAGAGATTTTTATGAGGGGCCTTGCCAGATGTTATAGTCTTGGAGTGGAGGCCCTCATGGCCAACTCTTTAACTCTTTCTCCAGCTCCAAAATAACACAGCATTTATCATTGGAATATTGCACCAATTCTTGAACTTCTCTTCAACTGGTACTCACAGAATGAACTGGAAAACAACCTGCATGGCAATTCTAGATTCTGAGAATAAGCTTGCTGGGACCTTAAATTTTTGAGGCTTAAATTCAAAGCCTTCAAAACCATATTTTCTTTAGTTTGGTTGTATCTTGGCATGTAGCTTCACAATTTTTTCTGGTGTTGCTATTTCTAATTTAGTGAGCTTAGAAAACTTTAAAAATGCAAAAAAAAAAAAAAAAAGGAAACATAGAAAAAAACCAAACCATCAATTTAGCAAGATCTTATCCCACCTGGCACAAGTTGATTGGTAAACACATTATGGCCTCAAAACATATATCTCCCTTGAATTATATAAAGTGATAGACCATAGCAAGGTGTGCCCAGATACAACGTTAGCTCTTAAAAAGAACTTCGAGGAGAGTTGCAAAAATACAGTGTGCTTTGTACAAGAAAGGTTTGAAGTGATAAGAAGAAAAAAAATGGCAGCATCAGCAACTCTGCTCAAGACTTCACCGGTTCTTGACAAGTCCGAATTCTTGAAGGGTCAGGGCCTTCTTCGCCAGCATTCTGCAGCTTCTACTGGGAGAGTTGCATCTTCTTCACTCACAGTTCGTGCTAGCTATGCCGATGAGCTCGTCAAAACCGCGGTACGATTATGATTTTTCTTGAAATATTAAGATTGATATCCAATATCATAGTAACATGCAATTTTCCTTGCTGGCTTGGTTCATTTCCTTTTGCATAATCTGAAAATTTGCAGCAATTTTAGTGTCATCAACTTTTTTCGAAGTTATTCTCAAGGGCCTTTTTGAAGTTTAGACTACCTGATGTGATTGTTTCACTAGTTGAGATTGTACTGAAGTAAATGTAGAATGAAAACTTGCAAAACTTTAGAGGTTGCCAGATAGTAAATATTGATTTGGGATCAAAAGGGAGTACCACTGAACATAAAATTTTGAATATTGAGTTCAGAAAACTGTTGCATCTCCTGGGCGTGGAATTTTGGCCATGGACGAATCAAATGCTACCTGTGGGAAGCGTCTGGACTCAATTGGCCTGGAGAACACAGAGGCCAATCGCCAAGCCTACCGTACCCTGCTTGTTTCAGCTCCTGGACTAGGTAACTACATCTCAGGTGCCATTCTATTTGAGGAGACACTCTACCAGTCCACCGTTGACGGCAAGAAGATCATTGATGTACTCAAGGAACAGAACATCGTTCCTGGAATTAAGGTTGACAAGGTAAGTTATGCACTTTCCTTGATTTGACCATTCAATGTAACAAATCATACTATTTCAAATGCTTTGTACTAAGAGTTGGTTGGCGAGTGAGTGGTGCAGGGTCTAGTTCCTCTGGCTGGTTCAAATAACGAATCATGGTGCCAAGGTCTTGATGGCCTTGCTTCCCGCTCTGCTGCTTACTATCAACAGGGCGCTCGTTTCGCCAAATGGTACAGATTTGATCCTCACTCATCATCTATCATGTTGTGTTTTATGTTATTCTGATCCATCACTGAATCATCCAATTCATTGATCATCCAGGCGTACTGTGGTTAGCATCCCCAATGGCCCCTCAGCTCTTGCAGTCAAAGAAGCAGCATGGGGTCTAGCTCGCTATGCTGCCATCTCCCAGGTATGAGATTCCAAGAAGATAAGTAACCATTGCTAATTCTTGTTCAACATACAATATAGTGTTCTGTCAAACACATTTCAGTGGGGCTAACATGAATGATTGGCAGGACAATGGTTTGGTCCCAATTGTTGAGCCAGAGATTTTGCTTGATGGCGAGCATGGAATCGACAGGACATTTGAAGTTGCGCAGAAGGTGTGGGCTGAGGTTTTCTTCTACCTTGCTGAGAACAATGTGTTGTTTGAGGGCATTCTTTTGAAGCCAAGCATGGTTACTCCTGGAGCTGAGTGCAAAGAGAGGGCCACACCAGAGCAAGTTGCTTCCTACACCCTCAAGCTTCTTCACCGAAGAATCCCTCCTGCAGTCCCTGGAATCATGGCAAGTTCAAAGCAAAACATATTTCTTCCTGAATCATGATTCATAACAAAGTTAAAATCCCTGAAAAGTTCGGTATTTTTTTTTTTTGGTTTGGTGAGCAGTTCTTGTCTGGTGGGCAATCTGAAGTTGAGGCCACTCTAAACTTGAATGCAATGAATCAATCTCCCAACCCATGGCACGTTTCTTTCTCATACGCCAGAGCTCTTCAAAACACATGCCTCAAGACATGGGGAGGAAGACCTGAAAATGTTAAGGCAGCCCAGGACTCTTTGCTGATTAGGGCTAAGGCCAATTCTCTTGCTCAGCTCGGAAAATACACCGGCGAGGGCGAAGCCGAGGAGGCCAAGGAAGGAATGTACGTCAAAAACTACTCTTACTGAGAGCTCTTCTTAGAAAGGAAGCATTTATGTTCAAACTTATAAATCTGCCTTATGGAAGAAAGGAAAAAAAGGCAGCATGGATTTATTAGGCTGTAGCCCTTGAGCATTGTAATCTGATTCCAAATATGCAGTACTTCATAGCCAAGATTTAAGAAGAATGTGCCAAATTCTTGCAATTGGAATCAATTTTGCTTCAAATATTGAATAGTGTGTGTGTGTGTGTTGTTCTTATACGTTTTCAAGAACCACAGCTTGGCTAATATCAGCTGAAGATTCAACTGCAAACTAAATCAGCGCAGAGAATTGGCGTGTGATCGATCTCTTGGATTTTAGGCACCAATCTGCTACTAATCATTAATTTAACCCAATACAGCTGAAGAGAAAGCATCTCATCCTAAGTGTCGTCCCATTTAAGGGCCCCCATTTGGGACTATAAGCCTCTCATGGTGGGAACCGAGCATCTCCAAGATAAGAAACAAAAATCCCACAAAAAAGAACTGAAAAAATCCCAGAAAGAAGGGAGGAGTTGGTCTATTTCTTTAGAAATCTACGGTTTCAATTACAACATTTTGGCCCTTATTTGCACCAGGGGCGATTATGTATTGACAGCAGCGCTGATGAACAAGCAAATTATATAGCATCTGTAAACAATGATAGATATGTTTATTGGGTTAGACACTTAAGATTACAAATTTTTCTTCTTCAGGGCCAATCAGTGTGTGCTTGATCACATTGAACTCCTACCTGAAGACGACTCGCATTGCGATAGCCAAAAATCTATATGCTCTATGATCTTTTGCCTGACCTTGTGAACCGCATCAGGGGAGGTACAGTTGCTGGCATTACCTGAAACATGTAAAATGAGAAAATAAGCAGTCTTCTTTTGGCATCAGCCCGGACTTCGTACAGACATACCTTCAATGGATAGAGGCGACTGGGGACAGCCCCGGAGATCAGTTCCATGTCCACAGTTATGACAATTGATGATGTATGAAGGCACTACGAAATTTAAAGAAGTCAGAAAGTTATTCAGCATATTAGTTCTGAAATGATGTTATGAAACTTTCAAGAACACGGGGTTATGGCCCGAAGTGCAGCCATCATAAATCTGTGATATGAATGAAGGAATACTCAAAAGAGAGTCCATTTTAACTCATAAATCTAGTACTCACTCCCTAAAGAAGAAGTTTGCTTGGATGCATGTCGCCAAGGATCCTGCGATCCATTAGTGAAGACTATTTTCGAACCTGCCAATCCCATCAAAGACATAATACCATATTAACAATAGTTTTTACAACTATCCTATCAAACAGGCACTCCAACAATAATTCTCAGATACTAATAGTCCATAGAGTTAATATGGAGTAATCATAAGGCTTCAGGGGATAGATATAATAGGTAGCAGCAAATGAAAAATTCATATCCTGAAAATTGCTTGGTACGAACCAGCAATATCCGTGCCCCCGTAGTATAAGTTTGTGGCATCAACATCAGGATAGACATCCTGTCCAAAGACATTTCTGCAGAGGTCCAAATGGTATCTGCAAACAGTGAGAAACTAAAATTTTTCATAATGGACAATGAGAACCACCGATCTGATGCACGGAGATAACTATGAATTATCTGAACAGATATGTAGATACTACATAGACACATGCCTTGCATCAACCTTTGGAGATCGAATACTATCATTTGAGGGGGCCACCTGAAAATATGCTACTTCGGTGCAGACTTGGAACCACCATAAGCGATTAGCAGTATCACCCCTTAAAGAAGTATCCCTTAGACGTTGCTGGTCATATGCTTCGACCTCATTATAATTCTCTTTGACATATGTGGAATATGCATCCTGCAAAGTACATGAAACCATCCATAAAGACTGTAAAATCAAACACTAACATAAGGTTGTAAAACCACACAATTGAAGGAAACCAAAAAAAAGTATGCTACCCAATGGAAATTCTAATATGGTGAAATATTCAAGGAAATTATTCCTTTTTTCCCTCCCTAAGACAATACAAATGAGTCTTTAAGCTTAAGTCATGAAAAAAGTCAGCTGAGCACCAATAATATAAGGGCAAGACATAAAACTCTTGGGGAATACAACAAGTACAGAGGAAACACTCAAGAAATGTATATTTTTTCATATAGAAAATAGCCCTCACACTTCTCATACATTATCAAACCAGTGGATAGATGGGGGAAAAAGAAAAAGAAAGAGCGTCAAGTGTAGAAACAAAAGTGTACCACAACATCCTTTCCAGCCTGCTTCGCTTCAATTAGAGGGATGCACAATTTGTCAGGGTTTCCATACTGAAACTGAATTGGGACAAGCTTGAGAATCAGTAAGTTGAAATGATAGAGTCTAAAAGAATGCTTAACTTGGACTTTCAGATACCGCTATAACTGCAGCATCCGCCAGATAATACAGGAAATCTCCATTGATTTTTAGCTGCACAGAATAAAGGCTTCAGTGTTTTGAAATGGTATCATGAATAAATAACTCAAATTGAATCTTAATAGTTTAAGCCCCGCATTCTTTGAAGGAGAAAAATTTATTCAGATGATAGCCTAAATTGCTACATTTTCAAGTCAACTTAGATGTTACTGCATTTTACATAATCCAGAAAAATTAATCAGATGCGCAGGCATCCACCAAATAGAAAGCAGTGGACAGTATGTGATTCAAACAGGTAAGTACATTGTAGGGGACTGAGAAAGAAACCAGACCTCTGAAGCATTAAACAACGCTTTTACGCCTTTTGGATCAGTTGCTAGCCTCTCATCAACAAGTTGAGTAATTTCTTGTAACACAGCTTTACATTTGGGACCAGCAGATTCACCGATCTGCATCAGAGACAGGCATACATATAGGCTGAGAAAATAAGACCAATTCATGCCTTAAGTGCCATACCCCTTACGAATTGCCTCAACATGTAAAAGAAAAATCAAAGTAAAAGGTTTGAACTGAACCGGACAGAATGTGCTATTTCTAGCACAGAGAAGACAAAAAAACGAAAATAAGATATTTACCTGCCGATCAAATTCAGTGAAGTTATAAACAGCAAGAACAACAGCAGAACTTGCAAGACTTCCACAAGTCAAATGAGGAAACTTTAGGCGAAACCAGGCACTAAGAGCTCCAGAATAGGAAACGCCAACAACAAACCACGGATTTTCATATGCAGTTCTGTTGAACTTTCCGTTTAAAGTTTTCTGCAGAGTGTCAACATGATAGTCCATCACAAAGCAGGAGGCATTAAAATTACTTAGTTCATCAAGAAAGACAAAAACGTGTATTCAGAAAGGAGACTAATCTTAACATCTGTAACTAAATATGAAGTATATATGTTTTACATGATTACATTCAAACTGCAAGGATATGTTTACAGTATCTGAAATAGCATTACGCAAAAGCCTACCAACCAAGTTCAACTTCAATAACACAATCAGTAGTAGCCACAAAAGATGGAAATTCCAGTATAAGACATAACCAGCAAATTACCTGGTAATACTGACGGAAAGCAGCCAAATCAAAAAGTGCCTGTTTGGAAGAAAGAAATCTGAGATTCGCAGTGCTCAGGGACTTGAAAGGGGAACTCTTCCCATAGTAACGATGCTCTAAAGTTACAATTGCAGCTCCAAACTTTCTGGCCAGAACCTAATCAACATATGAAATTAAGGAACAAATATTGAAAAACCCAAATAAAAATTGCAACTTTACAAGAAAGTTCACAAACTCACAGCCAGATAGTCATTGGAAATCCCCCCGCATTCAGCCTCACCACAAATTTTCAGAAATACGGGGCCATCAGGATCCCGAAAATGGTCAAGATATTCATAGTAACGCTGTCTGAATTGGCGACGATCCTAAGTCCCAAACCAAGAGCAACCCACAAATTAGAATCAACAAAAACTAAAAATTAGACGCATAAAGAACAAATCAGACTTAATAGAGTTAACTGAAAAGTGGATTTACGTATGGGGAAAAATGATCAAGAGTTTGGTTGAACCAGAGTGCTTCGGTGGTCAAGGTCTTACTGCTGCTGTTACTGTTGGAAAGAATCATGCGCTGGAGAAAGCGCGATGAGAGTAGGGAGCCATCTACAAAATTAGCAGGCAGTATCCAGCACAGCAACAGGAAGGAGGTCCAAAAAGTGAGGAAGGGAGGAGAATTGAACAGACCCTTCATCGGTTGAGAGAGGATGGGGATAGTTCTAGTTCGATAGGGCTAACGTTGTTATTACTTATATCAATATCACGGAGGTCACTAAATAATGGAAAGAATGATACTGTAATCTCCATTTCATCCATACTAACATTTCAATCCCAGTTCTTGAATATTAAATAATGATAACAGTTCAACTTTTAGTACTGAAGAACTAAAAATTGATGAATGAGCATTCCATGATACACGTCGTTAACCACCCTTGGAATATAATTTATTTTTAAAACATCAAATTCTAAATTAGATGGCCAGTTTTATCATCAATGCCTTTGGGCCTTATCCACGGTCTCATTCTTTTGTCGCCCTTTAATAACTTTCCTTTGTCGCTGATTGTAATTACGCAATTGTCGCTAGCCGATGCTTGGTTCGTGTAGTTCACGGGTTTGGGAAAACTACTCTTATGACTAATTAATACTTCCCCCCTCTACCAATATACTTTGCAGTTTTCACATTTATCAAGAGAAAAGTAATTGTTGATTTATTTTGAATAATTTTTTTTTTTTTTACTCATCAAGAAAAGTCAATTATTTATGAAAAATATAATAATGAGATAATAAAATTTAATAAACTCACAAACTTTGAAAGAAAAGATAAAAGGAAATATTGAGATAGAGATGTAGTATAAATGATTTTGGCTCAAATTTTAATCCATTCTATTATAATTTTAATATCTTTTTAATAATATTTCTAGAAAGAATAGTTAAGAGGGAAAAAAAAATTTTCGTAAGGAAATCGTTAATGTTTACCACTGTTTTGACGTTCATGAAATTGTTTAATGTTGAAGTTTTGAAATTTGATCCCCAAAACTTTTATCAAATGGAATATCATTTTGTTACCAATTAACAATGAGAAAATGCCTCTGGTAATGTCAACAATTTCACTTTTAATACCAATTTATAATTTTAAAAAAATCACAGACGACAGATACTAACATCATCGATGATCTCATTGTCAATGATCATTTTGTGTTTGAGACACAGACCATACACACTTCAGTAATATGATTTGTTGGATTATTAAAGTTAACAAGATGCCGAAACCCTAACTTGACTGAAAAATTCAAGAACCAATAGCTTGGATTTATCAGTAGAAGAATGAGAAAGCCCTCCACACCAAATTCTCTATCCCATAATTTCTTGTTTGAGAAGCAGAACTGCAGAAGCATTACGAGTTGCAGATGAACTTGATTCTTGTTCCAAAGTTCTAACACAACATTAGTACGAACCCCCGTAAGGAAAAAGGATCTACAACATAAATATAAGCATTAAGTGAACAAAAAACTGAAGTACTTACTGCTGCTAACTACAGTTCAAAACAAAGTTGTTCTCTTCTAAAAGTAAAAAATCACTAATCTGAACATATTTTCAGCCTGACTAGATCTGCTTCCCTTGTACTAAGGGGTTGCGATCCTACTCCACAAACCTTAGGAAAGGATCCAGATGACCCCAAAAAATTACAGTAAAAAAGGAGCTTGCATGCACAACACAACTGCAGCGACTGCCCTGCCGTCGCTCTTCCTTCATTGTAAACTGGCTTCAACTCACTGCAGAAAAGAAAAAAGAGCTTCCACAACTACAACTCCTGTTAAACCAAAGGATCAGTGCATCAGCCAAACACAATCTTGCGGGTTCATCGACAGATAGGTAAGAAACATGAAAAAGCCTTTCTTTAAAGCAGTTCATTTTGAACCATTAGTGATTTTTTACTAGTTTTTCAAGTAGTTTCGATGAAAACTGCAGTTGAGTTTATCATAGTTCCAGTTCCATTCACCAAGAAACAGACAAGTGGTGTGGGAAATTAGGACCTGGGTATTGGATGCTTGACCATGCAGCCTATGTGGCTGCATATTTAAATCAATCATTTGATTTTCCATCTTTGCTTGCCCATCAGAACTGCCATCTGAGATGGGAATTGGAGGGGCCTTGTGATTCTGCTTGTTATCTCCAGCAACTGGTTTGAATGATTGGTTGTACTCCCTCTTGTTTTCACCGTCATCAAGGGGAAGTGTTCCAGGTTCCTCCACACGAGAAGGCTTATCCCCAGGGAACTGTAGTGGTAAAAAAAGAAAAGCAAATAAGTTTCTTACCAATACTTTGAGTGTCATAAAGAGAATACTCAAAATTGATCTGCCAAGGAGCCTAGTTTCAGACCTCTACTCTCTGCCTCAAGAGGAGATATCTTCCATGTGTTCTTTTTCCACCAACATGAACAATCATATCACATTGCAGACAGAGAGAACTTCCATCTACCTCACAGTAAAAGAATGCTAGACATATGATCCATATGGCAAAGAGTGAGTCTAAGCCACAGTGAGAACTAAAATACAAGAAAATAAAAAATAATGGATGGCATTATACTTAAAAGTTAACCATACCAGGTGCATTTTCGCATATATCACAGCGCGGAACATCACTCGGATTAGCAAGCCCAACTCTTACATGTCTACTAGCAAGCTTATTACACATGTGTACCTGCGGGCCAAATGACATACTATCTCAGAGACTCAGTACGAAGTCCATAAAAGAGTGGAAACCTGAAACTGGTATGAGGATGCTGAGGCATACAGCTGAAGGAAACAGAGCGCTCAAAATAGAGACATACAGGTTACATGCAAAAACTATCTTGACAGTGCATTTTATCAAGGAACTAGTTAAAGCAAATGTCACTTCTAATGGAAAGCCACACAAAGTGGTATCCATAAACAGCATCCCTTGTAAGTCTGAATGACCCTGGAATTTGTGGGATGAACTATAAAATTTGGTTTCCAGTTTCGAGAAATGGGAAGGGTATTTCAAAGTTTTATCAAAAGAAAAATGCATTCTAAGTGTGATCACAGCAGAAGATCCAAACAAATAAAAAAGCATTAATGTCCAACATTAATTTGATCTTTGAGCAAATCATTTCCATTGATGCCATTGAACAAAAAGACACAGAACACGCATTGTGAATGGCAGCAGCATGAACAATTCTGGTTTGCAGCCACTATCTGGATTAGGAACGGATCATAGTCCGCGTGTGCCTGAGTTCCTAATGCATTCATCTTCCTAATTAAGCAACTAGAAGAACACCCTTATAGAGTACATGAATAAATTATCTATGCTTCACTAGCATTCAATTGAAGGGGGAAACTTTGCAGCTACTATTGACATATCCAATTGGGTTCCATCGTCTACTCTCCTTATGCACAACTGTACTACCAGTGGCAAGGCGACAAAGAAAAGAGTGGACTGACAATCTTGATCTTCTAGCTTCCGAGCTGAGTGTTGATTCAGATAATGAGTTTTTTAAGCTAATCAAACTAATCCAGTTCAAAAAGCTATTTCTAATCCGAAATTACAATCATTTCCTTTTCCTATTCTTTCTTTCCTTTTTCATGCTCAACCAAATCCCAACCAATCGGTCAAATATATGTGCTTTTCGAAATATCATTCAATCAAGCAGCTTGCAGTCCAACTGGAAAAAGAAGATTATAAGAATATTTACATGCAAAACCTGCACAGAGGAATGATCCAACATTGATCTACACAAACACTAGCCTAGAAGATCATTAGCATCATATCATCCAAAAGCAACGACAAAAACCACTTCATTCCTTTACACATCTATCAAAAATCTAACCTTTACTTACAGTCGAAGTAAACAAATGTACCCTCTTGGAAAAAAAATGAAAAAAGTTAGACCTTATCATCACAGGATCGACAAAGAGCAGCCTCATCAGCTGCGCAGAAAAGGATGGCCGCAGCGCTTTCACAAACGTCGCAAAGCGTCCGCATACTTCATTTCTGCCCCGATCACCCAACAGTAATACCAGTAACCACCAACATTAAGAATTTTCTGGGTGACAAAACAAAATTACCAACCAAGAAATCCCAAAAAAAAAGAAAGAGACCCGGAAATCAAGAATCAGGTATGAAGCTTGTAGTAGAGAGATTGTGAAAAAAAAAAAGAAAACAAATCGAACCCAAGTCTAATGGAGCCCAACAACATATAAATACGTGGTAGTAGAGGTGCTATTTTGGTGGGTTTATATAATAAATAAATGTCTGATGTTGTGTCTGTGGGTGATAGTGGGAGATGGAAAGGGGGCTCTGGTGCAGTGTCGCAATTATGAATGATCGATTGTAGGACGATGAATGATGATGATGGGACACAGGAAGGTTTTGTAAATGGATTAGTGAACCAACGAGGATCCCAATTTCCAAACAAACAAAAAACAAAAGTAAGACCAAAAATTGTGCTTCTTGTGAGACAGATATAGCGGAACCAATCAAAAGAATTCGGGAAAATCCAGAAAAATTATGCAAGAAGTAGTACTAAAATACTAGGGAGTAATGGAAAGAGAGAGAGAGAGTTGGAAGCAACAGAAACAATTAAGAATGTGGGAGGTTGTGGTGTTATCGTGGGGAGTCAGGGAGTCCGTGACCACAGAATGAAAAAGGAAGTGGGGGCTGCTAAATTCCCACGGATTCATTCTCACCCACTGCTTACATATCTTCCGCCATGGCCCAGATCTTAATCCACACTCATTTCTTCTTCTTAACCACAAGAATTTTCTTCTCCTTCTCTCATCTTTGGACCCACTCTCTCTCTCATGCAACAAATCCTTGCTATAAACCATTTCTTTTTTGTCCATAATAACAGCTGCTCTGTTTTTTATACAAGGTATTTTAGTGATTATCTTTTTATAAAATATTTTTTTTAATACAATAAATGGGTCGAATCCTATCAATATTTATTAGTTTTTAGTTGGGGTGTCAATTTACACCTCTTGTCTTATTTTTTAGTTTTTATTTCTAAATTATTTAGATTTAATAATGAATTTGAAAATTAAAGATAATATTATAACTAAATAATTATTTATCTTAAAAACATTTAAAATATTTTATATCTTATTATATCATAATACTATTGTGTTACTACGAATTATAATAATTTATATATTTATTTATAATTTATCTATTACTCTTACCAGAGTAAAATTGTTATTTCCTTATTCTCTATTCTTCAAGCATATACTTATAAATTATTTTTTTTCTTATTTATATCCGTCTAAATTTTTATTTTTATTTATTTTTAGTTATTTATTTATTTATCATCCAATACAATTTCTTCCCTCTTATAATCCTCTCAATCAATGAATGTCCTTCCCTTTTAAATTGGAAATATACTTACAATTATATTTATAATTGTTAAAAAGATTATTAGTTATTCATTAAAAACTTTAAAATCAATTAAAATATATTTTAAATCTTGTCATAGTTAAGCTAAATTTATTAAAAGAAGATTAAAATTTGAAAAGTAAATAAAAATAATTATTCAATTTTAGAGGAATTTGAAAATAATATGACAAGACAGTTTTTAAAAATTATCAATTTTTTAATATATAAAGTACAAACAAATGAGATTCATTAGACAAAAAAGACAGAATGTAGACGTTTGATTTGAGTGTCTCTCAATAAGTCATTACTAATATTATTTTATTTGTTCATAATAATACTCAAACGTGGAAGAATGCTTAAGTTGCTTTCCACTTGTATACTCAACACGTGTCGGTTGGTAAGCGACTTTAATGGCCGTTGATTTTTAGCGTTTTGGATTTTTTTAATATTCTTTTTTTTCTTCTTTGTAGATTATTGGTAATTGGTCAAATGAAATTTTCGTTCAAAATTAAAAAAACTCACGTTTTTTGTCAATTACATTATATATTTATAATATTTTGATCCAAAACTTATTTTTGCTTGTTTGGCTGGAGACAATTTCGTCTTAAATTATACTCCCTCCGTTTATTTTTAAATGACATTTTAGAGATTTTAAGACAAATTAACAATATAGTAAATTCTCAAAATTATCTTTTTACTTAAAGGTTAATTACTTATAAAATAATTACAACAAGTATTAATACTTTACATAAATTACATCTCACCACGTTTATCCATTATATTTTAAATTTGAGTAATTTTTATTTAGTTTCGCAAATTCTTCATTAACCCTTATGATATTATATTCCTTCTCAAAATCTTCATCAAAAGTTAAATTTGACTTCTCCCATGATTCTTCATTAACACCAGATATTCTTTCTTTAATTTTCTACAAAATTTGATATCCTACAACCTATATTTAATTTTTATTTTTAAAAATTAAAAAATTTTACCCTCTCTTTCCTTTCGCATCTCCCCTCCTCTTCGTTGCCCAGCCGCCACCGTCACCACCCCGCTCCCATCTGCCATCCTCTCCGCCGCCCCTACCCCCTTTGCCTCCTCTCCGCAGAGGGAGACAGGGCAGGGCAACGACAAAGAAAAGGGTAGATGGGGGTGACGGGGTGATAGCGAGCCGATGGCGGAGAGGAGGGCAGAGAGGAAAGAGAGGGGAAGGAAGGGGAGGGCAAATTTTTTTTTCTTTTTGTTATTATTTTATAATTTTTAGGAAGTTAAAATAAAAAATATATAATTTTAAAACAAAATTACCCATGGACAAACAAGCAACAAATGAGTTTTGAATCAAAATATTTTTAATATGTAATGTAATGAATAAAAAATTTAAATTCTTACGTTTTGGATGGACCAAAAGTGGAGTTTAATCTTTTTTTTTTTTTTTTTTTTTTTTTTGTACGAAGCTTTTATAATGTTGTACTATCTTGATAAATAATTTTAAGTTTTAAAATCTTTTTTTACTATCGACCTAATCAAGATATCTCGATTGCGGGGTGTCTTGGTGGCGGTGGTGACAAGGAGAATGGGTGGTGGTGGAGGAAGAAAAAATAAAAAAAATTATACAAAGGCACTTGAAATTTTTTTTATATACAAATGGATACTTAATTAATGGTCAAATCATTTGTTAACAAACTTTCTCGTTAAAAAAATAATAAAATACCTAATAAAAAAATTAGAGGACTCAAAGTATCTCTGTAAAATAAAAAATGACCAAGAGTAATACAAGATTTAGACCAAAATTATATTTTGGCCTTTTTATTAAAATGCAGCATTTAAATTAAAAAAAATAACAATAATTTAAAAAGAAATAAATAAAAAAATTGGCGATATTTAAGAATCAATAGTTTAAAAAAGGTAATATATGGAGATGGAAATTATAAGAGCTAACCAAAATTATTCAGTCTTCCACAAATGGTTTCCAATAAACTTCTGATTTCACATCCACACATGAAATAGAAAAATAAGCAACAAAATTACATATACAATTCAATCGAATTCCTCACAGAAGTTTGATTCATGAGTAATATTAAGTATACGCATGCATGCATGGGCCAAAAAACACAGCAGAGCCAAAATCCGATCGATGATGATCATCCCAATCGCCTCTCTGAATCCACAAGCTGGAGAATCCAATTCTCAGAAAGCAAAGTTCATCATTTCCATGGTCAAGTTCTCCATCATCAGAGTCTCCAGAATGAGCCCACACTTGTTAATCCCCGCCGCCACCGTCACCGCCGGTGGGTTGCCGAAGTTGGCCTTGATTATTGGGCAGGTGGGGCAGGTGGAGATGGGAACCAGCGGGATGTTCTCGCAGTTGCAAATCTCAATCATGTAGCCATCTGGGTCATGGAAGAAGACTTGATCCACCTTGTTCCCGTCATCCTCCACTACCGCCGTCACGTGCCTCATTCCCATTTCCTCCAGCTTCCTCTTCACCAGGTTCACATCAGTGCACTGCAAATCACCATTCCATTAGTGATTAAATCAATTCATCTCATCATGTTATTTTATGTAAAAGGGCTACTAATTTTGTTATAAATGGCTGTAAAAGCTAATTTTTGAACTAACAAAAATAACTAATATCAAATATCAATTCACAGATTTCAACGGTAAACCTTTCCAGCCAATTCTATAGTAGATTTCAATAATCAAAACCTCCTTAAAATGAGAGCTGATTCCTTCACTAATCATGGAAGAATAATTTCGTTGAAAGCTAAAAAAGAAAAACTGTGTGACAACAAGAAACTATACCTGAAAGGAAATGTGATTATCTTTTGGATTAATTGGACGGGGTTCAACGGGGAAGTCATCAATGTTTTCGCTCTCAATCAAATGAATTCCAATACCATAATTGTACAACCTGTGACAAAACAGCAGGATGATGATGAATGCAAAAACAGAAAATGGATGAAGAAGCAGTAATCGGAGCAAAAAATTACCAAGCTCCCCGGAATTTAAAAGAAGAAGGGCGTTTGACGATGGTGAAGCCCAGAACATCAACATAGAATCTGAGTGAGGTGAAAACAGATTTCACAACCAGCGACACATGATTCAGTGACAAAAGCGGCAGTGCTTGGTAGCCGCTCACTTCCTCAATTTCCATAGTCGCCGTCGCCATCGCCGCCGTCATGTATTGCTGTTTTGTTGATTCCTCAGATTACAGATCGCTCTTCCTCGTACGTACTACTACTTTCTCTGCACCTTACTTATATAAGCATCAGCCTAGTTCCCTATGGATACTCCATATAGTACAGGTGAAGAAGGAAACTTCCAAGGAAGCTTCTAAGTTTGTGATGCCAGGACGTCAAACTCCACTTCAATGGCCGACCCAGTTCATTTTTGTAAGTATTTGGAGCTCTGGAGAGATTACAGTTTACGACATGGCTAATCTGGATTATTAACCTCCAAAAAACTGAAGAAACTTCTTGGATGTTTCCTCAACTACTACGTAAGTACGCCTTGATTAACTCCCTTACAAATCCATCATCATCATCGCCATGCAAAATGTAAGACATTTGGACTGTGTTTGATTGGTCAGCTTCATGAGGTAGAAACGGGCCTTAACCGTCGAATAACGGGCCTGGTGGATTTCGTAGGTTCAAAGTCGATTTCTGTGGTTTCTGGGCTGGACCGACTCAAAATTGAAGATTATTTATAGACTTTAACCGCTCTTTGTATAAAAAATAAAATAATAGAGTAATACTATTTGTAACTCATTTTTTACTTTTGAGTAAATTATAAATTTGGTCATCCGGTAAAATTTAGATTTTATTCATAAACTTTTAAAAACTCAAAAAACATCACTAACTTTATCATTTTGATTTAACTTTTGGTCATTCTGTCAAAATGAACCGTTAAGTGCATTAACGGTATTAACTTTTAAGGTAAATTTGTCTAATCATCAATAATTATAGAGTAAATTACAAATTTGGTCATCATATTTTGGTGAAATTCAGGTTTTGGTACTACCTTTTAGGAAAGTAGATAAGTCACTAATTTTTCATTTTTATTCTATTTTTTGTCAATATGTCAAATTGCACCGTTAATACACTAATGAACAAATTTGTATGAGGCTATTTTTATCCTTTTTCTTTTTTCAACTCTCTCGTACTTATCTAATAATTTTTCAACTATTTTTTCCTTTTTTTTTTCTTTTTCCACTACACCACCTCAACCTCTTTTTCCTTTTTTTTTTCCCCTTTCTTTACAATGTAAAATTTAGATAAAACGTAATTTAGTTTTCTGTCTCCACCGTCTCTTCTATCTCCGTCTCTTTTTCTGTTAGATATATTTGTGTAGTGGAAAGGGAAATAAATGAGGGATGGGAAATGGAGGTTGAAGTGCTATAATTTTATGTTTTATATAAATTTTACAATTGAAAGAAAAAAAAAAAAAAAAGGAAAAGGAGGTTGAAGTGTTGAAGTGGAAAGGAAAAAAATTGAGGAAAAAAAATCGGTAAAGGAAAAGGTGAAATTGAATGTGAGGGTAGTGTGTTGGTGGTGGAGTTTGAAAAAAAAGAAGAAGAAATAAGAAAGAATGTTGAGTTTTTTTTTAGAGGGTCATTTTGGATAATAAATTTTAAAAATAGGGCTACAAATAGTAGTCTAAATTTTTTTTTTTTTAATAAAAACCATTATAAATCCAAATCGTTTCTTTGAAAAAATTATATAAATATATATGGTCTTTCCAAAAAAATCTAGAAAACCTTTTCAAACTCAAATTCTTTCCAAAAAAATTATATAAACATATAAAAAAAAACTTTCCCAAAAAAAATATATATAAAAACTTGTTCAAAATTCAAAATTTCCAAAAAATTATATAAATATATTAAAACATTATTTTTCAAAAAATCTTTAGTTACCCCTTCAAAACTATGTATAAAAACCTTCGATAAACATGAAAAAAATTGAAAGTGACATGACAAAATATAAATGTTCTCGTGTATTTTCAAATATTGTATTCCTAAAATTAATATTTAAAATAATTTGTTGGATATGGAGCAGGTAAGCATAATAGGATATCACAGGTGTCAAGTGATGACTTGTGTGTACTTTGCTAACCAGAAACCAGGGCGGCGGGTGGTTTAATTTAATTAATTGGACGTGACATATTCTCCTTTTTTTTTTTTTTTTTTTTTTTCCATTCACAACGTCTTTATCATCTTTATTTAACCAAAGAAAAGGAAGGGTTGGTTATAATACTTATGAAGCAACCAGTCCCTGTCTCCACAGCTCTAGCTACCAACTTTATTATTATTACTATGTTTTAATGGAACTCGATCCTTATATCGTACCCTTAGACTATAATTTTAATATATATAATAATAAATATTATATCAAATATGATTTTAAAATATATTAATTATAACATAAAAATAAACTACGATAAAAAAAATTATAATATAGTGATTGACAATTTTCACTTAAAACCAAAAATACATTATTTCTCAAAACTTTGTATTTGAATGTATAACTTTCCAACTATTATAATACGATTCAATTTTACTAACTTTATTTCGTTTATTTAAATTTCGAAATTTGAAATGAGTATGGATGTGTGCAGTTCCTTTCTTGGGCCAAAGGTAAAAACATGGCCTTTCATCTTTCATAATTGAGCAGGCGGATGGGCTGTATGTGGGCAAGCCCTGACTATGACCCGAGCTCCTAAGGGCTCAGTTGTCAAATGTTTGGTTACTTCTCTTTTTTAAAAAAAAAAAATTTATGCATACCTATATTTTTAATATTATAAATAGAATTTTAAATTATGAAAGAAATATATTCTCCCTCCGTACTAATAATTTATTTGGAAAAAATATAATTTTTTTTATTTGAGATAAAGTACACCTCATTCAAAATATTTATTATTATATTTTTTTACATATAAATATATATATATAAATTATATAACAATTACATTTTAAAATATATATTAATAGTAAAATTATAAAAATTAAACTATTTTTGTGAATTAATAGTAATCTAACACTTTATATTATTATAACAATATGAAATAGAGAGAGTAATAATTATTTAATCTCATAGTTCAATCTTATACTGGATAGAAATTAAACCGAAATTATTTTGATGAGCTGACATGCATTAAATAAACTAATAGAGTACTTGTTTGGAGATTTTTTGGTTAGAAAGAGTAGTTTCAAACTCGTGTATCTAATTGTTTAAAATATATATAGGTATGTATTTAATTCTCTATTTTACGAGTTTTGACGAAATTTTTCAATATCAAAAAAATCAAATTCACTTTTTCCAATTATAAAATACAAATTCATTTTCAAACCCAGAAATATACCAAACGATCGTGAGTTCGTTACTCTAAGACAAACACTTAAAAACCGATTTTATTGAATTAAAAAAGCAAGAACCCTACAAAAGGGCGAAAGGAGATGCAGGAGATCACGTTTTTGCTTTATTGCGACTCTTTGAATAATATTTTCAAACAGGACAGCCATTTTGGACTTTTAATTTTAGTTGGTTGGCTGTTCCTGTGACTTTTGTACCTTAAAATTTATGGCATTTTCTTGGCGGGATTGTGGTTCAAGTCTTCAACTTGAGCAATTTGAGCTCATAATTTATCAAATGGTGAATTATATTTATTTTCTTCCTAATTTGATCAAATTATTAATACTTTCTTATATTCTAAAAATTACATTAGCCATTTTAACCATCTAAATTATCATAATAATGAATCTATACTTAATAAAAAAAAAGTAAAATTATTATCTTAAACATTGTTATTGAGTAAAAATATCACTAAAAAAATTTACACTCACTCAAAACTCAGTTTACTCAAACATCACTAATTTGTTTTTTATTTTTTACATTTTTAAATATTTAATTTTGATTTTTAAAAAATAGAATAATTTTTAAAATTTAAAAGGTATTAATAATTTGATCAAACAAAATAACCTCCTATCAAATATTTCACAGATGTTCAATTGGTCGGTCCATTCGAAAAATCTCAACAGCAAAGAATTGGGGGCAAAGGGAGTGAGTCTAAGGAGAGACCGCCATTCCCTCGATGTCCTAAACCCACCAAAAAAGTGTTGAATTATTCAATAATAATAATAATAATAGGGACAGTCCTGAGTCAAACATGCCCTCCGAGTTTCCAACTTCCCACTTTGTGTGTCCTTTACTTAAGTTCTTGGTCTTCCTTTTGACTTAGATTGCTGGGACCTAAGGAGCTTCAATCATTTTGATCAACATGTTATGAATTTAAGGCTCTTAACCACCACACGACGCAACCAATAATCGACTTCGGAGACTTTGGACTTTTTGTTCATGCAATATTGGGATGTGAAGCTACAAAATAAGCCTCGAGACTCTTTAGTTTTAATAATGAAATACACTATACATTTTTATTTATTTTACAGAAAAAACATAGTTAAAAATCTTTACTAGATATATAAAAAAATAACGCTATATTTTATTTATTCTGCATAAAAATTGAATCAGTAAATTACATTTATTATTATTTATTTTTTTCAATTCATGCTTGCCAAGTTTAACTATCCCAAGCTTGGGAGATTCTACTAATAACTTTATATTAGAAAGAACATGTCTTTAATTTCATGATAATAATACTATTTAATAAATTAAAATAATTATATAATATACCTACCCCTGCAAAATATTGATGCCAAGAATCTAAAGTGCCCACCTAACTAAATAAAGATTGAGAGGTTGTGGTGGAGCAATGCCTTATCTCCCCCCCCCCCCCCCCCCCCCCCCCCCCCCCCCCAACACAAAATAAGGTCACATGCAATGACGAAATAAGTATATATTTTCCCGTGGATAGTCCTTCAATGGGGCAGAAATGATGAAAAGTAAAATATAAAAGGCCACACCATTCATTCATTGATTCATCACGGCACAATAGCACATGGCCTGCTACTATTTTAAGTACAATTTTTATTTTATTTTATTTTTGAGGGGTCGAATTAAACAGGTCCCCCCTTCCCAAAAGAATGAAGAATCTTGAAGAAACTCACTCCTTAACCCCTTTGAGTTGAGTTCTGGCTTCTCAGTTTTAACCTTTTTCTGCAGCTTTTGCTTTGCATGCACATCTTTGATTTCCAAGTTCCATCATTCACAAAAATATGCACTCGTCAGTTGGTCTCCATTATTGTAATAAACAATGGCACAACATAAAAACTATCGAAATTAAAATATATATTATGAATACACGAAATAACAAATTATAGCACGTAAATATGGAAATATAGGATGAATTAAATCGCAAATGAATCGAGCCGCTTGCAAAAGTTTGGCTCAAATTCGCCAACTCTGAATTCGAACTGGTTTGGTATATAACCAAGTTGAGTTCAATCTGTAAAAATTATAGTTTGTAAACACGCGAGCTAAATTTTAGCTCATAAGAAGTTGTTCGACCAAATTTAAGCCATTCCTTTCTTACCCGAGCCAAACTTGAGCAACTCCCAACTCACACTCAACTCGACTCATTGGAAGTTTTATAACGGATTTATAATGGTCGAACTATAATATAATTTGTCACTTAACTCACGACGTTAAACTGGTTTGTTTGATTAGTTTAGTTAGTATAATATCAAAAAAAATGTAATTTTAGTCTAATATGTTTAGATCCCTCAAAAAATACATATTACATTTGAAATTTTAAATACTTTTTATCTAATATATTTATTTTTATGGACTAAAAGTGTGTGAAATTTTAAACATAATGAGTATTTTGAGAAGTTTAACATGTTGGACCAAAAGTGTAAATTCGTCAAATATATTAAAATAAAATTGGATTTTTTCGTAGAATATCAAACCTTTATTTATAATTAAATAATTTTGAATTAAATATGTAAATATTGTAAAACTGAATCAATAATTACGTACTTCATCGTCATAATGTTTTACCTGCTCCACAATCATGGTATTTTCCCGTACATTAATCAAAAGAGGTTGGACGGTTCAATAATAATAATATCTCCCGTATTAATCAATGAAGATACCACATTTTAACCTTACGTTAAAGGAAAAAATAAAAAGCCCTGCATTTCTTGACGGTCCACTTCAAGATTTGGAGTAAAATTTAATATTATAATGGCTTGAATGCTTCATTATAATATTAAATACTTATATATAGATTCCGATATGCATGATTTGATTTTAAAACGAATAGAATAATTATTAGCAGCATTTCATAAATATGAAAATGGTAGTATGCTGACAATAAATTATGAATTAAAAACTCTTGTCAAATTTCACCTGCCACCACTAAATCTTCCTTCATTTACATAAATCGAATAAAAACAGAATTTTAGGTGTAATTATCTTTTGGCCTAACTATAAATTAAAAGATGTCATGTGCAATGCAGCACTGGACCAACAACTACAGGAATAAAAATGAATAATAATTATTTGATTAATTGAAGTATGTTTAGAAAAAATTACTCTTGTTTAATAAATTATGAGTAATTATCATTTTTTATTTTTAACCGCTGGGGTATGAGATTATTTTAAAATAAAAAAAAAGATAATTAAAATTATTTTAGTATTATTTAATTCTCATTCGTACCAAACGAACCACCCATAAGACACGATATAAAAATCAAACTGAACAACCCACAAAAATATAATCCTGAAAATATAACCACGTACCATACAATATGAAAAGACCATTTTCCCTGGGAAACAAAATTGTTTTTCCCTATGGACCATGCTCTAAATTCTCAACTGAAATTCATCCAATGACCAATTCAAGAAAGTTAATATTCTGTCGTCTTATAATAATATAATTTTATTTGAATAAGAATAATAATAAATTTATTTTAATAAATATAATGTAGTAATCAAAAGAAAACAAGAAAGGAGAAAGATAATGTAGTAATTAAAAGAAAACAAGAAGTTTAGCTGTTACTGTCGGGTATCTACCTGATTATCAACAGCAGACTGAACTCCATCAAAGAAGATCCAAAAATCCAACCTTAATAATCAGTTAAACCATTTTTTTGCTGTTGGATTTGGTAGTTAGATTTGCAAATGGTCTTTTTCTTGACAAAAATGTAAAGCCTACAGAATAGTGTCACATTATTTTCATCCGCTGCCTAATTGCCCATCGATTTGCTAGCTTCAACCAGACAACGAAAAAGAAAAACGACCCAACTCCTAATTTTATTTACAGTATTACAAACCCATCTCATCTGGTGACTCCATTAATCCCACCATTTCTGATTCCCAAAACGCAACTCTCCGTTTTCTCTCTCGTTTTTTCTCCCCCAATCTTCCTGGAATTGCACAGAGAGAAAACAGAGATTTTGTGAGAAGGAACAGATGGAAATATTTTGGCAAGAATCCTTCAAACCCATCACTATCCGCCATTCTTGAAAACGACCCTGAGAAGAATTTCTCTGGGTTTCTTTTCTTGCCCCAGGTCAACATATGTCATTACTATAATCATGTTGTTTGCGAGAGCTAAAGAACTATTCTATCCCAGGTAATGACTCTTTAATATTGTTTATGTTACGTGCTTAATCATCCTAATCATGGAATTTTTTACAACCCAATGCCTGCAAGCATACATGAGAATCAAGACAATGTTTTTGACAGTCTGTAAATGGGGACCATCTCTCCATATACTGTAATTTCGAGGGGAATTTTTTTGGAAGACAACATATGGAACCAAATTCAATGCATAAGACATAGACTCTGTCTTTAAACTTATGATTGGATTTTCATTGACTTATCATAAGTTTTTCGTTTTTTCAGATATCAACATTGTATGGCCAACCCAACCCTCCTACACTCTTTCTTTGCCGACCATTTTTGCTTGATATGATGATGAGGAAGAAGCTGTGTGGAGATGAATCCGTACAGTTCTTGACATGAAAATGTGCCGGTTCAAAATTTAGAATTTTCTTTTTTTATTTTTGGGTTTTTGAGGATGGGTATAATGGAGGGAGGTGAGGAGGTAATACGAGGAGGGCCTAGTGTTAATGAGGAGAGTATTTTGGTGTCGGTGAGATTGAGGCCTTTGAATGAAAAGGAGATTTTGAAGAATGATGTTTCAGATTGGGAATGTATCAATGATACCACAATCATCTACAAGAATGCTAATCTTTCTGTCTCAGAGCGGTCAATGTATCCCACGGCTTATACATTCGGTAAGGAAACGAATGCATATACTTGTGATCTTCTTGAGTACTTTCTTCTTTCTCCTTCTATGGATTCCAATTGATGGAATCATAAGTTCTCATGAATTTTCTGCACTTGTGGGCATAATGGGAGAGGTTGGTGGTTCTTTGGTCTTGCCTGATTTAAGGCTCAATTGGAAGGTTTAAAGTTCTTTGTCTCCTTTGGGTAGTTTTTCCTTGATCCTTTGCTTTTTCCCATCTATTTTGGTCCTTTTTTTCCTTTGGCAGAGGTGAAATTGTACTTATAATTCTAATTTATCAATCTGCTGCAACTTTAAAAACAAAAACTCAGCATAATCTGTGTGATTTTCTTCGGTGTTCATGCTGTTATAGGAAAGTAGTTAAGTAATGCAACAACTTCTGCCGCGCAATGCTTAGTAACTTAGTTTAAGAGTTGAGATTTCTCCTGATTTCTCTTATTCCCTTCATTTTGCTTGTAGACAGGGTATTTAGGACCGATTGCTCCACCAGGCAGGTCTATGAAGAAGGAGCCCGGGAGGTAGCTCTTTCTGTAGTCAGTGGAATAAATGGTAAGGGGAAACTCTGGACTTCCTTCTGCTTCTTGTTACGCTCAACTTGTGTATAATGTTAATGTTATATGGTGAATGTTCTTGGCCAGCAACTGTTTTCGCATATGGTCAAACAAGCAGTGGAAAGACATTTACCATGAGTGGAATTACCGAGTATACCCTGCGCGACATCTATGATTATATACAGAAGGTACTTGATTTCGAACTTATTTTGACGCTATGGACTTCCAATTTTAACTTACATCTCTGAAAACATGAAAATGGATGGTTTGCAGCATGGGGAAAGAGAATTTATCTTGAAATTCTCTGCAATGGAAATCTACAATGAATGTGTTCGAGATCTCCTTAGCACAGATACCTCTCCTCTTCGACTTTTAGATGATCCAGAGGTAAAGAGCTCACTGTTAAGTTTGTTAGTAATTCTATGCTTTTGGTAAACACTTATGTAGCTATTTTATCAGAGAGGTACTGTTGTTGAGAAACTCACTGAAGAACCTTTAAGGGACTGGGATCATGTGATTGAGCTCCTATCTCTCTGTGAAGGTAAGGCTAACAATGAGCAATTTTGGGTTCAGTTCTAAGTTAGTGTTCTAACTGCTGTTGTTTTATATTACTTCAGCTCAAAGACAGATTGGGGAGACTGCTCTGAACGAGACGAGTTCCAGATCTCACCAAATAATCAGACTGGTATATTAGTTGACATTGTTATATGTTTGTTCTCATTCATACTTAAACTCTATGAGTCATTGTGATCTCCTTTCGTTGGCAGACTATTGAAAGCTCGGCTCGAGAATTTTTAGGCAGGGAGAATTTCAGCACTCTTACAGCTTCTGTGGTATGAATTTAAGTTCTTTAAGGAGAATAGTTTAAGCTGCAATTCAGAAACTGACTTCAGTTGATGAAGGCTGTCATAATTTTTTTTCTTGTCCTGTTTTAATTTAGAATTTTGTAGATCTGGCCGGAAGTGAGCGTGCATCTCAGTCGTTATCAGCAGGAACTAGATTAAAAGAAGGCTGCCACATAAACCGCAGTTTGCTAACCTTAGGAACTGTTATTCGCAAGCTAAGGTAAACATTCATCTGCCTCATATTGTTACCTGATTCATTTATCTTGTTTTCATGTTTTAGGTTTGTGCTGTTGCCTTCCAAATCCTTCATTTATGCCTGTCTCTTCTCATTTATCATACAGCAAGGGAAAAAATGGGCACGTACCGTTCAGAGATTCCAAGCTGACCCGAATTCTGCAATCATCCTTAGGAGGCAATGCCAGAACAGCCATCATTTGCACAATGAGTCCTGCAAGAACTCATGTTGAACAATCAAGAAATACACTCCTTTTTGCAAGTTGTGCCAAAGAAGTTACCACCAGTGCACAAGTGAATGTTGTCATGTCTGAAAAAGCATTGGTGAAGCATTTGCAGAGGGAACTGTCCAGACTAGAGAGTCAATTGAGAACTCCTGGAACTACAGTTATAACATCAGATTACGCTGCACTACTTCGGGACAAGGATCATCAGATAGAACAGGTATTTCTTCTATCTACTATAAATTTTTTCATGGCATGTGTGAGCTGCTGATTCTTACCTTGGTTGAGTCTGAAAATATATTGGTTGATCTATTGCTAGTTTGCAGTAGAAATGGTATACAAAACTCACAATCTACATTTCTCCATTATGTAGCTTGAGAAGGAGGTAAAAGATTTGATTCTGCAGCGAGACATTGCTCAATCTCAACTCAAGGATTTCGTAAAACTTATGGGAGATGATTCAAGTTCAATGATGCAAGTACGTTTTTAATATTGAATGCAAGAATTATTGTATTTGTGCTTTCTTCATGCTAAAGCAGTTACTATCTGCACCAGGTTGGCTATGGACACTACCCAAACTTGCGAATCCATGGATCGCCGGATTCTGAAAATCCAGCACCTGATACATCTAGTTTAGCAGATTCACAAACATTTTCTTTTGCACATAGCAGAAGCAGCTCTGAAGATAACTTCATTCGAGTGCCGGACATGGATAACTTTTCAAACAACGACACATCTCCGAAGGTGTTAGTTGTCTCTTCCAATTTTAGTGACACTGAATCATTTCAGGCATGGGAAGAGATGGAGAAAAGAAGCAATGCCACATCAGAAGATTTATGTGGGGAAGTGCGTTGTATTGAGTTGGAAGAGTCGAGTTGCACACAAGCAATGGAATCACCTACTAGAGACAGCCCAATCCCTGAAGCGCGCTCACCGCTCTTGGAAGATGAGAGAAGTTCACTCTTATATCAATCACCAGAGGAAGAAAATAAGTTGGATTTACCAGACTTGAAGGATGAAGAACTGAACTGTATTAAATCATTTCTTGTTCAAATGGGGGATTCATCTCCTCTGCAGAATCTACCTGAAGAATCCCCTGGATGGAAAAGGTCGAACTTAACTAAAAGCAGAAGCTGTGATGCAAGTTTCTTGATCAACCATACGCCACCGGATGAATCCGAAAGAGAATTCGTTGGAAGACCTCAGGGTATTGAAAGGAAACTACTGAAGTTTGATTTAGATGTAGGAACATTATCAAGATGGATAGATTCTTCTAACCCTTCTGCAGAGACAAGAGTTGATATTGAATTTGAAGCAGGAAGGGAGAAATCTTCTGAAACTGATCCTAGTAAAAGCATTGATGCATCTACACTTGAGGAACTTCTTTACAACAATCAAGTCCCCGAGTCTCCAGTGAGTTTTACTTTTTTCCATTCTCAAAATCAAAGTAACATAAAAATTTTAGCCATATTCGAAATCTTTAGTCAATAGATCAATTTGATCTGACTTCTGTCTTCTGTATTAATGTGGTTTTCAGACCAAAAATGCAGCAGAAAAAGCTAGTCAACCTTCAAAGACTACAAGAGATGTGGGCTTAGATCCGATTGAAGATGAATTCGAGCACAGAGGTCTTACGAATTGGCCTACAGAGTTTAGGAGGCTTCAAAAAGAAATTATTGAACTTTGGGATGCTTGTAGTGTATCACTGGTCCACAGAACCTATTTCTACCTTTTATTCCAAGGTGATCCTACAGATGCTATATATATGGAGGTGGAAATCCGCAGGATGTCCTTTCTCAAGGACGCATATTCTCGCGGAGAAAAAACTGTTATGAATGGCCGGACTGTGACACTTGCTTCAAGGTAAAGTGCTTATTGACACATGAAAATTTTCACAAGTGAAGGGATTTCAGTGTTTTCTGACAAACGCATATGGAAAGTTATTTCTCATGCATGTAAAATTGTAAATGCTATTTGTTCTGCATTACTGCAGATCATAGTGAAGACTTAAAATGGGAGTTCTTTCCTATTAGTTTGATTCCTCTTTTGTGTTTCTTGAAATGCAGCACTAAGGCTCTTCGACAAGAGAGACGAATGCTAAGCAAGCAAATGCTGAAGAAGTTCTCTGAAGAAGAAAGAGATGGCCTGTTCCAGAAGTGGGGAATCGGGCTAAATACCAAACTCAGGAGATTACAATTGGCACAGCTCTTGTGGAGCAACACCGATGACATGAACCACGTCGCTGAGAGCGCCTACTTTGTCGCTAAAGTAGTTGGTTTCATCGAACCTGGCCAACAGACTCCTAAAGAGATGTTTGGCCTAAACTTTACACCTCGAAACACAAGAAACTACAGTTTTAAACGCAGCTTGATCTCTTTATTATAAGATTGATGACTGAAGTGGAGTTCATGTGGATTAAAAAGATGGTTTGATCAACAAATAGTAATATATTCTTGTGTGTGCTTTTTGTCCACTGACTGCAGATTGATCTTGGGAAAGCTGTGTACTAAATGTTAAATCTGCAGGCTAGAATCTTCATATCTATTAATGATCGTACCTCCCCTCCTCTCTGTTGATGAGCTGTGTTAATACTGTATTTTGAGCTTAAAGGCTATGGCGCTGTATAGTATTGATGGAGATGCAACTGTCAGGATCTTACTTTGATCATGGAAACTCTTCACAAACCACGACCTCCATTGTTGAAACTTCCAATTTGGAAATGGGGTTCCCAAGTTCTCACAAGAATCTATTTTTAGAGTGTCAAATATTTTAAGGAGCACAAAAGTAACTGTACAAATACTACGTTACAAATCAAAGCCATTGGGGGCTGATAATTCTATAAAGTACAAATACAAGTTCCAAGATAAGAACCATGAAAACGTCAGCGGGAATCCCGGATTCTCTTTTGCAGGCTTTTCTCCTTGTTCTGAACCTAAATAAAGATGACCGTCTTGTACAATTTGGTGCCTCCCTTTATTTCAGTTTTTCTAACCGAATCAAAAAAACAAAACCTCTCAACTTGATTCGAACAAAAACTAAATTCATCCCTCTATATAATTATAATCAATCAACCCAATAAACACATGATCCTCATAATCATAATCGAACTGGGCATTTTATTACATATACACACGTTGAGATATGCATGGAACAGAGATTGAGTTGAAGAAGGTTACATGGAGAGCTTTAATGGCTATATTCGTGGTTTCTGTTGCCGTTTTGATGATAAGGTTTGTAGTTGTCTCCTTAGTTGAGCATATGAAGTTGAAGCACCCAACAAATCTGGGCAATGCAGCAATGGCCCTCATCTTTGTTGTTGTTCTGCTTCCCTCTGCTGTTTGGCTTCTGTGGGCTGTCCTGCTCGACTGTTGTAATATATATGCTGCAATTAAGGCTTGGATGCTCAAAAATGGTCCATCACCAACCAGGAGAATAAGAAGAAGACGAAGAAGAAGAACAAATTTACGCAAATCAAACCACAGTGACAACGTTGGAGAAGACAGGAAATGTGCTAGAGGTGACATAGAGGAAGGGTATGGCGAAGTTCATGATGGAGTAGGTTTAGACCCGTTGGACAGAAGGCCTACTCACTTTGATCTACAAAACTCATTTGTTGTTGAGCCAAGGAAAAGGGCTAGGCCCAAAGATAACCTTTTTGAGGTATTGAAAGCCCAACTCACTTTGAAGAAATTAAAGATTTAGGAATTCAAGCATAATTAATCCAATTTAAATTCTCGATTCTTACAAATAATGCCTTAGTTAATTATGTTTTAATTAATTTTTTAATTGTGTTTGTGTGCAAATGTCCGAATTCAAACCATAAAGTTGGCTATGGCTAAATTTAGGAAATTTTAGTTAAGACAAATATAGAATAGGTGGAACTATTTGAAAATTAATTTTTATATTTTTACAATTAATAATTTAAGGCTTCCTAGTTTGTTTGAAAATAACGGGAATGAGACAATCGTAAAATGATTTCGATTACTATGTTCTCAAACATGTCAAAGGGAATCATATTACTTTAATAATTATTACGAAATAAGTCAAAAGTAATATGATTCATTTAATGATTGTTACCAAACAAAACAAAGTAAATTATATTCCTCTAATGATTACTGCGTAATCGAATTCTAATTATCTCCATTCCGATTGTATTCAAACACACGCACGCACCTAAGTGTATTCGGAATCTTGATTTGGATTTTTATTTTTTTATATTTAAAATAAAAAATATATATTCGGAATAATGATCCTTATTTTTCAACGTTGACATTGGAGTAGGAGTAGTTGACCAAAAACCATGCCGGATAAAGGGGTGTTACTATTTGTAGCTCAAAAACGCTATTTGTAGCTCAAAATATTTTGTAAACTTCCAACTTTATCCTTCATTGAAAACATACTATAAATTCATTTCACAATCCAAAAACTTCACAATCGTCGTATATTTACGTTGAAGCGCACGCATTGGTCGAAAATTCTCGGGAAAATGGTACGTTTTTGACGTTTTTTTTTTTTGTCGTTCTATTTGTTAGCGAATTCCATGGTACACACGCCTAGTTTGGGCGCATTTTCCATGGTGCAAACGCCCAAAGAAGTAGTGATGTCCATGGTAAGGAAAAAAAATGTGGTCGCGGATACCATGGATGGGAACGAAAAAGTGGGCGTGTGCACCATGGACTGAAAGATGGGTGGGAATGCCATGGAACAAACGCCTAGCGTTTGTTCCATGGTAGAAACGCCCAAAGTGGGCGTTTGCACCATGGAACAAACGCCTAGCGTTTGTTCCATGGTTCAAACGCCCACTTTGGGCGTTTCTGCCATGGCAGAAACGCCCAAAGTGGGCGTCTGTTCCATGGAACAAACGCCCACTTTGGGCGTCTGTTCCATGGAACAAACGCCCACTTTGGGCGTCTGTTCCATGGAACAAACGCCCAATTTGGGCGTTTGTTCCATGGAACAGACTTCCAATTTGGGCGTGTGATACCATGGTACACACGCCCAAAATGGCGTTTCTGCCATGCTTGCTATATTTAAAGAATATTGTATTATATATTATTTCGTAGTATTCGTCAGTGTTAATATTGTAATTATTCATTTGCATTTTTTATTTTTTTATTGAAAAATTGAACTTACGTTATTGTTATAAATTATGCAGGATCCAGTTGAAATTCCTGATTTGTCGCAAGATTTGAGCGCACTTTTTTCCTCGCCTGTATACTTTGCTACTGAAGAAAAGGCCTTCGAGCATTGCAAGGACGTAGCGAAGGAATTACGGTTCGAGCTGGTTTGCGCAGGGTGGAATCCAAATAGGAATGGGGTCACATATCGGTGCGCGCGCTTCAGAAATCCTATTGAGCAAGGCCCTGCACCGACACAAAGGCAGCATACAAAGCGCAAAGGATGTGGTTGCCCGTTCAAATTATATTGCTTGCAAGTACCGCATTATGGTTGGTGGATCCGAGTATTTCCTGGGTATGAGTCGACACATAACCATCCTGGGATAGTCTATGCAGAGGGTCACAGGCAATTTAGTTTCATGAGCGATGATGCAAGGGTTTTGGCTAATCGGTTGGATAAAGCAAATGTTAAGCCAAAAATGGTGAAGGCAATGATTGATGCGGAGTTTCCCAGAGACAACGTGACAATCAGGCATATTACCAATAACAAGTCGCAGAACAGGAGATCACAGTTGGAAGGTCGAGATATTGGTGAAGAATTTGTTCGTTTGGCTATTGAGAAGCATTATATGGTGCGGACTCTGAAGGAACCTGGCACTAATGCGATCACTCATGCATTTATGGCGCATCCAGTATCCATCCAGATGTTCAACCGATATTATTGGGTTATTGTGGTGGATTCAACTTACAAGACAAATAAGTACAAGATGCCACTCTTCCAGATAATAGGTATGACTCCTACCAATACGAATTTCAATATTGCATTTGCCATTTTGAGAGATGAGTCAAGAGATACCTATGATTGGGTGATGTCGAATTTGAGGCTATTGTTGGATGAAGAGAAAATACCAAGTGCAATAGTCTCAGATCGAGAGATGGGCTTGCTTCAGCCTATAGCGGATCATTTTCCACATTCACAACACCTGTTGTGTTTGTGGCACATAGACCGCGATGTTGATGCCATGCTGAGGAAAAAGATTCGCGATGAAAAATTGAGGTCCGACGTGAAAGGCATGTGGAAGAAACTTATTAATGCGCCAACAGTGCAAGAGTATTGTTTGTTATTACAGCTTTTCAAGGACAGTTACTCAATTCTTGCGCGTGCCGCTGTCGTATACTTGGAGGGTACATGGCTTTATCACAAGGAGAAGATTTGTAAGGCTTGGACAAACCAAGTTTTCCACCTTGGCAATACTAGTAGCAATCGAGTCGAGAGTACTCATGCTTCACTGAAGGATTGGATGAATTCTGGGACCCAAGCACTGGACACGCTGTTTGGTGTGATTGACGCTCATGTCATGCACCAGTTATCTCATATCAGGTACATTAATTAATTTTAAAGATTGGATATTTATTTATTGAATGTATAAAAATATATTTTGATTATTTTTCCATTTATATTTATACGCACACGTATATATGTTGTCTTAGGGGTAAACTTGAGGAATCTATGTCGACGAAGCCAACTGACAAGTTACAGGGTACATACGATCTGTTGCATGGTTATGTGTCGCACCATTGTATGGATTTGATCAGCATCCAGGTTGATAAAATGATTAAGTGGGGCGATCAGGTGTTTGAGCGCTGTAGGTGCTTTTGCAAGGTGACTCATGGGATTCCCTGTGCTTGCGACTTATTCAAATTGAAGGAGGCGCACGACAAGGTCACAGTCGACATGGTTCACGAATTTTGGCAAAGATTGCAGATCGTACCCTCTGAAGTGGCTTCGAATACTATTTCTGCGGAACTCAGGTATGTTTGTTGATTCGCATGTTTTATTTGAAAAATATATATATATATATGTGTATGTCGCCTCTATAATCATAGTATATTTATTAACAGGTATTTCCGTGAGGAAATCATACCAAGATTTGAAAACAGTCCAGCTGCAATGATGCGCCAGATGCTTGCCTCAATGGAGGGAGCAGTGTTTCCTGACAGGAATAGTGGTTGCGAGCCTGCTATCTTGTCCTCGTCTCGCGGTCGGCAAAGGTTACATTCATCTGTGATGAGAACACAAAGCACCTTCGAGAGAGTGATGCGTCGATCATCTTCATCGGGTCAGAGATTGAATTTTGATGCCGATGGAGAAGAGGTTCCTAGCTTTCCCCTATTGCCAAGGTATATCCACCCTTATTGCACTGGGTATTTGGACGTAGAGTCAGATGGCAATTGTGGTTTTCGTGCTGTGGCACATTCTTTATACGGGAACCAGGATTTATGGGCAACGGTTAGGATGGTGGCATACGGGGAAATTATAAGTAATCAAGATGTGTACAGAGGTATTTTCGCTGCATTTGCACCGAATAATATCCCGGAAGAGCAGGGTTTAGAGTGGGCAGCGCAAAGGATACTTCATCGGGCATCATCATGTGGGATGAAATATTGGATGCACACACCAGAGGACTTATTTCCTATCGCAACATTTGCGAACGCATTGGTCGTCCACCTCAGCGATCAGGGTACAGCTTCTTGTTTCTCTGTACTTCCATTGAGGGTGGTAGAAGGTGCCGTTCGACCGGATAAAGAAATATGCATTGCGCACGTTCGGAATATGCATTTTATCAGTGTAAGTTTGATCCCTAATGGTCCTATTCCACCATTGATGCGCATGTGGCATCGGTATCGCGATGAAAGGCTGGCGGGGTTTGCAACGTCAGATGAGTTTGTTGATAGGATTACAGCGTGGGATGGGATATGCCCATGATTTTGTACACATGAATATGTCGAGGCAAATAATTGATTTTTTTTAAAATACTATTTTGTGCATATGTATGTAGACGTAGAATATGCTAATTGGCACACACTAACAACGAAATATATCAATAATAATAGATCAAATGAAAATGTACTACAATAATGTCAACATGACCTAACAATCATCTAGATAAGCGCCATCTAGACATCAATCTGGCCAGCTCTGCATCGTACTCCTCCGCCTGGGGGATGCCTGCATCTCTAATAGCCGCAGCCTGCCTCTGGGCGACCCTCTCGTACTCTCTGACCCACTGTAAAATGCAAATACAAAAAATGAATATCTATAATAAATAACGTGAACCCATTATTATAATTATAATTCATAAAAAATAAAAAACTTACATATTCAGAATTGGCGCGCGATGGGACGCGATTCGGGTCACTGAGTGGGATGTCACGGAAAAGCCGGGGATGAGAGTATTGCTCGAACCACGGCATGTATGTGCTGTCGCATGAGCCGGGATGCTCAAGACTGGACCGTTCTCTATCAGTCCGTATGCAATAAATGTCCACCGAATCCCATAGATCCCGGGTCATTCCCTTAGCGAACTCAACCTTGTAAGCCTTCCCATGATATGGCCTAAGACACTCAACAGGCCGGAGTATCCTATTGGGGACTCTCTGAACGAATCCCAACTGGCGTACGCATCTGTCGGGCATATATGGCTCCACGAACTCGCCATATGCTATCAATCCTCTAAAAATGGTTCGCTCCATGCGCACGTGAGGATCCGGCCCATATGGCAACCAGGTCACCTAAATGATGAAGTCAAAATACATTAAAAATAATACCTATGTAACTTCAAATAGCATATGTAAATTTTAATAAAACAAATATTTAATTAACATACCTCATCGACTGTCAGCCTATCGAGCTGCTCCCGGTACTCAGTCATACTCCATCCCTTGTCGCCGCGGGTGCCAGCCTTCCACAATTTAGCGCGCGGGGTATGCGGAGGAACAATCATGGGCGCGGACTGGGGTCTAAACACTGGAAAGTACTCATATATCCAGGCCTGTAATAACGTCAGACATCCGGCCATAGACGAAATGCCGCCTCTACTGGCTATACCTAACTGCCTGTATAGCCAAGCGAGTGTAGCAGAACCCCAAGAAAACTGGCCAACCCCCGCGATGTTGTCCCTAATCTGCACAATGGAGTGTGGCCTAAACTTATTCCCACTCTTGTCTGGGAATAAACAAGCGCCTATGGTAACCCACAGCCACGCCTCCATGTCAAACACCGGATGCCTCCTATCACCACCATGCCTCCGACGCTCAAAAACCTTCTCAGTGACAATAGCCCCACTCGAATAATACTCCTTCCATGTAGAGCGACTGGAAGAAGACAGCTCAAGAATATCTCTAGAAAATCCCTGGATGATGTCCAAATCCACGACCTCGTCCAGCAACTCACCATCTACAGGTATGCGGAGTATCTCGAACACGACATGGAGCAGTATCCCCATCTCACCAAACGGAAGATGGAAGGTGTTTGTGTCTGGCTGCCACCGCTCGATAAATGCGCATATAAGCGGTATATCTATAGACCTAAACATGGTCGAAGACAAGTGGGCCAAACCTGTCGCCATCAGTGTCAACTGCCAATCATCGGGCATCTCGCCATACCAGTCCACCAACTTGCGACACACACCGGCCCTGTTCTGGCACCTAAAGGGCTCCCTGAGTGGTTGGCTGGGGTCTACGTACCGCGATGCCACATGACCCAGCCAACTAGGGATCACAGACCCATCCCTAGGGCCACCAATACAAGGCGTAGTAACCCGCCATTGTTCCTCAACAACTTTTGCACGCTTTCTTTTCTCTAATTTAACAAAAAATGATATATATATATATAATTACCAACATTCAACCAACCAAATTTTAATAAATGCCACACATAAAAAGTAAAATAAATTACGAATGAAAGACACTTAGTAAAATAAAAAGTAAATATGCATAAATTACGAATGCAAATTCCAATATAGTAATTCAATTTTAACGCTAAATAGTTATAGATTTTTAAGCATGTACCTTTAGCTGTAAACCGCCCATCAGATTTGCTGCGAATCTGAGACACGTTCTCCTCGCGGATATGCACATCATCGCCCTCCTCATCCCCACTCGCTCCACTATCCTCCTGATCATCTCCACTCAACATCTGCTCCTCCCCACCTCCACCTCTATGCTCGTCCTCCTCGTCTATATGATCCTCCTCCCCTATATGCTCCTCCTCCCCGCCGAGGAAAAAATCATGCCCGCCTAGGATGTACTGCTCACCACCAGTGAGGTAATCCGAACTAGGCATGATATAATCCTCCCCGTGTATGTCGTGCTCCATACCTCCTTCGTATTGCTGCTCATCCATCCAATGCTGGGATGAGCTACCCCTATTTGCTCTCTTCTTCCGATTCGAAGCAGTAGGCCGCTGTCGTGGTGCAGGTACATCCGGAGCCTACAAAACAAATAATAATTCGAAAAGTAAGTTAACAATAATTAATTTAAATTGTTATAAAATTAGTGAAATAAATTCAACAATATTTCAAATACTTCAAATTAGCCATAAAAAACAAATAACATAAGTGCAAATAAATAATTTTAACATTAGGCATATAAGTTCAATAATTAACTCAAACAAGTTAATACTAATTTAAATAATTAAAATTAACCAAAACAAACATTGATAAATTATACAAATAAATAATATACACATTACACACACATATTAAGTTCAATACTTGAATTTAATAATTACGATATTAATTGAAATAATTAAAAGTACCTAAAAATTAACATTAACGACATTAATTAAATAATTAATCAATTAAAATTAATATAAATAATAAATTTTTAAAAAAAAAATCGGGTCACCGGCGTCCGGCCATTGACCGGACGCCGGCTGTCCGGTGGACCGGACGGCCGGCGTCTGGTCGATGGACCGGACGCCCGGCGTCCGGTCGATGGACCGGACGCCAGGCGTCCGGTCCATCATCTGGACGCTGGGCGTCCGGTGTCCGCCGCCGCCGCAAATATACTAAAAATTTTAAAAAATTACCTGGCCAATCATCAAGCCTTTTCCTGCTCCGTGCCGCCTGGGTTGTTCTCCTCCAGCACATTGGCGTCTGTCCATGGAATTTTTTGAGAGCTAAGAATTTTGCAAAATTTTGAGAGCTAAGAATGAAAATGCTGCTGCTTTGGAAGTCTTATATATATATAAAAATCGGACGCCCGGTTTTTTGCCTCCGACCATGGGCCGGACGCCTGGAGGAGGCGTCCGGCACCATGGCCGGACGCCTCAACCATGCGTCCGGCCATGGTGCCGGACGCATAAGTTGTGCGTCCGGCACCATGGCCGGACGCATGGATGAGGCGTCCGGCCATGGTGCCGGACGCCTCCTCCAGGCGTCCGGCCATGGTGCCGGACGCACAGATTATGCGTCCGCCGCCATGGCCGGACGCATGGTTGAGGCGTCACGCACCATGGTCGGGCGCTTCCTCCATGCGTTCGGCCCCATGGTCGGGCGCATCGTTTTGTCTCTCATACCATGGTATTTGCGTCCCATTTTAAAGTTTGTACCATGGTTATTACTTAAATTCATGTCGCGACATCCATGGGTCGAGTGAATTTTTCCGAAAATTGTCTTTTAAAAATTTATTATTTTTAGTTCGGGGTTACTTTAGTCATTTTACCTCTTTTTATGAGCTACAAATAGCGTTTTTGAGCTACAAATAGCGTTTCAGCGGATAAAGAGACGAAGCAATTAACATAGTCAACAATTGCTACTTACTACGATCAGTATTTATTATTCTCGTACACTTGTTCTCTGGCTGGGCTTTTTTGGTGTAGGAAAAAAAATATTTTTAAATTAAATTTTTGGTATTTTAGGGGAAAGTCCGATAATGGACGTTAAACTTATTTTGTCAACCGGGGTGTCCGATCCGATCCGAACGTGATTTTCGGTCTACTATAATTATTGGGTGCAGACATCGAGATAGCAGATCCGATCCACATTGCCATGAATAATCAGTAAACTGGTGAAAAGCGAAGTATTTGAATATCCACTCTGTGTTCATCGTTTTTAACCTATTTTCTAATAATTTGTCAATTATTAAATAATATGATTTATTATTAACTAATTAACTCGAATTATTATCACTACTACGATTCATTAGGTTATTGGTAGTAGGTATGGCTCTTATATATTTTGGTGAATTATGCTTATATAATATAACTAAAGGGACAATATAATGTATATTTTTGATAAATAATTAAAAAATATTAAATAAGAAAAAAACAAATCAAAATAAAAATTATTAATAAATATACGTAATTTTAAAAACATAAAATGAATATTAATATTTTGACAAAATCAATATAATTCACTTTTAAATGTTGAAATACGTAACATGTTTAAATATATTATTATCAATCTTATATAAAAGATCATAATTTATTAAAGAACAAATAACGTATACGTTACAAATTATTAACCATAACGGTCCATTATTTTATTTCCGTCGACTATATACGTTGCTCCTGCTAGACCGGACATCCACAAAATATGTTGGGCTTCTAAAAAGAATGCATCTGAATTCGCCCATCATTGCCAATTTGCTATCTCTTTGTTTCATATTTCCAGCCTTGTCATGATGTCTCCATGTTTTTGGTTCTGGTAATAGCAAAATTTACACCACACATAGTAGTGTCACCCTCTTGGAATTAATTTATTAATTAATGCTGTCAATATAAATTGCTTGCCCAGTTTTTAGCTTCCCGTATTTAAATAATCCATTTACTTTCTCAGCAGTGCTCTTTACTATTATTGTTATTATTATTAGTAGCAGTGTGAATTTAATTTTGTAGTTGTGATGGTGGATGAGATAAATTGAGCAGTTGGGCTATATAAAATATTTATTATTATATATTACATAAAAATTACGTTTAATTATGAGATAAGTTTATTATTCCGAGACCGATAAAATAGTGATTTAAAGTAAAGTAATGAGTGAAATTATTATTCATCGTTTTTATATTTACTAGTAATTATTCTGATTTTATTTTGAATCAGTGTGTAATTGGAATTGGGTAGTTTTTGCTGCCTTACTTTTCTTTAAAAATGGTGAAGAGGGAGAGGATAAGAGGATAAATTAACGTTAAGTAGTAAAATTGAACGAAAAATAACAGTCCAATTCAAAATTGGGGAGAAAATGGTTTGGGCTTCATTCCCGCCAAGAAAGAACAAAATTACCCTCCAAATCCATATCCAAACACCGTGTGTGTGTGTGTGTGAAGGATCATTCAGTTAATTAGTGTGACTTATAGATTTTGAATGGCCCACTGCTTTTAATTTCTACGAAAACACCCCTTCCTCTATTCTCTTTAATTTTTTAATGCTGCCATATTTATTGTCTCTGAAGTGCAACCATACACTTGCTCCCCTTAATTATTATTTATAGTTTTTTTTTTTACTACAATTCTTCATAAAAATAATATCTTTATAAAATTTGTTTAATAATTTACTTATTTTGGAGTTTACTAAAACCTTCGAGTTCAATTAATTTCAGAATAGGAAAAAAAAAAAAACACACAAAATAATCTATACGGTATGTTAGTATTAAAAATGTTTTCGTTGTCAAATTTAGGTCAAGATTTTATTATTTATATTATATTTAGTTATAGTAACAGTTTTTTATACTTAATAATTGAATTATAATTCGATAAGCTCAAACGTTATGTGAATTAACTTAATCAATGTGACAAATCTCATATTACATCGACAAATACGTTATCATGAGTTTCATGTATATTTTTTATTAAAAAAATATTTAATTTGGGTAAAAAATATATGTGGAGTTTACAATAACATATTAGTTCACGTGACATAAAATTTGCTAAGTGACATATGAATTGACATAATTATAATTAAACCGTTAAATGCTAAACAAATTATTATTGTAATTAAATATATTTTAATAATATAATTTAAAATCAAGATTTTTAATTACTAAATATTTATAACTAAAAAAAAAAAACTAAATTTATGTATAACTATTATTGGGATATTTTTCCTTCAAAATAAAAAAATGACCGCAGTCAATGAGGAGTGCCGTGGAAGGAAATTCTCAATATTTGGGGTTCTGTACTAAGAGTAGGGAGGGAAACTGGGTAAATTATAATAATAAAAAAAGGCCCAAAGCCCAAAACAAAACAAAATGAAGAAGAAGAAGCATGCCGAATGAATTAAGGTTATTAAAGCTAAACTAATGTGTTGGGGAGAAGTATAAAAAGCAAAATCATTCGGTCCAATTTGATTTATTTGACCACAAACAAAATTCGAAAATTAAGCAAAAGCAAAATGTCCAACTCAGCCAATTAAGCAGAAAAGGGGCAGGCCAAAATTGGCCCATAAAAAAAAGAGATTTCTACAGTAAAAAAAAGTACATTAAATAAATAAACTCATCCACCACGTAATAAATCAGCCTACCTTTTTATGAGTTACAACAGTAAAAACCCACTCTAACTAAACCCTTTAATTCTCCATTTTAATATTATTATTGGTGTATGCTTTCCAATCTCATTCGTCATCGAAAATATTGATTAATTATTTTATTAAATAAGATAATTGGTACTAACATAGTAGTAGATTGTTAGTGTAAATTGTTAATTAACATTTTTATTAAAAACATTAAAATAAAATTTAATTTTATGGTTAATAAAAACTAACAGTAGATATCTCAGTCATCAACAAACATGAAATTATGAGACATTATTTATTTCTTGTTTGTTTGCTGAATCAGACCAAATGATTTAGACCCACATATTCAACCCCCCCTAAAACCAACTACAAACAAATCTTCATCAAGTGTAGAGAATAACGGTTGTGACATATACATATGGTCAAAGTTTACGGAAGACAAGATGGATTTATTGGGGGGAGACATAAGACATCATTTTAAACGTGGCTATGAGCAATTTTATCAAAATTCAAAATCACATTTGACATGTAAAATATATCAAAATATAATTATTGAGGGAGTGATCAATAGATAAAGAAAATTATATTAATACTAGATATATTTATTTATTTATTTATCTAAAGTGTATTTGACATGTCATAATGAAAATTGAGCAATCGATATATGATTAATGGAATATTCATTAAATAATGTGAATACTTTCAATTTATTTGATAGTTTTATTAAATAATGAGATGGATAATCAAATTGTATCTGTCTTTACTTTATCGACAAAATAAAAGGATATAACAATCACAACTATTCATTAATTGCTTTATTTTTATTTTTATACACCAAACTCATACAAGGTAATCTAATTATGTGTTCAGATAATATCATACTACATAATTATTTTATAAGAGAAAAATCAAATAAATATCACATTCCTTTAATGAGGTACTTTTAAATTATTAAAAAAAATAAAAGACAACCACATTACTCTGATGAATGCTTGATTAGTCACATGTTAATTGCTCCATTCTTACTTTGGTACGTGAAATATAACATTAATTTAATGGGTTATTTTTATAGACATGAATAGAATATACAATCTAATAATCACTCCCTCAATTTCAATATATAAATTATTTTTATCTTTTAGGTGACCGGTCAAAATATAAGTCACTTGTCTATTTATAGGAAATAATTTATTATTTTTACTTTATTATCCTGATTTAATATACAATTTTATTAGAACTTATTTTGTCATGCATTATTCTAAGTTATAGTGCTACTATCAAAATATATTAAATAGAAATATAACAAAATTTATAATTAAAATTTATAAAAATATATAATAAATAATTACTGTCTTAATATCTCTGCTTGATAAAAAATCACTTATTGAAATGGAGGGAGTAAGTGTTAATTAGTGAGGTACGAGTCCCATCATTAAACATGGTGAATAGTAAATGTTGATGCCAGAAAGGAGAGAAGGGCGGGCCAATGATTCAACCCATAAGAGGCTAAAAAGTGCCAACCCATCTCTAATACGACTTTCTTTAGCAGTCAGAAGAGCGGCTTCCCCTTTGTTGAAAAGTGTTCCTTCACCTGGTTTTTCTAAACACTCCCTCGTTCCCTACTTCTGCACTCCCCACTAGACACTCATAACTCCCGGAGAGAGATAGAGAGAGAGATTCAAAAGCTAATCAAGAATTTGCCTCACTATGTCACTGTGCTGGACTTATTGTATTTCATTGCATTAAAAGTGTTTGTCTTTGTGCGTCTCTCTGTAAGAAACTCTGGAATAGTGCGCCCCCTGTGCTGTGCCGCAACCCATATGGCTTCTTCCAACTTTATCAACCTGCTTCTGCTGAATTACTCTTCCCTTGCTGCTCACTTTCATGTCCAACCCCTTTAAATCTGAAGCCGAAACAAAGTCTGCTGCTTTCCACATTTCACTCTCATGGCGGTCGCCGCTAAGGCCATTTTCTGGCTTCTACTTGTTTCCATCCGTTACTTGTTTTGCGCCGCTGCGGTTGCCGAAACTGAAGCCGAGATCCGGGCTCTTACCGCTTTCAAAGCTAGCCTTCATGACCCGTTGGGCGTGCTCGACCGATGGGACCCTTCAACCCCTTCGGCTCCCTGCGACTGGCACGGGGTTGTTTGCGATGACGGCAAAGTTAGTGAGCTCCGCCTCCCTCGCCTCCAGCTTAGCGGCCTTCTCAGCCCACAGATTTCTAACTTGCGCATGCTGCGCAAGCTGAGTCTTCGGTCTAATTCGTTTAATGGTACCATTCCGTCTTCCCTTTCCAAATGTGTGCTATTGCATTCTCTGTTTTTGCAGTACAATTCATTTTCTGGCGACCTGCCGCCTGAAATTTCGAACTTGACAAACCTCCAGATACTTAACCTCGCTGGGAACCGTCTTTCCGGCGGACTTCCCGGTGAACTTCCGACAAACCTCCGTTACTTCGACCTCTCTTCGAACTCATTTTCCGGTGAGATACCAAGAAGCCTCTCAGTTGTTACAGAGATCCAGCTCATCAATTTATCCTACAATCACTTATCTGGAGAGATTCCGGCGACCTTGGGAGAGCTTCAGCAGTTGGAGTACCTCTGGCTGGATTACAACAACTTGCAAGGCACATTGCCGTCGGCGCTGGCGAACTGTTCCTCCCTTGTACATTTTAGCGCCGAAGGCAATGCTATTTCAGGTGTATTGCCGGCGGCTATCGGCGCTCTCCCTAAGCTTTCTGTCATTTCGTTGTCACATAACAATCTCTCGGGTTTGTTGCCGGTATCTTTATTTTGCAATGTGTCTATTTATTCTCCGTCCCTTACAAATGTTCAGCTGGGGTTTAATGAGTTCACTGGAATAGTTTCAGCAGAGCCCAGTAACTGTTTTAGTGTTCTGGAGGTTTTGGACCTTCGATACAATGGAATTAGTGGTAAATTTCCGGTCTTTTTACTGAATGTTACCACATTAACTGCACTGGATGTATCAGGGAATGAATTCTCGGGTCCCATACCTGGAGAGTTTGGAAACTTGCGGAGATTGGAGGAGCTGAGGATGGTGAATAATGCATTTGTTGGTGAAATCCCTGCCGAGATAACAAAATGTAGAAATTTGAAAGTTTTAGATCTCGAAGGAAATCAGTTGACAGGGGAAATTCCTGCATTTTTAAGTGAGTTAAATGGGCTAAAGATTTTATCTCTGGGTGGAAATGGTTTCACGGGTTCAATTAATGCGAGTTTGGGTAATCTGGATCAGCTGGAGTCACTAAATGTGAGAGACAACGATTTAAATGGAAGTTTTCCAGAGGAATTACTAACACTGAGCAATTTGAGTGTTTTGGATTTAGGTGGAAACAACTTGTCTGGAAATTTACCTGCAAATTTTAGGAATTTAATGCAGCTATCTGTACTAAACTTGAGTGGGAATGATTTTTCTGGGGCTGTTCCAGCAAGTATTGGAAGTTTGTATAAGTTAACCTCTCTTGATTTGAGCAAGCAGAAATTATCAGGGGAGTTGCCGGTTGATCTTGGGGGTTTGCCTAACTTACAGGTGATCGCATTGCAGGAGAATCGATTATCTGGGGACGTTCCTGAAGGTTTCAGCAGCTTAATGGGATTGCGGTACTTGAATCTTTCATCCAACTTATTTTCTGGAAACATTTCATCCACATTTGGGTTCCTGAAATCTCTACTAGTTCTGTCATTGTCCAGTAATCATATTTCGGGCTTAGTTCCCCCGGATTTGGGGAATTGTTCTGCTCTTGAAATTTTGGATTTACATTCCAACTCTCTTAGTGGGCAAATCCCTGCTGATCTCTCTCGATTGTCACATTTGAGTGTTCTTGATCTGGGCAGGAACAATCTCACAGGTGAAATCCCAGTTGAAATTTCGAATTGCTCATCCCTGAGTTCTCTTTCATTAGAGGAAAATCATCTTTCTGGGCACATTCCAGAGTCCTTGTCAAAGTTATCAAATTTGACAACCCTCAATCTCTCGTCAAACAATTTGACTGGAGCTATCCCAGCAAATCTTACTCTCATTTCAGCCCTGACGAACCTCAATGTTTCATACAACAATTTGGAAGGGGAGATTCCTGCAGTGCTGGGTTCCAGGTTTAAAAACTCTTCTAGTTTCATGGGTAATGAGGCCTTGTGCGGGCAGCCATTGGATAAGAAATGTGAAGAAGCTGATAAGGGTGACAGAAAGAACAGGCTAATCCTGTTTATTGCTGTGGCTGCTAGCGGGACTCTGTTGACGTTATCTTGCTGTTGTTTCTATGTTTACAGTCTCTTGAGATGGCGCCAGAAGCTCAAACTGGGGGCAACTGCCGAAAAGAAGCATAGTCCAGCAAGAGCGAGTACAAGAACAAGCGGCGGTCGAGGTAGCAGCGGGGACAACAATGGAGGACCTAAATTAGTCATGTTCAACAACAAGATCACGCTGGCGGAAACAATTGAAGCAACGAGGCAGTTTGATGAGGAAAATGTGCTGAGCAGAACACGATACGGGGTGTTGTTTAAGGCGTGTTACAACGACGGGATGGTGCTCTCAATTCGCAGGCTTCCCGATGGATCATTAAGCGAGAACATGTTCAGAAAAGAAGCTGAAGCCCTGGGCAAAGTGAAGCACCGAAACCTAACTGTTCTCCGGGGATACTACGCCGGTCCTCCTGATGTTCGGCTTCTAGTCTATGACTACATGCCCAATGGCAATCTTGCCACATTGCTCCAAGAGGCATCCCACCAGGATGGTCATGTCCTGAATTGGCCGATGCGGCATCTCATTGCGCTTGGGATTGCTCGGGGGCTTGCGTTTCTTCACACAGCCTCAATGGTCCATGGAGATGTCAAACCACAGAATGTTCTCTTTGATGCAGATTTCGAAGCTCATCTATCGGACTTTGGACTGGACAAGCTTACCATCGCAACTCCGGCAGAGCCCTCAACTTCGACTTCAGTGGGAACCCTGGGTTACATATCACCAGAAGTGGCACTAACAGGGGAAACAACGAGAGAATCGGATGTTTACAGCTTCGGCATTGTGCTGTTAGAGCTACTAACAGGGAAGAGGCCACTGATGTTCACTCAAGACGAAGATATAGTAAAATGGGTAAAGAGGCAACTGCAAAGAGGCCAAATTTCTGAACTTTTAGAACCAGGGTTACTTGAGCTGGACCCTGAATCATCTGAATGGGAAGAGTTCTTGCTAGGAATAAAAGTGGGATTACTATGCACAGCTCCAGACCCTCTAGACCGACCCACAATGGCGGACATCGTGTTCATGCTGGAAGGATGCCGGGTTGGCCCTGATATGCCGTCTTCAGCTGATCCCACCTCTCATCATTCGCCTGCATGAGATTCAACAACAACACTAGTAGAGAAACTCCATCATCCAGTTAAATTTTTATTTTCCACCATTTATTTTCTTCACCATTAGTGGAGTAAAATTTCCTGGGGGGGAAGACAAAATTTGTAACAACGATGGGTAGATTTGCATTTCCTGATATTTTTTTTGGGCGTCATTTTTAGACAATTTTTAAATCTCATGATGATTTTTCCAGCGTTTAATTCGTTTTGGTTTTTAGCAAGAAACCTCCTTGGAGGACCATGCAGGAAGGCCGGGATTTTGTTTGCCTTTGTAAACTCCGATGAGTGTGTGCGTGTTTTGGACCACCGGCGAAGGCGACGAGTAAAGATTCTCCTTTTAGCTTTAGAGGGAGGTGGGGCTGGTGGCCGGAAGTTGCTCGGGTGGTGGGGTCAATGATTATGATGGGTCGGGATTTAAGGCGGGGCGGAAGCCTGATAAACTTATGACTGGGAAGGGGACCCGCTAAATGGGTTCCCGCCAAGTACGAGCGGAAAGCACCTGACTGTTGCTTCTGTTCCGGTCACGTGTCACGTGGCTGATATCTGCAAAAACCTCAGCCAGCCTTGGGTACCGGAAAACAAGAAAAGTAGCCGTTAGCCAGCATTTCGGGCCAAAGTGGGTCTACGATCGTCAGGCCTACGGGTCTACATATGTTAGGACACGAGAGTAAAATCAAAAACCTCAATCAGCCAAATGGCTTCCTTCCATTGAATCAATTTGAAAGGGTGTGGGCCCTGACATTTTTAATTATATTATAAATGAAGGAAAAATATTGGAGACAGCAACCCTTCACATATCAATTAAATTTTAGCTTTTGGAAACCTGTACTTAATTTCATGATGGTGATGTGTGATCCCTTTCTTCACATTAAATTTGGGATTTTTTTTTTTTTTTGGTTTGAAATTAGAATTCGATAAAAGACAATAGAAACTGGATTATTTTATGTAATTTTTTTCAAGTACAATATTAATTTATTTGGGATCTTCTCAAACCATTCAAGAAAATATGTAAATACTATAAACATATATTGTGCAAGCAAGACGATTATTTTTTTGGTGTTTTAGTTACATTGTACCATAAAATATATAATTCAAGAGATCCACATTTAAATTATCATCGGAACAAAAAAAAAAAAAAAAGACAAATCCCTCATATAATATGGGTAATTAGGTAGCCGTTAGTCCTGTTTACCAAGTGCCTTTTTGAGCATCATGGCCAGGGAGAATTTTTAAAAATCAGTACACACTTGATGCAAGTTGCTTGGCCCAATTATGTCTCCCATTGCTATTGGTTTGAAGATTTATATACATCAAAAACCAAACGGCTAAAGTCTGGGGGTGGGGGTGTCTCATCCTTTTGATTGATTGATCTTTACATCCATTTGGTCCACTTCAAATTTGCAGAACCCATATAAGCCAATCTGGGGGCCCGTTTATGATCATCAACTAACGACACAAGTGGCTCTTTTTGTGGGTTCAAATCGGCACCATTCTAGTTTTACTTCTCATTTTTGCTTTCTAGTGCGTTCCTTTTTTACATTCTTCTGATTCATTTTTAGGTAATTTTGTACCAAATGCAGTTTCCAATTTGAAGCGTATGTTAATGGCAATTTCCAACCAACCACAACCCTCCACCCTCCCCTTGCGGCCCAATAATTCCAATTACAGATCAGAGAGCTCGTTAGTCCAAAGGCAAGAAATAATGGTCCAATATGGTACTACTTAGGACTGGAAGACAACATATCACAAGAAGCCCATTGTAAAGCCCACGGTTCAATTTAACTGAATACAACATCACAATGGATTAATAATAATTTCGTATGAACACAACAGAAATTGCTCCGACAGAATCTTAGCTGGTTAGTTCAAACCAATTTGGTTCCTTTGGATACAAAAAAAAAAAAAAAAAAAAAATGAAAATGCAACTACCCTTAAAATTTTTCAAAACAACTTTAAAAATTAAGCTAAAACACAAAATATAAATCCATAACTGACTACCCAAGCCACAATGAAAAATTCGTTCTAGAGAAAAAATGTGAATAATTTATTACAACTATCACTGCTAAAAACACTTTTATAAGGTTTTAAGAATCGTAATTCCAAACTTTAAGGTTGGAAGGAGTGTTTGTCCTCAAAGAAGCAAAACTAATTGAATCCAAAATAATGTAACACAACAGGGTCAATGTTGAATTCAAACCGGTTTGAATAACTATGACAAGGGCAAAACCGTGGCGACATTTTTACCTAGTTTAAAGCAAGCAAATCTGCTGTACACACAGCGAATTATTGGTAACAAATATGTAATATGTAGATAAGCAATCCTCTAGTCGGCTCTGGATTGGCCAGCGCGGGAGGAAAGGATAATGCCAACAATCAGTCCATAAAGTGCCAACGCCTCTGCGAAAATGAGGATGAGAATCATGCCGACGAAAAGCTTTGGTTGTTGGGCATTTGCTCTGCAGTATCAAAATCATAACTTCAATAACCATGCTAAAGAACAAATGCAAAGAAAATGCTTATGCTCACACATTGGCTTGTACACAGTCCAATGCCTTTAAACAAGTAAAGAATACTTATGCAAATCATCCTTGGGCAGAAGGATATGATCCAATAAAGCAATTCAAAGAAACAGTCTCAACTACCCCGGAGTTTTGAATGTTATTAACAGACTTCTTCTCTAACCTTCTTACTGTAACATCATAACCATTTGATTACATTCCAGCTATGACCAAAAGGAGGTTTATCAACAAACTAAATAATACATTCAAGCATGAGAACAACTCCTCCCATAAATGATTCTCAAAGAATCTAGATTACCATGGTAATTAGTCCTGCAGTACCTTGTTGCATACAACACCACCACCTTTGTCTTACTATAGAGGTTGCCAATCACAAAAGTTGAAAAGGAAAAAAAAAAAAAAAAAAAAAAAAAGCTAAAAGAACTTGCAATAGATATCATTGCCCTTATTTACCATGAATATAAGGTATTATTTGAATTATAACATCAGAACATGTTTATAGATGTCTCACCCAGAAACAGAATATGGACACTGACAGTGTCCCTCATCTTTCACACACACACACACACACACACACACATACACACACACACAATAATGCCCACTCGAAATCAATATGTCAATCTTGCTACTGCATCAAGAACCACATTCACAAATGCTAAATACTGAACAGTTTCAGTCTACCAGAACTACAATCTTTAGTCACAGTTTTATTTGTAGTAATTACAGTGGAATATATTAACCAAAAGCATTATTCTATGCATAGAATCAAAATTTCTTTCATAATACCAAAATCTATTTATATATCGTCTTACAAAGCATACTCTCATGCGCCAGATAATGTCAACGGGCTGACTCTGCAATATTTAGAAGCACTAAGGCATACCCTATGATCTACAGGATATAGTTTATTCTCCCTATTCCAAAACTAAAACTTTTTGCATAGACAAGAGGAAAAATTGACATAACTGAGATAGGCTAAAACTTTACAAACAATAAGTAAACAAGTATCAGTGGTCATGAAAAATTAAAAGTTAAAACAGATCCGAAAAGTTCAAATCGTAAGGGACCTACCGGACACCAGCATCTCCAACAATGCCAATAGCCATTCCAGCAGAAAGTCCGGCGAGACCACAAGCCAAGCCGGAAGAAAGATGTGCGTATCCATCGAAGAGGTAGTAAGCCTTAGTCTTGGGATTAATTCCGGTGGAGATAATAACCGCAATAATCAAACCATAAATACCCAAAACACCGGCCATAACAACGGGCACGATCGATTTCATCACGAGCTCTGGCCGCATCACACCCATGGACGCAACTCCAACTCCACTCTTAGCCGTCCCGTATGCAGCTCCCATGCCTAAAATTGCAGAAATCAAAAGCATAAATTAAAGAAAAACAAGAAAAAAAAAGAAGCTGTAACTCTAGAATTAAACGTCGGCAGGCATTACAGGAGAAGACGAGGGCTGCGGCAGCGCCGAGGAAGCCGAAAAAGGGGGCAGTTTCATCGCCGGTAAATGTTGACGACATTCTCCCGGTAAATTACGAAAGCAATCGATCGGGAATTTGATCGGAAGAGAGGAGGTAGATTTGAGAAGTTGAATAATTGGGGATCGTCGTCGTCGGTCTTCTCTTTCTTCTGCAGCGATTTGGGGAGTAATTAATTAATCAATCAATCAATCTCCACGCTGCGTTGTGGCACTCTGGATCACAAGTTTCCTAACCCGGTTTTTATTCCCATCACGAAGTTTCCCCGAAAATGTTGTGGGCTTTGTTCATTAGTTAAACTTCATTGGGCTTTTTGTGGCTTCAATTTGGAATTCTTCTAAAAGAATCCGGCCCTTCTTCACCATGTTTGTTGAAGAGTGGGCCTTATTATTGGAACCGGTAATTGTACTTCTGGATTTGTCACGAAATAATGACAGAGGAATTTCAGATTCCCTAACTCAAGTTCAAGACAAGTCTCCACCTATATCCTCTTATGAAATTACTGAGATTGTAAAAGCCCAATTACTACTTCTATCCAAGAATGGTTAAATTCCTCGTACATCAATCTCCTCTACTATGTCCCCTTGTAAAAATTTTTGGCTTCCCCTACTTCAATCTCAAAACGTATTTTATATTCACTTTATCATCACGCATCGAGATAGAGGGGTTTTTTTTTTATTATGTTATACAATCAGGTTAATGATCCATTCATTAGCCTGCCAATTCGTTTTATGAGGCAAACGAGAAAATTTATTTTAAAAGTTGAAAAATTGTTAAAACTAGTTAAAATTCTTGTAAGGATTTATATACAAAGAATATGAAAATCTTGTTCTTTTAAGCCACACTCTACTCAAAAAAATTTATTATGTCCGTTTTAAAATAATAATCGTATATTCGTTTAAACTAATGACTCTCACCGTATGAAATTAATATTCTAATCGCTAAAATAAAATAATATAACAAACATATTTATTTTTTAAGACAAAAAAGTAATAATAACTTAGGGCTTGTGTACTTGTGTGGAGCATAATTTGATGCAAAGGGATATGGCATTAAGCATTATGACACATATTAATCTTGCAGGCATGGTGTTATATATCATGTAGCATTAAAAGTAGATAGATTCGATGAATTCCATGTTTCTTGGGGATAGATCAAGTGAGAAGCCACAAACTCGTTAGATAAATCCACCCTTTGGTTTGCATTATTTGTTACGTGGTCTCCTTTATATTGAAGGTGATAAAATGTATTTTGTAACATAAAATGTCTACTTTTACGAGCAAGATGCTCTATTATTTAGAGCTACTCAGCCCCACCCTAGCTAAAAACAAGAGACAAAAAGGAAAGAAAGAAAGAAGAAAAAGAAGAAGGAAGCAAGAGGCAAGTGTTGTTGCAATCCTAGCTAGAAATGGTGTCGAGTTTGGATTTGTAGGAAGACCAAAACCATGCATTGCCCAATTCTTTGGGACAGAAATTGAATGATTTTTTCTTCCCCAATGGGTTGTTTTCGATCCCAGTTGTCAACTGAGACCACTTCATGTTGCCATCTTAGCTCTAGTGTTTTTTAGGGCTAAGTTTTTGGCAAAACAACAACACATGTAAGCTAGCTAGTTTCGGAGAGGATTTGGAAATAATATTCAAAGTCGGTGGCTTTTCTTTTTTTTTCCTTTTTCATTTTCTTCCTTGAACGTTGTTTTCAAAGATATGTATTGATCAAACGTTTCTCTTGAGTCCATAGACTCCACCATGTCTCCTTAATAGACAACGTGACGCCGATCGGTTCTCTTTCATATACAAATAACTCCTCCCATTGTCTTGATTTAAAATAATATAATAAATACAACATTAATTTTAAATATATAATTTACGCGAACAATATTAAATATTTTAGATATAAAAAAATTCCGCCGGAGTATTAAATGTCTAACTTCAATGGAAAGTTATTTTCTTAAGGTTAATTTTGAGTAGGTTTAGTTCATTTTTGAAAAGTTAATTTATTCGATTCGGAGGAACTGCCGTCGGTCACTTCTCCATGATGGCTTGCAATAAAGTTAACTTCATTTAAAAGACTTGCTTGCACTCTCACCACTAGACATTCTGCTTGAACATATTGAAGGGAAGTGGTTAATATCTTGCTTTGATCATCTCATTACTATTAATTAGATCTTTTATTCATACTAATTTAAGTAATTTTCATTCAATGATGCAACAATTGGTATACATATACATGGATTCAATTCCAAAACTTATATTTTAAAGAAGAGGATCGTATATTTTACTTATTGATGGCACGATTAACTCTCAATTCATAGTTAGCAAGGGGAGAGTGATTGATTGAGAGGTTTGAAAAATTATACAAGTTATTCTTCTTATTATTAAGTTTCGATCCAAACTTTGAAATTAAAAAATAAAAAATCTATACTTATTTATATTTCAAACACCCATGAAATAATTACGTATATATGTGAGTATGACAGAAATTGGTTTGTATAGACAAAAACTAAGGACTAGGGTTGGAATTTGGAAGATGGATGGAGTTGAGTGGGATGTTAGCAAAAGGGATAGTAGAAGAGGTATATGAATATACATAATAATTACCAATAATAGAACACTGCCGAATCAGCAGCTCGTGCACCAAGACAAGTGTACTCAAAATCTTCCATACAAATCTGGATCAGTGAGACCATACATCTCACCTTGATATCAAATGATAAAGAAGCTAGGATTGGAAATGGTAGATAGAGATGATAATAAAAGAGAAAGAAAGAAAAGAAAGAATCATAGCTTTTCACAACAGCCATTTCCATCCATCCATTCAAATAACAAGGATTGTTCATAAAGTCTCTCTAAAATCTATCTAGAAACCCCCAAAATAAAATGTAATACCTTTTTATTTATTTTTTAAATTATAATCCATGACCGTCTATTTTTTTTACGGATCAAGAAAATTAATAAATGAAGACTTTTTTTTTAAAAAAAAAAATTGCATGTATTATTATGTATATATTAAAAAAATGGAAAAGAATTTGTATCAGCAAAGCTAGAGCTAGCACGATAGGGCAACACGCAAATCTAGAGCTTGTCATTTCCCAACGCGGTATCATCAATTATGTGAATTTTTTACGGACCCCTCCACTGAATCCCTGAAAACTACTATCTTCCTCCCCAGAAAACATTCTCCATATATTATACAATAAATTTTTTAGTGTATCAGAGCATGGTATGGATATATATTATTATAGAAAAGAATTTTCGACAAAAAAAAAATAAAATTATAACCTTATTTTGTTCAGGTTTCTGAATAGGTAGTTAGAGGAGGGAACAATATCCAGAACCAGGCCAGTATAATTCTTATCTCTGATCTGTCACCATGGCAGGAAAAAAAACACAAAAGGGCCATTAGTTCGGGGCTTTCATTTCTACAACTGTGACAATCATGGCAGAGTATTGGCTCTGGCACCAACATTACATTAGCCAGAGCGTTCGTGAGGGAAAAGGAATAAACCCGATGAGTAAAAATTTTTTAGAAAAAAGGAAAAAATTCTCCAAGAAATATTGATGGACCAATTTCGTCATTCAAAAAGAATATTAATTTGCGTAGAATGAATAAAAGTAAAGTATATATTCCCTTCGTGCTTTTGCTGTTTCTGTTTTACCCACGTTTGGCTTTTATTAGGGTTGTTGGAGTTTTTTATGAGCAAGTATTTAGGTTATTAGGAGGATTTTTTGTTTAGTTTATGTTGGGTTCTTTTATACGTGTAATAAAATTACCATTTTATTATATCTTTAGTATTGTGATTAAGAATCAGACATTTAACCTTAATTATTGAAATTAAAAAAAAAAAACTTTAGTATTGTGAATAAAAAAAAATCGGACATTTAACCTTCGAATTTACAGAAACTGAAATTCAATTGAGCAGGGATGCCATATGTGTGTGCCTCACTTTATTGTTTCTTACTCATTTCGTATCTTTCTCCGACACATTTAGATCTGCTTGACTTGTACTCCTCGTGTATCAAAGTCCCTACCCACACACACACACACCCCAACAAAGCACCAAAAAAAAAGAAAAAAAAAAAAAAAAAAAAAAGAGGGAAGCATGTACTATTTACTTTTGCTTCTACTCATTTTAATATCATTAACCTTGTTGTTTTTATCTCTAATACGTCCATTTGGCCTAATGGATTTAACCCTTTTCAAACAATCACTAAACCTTTCTCTTTTTTTTTTTTTTTTGTTTCTCTTTTCTTTGGTTAAGTAGCCATAAGGTATATCCCACTCTATTTCATATGATGCTCAATCATCATCTCATACAAGGACAAGTTACTTTTAAACATTTACTAATTACTATACTAATATTTCGACACGTAATAAAAATAAAGTTAGAAAATTATACAGAAATATTTGTAAATTGACGAATAAAAATAATAAAACATTTGAAATGATAGATACAAAATCAGGGGTATTTTTTTTTATTTTTTTTGAAAATGAAGAAATGTTTGGCATGGAAGAAATGGGTAGAAGCTCATCATGTATGTAAGGCTAAAAGGGCTTGTAATAAGAATAATGGGGTTTTATGGTTGAGAGGTTAGAGTCTAGAAAGTGAAACTAGTGAAGCAATAAATTGATATTGGCAAATGGGGGGATGTTTGAATTACTACCATACCAATAAGAAGATGCAATGATTGTATTGGGCCTTGCTAAATAGAAGCTTGTGTTTCACATCTCAATATACCAACTCAACAATTGATGAACAAAGGTCCTAGCTGCTAATCTTATTAATTAATCCTCTTCTCTTTTCATCATATTTTATTAACACATCTATCCTCCTCATCTTAATTTTACTCAATTTTTTACTCTCTCCAACCCGCCATTACATTATCGTCATAAATAAAATAATATTTTCACTATAATGTATATTCTTAACGTATATAATGATCAAAGATTAAAAGATGTTATATGTTAAATATTTATTTTACAGCCGTAGATAAAAACAAGTAAAAATGTGGATAAGTGTGAAAAGAATGAAAGGGGCAAAGGGTGAAAGTAGGAGGATATAATAAGTGATTTAGAGAGTGGGGGGAATTGTGAGTCCTAAATACCAACCACCACAGCAACCATAAATCGATGTCATTAACTAACGTTAAAATTATACTGCTTAGAATATTTAGAGGGATTAAGGTGTAATGTTAAGGGGGGGATAATGAGTGATTGAAAGGGTCTCCCCTTTTCTTTTTTGGGGTTTGGAGGAATGTCAATTTGTGACAAGAGGTCAAGATCCCTAAACGGACCCCTACACAACACACTAAAGCTCTTCCTCTTTTCGTCCTTACGCTTCCACTCTCTCACTTTCTTCACAAAAATAAATGAACTACTCATCCAAGTACGTCCGCAAAAAGGAATTACTAGTTATCGTCTTAATAATTTCTCTTTATTATTTTAATTAGGATGAAAATATCGCGTTACATTTTTTTCTATATCCTTTCTCTCCCTCCTCTTTTATATAAAAGTACATTTTTTTCAAACTTTATGAATTATCGCCAAAAAAATAAGGCGGTAACTAGTAACCCCATAATATATTTCATTAGTATTCTAATATTATAATTTATATTTTTTAGTTATATTTTATATATTTTTATGCTTTGAAAAATAGTTTATTTTTATATTGTTATTATATATTGTAGAAATATACCTCAAGAGTACAATATAAGAATTATCCCCTTCCATATCCATCACGATTAATAGTTAGTTAAAAAAAAAATTATATGTATATTTATTATTCGACTATTTAATGCTTAACTTAAGTTATCGGTTTTCAATAAAAGTCAATTAAAATATGTTGAAATTTCAAATCTTACATGAAAAACACATATAAATAATTAAAATATCTATTTACTTATTGTTATATGAGTTTGAGTTAGATATTTATGTTGAGTGAATAATTTCCACGATTATTCTAACACGTCCGTTTGTTGGTAAATATAGAAAGTAATGGGAGAAGAAGAAGTTGAAGTTAGGCAGTGGCGAACTGTGAGGATGGCTTTTGAAGCCTCTCGCTCACAAGGGACTGGTTGGACGTAATAATAAGAAAGAAGGGACGTATATAGGTGTATAAAAATTAGAAAAAAGTGTTACATCTTTTTATTCTTATTATTTTATTCAAAGTATTTTAAAAAAAATATATTTTCAAATTGATAAGTCAATTGGGGCCATAAATTGATTCGAAAACTCTCTCAATAAAAATTCTTCAATGAGACAAAGATTTGAGAAATAAATTGTCTTAAAAATTCTGTATGAATGAGACAAAATTATTTTAAACAAATTGTATTTTATATAAAATTTGAAATTTCTTTTTTTCTTCTATTAAACACTAACCCACGAATCTTTAAGTTTTTCAACAGTAATTGAATAAAATTTACAAGTTATTAAATCAGTTTACATTGACCAGATGCAACAACTTGGATCCAAAATTCTACTTTGGAATGGTAATATATATATATATATATATATATATTTAGGGTGTTTCTACTAAGTAAAAATATAAGAGAAAATTTATTAATTATCGTCATAATTTTTATTTTTTTTAATTTGAATTAAAATTTTTTTATAATAGGTTTTAAAAAAAAATAATTTTATTAAAATTAAAATAATAATATTTAAAATTAAGACAATAATTAATAATAGGTTCACTAAGAGCGAAGAGAGAAACGCCGACCCAACTAACTAGCTGCCTGCTATAGACTGGGCGGGGGTGAGTAGGGACCACAAGGGGAAGCCTCTCAATTGAGTACAATGATTCGGTCCGCCGCATGATTGGATAGCACGGCCGACCACACCTTCCTACGTGGACGACCGCGTCCACATCACACTTAGCCGCCCGCTCAACCCTTCTTCAGCTCTGCTTCCCCCTTCTTAACATCATTAGCTTCTTCTACTATTCTTAATTCTTTCAACCACACTATTATATCTTTCCTTCCCTACAAACATTTTATTTTTTCTAAAAAAAATTTCTGTTGAGGAAGGAAAAAATAAATTATAGACATACAAACTGAATAACTAATCAACTAAAAAACCTTTTGATATTTTAATAAATTCGTATAAGGTGGCTTGTTAATTCGATAAACCAACAACGAACATAATCAATCCACTCATCCAAGTTAAGTTTGACTGATTGTCGTCCATTTTTTAAATTACCTTTCTCTTCAGTTTAATTAAGGACAATTAATGTTGCTTCTTAATTAATTAGTTATTATAATATTTTAATTTAATAAATATATGATTATTATTTTAAATAAAAAATGATAATATAGTAAAGAAAAAGGTTAAATAAAAAAAAGTAATAATTATTAATTAGGGTGGGAATCCGGGTGGCAAATGCCCGGGGTGGCGATATGAAATTGTATTACAAATGCGAGCGGGACGGCTACCAGTTGACTAAGACATGACTTCAATATTGGAGATCGACTAAGGACGGTCGTATGTGGATTACTGTGGAGTTCTTCTTTCTTTGTTTTAATTTAATCAACTTTTATAACAGAATGAGTAATATTTAACATTAGGAACCCCACCCTATTCAAATAGTAGTGGTAGTTAGATAAAGGAAAAATATATATAATATTGGTAATATTATGTAAAAAATTATGAGATAGCTTTTATAATATTTCAGTTGATTTTGATCGAATATATTTTTTATATTTGATTGTGATGTAGGATATTACATATATATTTTTTTGGTAAATGATTATATATTAATATTTATAAATTTAGTTTTATTTTTATACATTAATGACTCGTCGTTAGATTGATTATCATGAGATGATCCTCTTCCAATTTTGAGATTACGTTTTAGGAGCATTAGCCGCACGCGTAGATATTTGAACTTGTAGTTGTATACAACTTGAGTTTGACGAAGTGGTTTTGTAGTTGTCACCTTTGCATGGCGGTTTAGTATTCTTCTTGACATCCCGGATGTTTCGGAAACAAACCAAACACTACGTAAAGTAGAAAAGTAGACGTCGATCAAACTGGGCTTCTCATAGCTACTCCATTCTTTCCATTTTCATGTAAAATATTTCAACATATCAAAAAAAATATATATATATATATAAAATATTTTCAACTCTTTCGTTTTCTTAATTTTACATTATCAAGACGAAAATATAATAGTTTAGTGATTAATATTTTTTTACTTAAAATCAAGATCGTTTGACTTCGAGTCAATGTGTGGGGTTAGAGATAAAAAAAGAAAGTTTACATAGTCTATATTCAATGATGAAAGGAGTTGTATGTTCAAATTAAATAAAAATTTATCTTTAATTTATGTATAGAAGAAAATAAATCATAATAGTAGGTACGTACAAGGTTAGAGAGCGGTTGGAGGAGATATTTTGGGAGGAGGTTTATGTATTGGAGATGTATAGTAGTTTTAAAAAGAAGTGGGAGTGAGAATTAAGTACTGGTGTGGTGGTGGTACTGCCCAGTTTCGTGGTTTATCTTCTACGTAAAGTAGACACCCTATCCCACCTGCTCAGACAGGAGCTGTATTTACATATAAATATATTGTGGCCTTTCCATTATTGGTTTTCTCCAAACTCTACGTTTTTTTTTTTTTAAAAATTTGGCCCGATCCAATCTTTTTTTCTTTTTATACGCTTCCTTCACCTTAATACTTGTCGACTCAAATCATTCTTCTTCTTTCAATTTTTACCACTCTCTCAACTCAAGCCCCACTACGCTGGACTGTACGTTTTCGTCCTAAAGTTTGCTCCTTCCCTCTTATTTTTTATATCCTCCAAATTTCAGCTTCTTTCGTTTGCCGGTTCTAGAATAATATCTAGCTTTTTTTTTTTTTTTTTAAATACAGATTAACTTTTAAGTATCCAATAAAACAGTTTTTAATTATTTCCAAAAAAAAACCGTTTTTAATTTTATCGGGACAGAATTGTAATTTGACTGTCAAAATGATACAATGCCAAAACCCCCTATTATTTTGTAAGATCAAAAAATTTTTAACTTTCGTCATCGTTAGTCCAAAATGATTAACACAATTTATTAGTAATTAATGAGACTGAAAGTTATATATAAATCACTTAGACTGTACACTAATAATATGAGATAAAATGTTATAAAATTGTAGCAAATAATAAAATTTATAATTAAAATTTTTTATTATTAAACGTTTAAAACTAAATTTAATACAATAAAAGACAATAACTTTAAATAAAATCACTTGTACAGAGAAGGAAACGGACCAACTGACTTTTTAGCTAAACTGGTGTCTTCATAACATAATTTTATTTTTTATTCTTTTATCTCGCTGCCCAGGTGGTTGCAGGGCCTTATTGTTACTCTATATAAGGATCCAACTCCGATCTTTCGAATGTAACAAGTTGAATAGGTAGAATATATTTTTTTTTTGATAGTTATAAAGAGGTGGATGATGCTGCTTAGGTCTTAGATAGCACTATAGGGGTCAAATTTAGTGAAATTAGGGAATAAGGGACTGTATGCATATCTCCTTATTCTCAAATTTCCAATAATAAAATCTTTTATTTAATCAAAAAAATTAAATTTAACACTAAATTATACAGTGTATATATATATATATATATATATATATATATATAAAAGCACTACTAGATATCTAGTTTGTCCCCAACTATAGTATTTGGCAAGTGGGCAAATTTGTGCTCACACCCTGGCTCATATGTGTGCGTCTCACGTGGGTTATTTAAATTAACAGCTTTTATTTTTATTTATGAAAAGAGACATCAAGAAAAATTATGAATAAAAACTGTGGCAATATATAAAAATAAAATGAAAAAAACTGAGCCAACAAGGCCGGTTAAAGGACACCAGCTCGGTAATTTATATGGTGGTCCTATAGGACCACCATGAATTTTACTCCTACCCCGCTACAGTAGCGCGCTACAGTTCCGCGCGCGCGCTACAGTAACGCGCTACAGTTCCGCGCGCTACAGTAAACGCGCTACAGTACCTTCGTTTCTTTTGTTATTTTTGGCTATTATGATACATATTATGGACGTTTTTGTTGTATGATATGATTTCTTTTATATTTTTGATCTGATATCTAAATTCTGTTGATCTGATGTCTGCTATTTTGTGATCTGATGTCTATATAATCATGATTTGATCTACTTTGTTAAGTATATTTTAGTTCTACTGTATGATTTCTTTTATATTTTTGATCTGATATCTATAGTCTGTTGATCTGATGTTAAGTATGAGTTGATCTGATGTCTATATAATCATGATTTGATCTACCTTGTTAAGTATATTTTAGTTCTACTGTATGATTTCTTTTATATTTTTGATCTGATATCTATAGTCTGTTGATCTGATGTTAAGTATGAGTTGATCTGATGTCTATATAATCCTGATCTGATCTCCTTTGTTAAGTATGTTTTAGTTCTGCTGTGTGATTTCTTTTAAAATCTTGATCTGATGTCTATAGTCTGTTGATCTGATGTCAAGTATACGCTGATCTGATGTCTATAGTCTGTTGATCTGATCTCCCTTTTTAAGTATGTTTTAGTTCTACTGTATGATTTCTTTTAAAATCTTGATCTGATGTCTATAGTCTGTTGATCTGATGTCAGTTATGAGTTGATCTGATGTCTATATAATCCTGATCTGATCTCCCTTTTTAAGTATGTTTTAGTTCTGCTGTGTGATTTCTTTTAAAATCTTGATCTGATGTCTATAGTCTGTTGATCTGATGTCAGTTATGAGTTGATCTGATGTCTATATAATCCTGATCTGATCTCCTTTGTTAAGTATGTTTTAGTTCTGCTGTGTGATTTCTTTTAAAATCTTGATCTGATGTCTATAGTCTGTTGATCTGATGTCAAGTATGAGTTGATCTGATGTCTATATAATCCTGATCTGATCTCCTTTGTTAAGTATGTTTTAGTTCTGCTGTGTGATTTCTTTTAATATCTTGATCTGATGTCTATAGTCTGTTGATCTGATGTCAAGTATACACTGATCTGATGTCTATAGTCTGTTGATCTGATCTCCCTTTTTAAGTATGTTTTAGTTCTACTGTATGATTTCTTTTATATTCTTGATCTGATATCTATAGTCTGTTGATCTGATGTCAAGTATTCGCTGATCTGATGTCTATATAATCCTGATCTGATCTCTCTTGTTAATTATATTTTAGTTCTACTGTATGATTTCTTTTATATTCTTGATCTGATATCTATAGTCTGTTGATCTGATCTCTTGTATTCTCTCATCTGATGTCTATATAATCCTGATCTGATTTCCCTTGTTAAAAAAAGTATTTTTTTTTTAAAAAAAGAATTTTTTATAAAAAAGGTTTTTTTTTTTTAAAAGTTTGTGCGTCAAAAAAAAAAAAAAAACTGTAGCGCGTTACTGTAGCGCGAAACTATAGCGCGTCACTGTAGCCCTACTGTAGCGCGCGCGCTTACTGTAGCAAGTAGGAGTAAAATTCATCCTACTCCTATAGTACCACCGTAAACGGACTCCACCAGCTCAGCTAGGCTTTTGGACAGGGACACGTCGAGCCCTGGCTATTCCGATGAATTATCATTCAATATTTTATATACCTTAAAATATTCTTTTTACATTATTTTTTTCCATTCAAAATTAAAAAAAAAAAAAAATCCTTCATAGCTATTTTATCTTTCCTCACAATTTTTTTCAGAAAAAAAGTTTCCAAAAAAAAAAAAAAAAAAGAGTTTGTCATCTATATAAACGATTTTTTTTTCTTTTTTAATAGTTGCAAAGACGAAGGAATATCTTTCAGATTCGTTTAAAGTAAGTATAATACATAAGAATTATGTACAATTAAGTAGAGTATAAAACGTAACATTGAAAAAGTTTATGAAAAAAATATACAATATCTTATTTAAAAAGAGAAAAAATTTCCGACAAGTGTTGAACTAATAGTCTCTCTTTTCATAAAAAAAAAAAATCTAATAAAATAAAATAAGGAGTAACAGGGTTTGAATAATGAATTAATTACTTGAAAATTTCTCGAATTTAAATACTCTGGTTTTGTTATTAAATTTAAAACAATATTTAGAACTAATAAATTTGATAAAATGAAGTAGGAGTTGAAGGAAACCGTAATGTAGCCAACTTGAGTTTTGTCGGAAAGAGGTCGCAAATGACTCCAAAACAAGAATGTCTCTTATGATGAGGCCTCAATCAAACTTACCTTAAAAGCTTTTTTCTCCAGTCATAGGAGGATCCATCAGTCCCCTTACATTCATTTTGTTAAAATTGGGATAAAAGGAATAAATCACGATAAAGTTGTAATTGGATGGTTAGCGCATCTTGATTCTGAATTCGAATTACAAAAAAAGATTATAAAAATATATATATAGATAGTTAAAATAGTATACTTTAGTATTTTAATAAGATTATTAAAATAAATTAATGATCAATCATTATTTAATTTTAAAAATAATGTTATATTTAATTTTAAATTTTAAAAAAAATTAAATTTACACAAAAATTTAAGATATCTTACCTAAAAATTTTCAAACAAAAAAAAATCACTAACATAAATGAAGCAAAAAAAAAAAAAAAAAGAAGAAAAATCAACCACACAAAAGAGACATTTTCCTAATTAATTTATTTATTTTTAAAGAGGGTTTTCATATCTCTTCTTATGTCAGAAATGTTACACTCACCAGACAATTTTAACTTATAAACGTTATTATTGAAGTGTTATAAATTTTTGAAACGACATCCCCTTTTGCGATGTATATTATATATAGTGGTACACAATTTTAAAATTCCGTAAGTTGAAATTGTGAAAAATTGTGTGTGACTAAAATCTTGAATAATGGGAACATATAGGGGGTATGAGTGTCACTTGGGCACTTCTTGCAACACATTCAAAACAGTAGAGTTAAAAATTATCAATTGGTTCCAGATAAGAAGTGTCTTAGTGAGCTATACCTACTTGCCTTCCTAATTTAATTTCATTACAGATTCCAACAACAATTAGCAAACTATAAAATGGCGCCAGATGAGATGCAAATTCTGTATATATTGTTATAAAAGTTTTATTATTATCACGGCAAGCCGTCCTAATTTAAATTAAAATATTCTTCTCTATAAATAAAAGGGTAATTTTATCAAAATTTATAGACTAGTATCTTTAAAAATTGAGGAGTAACTGATACTTCCTAGTTATAATTTTTTTTTTAAAAAAACTGGAGGGTCTGGAAAGCTTTTCTGCAGTAAACTAGGGAGTGACGTCAGCAATGGGGTACAAGCATGAAACCATGCGCAATTGAGCGGTCCTCCCTCTTCCTCCTCCTTTCTTTTCTTCTTCTTTTTATATAAACTTGTCTCTCACTTTCTTCTGTGAACTCATGTCTTACTGAGTTATCTCTCCCTTCAAACCTCTCCTCTGCATTTTGTGATCGCACTTTCAAAGTTAATCTCATTCGTCTGTGTATATATACATCTATCCATCGTCTTCTTCTTCTTCTTCTTGTGCTCTTTTTTCATTCGTCTTTCACCAACTTTTAAGTAATTATCTTCATCTCTCATCAGGTATGAATGATATATTATTCTTGCATGTACACTAACTAAATGCATAATCTTTCAACCCACCACCACCATTTCCTCCTCTAATCAATGATGTTAATTTATGGGTTTTTTCCTCTTCTTCTTCTTTTTTTTTTCTTTTTTTTTTTTGGCATAAATTTTGTGTGCGTAGATTTGATCCATATATGTATGATGAAATGTAGGAAATGGAAGAGGGAGGGTTTACATTTTCTTCCAGTTCTTGCTTTAACACTACCATTTACATGATCTCTCGATGTCTGATCCAAGAAAGTTGCTTAAATTTGTCTCTGTTTTCTGTATGTGTGTGTGGCTGTTTTGCTAAGTTGAATGATTTGATTGAGTAGGGTTTTGAGGATTAATGGAGAAGAGATTAGTTAGTGATCGTAAGAAAACTCCTCCTTCCATATATATCATAAAAGTCTGCCCTTCTGAAAGTTGGAATAATCCAATATTTGCATTCTTCATTTCCTTGCTTCTCTTCAGAAGATAGGGAAATAGGCAGGCAGGCATATAGGTAGGAGGGTCTTTCCTTAAAAACAACATATGAAAACTACTGTAGTATGTCAGAAAACAAGAAAGCAAGCAAGCAAAGAACCAGTGTTAATTGGAGTTCTTTCTCTCTGCAGGCTGCGCCTATCAAAGTCAGATAACACCTTTTGCCAACGTTATTCCAGACAAAAAGACAATGCCCTCAGAACTCATCAAAATCATCCTCACTTCCACCCTCTTTTCTTCTTCCACCACTCAGCTAGCAGGCCTCCATATTTCCATATTTAACTAGCGCGTGCTTAATTTAATCCTTGTTATCCATCCCAAGATCCAATTTTTAATTACCACCCCCTTCTCTCCCTTTTCAAGAATTAGTTTGTCGTGAAAGAAATAAATCTATCATTTTGCGAGAGAATGATTAGCTTATCTTCTTGATTTCTTAATTGGGACTCATGTATATATATAAGCATATGTATATACACTATTAGCAGCATGTACAACTATCTTGTTGAAGGCCCGCTTCTTGATTTCATCATTTCAGCATTTCTCCACCACAAGACAACATCATTACAGCAGACTTTTCCTTGTTCGTTTCTACACACATATTTTAGCCGCACATTAATTTTGTAAATCAGGGTAATTAACCTCTAATCTTGAAAACAAGGTCTCATGATCATTCTTCTCTCTCTTTCATTAATCCATATTTAATATTGTCTTACTGTTTATTTTTGTGACTGACAAGGCCTTCTAACCTTCTAGAAATGAAACTTTGATTGTTGCTTACCACCATATAGATGTATGATGCATGGTTTGATGATTATTTCTCATCCTTCTTGTCTCTCCCCACTTGTCATTTCCCCATTGGAAAACCCTCTTAATCTTGTACCTTATACCCTCTCCTCTCTATGCCTATAGTTTGATCCTGTGGCACACACTACTACAACAGAAAAGGGTTTTAGTACTATGATTTAAACATGATACACACACCCTAAAAAACCACTAAAAACAGCACGACCCCATTTCACAATTATTATTAATTTGGGTGGTGAATTTGATGGATGTAGATTCAGATCATCATCATCATCATGGATACAGCAGAATCATGTGTTCCTCCCGGTTTTCGATTTCATCCGACAGACGAGGAGCTCGTTGGATACTACCTCAGGAAGAAGGTTGCATCTCAGAAGATCGATCTTGATGTTATTAGAGACATTGATCTATACAGGATTGAACCCTGGGATCTACAAGGTATAATAAAGTTTCATTTTTTCGCTAAGCCCTTCTTGCCTTTTAGTACCCTTTTCTATTTTTTTCCTCAAGATGTTCATTAAATGAGGATAATTAAGGGTTGTTTTAATTTTTTGAATACAGATAAATGCAGGATCGGATATGAAGAACAGAACGAATGGTACTTTTTCAGTCATAAAGATAAAAAGTATCCAACTGGGACAAGGACAAACAGGGCAACCATAGCCGGGTTCTGGAAGGCAACGGGTCGAGATAAATCGGTTTATGACAAAGCAAAACTAATTGGGATGAGGAAAACTCTTGTGTTCTACAAAGGAAGGGCACCAAATGGGCAGAAAACTGACTGGATCATGCACGAGTACCGACTGGAGTCCGACGAGAATGGCCCTCCTCAGGCAAGTAATCAAGTAATTAACTAAGTTAAATTTTGTGCATGCAATGGCTTTCTTGTCTGTTTCATTTGTTGATCATTTTCTTTTCTTAAACAAGATCAAACCTTAAAATAACATGGGCCAAAGGGATCCTTATTCTAATGGCAGTTTTACCTTGGAATGTTCACTGCTGTTCTTGATTTTATTGTATTGTTTATAAAGAACCAGTCTCTCCGCCATTGACTGTTGTCCATTAAGTCTCAACCAACCGTTGAAGTAGTCCAATATTAGGGTCCCATGTCCTCAACTTGCGAGGTAAGAAATAATACAACCTTTCCATGCATGTTTCTCCCTTCTGAAATCCCGCATGCATATTACTTAATATCAGAAAAAAAAAAAAAAAATGATGAATAGTGAGGCACCTATCCTCCTCCTTCAAAAGTCAAAAAATTAACAGTGAGCCATCACAAAGCAAATAATTAATGAATACACTTTCTGCCGAATGCCCTTTTCGGTGTTACCGTGTGAAACCATCAGCTCCCCCTCTACTCCTAAAGTTCATTATTTCTCCTTCTATTTTTCATATTTTTTACTATTAATACTTGTAATTTTTTTGAAGAATATAGTAAGGGTTTCGTAGAGGAAATTAATTGGTGGAATATACGATGAATTTTGCAGGAAGAAGGATGGGTGGTATGTCGAGCATTTAAGAAAAGAACAACAGGGCAAACAAAAAGCAATATTGAAGCGTGGGACTCAAGCTATTTCTATGATGAACCAAGTGGAGTTAGCTCAGTGGTGGATCCACTTGATTTTATCACAAGGCAGCAGCCCTCAAACAACAACTATTTATCCCAGAATTTCATCTGCAAGCAAGAGATTGAACAAGCAGAAAACTTAAGTAATTTCATTAACAACTCTTCTGATCCCTTTGTACAGCTTCCCCAGCTTGAAAGCCCGTCTGTACCGCTTGCCAAAAAGCCCAGCTCGATATCATTAGTGTCAGAGGATCAAGAAGATGATCATCAGCAAATAATTAGGGGCTGCAGCAGCAAGAAAGTTACGGATTGGAGAGCACTGGATAAGTTTGTGGCCTCACAGCTGAGCCATGACCAGGAGAGGTATGATCATCATCATCATCATCATCATCATCTCTCCGCTGGGGAGGCGGTGTCGACGGCGGCCGGATTTGAAGCCGATGACACAGATTGTTCGGATTTGGGTTTTCTTTTGTTTCAGAGTACTGGTAGGGAAGAAGGGTCAAAGTTGAACGGGTTCTTGAACTCAAGCTCGGATTGCGATATTGGAATTTGCGTATTTGATAAATAAGCAATTTATCTTTTGCATTGAATATTATTAGGGGAATCAAACTCATATATAAAGTGTTTTTTTTTTTTTTACTTTATATAAATATTAGTTTCGTGTTCTAGTATTGGATCAATATGATGTTCATGGAAGAAGAAGAAGAAATCGATAGTGAGGGCTTAATTTCTCTTGTAAACGAAAAAAAGTGTTCTTGATTTTTATGAAATGACTGTAACTCATCCTTCTCTCCCTCCCAAGGAAACTCCTCTACAATTAATTATTTTATTTCATACAATTTTGATAGGCGATGCAAATAAATGCTTTTTTTTTTTTTTTTACAATAAAAAATCTTTAATTTAATTTTCCCCAAAAAATTATCCATTTTTTAATATTTAATTAAAGAAACAAATAATTCCTTTTAGAAAAATGATAAAAGGATCCATAATAATATACATAGCTAAATAAAATAATAATATCCACATAAAGTTAAATAATTCAAATTTTAAAACTTTCATTTCGAAAAAAAAAAAATTGTAAACAAATGTAGCCTAAAAGAGAGTACAACTAGCCATAAGCAAACCTATTAATTTCTTCGAATTTTTTGATATACTTACGATAACGATCATGGTGTTGCCCAAGATGCCAAATAGTCGAGTGAAAAATAGTAATACTTTCTCCATTTTTAGAGGAAATATTTTTAAAAATTCAGCGAAAATATAGTTATTTTGTTGAAAAAAATAATAAAGGTATAGTTCTTTCTAGGTTGTTCTATTAGCAAAAGGACCAATATTGATGGTTACAACTTCTAATACGTATAGAGACAACAAAAATGAATTCAAAAAGGAAGGAAAGGGATGTGTATGAGTTGCTTCTACTCTTGGCTTGTAAATTACCATCTTTAATTAAATGAAAGAATTCTCTCCATGATTAAAGAAAGAATGAGATGATAGAGTGATTGAATCATCAAGCTATTGTATGAGATGAAAGAGAATTACTACATCAATCCTGGCGTTAAACAGTGTTAGTGTTATGATAGTAAGGTTCATAAGTTACAAAAACACAATAACTCGTATTTTTTTTCTTAATCTTAAAAATTATAAATTTTGGAGAATTACGATGTTAAGCAGTGTCATAGAATTAGGGTTCACTAGTTACATAAACTCAACAAGCCGTGTCTTTTTTTCCCACATCAAAAGTCGGAAATCTATGAGGGTGGGGGAAGATCAAGAGGAATTTGTATTCATTTCAAACTTCCCTATGTAGTGGTCCTAAAGAGGAATGAATTGTACAATTTGTCTTCCTTTGAGAGCTCCCTCTCTCCCCAAAACTTATACAACAATATTTTCTAGGGATGTGGGCATACATAAACTCAATAATCAACTTCATGGAAGAACCTTTAAAAACCAATCAATAGACTAAAGGAGGAAGGAGGATCATAAGTTGTGAAAGATGATAGAAATATTCTTCTTTTCTTTTTCTGTTTATGAAACACCACAGAGTGTGGGAGTGGGGAAGTGAAGCTATCAGCTAGAGCCATGCCTTAAGAGTACCATAATACCATTATGGAGTACGTGTTTCTTCCATAAGAGGCCAAAAAGCTTGGGGCAAAAAGAACACTAAATTAATATGATTGGCTTTAGTGAATAACTATGGAGCAACAGTACTTGTTGGATTGGTATTATTAGAGAATTAGAATGTGAAAATGAAGTTGAAGTTGAAGGCTGGAAATGATCGATACTGCAATCACATTTTCAAATTTGGTCAAAAAATCAAGAAATAAAAAAGCGTCATACCTTTACACATGCTTTAGACTACGTGTTGTATTGTCATCTTTCCAACATTCAGCCTCCATAGTCCATATCTTTTACTGTTTAACAAAATTAGGGTGAAAGTGATACTGTAAAAATGATAAAGCGTGTCATTTTATTTTTAATAAATTGTAAATTCGAATGAGAAAATTCATTCCGCTCTATTCGTAGAGAAATAATCAAAAATTAATCACTCCATTTATTAGTGAATTAATCAAGAAGCATTTTTAACCCCAAATTCAATCTATATACCAGTTTTTTTTCCTGGAAAAATTGCTGTTTAACAAGCAAGCTAGCAAGATAGATGCAAGTTACATAAAAACAACCTCCATATCCATCCATCTTCTCCTTCAGAAATCCAAAAGCTCAGTCAAGAAGGGCTCTTGTTTGATGGTCATGGTTCAGGAAGAAGGGGAAGAGGGGGGTGTTGGTGGGGCCAAGAGTTGTCTAGCATGCGCTGTACAAGAAGGCTACCGACAATCCATGCTTGTCTCACAAATCTCTGAAGCCCAAAGGGCAGCTGTCCTCCTAGTGCCACACATTACTAACTTCAAAAAAATTTTAGGCCGTTTTCTTTTTCTTTTCTTTTCTTTTTCCTATGAGGGTAAGGTAAGGAGTGTTGTTATCAGTGCCCTTACTTTTTAAGGTAAAAAATTAAAATATGGCTTAAAAGTTTGGGACTCCCCCATTGATGTGCAAAAGAAACCCAATTAGGTTGGGCCAACTGCCCAAATGTCCACTCTGACATTGGCTGTTTTGAGACACTTCAATTTCATTGGTAGCCAATTAACTGCAATATTATCGCTACAATTAATGGACCAAATGGCCTTCTCCTTTGCTTATGAATTTGGATTCAAACAAAAGTCAAATGGTCTGAAAAAGACTGACATGCTCCTTAATCGAACGTTCTGAACTGACATGGCCATCCATGAATTGGAGTTCTTCAACAAAGGTTCACGATAAAGTTTAAACGTGTTTTAGAATAGAAATTTGGAAATAGCGATTCTGTTATGATATCATCTAGTTCGTTTTGGGTTTAGTCTAATCATACAGATTGGAAAAATAGATAATTTGTTTTAGGCTATTTTCAGCCATTTTGGTGGGCAGCAGAAGGATAAAATTGTCATCATAACGTGCAGAGAAAACAGAGGGAAATCTGCAGCCTCATTGGTCGATTTGTGAACTTTTGATTTTAGCATTACCTCTTTCAATCCAAAACTACCACCTGTTAAACTTTGGACGTTATAAAAGGCAGATAAAAGAGAAAAGATAAATACCCTTTAGCATGCTCATGCCCCAAAACATTTTCTTCTTTGGGAACTGTCACAACTAAAATAAAATAAATATTATCACGATAAAGTGAAATGTGCAACAAATTATGTTAGTACTAAATTTATCACAATACATGACAAGAAAAAATGAATGTTTAAGCATGGTAAACAATAGATTCAGTGAACTCAAACCATTGAATTTACTGCTTCGTTCTTGATTATTTTACTACCAGTATAGACTTCCCAGAAGAAGAATAAGAAAATCAAGAATGAATGAGATGGAGAGTATGAAATGAAAAAAGGCCAGCAAGCCCCCCACACGCTAAGGTCGAAACTTCAACTTTTCAACAGCTCGTCAACCCTATCATCACCATTAAGCCTTTTTTTTTTTTTTTTTCAGAACTTTTCCCCAGAAATATTAAAGAAAAAAAAAAAAAAAACGAAGAGTGAAGTCACATACACATTAGTCTATGCTGCTTTTACCGCATTCAACTAAACAACAACTACAAAAGTACTTAATCATGTCATACATAGTTCCCTTTCCTACATTCTATCATAACTCCCTACAAGATTATGCTCCCTCTCAGATAATCTATTCTATTACCAAAAAGTTACTGTCAATAAACTCACAAATTCAGCTCAATAATATAAATCATATGTTGACATCGTACTTTGTCCAAACCCACAAAACATGAGGCAAAGATGAAACAAAATGAGTGAGGAAGGGGAATGATACCTTATGCGAGGGGGCCCAGGTATGATTTGAACACCTAGGCCAACCACAAGTCTCTGGGTAGAAGGGGGCATCTGGTGCTTGAAACTTCAGACATTTGTTGGAAGAACAGAGGAAGATAAACATGGATGACAATCAGTATGAAGGTTGACTAAAACAAAAGGCTCCCATTAAGAGAACAATGATTCCTATGATGGCACGCAACAGTGTCAACTGGCATGTCTTTGATGAGACCTTTTCATGCAAAGATAAGATTAGGACACACAGAAAAGGTAGGAAACCATGTGCCCAGCTCCATGGCCCTGTAACCCAGTCCAGACATTAACTAGTAAATGCAAAACCAAATTACAAGATGAGCCCAACACCATATTCAGATGCAGCACAATAGATAGCTGCAGAGGAAACTAATGAATCATGTCTGTATCAAATCAAACGCAACTTTAACCGCATATATTCCCATATGATTCAGAAGAATCAGATTAAGAGCAAGGGAAAAGCTCAAGCTCCACAGGCAAATGTGCCCTGTATCAGCACAAACAGGATCAGAACAACACAACCCATCAAAGATGCAGTAACACATTTCAGCCCAAAAACACAAACCTTCATTCACAAAAGCAGACACAGATCTATTACCTAAAAGGCCCAAAAGAAGTGAAATCTCAAAAATTCAAACCAATGGAGAGCAGAGCATATCTTTTCCTTCTAATTCCACATTGCGTTAGAACTTTGTGAGCTCCTAACTCCTGATCAAGTTGATCTGTGACTCAATATGTGTTTGAATATCCCAGACACCAATTGATAAATTCACTTTTTCTACACATATAGCCACAAACACAATTAAGCTCCACAAGTCAAAATGACCATAATGCACTCCCTTACTCCAAACTGTCTCCTAGTTTAGACATCGTGCCATTAGGAGCAACTCAGGGGTGATGAAACATGAAAATTAAGTCATGAGGATGGAACCAACAGAAAATAGATTGATGGTAAGGAAGACTAGTGTGCCCATTGAGCCTGGTTTAAGGTTTTTCCAGAATATGGAAAGAAAGAAAGAAGCATATGAAATAGCCCACAGCCAGAGAGAAAACTATTGAGCTGGTCAGATAACACAAATTGGTTCTTCAGAGGACTTGTTTCCTGTATAAAGCTTCCATTCTGATTAATGTTTGCCTTAGGAGGCTGCTGTGCAACAAAACCATAAGAATTACTGTATCATACTAACAACAGAAATCATCGTATATTCAAATGTCTCCTAATAATGGGTTGACAATCAGGAATAGAAAAGATCTACTGATAAAATTACTAGGATGCAGACAGTGCAACAACAAAACAGTTTCCAATTTCCAACAAGGAAACGAAGGGGTTTGTTGTATTCAAGGAAAAAAGGGAAACCAAATTGAATAGACCATAGAGTTCGTACATTTCTCAACCAGAAAAACCAAGTACATCAATTGCTTGTTAAGTCATACAGAGGAACCAAATTTAGTTGACAGATTAAACTTGATATTTGCAGTGCACGAACAAGAACCAATCTAGGGGTAAAATAAACAGCTAAGCCCTTTCACCACGGATACGCCTTGCGAGCTGGATGTCCTTGGGCATGATAGTCACCCGCTTGGCATGGATAGCACAAAGGTTAGTGTCTTCAAAAAGCCCGACTAGGTAGGCCTCAGCAGCTTCTTGTAGTGCAAGCACAGCATGGCTTTGAAACCTCAAATCCGTCTTAGAAAGAAACAATATGAAAGTTACTAAAATATTACAGAAGATTCAGATAGTTGGAAAATGGAAAATTTCTGATCAGATCACCTTGAAATCCTGAGCAATTTCACGAACAAGCCTTTGAAATGGCAGTTTACGAATCAAAAGCTCAGTGCTCTTCTGATATTTCCGGATTTCACTGCACCAAGTGCACAATGATACAAAATTAGATTCACTCTAATAAAACATACTACTTGTAAATAGCTAATATTTATGGCCACAACTCCAGCAACAGGTCTTATAGATGAGGTATGAAGAGATGAATAAAGATACCGAAGTGCGACAGTTCCAGGTCGGTAGCGGTGAGGCTTTTTTACTCCACCAGTAGTAGGTGCAGACTTCCTGGCAGCCTATAACATTAAACAAGCATTACCAGATTAATATATTTAGGAGTCCAAAAGTAACTCTGAAATTAGGTTAAATAAGAATTATAGCCCTGATAATATAACAACACTATTTTACACATTACTGATCGATCATAGGGCTTTACAATTAGAACAACTCAAGCTCAATCGGAGACTAATTCAAGAGAGATAAGTGATCAATCTACTCCTCTGCATCTTAAATTCCCAAACCTCTACAACACCTGACTTAAAAAGCGACTACTTCCCCTCTGATTCTGTGATCGACACAGCTTTGCCCAGAACTAATACTAAAATCAGAAGCTTTCATAAACATCAAGTTGTACTTTATCTCTCAGAAAATTAGGACATCCTAAGAAATAAAACATACATAAGTCTATAAGTGGACATCTTACCCAGTAAGCTGAATCCAACTATATGACTCTGAAAGACAAATTCATCTATGAATAGCGACATTTATATATAAAATCAGATAAGTAAACGTGATATACCCAACTAGGGTTTGACATATTAATTATAGAAAATAATATTAATCATAACAATTTTCTAATAATATCAAAACACACAAAGGACCTAATGGAACATGACGAACTAAAACAGTCAGATATGAAGTCGAATTGCTCACACTTTCGCAACTAAACAGATTCTAGAAATAGAATTCAACGGAGATAAGGAATGTAGAAACCTTGGTGGCAAGCTGTTTTCTTGGTGCCTTGCCCCCGGTGGACTTGCGAGCCGTTTGCTTCGTACGAGCCATGGGGATCTGGAAGATGCTGCGGAAAACGCCTTCAAGTTGAATCAATCTAAACAAATTTCAAATGGGGAAACCAAATTGAACTGCTAAAAACGTATCAAAATTTTGCCCTAGGGTTTCGAGGTTTCGTCTCACCTGAAAGAAGTCTGCCTCCTTTGTCGATTTTATTATTTGGATAATTTCTTTCAATGTCTGCCAGCGACTGCTTCAATAAATAGATTGGCGTGAAAAAATTATTTCAACTGGTTAATTGCTAATCGATCCCTCATCTTCTTGTGTGTATCCTTTTGATCCTTACGTCATGCTAAAATTATAAAGCAAGCCCCGTAATTTTTCTCTTTTGTTTCAACAAACCCCCTTTTCTTATTACATTAAACTTACAACCCCTCCACTTTTATTACATTTTCAATCCCTCCCACCTAAAGATCTAATAGACTATAAAATCATAACTCACAAGCAAATTGTACCATAAATAACCGATTCTTATATTATAATTCTAAAAAATCATATATCATGGTATTCTAACAGTTCTAAGGAAAAAAAAAAAATTACAATAACAATGTCTATAATACAATTTAATATTAAATTTAGTATTAAAAATTTAATAGTAAATAAATTTAATTATAAATTTTATTATTCACAATACATTTGTTTATATTTTTTTAAAAAAAATATTTAGAACTTATTAGTTCATTTAACAAAAAGTTTATGATGTGATTAATTCACATGATATAGAAATTACTGAAATACAATTTAATAGATTATTATGAATAACAAATTTTATGAATTTATTAATTATCAAATATTTATAATTAAATTAATATTGAGTCAAACGATAACAACTATTCCCAAATTTTTTATTTTTTTCACGTTGGCAGTTTTTTATTTTATAATATGGTCCATTAATTTTGTCTTTACTATAAAAAATTAAATACCAACAAAATTAATAATTTAAAATTATTAAATCACCGTGAATATGATTATATATATTTTATTGTTGCACAATATGTATTTGTATTACCATAGCAATTTTTAAGATATTTTTATTTTCTTAAAAAATATTCTTATTATATTTACTTTCACTAGTGTGCATAAGAATATTTTCAGGAAAAATACAAAATTGATACATTTCCAACAAATTTATTTTGCCACTATATTTGGATTCATCCAAAATGAATTATAAAAATAATAAAAAAATAGAGACAGTGCAAGGAGCTGATAGCCCCCAAAAAAAAAAAAAGTCTAATTCATTCCATTAACCCCAAAATTCCAACATCATCACAGACATTAAACCAGTCACAAACTATCCATCCATGGTTACCAAACTGCTAATTACAGACCTTCATTTCCCCATCCTTATTGCTATATTATTCCTATCCCACCAAGATCATATATACATCATTAGCCGCCATCCATCTAGTTCCTATCCTCTTAAGCAGCGGCAGCTTTCTTAGCTCTCTTGGCCGCAGGAGACTTGATTGACTTGGGCTGTTTCGGTTTCGCAGCCGCCGCCGTTTTCTTGGCTTTTTTGGCCGGCTTCTTACTCACAGCATCGGATTTCTTGGTGGCGGCTCGCGTTGTTTTGGCGTCGGATTTAGGAGCGGCAGGCTTCGTCTTCTCAGCGTTAGCCTTAGCTGGCTTTGCCTTTTTCACGGCGTCAGTCGCCTTTTTGGGTTCCGCCAACTTGTACGAGGCTTTTATCTTAATGAGCTTGCCCTTTGCTGCGGAGTTCTTCAGCTGAAGCGCTAGAATTTTCCTGAAATTCGCGGGCAGCTCTGCCTTATGTTTCTCTTCCATGAATTTCGCAATTGCATACGGGCTTGAGCCACTCTTCTCCTTCAAATTAACGAGCGCCTCCTTAATCATCTGCATAGTTAAAACCCCAAAAAAAAAAAAAAAAAAAAAACCATTAGATTGATCCATACACGTACAACAATATAAAAAGGGAAACCAAATCATCCACAGAAATTAATGGAATATGCTTTTTCACCTCAAAGTAAGGAGGATGAGCAGCGGTTTTTGGCGCTTTAGGTTTCTTCTCTTTGGGAGCTTTTGGCTTCTTCTCCTTAGCAGGCTTCTGGGTTGGTTTCTCCGGTGCCGGAGCCTCCACCTGAGGCTGCTCGGCATCGGTTTTCTCCACTTCTCCAGTGGCCGACATGACACAACGAAACCACTCTAAAACGAACAGAGAAAGGATCGATATCTTTTAGATTGCCTGAATAATGTTCGACGTAGTTTTGGGAATTTATAGTAAAACGAATGATATGTGTGGAACAAAAGAACTCGTACTCTGATTGGTTACTTTGAAATGACGCGGATTAAAGAAAGAATATTGTGAGAGGGGAATCCTGGACGTACACGTGGAGAAAAGGACGTCGTCCATTGAGTTATGAATTGGTTGGCGATGTGCCAATCTTATCCCGATTGGGAAATACTGGGATTCCGGGGGCGCTGTTGTTCTCTGCCGCCATAACTATGTGTGTTTTTCTTGGTGGATTTGGGGAGCCCTAACAAAACAATTGTTTGGGATTTGGATTCGAAATTTTTGTTGAGATCAAGTTTGGAAAGTAGTGAATGTAATGTGCTTGGTTTGGGGCAAAATGATTAAGATTTCGTTGTGAGATTGAGTCTCGAAAATTGTTAGATAATATTTTATCTTATCAAATGTTGGGTAGTATAAATTTTTTTCAATTTGTATTAATTACAATTAAGATTATAATGTTAAAAATGAATTATATTTATTCTTTAATGATCTCATCAAATTAGTGATAGCTCTCAAGTTCTTAAAATTATATTTATTCTCATTAATTATTCAAAATTATAATAATAATTCACTTAATTAATAAAAAATAGAGCAAATATATTAGCGTAAATATTTTTATTGAATTAAAATATTATTAAAAAATTCACAATCACAGTCATCCAAATTATTTTGAGTGAAAGTCATAATCTTTTGACATTTTTATGATATTTGATTTCTTTGAAAAATAAATATAATTTTAAAAATATGAAAAAAATATCAATTGTTTGACTAAATCACATGTTATGTAAATATAATTCAGCATAGATGAAATCAAAATTTATTTATTAATCAACTAAATGAAAGTAATTGGTCCAATTTTGTAATGATATGGATCTTATTTACTACCACATTTGTTCTTAAAAATTTTTATTTATAATACTAAGATAAGTATTATACATATGTATATGCATGAAGTATTTTATCAAATTAAGACCGGTAATTGAGATATCAGATACCCCAATTAATTATAAATAATTTAATTCTCCAGCGCCACCGCCGCCGACAATTAGCGACAGCGACAGGGGATGACAGGCGGTGTGGGGTTTGGGTGTGGACTTGAATTTGAGTTTGGATATTACAGTTGGTGTTGGTAATGAATTTGGGTATAAAATAAGTAAATATTAAAAAATACATATATATATATATATAAATATGTAGCATATATTAATTATATATATTTAATATTTCAATTATGATAATGTTGATAAATTTTGTCTATTTTATTATAAAATTCAAACAAATTTAATTATTTAACCGAAATTGAGACCAATTAATGATTTGTGCAATTTCATTAATTGGTTAATTCCTGTCAGTGGACTAAAAAATCATTTTAGATATATTTTTTTAATCTTTTTTACATTAATTGAAATATAACCCGCACGCTAAAAAGTTCAAACTTGTAAACGTTTGACCCGTTTAGTATGCAACCTTTGTAAGAAAGTTTGCAAATCGGTGCCCAATCCGACCGTTTTCGGACTAAAGAATCTAAACGCTCAGGACCTCGTAACGTCGCCGTTTCAACCTCTCAGTCTCTTCAAACGGGGATCATCTTCTCTTCTTTTTTATTTTCCCAATAATTGTATAAAGATTACTATCGACGGACGAGCTCGGCAGCACGCTTCCAGGCAGACGGAGAGAGAAGGAGCTTCGGCGTCAAATCTCTCTCTCCGGCAAGCTGAGCTGAGCTGCAGGTTGATCTCGACGTGTCGTTGTATAATTCCTTCGCCTACCTCAGCTGTCTCTCTCTTGTAAGTCTATGCCGTAAATCTTGAAATGTAGGGTTTAACCTTTCCTTTCGGTTATCCGATCTGCTTGTTCGCTTGTCATTTCCTTTTTCAAAAACTATCCAGATGCATGATGTTAAGCTAGCTTCCCGATCTCCCGCATTTTCGAATTTGCAAGAATCCGCCGAATGAAATTTTGATTTCTGGATATTATAAAGATTGAAGAGATTGGACATTTTGTAGGTGGTTTCAATGAGATGAATGTAGAAGTCAAATATTACACTTTAGAACTTCTTGAGCTGTGATCGTATTTGTTTCTGAATAATGTTACTAATCCATACTAGTAAATGTTCAGAGGAAGATGGGATGTGCTCTTCAGAATGTACGAGGTATCCCAGCTAACGTTAATTAGTTAGATTCTTTGTCCGTGGAACAAGGCTTAGTTGGATCACTATAGTGTTAAAGTTGCAACCTCAAGCTCCAGATAATATTTGCAAAGCTTGACAGTGATAAGAATCAAACCGTCATAGGGTGGCCCTTCGAGCTCTCTCAGAGATTGTGAGTATTAAGGTAGTATAATGTCCATGATTCTGTTTCTTGTGAAATTGTGAGTATTAAGGTAACATAGTGTCCATGATTGGACCAAGAACTCCAAGAAATTTGATATATGAGTCAGTGACCAGTTAATTGTTCTCTCATTTGTTTTGATCGTCAAAAAAATTCACTAGCCTGGAAGTAAAACGTTAAGGAAGTGAGCGAGCCATTTGCTATAATTTGCAAAACGTTTCATGCTATCTGAAGAAATAAACAACTCTCACTGCAAATCCTAGCTCTGTGGTATCATATTTATGGTTGTCTATTTAATGGTTCCAGATAGCTGGATGTTCGGATGGTCACAGTGGTTGTTTTGGCATAGTTTTATGCAATGGGGAACTTGGAGTTTTAAATTTCTTTCCTTTGTAACCAGATTTTCTTTTTCGCTTCTGCAGAAATTGCCTTCTCAGGAATGGATAACTAGCTCTAGCTTCACTTCCTCAGAATGTGATGGTATGACACAGTGCTTTTTGACATGCCGTGCTTCTAACATTTGATGCTTACTTGATGATACATAAATGAGTACCTTGCTTGCGACAGAAGTGCATCAATCCTTGCTAAAAGTTATCATAAGCTGATGTACTTGAAACTGATTTATTGAGTTTAAAATAAGTACATGATAATCCAAAATGAGGCTTAATCGTTTGTTGTTATAAGTTTATTATCCTAACTCACCAAAAAAATGGCTCAGGGAGAAGGATTTTCTCTCTAATCTAGTCTTTAGCATCATACTGCCTGAATGATCTCTAGTTGTATCTGACTACTTTGCTGTTACTCAGGACCAAAATCACTTAAGCATAAAGACATATATGGCCATCACGGCTGAAAGAGATGCTGCCATACGAGATAGGAACATGGCTCTGGAGGAGAGAAAGAGGGCCTTTGCTGAGAGAGACATGGCCATGCTTCAGCGGGATGCAGCTATTGCAGAACGTAATTCTGCCATAAAAGAAAGAGATGAGGCCATTACTGCATTGCAGGTAGGGGAATGCTCAATAGATAACATGTTCTCTAATTCAGCTATCCAGGGAACTGCCGATGAAGCAAGAGACATGCATTACCTGGAGCAGATGCGATATGCCATGGTGGATACAGGCTTCAATCCAAGAGAAACTTCCACTAGTAATACTGTCAATATAGCAGAAGTTACATCTGAAACTGCCAAATCCAGGAAAGTGAAGCCGGCAAAAGAGGGTAAGATTACAAAGCCAGTCAAGAGTCCAAAAACATCAAAAAGACGAGCTGAAGGCACGAATAAACCGATTGTTCCTCCTTCGCCAAATGATTGGAGTAGCGGCCAGAATTTGGAGAGCGAAGACGACATAGACAGGCAGCTTGTTACATGGAAAGATAATTTAGGTCTGAACCAGATAAATTTTGATGAAACTTCCATGCCCGTGCCGGTTTGCTCCTGCACCGGAACACCCCAGCCATGCTACAAGTGGGGAAGTGGTGGATGGCAATCCGCCTGCTGTACAACTAGTATGTCAATGTATCCATTACCCCAGGTATCAAATAAGCGTTACACCAGAGTTGGTGGAAGGAAGATGAGCGGGAGTGCTTTCAACAAATTGCTTAACCGGCTCGCTGCAGAGGGTCAAGACCTGTGCTCTGCTCCACTTGATCTCAAGGACCATTGGGCAAAGCACGGTACAAACAGGTATAGCACTTTGAAATAACTTGGAAACAAGCTATTCGACCTCGTCGGAAACGTGAAGCATGAGCAGTTCGGCCGTGAAAAGTCTCCGCTCATTCTGGTGGATGAAGGAAGGTGGTGAGAGCAAGGTAAAGAATGGAACAAACTAACCTGTTCTCGTGAAGGTTTGTATGAGCGGTGGTAATATGGTTTGTGGCATCCATTACACCAGAGAGAGTTTGTACATTGAAACTGAATACTCTGGCAGACAGAAATACCATTTGTATTTGAAAACTGGTCGACTTTTACCTTCTATCAGGAAACACAATTTTAGTTGCCAAATATTTCTGAAGCTTCATTTTAAGCAACATCTCGACTCCTCTCTTCTTTGATTATTTAATGCACCTCAAGATATTGTGATCACATCGTGTTGGCATGACCATCACAAATACGGCAAGGTTTAGAGTCCTTTCTGGGGATACAAATTACCCATTTTCATTTCAAAATATCATAAAAATTTACCATCTCTATGCTACCATTTTGCTCCCCTATTTTTTTTGATAAATTTCTCATGACATCCATCTCAAATAAAAGAAAATGAAAAGAAAAAGGAAAATAATCATGTTTGTATGCAAATTATTTCTTTTGATAGAGAAATGAGTAATTGCATTCACAGAAAACTTAGTATCTACTACAAAAATGGAACCATATCATATCTGGGTAAGTTGAATAACTCAGAAAAGCTGGTTTAAAAGGGGTAGAATTAACTCAAACAAAATCTGCACAAGCCTTCTTCACGAGGGCAATTTCAGCCAATTTTTCCGACATCAGGGAATTACAGAGTCTCGAGGCCCTTGCAGAATACAAGACCATAAATATTACAGTGTGCAGGCCAAAGCAACAGCAGGTTTTGTATTTGCAATGACTATTCATTCTTACATTATGCCAAAAAGAAAAAAACTAAACTAAAAAAAATGAACAAACTAAATTCATATCAACATATCATCAGATGAAGCGAGTCCGAGGACGACATCTGTACCAGAACTATGATAACATGATATCCTTCCTAACAGAGTATCTCCACAAATTGCTAATAGCAGTACTAAAACATCTGGATTCTGGAAAACAGAATGAGATTAGTCGCTATTCAGTTAGTATGTGAGAAAGCAACATCGCCCATGATCTCTCGCAACAACAAAGACCTCTAATGCTTCTAACTAGTAAATGAGCAACTAATTCACCAATAACAGCAGATTGCTTTGCATGTCAGACAAGTAACTCATTCATCAGTACAGCAATCTGGATCTGGAATAACTAGCTAATCTCAAACCAGACAGCAACACACTGAAAACACAACCTCTTTCAACTGGTGGTTGTCACCTGTTTGAGCATATGAACCACCACCACATCTTCATACATTGCGAAATTAGTCTAATTTAGCATCAGGGCTAGGTTCCTGAGCGTAGATTATTTTCAGGGAAAAAAAAAAATGAAAAGAATATTTAAAAAAAAAAAAAAAACAACTCCCTTTGTCCGGTTACACAATCCTTACAATATTTAGCCGTCCTAGGATCAAAAAATTAAGAGAACTCAAAGGAACCATTCTCATGACAATTGATACATTAGGGGAAGGAAAACAAAAAAATCCTCATTCGTTTATCTGAAAATCAATTGGAAAGGTAGAACGTCAATGTGGATGAAAAGTGATATACCCAGAACTGATACTGACAACTAACTAAAAGCAATACTGCCACCACAACAAGCGAGACACAAATATATCAAATGCTTAAGACTGGTCATTTACCCAAGATAAAGCAACAAATCAGACATGCCTAGCAAAACTTAATCCCTATACATGACCACAGCACACGGGTGCCTAAAGGTAAAAAATATCCTTTTAAAGGCTGTTCAAACTAGAAATTGTTGCAGTATAACGCCATGTAATAAACCTAATTCATTGGTTCTGCTCCTCAAGGCAGACTTCAAATATGGAAATCCAAAGGCAATACAAATATTATAAAGAACAGATCTCCCTAAAAGTACACAATCACAGAAGATACAATGCCAAAAGCAGTGCCAACACCATATCAATTCCTTCAATTCACCAAAATAATCATCACCATGTATCATCCAAGAAGTCCTCAAGACATACAATAAACATTGATTGTATCCAGGTCCGGTTAAAACATTTGAGTTACAAACATTCATCATCAAAATCACAAGCTCCTCAAAAATTCCCAGAAATAACCATATAATTCGAGAGGTGACATGCCCCTTCTTCATAAGATTAAAGATCTGTTCAAGCTCAAAAATACACCTAGGAAAGGATCCATTATTGATTAACAACGCTGATCTCCTCCAAGTCCTCAACATTAGATCATCATAATTGCAGCTTTATTTGACAACTGTTGAAAATTATTCTCCAATTCATACTTTTCACCCCAAAAGATAATTGTCCAACTTAGTCCTCCTAAAGATTGCAGACTGAAAATCAACAGATACACTTCCACCAAAAGAAAGGTAAATCAATTGAGGAAAACAAATACCTCGCCTTGCTAATGTCCTCAAACTACTCCCCACTAGAGAAAAGGAGCTCATACCTATTGAAACCTTCAACTCACACTCCAACACACCCTTTAAGAGGCATGGTCTATTACCCAAGCACAATGTTTGTACGGCAACTAAATTCTAATATGCCAGCAGATTAATAATAGGTGGGGAAGACAAAAATTATGACCATAAAAAGGAAAAGGAGAAGAGAATATTCGAAGTAAAAATATGTGGAAATACATAGATTTCCACTTGCAGTAGCAGGGCTCCAGACCTTGATTCCTCACCAAATAGATCAGATCAATCTCAGGCTTACAAAATCAAACTGCACACAACCATGAGAAAGCTATCATCAGGCTTGCATCACCGGAATTCAAGAATGTTAGACACATAAGCAACCACATCACCTCAAGGTTACCATATCTAATAGTGTCCACGTCCGTAAGGGCGATGACCTCCACGAAATGGGGGATATGCACCTTGACGATACTGAATAACAAAAAGAGAAGGATGAAAATCGTAAATCCCCTAAGATATGGAATTTTTATTGAAGAATGAAAGTAAAACATAATACGCACATCAGAACCATAATAATCTTGTTGATAACATCCTCCATCAACTCCAAAGGAATCTAGCAGTGGAATGGTGGGAAATCAGTATCATGATAGATAATCCTAACATATTGAAGCTAAATTTCAAGAACTACAAACAAGAGTCCAAACCTGGGTAACGGTTTCCATGAAAAGAAGCTGAACTCTGAGAATGGTCAAATCGAGGGCGACGGGCGCTTGGCTCCAAATAACCTGGATCCAGATGGACCTGATCCTGTGATGGAAAAAGAAAGAAATAATTTTAATGTTATTCAATTATATCATCACAAAAAACTCCACATTGAAGAGTTTTCCAGCTCACCCTCATTGAATATGGTCGTTTCATACCACGGGCAGGGTCATCATAAAAGTAACGGTCATCAATATGCCTTTCAGGATATGGTCGATTGAATCCTACTTCTGGAGGGAAAGGCTCCCTTCTCAATGGATCATAATTACTATAGCCACCATGGCTAAATCTGTCATAGTGAAGCCGATTTGGCGGTGGACCTCCAGTAGAGCCCTGATGCGCACCCCTGAAACCCCACCTTCCCCCTGCTTGCGCAAGATATCAAAGCAACAGGAAATAATTAATATGCTCTGGAACACCAATAAGAAAAAAGAGGACAGGTTTATAATTTCATGTATTTTAGTTATTTGGCAATAGCTTAAGATCACATCATACCATGTTCAGAGTTATGCCTTCCACGCATAGGGAATGTATTGCCAAACTCATGCTCAGTAACAAAACCCATTCTACCACTCTGACCAAGTCCATGTGGATTGAAACCCCTGTCATGCTGAAAGTTTGGAGGGTTGAGAGCATGTCCACCTCGTCCAAATCCTCTACCTGAAATCACCATATTACATCAAACTAGAATCCTGTGTTGCACATAAAAACAGTTTAGCTACGCTTCCTACCAAATCCTGCATGAGTTCGGCCACCACCTCGAGCAATTCGGAAACCTCCAGCCATTCCACCTTTTACAGCCTGAGTTTTTGGCAAGGGATTTGAGAGTCTTGCCCTCACTTTAACCTAACAATAAAATATGTCAGACAATTCTCAACCAACAATTAGCAACAATCTTAGCCTTACAGAATATGTAGGAAAATGCATGTCTAATTGCTGGAATCACATTATAAATACATAGGTTTCAGATGTCAATTTGCATGTCAAGTGAGGATCATAATTACACAAAAGAACTCACTTCTAGTGTTATTGAGAAATGCTCTCTAAATATGCTTAGGAGAACATGGTTATCATTACATAGTACACTGAGTAACATTCCGTCTAACATACCATTTAAATTCAACTTATACCTTTGAGTTTCCATCACCCAATTCCATGTTGTTTACACTCTCAATGCATGCGGCAGCAGCTTCATGTGTGGTGAAATCAACAAATCCAAAATCCTTCCTTTTGGCCGTTGTCATATTGCGTGCTAGCACAACATTTGCAATCTCTCCAAAACATTTAAATTTCTCTTTAACACGATCTTCATCCCACTGTGGCGGGAGTCCATCAACAAATACTGATTTTACCTGGGCCATCACCTCTGGATTCGGTTCACGCAGAGGTTCAGCAAACGCTACTTTGACAGTTCTCTCGGGATGGCCAAAAATAGCATCAGGCTTTTGAAGTCTTTTATAAGCAAGCATAGCTTCAGCGTGAGAAGAGAATTCAAGAAATGCAAAACCCCGACTAAGCCCTTCATGTTTGGGATCTGCTACCAGAGTTATTTTTTCAACACCTTCTATCCCATAATCCTTCAATTTTTGTTGTATCTGCCATGAATTGCAACAAAATGAGCACAAATCTTTCTAAATGTAGATCCTCAAAAAAAAAAAAAAAAAAGAAAAAGGAACCAATAAACTTACAGCTTCTTTTGTCCATGTATTACATATATTGCCAACAAACAATGAATCATTGTCTTCACTCGGAGCGACACCGCATCGCTTCCCACGTATCTACATCAGGAACAAGAACCAAAATTAGATCAATGTTATTTTTGTGTATAGGAATAATGCAGCTGCATGATGTTTGGAACTGCTTGTCTGCCTACATGTACATTATTTGCAGATGTATGGAACAGAAATAGAAATCTTACAACAGGGTTTTTCATTTCGGACAAAGCCCGATTTACTTGGTCTTTAGTAGCAAATCTCACAAATGCATAACCCTTATTCTTGTTAGTGGAAGGATCCTTATGAAGGCAGACATCAACTACCTCCCCAGCATTCTGAAACACCCTCTTCAAATCTTCTTCAGTAACATTTCGATCCAACCCACCAACAAAAATCTCCAGCTCTTTCCTCAACTTATGTTCCTTTGCAACAGCATTTATTTCTATACACTCGTCTTCGATAACTTCTTCACCTTGCACCAGCACATCATCTTCAGGGACTTCTTCATCATGAAGCTCTTGATCGGCAATCCCTTCTATCTTATCGTCGTCGTCTCCTTCCTCTAAAAGACCATCAAAATCAGTCTTTTCCTCATTTTGGTCAATCTCTTGATCAGCGATCCCTTCTAGCTTTTGATCATCTCCTTCCTCTAAAAGTCCATCAAAATCAGTCTTTTCCTCATTCGGGTAATCCTCCATGTTATGCATCTTCTGGTGAATAGCTACTTCATGATCCTCCAAAAATTTAGATTCTAGAATAGGCAGTTCTTGTTCTTTAGGAGACTTAGTCACACCTTCCGTTAAGGATTGTTCAGCTTTACTTTCTACTTTCTTGATTGATTCTTCCACGTTCAAAATATCTGAATTCACCTTGTCATCTCCCACAATATTTTCAACTTCTGGCTTTTTGGTTGATTCTTCCACATTCACAATATCTGAATTCGCCTCGTTATCTCCCTCAATGTTTTCAACACTTGGTTCTTCGTTTATTGCTGGAGTTTCAACATATGAAACACTTGGCTCGTCCTTTTTTTCTGTTTCAACATCTGTGACCAGAGGTTTCTCGACCATGTCATTATCCTTGATGATTTCTTCAACCTTTATTGTCTCACCAGATTTAGGATTCTTTGTTGATCTAATAACAGTTTTTCTGATAACTCTCTTTACAACCCTTTTAGTTTTTCCCTTCACACCCTTGGATACAGATTGATCGTCTTTGGCAGGTTTACTTTCTGATGTCAACTGAGTTTCCAAAGCATCGTTTACTGCTTTGAGATCTTCTACCGTACACCAGATGACCAGAAAATCAAATAAAAAATTTTCAGACATCAGATTGCATGGATAAACTTAAAATGAAAGGAAGATTTTAAAACAGGATTAACCAACTTTAACAAAATTGAGTACTTGTCAGAAACAAATTCCAATCCCCAATATATCAACTCAAGAAACTCAAGATAATCCAAACATGGGGGAAAAAACTACAAATCAACAAATTTCAAAGCTAATTTTTCTCAGTCGCAATAGTATTATAGTTGAGAGTGAACTCAAACTCGCGCTAGCATAAATTCAATTCGTATTGATATAAGGAAATGGAACCGTCATCAAAGTCTATAATTTTCAGCTTGAAAATAGCCAGATAAAAGGTTCACCTGCGGCTGCTGATTCCGGCTCCGGCTTCGGCTTCGGCGGAGGTGTGATGTCTTGGACAGGAGTGGTGATGACATCGGTGGACTTAACTTGTTTCCCTCTGGTGGTGGGGCCTGGTTTAGGCGGTGTGATCTCCTTCGTCTGAGATTCGGGCGGCGGTGCTGTATCGACGGGGCTTAGAGTAGATTGTGCTTTAGCAGCGGTTTTCGTTTTCCTCGCCGGCGGGGTTTTCTTCGCCGGCGTCGCTGATGCATTACGGGTTCTCATAACTGATTGAAGAAGGCAAATACGAATCGACGAAAAGGGCTCCAACCCTAGTCGAGGAAATAGAGAATGCCAATTCTCAAACAATTCGTCTGCGGATTCTTGCGGGAAAACATAGATTTCTGTATGTAGAGATTCCCAATTTATAATATTCCTCCATTGTACGAATTCCCGGAGGTATGAGATAAGACGTGGATGACGGCCGGAAAACGACGTCGTAATATGAGAGGTATTTTTATTATTGTTTGTTATTTATTTTATCCCATTTTTTTTAATAATTCAATAGCTCATGGCAATCCTACTGTTCAAATTAGGGGTACCATGAAAATTGATATCCATTGACAAAGCCAATACCCTCTTCAAACTCAACATCGTCTAAAGCTAATGAGAAAATGAAAAGCTTAATTAGCCTTTTCAAAACGGGGTATGGTGAGTAATTTATATGATGGTGTGGTGGCTGGTATAACATCAAGATCCATTAATAATAAAAAGTTTTTTTTTAATATAATTTTGTGAATTATGGTCCATTAAAACTATAATATAAAACTTCGGCCTCTAATTTTTTTTTTATAATTTTGTAATGTAAGTTACGAAATATTATGCAATGGCACAATTAGTGTATGCATGATCGACCAAATATCATCTATTAGTTCATGCAGCTTGAGATATTGAGGAAGAGTTTAGAAAAAAATACGACAATAGTCTCCATAATACAATATAATGTCAAATTTAATAATTAATATTTAGTAATTAGTAAATTCAATCGTAAATTTTTATATCCACAATATATTTAATCATAATAACAATATTTTTGATATTTTAACAGTTAAATTGTAATTTTATAAATGCTTATGCGTAATGGACGCCATGCAAATGATAAATTTTACGTCACTAGACTAACATGTCATCATGTGTCCATATACATTTTCTATTCAACCTAAACGTTTAATTTCGATAACAATTTTGGGTAAAACTGCATGTCAAGTCTACAATTGTGTGTTAGTCTATGTGACATAATATTGCCATATGAATTAGTATCCATGTGATATAAGAGTTGATGAAATTATAAAAAACTGTTATTGAAACTAAATATATTACGAATAGCAAAATTTATGATCAAATTTGTTAACTAACAAATATTTAGAACTAAATTTGACATTAAACTTATATTATAAATACTATTCCTGTATGTTTTTCAAAAGTTTATTAACTAGTTTAGGGTTAAAACAGAAAAGAAAATAGTTGAGGGACAAATGATGTAATTTACTAGATTAAATAATGTGAACTCACCGTTAATTTTTTTTATTTATCGCTATTTAGATTATCATTTTGCACCAATTTTTTTTTATCAAAATATTTTTATTATTTTTAACCTGTATTATTGTGTTAATTAAAAAATAATAAGGACAGTTTGATTTTTAAAAATAATAAATAAGAAAAATATTATTTAATAACACCATAAATAATAGTGTGAATCTGAACTGTTGAGCGGTTGAATCGAACCCATCTGTGCACAGATCGGGCCAACCCGATTGTCAAATAACCCGCACGGAAGACCCAGAAAACGGACTACCCTTGGCCGGCTGTTCTGCAGCTTCCATTTGCTCCTAAGAGAAATGGGCGCGTCGGAGTCAACCTTCTCCACCACTCGAGTAATCAATTAACTTGACAGTATTGTGTTTCTGTTCATTTTTATCGTCAAATGTTTAGGTTTGAGTGTATAAATTTGATTTTTCGCTTTTTTTCATTGGTAAAGGGTCCGGACGACGAGATTACCACAGTATCGGAGAAGTCGGAAATCGTAGATCCCATCCTCCAGCGGCTCAAATCCCTGGAAATTGTGAGCTTTTTGTTTTCTGGGTTTTTCTTCTGGGCTACTTTTCAGTATTGATTATGCACTAATCGTGAATGTGAATAAATAGGCAACTCCGATACTGACGTCAGCACCTGAAGAGAGTAGCTTAACGGACATATTAGTGAGGAAAGCATCGTCTTCTCAGAATTCAAGTAATACAACTGCCTTTTTTTGCTTTGTAGTTAAAGTTGGAAGATATTACACTTGTGTCAGATTGTGCCAGCTACTTCTCAATCGGATAATTTAGTGCCTTGAATCTGAATTTGCTCAACAAATAACGTATAATGTGTTATTGCTGTTAAAAGGATTTCAATGCTAATAAATTTTGCATCTTTTTACGTTCTCCCATTTGTCATTTCCAAATGATCTTTCCTTCCCTAAACTCTTGAATAACAGGTACGATCAATCCTAATGTTTTGCTCGAGCTCTTTTCCATGTATCGTGATTGGCAAGAGAAAAAGGCAAGGGATATTAGCAGAAGACAGGTATATGTGACTGAAGTGCTTGTTTCTTCTTGCTTTCTGTTGTCAGTTTGCTCTGTATTAGAACAGTTCTTGTTTAACTAAAAAGATTGTTCCTTTAAGACCTGCCTGAGTTTCAGCATTTGAACCCCTTTAGTTATAGAAGTTGGATGATGTTTGTGTTCAGTCTTCTTTCACATCTAACTAAGACTTTGAAGCTTCATGTATTCGTTTACATTTTGTTTTGAAAGTGGTGTCGGGTTAATATTTACTCCCTCCATGTGTTCATTTACCCTGGCGCAATAAGGCGAGTGGCGAACACATGCTAATACTTGCTGATATTCTGAGTTGCTTGTTTGCAATGGTGGTTGCAGGAAGAAGTAGAAAATAAGATAGAAGTTGCTGAAGCATTGGCAGTTAAGCTGCTTGGACGTTTCAACCATTCCGTGTCGGCAATGAAGGCGACTTCACAGAATCTATCTGAAGGTATTTCAAGGCATTTTCTGTTTCACTCTTAGAGGGTAGGTGTAACATATGATGGGAAGGAGTGTTATCTTCATGAATGCATCTGCTCATGGTTGGATGAATTTAAATTTCGCTCCTGGTTAGTGCTCTTATCATTTACTTCTTGCTTGGGAATCGCTTGCAGTCGATGCATTACAGGTTGAACTTGGAGAGTTGAAGGGAAGACTGACTGAAGTGATCAGTAACTGTGATGCATTGTGCAAAAGAATTTCTACAGAGGGGCCGGAATCACTCCGGTCATCTGTCAAGCCTTTTACATCATCATCATCATCTACAGATTTAGGTACCTCTAATATACTGCCTTCTGTCGAAGCCACTAATAAGCCTTTTACATCATCATCATCATCAACAGATTTAGCTACTCATACTACGGGGCCTTCTTCTGAACTCAATACAAATGAAGTAGAGCTATAGTAAGCGTAGTTAGGCATTTCTTCTCTTTCCATGTACATTCTTTGGAAAAGAAAATACAGCTATTGCACAGATAATTCATACCACATTTTAGGGTTTGATTGCAATTTGTGTTTCCTGCAATTGGCAGTTTATTTCTGTGCTGTTACTGTCAAACTCAAGAGTTTAATTGGAATTCAATCTAAAGTACTCGTTTTTATCCAGAAAGTATCTGTGATTTTAAAGGGTTGTACCCTAAACTGCCTCTTCTTTATTGGATGGATTGGACAATTCTCCATTCTTGCATATGGAATGGGAGGGAATTATTTCTGTCATTGGTGTTTGATAGAAGAGAATGAAATCAAAATTTTGTTTCTTCTGCTAATTGAATCTAGAAGAAGAATGTGAACCAAATGCCTTCAATTGCTAATTGAAAATTTGACTCAAAACATAAAATTAGTAAAATTACAATATACATCTTTCAACCAAATGGGAAATCAACAAAATTAGCTTCAAAATTCTGTGAAAGACTGAGGAAATACAATTGAATCAAATTACCAAAACCAAAATAGTATTCGCTAAACAATGCTCAAAATCCTATTGAAACAATATCAAAAAATGCAGATGGAGCAAAGGTGTACACTAAGGCTGTTGTTGAGCATCCATATAACCAGCATCAACAAGAACCTTTTCCCTCTTAGCCAACTCAATATCTTCATCCACCATCATCTTCACCAGCTGCTCAAACCCCACTTTAGGTTTCCACCCCAACACTCTTCTGGCCTTACTGGAATCTCCCTTCAAGTTATCAACTTCAGCTGGCCTGAAGTATCTCTTGTCAATCATCACGTGGTTCTTCCAATCCAGACCCACGTACCCAAATGCCACCTCCAGAAACTCCTGCACCGTGTGAGAGTCTTCCGTCGCCACCACGTAATCGTCCGGCTTATCCTGCTGCAACATCATCCACATAGCCTCTACGTAATCCCCTGCGAAACCCCAATCCCTGGAAGCCTGCAAATTTCCCAGGAATAATTTGCTCTGCAATCCGACCTTGATTCTACCCACGGCCCGGGTGATCTTCCGGGTCACGAAATTCTCGCCTCTCCGGGGGGATTCGTGGTTGAATAGGATCCCATTGCAGGCGAATATGCCATATGCTTCGCGGTAATTAACTGTATACCAATGGGCGGCACATTTGGATGCGGCGTAGGGGGACCTCGGGTGGAATGGGGTAGTTTCGGACTGCGGCGGCGGGGTGGATCCGAACATTTCAGATGAGCCGGCTTGGTAGTACTTAATGTTGGACCTGCCGGTGGCGGAGATGTGGGAACGGACGGCTTCAAGGAGGCGCAATGCACCGGTGGCGACAACGTCGGCGGTGTAATCAGGGATTTCGAATGAAACAGCGACATGGGATTGGGCGGCGAGGTTGTAAACCTCGTCGGGATTGATAGTATCGAGCCAACGACGGAGCGAAGAGGCGTCGGTGAGGTCGGCGTAATGGAGCTTCATGCGGGCTTTCTGAGCATTGTGGGGATCGATGTAAATATGGTTGATTCGTTGGGTATTGAAATTGGATGATCGGCGAATGAGGCCATGGACTTCGTAGCCTTTGACGATGAGGAATTCAGTGAGATAGGAGCCATCCTGACCGGTGATGCCGGTGATCAGAGCCACCTTCCGGGGAGTGGATGGAGAAGGTGAAGGGGTTGTAGTTTCGGCGCCGTTGGTGGGGGTGGATCCGGATCCGGATCTGGAGTTGATGTCATTTTCGGTAGCCATTTTCTCAGTGGAGTGATGGCTTTCAGGAAATGGGGCGTCGGGTTTAGAGCGGGGATTTGGTATTTTAGCAGAAACAGCAAGGCGTGTGATAACTCGTTAGCTGTGAGTTGGGTATGCCATTGAGCTTTTTCTATAATTAGGGCTATGGCTACGTAGACTACTAGCCCAATTTCATTAGGCTTCGTTACGGTCTTTTTCTTTTTTTTTTTTCTTTTACAATTTCTTCAAATAATTATTAAATTACATTACATTAATTTTAATTTCTTTCAAAATTATTTTTATAATATTTCAAAAGACTTTTCACCCTAGTACATTCTCCATTTCTTCTCATAATTTTTTAAAAAAATTACATTTCTGATATAAAATACTATAAAAAATGCCAACAAATATAGCTTAAGACAATTTTATTGATACGATAATTTTAAGTTTAAAATTTTTTAAAATAAAAAATCTCAGCCGATCCGAATTGAACTGACTTAATCCGTTCCAGATCGGTAAACCGTATGAATCGAACCAAACTGAACTCTTCATCACGCTAAACATTGCGCACAAATTGAAATCGACCGCACATCAATATCTTATTAAACCAAACCCAATCGAACTGTTACAATGAGTCACTTTTGCTTAAAATGATGTAATTGTGATAGCAATAATAGTTTTAAATCAAAATGAATAATATCGCGAATATTGTATTTCAATTAGTTACTGATTCGGTTACTAATTAAACTAGTTTGAACAATTAATTTGGTTTAAATTCGATAACAGTGGTTAAAATGAGTCAATTTAAATTAAAATGATAAAAATATGCAAAAATAATAATTTTATATCAAAAGAAATAAAAAAATTGTTGCTTAAAAAAGTTAAATCGAGTAAACCTAAGTCACACTAGTCGACCTACATATATTTTCACATGGGCAATAAATTTTTAATTAATTGACATATTTAAAATTTTTAAGTTATATTCGATATTTATAATGTAGCGTTTATAATCGTATTTTGCTTGATTATCAATTTAGTTATTGGTTAAACCAATTTAATCAATTAATTAGGCCTGATTAAAACAAATCAATTTAGATTAAATAGTATAAATATGAAAATAATATTTTTTTTTGATACATAATATGAAAATAATATTAGTTTTACATTAAAATAAATAAAAAATTCAAATTTAAAAAGGGGATCAAACCTGATTTAACTCAAACCAAACCGGTGAACCGTGACACTGAATCGACATAAAGATGTTAACGCAAATAACCAAGGTTAATATATTTTAAATCGCAATCGAATCACACCACTAGGCTACTGCAATTCAATTCGGTTCGGGTCGATTCGAGGGCTTTTACCCGCGTTTAGTAAATATATAACACCTATTGTATCATATTCTAACCAACCAACACACCTCCTATGCAATTTCCATTACTTTTTAAACCAACCTAATTTAATTTAATTACTCTCCCTTAATAATATTTATATCATTTTAAATTATTGGTTTTCAATAATGGGCCTATTAAATACATTATTAAAAATAATATCTATAATTTAAATTTAAAAAATATGTTTTGACATGTTTTCACATGGGCAACACCCAGCTTTATAAATTAATTAATTTGAGAGGGGGGAGTAAAAAGTAACGTGGGAGTGGAGCCAAGTGAGATTTTCAGAAGTGAATAAGACGAAAGAGGCGGCCATAAAACCTGCAAAATGCTCATCTCTTATATTTTGAGTCATTTTGATGCCGGTAGAAGCCGCAATTCAACGCGCTGAGCGGTAAGCAGCTGCGCTCAGCATCCCATTTTCACCACAATAACCAAAGGAGATGCGTACTCCATTGCGTCAACCCATAGCTTTAACGGAAGAAGATGGAAACAAATAGATAAAGCTCACCGCTTGGTTTGCTCTCTCTCCCTCTCTCACACAGTCACATACTAATGTCCATAAATTCTGACGGTGCTCAACAAAAATAACATCACAATGCTCATTGCTTAGTTCATCAACACACACTCAACACACAACCAGGTGTTTCCTGCTTCCCAAATCTTCAATCTTTCTGCAGCTTTTACTGCTTACACAACTGGTAATAGTAACATTGCTTCTGCATATTCATTATTTTGAATGCAATTCTACGACTTTATTTTTTGTCATTTCAGTTTTTTTTTATAAAAGGGACAAATATGGAGAGAGTCAACAAATCAAACAGAGTTTCCTGGGCACCCCAAGCTAATCTCCGTCAGGTACAATATATTATCCTCATTCATGCTATTGGTCGTTGTGTTTATGCTCTGTCGAGCCCTTTTCAGTTTCGGTTTCAAAAAATCTTTCTTCGTTTGTTTGAGCTATTCATGTAAGATAAAGTTTCATGCTAATGAAAACCTATTTGTAGGTAATTGACAGATTAAATGGTTCAATTTATGTTTTTCTGCATGCATCTGATGTATTGTATTTGGAACAGTTTCTTATTTCTATTTGTAAATTTGTTGATTCTGTAGTTGTTGGTAGGCTTTTCCACCGCCACATAATTTTCAGGGAAGAGGAGGGATGGTGGAGGGTTTTTCTCTTGGAGTTTTATGGAAGGACAAATTTCCTTTAAAAAATTGATATCCTTGGAGAGAGACTCTTCCTGATTCTTTATTGTGATCAAAAGGTAAAAAGAAAACATATACAATTTCAGGAAGCAGAGAATTCTACAGATGAAACAAGATCATTAATTATCCCCTCTCCATCTGTTGTCAAAATGAAAGCTTGGGTTACATTTAAGTGTTTATGACCTGCACTGGGAAACTAAATAATGAAAGTATCAAGCTTTTGATCTTTAAGTATTGAAGCTTAAATGGTAAGTATTGAAGTCTAAACTGATTGGCTTGCAACTTTGAATGCGCAAGCTGATAAATGGTTGTGTTATGTGCAATTTCAATTCTATACCTGCCTAATAATCATAAGTAGTTTGCTGAGCATTGGGTTCTTTGATGTGAATGCCGTGCTGCTTCTGAGGTCAGATGAAATGAGCCCTCATAACTGCTTGTTGTTTTCTGGCACTTTTTTTCATTTGAATTAGGGGTTTATGGTTTTCTGCTTCTGATTTCAAGTAAACTAAATTGCTTTGGCAGTTCTTATTTAGCTAATTCATTATACTCAATTCTTCACATGTTTGTTCTTGTTGTTATGAACAGCAATGTCCAAGAGAAGTTGGTGTGGGAGCTTCCAGTAGTTCTTCATCAATGGCATCAAATATGCGGGTTGATGATGGTTTCCTTGCTTCATCAACAGGCCCCTTCTCTAGATGGAATTTTCCTGTGAACCCAATCCCATCAATGGCGAACCCGGTCCCATGCATTCCTCTAATTCCATGGAGAACTCCTCCAAAAGTAAGCAGATATGAAATGATTGAATAATTGTCAATCCGCTTTGTCAGTCTAATGCTGTTATTTCATGTTTCAATGAGCAAGATTGATGTCAGTGATAAATGCTACATTGCTGCCGGGGAAGAGAGTGAGGAGATAAAAGTTGAAATGCACCGGTTAGCGATGTATTATGCTCCTAATCCTCGTTCTTTTTCAAATCCTCACAGGTACAAACTTTCAGCTTGGTTCAATTAATGCTTGTGGTATAAAGGTTTAGTTATTGTTTTTTATATTAGTTTGTAATTATTTTCTTGATCATATTGTTAGACATTCTGGATCCACCTCACATATGGAGGATGAAGATTTTGATGATAGAACTCCAATCATCCCACCCACTCCCATCGAAGAACCAGAAGAAATCGAGTTTCTGCCACAACCACCAAATTTGCTTCACAACCAATCAACTGTTTCTCAGTGCAAGTCTCTTCCTTCTGCAGAGCTATTTGATCCAACAACATTGCTCAATTTAGGTGACCCAGTGGTTGCAGCAGCAGCTGTTGCAACTGCAATAATGAAACTTGCTGAGCCTCCTCAAAGTTTAATTGATCCGGAGTTATTGATTAAACTTCTCAAAAACCCCAAAATGACTGAAAAGTTGATGAAGGAACGGGGGAAATTCTTGAATCCATTACACACCATGTCCACTCCGGTATCTACTATGGTGAATTCCTCAGGTGTGAACTTCAAGAGGACGGAGCGTTTGCCAGCTGCCCCTCAGACATCCGCCACATCAATGAGCGGAACATCAGTTTCTCCATTCAACATCAGGCAACATGGGGAACCAGGATACACTGGGGATGCTTCACTATCTCAGTATGAGAAAAAACCTCAGCAACATCTGGAAACAAGGTCAGCTGTAAAAAAATATCTGAAACCCTGCTTGTTTCACTTCAGTTCCGCGGGATGCCGACATGGTTCAAACTGCCTTTTTTCGCACGACATGCCAAACACAGAGGAGCCCAGTCCAAAGAGGATGAACACTAGGTTCAGATTTCATATGGAGGACAAACGATGATCAACATTAAGCAACTTGGAAACTCTTTGTTTGTATTTGTAGCATGTATCTTATATTTTTTCACATCTGTTGTTGACTGATTTTTTCACATTATCCAGCTACATTGCCGAATTCTCATGTAAATGCTTAGGTTTTGGAGTGTTCGATGTGGGAAAGGGAGTAGGGAGGATTAGTGGATCCCCAAAACAGTCCTCAAGTACCGACAGACCTGATCTGATTGCCTTTTTCATCCATTAATGTTAGATTTTCAGCCTAATTTTATTTAACTCCATTTGATAATACTGATTGATTTTCAATAAATAAGTATTAAATACATAAAAACATATCATTTCAAAAAAAAAAAAAAAAACATAAAAACAAATTAGGAATAATATTTATAATTTACCAGAAAACTCTAAAAATAATTATATTCTTACATGTTTTTACCGGACAAGTAACACCATTTATAAATTTGAGAAGGATGGAGTAAAATGTAAGTGGAGCCCAAGTGAGATCTTGAGTAGTGAATGAGACGAAAGAGGCCGCCATAAAACCTGCAAAATGCTCCACCTGGAACCGTGGATGATGAATATCTCTTATATTTTTTGAGTCATTTTGATGCTGTAAAGTCGCAATTCAGACCAAAGTAGAGACGTACACCATTGCATCATCAATCCAAAGCTTTAACGGAAGAAGAAGTAAAGAAAAAGATAAAGCCGCACCGCTTGGCTTGCTCTCTCTCACACACACTCACACACTACTGCCCATAAATTATGACTGAGATCAACAAAAATAACATCAGAATGCTCATTGCTTAGTTGATCAACACACACTCAACACACAACCAGGTGTTTCCTGCTTCTCAAATCTTCAATCTTTCTGAAGCTTTTACTGATCACACTACTGGTAAGAGTAACATTGCTTCTGCATATTCATTATTTGGAATGCAATTCTAATACTAGATTTTTGTTGACAACTTTATTTTTTGTCATTTTAGTTTTTATAAAAGGGACAAATATGGAGAGAGTCAACAAATCAAACAGAGTTTCCCGGGCACCCCAAGCTAATCTCTGTCAGGTATAATTCATTCGTGCTATTGATCGTTGTGTTTATGTTCTTTTGAGCCCTTTTCAATTTTGGTTCCAAAAATCGTTATTGTGGTAGAAAAACTTGATCTTTTTGCAAAATGGATAGTCTTGTTTTCAAATGAAACAGGTTCTGTGCTGCACGAAGCATCAGCAGGATATTTGATCCATTATAAAGCATCAGCACCTTTTCATTTGAATTAGTGGTTTATGGTTTTCTGCATCTTGGCTTGAAATGTGTTTGTTTGGGCCCTTCTGTTTTCAAGTAAAGTAAATTGCTTTGGCAGTTCTTGTTTAGCTAATTCACTATACTCAAATTTTCACATGTTTGTTCAAGTCTTTGCACTCAATCTGTCTGGTTGTTCATGTTGTTATCAACAGCTGAAGTTTTTTCAACAAGAAGAATGTCCAAGTGAAGTTGGTGTGGGAGCTTCCATTGGTTCTTCATCAATGGCATCAAATATGGCGGTCAATGATGGTTTCCTTGCTTCGTCAAATAGGAGAACTCCAATCATCCCACTCACTCCCATTGAAGAAGAAGAAGAAATTGAGTTTCTGCCAAATAAATCACCCATGAGTGTTTACTTCAACCCCCAGCCATCAAATTTGCTTCACAATCAATCAGCTGTTTCTCAGTGCAAGCCTCTTCTTTCTGCTGAGCCATCTAACACCGAGCAATTTGATCCAATAACATTGCTCATTCAAGGTGACCCAACGGCTGCTGCAACTGCAATAATGAAACTTGCTGAGCCTCCGAAAAGTTTAATTGATCCGGAATTGTTGATAAAATTTCTTCAAAACCCCAAAATGACTGAAAAGCTGATGAAGGAACGGGGTAAATTCTTGATTCCAATATACACCATGTCCACTTCGGTATCTGCTATGGCGAATCCCTCGGGTGTGAACTTCAAGAGGACGGAGCTTTTGACAACTGTCCCTCAGCCATCAGCTTCTTCATTCAAAGATATGAGCTATATGAGGTCCTTGGTCAGGCAATATGGCGAACCAGGATACCCTGGGGATGCTTCACTATCTCAGTATGAAAAAAATCCTCAGCATCTTCTGGAAACAAATAGGTCAGCTGTAAAAAAGTATCTGAACCCCTGCGTGTTTCACTTCAGTTCCGTGGGATGCCGTCATGGTTCCGAGTGCTTTTTTTCGCATGACATGCAAAACTCGAGCTCAAAGAGCACAGAGGAGCCTAGTCCAAAGAGGATGAAACTAGGTTAGTAATTCATATGGAGGACTAATGATGATCAACATCGCAGGAAACATTAAGCAACTTGGAAACTCTTTGTTTGTATTTATAGCATGTATGTTATATGGGGTTACTAGTTACGATATCACTTTTTTGGGCGTTAAAGGGTATTGTAGGGATATTTTAGTTCAAATTGAGACGTTAAAGAGAAAGGGCGGTAACTAATAATTCATATATTATATTTATCCTCTTGTTGACTAATTTTCACATAATCCAGTTCCATTGCCGAGTTCTCATGTAAGTGCTTAGGTTTTTGAATGTTTGATGTGGGTGAGGGAGGGAGGGAGAGGGAAGGGAGGATTAGTAGATCGGAGGTGACTGGAGACGGAGGAATGGCGATGGCGGCGGAGTTGAGTTCCACCGAGAAGAGTTATGGCAACTCCCAACTTCCTTTCATATGTTGGCCACTCTTTTCTAATTCTTTATTTTTATTTTTCACACTTATGTACAAAGACAAATAGATAGATTCACATTTATTACATACCAAATTAAAAAAACTAGAGACTTGAGATTTTTTTCAGCATTGAAGCAGCTCTCCAGAATCCATGAGATCTTTCATTCTCCTTTCTTCAGTATCCATGAGATCTTTCATTCTTCTCTAGTTGGACGAGTGTTTGTATATAACTTGTATTTACGGAGAGCCTCATTGTCTAAAGATATATGTAATAAGAAACTAGGCAGACCCTCCTTTCCACTTTCCACTTTTCACGTGTGGAATTTTCGTTACTCTCACGTGGGAATTTTTTTTTTTTACTTGGTCATTCTTTCTCCATTTCTTGCAGCCAAGCGTTTAGCAATTTAATGACGATCTCCCCGAGGACGGATATTTCCTCTCTACCCACCCCTTTCCCATTTCTCTAGTGACTTCTTGCAAGTTTGTTCGAGGTACGGTACAGACATTCTTCCAGAGGTCAGAAGTTAGACGTCAAAGGCGATCTTCTTGGAGACAGGCGGAGGCCGGAGAAGCGCTAATCTCCTCAACAGCGGATTTGGCGAGACTTCTTGGAAGCTTTTCGAGGTAAATTAATAAATTGATGAAGAGTGAAACTCTTTTTGAAATTTCAGACCTCTTTTCTTTTTTGGAGAGAATTACAAAGTTGAGGGTAGGTGATATAGTCTAATTAATTGTATTTTAATTGTTATTATTATATTATGTTATAGACTTTATGAATGGAACTAATTGGTTGTAATTGTATTTTTGTTTAGGGCTGGAAATTGGAGATTACAATTAATCTTGGCAATTTGGCACAATTAGGGACTCAATTTGACAGATTGAAGAAAAGTCAGGGATCAGAACTTGTAAGGGGCATAAATTAAGGACTAAGTCTGCAATTTTCGGAGAGCTACTAAAAGATCTACGATTTCCAATTGGCTGTCAAATTGAAGCTGCCTTCCTCCTTGATTATTGACACTTTTATGTGATATTTACTTAACAAATTTTAATTAATTTATATATATATTATATTAATTTATATATATTAAATCTATAATTTTAGTACTTTATTTTTTTGTATTATTTTATTTTTATATATTTTTAAAAAATTTTTAATAATAAAAATTATATTTAATAATTTAATATATTTTAATCCTTTATAAAAGTAAATTTTTTATGTAAAATAAAATAAAAATAATTATATATTACGAAAAAATTAATCGAAAATAAAAAATAATTAGAATTTCCCGATGCGGTTTTCAATTTGCAAGAGAGAAGACAAAAGGAAGTTCATCTTCGTTGCCCAAATTTGCTGCGAGCCGCTAAGAAAAGGAAACAAGATTCTGCTGCTCAAATTCGAGCGAGCGGTCCGGAGTCTTCCCAAAATCAGGACCCATGGAGGAAGAAAAGGAAATGGAATTTTCTTGGTTTCCAAGAAGTTGCTGCTGCCACAGTACAAAGGACAGGAAGGCAAGTAAAAATCTTTCCAAAATTGAGCTGCTACCTGATTTTTTGCCCAAAGTTGCTGCCGATTCTGCTTCTTCCCAATTTCGCTGCGATTCTCAATATCAAGGGCTGTTGCCAATCAATTATTGCTTTCCAAAAATCTGATGGCACCTAAGGATTAAGGAAACAAAGCTTCTAACCGACTGAAGAAGAAAAGGAAAGAAAAATTCTGCTGCAATTTTAGTTCAAAATCATGGCTGCTGCAGATTTCATGAACCAATTTGAGAATGGAAGAAAAAAAGGGAAAGTTTCCAAAGCTGCTGATTAATTCCTCCCTTCCTTAATTATTAGCTGCTGGCATCAGGAAGGAGCTCTCCACCTTCAATTAAAAGAACATCCGTCAGACCGAAAAAATATATAGAACACAACAGTGATCCGTGAGCAAAAAGACACAACACCAGAGAGAACGGAACAGAACAAGGGAGAGAGCTCAGCTGCTGTACCTGGTTTTGCTGCTTCAGTTTTATGATTAATAATTTCTTATTTGATTTGTTTAAAACATGAGTAGCTAATTTTATTTTTCCATCCAAAGATTTGATTTAATTAGAATGAGTTTTTGAGTTTAATTTAATTTCTTAGTTTAATTGAGAATTTTTCGTTAGGAACCAACAATTTAAAAATACTTCATGGATATGAACCTGAGAAAATTCATCAGAGAAAACTCGCGAAAAACCTTCATGTACCTTAGACTTAACTCGTTTGCCCTCCTACAACCTTTTAGGCGGTGTGACCGTGACAGAATAGGCATCTTTTACAGCAATATAAATTTCGCTACCTGTTTTGATCTTCTTTTTTGGCACAATCTTAGTTTTGGGATTTCTCGACCAAGCATTCTTCACCTCCACATCGCCGTGTTGTTTTACTGTACTTTTAGTAGTACTAACTATGAGGGGTCGAATTCAGAGGAAAACATTGAGATTCTCTGATGCGAGCTTCCTAGTGTTTTGAGAGGCCGAAGATGGCAGCTCAATGGAAAGAATATCTTGAATGGGAAATGAAGGAATAATGTTATCACCGGGGCGAGATGGTGAAGAGAGGGGTAGTGGAGAGGGAACCGCAGAAGCCGTCGTTCCCGGCTTTCTGATGAGAATTCCGACATACTGTTACGGTTCTGGAGCGTGGACAATTGAAATAGGGGTTAGGTACTGAAATACTTTATTCAAAAAGTACTCTTTTGATTTTTTTTAAAAAATATATAAAATAAGATTTTTGGAATTATTGAATTTTTGTTTTGTGTAAATAAATTTAAATATCGTGGATTAAAAGAAAAAAAAAAAAAAGGAGGAGGAAATTAGTGCAGAAGAGTGTACGTCTGCAAAGAGAAAGAGGTACGTAGTTGTAGGATATGGGGATGAGGTATTTTGTCTTCATATCCCAAAGTTGGGACAGAAATCCAGCCGTCCATTTATGCTTGGAGATTAAGTAACCCCTTTTCAGATTGATTCATGTCTCGTCTTTTCCAACACAGGTAGGTAGGTACTAGGTAGTAAGTACTCAAGTATATTACAAAAACACAAGGCAGAATCTGACACGCTTCCTATGGAAGCTAAGTAGTTAGGGTGCGGCAAGGAGGGTATAACTGTAAATTCAACTCGTTCACATTTAGGGTTTTCCTTCTCAAATTTGACTCCTTCACATATTCTCTACATATAGAGCGTTACTATAGGGGTTTTGCACACATTTATTCTCAATTCTTTTCGTTACGATTGAGTGTCCAATGCTCTTTCTAGCCTCGTCTCTTCACTAAATTTACGATTCTACATTCTAGTTGTATTTAAAGTCACGTGCGTTGAATTTGTGCCTTTCTCTCTCTCTCTCTCTCTCTCTAAAGAAAGAATGGCAAAAGCCCGTGAAACCCCCGCTCCAAATCCTCCGCCGGTTGAGTCCGATGAAGAAAAATCATCTGAAGATGGAGCCTTGGAAGAGGAAAATCAAGGTTCCGAGTCAGAATCTGAACCGGAAAGTTCATCGAAGTCCGTACCGGCTTCATCTTCTTCTACGGAAGACGAAGAAGAGTCTGGATCCGAGACCCACAACGAGTCTGCACCCATCAATTAAACCTATTGCTTCGAAGCCTAAGAAGAATGGGCCAGCGAAAGCTACTCCAACCGCTAAGAAGCCTAGATCCAAGGCCAACGCGTCAGGACCTACTTCTCCAACCCGGCCCACCACCAGCGCCGGAGCTAAGCGGTCAGCCCCGGTGGCTGGTGATGCTGGTGAGACGAAGTCAAAGAGAAAATTGGCTGAGGTTTTTGAAAAGAAAGGGACTCCTCCTAATAATGACGAAGGGAAGAAGCTTCAGGCTGTGGAGCGAGGATGATGAGATTCACATACTGAAGGGACTTATTGAGTACCCCTTGAAGAAAAAAGTTAATCCTTTTGTTGATATGAATGGCTTCCATGAGTTTATCAAAAACAAAATTAGTATTGAGGTGACCAGGCTTCAACTGCAGGACAAGATTAGGAGGATGAAGAAGAAATACACAAATATTGCGGAAAAGGAGAGGAAAGGTAAAGAGGATTTTTTCCAATCTCCAATACCAAATGGTTGATGAATTGTCCAAGAAGATTTGGGGTGATAAGAAAAATGCAGCAGGGGAGGAAACGGCTAATGGGACTGCAGTGAAGAAGAACCGACCTAAAATTGACGTAGCTGAGGAGGATTTGGGGAATGAGAGGGGTAAGTGTGTGAGTTTTGTTCCTGAAGAATGGTATTTTAGAGAAGGGATGAAATTAATGCCGGAAGAACATAGGGTTGATATGGAGAAGAAGTGGAAGCAATTTAGAGTGGAAGAGTCTGGGCTTTTAGTGAAGAAATACGACTTATTGTTTCAACATATGAAGAAGATTCATGATGGTTTGAAACCGCCACAGATATGAGGTTTATGGAAGAATGGTAAAAGGAAAGCCTTTTGAATAGGTTCTTTTGTTCCGACCGGCAGACGGCCGTAGTTATTATTATGTTTTTTCTGTCGTTATTTTCTTGCTAATGAGTTTTCAAACTTATGATTGGATGATTGGATATTAAGTAGCTAAAATAGTACTTGTACTTGCATGCAATCCCCGCAACTTGGAGATAGAGATAGTATAATTCTCCCTATTTATCTGTAATTTAATTTTTGATTTTATTTGATACTTTTAAATAAAAGAGGTAAAATTAAATTATTATTTTTATTTTAATTCTTATTAAATTTTAAATTTTTTATTGATATTAATAAATTTAAATTAATTATATTAATTATATATATTAAAATATTAATTACGGTCATTGATAATATTAATAAATTTATTTAATTAGAGATAAAAAATATTTTAAAAAATAAATTGATTTATTAAATATAATTTTTAAAAATTGTAAAAAATATTAAAATGATGAATAAATCTGGAAGTAAGGATTAGTAAATAATCCCTTTGCATATGACAATTCGGCCAAAAGAGGAAGTCTGGCCAATTATTATACTCTTACATTCTCTCCACAACCAGGCCAATGAGCAAATAAGCTTTTCCTCACCTAAACTTTAGTATTTAGTAAAAGATTAATAAAAATGATTCCTAAAACCAACGTAAATGAAAGTAATTACCATACTAGTGAGGAGTAAAACTAAAATAGTTTAAACAGTGAAAATGAGGTTATGAGAGGATAATAAAAGCGTCATATTAGGCGAAATATAGCTAAACTTGCATCCTAGATGACAAAAGTTCAACAGCCTAAAGCATCAATAGTTTATGGTCTGATGTGAGTAGCATGAGTCAAATAGTAGGAATCAATTGACCTAATGGTGGAGCTATAGATGATTTGTCAAATTTAAACTGTTAATAATATATTTCCCTAGTAAATCAACCCCATTTAATAAATTTCACCCATGAAAATTTAATATTCAATTGCTATACCTACAAATTTAATTCAATAAATAAATTAATTAAATTCATACAAAGTATATTTCTAATTACTTAATTCTCCCTACGTAATTTACCCCACACGTAATTTACCCGATCCATCCATATACTCATTGACACTCACCTTACCCCCTTCAAATTACACCATATACCCTACCTATTACTATATATTTGGAAATAAAAAAAAAAATTGCTAAGTTTTTATCATTTTTAATTTTTTAAATATAATAATAATATATATAAAAATTGGCAAATTATATTATGTTCCTAGATGAACATCTTGCAAGATGTCCCTATTAAAATTTTATATGAATTCAAATAATCACTCCTAATATAGCCCCGTAATAGCCCATTCATTTTTCCTTAGCCAATACACTTCCTCCACTTGTACACAAGACACCTTGCATTGTATTCTTAGAACTGAAATATAAGAATTGATAAAAATTACCCTAATCAAATACTCCATCCATTTTAAAATTAGAAAAATAAAATACAAGAATAATCTTTAAAGTATGGTCTAGTAACAAATTTAATTCTAAACGTTTGATAGCCGATAATTATTATTAGGACTGAATGTGTTGTGAATATTCACTGTTAAATATTTACAACTAACTTTGCTATTAGGTAATACTAAATGTATTATTCTTGCATTTTTTCCCCAAATGATAAGTCTCTTTGTCCATTTGTGCATATGAAGGAAACAATAGTTCCCTTAATCAAATATTCCCTCAATTCTAAATTGTAACTCTACTTGTCCCTTTTACACATATTAAAAAAATAATATTTTATAGATGACTTTCATACATTTTAATAGTATTTTCTTTCCCAGTCTAATATAAAGAAGAGGCCACTACCAGGCCATGAAGATATTAAATTTTGTATAAATATGCAAGCCCTACATCATATTCTTATCAACCACACACACGTTTCTTGTAAAATTTTCATTACGTTTTTTAAATCTCTTGATTCCTAAATATCAATCTAAACAAATTACATGATTACACTAGTTAGAAGGGAAACAATAAATATTCATTGTTACAATATTAAAATATTTTTTTAAACAATAATATTAAAATATTTTAAATTCTATACAATGTATTATCATATTATACTATAAATTTCTCATTTTCACTTGTTGACTTACAATAAATGAGTATTAAATACATAAGAATATATTAGGAATAATATTTATAATGTAAACTTCAAAACTTATATTTTGACATGTTTCACTTATAAATTTGAGAAGGAGGGAGTAAAAAGTAACGCCTGAGTCGAGCACAAGTGAGATTTTCAGGAGTGAATGAGACGAAAGAGGCCGCCATAAAACCTTCAAAATGCTCCGCTGGAACCGTGAATGATGAATATCTCTTATATTTTGAGTCATTTTGACGCAGAAAGAAGCAGCAATTCTCCACGCTGAGCTGGTAAGCGTCTGCCCTCAGCATCCCATTTTCGCCAGCTTTAACGGAAGAAGATGGAAAGAAATAGATAAAGCTCACCGCTTGGTTTACTCTCTCTCTCTCTCTCTCACACAGTCACATACTAATGCCCATAAATTCTGACGGTGATCAACAAAAATAAAATCACAATGCTCATTGCTTAGTTGATCAACACACAACTAGGTGTTTCCTGCTTCAGAAATCTTCAATTTTTCTGAAGCTTTTACTGCATACACTACTGGTAAGAGTACCATTGCTTCTGCATATTCATTGTTCGGAATGCAATTCTAATACTAAATTTCATTTTTGTTGACAGCTTTATCTTTTGTCATTTCAATTTTACTAAAAGGGACAAATATGAAGAGAGTCAACAAATCAAACAGAGTTTCCTGGGCACCCGAAGCTAATCTCCGCCAGGTATAATTCATTCGTGCTATTGATCGTTGTGTTTATGCTCTTTTGAGCCCTTTTCAATTTTGGTTCCAGAAATCTTTCTTAGTTTGTTTGAGCTATTCATGTAAGATAAAGTTCATGTATCGTGTAGATAATTGACAGATTAAATGGTTCGATCTATGTTTTTCTGCATGCATGTGATGTGTTGTATTTGAAACAGTTTCTTATTTCTATTTGTAAATTTGTTGATTCAGTAGTTGTTGGTAGGGTTTTCCACCGCCACATAAGTTTCTTATTTCTCTTGGAGTTTTATGGAAGGACAAATTTCCTTAAAAAAGTTGATATTTTTTGGAGCGAGACTCTTCCTGATTGTTGATTGAATTAGTGGTTTTTGGTTTTCTGCTTCTTGGCTTGAAATATGTTTGTATGGGCTTCAAAGTAAAGTAAATTGCTTTGGCAGTTCTTGTTTAGCTAATTCATTATACTCAATTCTTGACATGTTTGTTCAAGTCTTTGCATTCAATTTATCTGATTGTTCATGTTGTTATCAACAGCTGAGGTTTTTTCAACAAGAAGAATGTCCAAATGAAGTTGGTGTGGGAGATTCAAGTGGTTCTTCATTAATGGCATCAAATATGGTGGTCAATGATGGTTCCCTTGCTTCTTCAAATAGGAGAACTCCAATGATCCCTCTCACTCCCATTGAAGAAGAAGAAGAGATTGAGTTTCTGCCCAATGAATCGCCCATGAGTGTTTACTTCAACCCACAACCACCAAATTTGCTTCACAACCAATCAACTGTTTCTCAGAGTAAGCCTCTTCCTTCTTCAGAGGCATCTAACCCCGAAAATTTTGATCCATTAACAATACTTAATCTAAGTGACCCAGCGGTTGCAGCAGCAGTTGCTGCAACTGCAATAATGAAACTTGCTGATCCTCCTGAAAGTTTAATTGATCCGGAATTGTTGGTAAAGTTTCTTCAAAACCCAAGAATGACTGAAAAGTTGTTCAAGGATCAGGGTTCAATCTACAATCCAGACCCTTTGAGGGGTAAATTCTTGAATCCAATATACAGCATGGCCACTTCGGTATCTACTATGGTGAATCCCTTGGGTCTGAACTTCAACAACACGGAGGTTTTGCCAACTGCCCCTCAGCCATTCGGCACATCAGTGACAGGAACATCATTTTCTCCATTGAAAGATATGAACTATATGAGCTCCTTGGTCAGGCAATATGGGGAACCAGGATATCCTGGGGATGCTTCACTATCTCAGAAGGAGAAAAAACCTCAGCCTCTGAACCCCTGCGTGTTTCACTTTAGTTCTGTCGGATGCCGACATGGTTCCTACTGCCTTTTCTCGCATGACATGCCAAACTCTAGGTCGAAGAGCCCAGAGGAGCCTAGTCCAAAGAGGATGAAACTAGGTCCGGAGTTCATATGGAGGACAAATGATGATCAACATCACAGGAAACATTAAGCAACTTGGAAACTCTTTGTTTGTGTTTTTAGCATGTATCTTATATTTATTCTGTTGTTGACTGATTTTCACAATATCTAGCTCCATTGCCGAATTCTCATGTAAATGCTTAGGTTTTCGAGTGTTTGATGTGGGAGAGGGAGGGAGGATTAGTAAGTAGATCGAAGATGGCGGAGGTGACTGTAGACGGAGGAATGGCGGCTATATTTGTATTTTTACTATACAAAGATAAATAGGTAAATTCACATTTACTACAGCAGTGCATAAGTCTTCTCTTCATCTTGCGAGCGAAAAGTAGTGATTTTTGTTCATCCGATTTCCAGTATTGTTAATTTTTATTTAGGTTCGTGTTAATGTGAAAATGGAGAATATGGTGATTAGAGTAACCATGATTTGTCAATCTCATTTAAAAGGTGTAATTTCTTTGTGTGGTGTCATCCTCTGTTGAGGCTTTGAACGTTCAAGAACATTCACATAAAAAGAAAGAAAATGATAATATTATTATTTATTTTTTAATGTGATTGTAAGTTGAAAAAAGGGAAAAAAATGTTTTGAAAATGGAATTGAATCTAAAGGCAAAGTGTTCAGCCCTTGCATACCGAATGAATGGAAACAAATCTTTGGAGAGTTCTCTATAAAATTCACATACCAAAACTATATACTTGAGATTTTTCCATCAATGAAAATGGCTTTCGGCATCCATGAGATGTTTCGTTCTCCTCTCTCCAACAATCATTTTCACCAAATAGTTATCAATGTTTCTACATGCATCTTGTGTATCTACTCTTTTATTTCTTACACTCAACTTTCCCCACCTATATATGTTACCCTTTTCATGGAAGCTTTAGGATTTAGTAAAAGATTAATACAATGACCGGCTAAAACCAACATGATTTTAATCATAAGGTAAATTGAAACATCTTAGTAGTTTGAGAAAAATAAAATAAAAATAATTATGATACTAGTGACGAATAAAAACAGTCTTAACTTGAGGTTCCGATTGCCTTTTTTCGCATGACATGCCAAACTCGAGGTCGAAAAGCGCAGTGGAGCCTAGTCCAAAGAGGATGAAACTAGGTTAGGAGTTCATATGGAGGACAATGAACAACATCGCAGGAAACATTAAGCAACTTGGAAACTCTTTGTTTATATTTATCCTGTTGTTGACCGACTTTAAGGTTTGTACTCAAATGAGAAAGTTGTACTTTGTATATTGCATAAGTATCCTGTACGTTGATACCCTTCTCAATGCTCTCTGTACTTCTTGATTTGATTTGCTTGCTATAGGAACATATATAAAAAGGGAAATTTTCATTTTCTTGGTTAATATGCTTCTTTAGTCATGAAACAATAGCATGTTGTTTAAGGGCATACAAGTGCAGTAATGATCCACAAATCTATGTTCAAAATTATATGAAAGAGGCGAACATCAAAATCTCAATTGCTATTCATCAAATTCGTGGTAGGTTCATCTGATCAACCAGTTCTCATTATGATGTGAACTCCACTGTCAGTATCCACAATGTCGCTTATCTCGCCAACCCGCAAACCGAATGTTGCTTGTTCGAAAGGCTTCTGCATCTGCCCCTTACCAAAAGGACCTGCCATCAAGGGCTCAAGTTAGATGGAATTTAGGGCTTTAATACATCCCAATAATCCAACTATCTTTAACTTGCAGGCTAGATATTCATATCACTAATGCAGCAAAGGAATAGAAATTAATGCTCAGCAGGAGGCAAATTATCTCATACAAACATTCCCAAATCAACAAAATCTTAAATACCAAGCAAAAATTACACAATGTGTACACCAGAAAATTCCATTCCATTAACATTTTTGTACTGGGTAAAAGAAGAAAATGACTAAGATTCAGTTTTAACAGGGTCACCCATGCCATTTATTGCTCATTAGCTCGTGTCATCAAGCAAGATTGCATAAGGATGCTTGATCAGAATTCGGGTTCAATAACAAATAGGCTTAAATGAATAGTTGGATTATTAGGAAGTGTTGGAAAGAACAAGAATTTCGGTCCAAATCGAGGATTGGTGAATTAATTGTGAGTCCTTTTGGAAAGGGGCAGATGCAGTACTGACAGGGGAGCTCATTTCATAAAGAAAACCGATTTATCAACCCGTTCTCTTTATGATGTGAACTCAAGTATCACTGTCAGTATCCACAATGTTCTCTCACCGATATGTAGTTTGTTCGAATGGCTTCTGCAATTGCCCCCCTCCACTAACGCTCAAGTTCTCCCTAACACATCCTAATGATCCAACTAGTATTAACTTGCAGGCTAAATATTATGATGGAGCTTAAAAGATATAAAATTAGGATTAAAGGAACATTAACAATTATTAAATGATTTCGGAACACAATGTTCAAAATTCTTGTTCCCCATTTCCACATATGCACCAGAGAAAAAATCGGAAAAAAACCCCAACACAGAACAACAATCGTTATTCTTCCACACAAATCCGAATAAAAATCTGAATCTAAACTACCAACAGAAGTTATTTCTTAAAGAATTCACAATCAATCGCAACTTTCAGAACCTGATCAATAATAGAACAAGGAGCGCTCACCGAGATCTCCGCCGCGCTTGGCAGAGCTGCAGTCGGAATGACTAGAGGCGATGTCCTCAAATTTAGCCTCGCCAGAGACGATGCTTTCGCGTAGGGCTTTGAGTTGGGAAACAGCCGCGTCTCGGGTGGTGTTACTAATGACTCGTCCTTCGGGATCCTTCCAGGATGCCTTGCGACGGGATCCCTGGTGCTTTATCAATATGTGAGAAGCCCTAACCTTATCGCGAGAAGATGAGGATGAGGACATTTTGGTCTTCTTGATGTACTTCTCCGAACGATGATCTGTTTTCGACGGAACCGGAGTACCGCTGCTCTTTCTCTTCCGATCGGAATCTATTTTTGCAGACACTTTTGAATTCCGATTGGTTTGTTTCTGGGATTTCGCAGATTGAGCGCAACCAGCAGTGAGGCTCTACCCTCAACTCGCCTTTGACTTTAAATATCAGTAAAAGCAGTGACGGCCTTTTATTTTTATTTTATTTCTTTTTCATTTTTTATCTCCCCTTAAATACAAGCATTGGGAGACTCCACTCCCTATTAAATATCATTTATTATTATTTTTAAATTTAAAAAATAATAAAGATATTTTTATAAAAAATAGAACAAATAAACAAAACAAATAAATTAATACCTTCACTCTACCTATTTTCTTTTGTCACACTTGTATATAATTAGACTTTATTTAATTCCTACACATGAATATCCAAAAATAAAAAAATTATTACCCTAATCATTTTTATAATAAATAAAATCATGAGCCGTTTCAACTGTGTTATATTCTTGTCTTATAAACATTACAAATTAAAATTTATAAAAACAAATTTATTTGAGTTCAGAACATTCAAAGTTTAGATTATCAAAAGCTAAACACTTGATACTGAAATTGTCCAAACCTCAATGGCTTATTCAGAATTCGACACTAAATCTCAGAGACACTTTCTTTATGTAAATATCTTCAATTAAAACAACTATACTATACAAAAGAATGTGTTTGAAAATCTGTCAAAAAAACAAAAAAGAATAGATCACTAATGCCATTAACGAATGAACTCAGCTCATCCTAAAAAAAATGGAAGCTTCTCCAAGTGAGTTTTGTAGAGGATTTCCTTCCAAACTACTAGACTTCCACAGTTTCTCCAACTCACCTCCAACATCAGCATACTACTTTGTTAAAGTTCTCTCAGAACCGGCCAACCGTTTTTTACAATGTCATTAATCCTGGCATCAATGTGGTTCTGGATTCTTGTTGGACAGAGTTCTGCTGCATAGCCATTTAACTTTGCTGCCAGGGTTGACCTCTCAAGCTCTTCCTCAGGCAAGTTCCCGATCAGCTGAAGAAGGAATGGATTCCGTTTCAGCTCAAATTTCTGCAGGATTTCAAGTTTCAAATGTGTTAATATCCATTTCACTCTATTGAAGTCTCCGGGAAAGTTGAGGAAATAAAAGAGCTGAATAACTATTACAGCTTCACAGCAGGCTGACTGAGAAAAGTTAAGATCGAGAACCTATTGCAGTCATAATGAGTAAAGTGATATGCAGAGAAAACGATGCCCTTCTTCTTTTACTGAATTTCAATCATCAAGTTTTATGTTAAGGTATAATGCTTGAGCAAGGACTTCATCTCAACCCCTTGAAAATTTACCTTAGATTTGTAATATTGCCAGGATTGGCTTCATATGATCTTGCAACCAAGTCATGGAAGTATAAAGTCGCATGTAATACGTTATACAATTATACTTGTAATTCCTAGATGTTCAACAAACGAACTGACCTGATGGTCTTGATCCGCTGGATGAAATGAAGCCAACTGCTGAATTTGAGTTGTTACAATGCCCCCCATTGACCTTGTCTGCTCTCTTTCTTTACTAACAGCAGCGGACCTCAATTCTTCCGTTCCATTGGTGAAAATTATAGACCTGTTTCCAGGTTACTTAACTGAAAAATCATTCATCATAATAAGGGAAGTTAAAACTTAAATATAAATCATCAAAAATACCTGTATTGATTACCCACATCAGGACCCTGCCCAAACACTTGTCTAGAATCGTGACTGGTCCAGAAGACCTCCAGAAGTTGTTTGAAAGTGATCACTCTAGGGTCATATTCAATCTGTACAGAATTGGTCAGATTATAAGTCAAGTTGAAGATAGTGGAATTAAACACAAGACATTAAGGTTACTCAGTTGCATTATTAAAGAAGATATCTAATCCTTCATCCAACAATGCAAAGCTTCAATCCCACCAACAAGCTCATAAACATTAGAACAAGCTTAAAACCAAGAGTTTAAATTGGTACAACTTGATGGCAGATCAACTAAAGTCGGATGATCACTGAAAATGAACAGCCTGAAATTTAACAATCCAAGCATAAATAAGTCTTCAAATTATGATCCCTATGTAAGCCTTAGCTCGTACAATTATAGCGACACTAACAGATAATTCATGAACTAAGAATCAAGCTAAACCGCAGTCTAAATTAGTGTAAGTACGCTCAACAACTGAAGATAATTATGCCACCTCCATCTTAAGATGGAATGGGCTTCATTTATTAACAGCAGAGTCTATTGCTCTTCTCCCATCTTATATCCTCATTTCATTTGTATATGGGTCCGCAACCTGACTCGAGAATATTAGCAAACTTGGGACTTGGGAGAACACAGATAAGAAAAGGGTTCGAAACTCATATTCTGACAGCTTGTGGAATAGGACTTATCCCCACTCTTCCACCAAGGAAACTCAATTGTCTGATTAGATATCAAGAACTAATGGCAAAATAAACTTCATAAACTGGCCAAAAAATCCGTTTAACCCTAATAACCAGCAAAACCTTGCCTACGTCCAACTTTTTTCTCCATAATTTCCCGCATTACAGTCTCACGAGCACAGAAAATTATGTACTGCACTATTTTCTAGTAAAGGCAAAATTTTCATCCAGAATTTTCTCCAATAGCAACAGCAAAAAAGCATACGAATTTCACATTAATCACTTACATACTAATTAAAACCGCAATACGATTCATAATGATACTAACAGCAGAAAGGGAAACAAAAGAATCTGAAAAAGAATAAAAGCGGCGTAGATGATGGGACAGGAAATTACCTGTACAGATTCAGCGTGATCGCCCAAGCTACGGTATTCAGGATTCGACTTGGATCCACCGGCATAACCTACAGTTGTCCGGACGACACCATCCAAGCAGCCAAAGACCGCCTCCGATCTCCAGAAGCTTCCCAGAGCAAAAACTGCCGTCTGTAGTTGTTGATGGGCGATTGTTGGTTTCTGCGATAACTGATTCGAGAATCTGATGCTGTAGGATGGATTTGCCGCAAAAATAATTGCAACAAGTACGAAACATGTAAAACACTTGGCTTTCATGGCGGTCGGGCGCTCTCGATCGGAAATGCGAAGAGCGACTTCGAGGAAGAAAGTCCGGCGGGTTATGGACTTTCTTGAGATATATCATTTGGAAAAGAAGTGTTGCCGACGGGTCATCGGATCGTATCCACTAGCCCATCTAAGATTCGAAATTTAAATTTTCTCTCCTTGGTTTTATTTTGGTATTTTGGTTAGGAAACGTCTTTTCTTCTTAATTCATCAAACATCTTTTTTATTTTTCTTTATGCTAAGGTGAGTCCTATATATAATATCAGAACTGTATTATAAATTCCTTTCAAAAAATAATTGTATTATAAATTAAAGGTGTCTTGTGATTTTGTTAAATTATCAATTGTCCACGGAACAAGTATCAATATTTTCATTGACCAAAGTTAAATATCAAAATATGTTAAAAAAGAAAAAATATATTTTGTCAAAATGAAATTATAAAAACATGTTAGTTTTAATTTTTAATACAATAATAATATTTATGTCAGTAGTTTTACTCATTTTTTTCATGATTAGATGTTCTTAATTTGAATAGTCAATAAAATATACGTTTATTTCAAAACTTAATGAAAGTATTGATAATTTCACTAAACTATAGGGGAGATAAATGTAATTCACCCTTAATTAAATGACGACAAACTACAAATTAAATTCATTGAGAAAAATACACAAAAAAAAAAAAAATGCAAATCGATTTCCCCAAACCCTCACAATTTTATATCCTCCCATATTCTTCTTCTTCAAATCTGAATCAGTCAGAACTTAATTTTTAAGTTTTCCTTTTTAAGAATTAAACTAAAATGTTGGACGATTTCATGAAAATATGTTTGTCATGGTGAAGTTATCCACCAAATCACTATTGAATGTCGGACGCATTTCAAAATTATGAAAATCTCTAATTTAGGAGAAATATTTCATAAAGTTGCACCTAACTTCACCGACAACTGAGAGACACAAAGAGTTGTCGGTTATAATTTGTGGATAATAAAAAATTATGCTGTAGAGATTTTTTTGACAAAATTAACTACTTTGAATTAGGATGACATTCCAAAGCTCATAATACATTCACACGGAAATGGAATTAGTAGTAGGGATCGAATAATGAATGAGTCATTGGCCTTCTTGTCGTAATGAGGAAAAGAAGGAGAAACAAATTAAAATTCAATAATCAATTAATTAAACGGTAATTATTCTATAATAAAGTTATGATAATATATATTATACTAATTCGACTCAACTGATAATAGACTAACTCAAGTTTGATCGAGTAGTCTCTTATGAGTTCAAGTTCGACTCAAAATTTGACTACTAAAAGTGTTAAATAATCTAACAAAATTAAGTTTGAATTTCATTAATTTTATAAAATAAAAAATATATGCATTAATAAATTTTATATAATAAATATATAAGGTTGGATAAAAACTTTTTTTTTCTCCCCCAAATTCCAAAACGTTTTTGTTCGGTATTACTAATGTTTTTATAGCACAGTGCAATCGATAGTGGGTATAGCGCCTTGCAGCCTTAAACTCTACCGAATTTGATTTTCTAAAAGAATAAAAAAGAATCAAATGAGCAATAGCCAAAAACAGAGATATGGTAATTCAATAATAATAACAAAAATATTTTCAGATTAAAAAATTTAAAGCAAAAATGGGAGACACTAGTGTTATTATTTTCAATTAATCCTCAGTATCAGTGTTTTATCTAAATCACACCCCCAAAAGAAAACTGTATAATTTCTAAAAAAAAAAAAAAGACTAATCAAAGTCAGTTGCTTTTGTTTGTCTAAGTTGTCAACAGAAGGTAAACAAGCCCCTTCAGATACTCCACTATTTCAGATCCTCCCAACTTTGAAGTCCCATATACTCTGTCCACGAATGTAATTGGCACCTGTGAACAGACAATGGAAGAATAAGTTACACAACAGCCATGAAAGATCAAAGATGGTTTTATTGACCAAATCTATCGTACATCTATACAAGTCATATTCGATGTAGCACAATAAAATGTAGCCAAAGAGTAGGTATACAATGCTCTCCAAGCAGCAAAATGATGAGTTATGAAATGCTTAACCAATTAACAGACTGAAAATTAGCTCTCCTCAGCTTGACAAGTTTAGTTTAGAAACTGTTTTCAAATAAATGATTCACAACTAGCTTTTTAATTTTTGCTTCTTCATTTGGTATGGTAAGTGCAGAGCAAGCCCAGTAACTTCACAGCTTATAGCTTTGGCCCTAAGACAAAATCACCATAAATAGACGCAAAGTATCACGATCAGACAACCCAAGGTATTGAGAATTAAATTTTCTCATCTAACTTGTGTGTTTTTACTACGAAACAAAAGATGTTTTCCTCCATCCTAATAAAAATAGTCATGTTTGTAGACCAAGGTAGTAGTAAATAGTGCATTTCCTACTTAGCAAACTAATGCCAGTAAAATTTCAGAACACCTTAAAAGTTCATAAGAGATGTCATCAATGTAACAACTTGCATCAATGGGTGCAGCTCCAATCTGACAGGTAGATTGAAAATAAGATGTGAAATGATAAGGTTAAAGATCCACTACCTCAGAAATGCGGTAGCGTTTTCTAGTAGCACGAACAATCATCTCCATCTGAAATACATATCCTTTACTTACACACGAGCTTATGACATCTTCAAGTACAGATTTCCTATAAAGCCTTTAGCCAGAACAATGGTTATGAGTTTTTCATTTTTCATAAAATCTAGGCAAAGTATGTATTTATTGGTAGTTTAGTGGTTTACCGGAAAGACCCAGTCAGGTCTGAAACACCCGGCCAAAGTAGTGTTTGTGCAAGGACATTTGCTCCTCTACTTGTCAACTTGCGCATTAAAGTCCACCCATGGACACCCCCTCCTTTCACATACCGAGTTCCAGTAACAATATCTGCACCTGTGTCCATCTGTTTCCTATACTTCAAAGAAAATTTTAGGTAATATTCTACGTAAAATAATTAAATTCCAACCAATGAGGGTAAGTATTCTTACTTAATAAAGTTTGGCAGGTACTTTGGCTGCAAAGAGAAAAAAACATATGCATAAGACAAGCGACCAAGTTATAGCTCTGGTGAAGCAAATAAACAGAGGGAAATATATATATATATATATATATCTCTTTATATGCATACAATCCCTAACTAGTAACACAACACAACCAAGAGAAATCACAAAGTGAAGTGGCCATCATCAAGGATTCAACCTTATTTCAGATCAATATTTCTAACATGATTAAAAGCTAACTACATTTTAAGATTCTCGACCCTTAATTTCTGTAACTCCAGAATCAACAATCTTTTTCTTATTTCTGCTTTTTTTCTGAAGCAAACAAGCATTGGAATAAACAAGCTCCTTTCTTTTATCAACTGCCAGATACTAACAAAAGGAAGGAAATAAGCATCTTTCTTTCTGAAGTGAGGGTTGGATCAAAGATCTTATTCATCATTTTAGGGAGAGAGGAGCGATACTTACATGGTGAGACAAATCAGCATCCATAATAACTACAAAATTGCCTGATACATGCTTCAAACCATGAATGTAGGCAGTTCCTGAAAATTTTGTTAAATAATGGACCCATATAAAAGTTCGAAAGACCTTAAATAAAACACAATCAACAGCATACCTAAACCGAGCTTTTTGGGTCGAGGCCTTAGCAGCTATAGGAATAAAGAGAAACAAGTTAATATACCTTAAAAAAAGCTACGGATGATAATTTGCAAATGAATGCTAAACATGACTTACTATTCGATCCTCTCCATACACAGATTGCAATTGTTTTACAATATCCTGAGTCCCATCTGGACTTCCATCATCAACAACGATTATTTCAAAATCAACATTCCTAACCGGTTAAGAAACAAAAGTCAGAGTCAAGTACAGTCCCCGGAATGTAATCCATAAAAATAATGTCTTGTTTGCATGTATTGCTATTCTTTGATGCTGTAAACACAATCTATAGTCCAACTGATTTCAAACTTAACAATTATCAACAGAACTTAGTAGCGAAAAAAAAGAGATTATACGGGAGGTGTTTGAAGAGGAGGTAAACAAGGAGAGCAATGTTCAGCCTCTCGTTGTAGGTGGGGACTATTATACTGTACTTATTCTTACTCTTGATTTCCTCATTTCCCATGTTCAATCTGCATCAAACAGAACCCTCCAGTTCCTAGAAGGCGCCAATTCAATAAATTAAGTTAAAAAGAGAACACACGATGCAAAATGCTTAAAACTAATGTGCGTCCTAGCCACATCAAACAAAAAACAACCTCAGAATAACTTGATTTCGAAAAACCAAAATGCCGAATTTCATCAAATATCTTAATCTAGCGAAAAAAGAATCCGGACCTTCCAGTTTCCATTTAGAAAAGTAAATTATAAACTACAATCTACACAGTGCCTGACTACCAGCCACAACAAATGCTAAAAAACCAATTTTTTTTTCCAGATGTAGAGTCCTACAAAACCATAAAGTATATATAAGGTTTATGGAAAATTCTATAAGAAACTTCAATCTAACGAAATACTTATCATCGCCAGTTTGATTCAATGAAATATTCTAACTCAAGCAACTCTCTATAATTAAATCAGAGATTATTTCAGTAAGATTAAGGAACAGAACTGAACATAAGTTGCGAATCTAACCTTAAAGATGCGAAATTTATGAATTTTGGAAGCTCTTTGATTATGCAAACCGAATTAAGAGGAAGGAAATTGCGTGAATATGAAGGTCTTTTCCGGGTTCTGGACACTGAGAGATTGGTTAGAAAAAGAGGAAAACGCGATGCGAAGACGCTGAAAATTGGTTGGGTAAACGAAAAAGCAATTTAATTTACCCGGTACTAAAATATACGGGTTATTCCAGTTGTGTTTTATTTGACCCGCCTTTAGTACTAGTTTAAATTGGGCCGGGTTTAGTCCTTATTTATAAAATTTCAATTTTAGTGAGCATATCAGTGTAAAACATTATAAATTTCCTCAACAAAATTATAAATAATTATTTTGTTATATAAGTAGTATTTATATTAACTATTTATCCTATTAATAAAATAATTTTTACAATAAATTTTGCAAAAAAAAATCTAAATTAAAACTCAAATTTAAAGAGATTTATCAAGCCAAAAGACTGAAAAAAGAAAAATTAAAACGTCATGGACTTAAAGATATATTTCTGTATTTGTTAAGGATCATTTTTAGAATTCAGTGAAAGAAAAAATAAAAATAAAAAATTGACCCGAAGATTCCTACTCATTCAAAATTAAACCCGGTAATTTACATAGACCGGATCCGGATATTGACGTATTATAAGAGCCTAAAAACTTTCCCTCGCTACTCGCCGCTCTCTGCCTCGCAACCAAGTTCGAAGAGACAGCTCCGCCTGGCAGCCGCAGCGCCACCTCAACAGCACCCTGTACCGGTTAAATCGCGCTTATATATCCTTTAATCTGGTAAGTAATAACGTTTCATATGTCGATATGATTTTGAAAGAAAAGGAAACGTCACAAACTTTGATTTCCTCTGCGATTGTTTTGATAAATTCATTGTCGAAGATATTATGCTAGTTTCTTTTACGCGTTTGACTAGGAGGATAGTGTTAGAATTGGAAGTCGTTTGCTACATTTGTGATTATATTCTCACTGTTCTCACGGGTAATTTTATGTTTTTTAATCGGGTTTTGTCACAGTAGGGTTTAGGGTTTTGGGAGAAGGTCAGTTGAAAAGGCACAACTTTAGCAATGAGTCGTAGCTTGGGAATACCGGTGAAGCTTCTCCACGAAGCTACGGGACATATAGTGACAGTTGAACTCAAGAGCGGGGAGCTCTACAGGGGAAGCATGGTTGAATGCGAAGACAATTGGAATTGCCAACTCGAAAATATCACTTTCACTGCCAAGGTACTTCTTTTTCTGTTTATTGTTATTATTATTATCATCTTTTGATTTGTCCATTTAAGTTCTTCAAGCTTATGTAGGCTTTTGATGTTTGCCAGAGATTCAAATCTTTTAAGGCTCCTATGCTAGTAAATTATGCTTGATTGCATTTATTCTTGAAATTTTTCTGGGTAGCTCAGTGGAACAATTCCTAACTGTGGAGGAAACTACATAAATTGAAGAAATGTTCAATCTTATCTGGGAACAGTTCCAAGTGCCTTGGATTTCTTTTTGATAGAATCATATACACATTGAGCTGTCTTCTAGCATGATCTTTTCCTTTTTGAAATTTACTTGCGCAAATATGTTCAATGATTAGTTTTTGACATTTTATTCTAGATTTTTCTTAGATGGGCGTCCTCGTTGTTTTATTGCTCATTGATGGGAAACTTTTGTGCTTTACTTGCAAAATTCACTTCATATTTGTGGTGCTTGATTTTTTGTGAATATTAATTGTCTCTTGTGGAGTTGTATATTGATAAAGAGTAATGGTTGAGGATTTTGTTTATCAAACTACGTGATGTTTGTTAAGTTCATTTAAGAGTAGAGAAATTAGTGAGTATTATGCTTTGATATCAATGAAGCAAGTCAAGATGACCATGAAGGAATGAGAGCCTCAAAAATAATGCAAAACTGCTATGCCTAGGAGATGCATCATAATATATTGAAAGGCATTAAAGGTTGATTAGAGAACTGAATTTTGGTTTAACAAGCTTCCCCCTTTGAGCATTGTGTTATGTGAATGGTAGACCTGGAAGGAATTTTCGTGTTAAATGATTAGTAAATTTGTTGCTGATTGAACTAATCTACATTAGGGATTCATCTAGCAGCTTTTAATAGGAAAGCTCATTCCACCCATTCTACAAATTCTTTTGCAGTCTCCTGGCAATTTTTATGATAGTTGAAATTGTTTTTCTTTTTAACCTGTTTACTACTTATCAATAATTGTATAGGATGGGAGGGTGTCACAACTTGAGCATGTATTCATCCGTGGAAGCAAAGTCAGGTTTGTACTGTGTAATGAGAAAATGTTTTTTTACTTCTCAAACTGCTTCTAAATTCTGATTCAAGAACAAAATACATCCAGGTTTATGGTGATCCCTGATATGCTAAAGAATGCTCCAATGTTCAAACGTCTTGAAGCTAGAATTAAGGTACTTTTCCATTTCACCCATGTTCATTTGAGCTAGTTTGTGCATATCATACTCTGCTGATGTGTATAACTTTACCTTTTTTAGGGCAAGGGTTCAGCACTTGGTGTTGGACGAGGTCGCGCTGTGGCCATGAGAGCTAGGGTAAGATATCTAGCCTGACTTTCACTGCCATATGGTATTTTCTAGGTTTCAAGCGTGGAATGTAAAAGGGTGGAAGAGGCCATTCTTTTTTCCTTTCTTCGCAAAGAATAAGTGTTGAATATGATACAATGAACTAAGGTTGTCTGATAAATGAAATCTTTCACTGCAGGCACAGGCTGCTGGTCGTGGTGCCGCACCGGGAAGGGGTATTGTGCCACCTGTAAGACGGTGAACATTTTTAGAAATGGATTGTAATCTTTAGTGGGTTGTGGTTTTTATGCAAGGTATATCAGAGAGCTGAGGCAATCTGGTTCCGGTTTTCAGATTTTTAAATGTAAGCGCTCTTGAAGATGGCTTGTACTGGTTTAGTTTCAGACGTGAATTGAGTTTTGTGACTCATAATTATGGTCATAATTTAAATATTTGCATAAAATTAGCCCACTGTGATCCTTCTTGTGCCCAAAATAGCACCTTAATTAATTGGGAGTGTGATCCAATGCTTCTGAACGAGTGTTTGATGCGTAATTTTAACAAATTAGTTGCTGTTCTGTTTCCTGGTTCAACCTGCAACAACCCGAGAATCATATGTAGCTTAATCACTCAAATAAGATAAAAAGGGCATCATTCATGACCCTCATCTCCTTTTATTTCGGCGAGAAACTTAGCTCAACAAGAAATGTACTGTGACAGTTAGAATCATAGTGCCTTCTTTTAAGATATTTGAGGATATTTGAATACCAAAAGCGCGGTTGCAATGATAAGATAACGATAATGTAAAAGATAGAACATACGGACGTGAAAGAAAACACTGTTTGCATTGACGTTAAGAGAAAAAAGCGTGGAAGAGTAACTACTGATGTTTTTATTATGCTTCATCAAAGCAAAACTCTGAATAACACAAGGTGAAGGAGACATATTACCTGTGTGGCTGTGACAACTACCTTGTCCTTTAGTAGAGACACAATAATTTCTGCCAGTTTTCCCTTTCTAAGTGTATGAACGGTGTATGAAGCTTTCCAAAACTCATAGCTTTTGGCCATTTACATTTTAACCTCGTTTCTTCAGAACTAGGCAAAGATTCATGGATCCTGCGAACCAAGAACAAACAAAGTGGCCATTTGAACTTAATGCTTCGACAATTCTTACCATAAAACCACTAGGGTTCCTCTGTAGTAACGTTTTAATGACTGTGGTCCTGATTCCCGACTTCTTGCTTAGTTTCAGGCAGCTAAAAATTGACATATTAAACTTTCAAATCACCGACTCATTTTTCTTGCTTAATAATTCAGAGACTCAGTTTTCTTGTTTCCTTTCACCAACTTTGAATATTCAATATTGTGTGAAAAAGATTATTACGACATGAAATGAGTAATCCATCAGTACAGTGGGGAAGTATACAAACGTTCCCTACAATATTTAGATGAATCCCACCCATACTGGGCTCGAGCCTGCGACATAAACACAAGTGTCTCCTCTTGTCTCTTCCCCCAGCGTCCATGCATGCATGAACAAGCATGGAGGAGACACTGCCCAACCTTAAGAAAAAGACCATTAACAGTCGGCATCAATGGCAGCTGGAACCATGTACTACGTCCTAATTACTACCCTAGCTGCTAGTAATTAGCTGGAAAATACACCCAACCCAGATATTTTCTTATGGGACGAGAGAATATATCCATTAAGTGAAATCAATTATAGTCGTAGAGACGAACAAATTATCGATAAATTTCGTAGTTTTTAATTGTTATAATATGTCTAAATCAATAAATAATTGTAACGTGTTATTCTATTCTTTATTAATTTTGAGTTAAATGTATAATTTTCAAATTAAACTGATGGAGATATTAATATGCGGCCAAAGTTGGCTGGCCAGCTTGAGACACCAAAGAAAGTGCGGACAACGTAGGAAATAATTTGCGCTTTTGGGACACTAAAATGAAAATTTAGCCATTAAATGAGACGGTCTCAACTCTCCAGAATGACCTTGACTTGGATGAAAGAAAAATTGGCAAGAGAAAATGGACCACTCTTTGCGATTGGGAATTTGGGATGGAAAATGGAACCCTTTGTCCATGCATCTTTCTTTTTCTCCCTTTCCTCTTTTGCCCTTTGCCCTTTGGTCAATAATAATGCACCTTCATGCGTGCCTACCTCCATTTCCCCACTCACCATTTCCCTATTTGTACAAATAGACCCACAGCTTATACTCAATACAATTAATAAAAATAATCAAATAAGACACGTACATTTATGTAGTTCGATCGCTAATAGATTTGTTTACGATACAAATACAAAATTTTTACTAATATAAGAATAAAAAAATATTATAAAATATGTCATTTCTCTAAACAGACGTCTTTTCAACTCTCAATTTTATATATATGTTAATACGTTCCTCTCATGTCTCCTACAAATTTTAGTACAAAACTATATATTTATATTAAAGTGTTACAAGTTTCATTGAACTCAATCTTAATCCATTTTAAAATATTCGAGTTTTGAAAAGTTAACTCAACAATTATACATATTGACAAACACCCTCCTCTCAAAAATTAATGAGAAAGAAATTATATAATTATATAAATACATAAATTATTGTATTTATATGAGTATAAAAAATTTAACATAATATTTACACAAAAATTGACTAGGACAATATATTGTAGATATATCAGATTTTTTTTAAAATAAAAGACATATATTAATTTACTTGAAAACGTCCAGCAACGATTGATAAACAGAAGATATAGCCAAAGAAACACAAGTTACAAGTATGAATGTCATTGTTGTTGTTGTATTTACAACGGATAAACCTATATAAATATATCCTATCAAGCAGTATATATACCACAAGCTGAAATTTTAATCCGAACAATGATACATCACTAAATTTCTGATGAAAACACTAAAACATAAATCTAATAATTAGATCTATGATGACTGAATCTTATTGGACCAAACCAGTGATCATCTTCAACGACGTCATTACTATGCTGACGAACTTCACCAACGAAACCGTCGCCATAACAACGAAACCATCAATGAAACCGTCACCACACTCTACCAGTAAATCAGAATCTATTGAAGGAACAATAGACTTTACCAATAAATCTAAATCTACTGAAGGACAAAATACTAAAAACAGAAAAATAAAAATTTACAACAAATTTATTTCCTTCATTTTCTTATGAGAAGATAGGGGAAGAAATATTTGTTTGAGGTTGAAGTTGGGAGAGGAAGATATATCAGATTTGACTACTTGATAAATTTATAATATTTATTTTTATATAGGTAAATTTATAGGGAGGATGGGTGATTTTGAATATGAGGCAGGGAAGGAGGAGAATTTAGGGGGAACAATATGGGTGGTGGGAGTGGAAACATACTGAGATATGCAAAGATGCTGGGTCAACCCAGATTTCCGGATCCATTTTTACTTTGAGTGAATTGTAAAAAAGGTCATCATACTTTGATAAAGTTTAGATTTTGGTCACTAACTTTTAAATATTCAAAAAAGGTCACTAACTTTAGCATTTGAATTTTAGTTTTGGTCATTCCGTTAGAATGAACCGTTAAGTCCACTAACAATCCTATATTTAGAGGGTATTTTTGTCCATTCATTAATATTGTACACATGCTGCTCGCGCTACAGTAACGCGCTACAGTTTTTTTTTTTTAACGCATAGCCTTTTTTAAAAAAAATAGTCTTTTTTAAAAAAATACTTTTTTTAAAAAAAATAATTTACTAAAAATACCAAAAAATTTTATTTATAATTCCGCTCATCTATGCTACGCTCATCTATGCTACTTTATAAATAAAATTTTTTGGTATTTTTAGTAAATTATTTTTTTTTTTAAAAAGTATTTTTTAAAAAAAGGCTATGCATTAAAAAAAAAAAACTGTAGCGCGTACTGTAGCGCGAGCAGCATGTGTACAACATTAATGAATGGACAAAAATACCCTCCAAATATAGGATTGTTAGTGGACTTAACGGTTCATTCTAACGGAATGACCAAAACTAAAATTCAAATGCTAAAGTTAATGACCTTTTTTGAATATTTAAAAGTTAGTGACCAAAACCTAAACTTTACCAAAGTATGATGCGCGTTTTTACAATTCACTCTTTTACTTTTCCTCCAAAGTTGTACTACTACTACTACGTTCCGTTAACGCCGTCAAAATTCCAAAAAGTCTCCAAACGACATTTCTTTAGCTAATTTTGGACCTCAATATTCATAGCTCAAACTAATATTCCATTTAAGCACACTAAATTCATGTGTTCCTATTCAAGACAAACAATTTTAATTAGAGACATGCACTAATATATATACTCTGTCCCTTTCTAAATACAGTCTTATCTAAATTTACTAAATTAATCTTACTATCTAAAACATGTTATATAAAATATTTCATACATCCATAATGTCTGATAGCAATCCCTTTTTTAACACTCTTATTAGGAGCAATTACGAGACTTGATAATCTTCTTAACAGTACTGTAGATATGCACTGATAACTATACTATTATTAGGAAGATTAATTAATAACTAAAACCCAGGCTAAAAAAATTTAATCTTTAGTATTTTAAAATTTTAACACGATCAGTAAAAATATATAATAAGAAAAAAAATTTAAAGCGACAAATATTTAGAAAATCAGGAATTAGTTATGATATGGAGAGGATGATTCGAGGGATTAAGGTGTGATTTTTGAATGATTTTGTAAAGCATGTGGTCCTTGTCTCCCCCTAAATTGATTGGGAGATTGAATTTAATTGCCTATTTAGTCCTAAACCAAAAACAATGGCTTCTTCAAATGAGTAATAATGTGATTAACTAAAACTAAACCATTTTGTGAAGCCTTTCTTAATTATGGTCCCAACATGCATGTGCAACTCTCAATATGTTTCCAACATGTCTTCCTCCAATTATCATATTATTCCAACCAAACAAGCCATAGTGCGATGGGAATAGATTAACCAAATCCAAGATATTATTAAACATCAACATATACCAAATGGTCATTTCACTCTTGATAATATGATATTTAGGCTAAGAGAACCCTCTATTTTTTTTTTTTTTCACATCAATTCTTTTATATATTAATACACGAGAAAATATTTTGTATATCAGATGTAATAAAATAAAATTTTTAATTCCAAAGAAAAATATAAGTATAGAATAATTTAATTAGTTAATATACTATATTTAAGAATACAATTATACTTTTTTATATAATATTAATACAATTTACAAGAATGTTGTAGTTTAACCTCTAAAATCTTACTTATTTCTTGATATATCTTGTCGATGACTCATCTATTTCTATCTGGATATTACAATTTTCTTATATTAAACATTTACATTTAAAAAAATAAATTATTTGTGCTTTGTTTCTTTCTTTGTGTATATATATAAATAATACATTTACGATTATATATCGATAATGGAGGTGTATATATATATATATATGCACACACATTTGTGTTTAATTAAAGATATTGTGGTGTTGGAGTGGACACAAAGGTGAGTCATAGAATGAAGAAAGAAGCGTGTTGACCAAAACGCAGGGTGGCCTTTATTATCATAGTGGCTATGTTAAGTAACAATATGGGACCTTAATTTACACAAACACACGCAAACAGAAAATAAAATAAATAAATAAAAATAGGACATTCAAGTATTAACAAAAAAAAAAGTGGGATTTCAATTTTCAACGCTTGGCCCCTAGTTTTAGTTTAGGGGGAATTAATGGGATGTCCCAATTTGTCTTTTCAAACCAACATTAGTTTAATTTTTTATAAAATTAATCATGTTTTTACAATATATAATTTTAAATTTTAAATCAAATATAATTTATATAAATTATTTATTATTTTTTTCGTATATTTTTATATTTAAATTGTAGATTACATAAATATTATGTGTAATTATATTAATTTAGATATTAAAAATAAATTTTGATAATAAAATATATAAAAATTATATTATTTTTATGACAAAAGAAAAACTATAATCAAGTAATAGAAATACGAAAGGTAAATTTGCATACATGATTAAGATTACAAATATAAAATTCTCAAACGTTTTAAATAAAAATAATTTTTTTATGAGACAAATGTTAATAAAAGAGTAGTCTCGGGAAAATATTAAATGTCTATTTAAACTAGAAAAACAGCTAATAGTAATTGAACAACTGTTATATTCACATTATTGGGAATTCTAAAGGTTATTTCAATCATTTCAAAGTGATATTCAACTATAGTGTCACACTCGAACTAGAGGATTTTTTTTCCTTAAAAAATTTCGACCTTTGAAGTTTAAACTTCAACCATCCATCGTGATCCTTGTAAGACTTTCTTCACAACTTAATTTCCCACGAATCTCATCCCAAATTTTTCAAGTTGACTCATCATCACATCCATCACTTCACCCTTAAAATTATCCACTTATTTCTATTATAGAATAATGATTATGACAAAATCGCACACCAATCATACTCTAAACAAAATTCATCTAGTATAAAATAAGTATATATTATTTTTACCTTATAATAATACAATGAATCAGACTTGGATACCAAAAATTTTATTATTTCATTCATTTTAGATGATATAGTTAAAATCAATGGATCATTTTACCCCAGTCCGATGACAACATGATTTGGTGAATAAATATATTTAGTAACTAAAAGGGTTGATGGTAGAAATTTTGTCTCTCAAAGTAATTTGCCCTAGAATTTGAGGTTAAAGATTAGAGTGAAGAAAAATAAAAGGTGAAAAACATAATAAGTTTTGTGATCAATAACTAAATCACAAGAATTTATATATAATAAACATAAGGGTTTTAAGAGGGAAATTAATTATAATTAACAAGAGGACCTTGCAAAATAAATTATTCCAATTTTCCAAGGGCGCACGTACAAAAACATCCCACAAAAATATACAAGGATTAACTCGGACTAATTAAGCAGAAAAATTAGTCTTAATTAATTTAATCCTGTCAGATGATGATCAACTACTAATATATATTCTACATATAACCCATGCATAATTATATTAACTAATTAGCTTAATTAAGCCACCAACCCCTTAACACATTCTCACAAAATGATTAGGCTTGAAGAAATCTCTCAAGAAACCCTGATTGATCATCATCATCATCTTCATCATCTCATCATCGAAAACAGAGAGCAAAAAACTTGTTCATCGCAAGGAATGGTGAGGCCCATCTCATGGTTGAACCCGAACTCTTCTTCAGCTCTTTGGAGCAGGCTTTGGAATTCCGGGTTGGCCAGCCAGGTTATGGGTATGATGTATCTGCTCCGATTTTCGCCGACGTAAACTGCAAAATGGCCTTTGGGGACATCAGTGGGGAGCCCATTTTCATTGTGATAGTAGCCATTGCAATGGTTGTTGTTATGCCTCCTCCCAAAACTCGAGCACTTCTTGAGGATTTGCTTCAGGGTTGCACTACTTTGAGTTGAACCTTTCTTTAGAGCCATCTCGAAGAGAGAAGAAGAGGTCGATGGCGATCGAGTTTTCGCAAAGAGAATGTGGATCGAGTTGAGAGAGTTGGAGAAGGATGATGATGAAATGAAGGGGAGAAAGAGGAGTATTTATGGAGGGAGGAAGAAGAAGAAAAGGGGTGGAGGGGAAAAACAAAGACATGTGGAGTGTGGGGGCGCAGCAAAAACCAATAAAAAGTCATATATATCTATATATACTATATACATATAGAAATGTTTGTTTTTTTGGGCAAGTCTTGTACGAGGCCAATATAATGGTCCTTTGCCTTTTCTTTGTTGCCTCTCTTATTGACAAAAATGGACCACTTACAACTCTATGAGGTTTAGTGTCTGACTATGTGTATCAACAGTTCCCTCCTCCTCTTACAATTTTTTACATAAAATGTTTCGGATACAAAATATAAAATAATTTTATCATAACTTTAGCCTATTTGATATTGTGTTTTAATATAATATAAAAAATAAATTATCTTTTGATTGTTATCGGACAAATTATCACATCATATCTCATATAATAAAGAGGGTCAAATATATTCACGTTTAGTTGTAATTATTTAAACCTCAAACTAGTTCCGTCCTTATGTACCAAAAAAAAAAAAAAATTGATCGTAGAAGAAGATTTATGATTAAAAAAAAAAAAAAGGAATCAAATTAGTTTTGTGTAAAAAAAATCTTGAATGAGAAAGTGGGAGGGTGTAATAATTGAAGGAGAAGGTTAGGATAAAGGGACGGCGTTCAATTTACTATTATTGATTTGTCTTACGTTATGGAATATGTATGGTACGTACGTAAAATTGTAAGGCTTTGTAAGGTCACCCACACGGAACGGGAAACTGAAAACCATGTTGTTAGACTTAGCCAGATATGATGGTTTGTACATTATAAGGGAATCAAAATTATTGCCTTCCCAATTTTGCCATGCATTATCCATCTCAATTATTAATCACCCCGTTTTTATCTGGCTGTATTTATTAACAGAAAATATTATAAAAATAGTAATTAAAATAAAATTTTTAAAAGATAGAAGGAATGAGTAAGATATTTGGTAATTATTTTGATAGTTATTATGAGAACTTTTAAATTGAGTTAGGTGTCTCTTTCTATTTGTAAAGCTACATATGGGATGTTGTCTTGAAGGATTGGGATGATGAATAAGGGGTGATTTTGTTTTGGGGAGATGAATGAATTAGCTAAGCTAGCTGGAAGGAATGAATTCATGAACGAATTTATGAAGAATGAAGATGAATATGAGTGCCATTTTTGTCCATTTGTGAATGATAGGGCTCCCAAGAAAGCACATTAGCTTGGATTTTTGTCCTTTCTTCGGAATTTTAACGTTAGAAGAATGAGTATACAGTACTATGTTGTATAGTACGTGCATGGATGTTGCCATACACTTTGGCACTTTACAGTCCAGAGTCCAGATAATCAATGGCCATTTTGCTTGGACTTGTTCCAGGAATCAAGGGCTTCTGTCTTTTGAGTTAAAGAAGATACGACAATTCAAGAAGAAGTGGTTAATTTCACCTTCTTCCATGATTATCTTCCCTCCATCTTTTAGGTTCATATTAAATAATGGAGCATTATTCATCCCTTAACACTACCCATCTGCCTCCATACGAACCCTATTCAAAAATACATTGTTACAGTTTATAATTTACGAATTTCATAATAAGATAAATTTAGAGATGACTTATTAATCTTTTAAGCGTTACCATCTTCTCAGTTCAGATCAAATAATGGACCATTATTCACCATCACCACTATCAATCTGCCCAAGATTTGTTTGAGCAAGAAAATTAGGTTAATCAGAATAACTAAATTTTTCAATATAAACCCATTCAAATACGTATGGCTATAATTTATAGTTTACGAATTTCAGGACAAAATAAACTTAAGATGAACATTGAAAGATTAATGGGATAATTAGTCATATCCATTATCAAAATATAACCTTTGAAGAGTTTCCAGACAAGCTGAAGGATGATATCATTAAATATTAGGGAAAATATTAATCAAAGTAATTTTTTAAAAAAGAAACAAAACTTTTATGTCGAGGAATTTTATTCAATTCTCATCAAACATTTGACTTTTGACTTGCTCAAAACTGAAATTATGTTGGCATTTATTAGTTATTAATTTCAGGGCTAGCTAGTAGTATTGATTCAAACCTTAAATTGGGGGAAAAAAAAATAACAGAAGGGTACAACAAAAAATATTAAAAAATCTTCAGGTATATATCCAAAGCATTAAATCAAAACTGGGTTTGGTCCCAATGAATTTTTTAAATCTTATTTCCAAACAAAACTGGTCGGAATGATGAAACCCAGAACTGAAAACTCAGGCGACAAAGAGGAGTTGTTCTTTGAAGATGGGAAAGATGATAATACCTTAATTAAAGAGCTAGTTGCATCGTGCCTTCTCCTCCCTTCAGTTGTGGCTCTGTATGTTTTGTCCTATTTCCATTACGTGGGGTCGACCCAAACCAAAACGCCCCTAACATCTCAGCTCCCATTCAGATCTTTTTTATATTCCAAATTAATACTTCAACAATTTACAATAAATATACCATCTTTTCTCATTCCATATTTAGATAAGTATAACTTTTTATTTTTGTAAAATATAACTCCAGTAAAATAATGATTTATTTATCTCGTAAAACAGGATGACAGACAGGGACAAATATATAAAGAGATTTGGAGATTAAAATTGATATTTTTACAAGAACAACCTACCACGAGATGTTGCTAAAAAAGTCAACAAAAACTATCCCTCAAAAAAACATGCATGCATGCTGCATTCTTGTGTATGTTTAAGTTGAATAATGTGGTCGAACTATCGATCCCTTTCAGTTCGGATACATTTTCTTTTACTTGCTTTTTGTTCTTCCATTTCCCTCCCTTTCTAAATTCAAGCAAATGAGGTTGCTTTGGCAGTGGCACACAGGACCACGTTCTTGGCTCCACCTGAAAATCTTCTTCTTGATCACCCACCCGTTGACTTAATGGAGATTAGCCCTTTTTGATCCTTCTATAGGACCATGATTTTGAGGAGAAGTATGGAGTTTGGAGCCCTACCATAAACCATGGTGTCTAATCTTAATCATGAGTTGATTGGTTTTCAAAGGCTTTAGCCGTGTCCTTCAATTGCCTTTGAAAAGGTCAGCCAACTGGAAGTTCCATTATCAAAAAGAGAGCACCACTTAAGCATACAACCAAACCCATACGTGTTTTATGTACAAGCAAATCAGGCATCGTACTACACTATTTACCTATTGTTAGATCTCCTAAATCAAGAAGTTGGTATTAAAAAGATACAACAAAATTATATTCTGGCTAAAATCGAACTGGTTAAGGTAGGATCTTGCTAAAGACTGACTCGTGGGTTCGCATATACAATGGATTTTAGAGATCTGCTGACTTTTCGCCATCTATAATGAGCATCATTGCTGAATATTTTTCGCAATCGATACCTTCACTGACCAGAGGCTGGCTTAAAATTTTGCGGCGGTCCATCCATTGTGCTCAACTGTCTTCTCAGCTTAATAATGTGAGCTTGCACCTATCAAGTACAAAATTTGTTAATAGATTAAGAACTCAACGGTTTAGACGATTTGCTGAAGGAAGAGAATGACAATGGATTACAACGGAAACAAAGGCTAAGCAGTAAGCAGTAAGCAGTAAACTAACAAGGAACTGGAAATCTCTGCAAGCAGAAATTGGCAAAGACAGTGAGTGATAAATTGTAACTTGTACAGGCATTGAATGCCAAAGAAGCTCACCCGCTGACGAGCTTCAGCAAGTTTTAGCAGCTCATCTGCCTCCGAGAAATTCACGAACCATGGAACAAGTGCATGTGTTTTTGTGTCACCCCTTTCATTTTCATTCCTGTTCTCTGCTGGAACTAGGAAAACAAGGCTGATATGAGTATTGAAAGAAGTTACAATGGCCATATTTATCTACAAGAAGCAGCTATACCAGGAGGCAAATTGACCGAGGGAGAGGGTCGAGGGACAATAACAGCAGGGTGATTCTGCACACGAGCCAAAAAGTCTACAGTAGGCTCAGGGAAAACAATCTCATTGTAAGTTTCAACCACAACAGGTTTCTTCATTGATTGTGGTCCACTTTCATCTTCTGAGTACAACTTTAGATGGTGATATCTAAAAGTAGCACAAAAAAATGTAAAACATTTGAAATTGTGAGCAAACATAGATTATTAAACAAAGACAAGAAACAAACAAAGAGAGTATAGAGTAACTTACAAATCTAACTGTTTGTCACAGGCATCACTGTGGAAGAAAAGGGAGATAGCAATTTCAAATTCTCCCCAACCACACTCTGATAATTCAAAAGGCGGGGATTCAACAACTCTAACAGGGTTATTAAAGCTGGGATGCAATTGAAAAACAGCTCGCTTAATCACCACTCCAAGATTCTCATTGGTTGCCCCACGAACATAAACTGTCCACTTATGCGACTGAGTTCTAAATTTCAGAAAATCATTTGGAAATCACATAACCATTCACCAATGAAGTTCAAAACCGAAACAGTAAAGTACAACAGAAACACTGGCTACAGATGGTCACTTACTCACTGGCTTTTTTGCCCAGCCAAAATGCTATCGTTCCATAAACAATAGGGACACAAACTTCAACATCTTTGACTCTCTTCACTGCAATCTGTAAAGGAGCCTACACAGCTACTCAGCAAAAGTAATTTGAGATAAAATCAACATAACATAAATCGCTAACTCGCTATCCAAAAACTCTAAACGCAAAAAAGATCAACTTTAACTAAATCTAAGAACCCATGAGAAAATTTTGAGCTTTGTAGAAGCTTAAACGTTATCGGAGCCCATAATTCTAAACCCACGAAAGGATAATGACATTTATGAACCACAGCATCATTTCAAAGTAAAGTAGCAAGCTAAACCATAATAAATACAAATCAGACGTAATTCTCATCGAATAAAAGGACTCAAAATTTTTGAATGGCAGTAAACTATAAAAGGTTTAGAGATTTTACCTTCTTTTCCGAATCCTCAGAAGGCCTAGTAATTTTGATGCGTTGCACTTGCAACTTGGGAATGGACTCAGTGCCACCATTTTGAGGTTCCCCGGGCAAATTTTCAGGCATTCTTCCTGTGTCTTATCCAAGAGAAGCCTAATAGTGTTACGAATTTAACGGTTTTGCAGGAGGTTCAACGGAATTTAGGGTTAGGGTTTTGGGAAGAGATTCTTGAATTCGGTGTTCTAGAAGCGAAAAACAGTTAGTTCGTTTATTGTCGTCTAGATGGGATGGCGCTAATCCAATTCCAAGGGTTTTAGTTGTGCCGTTGGTTTTCTTTCATCGTAAATAGCTTAAAATTGCAAATTAGCCCCTAAACTATTCATTAATTTCAAAATACCGCCTAATCTTTTCATTTCAACAATCGAATGGCTCATCATTTTCAATTGAATTAATGGGGCTCTGATAGTCTAGAATTTGTAACTGTTTAAACCGATTCATGGCATTTCCGAATTCAAACCGAACTAATTGTAATTTTTTTTTCTAGAGGGATACGAATTTAAAGGCCTTTCTCAAAATTTTAGTATAATAGATGGGAAATTTGTAATTTTATAATTTGTTTGAAAAAATAAGAAAATAATTTATTTATAATTTTATATTTAAAAATAGAGGAACACAACTATTTACCTCTAAACTAAGACAAATTAAGAGAGTCAAGCCAAGTATGTGTGGTTTGTACTGGAAAAAAGAAAAGTCACTTTTTTTTTTTTTTTTAAGCAACTGGAAAAAGAAGTCACTTGAAAATATAATAAAATTTTGGAGGGAGTTTTTATTTTTTCAAGATGAAAAGAATATTTTCTAAATATATTTAGGAGGGAAGTGAAATTTTAAATATTATTTTTATAGGAAAAGTTTGTTTCATATTTTTGAAGTACAAACCTTAGATCAGCCAATCCCAGAGAAACATATGCAAAACTAGAGCCAAAAATCAAAATTAGAAGGCTCTGAGTTTTCAACATTTCCAGATGAGGAAGTTTTTAGATAATCTTGGCTATGAAATTTGGTAAAGGAAACTGAATTGGAGGATTTATTTCCTCCTCTTTGATAGTTTTGAAGTTGTTTTTAGTGCCGGGCCAAAATGGTGGAATTAGAATCTCTAGTGAATTCAATACTTTTCCGGCCGCCACCATGGACGGCGGCATCCACGAATGAAAGTGTCATATGAACTGGTAAACACAGCCAAATGCAAGTCACGAGTAGACGCAGAGGATAATAATAACAGAAACTGAACACATCCTCTCTTACGAACTGTGAAACGCCACTGTCCACAAGCAACAATTGCACAGACAACTTCTACATTTAATTATTGACATTATGCACTTCCATGAAGAGAAGGTTTCTCAACTCTAAAATTACAAGTTTGCACCGATATCAAAAGTAACAGTAACGTCCATTGAGACAACATAAAACAGCAGCAATACTGGTGCATAAGGCAGTGTTAGATAGACAGGGGAAGGAAGGGAGGGAGGGAAGAGAAGCCATTTGCAGAATCATCTGCAGTCGGGCGAGAGTCACGTCATGTAATGTAAGAATGCCGAATTAGATGTTGGAAGCACTCAGTGCCATGACCTTGCATTGCTCATTCATGGCCAAGAGTTGGGCCTCTTTCTTGTCAAGTAGAGCACTTAGCTTGACGTTCTCTTCCATAAGTTTCTGAACCTCAGCTTCTTTCTGCATCTTCTCTGTCTCCAGTTGACCAGTTTTAGCAACTAACCTGTTCCATATAAACCAATCACCCATCAGCACAGCCATGAGAATCACTTTAAGAAGGGACTGCCGCCTTACATGTGTCACATCCAGCAATAGAACAACAGTAATAACAAACATCTAAATCTTCGGATTAATCATCCGAATCATAAACTGAGCATTTAAATATACTAAAACAGAAGAAAGAGAAAAGAATCTATGCAGCCAATTGGTGTGTTCCGAAACCAGGGGAAACACCAATTAAACAGAAACAAGTTACTACACTTTAAAGATGATTGGAACAGAAATGTACTGACCGCTCGAAAAGCCTCTCAATTGTCTGAAATTGCTTTTCTGATGAAAGAAGTGTCTCTCTCACACTAATGAGACTACTGACATAGGTTTTCAGGGATTCAAAATCTCTCTTGACACGAGCAAGCTCCAGCTCATTTTCTGCAGCTCTTTGCCTCTGTCGAGAAGTTTCCCCAACCAACTCTTCCACTCTTTGTCGCATCTCATTCAGAATGCAGTTTGTACCCAAAGCAAAATTCTCCATCTCCTCTAACTTTACAGACATGTTCGCAATTTGAACAGCCTTTTTTTTTATCTCATCCTGCCCGACAGTTACCTTCTCTTTCTCCACGGCAGTTTCAGATTCTGCCACTATGGTCCTCTTGACAAGGCATTCCATGACATCAGTGACCATTTGTACCCCTTTTAACAATTCACCAATGTAAGCCCCATCTTGTTCATCAAGAACCCCATTCTGACTGCCTAGTTTCATCCAAGTTTCCTCCCCTAAATCTTCAAAGGGCGTTAGATCTACATTCCTTGACCATCCAGATAACGGTACACCATTTTTATCCACTAGTCCCAGGCCATCTAACTGCTTTATGCCACATGAAGTATGTGCTAGATGAGGAACAGCCATAATTCTTGCTTTGGATTTCAAGTATGTTAACATAGTTGCAGTAGTTTTAACCCTTCGCCATAGAACATCCAACTCCTTCTTTGTATCTTCTTCTGACTCTTGTACACATGTCTTTACTTCTAAAAGTTTTGCTTGCAAAGCATCCACTTGGGCCTGATTTTTTTCCATTTCCTGCTTCCAGTGAAGTTGTGTTTGACTTAACTGAGACCTGTAACCTGACAGGTTGTTGTCTTCCTCTGCCATCACTTTCAACTACATATAACAAAGAAGCAACTTAAATGTCAGGAAAGTTAACAAAAGTTTTCAGGTTTCCACAGCCACCAGGTACTGTGGAACAAAATCTTTGAAATGAACTCAAATCAAAACCTTCTAACTATGAATTTGGTTAAATCAAGTTGATTTCCTTATAACTAGTCAATGACATAATACTTTGGCCATAAGTCAATAATCTAAGTATAAAAAGCTTTAGAAACCAGCCAATGTAAGTACTCCATGGAAAAGAAACCTTCCTGGCGTTGGCAAGCATTATACAAGGTAATTTCATATCCAACAATAAAGAGAAACAGAAGGTACTTAAAGGTTGTCGTACATGTTTCAACCTAACAAAACCAAACAAAAGCCCCACAAGTTTCCATAGAAATTACCAGGCTTGTTGACAGTAATAAACAACATCGTCAACTCAAACAAAAGAAGAGATGACTACCCTAAGAGCCAATGAAGATAAGTGAGAACGCATAGGCTAAAGATCTACAAAAATGATCATCGGTACCTAATAAACCTCTACCCAATAAAAACTGGAGCAACTGGAAGAGCATCATAATCTTGTATCAGAAGCAGGGTGAACATTTATAACAAAGCATATGAACGCGAGCTGTTTCAGTCAGCAAATTGATTTAACAAACCCACCAAGAAAAGATAATCATTGTCCCCCATTCTATCTCACATGCAAGTCACCGAATGCAGTCATACTGCCCAAGGGATACAAACCAAGATCTTTTCAGCACAGAAGTTAAGGAACATCTAAACCTCAGCTAACAAATTTGGAACTCGCACAAATCAAGCAACCTAAACTTTCGTACGGAAGTAAAAAACAAAATTAACATAATCCCACCAAGAAAATTCCGAATTTACCAAAGAAACCTGCAGCATTACGGTAATAATGACACCAAAATCGCTTACCACGTCAAAATAATAAAAAACCCAACACAAAAAACGAAAAAAGCGAAAGGGAAAATTCATTAGATTAGCCAAACGCCCAAAGCCAACATTGCATTATAACAATTTTAATTCTTACCAATTTCCCCAGCGCTTAAAAGGGCCAACAGAAAAAAAAAAATCGAAAACAGACAACGCAAAAATAAGGAGGCGGGGGAGGAGGAGGAGGATAAACATCAAATGCAAAAAATCGGGGAATCGCTCACCTTTGTAATTTGGAAGAGTATCTGGAGATTGCAGATGGGTTAAGAGAACGAAGGATGACGAGGAGACGAAGTTGACGACGATGGTCCAACACGCGTTGTCTGAAGAAAGGCCTAAACGGGGAAAAAAATTAAGGGATTTGGCAGAGACAAAGAACCAAAGGGCAATTGGTGGTGCGCTTGCTGTTTGGTTTACCGTTCGCCTTTGCCAACTCTCTTTCACCTTTTACCTTTTGTTTCTTTTGGGGACTTATTGTAATAATAATGTAGTAGTTTTATGTCAGTGTTAATATGTACTTAAATTGTTACCTTTGATTCAGTCCTTGCATTTGTCCTCTAACCTCAAATTTTACTAATTTTTATTAGGCCCAATTATATTTACTCTTTTTTAAATTAAAAAATTTACAAAATGACAATATAAGATATAATGTGCTATCCGATTACTAGTTAAATTAATACACTTTTCACTGTTATTAATATAAAAAGTAATTAATATTGATTTAGTTAGTACGTGTTCTTTTATATCCCCAATTAATTTCTGAAGAAAGATTTTCGAAGAAATATAGAAGTGGAAAAATTAGGAAAATTATATAAATAATTATAAAACATCAATTAATAAGGAACAAATCATATCTCTTAAAATGACAAATAAATGAGAACGGATAAAGTATATACTGGGCCAACTCCAGTAAACCTTTATTTTGTGTTAATTATTGGGGCATTAAACAGGGGCTAATCCTCCACCAAAGATTAATAATTTCTGCCCCAATTCCAGACCAACCTTTACAACTTTAATTAAAGAGGTTAATCAGTAATTTGTCCCGGTTAGTATGCCATCAGCATCATTCATTCATTACTAAGTGCATCTTTCTTCGTTATCGAAATTAAAAAGGGGCAAAAGAGAAATCTTAAAAGGCATCATGATTCTTGATTTGATTCTTTTGGGTCATGGAGTCTTATCATCACCATTTTTTATTTATATATTACAACTCACCACTCTAAAAATAATAATTTTATTCGTTGAATTAAAATAATATAATAAATTAAATATTTAAAAATGTAGCACTTCCAAGAAGATGTACGTCATTGTAATAATTTGTGTTATATCTGTTAAAATTTTAAGGTAAATTACACTTAACTTTCATGTGATTTGGTCACACTATCGATATTCCCTCATATTCTGACAATTACGTTGATCCCTCTCGACAACATAAATTCATAATAATTAGTCTCTTGGTTAACAAAACAAAAAAGAGCAAAACTATTAAGGTAAACATTGTTAATAAGTCAAAAGATCATTTAAAAAGTTCACAATCACAAGTTACCCAAATTCATTTTGGTAAAAAATCACCAAATTTTTTAATTTATCAATATTTTTTAATATTTTCCTTCGATCAAGGGGAGAGAAAATGTAATTGTCAGGAATTTCGAAGAGTCAATCCCAATAAAAATAAGTGTAATTCACCAATATTTTATGATGAAATGAAAGAGAAACATAGTTAATATTTCAATATTCCGACTCAAAATTGTATAATTACACTTATTACATAAGTTAAACTATCATGTCAGATTAGGAGAAAATTATACAAATTGTATTTAGTGACAGAACTCTACGGTTGAACGGTATTCACAATACGACATTTTAACAAAATTACATAATAATATATATATATATATATATTTTTAAAGGAAGCTAATTCAAGCAATATCAGAGTTGTATTCTACGTGAAAGATTGAATATTGGGGGAGAAAGTGAGCAGACCAGAGAGAAGACCCACAATGAAGGCAGAGTTGTAAGTAGTTGGTTCATTTTGCATGGAATTATTCCTGAAATCTATGAAAGTTCCATTTAGAAATGGTCCTCCCACAAGTGCTCCAATGGCTTTATTCGGATTTGGAGCTTCTGAATTCAGCCAGTTGAACCCGTCCTTGCAGCCCGTCTCGGCGTCCACCGGAATTGATGATCCTCTGTGGTGTATATATTCCGGGTAATCGTCGCCGTAGCCGACGAGGTAGCTTATGTTTGTGGGATTCAACCCCAAAACGTAATTGGCCTGAAATATTACAAACGATTACTGATGAGGGGTAAGGAGAAATATATTGGTTATGGAAATTCAAGAACCTGAGAAATGGCGAAATTCCGCAATTCCATTGGCCCGTATTTGTCTCTGTTGCAGTAGAGGATTGAGTTTTCCGACCAGAACATGTAATCACTGTAAACAAGTGCTAGGAATGCAGATGCCATGGAGTACTGCAAAGTGTTCCAAGCGTCCACCCAAACAAGGCCGCCTGTTTACAAGAAGATGCCCGGTCAGGCCAAGTCATGCCATGATCAGGAGAATCATTTCATATTTAATTGAGACTCTTATTTTTTGATATGGACCCTATCTGAAACGCTTGCTTTCAGATCAGATTCGGATCCAAACTAGGAGACAAGAAGATTTGTGATGAGAAAGGATTCTACCCTTTGTCCTTTTGGATGTTGCCATTGAGGAATCTGGAAGAAGTTCACACATTAGATCCTCAGCTGTTCGTCTGTGCTTCTGAAGGCCAAGATCTTCTGCATCAGGGATTTCTGCTGAACCAAAAAAACTCACCCTTGATAATAGAACCTGAATTCGAAACAAACAGTTCAATAAACAGGACTATTATTGATCGAATTCGAGGAGTATTAAGCTATGGCACCTACATGAATTCCAGGCAACTTGTTATCCCAGGAAAACCAGGACGGATTTCCCCAATCAGCAAAAGAGTTGCCGTTTGAAACCGTAGCATACGTGAGGTATGACTGGTCTCCAGTGGCATGATAGAGCCAAGCTGCCGCCCAGAGGAGCTCATCACCGTATCCAGACGAGTTGTAATAGCTCTGCACCGCAGGGATGCTGACACTGTACAAACCCCGGTAACGATCCGCGAAACTGAACAACTGTTTGGCGTGTTTTAGCAGCAACTGAGAGTATGTGGAACTGATGGACTTAAATACCAAAGATGCAGATGCTAGAGCTGCTGCAGTTTCCGCAGCAACTTCAGTTCCAGGATGCGTTGTGTTCACTTCAGTAAGCGGCCGCGGTTCGCTCGTGGTTTCAGGCCGCTCCCAGCAGCCGTGATCCACCTCAGGGTCGCCTACCTTTTGCCACGATTCAGGCCACAAGATTGACAGAGTTAGAGAATTGATTTTGCTATTTTTCTTCTCAGTCTGGTGCAGAGATAAAATGTCTAACCTGAATGAACAAAACGTTGTCGGAAGGATGTGCGTTGAGAAGATAATCAGTGATCCACCTGAGGGAATCTTGAGCATATTCCAGCTGCTTAACTTGTTGCATCTGGTGACCAAACTCCAAAATGGACCATGACAACATTGTTGCAGTAAACGCCATTGGAAATCCAAATTTCATGTTATCCCCTGCATCATACAATCCTTTTGATAAATCCAGGTTTCCTTCCCTTCCATCTTCTAAACCTGAATCTCCCCTCCATGGAATCCTGTTATTCACCAATTTCCCAGCTGCACCCATCCAAGAAAATCAAAATTCCTCAAAGACGTTAGACAGTTAGGATCCAATATTCATATACACAAAGCAGATGTTCTTCTGCAGAAAGAAAACAGGTTTTTTACATTTTTGAACGTCAAAGAACTGCATAGCAACGCCAAGAGCATCAGCAAATCTATCATCTATGGCCGTCGGCGGCCGGTGAAGATGATGATGATTATGTGCATACCTCCATTTTGCATACCATTCCCAGAAAGTAACTGCAACTCCAACAGCCACAACAGCCGCCATGATAACAACTAGCACAAACCAGAACCATCCCCAAAACTTGGTTGATGATGATTTAGTAGTTGGTGAATCAGGGAATTTGTCTTCCATTATCCCAATTAATTACCCACTTCGAACCTACTTCAGTTGAGATGCCACAGATATATAATATACATATGATCCTGGACAACAAACAACAGTCCAGAAAACATAAGATACAAAAATGGAAATTTTCTGCAGGAATCCATAACTAAGTACAAAACAGAAGCTGCCATTTGTAAAAACACGGGATTCATTCAAATCTGATCAGTATTATGCATAGTGGTTCCTCCATTGCGGCACAATGTCATGTCACTTTGGAGGCTCCTCCAAGGCTCACCACTAGCAGTAGCATTGTGGCGTGCATCTCAGTTTTAGTAAGGAATCAGTATCCATTGTCATATCAAACCTTTGTCTGATTTCAGAACCCTTCTTGGTATTTCCAGGAATTTTATACCGCCTATAGACGTCGTTATTCAGACTACATTATTCTTTGTTTATTTGCTTTCCACCCATCTGAAAGAATATAACTAAGTAGGGTTTTAGTTCAATATACAATATTTTTTTTTCTCAAATGAAAGGGCTGTGTATCTAAAAAATTCCAATTCAAAATCCCACTTACTAATTGAAATCAAATAATTAGTAGACTTATTCTGCTCAAAATGAGAATGAGCTACAGTTATGAATTTATAATCATCGAGTCAATTCAGTAATTATATGTTCGGTCCATACAAAACTAAATTAAAATAAGGTTCTATATATTTTTGGGTTTATTCGAACCTATTTTTAAATAGATACCCTATTTATATATGAATTCCTACGTAGTTTTATTTCATTTGAGATTAGACATAAGCATTATCGAAAAATCGAAACTTTAAAATGAATTTATATAAGAAAATATTTTGGTACAATAACATGGCTGATGGATTTAACTTTGATGATGAATAAAAGAATTTAGAAAAATTAAAATGGATATCCATGTTTGTTGAGAAAAATTAAAATTACAATAGCATACATTGACACACTATCATAATATATTTATTTTATTTATAATATAAATATTTATAATTATATCAATAGTTAAATTTATTTTATTATATACAAATAAAAAATAATATAATATACAAAATATATAAATAATTATTTCATAAAATATTAATTAAAAATAAATAAACCAAACATGTATACAAATATTATAAAAAAAATTAAATTGCCATAAGTAGTGTCCAAACAGAGCCTTAATTGGAGTATTGGATTGGAAGGACGTCCCTCTCTACCTCGAAATTCACCCCCCAACCAACCAAAGACCTAACCAACGTATCCACGGTTATTGTCGTATTGGCCCTTTGTTAACAAAGCAGAAAGCCTTATTTTTTTCCTTTTTTTTTTTTTTAAGGAAAGTGTTAGATTTAATTACCATTACAATTTAAAAATTACAAATAAATAACTTATATATTTTCTTTTTCTTTTTTTTTTATTTTCATCGGACAAACAAAGTATTTGAAGCAAAATCAATGAAATTTGGACAAAAACATAATATAAATCAATAATAATTTATTGCTATTTATTTTTTATTTGATATTGTTTGGACTAACAATGGCAAACGCTAATTTAAATCATCCCATTTTATATTTTTTGAATATTTCTTATAATTAAATTATTTGTATAAGATCATTCACGTAATATAACAAATAATCATTATGTATTGTTATACAAAAAGGTAAATTTTAGTTTAATAAATAGATTGTTTTAAAAAAACTGTTATTGTATACTGCCTTTTGTTTAATTAAATATGTTACTCATAAAAATGGAATTATATTTATAACATTATTTTTTATATGAGACAGTGTTACATATTATTATATTAGCAGAATTTTTCAAAATATTTTACACATGGTTCACATTGAGTGGAACGAGACCCTGTCAGAATATTAGTGCTCAAAACTAGTAATTGGTGACATGCGGCTCATACGGCCATAAAGCCCATTGGGCATTGACCAAGTTTGGGCGCGAGTGAGTGTTGAGCCTGACATATTAAGCTCGAGTCCGTTTACGGTAGTTCTATAGGAGTAGGATGAATTTTACAGTAGCGCTATATATATATATATATATTTTTTTTTTTTTGACTCACAAAAAAAAATACTTAACAATGGAGATCATATCAGTATTATATAGACATCAGATCAGCGAATAATTGACATCAGATCAACAGACTATACATATCAGATCAAGAATATAAAAGAAATCATATACTACAACTAAAACATACTTAACAACGGAGATCAGATCAGGATTATATAGACATCAGATCAGATAATACTTGACATCAGATCTACAAACTATAGATATCAGATCAAGAATAAAAAAGAAATCATACATATAACTAAAACATACTTAACAAGTGAGATCAGATCAGGATTATATAGACATCAGATCAGAGAATACTAGACATCAGATCAAAAGAATATATATATCAGATCAATAATATAAAAGAAATCATACAGTAGAACTAAAACATACTTAACAAGTGAGATCAGATCAGGATTATATAGACATCATATCAGAGAATACTTAACATCAGATCAACAGACTATAAATATCAGATCAAGAATATAAAAGAAATCATACACGAACTAAAACATACTTAACAAGTGAGATCAGATCAGGATTATATAGACATCAGATCAGCGAATACTTGACATCAGATCAACAGACTATAAATATCAGATCAAGAATATAAAAGAAATCATACACTAGAACTAAAACATACTTAACAAGTGAGATCAGATCATGATTATATAGACATCAGATCAGCGAATACTAGACATCAGATCAACAGACTATAGATATCAGATCAATAATATAAAAGAAATCATACAGTAGAACTAAAACATACTTAACAATGGAGATCAGATCAGGATTATATAGACATCAGATCAGCGAATACTTGACATCAGATCAACAGACTATAGATATCAGATCAAGAATATAAAAGAAATCATACACTAGAACTAAAACATACTTAACAATGGATATCAGATCAGAATTATATATACATCAGATCAGCGAATACTTGACATCAGATCAACAGACTATAGATATCAGATCAAGAATATAAAAGAAATCATACAATAGAACTAAAACATACTTAACAATGGAGATCATATCAGGATTATATAGATATTAGATCAGAGAATACTAGACATCAGATCAACAGACTATAAATATCAGATCAAGAATATAAAAAAATCATACAGTAGAACTAAAATATGCTTAACAAGGTAGATTAAATCATTATTATATATACATCAGATCACAAAATAGTAGACATCAAATCAACAGACTATAGTTATCAGATCAAGAATATAAAAAGAAATCATATCATACAACAAAAACGTCCATAATATGTATCATAATATCTAAAATTATTTAATTATAAAACAAATAAAATGATAATTTAAAAATATTTTTTTTATAAAATTCAAAAATATTAAAAAAATACTGAATTGTTTAGAAAAAAAATGGACGAAAAAAAGTCTCAAAGAGGAAGAAAAAAAAAAAGTCAAAAATAACAAAGAAAAGAAGACTACTACTGTAGCGCGCTACTGTAGTAGTAGGAGTAAATATGACCACCATATAAATTACCATTAAGCTCTACCGACCAAAAACGAAAAAAAAAAAAAGAAAAGACAATTATAAATGTAATAATAATTTTTATAATATGATTTAATATCAAATTTAGTTATAAATGTAAGAAAATTGTTAAATTTAATAATAAATTTTTTGATTTACAATATATTTATTTATAATAATAATTTTTTAATATTGAATGATTAAATTACAATTTCGTCAACTCATTACTATATAGATAAATTTAATTTACGTCGTAAATTTTATAATACATGAATGCTAGATTTAAAAATATTTTTTATTTAAAAAAATTATTAATAGAACTAAATATGATATAAATAATAAAATTTATAATTAAATTTATCAACTATTAAATATTTAAAACTAAATTTAATAGAGGATACTGTACAATAAAAAAAAAATTATCTCTTAGACGAATTGGTCCTTTTTTTCATTTTTTGGTAAGCAGAGCTAATTTGTCAGACTCAGAACTCATCACCAAACCTGGTCAAAGCCCAATGGGCTTTATGACCGTATGGGTCGAATGTCACCAATTACTAGTACATTTAATATTCTGACATGGTCTAGGTCAAATTTTGAAAAGTTCTACTAATAATATGTAACACTTTCTCATATTAAAAAATTTAATAATATTTCTAAAAAAATTAATAATTTTATAAATATAATTACATTTTTATAAGTAATATATTTAATTAAATAAACTGGATTGCTATTTGCATCATGAATTTGCTATTTGTATCACAAAAAAAAATAAAAATAATAATAAAATGACCACAATGCCCTTATGGTGAAACTTTTGAAAAAAATACTAAGTGGGGGACAAAAACGCACAAAAAATGCGTTTTTGTCATGCTGATAAACGCATGAAAAAAACGTTTTGTACATGTAAAAACTAACGAAGATCGCGTTTATAATGGCATAAAACGCAAAAATGGCACGTTTTTAACAGTACTAACGCCGAAAATTTGCGTTTTTAGATCATATTAAACGCAAATTACTTGCGTTTTCACCATGGACGAAACGCAAAAATCAGGCGTTTCGTCCATGGTTCGCTCGCTGAAAGGGTGCGTTTCCGGCCAGAAATTCGGATAAAAGCCCACAAATTGGCAGCCGAACCATTTGCCCTATTTTTCTCCAAAATTCACACCAAAAACGCAAATTTGCTTAGATTTTGTCAGCCAAAAACGCAAATCATGGACGGAGGAGATGGCGAACAACCACGAAGGCACGGAGCGGGCAAAGGTCCACTGATTAACCGGGTAAACATCTATATGAATATGAGTTTTTCTGCAATTTTTTACGTTTATATTGCGTTTATTTTGTTAGAAATCGTTGTTTATGTGAGTTTAGATATGTAGAAACGCTAATTGGTATGAATTAGGTGGATTTTTTCCGCCGGAATAGCCGGCCGCCGGCGTTTTGGGGTCTCAAAACGCCATCGGCCGGCGTTTTGAGATCTCAAACCGCCGACCGCCGGCGTTTTGAGATCTCAAACCGCCGACCGCCGGCGTTTTGAGATCTCAAACCGCCGACCGCCGGCGGTTTTGAGATCTCAAAACGCCGGTCGCCGGTCGTTTTGAGAGACTCAAAACGCAATCGGACCGCGTTTTGAGTTCTCAAAACGCGGTCCGATTGCGTTTTGAGTCTCAAAACGCGGTTGGATTGCGTTTTGAGATCTCAAAACGCAGTCCAACTGCGTTTTGAGATCTCAAAACGCAGTCCAACTGCGTTTTGGAAGACGCAAAACGCAGTTGGTCGGCGTTTTGAGTAAAAACGCCGTCCAACTGCGTTTTGCGTTTTATTTATTTATCTATTTATTTATTGCCTCGTTTTATTTATTTATCTATTTATTTATGCAATTATTCGTTTATTTATTTAGGGTGGCGCTAAGTTATTGCCACGAGGCGAGAGGCCGGCTCCCACAGCTTCTGCTAGGAGGCAGAAGGTGCCAGTTGTTAGGGGTGGTGGTAGACGAGGAGGTGGAGGTAGACGGGGAGGCGGGATCGTTATATCCGAGGGAGGACGGGGAGGTCGTGACTCCTCATTTCAGTTGAGGGATGAGTATTACGATACTACTGATTCCGATGACACTGATTCGAGCGAGGGGGAGCAGTTTGGCCACGATGATGAGTCTGGGCATCCCCATGAGCAGTCACGGCAGGGGGACGCTAGTGGGAGTGGACGTCCACTAGAGGACCAGGGTGAGGGGTTTACCTACGGAGGTGACCCTTCTCACCCACATGCTGAGCGGACGATCCGGTATAGGAATCCGGACCACGGACAGTTCGAGGAGGTGGATCCTTCTGCAGGTACGCGTCTTAATTTAATTGTATTATTATTTCTAAAAAATAATTGATTTATTTTAGTTGTTCATATTATGAGAATTTGGTATTGATTGACTTATATTAAAATTGTGCACTTTTTCTTTACTTATGTATGTTTTTCTTGATTTTTTTTAATTATGTGTACTTATTTTTAATTAGCTTTATTTAATTACGTGTTTTTTGTACGTTTTACAATTAATTTACTTATATATTTTTATATGTATATATTGTCGATATAGCTCCCCCTAGGAAGCGCCCGCGGGATGATCGTAGTTGGATAGTTACAGGGCCCATTGAGGGGGGCCCTATAGATGATAGCCTTATCCCTAGCTTTTTAGGGCACGTGGTATCTAGATATTGGCAGGAGGGTGTGCCTACTAGATACCACATTAGAGTCCACAATAGAGGTAGCTCGTACGACCTTTTTGAGAGGTGGATCGGCTCGATGACGGTCGAGGGTGCGCAGATACTGAGCGGGACAGGCCTTGGACACCTGCCCCGTATTATGCACCGGAGCATTGATGAGCCTCTCATCAACGCATTTTTGGAGAGGTGGCAGCCGGATACGAATTCGTTCCACCTCCCCTTCGGCGAGATGACCATCCTCCTACACGATGTGTGGGAGATTTTGAGGATTCCGGTCGATGGTCGACTCATCACCGAGGTGACACCGTCGTCTACCGTACTGTCATGGTCGAGGGGTTTGCTAGAGATTCCTCCTGAGGAGCGGATAGAGGGGGAGCTGTACAGGAATGGCGGGTTTTCTACGCAGCGGGTGATCGAGCGGTGTATGGCGCGGCGGAGGGATGATTCGGACGTTGCCGTGTTAGTATGGAGCCTTATTGGGACTTGTCTGTTTACAGACAAAAGTTCCAATAAGTTTATGCCAGCCCCTGTTGTACAGGTTAGGCATGGGCTGGATCAGATTGGCCAGGAGGCTTGGGGTACCGCGACACTCGCGTACTTGTATTACCATCTAGGGTGCGCGAGTCGTCATGGGAGTGCTGCGGTTGCTGGATGCATGACTCTACTACAGTCATGGATATACGAGCACTTTCCGGATTTCAGACCCCACCCTCGGCCCCTACCATTGCACGCCGCTCAGCCACGTGCAGCGAGATGGGCCATCGACCACCACGCTACCACAGAGCAGCGCTTGGCCGCCATACGACATGCGCTGGACGAGATGACAGCCGACATGGTTAGTAAATAGTTATAAATGTCTTCTTCAAATATATTTTGATTTAAATTATTTTATATAAATTATTATTCATAATCTTTAACTACGTTTCAAAGGTTACTTGGATGCCTTACGGACGGGACGCCGTTTCGCGGACGCCGAGGACCCTGTACCGTGGACTTATTGCGTACAGGGACTACATCGAGCCGTACATGCCAGACCGATGCGTCCGCCAGATTGGGTATGTACAGTGGATTCCCTCGCGCTTCATCCGTCCGGGCCGGGACACCTACCGCGGATACTCAGGGAGATCATACGTGGTCCGACACGCCGTCGAGTATGCAGAGTCTGCGTGGGAGGAGTTCGGCACGGCTTCCATGGGTATTTCCCTAGCTGGCCGCCAGCGGACAGGTGGCGCTGTTCCTCGGAGTGCTGCGGTCGACGGCTACTTAGATTGGTTTCGTCCCCGATCACGTCCGCGCGTGCTTCCCCCGGATCCCCATGCTGCTATCGAGCCACCTCGACCACGTCGCGCGGCCTCAGAGTTTGTAAGTATTCATATTAATTAATGTAATATAGTTTATATGTTAAATTATGTTCAGAGGAATCTAATATATTGTTTATATGTTTGCAGTGGATGGGTCAGTATGGAGCGCTACATCATGCATTATTAGATGTAGTGCGGGAGAGCGTTCCTGATTTGTACGATCAGTTCGCACCTCGTACTGCAGAGCTAGAGGATGAGTTCGAGCGTTCCATATGATCTTTGGATTGGACTATTTTTGTATACATTTTCTGAATATTGTATTATTATTACGCTGATTATATTTTATTGTCTTCTTCATATATATGTTGTATTTTGTTACGTATATTTCTTCAAAACCCAGAATAAGTGGTGGTAGGCACAAGATAATAATAATAAAACATATGTCACATGGCAATAAACCCCTAGTTTGAAACGTTGGAATCTGAAGTAACAATAACTCGGGAAATGAAAAAGAAGAAAAAATGGGGATACTGTGAAACAGATGCAGCATTAACTATGGAGTAGATTTGCTTATAAATGCATTAATATCCATCAATCAGAATAGAATCCTTTCAATAGACTCCTTACAATATACATCCTAGCCATCACGTAGTGCATTCCAAGCATTAAATCTAGCTTCTAAATTTTGTGGCCACTCACCTACACTTTCAGCATGACGCTGATGGTGCCAAACGAAGCTCAGCGGCGGGATAGGGCAGTCATCGACCACATCTACGCGTACATAATGATTCCCATTCACAAGGGCAAGCGCTATAACCCTTTCCGGTTGGGTGTCGCCAGTCGAGCAATACAAAGGTAGTACAGAATAATTTCCATCTGAACGAGTACGATCAAACTGTATTACCAGTGCATTCGCATAAGTGGCGAGAGGGAACAAATCCGTAGGTGTAGCCATCCAATGCTGCTCACCACAATCAGTGCCTTCGAAATTTAGTCGCCTAAGTACCATGGCCACAAAATCTCCATCGGCCGGACGCAACTCTAATGCTTCGAATACGCCTCTGTACCTGTCCGGGTGGCTCGTAATCTCTCCACTCAATGACCTGCGAGCTAACCTCCAATATTTCTCGTGGCCAAAAAGGTACGTAGAAATTACTCGGAACCCACAATGGCCATCCCCATTTACATCTGACCACCCTGTACAATAAGGCTGAAAAAATGCTGGCACACACTGAATGTCTCCACCAGACCCTGTTAAGTAATTACGTTACAGTAAATAAACAAACCTTCAACATGTAATCTATTCACAATCACACTAAAATAAAGGACTTATTTACATGTCCTAAATGGAGATCCACCATCAAAACCTGTATGAATGCGGTGTGATCTACCGGTTGATCGACCTGATGACCCTGAACGGCACCTGCCACGCCGGCCACGTGTAGCTCTTTCGCGTGAGCTCCACTCGCGCATAACAGAATGATGTAATCTATTTGGTGGTCGCCCCCTTTGGGGTCCCGATGTACCTGGCTCTCCAACACTGGCCATGTCAGGGTACATCTGCTCTACGTACGCCCTATTCAACAGCCGGGCCAAAAAAGACGGACTGGTAGATACGGTGGGGACTACTTCCTCGTTGAAATACCTTAACAAACATATATATCAACTCCAAATATTTCTTCAAAACAAAAAAAATTGTCAATTCAATTGCATAATATTAAATGTCATAATTGAAATTCGCACCTGATGTCCTCATCAATGTAATTCGCATCCCCATGTGATGGCACAATGGTCAGCCTCTTCCAAAACTCATGCACGTGTGGAAGTAAGGGATATTCAGGCAATGACTGTGCCTTGAATATGTCACACGCACAGGGAATACCACGTGTCACCTTGGGCACACATCCACATCGCTCAAGTACAAGGCCTCCCAACTTATCCTTCCGCCGAACTTCTTTCCTAACCAACTTCAAACAATGGTGTGACACGTACTTGTTCAAATAACAGTATGGATATCCCTGCATACTTGTTTGAGTCGTGGAGATGGAAGCCTCAAGGGAGCCTCTATAATAATGTCAATTAAAAATAAAATTAATCGAATTATCTAAATAAATAGAAGCATACCAACAAATTAAATTCAAAGACATTAAACAACATCAGCTATAAACAATTAAATAAGAAAACTAACCCGATGTGAGGGTACAAGTGGCTGAGGTGAGAGTCAATCTTTGTGAACAAAGTGTCAAGGGAATTGGTGGAAGAATTAAGCCAATCTTTCATAGCAGCATGCGAAGCCTCTACTCTGTTAGTGGAAGTATTACCAAAGTGGAGAAATTGATTGGTCCAGGCTCGAACAAATTTCTCCTTGTGAATGAGCCATGTAGTCTCTAGATATTCAACAGCCAACGGCTCAAGGAGAGTGTACTTAACCTTGAAATTCTGCAATATACGATTAAATTCCTCTACTGTCGGAGCCTTAATGATTTTCTTCCACCAGTTGTCATGAATATCACATGCTAAATTTTTGTTCCTCCTCCCAACATTTTTTTCCAACCACGCGTTCACATCACGCCCAATATGCCACAAACATAACAAGTGATGTGAAGCGGGAAAATGATCCTTAATCGGCTGTAACAAGCCCAACTCCCTATCTGTCACAATCACACTAGGTGACAAACTAGCCGGCAGCAAAAATCTCAAGTTCCTCATAACCCAGTCATATGTATCCTGTTTCTCATTCCTGACAATAGCAAATGCAATATTGAAATTCTTATTTGTAGGAGTCATACCTACCATCTCGACGACAGGCATTTGGTACTTGTTCGTCTTGTAGGTAGAATCAATCCCAACCACCCAATACCATCTGTTGAACATCTGAATTGATGTTGGATGTGCAAAGAACACATGTGTGATCTCATCAGTGTTCGCATCCTTCAGAATCTTCAGATAGTACTGCTTCTCCTCAGCCAAATGAATAAATTGCTGCCCAATATTCCTACCTTCCAATCCGGCGGTTTTCATCTCTCCTTTCAAATTGTACACAGACTTGATTGGTACCTGGGAATCGGGAAACTGTTTATTAACAGCTTCCCAAACACACTTTGGCTTTACATTCGAACGCAGCATAAATTCAGCAACAGCCTTTGAATCCTTTGTAAAATGGCTCAACTGTCTGTGACCATATGGATGCATTATACCTGTAAATCACATGTAATTATAACAACAATTAATACATACAACACATCAATCAACTTAATTAATATTATGCGCAAATAATGAAATACCAGTGTGATTGTGAGTTGACGCTGCTCCTGGGTTTGTATAAACCTTGTGCCGTCCTAAATCAATCCGCTTACAAGTCAACCTAAAGGGGCAATTAGTGCCGCTCCTTCTTGTATTCTTCCGTCTAGTTGGGATAGGGGCTTTGGCAGGATCTCTCCATCGCTTGCACGAGAAGTAGTACGTCGCAAATCCTTGGTTACCTCCCCTCTTTGTAATCACAAACTTCAGCCTCTTAGCTATTTTCTGGCAATATTTCAAAGCCTTGCCAATAGTTCGAAACTCTCTGTCAATCTTGAAATATCCACTCAAATCTGCGCCAGGTTCAAGTTCCACCGGCTCCCCATGAGTATTATCCGCCTCATTGTCATTTACATCCTCATCTTCATCGTCATCCTCCTCTTCGTTCTCCGCCTCCTCATCATCATCATACAACTCATCCTCATCGTAATCATCATTGTCAGCCTGTAGATGAATACACAGATTAATTAAAATTACAGCACAGTTATGATTCTTCCAATCAAAAAACGCAACAATTTAAAGTTTTTTAATGCATGAAACGCACCATTTTTGCGTTTTTGCAGATAAAAACGCTACAAATGTGCGTTTTTGTCTGCAAAAACGTAATAAGGGTGCGTTTCGTACATAAAAAAACGCAACCAGATGTGGTTTTCAGCAACCTAAAACGCAGAACTTTTTATATAATGCATGTCAAAAACGCAGCTCTTTTCATATAATTCATGTCAAAAACGCAACATTTTTTATATAATGCATGTAAAAAACGCAACACTTTTTATATAATGCATGTCAAAAACGCAACACTTTTTATATAATGCATGTCGGAAACACTAAAAAGCCACTTTTTCTACAATCAGAAACGCTAAAAAGGGACGTTTGACCGATTCCTAAACGTTATTTTAGCGTGTTTCGACATACAATATTTTTAAAAAAACTTATATAACTATAAGGTACGGAAACTTACCATATCGTGATGATTCGCGTGCTAAATATTCTTTCGCCGCCAACTGAATGATCCAACAATGTTTTTAAGTTAAGAATTTATCTGGATTTGATTTTAGGGTAGTTGTTGTGTATGAATTTTTCAGCCAATTCACATGAATGTATGTAAACGTTTTTTAACTTCTGTACATGTCATAAACGCAACATTTTAACGAGCGAACCATGGTGGAAACTTCAAATTTTGACGTTTATTGTGTAAAAAACGCAATATTTTAACGAGCGACCCATGGTGGAAACATAACATTTTTGCGTTTTTTATATGCAATAACGCAGACATTTGGCGTTTTTCATATTCAAAAAACGCACCCGATTTGCGTTTTTTACATATAAAAACGCAATTTTGGATAAATTTTGTATGTCCAAAACGGTTTTTCATTGCGTTTTTTTGAGATTAAAACGCAATTTTCACCCCTTTTTTCACATAAAATCTGTCAATTTTTTAGTTTTTTTGATCTTAGGGGCATTTGGGTCATTTTATTAATATTTTTATTTTTTTTTGTGATACAAATAGCAAATTCATGATACAAATAGCAAGTCCCTTAAATAAAAGGCTTGTTCAAAAAAATTAAATAAAAGGCAATATAGGCATAACGATTTTGTTAACAAGATTGGTGGCTTAACCTTTTGTTATTGTTACGATGATACCTTACCGCCAAGGAAAACAAATACAATTAATATGAAATTATAATAAATTTTTATAATCAATGAAATCATATTAATATTAAATAATTTTTAAATTATAAATATTTTATTACATGAACTCAAAATTTATATGCGCCTCAGCATTCTCATGAATTGAATTCAGAACCTCTTATCCTAAAAAGTTATTATTAATAATACACACTTACATTTTGCTTTAATAGATTCATGATTATTAAGAACTAAGGATTTTTTTTATATATATAAATATAAAGATGACTAATGGAAACTAAAAATTTAAAACTCGTTTATTAAAACGCGAGGGATTAATTTTGGTCAACGTGAGGAATAAATTGCACATTGCCATCTAAGTTTTGTTTATTCGCGCTTTCTTACCCCCAAACTTTCCCAGCGATTTCAGTTACAGGCTTTACAGGTGAGTTCACTCACGTTTCGCTGAGATCTTCCTTTCTTTGCGAACTCAGACGAAAGAAAAGCGGGAGAGAATCCAGAAAGGCGTAAACTTTGGTTGGTGCAGATGAGCGGAGGGAGGGAAGGAGATTGGGAGTGCAGCGGCTGCGGGAATCGAAATTATGCGTTTAGGTGCTTTTGCAACCGATGTAAGCAGCCCCGACTTCTGGTCGACAATAAAACGCCCGCCGATTCCAAATGGCTTCCTCGCATCGGCGATTGGATCTGCACTGGTATTTTTCTGGGTTTAATTAAGTATCAACTCTCATTTGTGGACGTGGGGTTTTTTTTCTTAATAGATGGAAGTTGTTCGGATAGCATTCGGTTGTTCCCTTTTGTTTCCCCCTTAAGTTTGATTCTTGTTTAGCTTAACTAGGAGGTAGATGCTAACCCAAGAATTATGAAGTAGAGTAACACTCAAGAGCTGCATCTTCTATTTTTTTAACTTGTTTTTTCTTTTGGTGGAACAATCCTGTGCTTTTCTTCTGTGGAATTCTGAATCTTATGAGTTTCCACCTAACCTTGCTCTGAAGATCAAAATTTGTGTATCTTTTATGGGGGAAATTCAGAGAAAATGAAGCTTCTTTCTGTTTTGATTTGGGCTTTTAAGTGAACTTTTGATACGTCCGAGTCTGCTTTACTGGTAGTTATGCTCTACACTGAGCAGCTCTATCAGAGAAGTTAGAGATGTATGCTTTTGATCCCACATTTCAGTGAAAAAATGTCAAATTTCAACAGAATCCGGATATTACTCAAAGATTTTAATATTACCCTGATTGTTTCTAGTTTGTCATTGTATAATTCGTAGTTTGTGTTACTATGGGACATTTGCTAGTACTTTGATGGGGGCGTTCGGTACTGCTGGACACGTTAAAGGTTGAAATGTGTTTAAGCGATTGACTTCCATTGATCATTGCATTTAATTTCTTTCTTCGTTTGTTCATTTAGAAAATGGTTTAATATGATCTTGTTTGGGCTACAGTGTCGTGCATATGACTTCGTTCATTAATTGAAGTTGCCATCTCATTATATAATTGTTTCCTCTTTCTTGTAAGGCCTTTAGCTTAGCTTTCAATTAGGTTGAGCACTAAGTTGTCATGTTTTTTATGTATAATTTTGTATGGATGGCGTGTTGGCGTGTGTTTCTTGGATTATTTCAACTTCGGGGGTGCGTGTGTATGGCAATGGATGAATAGGTTGCACTAACAACAATTATGCATCAAGAGAAAAGTGCAAAAAATGTGGGCAACCGAAGGAGGTAGCAGCAATGCCAGCTATTGCCATCCCTGGAGCTTCTCTCCCAACTTATCCAAATTATTTTGCCAGGGCACAAGCAGAACTGGAGCAAAAGGTGAACTTGGGATTATTTGGAAATGGAGGTCTTCAACAGTTGCTTCCTCTCAGCTCTAGCTGGTCTGCAAGCGGGGCTGATATATTTGGTTTACAACCACCTTCTGCTTGGCCTGTGAGTGTGAGCAACACTTCTGGAGTACTGAATGGTAACATAGCTAATCAGCTGGTTACTGCTCCAAAAGGTTGGCGGAATGGTGACTGGATCTGCCCTTGTGGCTTTCACAACTATTCTTCTCGTGCACAGGTACTGCCAATCTAGACTCCTTTCCACTGACTAAATAAATTTACTTAAAAGTGGATGGTAAACAATTTGCATCTGAATTTGATGGGACGATAAATTGTTATGTAGTGTAAGAAGTGCAATGCTCCAATGCCAGCAGCTGGACCTTGTTCCTTTGTCAGTTCAACAGCCACAGGTTTGTGCATGTGAATCGTCCTTTTCCCAGATACCTTCTTCTTTTTTATAGCAAAATTCTGTGAAATTTTTTTGAGCGTTGTGCTTTTTCTAGCATTTTCTCCAAGTCTTGCATTTTGATCCTCTGGTAAATTTTTTTTTTCTCTTGGAAGGTCTTGGAACAAAACGGCTAGCTTCTGAAGAACTTGTTCATGAACTGGATAGTAAGAGACTAAATGCAGGACAGGTATGATTCAATTCTCAAATGTCATGTATATCTCAATACAGGATACCTCAATTGCTCATCCTTTTTTTTATTTCTGATTCTCTGAATTTACAGACATACGGGCTGCAGCAAGCATTTTCAGGTCAAGAATCTGCTGTGGGTTCCAGTGCCAATGTGCCAGCTATCAGGTACTCAAAATTCCCAAGTGGAAGTTCAGCTCTGACTCCAAATTTGCAGTTTAACCTACGGGTGCCACCTCCTGCACCTGCCCTTCTCGGCAAAGGGTAATATATTATTGACACTTCAGTTTTTTTCCCCTTTTTGTCATCGATCATAGGATGCAGAATGGATGTGATTGTGTTTTGGTTTTTTTATGCGTGGATTGCTGTATTCATCGGTGACAGGGTTACTTTTTCAGTTAAAATTTCATGCCTCACTTTTCCTTATTTCTCTGTGGATCAGCTAATACCTTACTATATTAGCTTCCGTTTTCGTTTTCTAGTTACTTGTATTGAATTGGGATACTCGTGTTTGAACCTGCGATGACAGGCGACAATCAGTAGCTTTGAATTTGTTTCGTGTTCAGTATCATTTTAAGAGCTAAATTGGAAAAGGCTTTGATTTGAGATTTCCTAATCAATTTTTTTCTCCATTTATCCATAATACAATAATTGCATTTACTGGTGTGATGAACTGATGATGCATGGAGCATGAGAATGTAGTTTTGTTGTATAATGCTTTTCTTCATCACTTTCAATTGTATCTAGCAGGGCAAAACAATGGCGTGATGGGGATTGGATGTGCTCTAACTGCAATAATCACAATTATGCTTCTCGATCCGAATGTAACAGGTCAGTTCACGTAGAGCTTTGCCTCCCATTCTACCCACCATTTTTTTCTTTTTTAAAGTGTATCTACATATGTTTCATACTCCCCTGTGTCCCCCGTGGAAAAGTGGGAACACGCGGGCATCCTTACGTGCGAATGATCGCTGATTGCTAAAGTTCTTTTGGATTTTCAGGTGCAAGACACAGAGAGAGCTGCTTGTTCAGTCAGTTAGTGTTGCATAACTTACTTAGCATAGAGAAGTTATTGGACATTTCTTAGTTTTAAGGGGTTTGAACCAGCCTGTTTTTTGTTGGAAAATTACATGCAAACGAATGGCTGAAAATAGATTGATTTTGGGTACAAATATATTTGAGTGTGGAGCGAGTTTATCAATCTTATGTAGATTTTCTGCAATATTTTTCAGAATACTCGCACTGTTCTAAAAGGCCGCCATTGTTCATTCAGCATAACACCATTTTCCCATCATCTCTAATAAGCACTGGCTAAATACAACTTTTCAGACAAAATTTGACCCTCTTTTCTGCTCCATTCACTCCTGTAAAAACTACAGAAAATAATGAACAAGTGATCCCATTCTCATGACCCTTTGAAAATGGAGGTGGGTTCCAATGGAGGAGCATCCAGCTGGTAAAGATTGAACGCAGGACCAACAAAGCGGAACACAATCCAACCTCCAATGACAATGAAGATGGAAGCATAAGCGAACTTATTGAGCCAGAACAGAAGACCCTTCTCTCCCATGTACAGCTCCACTGCCTTCTCATTAAGCGTCATGGATTCCCACTCCTTCTTCGGAGCTGCCGCCTTGATTTTCTGGGGCTGCCCACCAATCCCATCTTCCTGCTGTTGCTTTCTTCTTCTTCTTGAGCCTCTTTTGAACCGAATCCCCTCGTCGGGGGGCGTTATGGGTGGTGGAGTTGGGGCAGCCGATGCGCTTCCCTCGTTGTTGATGGTCTCACCGCCATTGCTGCTACCGCCGTCCCCGCCGGCGCTGCTTCTGATGGGGGCGAGTAAGAGGGATGGAGGGTGGTGTTGGTGGTGGTGGGATGATGATGAGAGGGAAACTGCGGGTGGGAGTGGGTTGAAAGGCCTGGGCAAGGATAGCATGGCGGGGTTCATTACTGGTTTTTTTGGAGCCACTAGAATGGATTTTCTTATCCCTTTTATCCTCCAAAATAAAATTCTCCACCCTTTCTACCAAATAATTATTATTATTTTTTAAAAAATTCACTTAAATCGATATAAATTTGGACCTTCAATTTAATTTTTAATATTAAGAATCAAATTTTATTTGTATAAGAAAGTAACTATTTTATTTATTTATTTTTTTAATATAAAGTGACTCGAACTCAACACTATCTATTATTTTAAGTGAGAAATACCTATTGATAGAAAATAAAAATATTAAAAATCTATAATCTATAATCTATAATTCTATAATTATATACTAAAATAAAATAAGAAAAATTTTGAAATAAAAAAAATGCTTACGTGTGTTTGTCTAATGACTTATTTTCTCACAAATTTTCTCCTTAATTTTCTTTACCTTTTTCTCTATAAATAATTACTTTTTCTTTCTCTAAATTTTTATATTATTTAATGTCATTTTAATTATGATTATTTAAAATGAATAATAACAATACTCATCTCATTATCTAAATATATTTCTTTTTTTTAAAAAAAAATTATTTTCTTTTCTTTCAAAAAAATATATATTTCCTTTTGTTTGTTATTCTTTTTATTAATAAATTTTCAAGTTATATTCATCATCTCAATATTTTTAAAAGTTATATTTATCTTGGCTGTTTTCTTTAAAAAAAAATTGTAAATAATTATGGAAAAGATTTTGTGCAGAGCTTTTAAAGAAATCAAATTTATTGCTAGGAATGAGAAATATATTCTGGTTGACTTAATTTTTCAAATTTAGTAACATAATTAATATTATCATTAAATGATTTAAATATTTTAGAATTAAAATTTAACTTTAAAAAATGAATAAAAATTATTTTTTAATAACAATTATTAAATCCCTGTTACGATCCTAATCCAGTTGATAAACTAAAATAGTGTAAGAAAACCTAAAGCTAATGAAACTATAAACGAGTTTAAGGTTTGTTTATTGTTCTATTTGAAAGAGGAAATACAACGTAACGAAAGCTATCTAGAGTGACGTCGTCTCCTGTCCGCGGCTGTTGTCCCCACTTTAATAAGCATAATTTCCAAATAATACTCTGAAACTGAAATTAAGCAATTATAGTAGAGTAGTAAATTTCAGATTTATGAAATCTCGATCTCTTTAATGTTGCTTATAAGAATTTGGTCCTCAGTCGGTGTTGAATTGCCTATATAAATAAACTAACCGCCGGACTAACTCCGCCGTCAATTTTACTCCCTTCCTCTTTTTTTCACTTGAAAATCCCAGTTTTCCAATTGAAGAAACAAGGAAAGCCAAGGGAGTTGTTCAATCGGTGATCCGCCAATTTGAATCGTTGTTACTGATTTGCTATGGCAAACCACCACCACCACCACCGCCAGCTACCCGGTACTCAGAAAGACGATCCCTTTTTGCTTAAATATGACGCCACCGAACTCCGCATCGCCTCCGAATTCCTCTCCAATTGGCTGCCTTTTCTCTCCAGCGGGCTTTGCCGCCGTTGCACGCAGAACCTCTCTGAACGCATTCGATCGCTGGATGCTATTGCCAGTGGTACGGTTCTGTTTGGAATTTAATGCGTGCGAGTAATTGTATTTGTATGTGTTTTTACTTTCCGGAATATATGTAATTGGTTCTCAAATATCGTGTTTCTGTTGGTCAATTTGTAATCTTGCTAGTTGATCTCGAATTTTTTTCTTATTTTGTTTTAGGCTGAATTTCAAGTGAGTCCTTGCAACAGTTATGAAGTTAATTTGTTATTTAGGAGGTAGAATACTACATAGGTGCCTGCCCTGCCCTGCCCTGCCCATGTGGGTTAATGGTGTTCTTGCTGGAAGAATTTTACTTTATCAAAATAAATAAATTTTAGTAATCGATAAGTAGGAGCCAGGGATTTTAGACTAGGAACATATATAAGAAAGTGAGCATCTTCAGAATAAAGATTCAATGAAGACTGACGACAAAATAAGTGCAGAAAGATGTTCAATGTCTGAGAGTGTTGAAGAGAAGTGAGGAATATGCATCTGAAACCTGTCCTTTTATGGTGTTAGTTCTGTATTTATCTGTGTAAGGATTAAGTGCTATTTTAATTTTTGCAAAATTTTGGTGATAGAGATAAGGTAGAATGCAAGATCGAGTGAATCTAGATTGTTCATATGCTGTTTAATTCCATCATACTGAATGTCATATAAGGAGGGAGCTATTATGTATCTGAGCTTGATTATAAGGAAAAGAGAATGCTGACTAGTTTATTTGGTGCTTCAGAAGGAAAGCCCACTTAGAAATGTTGTGATCGATATGGTCAATCTGATCTTGCTGTTTTCTCTATTGTGTTTCTAACTGGATTCTCCGTGCTTATGATTTCAGAAGCTGATAGTAAAGAAGCCTTGAAACAAGAAGCTGAGAGTGGAGACAACTGCGACACTCACTCTCTTGGAAGTTGGAAGGATGATGCTGATGTGAATGATATTGCTGATATCCATTCTTTAGGTTCTTTCCAAGATGGGGAAGATGGTTCGTCAGAGCCTGTTGCTGAGATGGAATCTGAGGCCTCCACTAGTGAAACATTTAGCTCACTTCCAGCACCTTCTGAAGTTCCCAGGGTGAAAATGTCATGGGCTGATATGGCTCTGGAAGATGAGCTTGAGGCAGAGGAAGAGAATGAAGTCAACAGTAGGGAGGTGGGCAGCGGAAATGATATTGCCGAGGAGGAAATAACGGTGGAGGAAGTTAAGCCCAAGACACAGTTGACAAGGGACCAAAGAGAGTACATTCGGTTTACTAATGTGAAAAGAAAGAAGGATTTTATATGTTTGGAGAGAATTAAAGGAAAAATTGTCAATATTGTTGATGGCCTTGAGCTACATGCTGGTGTCTTTAGTGCTGCTGAGCAGAAGAGGATAGTTGATTACGTGGAAACGCTTCAGGAGAAGGGAAGGAAAGGTGAATTGAAAGGTAAATGACTTTTGATCTACAAACTTATAAACTCTGTCCTATTTGTGACCAGCTTTGGTTAGTGTTCTATTTGTTGGTTAATCAAATGATTCAAGGCATGTCTGTTTCTGGCGAGTGGATATGAGAGCAATATGTTTTAACACATCTGGAAGGGTGCAAATTTCTGCATGCATTCATACTGTTATGTTCTGGGGACCGTCTCACTTTACCCTAACATGCAATAAAAGTGTTGGTTTTTCCAATGGCATTCAGATTTAGTAATTTTCTTCAGTTTAGATTGGTGTGTTTAAAATTAATGCTGGGATAGGTTTACCTATTATGCATGGGTTTTGTGCTGTACTATCTTTCGGTGTTTTGGGACTTCCTTTATATTGAACTGAAGTATTTATATTCTTCCTTCTTGCAAAATGCAAGAGTGGTACCTTTCTTGTAACAGTACCGTCTAGTTTGATCATGATTTTTAGGAGTTTCTTGACATGTCAAGTAGCTTATCGCCTGAAGGTTTATTTTTAGGACGCACTTTTACTGCACCACAGAAATGGATGAGGGGCAAAGGTCGAATAACAATCCAGTTCGGTTGCTGTTACAATTATGCAACGGTAAACTCCTCTTCTGTTGTTTGTGTTGTATATTCACCTGCATTATAAGCTGGATTCATCCTATGCTTTGCATTGTTGGGAAGCTGACAGTTTAGTCTCTTGCTCTTGACAGGACAAAAATGGTAATCCCCCTGGTATCCTAAAGAATGCAGAAGTGGAGCCTATACCTCAACTTTTAAAGGTTATGATTAAAAGGCTGATTACGTGGCATGTCCTCCCACCATCTTGTGTTCCAGACAGCTGCATTGTCAATATCTATGATGTGGGGGATTGCATACCACCACACATTGACAATCATGATTTTGTTCGCCCATTCTGCACTGTGTCATTCCTCAGTGAGTGTAATATAATATTCGGATCAGATTTGAAAGTTGTTGGTCCGGGCGAGTTTGCTGGTGCGATGACAATCCCCTTGCCAGTTGGGTAAATATCATCTATCTTTTTTCTTGTCTTCATATCATTTGGTAATGCTTTTGGTACCTGTGATTGACTTCATGTGTTCATGAAAAGGTATGATTTACCTTTTTCCTTTTTAACTGGTATTTCTTGGTTGTGATATTATTTCTCCAGATCTGTTCTTGTGCTGAATGGTAATGGTGCTGATGTAGCCAAGCATTGTGTGCCTGCTGTTCCCTCAAAAAGGTACAAAGTCAAGCTTAGGGCACTGGCTTATTCTTTCGCTGTTTGTTGGAGTTGCTGACACCTTTCTATTTTTTTATTTCCCAGAATTTCAATTACATTCAGGAAAATGGATGAATCGAAATGTCCTGTTGGACACGTTCCTGAACCTGATTTGCAAGGTCTTCAGCCACTAAACTTTGGAGTGGACAAGACAATAAAAACGAGATCTCCAAATTCCAGGGAACCTGGTAGACGGCAGTTTGTTAAAAGAGAAGATAGAGAGGAAAACTTTGCAGAAGTAAGAGGATCGACACAGAGAAGGTCGGAGGCGCCGCAGTCGAACAGAAGTCGACAAGGGCCTCCTAATAGGCGGAGGGTCAGGTTGCATTTAGAAAGTTGAGGGGGTATGTCTAAGTTGAATTTTAGTTTGTGGTGACATGAAGAGCGAGAAGTTGGCTGTAATCATGTCTTGGTTTCTACTTGGAAGTTTCAAGCATTGTGCCCCCTCCCTAGGAAAATTTCAGGCAACATGTGGATAGTGGATTATTGATTTGTATGTGGAGGTCTTTCTTCTGCTTGGCATATAACTCCAGCCGAGCTTACTTACCAAACCAAGACTCGGGTGGTTTCTTTTGACAGAAAGGGTCCGGTTGAAGCGGAATGTTCATATGCATAATATAACCAGGTAAATAAATTTTGAAGCCTGAGGTTCATGGCTGATACGTTGTTGTGATGGTTTGGCAGTGGCATCAACAGCAGGAAGTTGATCTGAGGTTGAATGCGACTACCAAAATGTATCATGATTCGTGAGTTGAAGGACAGTGAAGCTGTTTGATTGATCGGCATTCATATAAGGTTCAATTTGTAAACCAAAACTTTTACAATAGTTAATGTTATACATTGAGATTGATAGTATTATCTGCTGTTTAGACATGCTTATATCTTGCTGTGGCTACCTACCATGAATCCTTAATTGTCCAGACCTTTTACAATCAGAGATGTACCTATGGATCCATTTATTCTGTTTTGACCAAAACATTAGGGGAGTTCATTTTTAGAAATAGAAAAGAGGAGCCTTTGCAGCAATTCAGATCCAATAGGGGTAGACAGGCCAATACCTAGTTTGATTATTATCATTATTATGCACATGACAACTGCTCACAGTTTTCATACAGCCATTTATGTTTGTAGAAAACAAGAAGAGTCAAACAGTTACTAATAGTACTACTACTACTACATCTCAGTTCCAAGAAAAAAAAAAAAAAAAGAAACTTGAAAATCTTGCTTATTTGTTGTGTGGTCCTGGTCCAAGCAAAGGATGTAGCATGTACAGATTTGGGTCATATGTGTTTTGGTTGAGAACTGAGAGAAGTGAGGAAGTACATTAGAAAGGGTCCACAACCTATGATACTAGTAGTGTACTAGCGATGAGTGAAGACAGAGAGGAAAAGTAAGAGAGTCCTCTCCTCCCATTGTTGTCCATACTCAAATGTCTAAAAAGGCCATTGGCAGATTACTATATACATTACTACATTGTACGTGGGAACATCCATTCTTGGTAAGTTTGGTTTCTTCACGCAAATCAAGTGATGCCATAAGTTTGGTAATTCTTGGGGGGTATTTTTATTACACTATACCACCCCCCCTCCCCCTCTTCCCCCTTTGTTAGTTGTTATTACAACACACTACACAAACATGGATGGTGAAGTTATGTTTTGTAGCTGCAGTTGTATCTGTTTTTAGTTTGTGACTGTCACTTGGTATTGGTTATAAAGAAAAGCCAAATATGAAAAAAATGAGAACTACCATGTGTGTGTGAGTGTGTGAGAAAGAAAGAAAGAAAGAAAGAAAGAAAGAAAAAGCGATCTGAAGATGATGATGAGGGTAAATCTTTGGAGATAGGGGAGAGAAAGCCATAACAATTGACATGAAGAAGAAGGAAGAAGAAGATGCATACATACTATTAATTATTACCCGAAAGAACAGGGGAGAAGAGAGTAGTAGAGGGGGGGGGGCTGTGGTTGCTGCTGCTAGCTACAGAAGTATGTGTACGTAGTACTCCTAGTATTAGTATTAAAGAGTTGAAGTGAAGGGTTTTGCAAATTACACCCCTACTACTTGTTTTGTGGTGTTATTACTCAGTCTGAGGTAAGCAAAGCAGCTGTGTGAGTGAGACCAAGATTCTGGAAGAATAGAGGACGAGGTTTTTAACTGATCATTAACACTTAATTTTATACTGTGGACCAAATCGAACTCATCTGATTGTGGGTTGTGGGTGATGACGACGATCAGATGAAGAAGAAATAAAATATACTAGCATGCATGATTGGAAAGAAAGAAAGAAGGCCAATGTTTGCGTTGCGTTGCGTTGCGTGTGTTAATGAACCATCAGACAAATGGATGGAATGAATATTGAAAAAAAGAACAGTAATCTTATAGTATATGAAAATGCATGGAAAACATAAGTGGTCATGGATCATGATGATGGATAGTGTCAAAATCAAACAAATAATGCAATCTCAAAAGGTGAACCTCCACCCCCCTCCCCAAAGGACAAAAAAATCAGGAGGGGGGGGGGGTGGGGGGGGGGGGGGGTGGTTTGCTGTTCAAAATGATGAGAATTAGAACTTCTTTTATGGAGAAAATATAAGGGGGATGAGACTGTTGAAGGGGGGCCAGACCAGAATACTATGAATTGAAGGTGGGAAAGAAAGACTACTCTGAATGAATAGTTGTATTTAGTTTGTGCATCAACAGTAGCAGTTGTATATTAGAATCCAATAACTTAATACCACTACTACTACTTCTACTACTTCCCTTTCTGCTGCAACAATCAATACTATAATTATTCTAGTACGATATTCCAAAATCAGTATCACTTGTTGCGTAAATTTTGTAACATGGAATTAGTTATCGATAATCACTCAGTTATGAATTTAGTGGAAATAGGGTAAATTAATAAAAGAAAATCCCCGGAGAGGGACTAGAGAGCCAGAGGGTGGTCCATAAAGTTGGAAAAAAAAAACCGAGCATGAAGAGGAAAATCTGGAAAGGAGGGTGATCTCAGAGGATTTGTGTACGTAGCACCTAAAAACCTAAAGCCCTTTTATTTGATTAATCATCCCCCAGTAGTAGAATATGAAACCCTAGCTACCTTATACCATTAGCACTGATACTATAGCCCTTTTTTTTTTTTTTTTAATATTAGAATTCAGTGTGGCTGGCCGCAGAGACAGATCATTGAGGAGCAGCAGCAGCAGCAGCAGAAGAAGAATAATGGAGACCAAGAAAGTTGGGATTTGGAAAGAAGAATGCGGCGTTGGAAAAGAACCCTCCACCCTCCACCCTCTTCCTCCTCCCTCCTCCTGATACTGCTGCTGCTGCTTCTGCTCCGGTGACAATGATGGAGCTTTTGATTATGTTATCTTCGAATCAAAATCTGATCAATCATCCATCATCATATCCTCCCCCAACCCTAAACCCAATCTCAATAGTATTGCATGTCTCCTTCTCCAGTTGTTGCTGAGCGTACCATCTTCACTGCTTTATGTACAACCCACATATATATATATAGCCCCCCCACATCCTACATTCTTACAGCTACAGAGTTGTGGCTCCCTGCATTTATTTTGGGGAGGCGTGCTCTACTCCTTGCCAACAACAACAATATGATTATTTTTCATCGTTTCAAAAGAAATAACTCACGTCAACTTTATTATCTTATTTCTTTTATATTTTTATCTTATGATTTTAATTTTTTAAAAAAAAATATCAATATATATTCTCGTATTTCTCTCTTAATAATTCAAATTTGAAAACGTCAATCATTAAATTATAATATTTTCAAAAAAACATTTCATTTTCTTTTTTTATTATTATTTTTCACACTAAACATCCTATTAAAATTCATTGTCGGTAATTTTAAATCGGAATTAGAAATTAATGAGTGAAGAACGAACCCAAAGAATTTACGTGATTTTTTTTTTTTTTTGTAAATGAGTTGTGACAAGAAGGAGACGTAATTGTAGTCCATAAGGTATGTATGAGCCATTCAACTGTCACATTGAGGCATTCCAAACACTGACACCCAATGAGTTTAAGAAATGGAATCATTTGCTCTACGTGGCTCCGATAGGGCCTAATGCAATTATATTTCTACTATTCAAATTAATATTATAAATAAAATAATTATTTGCAATTATAAAGTACCAAAAATTGTCATTAATGAAATTAATTTAATAATACCATTTTATTAATTTTTGGGTAAACCTGAAAAGTTTTGGTCATATCAGTAACACAAGTCAGTTGCTTAACTAATAGAATTAAGGTTCCGTTTTATAAAATTTAATCTGATATCTGAATTCTGAATTCTGAAATCTGAATTCATTAAATTAGTTCTGTTTGATAAAATTAGAAAATATGTCTGAATCTGAAATCTGAATCATGAAGTATGAATTATAAAATAAATTTATAAAATTAAATATATTTAAATTTTAAATTAAATCACCTTATTTAAAAAAATGTTATAAACATATTTTTTTAATATATAACATAATTTTTAAGATGTGTAATTTTTTATATAATAATGTGAAATTCTACTAATAAAAATATTTTAAAAACTTTTAATAATAAATTAGAATGTTATTATTATTTAAAACTAAAATATTAATTAAATAAATATCACATATTAATTAAAATTATAAAAAAATAAAAATCCATGTCATAAATATGTTTTTTATTTATTTAAATGATAATTTTTTAAAAAAAATATTTAATAAAATAAAAATTATTTAAAGAAAAAACTAAAAATAATAATAAATATTGAAAATAAGAAAAAATTTGTAATCAATTCAGTTCACCAATAAGTGATTCACCAATCACTTATTTTTAAGCTAATAATTGTACTTGCAATTCAGACACACTTCAATTCTTAAGACTTTGAATTATAGTTATCAAACACACTTAATTATTAAGTACTTAATTAAAAAAGTTCTTAATTCATTAAGTCATAAACAAGTTGAGTTATCAAACACTCTTAATTAATTAAGTACTTAATCTATTTAGAATAAGTACTGAATTAGTTTATCAAACAGACCATAACAGAGAACACAATAGAAAGATACTATAAAATAAACAAAGAACAAAAAGATAAATGTTTCAAAATTTTGCTAAATCCTTCAAATATTCAAACTAAGAGATCATATTTGGTCAAATGATTTAGGTTTAATCATTTGTGTTGTATTTGTCCCTCTCAAACCTTTGTCGATCCAAATAATTTTACTTAAATTTTTGATTGTCAGTATTGGTCATTTTTAATATAAAATAATAATTTAATTCGTTATAACTTACTTAAATTTACTTTTTACTTAACAATTATTTATATATAATTTATTCAACTATTTTATAATATGTATTTTCTTTAATATTTAACTCATTTAAATATATTCATAACCCGAAACGATATTAAAATTCTAAATATGTTAAATATTAAAGATTATTTAAATCGTAAAATAGATCGAACAAATCATATTATACTGTTATTTTTTCTTTTTCTTTTTTTGTTAAAGGGAAAAAACGACAATAAAAAGAATTATGGGAGACTATTTTGATAAATTAAAATTTATGAGAAACAAAAGTGATACACCTTCTATAATCAGGGACGAAAAAATCATTTAAACCAATAATTTAAAAGCTAAAAACTTCAAATATTGAAAATTTAAAATACTTTTACTACAATAATAAAATGTTAACACTTTCTACTTAAAACTAATAATTAGAGCCATTTAAGTTCCACTTTTTCTATGTACTAAAAAAAATCGTTAAATAAAAGTTAGTATCATATGGTAAACCCTTTTTTAGGGTATCTTCAAATCTTCCATAAAAGTAGTTATAACTCTCTCATATTTAACCCAAAATCTTATAGTCATTAGAGCACAAGAAATTCAAGAATAACAGTTAATAATATGGTTATTTTCACTATCTCGTGGCTTCTCCGCCTCTTTTAACTACATTATTTTCGACCATGAAAAGCATAATCCTATTATTGAACTAAAATAATTTTAACAAAATTTTTTTATAAAAAAATAATACATCATTCATACAAGTACTTCTGGTTACGAAAAAGGGTTACATTCTTGAACTATATAGTCCAAAAATTTACTGTTTTTAACCAAAGAACCCTAAGGGGGTGAAGTGAAGATTTAACTTTTAGGGCCATTGATATGGTACCCCACACAAAAATAAAAAAATAAAAAAAAAAACTTTTTAAGCAATAAAAAAATAAAAAATTTATTTAGAAGCATTCATTCTTTCTTTCTTCTTTCTTTCTTTCATTCTTGAGAGAAATAAAAAATTATCCCCACACTTTTCCCTTCCAATCAACAACATACTATCCATCATCATATCATTTCCATTCCCACATTCTTTCACCAGAAAGCCTTACAACAAATAAGAATAATGAAGCTAACTTTGCTTACCCTACATTCCTTTTCTTCCAAGCAAACTGATCAAATTTTTTCAAGAACAAAAAATAAACCATAAACCAACTCCTCTTTGGTTCAAAGTCCCCCCCCTCTTTTGTCCCCTTCCTTTTTGTTTAGGTTTATCCCTCCTCTCTTCTTTGCTCTGTCAACTTCAGTCCTTCTCCCTCAGATATCCTCTCTGATATCCTCTCTTTATCACCCTCCATGTGCCGCCCCCCCCTCCTCCCCCAAAAAAAAAAACCCCTTTTTATACTTGTCTCATTCTTCAATCTCTATTGCATTTGCACCAGCTTTTCTCTCACACATTGCTTCTCTTTTGTGCCCCTTCTTCTTGTTCTTCTTCTTGGGTTGCAAACTCTTTCAAATGGAGGCAAACCAACAGCAAAACCAGCAGCTGCCACCGAACGATGATCATGTTGGTGGTGGTGGTGGTAAAAGCAATTTCTTGTGCAGGCAGAGCAGTACCAGGTGGACTCCCACAACTGAGCAAATTAGAATCTTGAAGGATCTTTATTACAACAATGGAGTGAGATCTCCCAGTGCTGATCAGATTCAGAAGATCTCTGCTAAGTTGAGGCAGTACGGAAAGATTGAAGGCAAGAATGTGTTTTACTGGTTTCAGAACCATAAGGCTCGTGAAAGGCAGAAGAAAAGACTCACCGCTACTGATATTGTTCCCATGCATAGATCGGGTCTCTGGAGGCCCGATCAAGAATCTTTCTACAACAATACCGCCACCAACAAGTACCCTAACATGATTACTACTACTGGTACTTATTTTCCTCTCTTGTGTTATTATTCCTGGAATTCTTGCATTTGTTTTTTCAAGATTTGCACTTTTCTGGGGAAGAACTTTTGAGTTTTTGGAATTAATGTTCGTTCTCAGGTGCTCCCTCTTCTTCAACTTGTTCCCCTGGACTGACTGCTGCTTGTAGCCAAGTGGGAAACTATGGCTATGGATCTTTGGCCATGGAGAAAAGTTTCAGGGTGAGTCTCAGTAAAGAAAAGAACGTTTTTAGTCATAAATCTATAAAAAGAACTTCTCTTGAGTTTTGATCAAAATGAGATGACAAAAAAATGTAATCCTAGTTACATGATTGCACTTTTCTCATGAGTACCATATAAGTAAAACCCCAAAAGTTTGAGTAGAATATTACTAGTTTATGAGTGGATGCAGTTTCTTGAACGCCAAAAAGATTTCAAAATTGAAACTTTTTACAAATTTGCAACACCCCATTTTATGTTCTTGTGATCTTTTCCGTGGTATGGATGAAAAGAAGAAGAAAAAGAAGAAAGAAAGAAAGCTTTTTTCTATCATGTTGTGATGTGTATATCATACATAGTGTCTGCTGTGTGGCCACAGGATTGTTCCTTATCAACTGGTTTTAATGGAGGCAATGGAGCCATGGCCAACAATTTCTCATGGCCGACTGGGCTTGGGGTAGATCCTATTTACAGTTCTTCACCATACCATCACTTCTTTGACAAGAAATCAATTGGGGGTTTTTCAGAAGAGGATCATCAAGAAGAAGAAGAAGGTGATGATGATGATGAAGAAGAAGAAGAGGTCCAAGGAAAAGAAACCCTGCCACTGTTTCCCATGCATGCTGAAGACATATCTGCAGCAGCAGCAGCAGCAGCAGGCTTCAATAAGCAACAACAGCCAAATTGCTACTACCCAACCAACAACTGGTATCACTACTCCAACGGCAACATGGCCTGTTCTCGAGCTTCCCTTGAACTCAGCCTCAACTCCTATGGAGGAGGAGGCAGCAGGTCCAACAACTCCCCCTAAACAAGAACAATTAGCATGGATTCTACGACCCCTCTTCCCCTTAATACTCCTCCATAGACATATTATCCTAAAAATTATAGTGTCCAGTTTCAGCTTCTTTAAGAACGCTGTATCTTGAAGATCATCACATTTTAGTTACTATAATATGAGTTCTCAACTGTCTTTGTTTCAGTCCTAAAGAAAGTTATTTTGCTTTACTTTAAGTTCCCTTGTTAAATTTCTGATTCTTTCCATTATATGCAAAGAACCCGCAAACAAAAAGTAGTCATGGAGGAATTATCCAAGATTAGTACTTCATTAAGTACGTTTTCACACGAGAAGTATGATGAGTTCTTGGGTTCACGACAGAGATTTGGGTAGGGGGGGGACCCAGAATAGGTTTTTTTTTTTTTTTTTTTTTTTTTTTTTGGGGGGGGTGGGGGGGGTGGTGAGGTACTACGTAGGACCTAGAGTGAGGAACAATTTTGAAATCTGGGATTTGGGCAAGAAGCAGCCACAGCAATGAGTGCATGAATGTGAAGATTTTCCAATGATAAATCAATGGCCTTGGAAAATACAAAAAGGTTCTTCACTTTATGAATAACAAGTACTACTACTACTACTTACTACTCCAGTCCAGTAGTAACAGCCTCAAACTCGAACATAGTATTAAAATAAAGAAAAGAAAAAAGAGACAGAAAGAATGATACTACTACTGCTACAGTACTATAGAAGAACTAGTAATTGATGAAGAAAGAAGATATAATGTGCGGCCGTCAAAATTTTAAAAAGGAGTAAAAAAGGCGAAAATGTCTCTGCCCCCTTTAGTTGTCCCCTCAAAGTCTGTTCCGCCGCAGCTGCACCTTCCCGACGCCCCCGCCTTTATTCATTCCTTCTTTCCACAATAATTCCCCCTGCTCTTCGCCTCTTAGACTTAAAAAGTTTTTGCCACACATAGGGTTAATTTAGTAAATCTCAAATATACGATTAAAAAAGAACCACCTTATTTAAATTTAGAGTGAATTATATTTTTACATACAATTTGAAAAAAAAAAAAAAAATTCAATCACCAAAAATTCAATACAGCCACAAATTTACTTGTATAAGACTTCATCCAAATCAAAAATTCTACTGTAATGTGCGCCAATAAAATCATCAAAAGTTTTTGTATCACGTGATAATTATTGGTTACATGACCAATTCTCAAGGTATGACACACAGTGTATAAAGAGGCCGAGTATACATTCACTGCTGTATGCTGATCCACTATTACTAGCAATTCCAACTTCATATTCTCCATTTTGCAAAGAACAATCCAAACTTAATTTTCATATTTTCAAAACATGGGATATCTAGATTTTCTTTATCCTCTTCTCCACTTGTTTCTTTTGGTTCCAGATTGCGATCCATGACTTGAACCCTGGCCCAAGACCAACCAGTTTAGCCTAACAAAAGTTACACTGCGGAATACAGACAAATCCATATAACTGACATTCGGGTCATTCATGTGTATGGTCCAGATCCGCAAGGTAACAAATAAGAGATTCATTCACTCAAAATAAAGAGAGTACCACTCCTACTACTCCAACTCCATCCATCCTTACCCAACATTGTCGCACGACTTCATTTTCTTTGGCCCACTCTTCTCAACAGATTCCCAGTTGAAAAAAGTCCCCATCACCAAGATTTTGGAGGATGGCCTTTACCTCATTTGGCTTCAGAATTCTTCACACTTTCTGGCATTTGATGACCCTAATGTCAATTAGGGCATGTCAGAAGCCTCTGTGTGTGTGAGAGAGAACAAGAAAGAAAGTGAAACAAAAACAAAAGAGGCAAAAAATTGGGGAAAGCTAATACTTGGAGATTTTTAACTGTAAGATCCAATCCAAGATGATCTTCAACACTTTCTGAGGTTTCAAGCACGTAATGTCCCATATGGCAACAAGTGAGGCAACAAGTGCATCATTCCCATCCCCTTTTCATCTTTTGTAAAGGCTACCTTTCACAAAGTTGGTCAGCTATTTATGTTTGATCACAACATCATTCTAATTCATCCCTCTGTTAGTTTCACATGCCTACTACTGATTTATGCACCAAATGATAACTAGGGTAAGAGTTAAGACCAACTCTTCCATTCTACCAAACATTGATTCTTATCCTTTGTCTTTACAGTGCCTATGAAAGGGAGGTCATGCAAGAAACTTTAAAACAAAGTTTTCTACAGCAGCAAAAAATGGAATACAGCAACTAGGAAAGGCCGCCTTCTCGAACAAAATGTTTGTTAGCTGAAAGAAACTTCAAGATATGGCCTACATGCAGCTTTCAACCAAGAAAATTTGTAACCTTAATAATGCAGAGATCCCACTTTCGAATAGACCAAATTGTTGTTTCAACAGGTGTCGTACCAGTAAAAAACAGAGAGCGAGCAAGAGATAGGAAACATTAGTTTGTAGCATAAGTTGATTTCTTTTTCCCACAAAACAGGCTCTTATATTTGTGTGTGAGCAGTATCAATTCCAGGATCAAAAAGTACCCTAAACAAATGTAGTTAATATTTTGATCCAACAACTACGATAGTTGAATAAGCAGATATACATATTATCAGGACTGACCAAGGCGGCATCACGGCAGAAAATTATGCAGCAATTAACTGGACCGAAGCTTAGGATGACCACATACACTGACTCCCTCCACTTTGCCATTAATCCCTACATGGTCAGGGCACGCCCAGCAGCCAATATCTAAAGAAGGAAAAGAACCATCTTTCAATAATAAATTTATCCGGGAACGCCAATATGACTACAAAATTCTTATTTCATAGCAAACACGAATCCCCATAACACAGAATAGCATTTTTCATGTACCACCAAGGCTCATTAGATTTAGAACAATAAGAATAACTGCCTGAAGGACTGGGAAAGTTATCTTCCGACCAATACACCAGTTATGAAACAACAAGCACAACCATGAGATTGTTAAAATATGGAAAAGATTAAGTATTACTTACCTGATGGCAAGCTGCCTCCATCAGAACTATCCCAATAGTGTGTATACAAGGATGGTGGAGGAGCAACTTCAAATTTCAGGATAACTGTACAGCAGAGTGACCAACCAAGAATAATGCCAAGGATGGAAATGTACAAGGCTCTAATTCATAATACAGTGCACCTGGTAAAACAATAACTTCGAGAAACTTAACAAAGTTTCAACCTTACAATAATTGTATTCTTCAAATGCCTAAGAGAAGACATCAGGGGAGGTACCAGTGAAACTTCCTACTTTCTTCCAGCAAAAGTAGCAAGTTTGGATAAATCCGGAATCCAAAAGGATAGCTCAGAAGAACCCGTGGCAAACATCAAACTTCCAGGAGCCCATTTAATAACAGGTGGTTCCGTGTCACTACTCAACCAACTGGCAACCTAGTACACACAACAAAATAAGGGAAAAGTGGCACTACAATAAGTATCTTCACGAGCACACACCAGGTGTGACACTAAGCAACTTAGCTTCAGCCAAGTATCTAAAGAAAATCAATTTCATGTTATCAAACCCAACGGGAATAAAAATCTGTCAAGAGTAAAGTAATGTTCATCAGAAACCTCCCATATTTTAATTATCAACCAGGCCAAGAATGAATAATAGATCCCTTCTACGTTTATACAAAATGGGTCCCCTTTGGTTCTTACAACAATGGCAGTTGATATTATTTCATGCCACATCTACCATCACTGACCAAAGATTGCAAATTATTTTGTTCCACCAAGTCAAGTGAGCACATGGAAATATAAAACATAACATGCAGAAGCAGTTACAGACAATTACTGCAGCAGAGCCATTATCAGCTCACTAAAGTAGGGCCCATGATGGAAGACAATGCAGCCTAAATATGGAAGAATAGTTGAGTATACAATTACAATATGCATAGCAGTTAAACAGAGGTGTTAGAAAGAGAGTGATAAGATAAAGATCATACTTCTTTCCCACTCCGGACACTCCAGGCATAAACACTGCCATTGCCAGAACCTGCCAAATAGTATAACCCAGTAAAATCATCTTGAAGCACCTGTGTAAAAAATTATTATTGTTCATTCATATATGTCTGCCATGACTCAGTACTTCAAAAAGATGTAGCACGCAAAATCATGATAAATACACAGCAGTGATCAAGAAGTTCTTTACATAAATAACAAATAAAAGGCATGCCCTGAAGAACCCAACACAACTTTATTAGTTTTCAGATAGAGGTTTTAGTTAGCATCACTTAATCCATATCAAATTATACTTATTCCTCAAATAAACATTGTATTTCCATCAGACAAATTGATAAAAATTATAAATACAATTGAAGGTAGTTAGACAAATGTACTTTTTTCTTCGAATAGGCATTGGTGCAAAAAAGCAGGGAAAGAAAAATCTGTTACGAACCCACCTAGCTGCCAACAAACAGTTGTCACCTTGAGGAACATTGCCATTCAAAGTGCATTAAAATAATTCTGTTATGACCCAAATGAACCAAAGTAACAATGAACATCTCTCACATTAGGGAAGCACACAAAGCGGGAATTTCCTAGGGAAAGATAAACGAGTGATGTTTTCATTACAGTTTTTGACAGCGCAGACAATCATCCTAGTAAGCATTACCTGAGATAACAAACATTCCTTCTGGACTGAAAGATGCCTCCAGTGTTGAAACATTTGAACTAGGCTTGACATTGTATGTTGATAACTAAGACAAACATAAACAACATGTCAGATTCCTTGAGCCAGTGAAATGTTTGCATAGATAATGTGGAAGGTTAGAAACAACCCCCAAGGGTTGAAGGGTAACTCACAAGGGTGCCACGGAATGAATCTAACACATGAATATGACCATCTGAAGTGGTCAAAAGCATCAGTCTTCCATCGTTACTAAACTTGACAACATTAGCATCAGACATATCTCCTCCAACCGAAAATATCTCAAAAGGCCCCTTCAGATAATTATTTCTTAAGATTTAGTGCAACTGCAAAACATAGTACAAATCAACAAAACATCATAAAGTTTTACATAACATGAACCAACCTTTTCATATTTCCGAGAATCAAACATTCTTATATATCCTCCATAAGCAATGGTAAAAACAAGCCCTTGGTCATCATAGTTGGTGGCTGGTCTGCCCTGAACACGTAGAAGACCCTAAATTGTAACAAATAAACCAGTTAGCATCCTTAAGAAAGGAATAGCAACCATCAAAAAATGGTAATCAGCTGCCCCAAGGTCTAGACCTGGCATTTCTCTGCTCTTTGGTCCCAAAGTAAAACAGTACGATCCAGAGATCCAGATACAAAACAATCACTCCGAGAGCACAAGCTAAGAGATACAACCCTGCTACAACAAAATGAATTATGCATTTTACAAGTGATTTGTACACCCTTCATGGTAATAAGAAGGCAAAATAATCATCATGACGATCGCATCACCTGTCATGATGTCCCTTGAAGTATCTTAAATACTTATTGTCATGCAATGAAAGGAGTCTCAAGGATTCTGCATCCATTAGACAAGTTACTTTAATGATTCTAATTGTCAAGTTATAATAAATTCCAGGCATCATGTTTCAGATTACCTACCATCCCAACCATTTTTGGATGAGTATATAACAGTTGTTGGATGAGAAGTAAAACAAACTAGGTCAACCCCATACTTTTTGCTGTTGATAGTCTTCAAACATCTGGTAGTAGTATTTAAAAGATGTCAGTGCTTTGAAATAAGGAGTGACACCAAAAAGATAAGAACAATGGTACACTTTGAAATTTCAACCACTAATGGCTGTTCTTCATTTTTTATAGATCAAAGTTGAACACCAGTTTGTAGACAAATATATTTAGTGAAAAAAGGATGTCAAAGAAAGATGCTTACGTGGCATTGGCAATATCGTATAGTCGTATAGATTCATCATCACTAGCAGTTACCAGATAAGTGGATGTCTTATGGAAATCCATGGAACTTATTCTACCATTCTGAATAAATAAAAAGGCCAGCATAAGGACCTAATTAAAATGTAACAAAAAACAAGGATTCGGCAATGGCCCAAAACTTGGATGCCCAGAGAAAGCACTGTGACAAACAATTGCAAATTTCCAAACACCAGTGAATTGCATCAATGAATTTTTCCAAGCCTTACACCTCAAGTAATACTCTCTTCTTTAATCCTAACATTTTAACAGAAGCAGCAAACAATCCATTCTAGGTTGTCATCTTAGACTGCATGATCAGGCAATGTCTCAAAAAGCATTGATACTTTTAACACTATCAAGGAGTAACCAGGAATTTTAGTATGAACTCTTTGCTTCCAGAAGAACATTTTTCTTGCTTTTAAATACTTAAACAAATTCCAGCTCAAACTCAGGTAAAATGTGCAAATGAGGGTCACTTACTTTTAGCAGCACTCCAACACATTAAGAAAAAATGTTTAAAATTAAAAAAAAAAAAAAAAAAAAAAAAAGAACTGGAAATTTCCATAAGCAAATTCATGGAACAAAATCTTAACTCAGCAAGCAAATATATAAACAAATGTAAATCCCACAAAATTGTACTTGTAGCTTCCAGTAATTGTAGTAGAAAAAAGGCAGAAAATCCATACGTAATCGCGGAAGGCCACGCCGACTTCCATGCTCTGCAAAATTTCTTCAGTTAATTCCAACGAGACTTTAATCTCTTTCTCTGATGGTACTCCTGAAAATATCGAATTCGACTTAAATTCACCAAATTAATTACGTATTAAATTCTAATCGTGATTGCTGAATCGACTTACCTGCCATTTTAAACGTCAAGAATTCGTTGGAAAAGTAGAAATTAAAAAAAGGTTGACGATTGTTTCGAGTTCTCCTCAAACTTCCGCTAATTCTCCTACCCACTAACGTCTCCAAAACCGCCACTCTGAGAAGGGCGGAGGAGGTGCTTTATACCAGTCTGACAGACGGATTGAATTTCTAGTTTCAACCCAATGGGCTTATGGGCCAATACTCTGGAGTTTGGACCTTGGCCTCTTGGATTCGGTCACTGATCCAATTAACATCCAGTTGTAAAACTGCTTGTTATTCGTTTTCATGTGGGCCTGATTCTACGGGCCTAAACCCATTAAGTTTGTTACTTGGGTCTCTCTCTTTCACTCCATTTCTTTTTCCTTTGATCATTACTCTTTTTTTAAAAATTTTTATTTTATTACAATACTTATCCCTATTTTATTACCTATCATGAAGGAATCATACATTTTTATAGAGATCACATCCCTCCATACATTTTTATAGAGATCACATCCCTCCATATATTCTATCTTTTGCCTTAGTAGGTTGTTGCTAATTGATCCTAAGCCTTATTTATGCTAGTTCTAAGTGATGCTTCTTTTTTCTTTTATTATTGTTCAACATTTAATAATATCACAATAATTCTATTATGCTACACGTTAGAGAATGAGTTACAAAAAGAAAGTGAATGTAAATTCAAAAATGATAATATGTATCGATACTTTTTTCTTATTATACATAATATTAGCGTTGAAATTCAACAATTGCAGTTTCTCAAGTCCTTGATATTTGAAAGGAAATATGAGAAATATTGCAAATTTGAATGACACAATTTATTGTGGCCTTAAATTTGTAGCAATTGAAACTGACACAATATTCAAACTTCAAATTCAAATTATCAATTAGCTGTATTAACCAAAAAAAAAAAACATTAAAATGCAACAAAAGTAAGCAAACTGCAAAAAATATAATAAAAAAAAAAATACAAAGAGAGTATATTGAAATAACATCGCCCAATATCATCATAATCATTTGCAATTTTTTTTTTTTTTTTCTTCAGGGGAAGCATTGACAAGAAAAAAGAAAAAAAAATCAGAAACTCTAGAATTCTTCCAGATTTTTTTTTTCCCATTCGCACTAAATTTACAGCAATGTAGAACTCTGTATGAAATAAACAAGGCAAAAATTTTTGCCCACTCCCAAAACAGCAAGAAAAAATTACAAGAAAATGGTATATAGACTAAAAAATTACATAACTGAAAGATGTCTAACCACTTCTTCAACGTCGTCGTCGTTAATATGTGAGAAACTGACGATGGAGCTACGGTTGTCGTCAGTAACTGCGGTGGACTTCTTGATAAACTCGATGCAGTCGGCGACGGCTTCACTATGGTGAGGTTCGTAGGCACTGTAATAAGCCTTCTGGGAGGAAGTTTCTGAATATTTTCTATCGCGGGTACTGTTGCAGGCGGCTTTGGACAGCGCAGACAGCATAATAAGCCGGAAAACCGCTTCCCGGAAACGATCAAGCAACGACATAGGGGTAACCCGGTTGGTTTTTTTGGTCCACCGGCTGGCTTTCATCCTGGGAATACAAAAAGGGCTCCTCATTTGCGTTGAATTTGAAGGAGAGAATCTTTAGCGAAGCAGAAAGGTAAGGGCCGGAGTGGAGGCGAGTAGTAGTAGTATTAAATAGCGGTTTCTTCGTTGGCCGGTCTGAAGATGACAAGTTGGTAGGGAAGTGCGGAAGGAATGGCCCACTGGTTCTGCTTACGTGGCTTGTTGACTCCACAACATGCGAGCCCCGAGAATCTGCTTTTGGTTCCATCCACTAGGGTAATGACACGTTAGGATGAGTAATTGTTGTTAATGTTTGTGTTTTTTTCTTTTCTTCGAACAAAAATAATAAAAAAGCTTTGGAGAGAAGAACCAAATCAAAACAAAACATGCTCGATCCTAGGTTCTTTTTTTTTTTTTTTTTTTTGCATATTCCCTATTGATTAGCAATAGCTAATAATGGTGATTAAATCATCACTCCTCAATCCCATTTCTTTTAGGTTTAAATATTTTTTAAATCAATCAAATGATCTCATTTTTAATTTTTTTAAAATATGATCTATAATATCTCTCTTAATCATAAATACATCGTATTTAATATTTTTTATATATAAAAAAAGAAAGTAATATTATGATTAATTTTAACTGATTTGATTAACAGTCAACAAATATTTTTTGAAAACTTTCTGATCCAATTGAACGGTCCAAAAAGTTTCAAAATGTTTGATTTGATTAATAATCGAATCAATTAAAATTGATTAAATCAGTAAAATTTTTTATTTTTCTATTTAATGAACAAATATAATATATTTATGATTAATATTGACTTGTCGATCATTTGTTAACAGAGACAAAAGAATGGGACTGCCCATATTACAAAGGGCCAAAACAACGTTTCTTTTATCATACAACTGTTTTATGGGAAAATAAAAAACAATCAATCTAGTTAACTAAATTTGAACTTTAAAATTTTCAAAAAATCATACTTAATACAATAAAATGCTAATTAATGATGAAATGTATGTTACCAAACCCATAAAGAAAAAAGTATATTACCAAAACAAATGGTTTTTTACTCACTATAATATTATAAACATAACTATATTTTCATTGTATGATCATTTGTATTATTGTCGGCCAAAAAACATAATAACGAATATGTAGGATAATTTGGATGGATTAGTATCTTGAAAAAAATTAATCAAATATTGTATGTGCTTTGGTTGAATGGTCACTCTCGACTAATAGGGGATTTTTCATGACATCACTCTTTGGATAATATTATATTTTACCTGATGTAATTATAAGTTGAATGTAAGTAATCTTTGGATATATATATATATATATTTTAAATATAATATTTGGATATATTGTATTTTTTTTAAAGTAATATTTTTTAAAAAAATGTGTTTTTATTTTATTTTATAGGACATTAATAATTACTTTTCATTATAATCAAAAAAATTTTGAATCGAATTTGGAAATTTTTAAACTTAGAAGAAATTTTTTTGCTAATTATCTCGCATGTCATTATCACTTAAAAATAAATTTTACAGTTAATTGTGCCCTAATTTATCAATATTTCAAAATTGTATAAATAACAAAAGAGACTTTGCTTTAAATATATATATATAAAAGAGACACATAATCTAGAATTCTCAATCTGATCATTTATTTTTTATTTTTATCTTTTCAATGTGAAATCAGCCAGAATTCATGGAAATTGTAATCAACTTAAAACCATGCATAATTTGAGTATGATTGCATGCATGGATTTTTGTATACAAGTAATTGTCGAGTCTTTGACTAGTCTATGGATGAATAAAACCATGTAAACTCCAACTTATCTAAAATATCTAAAATCGTAATAAAGAATATCTACATAATTTACAGTATTTGGGTCAATCATGAAGGTGGAATATTAAATATTTTAAAATTTTAATAAAAAAATTAAATTTTGTGTTAAAATAACCGACAATCAGATTATATAGGAAAAACTAATTACGAATAATACTAAATTCATAAACTATATATTGGCATAAAATGGTGAGTAATCTGAAAATACAAGTATCATGTGCCTCATAATCAAATTGGCGATACTTCTACTTTCCAATTTCCTAATTGTTTAGAGCAGCACCGCAGTTGGTAATATTTTTGTCTCTAAATTCCAAAGATTCCACATGCTAACATGTGGCACCCCCCTTTTTTAACATTTCTGCCAAGTTTTAATGTTCGATACTAATAGTTTTAATTCATTTTTCTTCCTTTAAATTAATATAATTGTATATAATTTTTATATAAATAAAAAAAAATACGTGTGATTTGATTGATGGACATGTATAGATTATTATTTGCCTTAATTATGACATCTCTAATTTTTAACCACAAGTTTAATCTATTGTTTTCAACCGACTTACCGACCATATATACCCATTAACATCATCATCATATGATTGCCTTTGCCGATCATCATGGATTCCCCTTCATTGGGATGGTGGGTCTCTGTTATCTCATGTGTCTACGCCATCCCAGAATCAACATGAAACTATTTTAACGTTGAATAGAACAAATTTATTTGTTTTTTTTTTTTTAGGAGAAGGGTCATAAGTTAGTTTTAGAAGTGTTAAAATACATGACTATGACTATGACCAAGTAATAGAATTTGAGTTTGAATTATTAAAATAAAAATTAAAAAATATATAATCGATCTTATTTTAAAAGATTAAAAGAAAATATATGAGAATTTATTCATATTGCTACAAATCAAGAAATATTGTCTCTCAGTTCACAAACATTAAAAAAAAAAAAAGCCATATTTCACCTGTCATTCCTTCATGCTAGAACAAGAAGATCATGAGAGCCCAGATTGATTAGATTATCAATCCAGCTCTGGTTTTTTGGTGGTCCTTATTTTTCCTTGAAAACAGCGATCCCAACACAGGAATCAATGGCTTCTTCCTACGCTTGTTTTCTAGCAGTACAACCGAAGGGCTGCAGGAGGAGGAGGGCTTCATCTCACCATCACCATGATCTTCATCTCTGCTTACTATAACTCGCGTTAGCAATGGAGGGCTCGCGAACTTGACTGACCTTTTCTTCTCTAGCTGATCAAATTCTTGATGAGTGACTTTGTGTATCGTGTTAATTGCTTCCACGTTAATTGGGCTCTCAATAAATTTCAGTTCTTCAATCTCAGTTTCATGATCACCGGCCGGAGGCGGGCAGTTATTATTACTATAATAATGATGATGATCGGAAGATAATATTTCCCTGGAAGACCTTGAGCTCTTGAGTTTCTGCAGTTCTTTCTTTGTTTCCTCGAGCTCATTCTTCAGGGACTGAAGATAATATGCCATTAGGTTTTCTTCTTCTTTGCTTTTTTCCAGGCTTTGTTTTGTCTCTTCCAGCTCTGCCGTCACTGTTCCTATTTTTGATCGGTACTGTTCTTGATCATGATCACTACTACTACCGCGATTCCCCTTTGTCTGCAACTGCATCTGCTAGCTCAATCCATCACAAACACAATTAACATTAAAAAAAAAAAAAAAAAATCCTCTGTCAAGAATGCATGAAAAAAAGCAATTGAGAATGCAGAAAAATGGTAGAAAACCTCTTTAAGCTTGCCGGCATATATTTCCCCAGCAAGAACTTTCTCTCCAAATAGAGACACAGCTTCCTTGACAGAGCGAAAAGGCTGTCGTGTGTCGATTTCAGCCCGCCCCCTCACCACCACCCCTCCTTCGCTCTCCATGTTCATCATATCAATATCAAAACTCTGCAAATCAATCAACTTTCATACAGATTCGATCACTTCATGCAGCTACGTAAAACAATATATGTGAATGGATTTAAAGTATATGATCACTCCAAGGCAATTATATATATGTGTGTGATAGAGAGAAGCGATCAAGGAAGATACATAGCTCACAGCTGTTGGTTGGTTATAATGGCGCGCGGTAGTGATGGTTTGATGAGATATAGAAATTTTTTAGAAAATTAATCTAATTTTCTTTATACGTATTACGAGTTTTTTTTTTTTTTTTTTCATATAATCGATCATTAATTTGTGTATAAAATTAAACATCTTATAAAATATTGGGAGGACAACTTGTTATTATGATGATATTAATTGATTATAAACCTTAAAGTAAGCTAAATAAGAAGATGATGATGATGAAATATGATAAGGTTAGAGAGGGAGAAGAGAGTTGCTATTTCTTGGCGTCCACTACACTAGACATATTTGTTAGTTAATTGAGGGTGATGTTATTGTTATATGAAGTTAGTTGCACCATCTTTTTTTTCTAAAACCGCTTCTCTTGTGGAAAAGATATTGGTCAAGTTTACCGGAAGTGGACCTTTCTGGTCCCCGATTCCCGCCTCCTTGATTTCGACCTTCCTCCCTCCTCCTCCTCCTCTTATCTCTACTTTATTATTTTACAATTAAAAAGTCTTAAAAATATTGGACGTGAAAATATCTTATATATCAAAATTTACTTATTTTTAAAAATATTTTACGTAAAAAAATAGAAGGGAGAATTATTTTGATATTAAAATAATAATTACGTGTTTAATATTTACTGTGACTGAGATGATTACTATTAATTTTTTTGCGTATAACATTCATTAAGAATGTAATTGTTAATTAATTGATCGATCAAAAGAATAATTTAATATCAGTTTATTTGGTAAATGAAGGAATATAATGATTCTGATTCTAACAGTTTGTTTTGTATGTTTTGAAATGAATTTCAAGTTGTCATCAAACTCACCCCATATGGGTTTCATCAAATTCATCCCTATCTATTTCTGTGCTTTTTAAAAACAAAAAAAAATACATTATATCAATGAATTACTGAAAAAATGTCTAGTAGAAATAAAATCAGGTTTGACAAGCCAAACTTGCTCGTTATTAATGTTAAATTTAACATAATGGGCAATGCAACAAAAAATAAAAAAAAGAAAAAACCAAAAAAACAACTTGAAGGTGGGGAGGGAATGTGCGGGTCATAAATGGAATTGGGCTTTCTTAATTTGCCTGTTCCAGCTGAAGTCTGGATATATTTTCCATGTAGAAACTGAATTTTTCTGTGACTGGAGAATGGGCTGGGCTTTCATTAGTTTCAGTCCCGTGACTTACCATTCGGATACCTTTTTCTGTGATGTTTTGGGTTAAGCCCAACGACACGTCAATGGGCAAGCTAATCAAAATTAACAGAAAGTCAGCCCGTGTTCAGTATGTGGCTTCTCATTCCAGCACCAGATTTTATTGGGAAAAAAAATAAAATAAATTGAACAGGTGAAACTGATAATTAACACTTACCATTGCTTTATCAAAACAAAATATAATTACATGCACAAAAAGAGACATATATAGTTCATATAATTCATAAACATGGATGTTTTTGTAAACGTTTCAATATGTGAGTCTCTCAAATGATATATTTTATAAATGTGACAATAAGTAATTTAATATAAAGACATTACAGTCGTAAAATATACATAATAACTAATATAAACTAACATCCACCCATAAGCTTTCTGCCCTGCTACTTGCCCTACTTCTCATACTTGCTCGTCTTCTCAAACAAGTTGATCTAAAGAGACCTAGAACCGTCTAATATTATATTGCAAATCATGTAATCGGTACTACTATTTGTAATCCTTTTTTCCTTCAAATAATCTTCGGAGCAAGAATACTCGTGCATGTAATAGTAGTTCTTTTCAGCGGCAATAGGCTCGTAATTGGATCGACCATGTAGTTCAACATCCCCATGTATCCAATAATATTATCATCTTGGTAGTTCACATGGCCGTCTTGAATATTTTTGAGACCCGAATCAAAACAGATAGTGTGACTCTATAAATAGACAAATATGTTATTAATATTTTTATTGTCAAATACAAATTTATTAATAAGACCAATACAGAAAAAAAAAAGGAAAATGGAGAAAATGAGAAGGGAGATGAAAAGGAAAAGATAGAGATGAAAAGGGAAAATGAAAAAAATAAAGAGATGAGAAAAAAAGTTTGACTACTATAGTTTTTTTTTTTTTTTTTAATTAAAGTTATATAATTGTGAGCCCTAAAAAAATGGAAGCTCAATCGATAGCATACTTTGTTTCCCCTTCTAAGCCGGCTCTGGTAGTTCATAACGGGCCTCAGCTTCGTCCGACCGTCTCAAGTGCTGCATCAATAGCTTATTTCGCTTTATTGACATATATTTTAAATAATTTAATAATAACATAAACCATTATTTTAGTCTCGATATCGAACTCGTCATAAAAATCACATAACCCATTATCATGTATGCAAAAATCTTATAGGTTTGACGTCATTGTCGTACAATTCTCCAATACATCGGGGGTGATTATAGAGATATCCTGACCCTAGCCTTACACTGGAGCCAGATCAATTATTCATAAGTCGGCATGAAAAAGAAGGAAGACATATTCATAAAATAAACTCATAAACCAAATAGTGTTATTCATCCTTACCTCAAACCCGGACTCATACCACATTGATTATGCACAGTTAAATTAAGCATTACCTTAGTTTTTTACAACATAAAGATCATTTTTATAGTTTGTCCGAAATTTATGGGGCAAATGTATTTAATCCCACTAAAAAAATATTGAAAAATAATAAAAATGTTGTACTCTAGTGTTGACATTTTTCATTACATTTTAATTTTGATTATTTTAGCAAATCACACATTATAATTGGTAATAATTCCAAACACTTAAACTAGTACCCATCCAAACTTCTATCATACTCATTATCATTTAGATTATCGATTATTTTACCAAAAGCCTCCAAAATATATGTAATGAGGGACGGAAGATAAATGTTAAAGATTATGATTTGGAGATTTTATGTTTTTTTTTTTACAAAATTTTATCTTTATTTTATTTGTGGAGATTAGAACATTCAAAAAATTATCTTACCGCAATAATAATGAAATATTTAAAAATATTTCTTATCATAAATATTTAATATTATTAATAATATTCATTTCACATTAATATATAGTTCTAAATTAACATTTGAAGTAATTAAAGTAGCAATATATTACTATTTTTGCCGGACATATAGGACAATTGAAATTAAATGCTAAGTGGTAAAATTATAATACAACCTCTATCAATTAATAACACTAGGACCTTCAAATTATTTTAATAATTTTTAAAAATATTAACTAATCACAATACATTACCAATTTTAATATAATATATTGAAAGATTATGTGTCTTTACAATGAAATTTAAAAATTTAATACTTTACATAATATTAGTATTGCCATCTTGAAGATAAATATTTTCAAGAGAAAATAATAATTTATTTTACACAAATATTTTGATCAATAAATAAAATGACATTTGAATAAGGCATTTAATAAATTATTGAATTATTCACGTGAAAATAATTAATCTTTTGATTTGTAATATCTGTTGATTATTATAATTAAAATTTTGATATCACCTAGAGTTATTCGCATTAAAGAGAACATTTATAGCGATAATAAATATATTTAAATTTTTAATTGCATTTTATAATGTAATTATAGCATATTTTAAATGCAATGATAAAAGAAATAAAAAAATGAAATATATATAGATATAGATTTTAAGAAATATAAAGTACACTAGATTCATATTTTACTACATTTTTATCCGTGACATTGGAAATTAAAAAATTATTAATTTATGATGATGTTGAGATTATGTATTTATATAAGAGTTTTCTTATAAAATTTAAAATATAATATTATTAATTTATGAAAATAATAAAAAATTGGATGTTATAATTTAATTTTGGTCGGGCGGGGTGCCCACGGTTCTATGTATAAATATACGGGCAAGGGGCACAACCCGGACAAACCAGAAAAATGACCCTTCCCTACGGAGGGAAAACAAGTGCAGCCGGAAGTACCGTCGTCGTGATTCCTCAATCCCGGCATGATCGGAAATTGAATTCTGCAGAAACCTAGTTTACAAATTCCTCTTCATTATTCCCTCATGTTTCCGCTTGTTTTTCCCGTCTACAAAATCATCCACCATCGCTAATAGCTGTGTTAAACCCCTCTCCTTTGCGTCACTCTCCTTCGCTCTGTGCGGCTTAGTTTTCCATCTGGGAGCCGAAGTTCACGGTTTAAACCTATAAACCCCCCCTGAGTCAACTTAACAGCAAAAAGGAGTTCTATAAACTTCAAAATGAGTCCCATTCAAAATTTCGAGCAACATTCTCGCCACCTTGTCGATGCCGACCTCCGTAATTATCTTCTTTAGTTACTAATTGTTTGATTGTTTTGCTTTTTTGTTTTGTTTCAGTGGATTTATTTGATTTTTTTCCCTTGTGTAATAGCAATTCAAACGAGGTTGCAGATGGTAATGGAGGTACGGGACAGTTTGGAGATAACGCATACGGGGGAGTATTTAAATTTCCTTAGATGCTACTTTCGCGCCTTCTCAGTGATTCTTTATCAGATTACGAAGCCTCAATTCGCAGATACCCCGGAGCATAAGCTAAGGAATATAGTGGTAGAAATTCTGAACCGTTTACCTCATAGTGAAGTCTTAAGACCATTTGTTCAGGAGCTTCTTAAAGTGGCAATGCACGTTCTGACCACTGATAATGAAGAAAATGGCTTAATTTGTATTCGTATAATTTTTGACTTACTTAGGAATTTTAGGCCCACTGTGGAGGCTGAAGTTCAGCCATTTCTAGATTTTGTTTGCAAAATCTATCAGAATTTTAGGATTACTGTTAGTTACTTTTTTGAGAGCGGGGCAGTGTCTGCTCCCCCTCCTGTTGCATCTAGTTCACTGGGGTCTGGATTGATTGGGGATGATATCAAGCCAATGGAGGTGTCTGATCAAATGGGCTCCTCGGGCTCTCATGCTGTTCAAGGGCAACTCAACCCAAGCACTAGGTCATTTAAAGTTGTTACTGAGAGTCCGTTGGTGGTGATGTTTCTGTTTCAGCTGTACAGCAGGCTTGTTCAGACCAATATTCCTCATTTATTGCCGCTTATGGTGGCTGCAATATCAGTTCCGGGGCCTGAGAAGGTTGCTCCGCATTTAAAAAATCATTTCATTGAGCTTAAAGGCGCACAGGTTAAGGTAAAGACTCTAAATGTTCGACATTATTATGTTGGATTAACTTTTAATGCTAACTTTCACTCTTATAGGTGTCTCAAAACATTTGGAGTGGAAGAATGGGGGTGGGGCAGTGTGTTTGGTGGGGGGGGGGGGGGGGGGGGTTGTGGTCTTTCTTGATTTTCTGTAAAATTGGGTCGATCGATGGAAGAGTATCCATTTAGTTTAAGCTCTTTACCCCATACAGCAAGTGTAATTGCCCAAAAGTTGTCACCACATGCTTTGTTAGTTTTCCGTGATTATTGTCTAATTTCACTTTCGATTGATTGGTTTGCCAATTGTTGCTTCTTTTGTCCTTTGAGTTCAACTAATGCAACAGTAACTCGTGTGTTTTAGGATGAAAAGGTTTGGCTTTATTATTTACACCTTGTTGCTCAGTACTCATTTACCAGTACATGCTAGAGTTCGTTTATGAAAGATTCTTTCCTTGGGTAATTATGTCCTGCTAATGTGTATGTGGTGATATTGATCAGAAGTCAGGTAGATTGGTACTGAAAAGTATTATGATTTGTTAAATTACTTGGAAGTTGATGGATCGCTCACATGTGTGAGCTCATTTATTTAACTGGAATTGCAGGATTTGATTAAAGAAGTATATGCTTGAAGGTTTTTCTTTTTATTTATTTTTCCTCTCTTTTGACTATGTGTCAATTGTGCCTGACTAATTTATTTCATGGTATCTCCAGACAGTTTCTTTCTTAACTTATCTGCTGAAAAGTTTTGCCGATTATATAAGACCACATGAAGAAAGCATCTGCAAAAGTATTGTCAACCTGCTTGTGACATGTTCTGACTCTGTTTCTATTCGAAAGGTGAATCTTCCTCACTTTTCTGTAGTACTCTTTAACTTTTATATCGTCTGATTTGTATGCATGTTAACTAGCACATCTTGTGAGCGACAGGAATTGTTGGTTGCCCTCAAACATGTATTGGGAACTGATTTTAAACGGGGGTTGTTTCCTCTTATTGATACCCTATTGGACGAAAGGTAAAATATTCCTTTACAGCTGCTATACCTTGAAATCTTCTCCTGCTGTTGGGTAATTGAGTATGCATTTTGTTGGAGCAAACAAATTAATGTTGGTCTGTTTCCTCAACATCAGATTGTCAACTCAATTCTAACATTGTTTGACTCCAGTTTGATGTGAAGATATATTTATCCTAGTCACAGTAGGTGATCTTGTATCTTTAATCCTGTTGTGTGATTGGTTCATGGATCTGTGTTATATACAGCCTGTAGGTTCCTTATCTTATTTATTTGATTCTTGCACAATGTACTAGTTCGTATTTTAAATTGAAACTAAATTTAAATAACAGCACTTTCTGTAAAATTCAAATTTCACGTTTCAAGGAGAGGTTAGTGTTGCCTATTGTGATTGTGCTTTTATAGTTCTTTGAGCTTCTATAAAGGAGGTAATATGTTTTATTGTGCCATTGCTGTACTGTTTGGTCATAATTAATCATTAGGTGGAAGCTATATCGTATGTGTATGGATTTGTTGGTTCCTCAACCTCTGAAAATGAGACTTTCTATCCATTAGAGAAGATTTTGTTACCCTTTTGAACTGATTGAAGTATTTACTTCTTATGCTTGGATTGTGCCCCTGATGGTATGTATTCTCTTGGTTTCATTTTCTCTCTGTTCACTTTTGGTGTGAACATTTTCATTATGAAAGTCTTGTTCTTGTGCAAAAGTTATGCTTTGGCCCCAATTTATAATTTCCATGAATTGCATCAGGGTTCTTGTTGGAACTGGTAGAGCTTGCTTTGAGAGTCTGAGGCCATTGGCCTACAGTTTACTGGCAGAGATTGTTCATCATGTTAGGGCAGATCTTTCTTTGCCTCAGGTATGAGAAGATTAATGTTTTTACCAGTTTTTCAGAATAATAATTAATATATGAACAGATATTTCTGTTTGAAGTATGATAAGATTAATATTTGTAATCAATGTTTCAGAGCAGTAGTTCTTGTTTTTCGATTGCGTTGGGAAGTTGTGTTAGTATTATTTGACATGTTCACAATGCTGGCTTTCTGGCTTCTTACACGATAGGAAGTTTTATCTTACAATCCTTTTTACATCAAGGTTTATTATCTCCATCTGGCATTTTCTCTTGGAGGGCGGGTTAACAGATGCTCTTTTTACTGGCCTTGTGATTTGTCTAGTGTAGGAAGCTACATAAAATGGTTGAGGGTCCATAGACCATACTTTGTGATTGCTCATGCAAAGCTATTGAAGTGCCTCTAATCCTCTTTGGGTCAGTTGGTTGAACAGACAGTTGCATATGGAAATGAAATTTTTGAAACAGTCAGATAAATATGCAGCAATTTTCTTAAGGATCAGTAAGCATCATTTAGATTTTAGCATCAAACCCGAAACGGCCAGGTGTTGATGAGGAAGGTGTTTGAAAACTTTAGGCGCTGGAAAGTGCTGATTGGCTCATGAGAATCAGATTTTGATGTTGTTGGTAGAATTCTTGGCTAAAGTTGGGAAAAAATTGAATATGATATTTTCATCAGCTTTTCTCTGTCTTTTTCTGGAAGAGTTTAAAAATGTAGATTGAAAATGGTCAGAACACTGTCAATTGAATCAAGTGTTCTTTTTGGAACTTTTTCAATCTGGTTATTTTACTTTCTTTGAGCGAATGAACCTTTTCAGACATTAGACAGATCAGGTTGCCCTTTAATTATGGATTTTCACCTGATCATTTGGTGGATAAGGGATTTGTTCTTCTTAGCTGTAAGGCCTCAAAATACACGTAGATTTGATCAAGCAATAGTCATTCTTTGCGTGCTTATGAAATACCAGCAATTTATTGGAATTATTTGAAGGTCTCCAAAGACTATGGGTTTTCATATACTCAATTCTTCTTTTACTTCTTTTTAATTTATTTAACCCCCTCTTAAAAGACCACAATTCGAATTTTGTGCAACTGAAAACGAAACCTGAAACAAAAAACTTATTCTGATCATTGGGAATTTATTCTATTGCTGGCATGGTTGTCCTCATACTTTTTATGAGGATTATTTTTTTATACTAATGCTATGATACTTGTTGCAAGTACAGAAACAACAAGAACAGTATCTAAGCATTTGTTACCCTGCGGATTCTGCTATATGAATCATATCTCGCCATCATGCTTTTGTCTAAACACATACTTCCCTTTGTGTTTAAGTATATCATGTCTTTTTCCCTTCTGATGCTGTCTCCAAATATTGACGATTTATCATCTGTTGATCTCTTTATTTCCTTTTGATGCAGTTGTCAAGGATCATATACTTGTTCTCTAGTAACATGCATGATGCGTCGTTGTCGCTCAGCATACATACTACATGTGCTCGGTTAATGTTGAATCTGGTAAAATTTTTTTCATTACTGCTAAACTTTGTATACAAATTATTCTTCCCTAACTGGATATATCACGGTTAATTACTGATTGTATAGTCTTATTGTTGTAGTGCAATGATTGTGATTTTTGAACTTGGTGTTATTGTAGGTGGAGCCAATTTTTGAGAAAGGCATTGATCAGCCATCAATGGATGAAGCGAGGATTTTATTGGTTAGAACCTTTTTGTCTCTTTGGTTTGTATTAATCCCATATCTGTGGTAGCTCTTCGTCATTTGAATTTTGTGTTCTTGAAAATATCTTTCTACTAAATCATCATGCATCTCTTTTATTCAGGGTCGAATTTTGGATGCCTTTGTTGGAAAATTTAATACTTTCAAGCGCACAATTCCTCAGGTAGCCAAGTTTAAAACTTTTGGATGCTGCTCAATGTTATCAATTAAATTTTTCATATTTAGAGAGGGCAACATTGGTCTTGCAGGAATGCACAGTTATTTAATTTTGTGATGGAATTTATTAACTTTCTTGTTACTCCTATTGGTGGTGCCTTGTTTGGATTTTGCACAATCCATTTGTTTCAGATATTGTCTAATGACAATTTGTCTTGTCATAGTATGTATGGAAGTTCTTTTTGTATATTTAGAGCTGGAAATGTTGCTATGCTTCATGGAGATGTCAGTTACTCTTTCTGAATGATGATATTTATAGCTACAAATTCATAGCCAATGGCCTGCATTTTTTGACTAAAGTTTTACAAAACATTTATTACCTTCACTTTGACCATGAAGCCACCTGAGTGGCCATAAATTTGTAGCTATGAATATCATTATTTTTTCTAAAGATGTGCGATGTACTTCATGAATTTATGTGTAGATGTATTAAGGACCTTGGATCCATTCCCTCCTTAGAACATACTTTCTTCTGGCATTCTTATAAGAAGATAGGATTATTCTTATTTAGCTTTACTTTTCCGCTGCTGTATAGCTCCCGATCACCTCTTATTTAACTTTACTTTGCCTCTGCTGTTTAGCTGCTGGAAGAGGGAGAGGATGGGAAAAGTAGGTCCACTTTGAGATCAAAACTTGAACTTCCAGTCCAGGTACTCCAAAGGCTTGGCTTTTTTGTGATTTCAGTTATCAGTTTCTCTTTCTATTGTGGGCTTTAGGGCAGCCTGACGCACTTTATAGTCTTGTATATTTTTCGGGAGGATGCTAATGTACATTGGGGGACAGATGTCTAGCTGGGTTGTTCCATGATCTGGATTTTACATTGAACTTGTTATGTTTGTACAGCAACATTGCTGCCGATAAGTTGTGTGGCCACTGTAAGAGAAAGTATGTTTGATAAATTTGGTTCTGATAGGTGGCTACTTTTTACCTTTTTTAAAAAATAGTCTTTTATATTCTTATATCAAGTTTGTTCAGAAGAAGGTTGAAACAGTCTTGAGATAGGGAAAAATTGAAAATGATTTGCTTATTATGATTTTCGTGTGTTCAACAAATGGGTACAACTGAAGGACTGTCACTGCCTTAACATTTATAGGAGCAACAGGTACATGAGGGGTCCTCTAGAATAGATTAGGGGGATCCGCTGAAGGACATAAAAGTTGACCCTAAATGCTTATTAGATTTATCAGATGGCCTGTAAAACATGAAACTTTGTCTTGGATCATAACAGTTCCATTAGATAATAGTTTGCTATTGGCACCTTTTATTGGCTATAAAGGGGTGCAAATTTGACTGCCTCCCCACTCGCTTAGCACCAAATGAAATTGTTCTTATATATATATATTATCTTTTTGTTTTCTCAATAAAATTTGTCATATTTTTCATCAAGCTGTGAATCTTGCAGGCAGTGCTTAATTTGCAGGTTCCAGTGGAGTACTCCAAGGAAGTTAGTGACTGTAAGCATCTGATCAAAACATTGGTTATGGGTAATTGTTCCTCTTCTATTATTTTCTTTGCAGAATTGCTGGTCTATGCAGTTGCATGATATTTCTTGGAACGAAGTTCCATTTTTTTATGCCAGTTTAGCTTACTTTTATTTCATGCCTCTTCCAGGAATGAAGACCATTATTTGGAGCATAACCCATGCACATTTACCCCGATCGCAGGTTTGCTGACCGTCATTAGTTTCATGTTAATTTGCAGAAATCTTGTTATGATAACCTTTTCTCCCTTTAGGTTTCACCTTCGACACATGGAACATCTCCTCAGGTGCTTGCTTCTGCAACATCAAACTCATCTCTACCACAACCATTTAAAGGAATGAGAGAAGATGAGGTATTGTATTTGGTTGAAAGAAAAAATTCTTCTTTTGATTCTGTTCTTCAGACTTAATCTTTCAACAGGTGTGGAAAGCTTCTGGAGTCCTGAAGAGCGGTGTGCATTGCTTGGCCTTGTTCAAGGAGAAGGAGGAGGAGAGGGACATGATTAATCTATTTTCACAGATTTTAGCCATTATGGAACCCCGAGATCTCATGGATATGTTCTCATTGTGCATGCCTGAGCTGTTCGAGTGCATGATATCTAATTCTCAGCTGGTCCACATCTTTTCAACCCTTCTGCAGGCCCCTAAAGTTTTCCGACCGTTTGCAGATGTTTTGGTGAATTTCCTTGTGAGCAGTAAACTAGATGTTCTAAAGCAGCCAGATTCACCTGCTGCAAAACTTGTTTTGCATCTTTTCCGGTTTTTATTTGGAGCTGTTGCAAAGGCCCCGTCGGACTGTGAACGTATCTTGCAGCCACATGTGCCTGTCATCATGGAAGCTTGCATGAAAACTGCAACTGAAGTGGATAAACCCATTGGTTACTTGCAACTCCTACGTACAATGTTTCATGCTCTTTCTGGTGGCAAGTTTGAACTTCTTTTGAGGGACCTGGTTCCCATGCTGCAGCCCTGCTTGAATATGCTGTTGGCTATGCTTGATGGACCTACTGGTGAAGATATGCGAGAACTTTTACTTCAGCTTTGTCTATCCTTACCTGCACGCTTAAGTGCATTATTACCTTATCTTCCTCGCCTGATGAAGCCACTAGTAATGTGTCTCAAAGGAAGTGATGAGCTGGTCAGTCTTGGTTTGAGGACACTTGAATTCTGGATTGATAGCTTGAATCCTGATTTTTTGGAGCCAAGCATGGCAAATGTTATGTCTGAGGTGATTTTGGCATTGTGGTTTCATTTGAGACCTGCTCCTTATCCTTGGGGTGCACGGTCATTGCAACTTCTTGGCAAACTGGGTGGTCGTAATAGACGTTTTCTCAAGGAGCCCCTTGCTCTCGAATGCAAGGAGAATCCGGAGCATGGACTTAGGCTGATTCTTACATTTGAGCCTTCGACACCTTTTTTGGTACCACTTGATCGTTGCATAAATCTGGCTGTTTCTACGGTGATGCACAAGAATGGTGGTGTGGACGCATTCTACCGAAAGCAAGCTCTGAAGTTTCTACGTGTGTGCTTGTCATCCCAACTAAATCTACCAGGAATTGTTACTGACGAGGGGTCAATAACTAGGCAATTATCAAGCCTTTTGGTTTCATCAGTTGACCCTTCTTGGAGAAGACAGGAAACATCTGAAATAAAGGTAGATCTTTTGCGTTACAGAACCTGATCAACTGTGTTTTTAACAACTTTCATTCATAAATCATTTAGTAATGTGATTGTATTCAGATCTTATATGAGTTGCCTTGACTAATTTATATTAGAAACTGATGAAGTGAACTGCTGTCATCTTTCTGGGTGCTTTGCATTACTCCATATTTTCATTATTTAAAAACCCTGGTTCATTCAATAAAGTGATACGAGATCTTGCTTTTGTGGAATTTATAAATATTTTCATCATATCGTGACTCCATGTGGACCTTTGCAAAAGGCTAAGATTTAACCTTGACAATTGAATATAGCCTACCCCACATGGTGGGACAAATGCTTAGTTCTTGTTTTTCACTCTTCTTTTTTTGGGTTGGATCAGATTTCTCTTTTACAAAACTTTTTTAGATTTTCAAGAATGCTTATTTGTTGAATTGACCACTTCTGGTTGCCTGGTCCAATCCTTGGCATTTGCTTTAGTCTAACGTCTCTTAGTAAATGTTTCCAACGTCACTATCCAGTTTTCTCCTTTTCTTTGGTTTTGACTTTCCTTCAATTTTCTTGCTTCAAATCTTTTTGATAATGGCCATCTTATTTGGTCTCATATTGGCGGCTACATGCTGTTTCCTTCCTAGAGGAAATTGGTTTTGTTTGTCTACTTACTACAACAAATTTTGTATGCTTTCATAAATATTTCTTTGTGCAGGCGAGATTTTATAGTAGGTGACTAGCTCTAACTTGTGCTATGTTGGAATATATTTGTGTAGGCTGACTTGGGTGTGAAGACGAAGACCCAACTCATGGCTGAGAAATCCGTATTTAAGATCCTCTTGATGACCATCATTGCTGCAAGTGCAGAACCTGATCTGGTTGACTCTAAGGATGAATTTGTTGTGAGCGTATGCCGTCACTTTGCTATGATATTTCATGTGGAGAATTCGCAGACAAATACATCAGCGACTGCTTCTTCACTTGGTGGTCCTCTTCTTGTGCCAGGCTCCAGTGGTACCTCAAAATCGAGAAATAGTGCACCTTCTAACCTGAAAGAGCTTGACCCTCTGATTTTTTTAGATGCTTTAGTGGATGTACTGGCGGATGAAAATAGAATACACGCTAAGGCTGCTCTAGATGCTCTAAATACTTTTGCTGAGACACTTCTATTTCTTGCTCGCTCAAAGCATTCAGATGTTCTAATCTCCAGAGGTGGTCCTAGTACACCGATGGTTGTTTCTAGTCCCTCAATGAGTCCAGTCTACTCACCACCTCCTAGTGTTCGTGTCCCAGTTTTTGAGCAACTTTTACCTCGGCTACTACATTGTTGCTATGGTAGTACTTGGCAGTCACAAATTGGAGGAGTTATGGGAATTGGAGCCATGGTCGGGAAAGTTACAGTTGAAATACTATGCCATTTTCAAGTGCGGATTGTTCGGGGGCTGGTTTATGTTCTTAAAAGGCTTCCAATTTATGCCTCGAAAGAGCAGGAAGAAACTGGTCAGGTGCTTACTCAAATCCTTCGTGTAGTGAATAATGTCGACGAGGCAAACAGTGAAGCACGCAGGCAAAGTTTCCAAGGAGTTGTGGAGTACCTTGCCACAGAGTTGTTTAATGCGAACTCATCTGTTAATGTAAGAAAGACTGTGCAGTCTTGTTTGGCACTTTTGGCAAGTAGGACGGGAAGTGAGGTTTCTGAGTTACTTGAGCCTTTGTACCAATCTTTGCTTCAGCCTCTTATCCTGCGACCACTTCGGGCTAAAACTGTTGATCAACAGGTACTTTTACAGGTTTCTTTTATCTAGTATGTATGTAGTGTTGTTCATCATTTTTGGGTCAACAGAACATTGATTTATGAACGCTCCTTTTACAACTCCTAGGTGGGCACAGTCACTGCTTTGAATTTCTGCCTAGCTTTGAGGCCCCCTCTGCTTAAGTTGACTCAAGAATTGATCAATTTCCTTCAAGAGGCTCTGCAAATAGCTGAAGCCGATGACACTGTTTGGGTTGTGAAGTTTATGAATCCAAAGGTGGCTTCTTCATTGAATAAGCTGCGCACAGCTTGTATTGAACTGTTGTGCACTGCTATGGCATGGGCAGACTTTAAAACTCAGAATCATTCAGAATTGCGTGCGAAGATCATTTCAATGTTTTTTAAATCATTGACCTGTAGGACCCCAGAAATAGTTGCAGTTGCGAAGGAAGGTCTAAGACAGGTTTGTTGGACTGACTTTTATTCTTTTATTGATTTCCTAATGTTCTATTCTTTGTCAATTCCACGTGATAGAGCTAAAGAAGCCAAATCTTATTGAGTGTTACATGAAATCTCTCTTTTGAGACCCTTAGAATGTGTGCTGCAATCATGGTTTCAATCTAATTACTTGATTTTGCTGTTAGAGGAGTATTCATTTGTTTGAAAAACAAGGTTCCTATGTTTCTTCTGTGTATTTGGTGAAACTGCTGAAGTCATGATTTGCTTCGTGTATGACTCATCATGTATTTCATGTTCGTCAATAAACTGTGACTAGTGGTTCCAGAATTAAGTACTCCCTCCATTCCAAAATAAATGAAATTTTGTGATTTTCACCAGGAGTAATAAAACATTAATTACACCTTTTAAGTTAGCAAACTAACCTGATTTCTTCCTATTACAACTAAAACTACAACTCTACTTTACACTACCGTAATAACACTGAGAAAGGTAAAACTGGAGAAAATTGGTAAAATGTGTCTTGCAAGTAGAGAACATCACTTAATATGGAATAAGAGAACTTTCTAGAATGTCATTTATGTTGGAATGGGAGGAGTAGTTTCTATTTTTCAAGACATCTATTCCAAAGTGCTGTAACTTTTTGAATATAGACTTGACCAAGTTAAAATTTTCTTCTCTTGAATCTATTACAATTTAAAGAGCTATTTTAATTTTAATTAGGTTGTATGATATGGCTTACATGATTTGTATATCTTCATAAAATGTTACGTAATTATAGTTTATCATAATCATGCCAAATTAGAACTTTTAATTTCGGATGCTGGGAAGATATATTTTCAGACTTCATTAGTAATCCTGCTAAGTGAAACATTGACATGCATTTGGGAGGGAACTTGGATATTTTATCTCATTTTGATATCCTTTTCCACTGCCGTATCAAAAGATGTAATAGCAATGATCTGTTGTTTTACTATTCGGTCTCTCGTTATTCATACTCATGAGTCTAATATAAGTGCAACAACTCTCAATACTCCAGTAGCCACTTGTGCTCTCCCCACAACTGATTTTTCAAGTTTCTTCTTGCTTCCTTAATTGTGCTGATGCAGATTTATTTTTTATTTGCTCCAAACCAGTCTTCTAATGACAAGTGGTTGCTGTTTGCCATTAGTGTGGTACTGTGGTTTCTGCTGAAGTATCTTTTGCTGAACTATTTTTTAGAACTGATTGATTAGTGTGTATGTTTTTTAACTTTATATGTTGTTGTAGTTCACTAATTTGACGTGTCTTTTTCTTCAGTGTTAATTACATGATGATTTTTTTTTGCACGTGTCATTAGGTTATACTTCAGCAAAGGATGCCTAAGGAACTTCTACAAAGCAGCCTGAGGCCTATTTTAGTTAATTTAGCGCACACAAAAAATCTGAGCATGCCTCTTCTGCAAGGACTGGCCCGTCTGCTTGAGCTTTTATCCAACTGGTTCAATGTTACTCTGGGAGGTAAATTGTTGGAGCATCTAAAGAAGTGGTTGGAACCTGAAAAGCTTGTGCAGGCCCAGAAGGCATGGAAGGCTGGCGAAGAACCAAAAATAGCAGCTGGCAAGTTATCTAGTTTTCTTTCTTCTTGCCAGAGGCTGGTACAATAATAAGTTTAATGATCTTTGAATGTTTGTTTGATATTTGTTTTTCATGTCCTTTCTTGCAGCAATTATTGAGCTATTTCACCTGCTTCCTTCTGCTGCTGGGAAATTCCTTGATGAGCTGGTGACTTTGACCATTGATCTGGAGGGTGCCCTTCCACCTGGGCAGTTCTATAGTGAGATTAACAGTCCTTATCGCCTCCCTCTCACTAAATTTTTAAATCGGTACCCAGGTCAAGCTGTAGATTATTTTCTCGCTCGGTTGCGTCAGCCCAAATACTTCAGGCGGTAATAATGATTATGCAATTTGTCCGTTCTGTTTGAGATATAAATCACAGTTATTTTGACTCTTGCTTTTGATTTATGGTTCGTTTTCAGGTTCATGTATATAATTCGGTCTGATGCTGGCCAACCTTTGAGAGAAGAACTTGCGAAGTCCCCAGACAAGATAATTGCTAGTGCATTTCCTGATTTTTCACCAAATGCAGATGCATCAACAACACAGGGATCTTTTAATAATTCCAATGTGTTGGGTAGTGATGAAGGACCTGTCAATCAACCTGAGAGTTCAGTGCCATCTTCAGCCAATAGTGGTGGAACAGCTGATGCTTATTTTCAGGGTCTTGCTTTAATCAAGACTTTGGTTAAGCTGATGCCCAGCTGGTTGCAAAGTAACAGAGTTGTTTTTGACACATTGGTTCTTCTCTGGAAGTCATCTGCAAGAATCAACAGGCTACAAAATGAGCAGGAATTGAATTTAGTACAAGTAAGTTTGCTGTCAATTAGGTTCTTTCACTACTACCACATGTCAATGTGCAAATGCGTATCCTGAATATCTGGGGTCCTGGTGAGATGGTTTTAGCTAATGGAGAAAGTAAAAAGTCTTGGCCTCTGCCCAGTGGCAGAGCTTCATTGTGTTGATAATAGAGAAATATGCCTCCAACCCCCGCCCCTGTGGCTATCTTTTGTTTTTTTCTGTTGAACAAGTAGGTTTATAATGGGTTTTTACCCACTTAAAACTTTGAAATATGTTTTACCTTTTATTACTGAATGTGTTGAAATCCATATAGCCTTGACTTTCAAATAATGTTTGATAGTTTCAAGTGAAAGTTTTATATTGTTCACCATATCTATAAGTTAGAGAATTTCAGTTATCTGTGATTGTTAGTAAATGGTACATCATCCTCCAGAGAATATAATGCAAAATTTTGCCTCCCCGATACTACTGGGATACTGGTTCTTCTCTGGCCTCTGTCTGACTGTTGAATTGAGATTGAGTAGAATATTCCAAAGCTTTGGGATTTCAGATTCGGCAGTATTTTGTTTTTAAGTACTACCTAGATAGATTTCCATTTTTTCCTGGAATTTTAAACTTTCACTTTCTGGTGTGTTGTGTGACACTGGCCATGCGTTTGTAGGGAGAGAGTGTGCATGTGCAGTTAACTGATGAAGTGGAGAAAAACTACCAATTTCTGCTTTTAGTATTTATGGAAAAACGTAGACATATCTGTTTTCTTTGGCGAGGTTTACTCATTTTTTTTCATTTTTTGTGCATGTTTATTTCAGCTGTCTTGTTCTCCCCCTCCTAACTGTCTCTACTCACGTTTTATGGGATGAGATTGGCCTGTATTCTTATTATGCATTCATTGGCAGAGGATCTGTAACGGGTTTGATTGCCGTTTGCTGTATTGCATATGTTCTTTTCTTTGAAACGGATGGAACATCTTATCAAGAACTTCTAACCAATTGAGAAAAGGCTTTTTAATTGTCCTATTATAGTTTTTCAATTTATATTTTCACTGTTTTCTTGGTTGTTTGGGGGTAGGAGTAGTTGGCTGAATAAAAGGTGAGAAGGTAATAGTGTATTTAATATGAACCCGCTCATCCATACTGACATTCTAATTCTTTATGCAGGTCAAAGAAAGCAAATGGCTGGTCAAGTGCTTTCTGAATTACCTTAGACATGATAAATCAGAAGTCAATGTTCTATTTGATATCCTGTCAATCTTTCTTTTCCGAACTCGCATAGACTTTACATTCCTCAAGGAGTTCTATATTATCGAGGTTTGTTATAAGTGCTTCAGTTTTCATTTCCTTGGAATGATCATTCTGTTCTTTCTTTCAATTGGAATGCACTATGTTTAATTTACAAGGCTTTATATACGTAGGTTGCTGAGGGCTATCCACCAAACATGAAGAAAACCTTGCTGCTGCATTTTTTAAATCTTTTCCAGTCCAAACAACTTGCTCATGATCATTTGGTGGTTGTAATGCAAATGCTCATCCTTCCCATGTTAGCTCATGCTTTCCAGAATGGCCAAACCTGGGAAGTTGTTGACACAGCTATAGTCAAGACAATTGTTGACAGGCTTCTTGACCCTCCAGAAGAGGTAATCATCACTACCGCATTCACTGGTTATTTTCAAAATATTATAATTTTTTCATTTATCATCTAGTTATTTTCCTTACTCAAATTAAATGTTTCTGTAGGTTTCTGTTGATTATGATGAGCCCCTGAGGATAGAGCTTCTGCAGCTTGCAACTTTACTTCTCAAGTATCTTCAGGCTGACCTTGTTCATCATAGGAAGGAGCTCATCAAATTTGGGTGGAATCACCTGAAACGTGAAGATAGTGCTAGTAAGCAGTGGGCATTTGTCAATGTATGTCATTTCTTAGAAGCTTATCAGGCTCCAGAAAAAATCATACTGCAGGTAGCTTCGTAATCACTGCTCTGACGTCCGAAAACTATTCATGCAAAATGCTTGACCTTCTTATGGCTTTACAAGATCTCACTGGCCTGACATTTTACCTAGATGACAATGGTTTTGTTACTCATGGCAGCATTTGAAACATTTTTCCTTTTGGAAGACATGCAGTATATAAATGTGTCTCACACTTGCTAAAAAGATAATCAATTTAACCAATTTCTGGGTGTGCCCTCATTGACTGAATTAGAGTTTTTCTTGGAGACTATATTGGTCATCTCTCTCACATATGGATTTCTTGCTTGTTAATTTGTTAGAAATTTTTATCCTGAACTTATTTCTGACCATCGCTGGGAAAAACTATACTTACTGTGTGATTTCACAATTGAATTTTGTGATGTTAATAGCTTGCTACAATTGAGATAAAGTTATTTGTTTGTAGTTCTTTATTTTAAGTTTTTCTTTTGAATGATAATACCATGCCTTTACACAATCAAAATCTGCTCCTTTTCTGCTGAAATTCACAAATGTATACTTTTGAGGCGTTCTTCTTAGTGATCAGTTTATGATACATTTATCCTCCTGTGTCTCTCCATAAAATTCTGTTTCCGTAACTTGTGGGTTGAATTTCAACTTTGGCATTTTATGACGAAAATTTTTGTCTTTTCAAATGATTTTTCTTATGGTTTCTTTTACTGGTCTTTGATGTTCCGCCAATAACAACAAAATGCTGAGAAACAATTTGCAACTGCAGGTTTTTGTTGCCCTTCTCAGAACTTGCCAGCCAGAAAATAAAATGTTGGTAAAACAAGCCCTTGATATACTGATGCCAGCACTTCCTCGAAGGTTGCCACTTGGTGACTCTCGTATGCCAATTTGGATTCGTTATACTAAGAAGATTCTGGTCGAGGAAGGTCACTCGATCCCTAATCTGATTCATATATTCCAGCTTATTGTTCGCCATTCAGATCTGTTCTACAGCTGCAGAGCCCAATTTGTTCCTCAGATGGTCAATTCTTTAAGTCGCCTTGGTTTGCCCTATAATACTTCTGCCGAGAACAGGCGTCTTGCCATTGAGCTTGCTGGATTGGTTGTGAATTGGGAAAAACAAAGGCAAAATGAGATGAAAACTTCTACTAGTTCTGGAAACATTGGTCCAAATACTGATGTATTAGTTCCCATTTCAGCTGCTGGTGATCCTACTCATGCTATAGATGGATCTACTTTTTCTGAAGATCCAAATAAGCGAATTAAGGTAGAACCTGGTCTTCAATCCCTTGGTGTGATGTCTCCTGGTGGCGTCTCTTCTATACCAAATATAGAAACACCAGGACCTGCCGGACAACCCGATGAAGAGTTCAAGCCAAATGCAGCAATGGAAGAAATGATAATCAATTTTCTTATAAGAGTAAGGACTTTTCTCCATTTAAACTTGGGTCTTCTCTATGTTCACACAGCAGACTCATCTTAACAATATTGAAACTTCCTAAGGCTGTGTTTGTTGGCCAGGAACCTTAGCTAAGTAATGGACATCTCATTGCTCCACTTAAATTTTGAATGTTTAGGTAGCATTGGTGATAGAGCCAAAGGAAAAGGAGGCAAGCCTTATGTATAAACAAGCTTTGGAGCTATTATCACAGGCACTAGAGGTGTGGCCAAATGCAAATGTCAAGTTCAATTACTTGGAGAAGCTGCTTAGCAGCATTCCACCTTCTCAGTCTAAAGATCCATCCACAGCTCTTGCTCAGGGCCTGGATGTGATGAATAAGGTTTTGGAAAAGCAACCGCATTTGTTTATTCGGAATAATATTAACCAAATCTCCCAAGTATGTGGTTGGCACCTAGTCTTCTTTGATGGTTATGTCTACTACCTGTACTGTGTTTGACTTTTCTGTGGACCAACTTTCTGGCAGATATTAGAACCCTGTTTCAAGTATAAGATGCTAGATGCAGGTAAGTCATTGAGCTCTCTTTTGAAAATGGTGTCCGTGGCATTTCCTCCAGAAGCTGCCAGTACACAGCAGGAAGTGAAGATGCTATACCAAAAGGTCGAGGAGCTTGTTCAGAAACACCTTGCTGCCATTGCGGCCCCTCAAACCTCAGGAGAAGATATTTCTGCTAGTATGATTAGCTTTGTTCTCTACATAATTAAAACGTTGGCAGAAGTGCAAAAAAACTTCATGGACCCTTCAAATTTGGTTCGCGTACTTCAGCGGCTCGCACGAGATATGGTAACATCTAGTGGTTCTTATGTGAGACAAGTAAGTCTTTGTGTACGGCATTAATGTTTCTGAATTAATTGCGGTAGATTCTCAAATTTAGGTTTTTCTTCATTGCAGTATAAAATCTATTGGAATTGAATGTTTATAGGTAGTCTAGGTGGATAGGTACCTTGAGCCATATTATACCTCACAAATGATCTTTTAGTAAAGACAGAGAAGAGAGGCACCTTGTCAAGTATCAAAAGACCGGAGGTTATTAGGAAAGAGGAAACAGGGAATGCTTACTGCAGTCCTTATTAATATCAGTGGCTTGCAGTAGGCTTATTAAGTTTAATTCCTTATAAGGTGTTATTCTTTTGCTCCACTTTATACTTCTATCCATACTGTGTGTGTTGGTGTTCTGGTAGAATAACATACTTTGCCGTTGCTTTTGCTTGGCGTATAGAATTTTTATTGTCTGCTTCCCTTCAATGCAGAATAATAGTGGTCTTAGAGCTTCTTCCCTTCAATGCAGAATAATAGTGGTCTTAGAGCTTGCATACTGTGATATTTTGGTATCCAATGGATACATAAATTCTAAATATGTATCCACAAATTTCATATTTTGTATGCTGTTGGTAGAATGGTTTTCTTAACTTCATTTTAAATTTTAATTCCTTGCATGTTTCAGTTCATAATTAGTTTTCTTGGACACTTGTTGCACTGATTTCCAGGGTCAAAAATCAGATACAGATTCTGCTGTAACTTCATCTCGTCAAGGAGCCGATGTTGGAGTTGTTATCGCTAATCTGATCTCTGTGCTGAAATTGATAAGTGAGAGGGTCATGCTTATTCCAGAATGCAAGCGATCTGTGACTCAAATTCTAAATTCCTTACTCTCTGAGAAGGGAACCGATCCTTCTGTGCTTCTGTGCATATTGGATGTGATAAAAGGATGGATAGAGGATGATTTTGCCAAACCTGGGATGCCTTCAACATCTAGTAATTTTCTTGCTTCTAAGGAAGTGATCTCTTTCCTTCAGAAACTTTCACAGGTTGACAAGCAGAACTTTTCTACCAGTAATGTAGAAGAATGGGACAGGAAATATCTGGAACTTCTTTATGGGCTTTGTGCTGATTCTAATAAGTGGGTACATTTTTCTGTTCTTTAATTAAGGAATCCTCTGTTCTTCTCTTTAGTACTTCTTTCAGGGCATTAATACCATTGGGTTTCACTTTCAGATATTCTCTTTCTTTACGTCAAGAAGTGTTCCAGAAAGTGGAGAGGCAATTTTTGCTTGGTTTACGTGCAAAAGATCCTCAAATGAGGATGAAGTTTTTCTCTCTTTATCACGAGTCTCTTGGGAAATCGTTGTTTATGAGGCTACAGTACATCATCCAAATTCAGGACTGGGAGGCACTAAGTGATGTCTTCTGGCTCAAACAAGGTCTTGACCTTCTTTTAGCTATTCTAGTCGAGGACAAACCCATCACTTTGGCTCCAAACTCCGCCAAAGTTCCCCCACTTATGGTTTCATGTGGTGTTTCTGATGGTTCTGGGCCACAACCGATGGTAACTGATGCACCAGAAGGTACAGAGGAGGCGCCTCTTACATTTGACAGTCTCGTACTGAAACAATCACGTTTTCTAATAGAAATGAGCAAGCTTCAGGTAATTATCTGTGAATTTATTTTCAGTTAAAGCATTATAATATCTGAATGAATTCACTCTACCTTGAGGCCTTACAATTTAAGTGTAATTTAAATGCTAACATATGAAGCTCTCAATTTTGAGATTATAGCAGCAAAGTTTACTGCAGCATGCATAATTTTGAAGCTAATTTAAGTTGGACACTAGAATTATTTTTAATGAATTTGGTGTCGAAAATAATAAAGTCATCTATGTCTAAGGTATCATTCTGTTCTGTTGGATACAAAGTTAAGCTTGCTTCTTTGTGCTTTTTCTTTTAGCTTTCTTCATGTCTTGTTAGGACAAGCAATTTTGATGCCTTGAATCTGTCACCTTCTTAGCTCATTCCGTGAGTAGTTTAATTTGCATGTAAATTTAGTAATTTCATGAGGATGTTACCATGCACCATGGTGTTGATTGGTGAGCTTTCTTCAGAACTCAAGTTGCCAGGCATTTGGGTTTGTTTCCTTTCTTTTTGGTAGAGAGAAACTATAGGATCCATGTCTTTTCTATTGTGTGATGATATCGACTGCCTTTTTCTGATGCTGAGGTATGTTGAGCCAGTTGGATTTGGTAGTATAATGGCTTTGTCTCCATTACTGTTTGCTGCACCCATGTCTTTACCTCTTAGAATCTTCAATGAATATTGGGGTAGGGTGAGTTCATGTTATGAGTTTCCACATTCTTTGTCTCTGATGGTATACCTTATTGTAGGTTGCTGACCTTATCGTTCCACTAAGAGAGCTAGCTCACACAGATGCCAATGTTGCATATCTTTTGTGGGTGTTGGTCTTTCCTATTGTCTGGGTCACCTTACAGAAAGAAGAACAGGTAGCTCTTGCTAAGCCAATGATAACTCTTCTGTCAAAAGACTATCATAAGAAACAGCAGGCGCACAGGCCAAATGTTGTGCAAGCTCTTTTAGAAGGACTGCAGTTAAGCCATCCTCAGCCTCGAATGCCTAGTGAACTTATTAAATATATTGGAAAGACTTACAATGCATGGCACATTGCTCTGGCTCTATTGGAAAGTCATGTAATGTTGTTCTTGAATGACACAAAATGCTCTGAGTCTCTAGCTGAGCTCTATCGTTTGCTCAATGAAGAAGATATGAGGTGTGGCTTGTGGAAAAAGAGGTCAGTTACTGCAGAAACTAGGTCTGGTCTTTCACTTGCCCAACATGGTTACTGGCAGAGGGCCCAAAGTCTCTTTTATCAGGCCATGGTCAAGGCAACTCAAGGTACTTACAATAACAATGTACCCAAAGCTGAGATGTGTCTTTGGGAAGAGCAATGGCTGTGTTGTGCTAGTCAACTGAGTCAATGGGATGTGCTGGTGGACTTTGGAAAACTTATTGAGAATTATGAGATATTACTGGATAATCTTTGGAAGCAGCCTGATTGGGGATATTTAAAAGATCAAGTTTTTCCTAAGGCTCAAGTTGAAGAAACTCCCAAACTTCGTATTATCCAGGCGTACTTTGCTCTTCATGAGAAGAATACAAATGGTGTAGCAGAAGCTGAAAGTATTGTAGGAAAAGGTGTTGATCTTGCTTTGGAACAATGGTGGCAATTACCAGAGATGTCTATTCATGCCAGAATTCCTTTATTGCAGCAATTTCAGCAACTTGTGGAAGTTCAAGAATCAGCAAGGATTATAGTGGATATCGCCCATGGAAACAAGATTGCTGGGAATTCTGTAGCTGGTGTACATGGTGGCCTCTATGCTGATTTAAAGGATATTCTTGAGACTTGGAGACTTAGAACACCAAATGAATGGGATAACATGTCTGTTTGGTACGATCTCCTTCAATGGAGGAATGAAATGTATAATGCAGTTATTGATGCATTTAAGGATCTAAGCACTACGAATTCAACGCTGCATCACCTTGGTTACCGTGACAAGGCATGGAATGTCAACAAGCTTGCCCACATGGCTCGTAAGCAGGGACTACAAGATGTTTGTGTGTCCATACTGGAGAAAATGTATGGACATTCAACCATGGAAGTCCAGGTGATTTAACTACTTATACGAGTTTCAACTATAATAACTGTCATGCTCTGTTCCACATGGTGTAACAGGTTTGGCATGTTGGAAGTATTTTGCATGTCTATCTCATGGGGGTCTTTATTTTTCGCTTGCAGGAAGCCTTTGTAAAAATCAGGGAACAAGCAAAGGCTTATTTAGAGATGAAGGGAGAGCTTACCAGTGGTCTGAATTTGATCAATAGTACTAACTTGGAGTACTTCCCAGTTAAACATAAAGCTGAAATATTTCGTCTTAAGGGAGATTTCTTGTTGAAACTGAATGACTGTGAAGGTGCTAATCTTGCATATTCAAATGCCATCAGCCTGTTCAAAAACTTACCAAAAGGATGGATTAGTTGGGGAAATTATTGTGACATGGTATGCATTGTTCTATTTGATTCTTTAATCTTCTTTTTGTTGATATCTACAGTGGTTTAAACACTTGGTATTTCAGGCCTACAAAGAAACGCATGAAGAGATGTGGTTAGAATACGCTGTGAGCTGCTTTCTTCAAGGCATCAAATTTGGAATTGCCAATTCCAGAAGCCATCTGGCACGTGTTCTGTATCTTTTGAGTTTTGACACACCCAATGAACCCGTGGGGAGGGCTTTTGATAAGTACTTGGATCAGATACCTCATTGGGTGTGGCTTTCCTGGATTCCCCAACTGTTACTTTCATTGCAGAGGACTGAAGCTCCTCACTGCAAACTTGTTTTACTAAAAGTCGCCACTGTGTTTCCTCAGGTAAATATTAGATTGGTTTGATGTAATTCATGTTGAACTGCTGCTTAACTCTCTCATCTATGAAATTCATGTTTATAAATGTAGGCTCTGTATTACTGGCTGCGCACATATCTTCTTGAACGCCGGGATGTTGCAACTAAATCTGAATATAGTAGATTGGCAATGGCTCAGCAAAGAATGCATCAGAATGTTTCTGCTGCTGGTGCATCAGGTTCTTCTGGCTTGGTTGATGGAAATGCTAGAGTGGCTAGTCAAGTTGGGGGGCAGTTGGCATCTGAAAATCAGATTCATCAGGGGAGTCAATCTGGCAGCAGTGTTGGACCTCATGATGGCAATAACTCTCAGATGCAAGAGCCTGAAAGGTCAGCCGTCGAAGGAAACATGCCAGGTACTGACCGTTTACATCAGGGTCCATCACCAAATGATGGAGCTCAGAATGCACTGAGGCGTATGGATTTAGTTGGTTCTGCAGCCAGTGCTTTTGATGCTGCTAAAGACATAATGGAGACCCTTAGAAGTAAACACACCAATCTTGCTGGCGAACTTGAGGTAACTACTTTATCTTTATTCCTGCATAATCATTTCCTCAACCATGCTTTCAGTGTTGGAGGGGCAAGCCATGGTGGGATTTTCCCTCTTTTTTGCTTTTATTTGAGAATGTGTTGTACAAGATGTAACTCTTCTGTTGCAACTATGAGTTCTGCTCCTTTTTGTTTCTGCTAGTTGTTGGTGTCATCTGTATGGATACGATGTTTATCTCTTACCCTCCTATTCGCAGATTTTGCTGACTGAGATTGGTTCAAGGTTTGTTACCTTGCCAGAGGAGAGACTATTGGCGGTGGTTAATGCTTTGCTTCACCGCTGTTACAAGTATCCCACAGCCACCACTGGAGAAGTTCCACAGTCTCTAAAGAAGGAGCTTTCTGGTGTTTGCCGAGCCTGCTTTTCACTAGATGCTGTGAACAAGCATGTTGAATTTGTGAGGGAATACAAGCAGGAGTTCGAGCGTGACCTTGATCCTGAAAGCACTACCACATTCCCCGCCACCCTTTCTGAATTGACTGAACGGCTAAAGCACTGGAAAAATGTTCTACAGAGCAATGTTGAAGACCGATTTCCTGCTGTTCTGAAGCTGGAAGATGAAAGCAGGGTGTTGCGAGACTTTCATGTTGTTGATGTGGAAGTTCCAGGACAGTATTTTACTGATCAGGTTTGTGTATTTCTACCTAATCAGTTTCTTCTGGGTATTATCTTGTGTTTAGTGCTTTTTGTTACGTTTGATTTGCATGCCAATTTCTCAAGAGGAAACTTTTACATTTCAATGTTTCCTATTTAGTTTTGGTGTTTTTGTATGAGACATGCTGTTCCCATCAAATTGGGCAAATGCACTTAGTCTCATGTTATCAGTATCTGTTATTTTGAATCTTCTGGGAGGTTATTTTCATAATCATTCTCTGTTATTTTGAATCTTTTAGGAGGTGGCTCCTGATCATACAGTAAAGCTGGATAGAGTAGGAGCAGACATTCCAATAGTTAGAAGGCATGGCAGCAGTTTCCGACGGTTGACGCTTATGGGTTCTGATGGCTCACACCGCCATTTCATTGTCCAGACATCATTGACTCCCAATGCTAGAAGTGATGAAAGGATATTGCAACTTTTCCGTGTTATGAACCGAATGTTTGATAAGCATAAGGAGTCAAGACGTCGCCACATATGCATCCACACGCCTATAATCATACCTGTGTGGTCACAGGTGAGCAAACAAATCCTTTTGTAATTAGTCGAAATTAGTTTTTTATCATTCAATGATGGTCTTGTATGATTTATTTGGTCGTTCTCTCTTTTCCCTTCTGAAATTTGTTTTAGGTGCAGTATCAGGTGGTAAAGAGTATAACATTATTGAAATGTTAGATTTGATGGGATAGCATAGCACTATGAAAGTCTTTTATTTAGTGGTCCCTCTGTTATTATGGTCTTGTCATTTTTTAAGTTTTTAAGTCATCACTATCAATTTTCGATTTGTTACTTTGCTGATTAAAATTCGTAACTGTAACTATAATAGCATCTGTGGTCTTTTTGATAGGTCCGCATGGTAGAGGATGATTTAATGTACAGCACATTCCTTGAGGTTTATGAGAACCATTGTGCTAGGAATGATCGGGAGGCAGACCACCCAATTACCTATTTCAAGGAACAACTAAACCAAGCCATATCAGGGCAGATATCCCCTGAAGCTGTAGTTGATCTCCGCCTTCAAGCCTACAATGACATTACCAAAAACCATGTGAGCGACAGCATATTCTCTCAATACATGTACAAGACTTTGCTGAATGGAAATCACTTGTGGGCTTTCAAGAAGCAATTTGCTGTCCAGTTAGCACTATCAAGTTTTATGTCTTTCATGCTACAAATTGGAGGAAGGTCCCCGAACAAGATATTGTTTGCCAAAAACACGGGGAAAATATTTCAGACTGATTTTCACCCAGCATATGATGCAAATGGCATGATTGAATTTAATGAGCCTGTGCCCTTCCGTTTGACGAGGAATCTGCAAGCATTCTTCTCACATTTCGGTGTGGAAGGACTCATTGTGTCTTCCATGTCTGCAGCTGCGCAGGCTGTCATTTCACCTAAAGTGAGTTTTATTCATGGAATAATAATTAGCAGAAGGGCAAACTTTAGGTTTTATAACAGAGCACTGATATGTTTTCTTTGTATCCCTTGACAGCAAAGTCAGCATTTGTGGCACCATCTAGCAATGTTTTTCCGAGATGAGCTGTTATCTTGGTCTTGGAGAAAACCTCCAGTGATGCCAATGGGCCCAATGGTGGGAGGTGGTGGTCTGAACCCGGTTGACTTGAAACAGAAAATCACTACCAATGTGGAGCATGTTATAGGCAGGATAAATGGAATAGCTCCACAGTACATCTCTGAAGAGGTATACTTATTTCCTTTTTATATGGATCCCTTTTCCGGCATTTGTTGCTTCTGTTGTATTGTGAATTTGGCCTATAGCTAAGTTTACGTTATGAGTAAAAAGTTAGTGTTTCCACCTAGTGGTGATGAAGTAGACTAACTGGGGTGTGGTTTTTTAAACGTGACTGCTGCATTAGGAGGAGAATGCCGTTGATCCTCCACAATCAGTGCAAAGAGGTGTGGCGGAGCTGGTGGAAGCGGCCTTGACGCCGAGGAACTTGTGCATGATGGATCCGACATGGCATCCATGGTTCTAATGAGAGTTAGCTATTTGTAAAATTTAGAAGAAGCATGATGTGTAGATTCAGGAAGCCAGCAGCTTTAGGTGCCTAATACTATTTATTACTATGGATGTAAATAGCTAACGTTGTAGTATGGTTGAATTATTATTATTATTATTATTATTATTATTATTATTATTATTATTATTATTATTATTATTATTATTATTATGTTTATTATGTTTTCCTTTCCTTGCATTTTCAATAGCTGGGCATGCATATTAAGTAAGCCGTCCTTAGTTTGCCGCTTCCCAGTCTCCCCCATTAGTTTATTCGCGGCACTTTTTTAGTCTAACCAGAAGGAGGTTCTTTGAGAAAAATTCTTAATATTAAAAAATATATATAGAAGTTTGAAAATTTCCAGGTCTTCAATTTTTTGCAAGATGAAATTTTGAGAACTTGGAAAAAAAAAAAAAGTATTAATCAAAAATCAGACCTCTGATATTTTTTTGTAAAAGTACAAAATATTGGGATAATTATCAATAAATTAATCAAGATTACACAGTAGAGTTAAGAATTTTAAAAAGCACTTTAATTTTTGGAATTTTTAAAAAAGACACATTAAAAAAAGGAGAAAAGGAGAGTTTAAATTTTTTTCAGAAGACATTCTAACATGAGGAAAGGAAAGTCAATGTCTCAGAGAATGAAAGGATTTCAGAAGACATTCCCTTCGTTAAATTTTTGCTGTCGCTAAGGAACAGAGAAACTTCAATGTTGTCACAAGCTAGACAACAAAAAAAAAAAAAAAAAAAATTCAGAGCAGAGATTGTTTGTTAAAAACGAAGGGAAATCAAGACAAGAAATCTATTATCTAGTCTTCGTCTGGGAATCGGAGATGTTTTCCTGTTGGTGTTGGTAAGCCTTTCAGGTTCAAAGGAGCCACCTCTCCTCCTTCAAGTTCGTCATCACTGTTATAGATAAACCTGATGTGCTTGCCGGCAAACGTTGCATTCACATTGATTTGGCTGATTCCTGCACACAGTTCATCAACATTTCCGCTACCATCTTCCTTCTCTTCATCTTCTTCCTCCTCATAGACACAGTTCTCTGCAACCTCCTCAAGACCTTCATCATCATCGTCATCTTCTTGATAATCTTTGGTACTTGCATTAACCTGAATGGACCAAACAGACGAATCATCATCATCATTAGCAGCAACTGCCCCTTCTTTGCCTTCAGCAGTATCTCCTCCCCCTTCAACTGTCACCTCAGACAAACACTCTGACCCTCCTTCTGATTTTTCAGAAAAATCCAGAAGCAGTGACCTTGTGATCATCAAATTCTTCTCAGACTCCTTATTCTCTTCTTCTTGCTTATTCTTATTTCCCTCAAATATTTCACTCACCATCTACACATACATCCAAAATTTAGGGACCAAAACCAAGAATTACAAGATACATGAAGAATTTCATAGCAAAAGAAAATACCTGAGAAATAACAAACTCTGCGTCAACAGGGCGAGAGTGAGAGAAATGTTCCAACCCGTTAATATTCTGATAAGTGCCATTGGCGGAGAGATTCAATATCTGTGGGGTATTGGCAGGAGTGGGGGCAACGAAAGCCGAAGGGGAGTGGATAAATCCTTGGATTTGAAGGGAAGAAGGCCTATTCTCCAAAGTCAGTTTGGAGAGCTCGGCCTCTTCTTCAACCTTCTGCAACAGAGTCTTAACTTGGCCCCTCAAAAGTGCCTCCCCTGAACCTGGGGTGAAATCAGGATATGTAATACTACTGAATCTCTTCTTGGACATCGCTGATGATGGGGTCTCGAGCTTTTCCTTGGCAAGCCCAACAATTGGGGAATCATTTGTTATGTCAAACAGAGGTGATCGATCGGATTGCTGTTTTCCCTTGTTTCTTTGTCTTGATTTTGTTACAACATTTTCAGATTGATCAAGTTTCACTGTAAACAAACAAAAGAATTAATTATAAATTAAATGAACCCAAAATCATGACATGAAGAATTCAAGAAACCTTCCAAGAAATGATTAATTGATTCATAAAAACACTCACTCAGTGTAGAAACTCCATTGTTTGTGTTGTTTGAAGCAGCCGAAGTTTGTGATCTTGTCACTCGCCTTGTTGATGATGGGGTCTCCATTGAAATCGTCAAATCAAAGAGAAATGATTGAATTTTTAGAACTTGGGTTGCAGGAAAAACAGGTGTGATTATGGATTAATGATGCTTGAAATACAGAAATAATAGAAAGGGGACCAGAAAACGGAGATGTTTATTAGGCAGAAGGATGAAGGTTTTATAGTGATTATAGGAAAATAGGGTTGAGTTGAGACGGTGAATGTGACCGTTAGAGTGTGGACATGCGGCGTTATGAACTAGCCGTTGAGATTCGAATATAGGCTGGGCCTTTCTCCTTAATGTCTCTTCTGTTACTCGGGATCCATCCAAGAGAAATGTTGTTCGGCCCAGTCCGATCACTTATGTTTGTGATTTCAGCACAGCCCATTTGTTCAATTTTTCATATAACTCCAAATGGCCTACTGGTCAGAGAAGGGATTTTAATAAGAAAGAACCCCACAAGTAATTTTTTTTTAAGCATCAATTTCTCATATTTCTTATTCACTTATTCGAATTTAAAACTTATATTTTTATTTTTTATTTTTGTGACTCGAATTCTATAAGTATTATTCCAAATAAATGTAACATTGGTTCCGCCATGAGAGCCGAGGTATTTCTATGCAGCAGATCTAGGGCTCGATTAAGAGATTAAAAAAGCCCTTAATTTTCTTCTTCTCCTCTCTAATCCTTCCCGTTTACCTTCTCTCCAAACTTCTCCTTACTTCTCTATTGTAGCATTCTTTCTTTCCTTCCTATAAGTATTTATTTCTTTTTTTTTTTCAAAATTAACACCCTCCTTCCAAACTTTATGATCATGCATACCAGTAATTTAATTACTAATAGTAATTTAATTAATGAGATAATCTTTTAAATCTAATTACATACTTCCCATTATTAAAGTAAAGCAAATTGCTATTCAATACATCAGGTTGTATCTTTATTTTTAGCCGAGAAATTATGTTTTCAACCCTCTCATAAGGCAATTTTTGCCCTCAAATAATAAGAATCATCTTAGATATGTGCAATAGTGTAAATTTCGTTTCATTTTAATGAGACAATATACTTATGTGATTGCATCGAGACACTGACCGCACAATAAATTATTTATTCCTCCGATATTACGGGTATTAGTCATCTGAATTATAGATCAAATCTTATTCAAATGATTATGAAGAAAAAGACATGGAAAATAAAATTAAAAAAAAAAAAAAAAGCTTCCCAAGGCAATTCCTGGAGAAAGCCAGCTGGTAATGAGGAGGCAAATATCTGTAATTCACTATACATCCCATACTTTTAAGGACTGTCTTTGATTTGATTTGATGCAGACTGCAACAATCTGCACTATTATTATTATGCGATGCAGCATTTATGAATGGGGTCCGAAAATGAAGATAATAACAATGTTGTTGTACTCAAACAACTGTACAGATCTACTATCAGGCTTCCTCGGTAGACCTCAAAATGTTGACTCTTCTTGGACTCGTGTATGCCTTCACACTTAAACCTTAAAAACCAATCATGAATTAATGTCGACCTTATTTCAATTATCTACATTCAACCCTCTCTTATTTGCAGCAAAATCAGTAGAAAAAATACCCAAAAAATCTTAATAAGAAACTATGGTTGTTTTTGCTCATCTTTGGAGACATCCCACTATCGAGAGGCAGTGCATCGTACGAGATAACATATTTTTGTTGACCTGACGAGGGGACAGTGTTCATGGCTTCATGTCCCTATGCATATGCATGCATGCTGCCAACCAATTCTTATGGCCATTTTTAAAGGGCCCTTTTTCTTTTCAATTTTTTTAGTTGGTGCATGGCCCTTGAGGTTGACCAAAATGAATCTATATTTGACCATTGCTTTTGAATTCTTTCTTGACCAAACATATCATATCAGCTGTTTCCTTGAGTACTTGCGAGCTCCATAGATGGATATATGGATCCAGTGGAGATGAAAGAACAGACCGGGATGGTTTATTGGCCAACTTCTTGTCTCCATCCATCTTTGAGTTGCTGATTATTCCGTAAGTTTACTCTAGTTAGAACGGCTTAAGATTAAGGGTTATAGTTATTGTAATGATTAATAATACATCAGTTATTCAAAGGCCATGATTTTTATTTTTTTTTTGGTCCGGTGAAGAAAGAAAGGAAAGATCTTGTCCATTAATTGGCAGTGAATGAATGAAGGAATAAAGCTGGAGATGAAATACGAGATACAATAAAGCAAAATTGATACACTAGACTGGAGAGAAGAAACGGTAATTTCCACTCTTTTGGTTAAGAATATGGATCCAGAAATTAACAAACAATAGTAATTTAATGATGAAACATACTATATGTCCTACAAAAATAGGACTTGATTTGTTGAAAATAGTATAATAAACAAGATTGTTTACTTGTTGGAAAATGAAATACTAGTATTATACATAGAAAAACAGAGGCAGGGAGAGGAGAAAGGAGATCAAGGGCATTTGCGGATGAGGTTGCGAGTCTTGAGGTTGTAGTAGCAAGGACAAGCTTCATAGTTGCCGTAAGTGCCTGGAGGGACGCATTTGCAGGCGAAACAGCAGCTCCTACAAGCCCTCTTGCACAGGTTAGGTCTCTTTGTCTTTGAGCATCTCACACCACATGCAACTCCACAATCTATAAACCCCAAAAAATAATTCATTCTGTTAGCTAGCTTGCCAGAAACCACAACAACTGCATTATCATGAACTGAGAAAGAAAAAATCAAAGAATGCATGTCGTGATTATGTTACCTATTGGAACTGGAACTGGGGCAGGACTTGGAATCGGGGTGGCGCTTGGTGGCACCGCCGCCCCTTGGTTGGATGCATCTGTGTTTTGGAGGAGCACAAGACACAGAATAACAAGTAAAGCAGAAGCTCTAAGTACTGCTGCCATTGTTTCAACTTTGAAGAGTGGGATGTGAAGTGAAGGAATGAGAGTAGAAAGAGCGGATGGCTTGATGGTATATATAAGCAAGCAGAGAGAATGCTTGGCTTGAGCGAGGGCCCCGGAACATTCTAGGCAGCAGAGGGAAATTACGGGGAAGGTTAGAACTTAGATTTAGGCTAATTTTCACAGTAATTACCATGATCAGATAAAAGCTTTACTCATGTTACCGAGATGGGGATTAAGTGAGAGGCAGGCAGCTAGTAATTTAGAGTGGGAAATTAATTTAATGGTTTGCACAAGAACAAATGCGAGGAGTTGGCAGCAGGAAGCAGGGACAGAATCAGGGGTAAAAACTGGGGGAATAAATGACTTCATCTAACTATTTTTATGAATATTTAAGAGCCCCTTTCCGCCCTTGAAAAGCTGTCCCCCGCCATGCAAATTGCTCAATTGACAGATTTGTTTAATGGGATTCCGACCTTCTCATTGCCAGCTTATTTTGCATGACTTTGATTGTGTTGACGACTGTGATGGGAGTGAGTGAGGCAGCTCCAGACAAAACCTTTGCCTGCCCGGCTGAAGGAATTCGAAATTGAAAATGAGAAAGAGTTGGGCGAAATCACCAACGACACCCTCTTTGCCTCTAATTACATCTGTTATCGACCTATACCAACAACATCGTAAATAAACGATTATTATTTGTTAAATAAAGTTTTGAATTTTAATTGTTATAAATGGATTAAATAATTGAACAGCACACTTGATTGAACTTGAGGCAAGTAAGTAAAAGACTTGCATCTCCGATTAAATTGTCAGTTTTTCCTTTGCAATCATAACACTTCACATGAGAATGGGGACAGCTTTGTACAAATGTTCTCATAAATGAACCTTTCAATAAATCCTGTGAAGTCAAATTCCACGTAGGTCCATCCCCAATTAAGGGTGTTTAATCGGGCGATTTGCGGGTTATACTAGTTAATCGGTTAAAATGATATAAATGACTACAAAGAAATTAGTGAAACTCACATAGAATAAACTGAGACGTGGTGATAGTTTAAACGGGCGATTTGGAGTCATGTCACTCTCTCAATCTCTTGCATATTCTATGTAAGTTTCACTAATTTCTTTGTAGTCATTTATATCACTTTCAATTTATTGTATATTCCATGTGGAATCAAAATAGAGTTTCATTGCTTTATAGATTTTGCGACTTTATTTACTTATTTCTTTAAAATAAATTATAGTATTTAAAGTACAATATAAAATTAAAAGGAAATGGGCGATATTTAAATGTTTTACCTCATGTTTTTATAGGCCCATTCCTTAGCGGGCCTTTTACAGTTGCCTCGTCCAACTTCAAGCCTGGGTCCATTTATACCCTCTCCTTTACGTTGCACCTTTTTCAGCAATAGGGGTCTTCTCCATGGCGATCGGGCCTTGACCTTTGCCTTTGCCCTTGGATAGACAATTGGGTCATCTTCATTCTCGTATTTACAGGCTTTTTATTACTATTTTTTCATCAGATTATAGCATATTTGTTACTATTTATAACCCTATTTGTTAAACAAACTTCCTAAAATACCCTTACTAATTTTTGAATAATTTAGCCACAAAAAAAAGTCTCATTTTGTTCGAACTCAGTTTGGAAGTATTACCGTCGTCTACTGTTGGTTGGAAAGGCTTGCGGCCCCGCGATAATGGGTTTCCGATCATGCGCACTAAGAAGATATTCACGGAAGAGCTGCTATTGGAATCTATGTATAGCATTTAAGTGTCTAAATTTGTTTGCCTAATTCGTTTATGCTATTGCTTAACGGGAGTTTTCCTTACCCCTTTGTTTCTCCAAAAAGAATTATAGTTTTGAAAATGTACAAAGTTCAACATACAATACATTAAAAGGTTTATGATTTTGATCAGAAGTAATGAGTGTATGTTTATGTTGCTGGTCTCAGTGTGATTTTTAAGAACCAGATTCCTATGATTCTGCTTGTAGTGGTGGTTTGATGAATAGTGCATTTGAGTATACACTCAAAGTTGGTTGACTCATGCGAGAACAGGACTATCCTTTGGATCAGACAATGATGCCCTTTCCAGACAAGAAATTTCCAAGAAGAATAGGGGCATGGTCTGACTTCACATTTTGATACTTTTATTTAATAATTTCTTGTCTCGGATGGTCAGAAATTGCAAGAAAACTTCCCGGCAGAACAGATTATGAAATAAAAAATCATTGGCACACTTTGCTGAAGAATCGCTCACTTTCTAAGAAGAATATGGTCAATGCAACTAAAAAAGTAAAAACTGCTGAAGAAACAAATGCTTGTGAAGAAGAATCCATTGGTAAGAATTCTCAAGGAAGTGATATCATAGTGGTAGGGAATAATGATTATGTTGGTAACACACAAGTTCTTCATACTTCCTTATCATCAGGATCATTGGTTGAGGAGTACTCTGATGACCTGTTTAGGACTCAGCCATTCTTGACTGAAACGTCAAGCAAGGAGGATCATCAGCAATTTGGATATGAAGATCTTCAGCTTGAAGGCTTTGGCCCTCTAGATACCTCAAGCTTTGTTAATGATATGTGTCTTCATTTCCTGTTTAATTTTTCAGGCATAGAAGATGTCATGTCTTGTATTTCAAAAGCCTCTTTCTTTATCTGTAGAAATCCAATTTGTGCGATGTGGGCTGCTAGTGTGAAGCTTATGGAAAACTACCATGCTCACCTTATTGTAAAAAAATTGTCTTTATATTTATGGTCAGATTAGTCGTACGTTCTTCGTACAAATGTATTTTCTGATCTGTATATATGTACATGAATACTTTCTCTTTTTGCAACAGCGGCAACACATATTCTCATTATGAAATTCAGCACCAACAAACTCTGCATTCTAGCCAAGAAAATTAAGCAAAATCACACATGAAGGATATGAAGTCCTCCTTGGCATTGTTCAATTCAATTCAAAGCTGCAGAACCAGAGGCATCAACTTGCTGGTTCTTATGGAGATGTTATAGAATGGATTGGTTGTTCTTAGCATCATACTTCCATACCTCTAAATTGTGGCCCTACAGATATGAAAGAAAAACGGAATTTACAATATCTATAGGGGCCGCAACGTCTATGGGTAGTGTGTTAGTGGTGGAGTTTCAAAAAAGAGAAAAGGAATTTAGGGACCGATATATATTATTATGCTAGATGACATTATAGGTAGTAAATTTAAAAAATAGAGTTATAAATAATAAAAAATGAGCTATAAATAGTAGTCCAGCAAAATAAATCATGTTTATCATATTAGTAAGCCACTACTAGTTTTACTTTTTATATGGAATCAATAAATTAAATTTTGAGTTTCAATTATAAAGAGAAAAATATAAAAAATATATATTTCTTTAAAATTAAAATAAATAAATAAAATACATCATTGTCTTATATAGGATCAAAATAAGCATAATTTTATGCAAGCAATAATAATATCTATAATATAATATAGTGTCAACATTTGACATCGACAAATTTAGTGACAAATTTTATTATTCACAACCCATTTAATCATATAACTTTTTAGACATTTAATGATTGAATTATAATTTTATAAATCTCTATCATCTGAAAACCACGTTAATTCATTCAATCCACATAATAAATTTTATTCCACGTGAACAACATATTATCGTAAACTTCATATACATTTTTTATCAAATTAAATAATAAAAAAATTTCTTATAATTTTTGAAATTCAAGATAATGTGTTAGTGATGTTTAATAACATATTAGTGTACGTGACATAAAATTTATCACATGTGATGCATGTGGCATGGAAATTTTAACGTAATACAATTTAACCCGTTATTATGACTAAATATATTGTAAATAGTAAAATTTATAATTAAATTTATCGATCACCAACATATATAAGTATTCGTGCAAATTTGTTTCCCTTATACATATAAAAGCCAAGTCTTTCGACCAAAATGAAGCTTTATCGATTAGATTTCAAAACATGTGTATCCGTGGCACAATTTAACACTATGCATTGGGTCGGGTCATGGCCATACGGGTAATAGTTCATACTTTGACGGTTGTTGACTTATTATGATTATTATTTTTAAAATAGGAATGTTGAAAATTGAAGGTTAGTTGGGTACGTAACTTAATTAAGAGTTTCACGAGCCACTCCAGGCTTACTTACCAAGCTACTATTCCGCATTAATTACTCAGACCTTCTCGAACGTAGATGCTGTAGTTTCATATAAAAAAATTAGAAAGAAAAAAAAAATTACAGAGCTAATATTTAAATTTAAGAGATCCTAAAATTGTATTGGGCACATTTTATTTAGATGCTTATATTTTTTAAAAATTTAATTTAAAACTTTAAAATATTTTTTATTTAAGAAAAAAAAAATAATAATAATAGAAGTAGAATGAAAAGTGAGTAAGTCAGCTTGAGGAGTGGTGTTTAGCTAAGCTGCCTGGCACGACTTATCCCCGTGATCCCCCGGCCGTTTGTTCTACCTACCCAGCCATTAAGGCCCCCCACCCACCCGATCACGTCACTAAAAACCGCTCAATGCAACCCACCGAATTCCTCATCCTATATAATCCAAAAAACCATCTCCGATCCCGAAAGGCAAACAAGAAATCAGCCCAAAAAAATTGAGAGTTTTCAATGGCGCCCACAACACTCACAGCTCTAGCAGAAGAGAAGACACTGCAAACCAGATTCATTCGGGACGAAGATGAGCGTCCGAAGGTAGCCTACAACCAATTCAGCAATGAAATTCCCATCATTTCTTTACAGGGCCTGGATGACATTCATGGTAAAAGGGCGGAAATCTGTAAGAAGATCGTGGATGCATGTGAAGACTGGGGAATTTTCCAGGTTGTTGATCATGGGGTTGATGATGCTCTCATTTCTGAAATGACCCGTCTTGCTCGTGAATTCTTCGCTCTCCCCCCTGAAGAAAAGCTCCGATTCGACATGTCCGGCGGCAAGAAAGGTGGATTTATCGTTTCTAGCCATCTCCAGGTACGTCACCCTATTTCTTAAACCCAATTTCCCAAATGCCACTTTCTCTTGTTTCAAAATTATTGAGCTTGTTAATGAAAATCCATGATTCTTGATTCCAATTGGAGCGCTCTGTTCGTCTCAGAATTGGGCTTTTAACAATTTTGCAGGGAGAAGCAGTGCAAGACTGGCGTGAAATTGTGACGTATTTTTCCTACCCGATCCGGGCGAGGGATTACTCGAGGTGGCCGGATAAGCCGGAAGGATGGAGAGCCGTGACGGAAAATTACAGTGGGAAATTAATGGAGTTAGCTTGTAAGCTTCTGGATGTTTTATCAGAGGCCATGGGGTTGGAAAAAGAGGCCTTAACTAAAGCATGTGTGGACATGGACCAAAAAGTAGTGGTTAATTTTTACCCAAAATGCCCACAGCCTGACCTCACATTGGGCCTCAAACGCCACACCGACCCAGGAACTATCACTCTCTTGTTGCAAGATCAAGTTGGTGGGCTTCAGGCCACCAGGGATGGTGGCAAGACTTGGATCACCGTCCAGCCCGTTGAAGGTGCTTTTGTTGTTAACCTTGGTGATCATGGCCATGTGAGTAAAAATCATTTGCATATTTTTTAAATAAATAAATATTTTAAAATTTTCGAATTATTTTACCCCTCTTTATTAATTATATTTTTTAAAATATATATATATATATATATATATATAATTTTCACAATGAGAAGCCCGACTAATCTTATGGGCTTTCCGTTTGGGCCAGTACTTGAGCAACGGGAGGTTCAAGAACGCGGACCACCAGGCCGTAGTGAACTCAAACAGTAGCAGGCTGTCCATAGCCACATTTCAGAATCCGGCGCCGGAGGCCGTTGTGTATCCGTTGAAAATCCGGGAAGGCGAGAAGGCGGTGCTGGATGAGCCGATGACCTTTGCTGAGATGTACCGGAAGAAAATGAGCAAGGATATTGAGCTCGCGAAGCTGAAGAAGCTGGCTAAGGAGCAAGATTTGCAAGCTGCAGCTGAGAAAACTAAGCTTGACGCCAAGCCAATTGAAGAAATTCTGGCTTAATTTAAATAGGAGCATTTTGTCGTCTAATAAACTATGTTCTAATAGTAAGACTTCAAATCCCTTATTTCATGTACGATTGATTACTATTATTGCTGTCCAAAATTCCAAATTTTCTACGCTCTTATTTATTACAAAAAATTATTACTAAATATCGTACATTTTACTAGTACTATTTTTAATGATTTTGTTATTTATCATTTTTTTTTCTAAAATAGTGCAGATCTAATAAAATTTATGACCTAAACTTCCTCCTGTCGAACACATGTTTTGACTGACATCGAAATATCTAGATGATCAGATTTCGGTCGAATTAGTGGAGACGGAATTTTCTATTAATCCGATACAAATGATGGACAATTTATGGCGTATGATTGTATTTTGAAGATTTTTTTAAAAAATAAAATGATAAATAAATGAATATACTAATAAAAATGACCGTATTTAATAAATCAAATTTACAAATATGCTAATTCAAATTTACCGTATATTCAAACAAGCATGTCAAGTAATTTGATTTTATTGATCACGTGATAATAAATTAGAATAATGATATTTAATAGGCTCGTTGTGAGAAGTAGAATAGTATGGTAATATGTATAAGGGATAACATGGCGTGGATTATAAAATACATAAAGACATCTTTTTGTTAGGTTTGCCGAACTTTCACCGTGAATATCATTCAGGAGGGTGGGACAAAAAATTTTATAAATAATTTTTAAATATTAAATAATACAAATTTACAAAAATTCTTTACGAGTACTCATATTTTGAAAACAACATAAAATGAGTTGGTTATCAGTCATCTTACAAATTTATTTTTTAAATATATGTAACTATAGAATTATTCATTAATCGATCTCTCGTTCGATTCCAAAGTCAAATTTTCATATCGTTTTTCCTTTTTTTCTCTTTAAATATAAAAAGATTGAAAGTATACATAGTGGCTCATATTTTCAACAACAATATCATTTGTCAAATGTTTTTCTGACTCCCTCCCTTAGTTTTTCCCTTTTATTCTTCTGATTTTATTCAATCCTCAATAATTTTTTCATCTACTATGGATGAAAGTTCAGTAAGCAAGATTAATGTTCATATATTTTTGAAAAAAATGTAAAACACCAACTTTATCTATGCTCACAGATAACTTATATACTGATTTGTGATGAATTCAACAAATAAAAAAATAAATATCATAAATATCTAGAATATAAAATATTTTGAAAATAATTTTTCATTGAAGCACAATCCTTAACAAATTAATTGGTGACAGGCTTGGATTAATTACTTTATGATTCACCTTTATTTTTTCGAACCTTATATAGTAAAAAAATTGTACTTTATAAATTTATAAATTTTAACTTATTTTGTTCATTAATAATTTTTTTTAATTTAGTTCGTTTTTGCCCCTGAATTTAATATTTTTAGTGGGGTAAAATATAAAAATATTTAAATAAACTAGTACCACTTCCAAAATATTGAGGTGGGGCAAAACATGTCCCTCCGCATCGTCACTTTATGTACTTTTTTCTTTTAATTCTTTTTTTTTTTATATGTTCAAATTCTTACGTTTAATATATCAAATTTCGTATTTATATTTTATTAGATCGACCGACAAATTTAAAATTTTACGAGAGAAATAAATCTCTTTCAATTTTACATAAATCTATTTTTATAAGATATAAAAAAACTCCAACTCCCAAATCAATGCCTGTATCTTTTGGTTAAACTATTCACTTGCATGTTAACTGCTTATGTAATTGATGGCTACTTGCAATTTTAGATGGTAAAAATTAACTCTCGTGTTTATGATTAAATGCATAATAACTGAACCACTCGCCACATTAAGAATGAAAATAAAAATGAAAAAATAGCAACATAATTTCAATTTTTACATTTTTTTTTTAGTAAAAGAGGGTAAAGGTATTTGATGACTTAATGATAGAGTAGAAATTAACTCACTTATTAGATTAAAACAATCTCACTATAACAATAATCTAAATGGCAAAGTGTTAATTATTTTTAATTGACCAAATAAACAAAAAATAATCACATTCTGTTAATAAATATTGAATTTATGAAATGTTGATGGTTACATTTTCATATGCACAAAACAAACACACTCTAATGGTTATTAGAATTACAATTGCATTGAACAACCCCCCCCCCCCCCCCCCCCCTCTCTCTATTTATATATAATAATATGTATAACTTAAACGGTGAAAAGTGACGAATTCTGTCTTACGAAAAAGTTCTCAGAGTATGATTGGTGCTACATCAATGGCCTAGTCAGTATAAATTTTACATGATACAAGTTGAAAAATGTTTCAAAATGTGAACTCTCATAGGAATATTGAAGAGTTTTGCTAATTTATTTGCACAACACTTAACTTCTTAGTAAATGTGGATAATTGTAATCTCTCAACTTCTAGCTAAAATACTCCTGATTTGAATCATAATATTGTAGTGAGATCTGTTGTGTCCCTTAATATTTTGGGTTAATATAAAAAATACCTCTGAAATTTAGTTATAAATTAAAAACATTCATAACCTTTTGAAAATATCAAAAGCCCCTCTTCACTAACAAAATTTTATGAAATGACTAAAAAGCCTTACAATTATAGTAAAAGAAAAAAGTTAAAATTTAAAATATATCAAGATACATTTTTGCCCCTTAAATGCGAAAACATCTTCCTCTTTCTAGAAATTTCTGCACATCGCCGTGAAAATACCATCCCAAACTTGCTCGCCAGTTCTTCCGTAAAACCTCTTCTCCCCCGATCACAAAATTCCCCTATTACCCTTCTTCGAAGAAAGCTTATATGTTTTTTTTTTTTTTTTTCTGCCAAAAAGCTGTTATGGAGCAAAACTGAGATTAGATACAAATTGTCAGAAGACATATACCAAAAGCAAAACAATTAAATGCCTCCATATGTACAAGAAGCTGATCACAAAAATTCCAAACAAAACCTTCTTGTACTCAACCCAACATCCCCGTTTATGGTTTCCAGTTCCATCATCCGGCTCAGCATCATCCAAACAACACTCACTTGATGCTCACTGACCATATGCTGTAGATAGTTCAAATCGGACAGGATTTATATCTCAACCATGTATATGATCCTAAACCAGGGCCACCATTGGCGACATCGTTCTCCATTAAGCTTGATAAGGATGCGCCCATCGAAAGACTATTGATTTTATTGGTCTACGTAGGTTTTTTTTCCAAAGACAAAAAGAAATGAAGGGAGTGGTCGAATCATGATTCTTGATCGAGGATTGAGCAGATGATGATGGTGTCGACGCCGTGGATGGCAATGTTAGAACGCCAAGTACAAAACTTATATAATAAAATTAGGGTAAGGATATAGGATAAATGATGTATTTTTTGAAGTAAAATTTTTAAATTATTTTGACTAAGGATAAATTTATTTAAATATTTATATTTGAATTGAGGAGGGTCAATATAATAGTTATTTAATTAGTAGGAGGGGTTCTTTGATATTTTCCAAACATCAAGGCGTGATTGATTTATAGTTAAAGTTCATAGGATTTTTTGATATTAACCCTAATATTTTTACTACAGTAATTCTGTTGAAAATATTATTATTTTTAAATCTTGATGCCAAACAAATCATAGTCCATTTAAAGCACCGTACAATTGGGCTAACAATGGTTTGAACGTTGAATATTTGTTCTGAATTGCTATTTGTATAACAAAATTACTATTTGTATAACAAAAAATGTCCAAACTACCCCTATTATCAAAGAAATATCAGTTTCATGGCGATTTTGGGATTAAAAACGCTGTATATTGCTAAAATAAAGGTGGAAAAACGTTAAAATGGAGCGAAAATAAAAAATAAAAACGCTAAAACACTACGTTACAATTGGGAAAAAACGCTGAAACGCAGCAATTATATTGTGACAGAACGCTAAAACGTAGCATTTTTGGGGGTCAAAAACGCTAAACAGTAGCGAAAAAGACCCCCAAAAACGCTAAGTTGCAGCGTTTTTGGTTCCTTCGCTCGCTGAACTGCAGCGTTCGAACGCTGCAGTATTTTAAAAAACAAAAAGCAATTCCAAACGCCATTTTCTCCCAACATTGAAGCTGTTTCACGCAAAAACCAAACGAAAAAAACCAAGAACATTAATTTGTTTCAAAATGGAAGAAGGTGGTTCTGGATCTTCGAGAGGTCATGGAGCGGGCAAAGGGTTACTCTATAATCGGGTAAAATTTCTCAATCCTTTCCATATTCATTTGAAGTTTATTCTGCCCGGAAATCGGGTCCGGTCGGCGTTTAAACGCCGCCGATCCGCGTTTGGAATGGTCCAAACGCCGATCGCAAGCGTTTGGAACCGTCCCAAACGCAGATCCGTCGCGTTTTGGACCTGTTCCAAGCGCCACTCAGCGGCGTTTGGAACCCGTTCCAACCGCCGATCGGCGGCAGTTTGGAACCGGTCCAAACGTCGGTCGGCCGCGTTGGACCAGTTCCAAACGCAACCGATCGGCGTTTGGAACGGTTCCAAACGCCGTATGGCAGCGTTTAACATTGAGTCAAACGTTGCTAAGTAACGTTTGACTCAATTTCAAACGCTAGCTCGTAGCGTTTGACTTCGGTCAAACGCTGGATCGTAGCGTTTGACTTCCGGTCAAACGCTACGATTTATTATGATTGCCTAGCGTTTACGTTTTAAAAATATTTACGCAATATGAAATGTATGTGAATTACTATGATTGTTTGTGTATTAATATATATTTGAATTACATTTTTCAGGGTGGCGGTAAGGTTAAACCGCGCGTTCCTCCTTCGATCGTTGAGGAGAGACAGAGGCCCACAGTTTCTGCCAGGCCCTGTTCTGGAGCTGCGGGGCGGGATGGCTCAGGTGGGCGAGTACGCGTGGGGCACGGCGACGCTAGCGTTTCTGTATAGACACTTAGGTGCTGCTAGTCGTCATGGCACGTCGAGCGTTGCGGGTTGCTTGACGTTGCTACAGGCCTGGATCTACGAGCATTTTCCATCTTTTAGGAGTAATGCCAGGCCTCTGTCAGTGCACCCCGAGCGGCCGCGGGCCAGCAGATGGACGGTCGACGCACCCCGCAACAAGGATGACAGACAGGCGCTTTTCCGGGAGGCACTGGATGCCTTGTCGCCGGACGATGTAAGTAAATCAAAATTAATTTCCTTAAATGTATATATAAAAAACATAGGAAATGTAATTGGAAATTTTTTTTATAGGTTGTATGGATGCCATACGGTCGCGCTGCCGTCACGCGCACTCCGAGGACCCAGTACCGCGGACTCATTGCGTACCGGGAGGATATAGAGCCGTACATGCCAGACCGGTGTGCGCGTCAGTTGGGGTACGTGCAGTGGATCCCCAGACCGTTCATTCCGGCCACAGATGGGACGTACAGGGGATACGGGGGTAGTGGGTACGTAGTTCACCACCCACGGACATATGCGGAGTCCGAGTGGGACGCGTATCCGGCTACCGGGCCTATATATTTTGTGCACCGTGCACAGACAGGGCACGGTGTCCGATATAGTGCCTGCGTGGACGGATATCTGGAGTGGTTCGTACCCCGCTCCCATCCGTACGTCATAGGGCCCCCACCGGATCAGCCACAGCCACGCCGATCGTCATCGGAATACGTAAGTATTTTTGTTTATCAAATGTGTAATATATTTTATTATATTGTTCAACATGAATAATTGATGTAATTGTGTGTATTTTTTGTAGTGGGTTAGCGATGTGCTGGGCGTGCAGCACCGGTTGTTGGATCAGCTGCGAGATCGAGCACCGGACCTGCACGACGAGTATTCTGGTCTGATTGCGGATTTTGAGCATAGATTTGACCTGGCCGATTGAGCCCCTTTGTATTTTTATATGGTTGACATTCTGTTTACATTTGTATAATTTTTTTATGACATCAGCACCATTTCTATAGCAGTATTGTATGCATTACAATTATTGTTTGTGTTTGTTTAGTTATATGTCATGAATGTGAATTCAAGTTAATACAAAGCAAACAATCATATAATACCAAACTTCCTTCCTAGTTTGAAAAGTTAAAATCTGAGCAACTATAACTGGGATAATATAAATGAAGAAAAAGGGAGAGATAAAACAGATGCATCATTAACTATGGAACAGATTTGTTTATCAACTACTGCATTAAAAAATCACAGTACACTAAAGCCGCTAAGCATCACGACGATTTACCCATAGCCTAAAACGCATTCTGAAACTATTAGGCCAACGTCCAACGGTCGCTTGGTTGCAGTGATCGCGCCAAACAACGTGCAGTGGAGGAAGGGGACAATCATCAAGAACATCAACACGAACGTAATGATTACCACCCACGTGAGCAATTGCTATCTGTCTCTCAGGGCGGGTTTCGTCCTCTCCAGCATCCAAGGGTAATATGGTATAATTCGCCATCGGCTCCGAACGGCTGAGGTGCAGTACCACGGCATTAGCATGCGTTGCAAGTGGGAACAAGTCCGTGGGTGTGGCCATCCAGTAGGCTTCAGAACAACTTCTACCTTGATAACGTAAACGCCGGATCACGGCACCCAAATGATCACCGTCAGCAGGTCAAGTAACAGTATGGAAACCCCATCCTACTGGTTTGTGTCGTGGCAGTAGAAGACTCGAGCGACCCACTGTTATTGTTTTAACATACAATAAAATTATAATAAAATTATGACATTAAATAAATAATCGAATGCGGTTATTGCACTTACGCGATGTGAGGAAACAGATGCGTGAGATGAGAGTCGATCTTCATGAGCAACGTGTCGAGAGAATTGGTGGAAGAATGAAGCCAATCTTTCAATGCAGCATGGGAAGCCTCAACCCTGTTAGTTGCCGTATTCCCAAAGTGTTGAAATGTGTCCGTCCAGGCCCGGCAGAATTTCTCCTTATGAATGAACCACGTCCCCTCCAAATAATCAACAACTGTAGGCTCAACCATAGAGTATGTAACCTTGAATTGGACTAATAAGAGGTTAAACCTTTCAACTGTGGGAGCCATGATAATTTTCTTCCACCAATTACTATATATATCAGTGGCCGTGTCCACATTCCTCCTGCCAACATTTTTTTCCAACCAAATGGCAACATCACGGTCAATATGCCACCGACATAACAAGTGATTGCAAGATGGAAAGTGATCCTTAATAGGCTGCAACAAACCCAACTCCCTATCTGAGACAACAACACTTGGTTCCACATTACTAGGCAACAATTCCCTCAAGTTTTTCATTACCCAATCATATGTTTCTTTTGTCTCATCCTTAACAATGGCAAAAGCAATATTGAAGTTCTTATTGGTGGGAGTCATACCGATCATCTCAACGACGGGCATTTTGTACTTGTTGGTCTTGTAGGTTGAATCAACCACTACAACCCAATACCACCTGTTGAACATCTGAATTGATGTAGGATGAGCGATGAATGCATGTGTGATCGCATTAGTGGCCTCGTCAGTGATAATCCGAACAAAATATTTCTTCTCGCGAGCCAAATGCAAAAATTGCTGCCCAATATTCCTACCATCCAATCCATCTTTCTTCATATCTTCCTTCAAATTGTAGACCTGCCTTATCTGTACATTGTCTTCGGGAAACTGCTGATGAATAGCTTCCCAAACGCTTTTTGGTCTCACATTGAAAGAAAGCATGCGTTTAGCCTCAGCATTTGCCTCTTTCGAGAAACCGCTCAACTGCCTGTGCCCATATGGATGCCTTATACCTGCAAAAATTAGTAATAAGAATATAAGAAAATGCTAATTATAGGAAAAATAATATAACATATTCAATAGCGAAACATATTCATACCAGGATGATTATGTGTGGACGATACCCCTGGCGTAACAAGCACACTGTAACGCTCATTAACAACCTTCTTGACAGTCAACTTGAACGGACATTTACATCCGCATCTTTTCGTGTTCAACCGTATGGTGGGGAGAGGCTCCTTCAATGGATCTTTCCATCGACTGCACCTAAAATAATACGTCGAGCCACTTCCGCCTTGCTTCGAAAGCACAAACTGCAGGCTATTAGCTATAGGATAGCAAAACGTAAATGCATCCTCCACACTTGCAAAATCCATATCTATCCTAAAATATTCACTTAGATCTGCCCCAATGTCCTGTTCCTCACCCCCCTCGTCATCCTCATTATCCTGTTCCTGCTCGTAATCATCATGTGTGCTAATATTCGAATCATCGTCCTGTATAGTCAGAAATTCGAATCCATATTGTTACAAACGCTATAAAAAACGCTTCACTTTACATATGCAATCTTAAAAAAACGCAACGTATTTCACGTAACTATACAAACAAACGCTCCATTTCACAAAAAATTTAACTAAAAACGCTACGGATTTCACGTAAATACCCTAATTTCGCAACAATTTTCTTAAATTAAAGGCATAAAACGCCACAATTTGGCGTTTTATCTGACATAAAACGCCACATCTTAGCGTTGATGGTGATTAAAACGCTAATAAGTGGCGTTTTACTTGACACAAAACGCCACATACTTGCGTTGGATGGTGACTAAAACGCTAATAAGTGGCGTTTTACTTGAAACAAAACGCCACATATTTGCGTTGATGGTGACTAAAACGCTAATAAGAGGCGTTTTAGGGCAAAATAAACGCTGCAAAATACAAAAATACATAACGGGTAGCAAACTTACCATTTCGTGAAGAATGTCAATCGAAAGTTGTACAATACGAATGGCAGATGGATATGATTCGACGAAACCTTCTTTCGATTGTCGATTTGATTTTGTTGTCAATATTTGTAAGGGAACCTTTTGTACAGAGAATGTACAAAGGTTATGATATGATATGATGTAATTTGTTGTGAATATTTGGTCTGTTCATATTAGTTCGGTCCGTTTTTTAACAAAAACCGTCACAAACGCTACTATTTAACGAGCGAGATATGTTTTTCGGCTACACTTTAGCGTTTTTTATTACATAAAACGCTATGGTTTAGCGTTTTTTTTCCATACAACGCTGCATATTGGCGTTTGGTTTGGAAGAAACGCTACGTTTTGGCGTTTTCAGTACACTTTTTCGCTACGTTTTGGCGTTTTACTCTAATTTCCACATGACATTTCAGCGTTTTTTTCGTTCATTTCCATACAAATTTACGTTTTTTCCCCTTTACTTCAGCAATGCGCAGCGTTTTTTATCCAAGAAAGATCTATTATTTCATATCGGGGGTAATTTGGACATTTTTTGTTATACAAATAGTAATTTTGTTATACAAATAGTAAATCCCATATTTGTTCGTGATTACCAGGTTCCGCAAGTATTGGGCCTCCATAAGAATATCGCTATCAGAAAATAGAAATGGGCCCAATACTCATCACGTGACTCAGGCCGTTTATACTTTTCCACATCATTTAACATCCAGTATGACTTTCAGAGCCGGTATTACTAGTTGGAATTTGTTTCTTCCACGTCCCTTCTTGTTTTTCTATTTTTGTAACTTCACACAATCGACATACACTTTCGTAACAGAAAATCAGAAATTCAATATTATCTTCCCTTTAAATTATAAATCTTTTTAATTTTTAGATATGTCAAAATAGAAATATTATTTTTTATTTATAATTGAATGATTTATTATTATTTTGAAATTTTATTTACTAATTAATAATATTGAGTACTACTATAATTAACATATGGAATAAATATAAAAATAATGTACAATTAATTATGAGTATAAAAAATGATCATTTAAATATATTAATAAATGGTTTTTAATAGGCATAAAATCTCATTTGTGACACATAATTTTTAACCAAAAAAAAAAAAAAAAAAAAAGGTAGAATGGAAGACTTGAGGATTAGTGGAAGAACTGTGAGGGCCAAAATGACATTATATTTCTTAAAACTAGACACAACAATTTCTTGCAAGTCAATAAAGAAGTAATAACATTAACATCAACCCATCAAATTATGAACCATTTTTTTTGAAACTTTCTAACATTAACATTCACACGTTGTGCTTTTCCTTGTTTTAGTCCACACTTCACATTGCAACATTTGGGTTCGTATTTGGAAATTAGAAACACCCATCGTTTTTCCCATACGTAGAAATTTATAAGTGGTATAATAAATTCTAACTTTTTTTTTGTCACCTAATTAGTAGGATTAATACGACTTATTTAGAGTGAATTTTAAAAAAGATAATCATACTTTGATAAAGTTTAGGTTTTGGTCACTAACTTTTAAAAATTCAAAAAATGTCACTAACTTTTGCATTTGAATTTTAGTTTTGGTCATTCCGTCCATATTATCCGTGAAGCCCACTAACGGACCAAAATTTTGAGAGTAATTCTGTCAAGTCATACCCAAAAAATCCATGTGCTTCATTTTGAATTTTAAAAAAGGTCATCATACTTTGATAAAATTTAGGTTTTGGTCACTAACTTTTAAAAATTCAAAAAAGGTCATTAACTTTTGCATTTGAATTTTGGTTTTGGTCATTCCGTCCATATTATCCGTGAAGCCCACTAACGGACCAAAATTTTGAGGGTATTTCTGTCTAATCATATCCAAAAAATCCATGTGCTTCCTTTTTTTTTTTTTACTATTTATCTTTGTGAAAAAATCGGTTTAAATTCACATGCATGGATGTATACGTTTCTGGACGTTTTTTGGAGAATGGTGATGGGTTTTGTTGTTTCCGGCAAGAAGGGTGACAGGGTGGCTGGAGAAGAAAGATAAATACGGAAAAAAAAAAAAAAAGGAGGGTGAGGGGAAGAAAGATAAATAGTAAAAAAAAAAAGGAAGCACATGAGTTTTTTAGGTATGATTGGACAGAAATACCCTTAAAATTTCGGTCCGTTAGTGGGCTTCACGGATAATATGGACGGAATGACCAAAACCAAAATTCAAATGCAAAAGTTAATGACCTTTTTTGAATTTTTAAAAGTTAGTGACCAAAACCTAAATTTTATCAAAGTATGATGACCTTTTTTAAAATTCAAAATGAAGCACATGGGTTTTTTGGGTATGACTGGACAGAATTACTATCAAAATTTTGGTCCGTTAGTAAGCTTCACGGATAATATGGACGGAATGACCAAAATCAAAATTCAAATACAAAAGTTAGTGACCTTTTTTAAAATTTTAAAAGTTAGTGATCAAAACCTAAACTTTATCAAAATATGATGAACGTTTTTTAAATTCACTCCCTTATTTATTGTTTTGGTGGTTTAAGCAGGCAACAAATATTTCTTTAGGAGGCATGTTACGCTAGAATATTAGTGCTCCACAAACTCAAAGGCAATCATTAGTCATTATAGTTCATTTGATGAAGTGTACTTGTACGATTTGGGAAGCTACTTTAGTGACACAATTTCAAGTTTTAGTCGCTGAATTTAAGTATTTGGTTCATTAATATCTTATCAATCAATATGTATACAGCAATAACAAAATGTGGCCATCTCCATAATTAATACGGCTCTCAAGAACACTTAGCAGTTAATTTAATGTTTTTTTATATGAGATTATTTATATTCAAAATCAATCAGTAATTGATTGTATAATCAATTCAATTATATAGCAGATCAATTAGTTCAATCTGTATTTAGTATTAGAGGTTTTGATTATTAGAATTTATGTACAGAGGAGTTCATGCAACACATTCAAACGATAAAATAGAGTGTCAATAGCCACGATTAATTTAAATTTATAATTTCATACTTTCCTTAAGGAAAAAAAAAAAACAAATATATATACTTTCGTTTTTTTTTCTCACGTCTCAGAATCAAAATCATACATTATGAACTACTCTCTTTGGCCATTGAAATGAAAAATCTTATTTATTATGTTAAAATTGTATTATTAACACCGAATTTTTTTTATTTTTAAAAATAAAATCTTAAATTTAAAATAGAACTAACACATCCTATAACATATCAACTCTATACACCCAATAACTTTAAAGTTTCCATTGTCGATAACCCAAAACAGTTAACTTAAATTTTTATTAACTTTTAAAATAAAAATTTATATACAAATTATTCAATTAGTACGTTAAAATGAAATTTTATATATCAAATCTAGACATACCATCTTAAACATGAATTGAGATCGAATTGTGTGGCCATAAAGGTAGGACGAATAGACTTATGAAGGACAAACAATTCAAAACATAACATAAACGTTTTGGATTTGGAAGCCCGAATATGAAATTTGAAAGTTTTATTATAGCCTACCCTTTATGGCCCTAACTGGTTGTCACACGACCCTTTTTTATTTTATTTATCTAATCTACTAACCAAACAAACATGTGACCCATGCAGTTTTTGGGAATCCTAAATAACAAACAAAAACTTTTTTAATTTTTTTTTCAAGTAATTAGTGAGGGGTAGGATAGATTAAATGACTATTTGGAGTCTATAAATAAATAAATAATTAAGGTTACTTTGGTTTGGTCTAGTCAAGTCTACTACTACTACTACTACTACTTAGTTTATATGGAATATTCTGGCGTTGTTTTTACCGTGTGAATGCTCCAGTGCTTTATTAATATTGGTATATCCGTGTGGAGTGCGTATTATGTACTATTACTTATAAGCATCGACTTTCTAGTTCAGTTCGTGTAATAATTTAACGATTTTGTACCTTTTAGATATATAATAAAATTCAATTATCCGAACTTTCATGATTTATTTGAGTTATCATTTATAGTGAAAAACCTGTCGTAAATATTAATAAGTGATTTTAATCTCGCCGTCTTTTCTTTACATCAAAATTTTTTTAAAGAAAAGCAAAAATATATAATCACTATAGAATATTCCGATTTTCTAAAAACAATCTTGATATAAGACTTAATTAGATGGAATTTGGAAATTATTTTTATCTACCGAATTGAGGTTTTATTAGGGGAAATGTTATTATTGTTATTATTTTAAGTCGGTAGATATTGCTTCAAAAAAAAAGTCGGCAGATATTCAACCTCAGCCTAATTTCGTGGCGCACACACATAAATACAAAAAATACATTTTTGGCACCTTATTTTACGTAAAAACTTCAGCTGACCACAATAAAAGTACTAGTTTACCCTCCAAAATTCATATAGAATAGAACGATTCTTCCGGTCCTAACTGCCTAGTAGGGGTGTAAATCGGCCGGTTTGGCCGGTTTGAAGGCTAAAGTACCGGCCAAATCAATAACTATGGTTTGACAAATTTTCAAATCAAGTCGGCCAAATAAATATGCCAAACCAAGTCGGCCAAACCATATTTAGACGGTTTGGTTCGGCCAGTTTGGACAAATTTCAAACAAATTTACGTTTTATTTCAAAAAAATAAGTACACACAAATACAATAATTGGAGCTTCTATATTTTGTAAAACATCAATGGAAACTATCATTTGAAAGTGGTAACTACCCAGCCAGTCAATGAAAATATATCCGAATATAGACTATCAAAAGGGAATTTATGGATCGTATCATAAAAATAAAAAATTATGTCCAATTTGAATCGATCTCAGGCGATCCCCCATTACTGCTACTTTGAGCAGTAATGACTAGGGATGACAGGATTCGAACCCGTGACATTTTGTACCCAAAACAAGAATTCACAAAAATAATTGATTTCTTTTATATTCTTGATCTGATATCTATAGTCTGTTGATCTGATGTCAAGTATTTGCTGATCTGATGTCTATATAATCCTGATCTGATCTCCCTTGTTAAGTATGTTTTAGTTCTAGTGTATGATTTCTTTTATATTCTTGATATGATATCTATAGTCAGTTGATCTGATGTCAAGTATTTGCTGATCTGATGTCTATATAATCATGATCTGATCTCCCTTGTTAAGTATGCTTTAGTTCTAGTGTATGATTTCTTTTATATTCTTGATCTGATATCTATAGTCTGTTGATCTGATGTCTATATAATCCTGATCTGATCTCCCTTGTTAAGTATGTTTTAGTTCTAGTGTATGATTTCTTTTATATTCTTGATCTGATATCTATAGTCTATTGATCTGATGTCAAGTATTTGCTGATCTGATGTCTATATAATCCTGATCTGATCTCCCTTGTTAAATATGTTTTAGTTCTAGTGTATGATTTTTTTTTATATTCTTGATCTGATATCTATAGTCTGTTGATCTGATGTCAAGTATTCGTTGATCTGATGTTTATATAATCCTGATCTGATCTCCCTTGTTAAGTATGTTTTAGTTATAGTGTATGATTTCTTTTATATTATTGATCTGATATCTATAGTCTGTTGATCTGATGTCTAGTATTCCCTGATCTGATGTCTATATAATCCTGATCTGATCTCCCTTGTTAAGTATGTTTTAGTTCTAGTGTATGTTTTCTTTTATATTCTTGATCTGATATCTATAGTCTGTTGATCTGATATCAAGTATTCGCTGATCTGATGTCTATATAATCCTGATGTGATCTCTCTTGTCAAGTATTCGCTGATTAATTAAATATATTTATTATATATATTAAATTAAAAATGGCTGGTCCAACCGAAGTGGTCGGTTTTATTATTGAAACCGTCGGTCGAACCGTATTTATCGGTTTGAAAATTTTTAAACCGACAGTAATTATATATATTTTGAGACCGGCCAAACTGGCCAAACTTGACCGGTTTGGCCGGTTTCGGCCGAACCAATTTCACCCCTACTGCCTAGTCGCGTTGGGGCAGTCTTATTAATTAATTATTATTTAAAAAAAAGTCTTATTAATTAATTATTATAAAAAAAAACTTGTATTAATAATAAAAAAATTTCCACGAGTATTTCAACATTCACATGATTCTTAAATTTAGGCTTTTGATAGTCACGAGTTGTATTAATAATAAAAAAATTTCCACGAGTATTTCAACATTCACATGATTCTTAAATTTAGGCTTTTGATAGTCACGAGTTGAATTACAATCAAATTTTGTTAGGTTGATTATGGACATGTGACGATTACACAATTCGAACAATTTTAAATTTACCTAAAATAAAAAATGGATGATTAACCCAAATTATTAACAACTTATAAAACTGAAACTTATGTACAAGTTTTATAAATTAACAAGATGGACGAGATATTACACCATCCCTTATTTAAAAATTACGTGTTAGATAAAACATAATTAAAAATTTAAAGTCAATAATGAAGTGGAGGTTTTCTTTTTTTTACTTTTAATTTATTGTGGGTGGTGACCTGGTTCTTACAAAATTTCATTTAATAATTTCAATAAAAAATATTATAGTAATTTATTGAAATTTAATCCCATTAAACAAATAATTATACTGGTAAAATCATGCAGTAAACGATTTTTGAAATTATTGACATGGTTAAATTTTTTAATCTAATAAATACATAAAACGAGCAAATAAGAAGAAAGAAATGAGAGTATGAATGAATGAATGGTTTAAGGAGATGGGGGTTGGCGTATCGTAAGATGTTGGTAATTTTGTTGGCATTTTGTCAATCATTTGAGGATTAAGAGATTTTTTTGAGAATGGAATCTATGGATGTCATAGACACTAGGCTACAAATTTTTTTTTTTTAGTAAATTTTAAAAAAAGTCATCATACTTTGGTAAAGTTTAGATTTTGGGTCACTAACTTTTAAAAACTTAAAAAAGGTCACTAACTTTTGCATTTAAATTTTAGTTTTGGTCATTCCGTTAAAAACGGCCGTTAGTGACGATAGAAGCCCTATCATGTGACCATTTGCAAAGGATAGAAATGTATTTTCCCCCTTATGCTTATAGTTAAACTAATAATCAAACTCCCTCCATTTTGTCTTTCTACTCTACCTTTTCAAAAAAAGTCACATGAATCCCAAAAAATCTCTTCCTCTTCGTCTTCAACCTTCAGACTTCGAAGCTTCGAAACCGATTAACAATGTCTTCAACACCATAGATTTTTTGAAGCAGTGAGAAAAAACAAGCTTTATAGCCGCTACAATCAGGACGTTTGGTTTTACTCAGAGAACGCAAGCAAGATGCAGTGGGATCTGAGGAAGGAGGGTGGTTACTTTGACACATACATGGCTTATGGTAAGAAAATCTTTCACTTTTCTTGTACTTGTTAGATGATATTTTCCTTATAGTCATTTATGCTTCATTGTAGTCGACGGTAGTTATTTACACCTTTTGTTGATTTGAAAATCAATCCGGAAGAACCATTAAAAAATGGAACTTTTTTTAGTTTGCATGTGAGAATAGTGATCTTTTTTTTTTTTTTTTTAAACCCATCTTTGTGTGAAAAAAGTGTGAAGTTTTGATTTAAAAAGTCTCACTTTTGTTGAAAACCCAAAAATCGCATATTTGCTTTATAGCGATTAAAAAGGAAATTGAACAGTAACACATGGAATAATGCACACATGTGACCGTGGGACGTGCAATGTCTTCTTACAAGGATGAAGTGAATGAGATCATGAGGTTGCTGGATGTGGATTATGTGTTAGTTGTATTTGGAGGTGTTACTGGTTATTCTTTTGATGATATTAACAGGTACTTTTGTTCATAATGTTATTTGTTGGGTTAACACTTCAAAGAAAGGTAGTAATAAGCAAACTAACCATTTTACTTATAGTATTAACGTGCAGATTAGTTCATTTCTCAAACGTAGGTCTTTTATAGTTTGATCTTAATGATTAGTGTATTTGTAATGCCCTCTCATGACTAGGATCTAGCAGCACCAATCATTAAACCTGAGTAGATGCAAAGCCAAAGCTGATTTGGTTTATTGCTTAATAGTCCATCTAGGCTTTTGCTCTATGGTGAGATATGATCCATATATCCAATTCCAATTAATGGTATAAAGTTTTTGCTGTTGTGATCCTTCTAGATACTGCTTCACTGACTTTTAAGGATGTAAGAGTATAAGCGTGAAAATATATTAGTTTGGAAACTGCATTTTGTAATTTTGATAGTTGACCTTTTGTATGTCGAGCCATAGAATGTTGAACTTTAGTTTGTGAAGTGCCCTTTTTGACTTGTTGTAACTGACCTCATGTAAGTTGAGTCGTTGAAGGATGTCTATTCGAGAGTGTTTCTTTACCAACTTAGTCCTGATATATCTTTAGAACCTAAATTGGATCTCTGTTTGCAAATTTGTTTCCTATAATTTCATTCACATGCAAAGGAGTTGATATTTGTATTAAAAGAACTGTAAGCTTGGTTTTGAGATACTTATGCATTTTGTGTTTTTTTGCTATTTCTTGGGTGAGAAAGGAGTTTGTAGAGCTATGGGAAAGATCATTTATCAACACTAATATTAACAAGCTCAGATTATGGAATGAGGCTATTATATAGCAGTTCATGCCTCTCATTTGAATACTAAAGAAACTTTTTGAGCAAATCCATGGTTCACTCTTTCAAATTGCTCAATACACCGATGCTGAGAAGATTAAATATAATGTCAATCAAGAGTAATTGGGTTTGAATCCACCTTATAAGGTTGGACAATGGGCAGGAAAAAGAAATGGCAAATTATGAATGAGTTTGGTATATCTTTTGTGATGTCTTCTAGTGATTTAAGATTTTTGGTGATGTAGTTTGGATGATATCTTCTATTTTGTAATTTGGATTATAAGTTATTTTGGATCGGTTTGTAATCTGGATTGGAAGTTATTTTGGATTTGTTTTGTAATCGGTTTGGGTATTATTTTGGATGTTTTACTAAAAAACATACTCTTTTACTTACCTTGCCGGTTATTGGGTGTTATTTTGGATGTTTTGGAGATTTTGGAAGTTGTATTTATTATAGTGACTGTGACTGATTTAGTTTAATTTGTTTTGTAATTTGGATTGGTTATTATTTTGGATGTTGGAGTGTTTTGAGGTTAATAAAAGTATAGATTGACAGTAAATTGGTTGTTATTTTGGTTTACGTTTGGGAATGAGAAGTGGTGTTGAGTGAGAGATGTAGTTTTCATTTTATAGCCATGTGCCTTTTCCCGCAATTTTTAACCCACCAGCAGTTGAGAAAGTGGTGTTGGGTGCTGGTGGGTGAACTGGTGTACAACATGAATGAATGGACAAAAATATTCTCAAAATTTTGGTCTGTTAGTGGGCTTCACGGATGTTTTTAACGGAATGATCAAAAGATTTTTTATTTTTATAAATTTTTTAAAGGAAGAAGTCATCAATAGACCTGGTCAAGTCAAACAAAAAGACAATTATAAACATCAAAATCCAATGACCACACTTCTCAAGAGTTGAAATCTCGGCAACTGAAAGAAAGCCCCCCTCATTATTGAGCTTCAGCTTATCAAAATTCAAGGAAGTTGCTCCAACAAACACCAAATTAAAAGGGGATTAAAAAGCTTTCATAAATTATTTCACATGTTATATTTTGACAAATTATATTGTATAATTTACTATATATTATATACCTCTATTATTATTATATTTAAAATATAATTCATTGACAGTTTTACAATTTGTTTAATTTTTATAAATCATAATAACAATAATGTTATCGAAAGAAAAAACCTTATTAAAGATGATGAACTATTAAGAGAATAAATAGATAACTCTTGTTCAAGGTAAGTGAACTCATTCGGAAGTCCTAGCTCAAATCCAATCATTTACATATAAGGGGAAAATGTTTCATATTTGAGAGGTCAATGGGAGTGGACAAGTTTTAAAAATTAAGGGTAAATGATACTCATTAATTCATAACAACTATGCATCTAAATTCATAATAATTAATTCATAATTGACATAAAAAAGAATAAATTTGTCGATGTAAATATTATTATCGAATAAAAAAATTATTAGAAAAATTTACACTTAATATTACCTAAATTTATTTTAGCCAAAAACCACCAATTTTTTATTTTTAAATATTTTTCGATGTATAACTTTGATATATGGAAATAAATGTAATTGCCAGAATATCGAAGGGGCAATAGCTAATCTCATTAAATTACATAAAAGATAAATATAATTGTGAATAATTTTGAGAGGTAATTAATAGTTTGACTAAATTACATATTCCCTCCGTCCCAAATTAATAGACGTTTTAGGGGTTGAAAGTTGTCTCTTATTAATTGACACTTTTCAATTATCAAGATAATTTTTTTTAATTTTTCTTGTTTTACTCTTCCTCAAAATTTGTGAGTGTATTGAACTCTACCACCCAACTACCTATTTCACTAGTAATTTCCTCTCCAAGTTAGGGTAAAAGAAGAAAACTTAGTTGACTAAATTATTAATTATTACTTTTTATTGATAACAGTGAAATCTTTAAAGCGTCTATTAATTTGAGACGGAGGGAGGGAGTATAAGGTAAATATAATTCATCAAAAAATAATAAATATGATTATTTTAATATTAAACGGTATTTAAACAAAATTAATAGCCATGAATTATAAATGGGACAATAAATTATATAATGTAAATGCTGCAACAAACCCTTGATAATTTATTAAGAAGAGAGAGCGGTCAAACAAGGCACAGATTATCTAAATTAGTCATCATTAAACTAATTAGAAATCAATACTAGCTGCCAACTACTCATCTCATCATATCATCACTCTCTCTTCATTTTCCTCTTTCACACTTAATCAAACTTCACAATAATTAATCCCGTTCTTAATCTAAACATTTTTTTAATTAACTACAATTAATACACCCAGTCAAAATTAATTTCCAATTGTATTCGATTTTAAAAATATATTTTGACTTCTTATCAAAATATTTTTGCTAATCAAATAAAAATGAAAAATAAATTAAAAAATACATATGAGAAAGATTAGTAGTTTTTTATATCAATTTATAAATTTGTTTGGATTTTTTAAAAATAAATATTTATTTTCTTAATTATAAAATGGAGTAGTATTTTTATTAAGTTATTGACTATATTCAACACGCGCTTCGCATGAGAAAAATAGAAATGGATTTGTTTGAACTTTTCCTAAGGTATTTTTTATCTGAAATTTTTTTTTTTTTGTATTTCTTGTTATGGAGAGATAAAAAAAATATATTTAAAAAAGTAATTTGAGAGTAATTTTAGAAGGTAATGATAATTTGGTTGATTAATTTTATTTTATATTTAAATTTTTTTAGTGGAAAAAAGGCAAACGAACTTGGCTTTAAAAAGAAAAAAAAAAAAAAAGGGGAAAAGTAAATAAACAAGAATTGCCAACTACTCTGGCCCCCACAAGCCCAGCCAAGGCCAGCCCCGCTTCCCTTCCCCTGGCTCTCCGTCCCTCCACTTTCTCTCTCTAAAACTAGCATACCAAAAGTCTCTTTTGACCATCACCACCACCACCGCAACTCCCCCTCTCCTTCTTCCCTTCTTCCTTCTTCCTTCAACCTTTCCTCTTCCCATTGATACATATTTAAAACAATTTTCAGAAACAACCCTTTTAGCTGAAGGCCACATTTTCACATTTCTTCCTATCATATTTATACGGACAGATTACACCCTTTTTTCTACATTCACATGAATGAATGATCAATAGCAATACTCATCTTTCCTTCAATTATTGGTTTTATTTCTGATTTTATATTTGTTGTTATTATTACCATACTCTCAATTTTCGTTTGTTTTTTCTTTAAATTAAAGAAGCCATTCGAAAATTTGAGAATAGTTGGTGTTTTTTTTCCCGCTCAATATCATCATGGGTAGCTGTTTTTCGACCATCAAGGTGAGTGGTTCTAACAGCAACACTCAATCAACCACCACAACCACCGGCACCTCCACCACCGTGCAACACCACCAACATAGGAAGGGTCTCACCAGGCCTTCCACCTCCGGTAATAATAAATCGGCGACCCCAAAACAACAAGGGGGGTTGCATTCCAAAGGGAAAGGAACAAATGTAAATCAAACACAGCAGAGGAATATGGAGTCGGGGAAAAAGCCCAGTTCCAGAAGGCAAAGTGGGGTGATTCCATGTGGGAAAAGAACAGACTTTGGGTATGATAAGGATTTTGATAGGAGATATACGATTGGGAAGTTGTTGGGTCATGGTCAATTTGGGTATACGTATGTTGCCACAGATAAGGATCATGGCGATCGGGTGGCCGTCAAGAGAATTGATAAGAACAAGGTACTTCCTTCATTCCAAAAATAATATGTACGTTTTATGTGTTGTGGTTTGTTGCCTCTATTTGCTCTGGGGCAGTTGCTGTTTTATTTGGTTATTGTTACTTTATTGGATTCTTTGTTAATTGTCTGGGAATGTCATGGTTAAAGGTAGCTTGTGTTTTTTTCTTGATAACTGTAGCTTGGGAGGGTTAGGGATTTCCTGGAAAATCTCGTGGCATACTCCTCCAATTCCTGTTGGATAAAGTTGAGTGCTTTGTTGGTTTCTGGGAATCAAAATATAGAAATGGGCCAAAGAAAAAACCGAAAAAAATAATCAATTAAAGTTTATGATAGAATTGTAAGCAGTGGAAATAGACCAGCATGGATTCAATGCTGCAACTATTTCATTCTGCTTGGCAAGCATATGAAACATTTTCTCAACTTAAGAGTGAGATAGGGATCGCAATTTATACGGCAATTGTTTAGTAGTTCAGAGTTCATTGAAGAAGAATCAGCTCTAAGTGAGTGAGTTAGACATACCGAGATCAGAAAGAAATAGTTTTCGTTATTGCTTGGTTTATATGTGCTTTGGTGTCGCATTCTGTTGGTGGTTGTTGGATTTTGAGCAGGCTTGATCAGGTAAGCGAGTGCGACCAAGGTTATTGTGGATGAATATCTTCTATGATTGACTTTACATTTGCTGCCGAATTTCCTTAGCAAAATCACACACAGGCAATGATTTTTGAAGATTTTCAAGAAGAAAAAACTTGTTATAGCATTGGTCCCTCATTGGAATCACTAACACCATACTTCCATGTGCCAATAAGATCGAAATACTTCTGGGAGGAGAAAAAGTATTATAAAAGCAATGTTGATCTGATTTTCCTCTATCTCGCTCTACCTGCATCTGAAATGGCCGTTCAGTTAATTGTTTAAGTATCTTGAGTAAACTTATTTGCCCCTTGTCTTTCCTGAACATACTCTTTGATACTTCTGATGCCATAATCATAAAAATTCTTTGAATCATTATATTTCATCTGCCTACTATTTTCCTGAATTTGTTTTTTATGTCTATAGTAATCTCACTAACAAATTTGGTTTTACTTATCAAGTTTGACCTATCTTATCTTTACTTTTAATACATTCATTGATTTTTAATAGATGATTCTTCCAATTGCTGTTGAGGATGTCAAACGAGAAGTAAAGATATTGAAGGCTTTGGCTGGGCATGAGAATGTAGTACAGTTTTATAATGCGTTTGAGGATGACTCTTACGTGTATATAGTGATGGAGTAAGTTTCACTGTTTCAAGCATGCTTTTTTTTCCTTTCTCCACTCATGCATGAAGATTTACTTAATGCTATCCTTTACAGGTTATGTGAAGGTGGAGAATTGCTGGATCGTATCTTGTCCAAGTAAGAATCCTAGGCTAATGGAAATATTTACATGTTACAAGTGCTTGGTGTACATAGCATTACTGATAATTTCTTGTCTAATCAGAAAGGATAGCCGGTACACTGAGAAAGATGCTGCAATAGTAGTACGTCAGATGCTAAAAGTTGCAGCTGAGTGTCATCTACATGGTTTGGTTCACCGTGATATGAAGCCAGAGGTACGTGACTTGTATAACATTGATATCTATGCTATGCGTATCAATGTTATTTCAGTTCCTCATTCATCGTTCTCCTTTCAGAACTTTCTTTTCAAGTCACCAAAAGATGATACCTCATTGAAGGCTACAGATTTTGGCCTATCAGACTTCATCAAGCCAGGTGATTCTGGGTTCTCCTTTTTGTTAATTGAATTTTAATGGCATTCTGATTGTTATACTTGGCTCGTTTGGATGCCCTTTCATTCCTTGTTTACTATTGCTTCTAATACAAATTGTAGCAGTTGAAGCTGCACGTGAACTATACCTATCTTCCCAGAATTTAAGTTTTTATAGGTCGTATACCATGAACATACCTTGCCTTTGAGAAACTGTAGGGTGTGGGTGGGGATAGTTAATTATATTGATCACTTTAGCTAGGACTTCTAATAGATGCCTTTTTATACCTTGCTTTTCTCTTTGTGATACTTTAACATTCCTTTATATTTCAAAAATTAAAAAAATCCATCCAATTGCAGAAGTTTCCTTCTAAAGACCGAAGATTGGGCAAATTCCTTCATAGTAAGGTTTTTGTCTAACTTTCTGAAAAATTGTATGGTAACAAAGGGAGTGTAACCTTTTTTGGAAAATGAATAGATGTTAACAGTAAAATAATCTGGTGACAAAGGGTTTTTTTTCCCTATTCAAATTTTCTGGTTTATTATTCTAATTTGGCATTCAAATAAACAATCCAACGCAGGGAAGAGATTTTCAGATATAGTTGGTAGCGCATATTATGTTGCTCCCGAGGTTCTAAAGCGCAGATCGGGTCCTGAATCAGATGTATGGAGCATAGGTGTTATAACCTACATTCTACTCTGTGGGCGGCGGCCCTTCTGGGACAAGACTGAGGATGGCATATTTAAGGAGGTGATGATGCTGGATTTTTTAAAAAAATTTTCCTTCTGACAAGTTGAAACATTTTAATGGGGTTTAGTTATTTTCTCTTATCTAATATTTGCTAATTTTCTGATCCAACTCCATACACTTTTTTTATCTTAGCCATTTTTCTTGATTGTGTTTTGGTTATGGTTTTGCTTTTGAATGGATAAAGCTGTTTCTTTCTGAGGCCTTAACAGAAGATTAGCTTTTGATATTCTTATTTGTTTCGGAAAATTGACTTATATATTGCATTCCTATTTAAGTTACTTGTCCACATTTGCTATCTATTAGACTTTGTTTCTTATACGGTATGTGACTGTAGATTCTAATACTTTCAGGTTCTCAGGAATAAACCTGATTTTCGTCGTAAACCATGGCCAAGCATTAGCATCAGTGCTAAAGATTTTGTAAAGAAGTTATTGGTGAAGGATCCTCGTGCCAGACTTACTGCTGCTCAAGCCTTATGTATGTCTGTTTTATACCATTCTTTATGTACCATTTTTACCAGTGGGTTAATGTACTGATTTCCTTAAAACTATTCCAGCACATCCTTGGGTTCGAGAAGGAGGTAATGCATCAGAGATTCCATTAGATATTTCTGTCCTCAACAATATGCGGAAGTTTGTGAAGTACAGCCGTTTAAAGCAGTTCGCACTGAGGGTAATTTTCTTCATGTTTCTTTTTCATTTGTTCTTAAACTCCCTATTGCCATCTGAGCCCCGCTGCATTGATAACTCATCTTATTCTTTCTTTCTTTTAAGGCATTGGCAAGCACACTTGGTGAGGAGGAACTGGCTGACCTCCGCGATCAGTTTGATGCCATTGATGTGGACAAAAATGGATCCATTAGTCTCGACGAAATGAGACAGGTAATTTCCTTGCACAATGATATGGATCCACCACAAATTGCTAGTTTGGAAGCGCTTCACTTAATTATTTGATTACTGGATGGGTCTTTTTAAACATCTCTTCTTTTTGGTGCAGGCCCTTGCAAAAGATCTACCTTGGAAGATGAAAGACTCTCGTGTTCTTGAGATTGTCCAAGCGGTAAGCCTATTGATGGTAGATTGTAGTACTAACAGTATTTAATCTTGTATGAATTCGATCTTCCGCGTCCATGTTCTTTCAAGTTTTACTTTATTGTTTCCCTCATCTATGATTCTTGCTGGTTACCCATCTTGTTTGATTTCTGGAGCAGGTAGATACCAACTCTGATGGGCTAGTTGACTTCTCAGAATTTGTTGCAGCCACTTTACATGTCCATCAGCTAGAGGAGCATAATTCAGAAAAGTGGCATGAGAGATCACAGACCGCTTTTGAAAAATTCGATGTCGACAAAGATGGATATATAACACCAGAAGAACTCAAAATGGTTAGTGTTTAACGTTTTTAACTCTCTCAAATCTAGTACAAATGTTGTCTAAATCACTAACAAAATCTGTAATGGCATTCTTTCGTCGTTGTCAGTTATCGGCTTTTAAGTTGTTTACATTTCTGCATATCTGTCAATGAATGATCAGAACTAAGATGATACTACTGTCTGACAGCATACCGGCCTGAGAGGCTCCATTGATCCACTTCTGGAAGAAGCTGATATTGATAAAGACGGGAAGATAAGCTTATCGGAGTTCCGCAGACTCTTGAGAACTGCAAGTTTGAGTTCAAAAACACCCCCTACAAGTAAATAAAAGCTTCCCGGAAGATTGATTTTAGCTTCTTCTTTGGATATTTTGTTTATGTTTGCGGTGAAAGTGAATGCTGAGCTTTGAGAGAGGCTGTCACCGTTTCCTCGTCCTGTCGAAAGAGTTCTCTGCAAGTAACACTTGGGTGTTTGCCCTTATCTGCTCATCCCATTCTGCCATTTTGTTTCAGTCAATCCGAATTTGTGGCTGTTTTGAGTGAAAGGGCGAATGATTTGGAAGAAAAAGCTTGTCTGGTTCTTGAAGAAGGAAACAAACATAGTTACTGTTTCCGTCCTAAGAAAAGACTTATTATTTTGGGACGGAAGTGGTACGTATGTTAACACTGTGGGATCCTTGTACATTCTTTTTTAAGCCTCTGATACCTGCTTGCTGTTGTACCTACATGTAATATAAAATATCAATATGATGTGGTTTTTTATCAAGTTTTGATAAAACTAGATCCCGTAAAGAAGAGTGAGGGAATTTACCTTTACTTCTTTAAAGTATTGAATAAAAAGATCTTAAATTTTTTTTTTTAAATTTTTTTATACAAGTATGAATCGAACGCGGAGTACCTTACATTCCTCTTGAGGTCGAGTTATGATGGGACGCTGACTTCTACCAAAAATAATCTCACTAAACGACGTGGTTTCAGTATGTACTTTTTCTTATTTGGCTCGGTCCTCCTTGAGTTGCCGCCATGTCGGCGGTTCCAACTTCCACTCCACAGGGGTGCTTCTGCTACCCAATTTTCCGCCACTATCACCGTCGTGATTTTCTCACTTCCCTATCCGGGTCTATGTATTCCGGTGGGTTTTAATCATAATTTCTCCTATCCGACCAAGATAAAGTTTTGGAATGAAGGTAGTGACGTACAACATTAACGGCTTAAGGCCACGCATAACGCAGTTCGGCTCCCTCCGTAAGCTGCTTGATTCCCTCGACGCTGACATCATATGCTTCCAGGAGACCAAGATATCCAAACAAGAGATGCGGGCAGATTTAGTTAGAGCTGAGGGTTACGAATCATTCTTTTCTTGCAACCGAAAATTTGACAAATCCCGCGCTGGGTATTCCGGTAATTGAATAAACTTCTTAATTGCATTTTTGAGAGGAACCACAGTAATTTGTTCTGGGTTTCTAATAGATTTTTGATCTTCATGTTTGCCATGCGGGGTTGAAGGTTTTCTTGATGGTGGGTTTAGGTAGTGAAGTCTCGAGCTTTATGGTGTTGAAAAAAGGCGACATTAAAGTTAATTCTTTTTTTAATTATATTCAATTTTCAATGTTGTACAGGCGTGGCAACATTTTGCCGGGTGAGGTCTGCATTTTCCACTGATGAGGTGGCTTTGCCAGTTGCTGCAGAGGAGGGCTTCACTGGTCTTATTGAGACTTCTCGAGCATTGGGGTCTCAAAATGATGAATGTCCTTCAGCTGCTGAAGGGCTTGAGGAATTTTCAAGAGACGAACTTTTGAATATTGATAATGAGGGGCGATGTCTCATAACTGATCATAGCCATTTTGGTAAGTTGAGCATGCTGCTAGTCCTGGCAAAACCATGCTTCTCTCCAATTGTCCTAACGCAATGTCTGTTTTACTGTGTTTAGTTCATCTGTTTGTGGAAACTGAAATTCGTAGCTTTTTGATGGATACGCACACTTTTGTGACATTGCGGTTCTTTGTGACACTTTTGTTGAAAACTAGATCTTGTCATGTTTAGTTTATCTTTCAACTGAATAGTTTGTATATCTGCATTGCATTCTAAACCTTTTTTCATTTCCTTGTATGGCGTTGACAGTTCTTTTCAATGTGTATGGGCCTCGAGCTGGTAGTGACGACACTGAAAGAATTCAATTTAAGTCGACATTTTTCAAGATTCTACAGGTATTTGATTGATGGTTGACTGTTATTTTCCTGAAGGTATATAAGTTAGTGCTTAAAGTTTTGAAGCTTCCAAATCTTTGACTCATGTTGGCGATTTTGTTTTAGAGAAGATGGGAATGTCTTCTCCGTCAAGGACGAAGGATATTTGTCGTTGGGGATCTTAATATTGCCCCTTTTGCTATAGATCGTTGTGATGCAGGACCAGATTTTGAGAAAAATGAGTGAGTTAGTTTCTCGATGCGATCCCCTTTCCTTATTAAGTATTGAACTATTGTTCTGAGTCATTTTGTGAATTACTTGACTGGAAAAGTTTTGCTGCAGGTTCAGGAAATGGTTTAGATCTTTGTTGGTGGAAAATGGAGGGCAGTTCAGTGACGTTTTTAGAGCAAAACATCCAGACAGGTTGGATTACTTGTTTTGAGTAGTTTGTTTTTACAAGAGATGTTACGTCATACGGATTATGTGTTGACAACGTTCCCGAAAACACGAAAATAACATTTGTTCAGTTATTGGTCTATGAGTTTATTAGTTTAGTTTGACATTCTATTTTGTTCTCATCACGTTGATTTGATGGTAAATCATCATGCAGAAGTGAAGCATACACCTGCTGGCCAACAAACACTGGTGCTGAGATTTTCAACTTTGGGGCAAGGATTGACCATATCCTGAGTGCTGGATCATGCTTGCATGAAGGGTCCGACCAGGAAGGGCACGGCTTCATAACTTGCCATGTTAAAGAGTGTGACATATTGGTTGAATTTAAGCGGTGGAAGCCTGGAGATACACCTACGTAAGTGAAGTTCTCATTTCTGGTGTACCCATTGTGATTCTCAAATCTGTTATTATTTTGAGTACATTATATCTTGTCTACCCCCCTCAAGTAAGTATGTTTGGGTTGGACTTGTGGGGGTTATAGCCATGTTTTACATGTATGTATCATGTATTTATTCCATGGATTGAAGATGTAAACTTTGTGTGTGCTGTAGCCACAGGTGGAAAGGAGGAAAAGGCATTAAATTGGAAGGTTCTGATCATGTTCCTGTCTGTATGAGCTTAACTGAGATTCCCAATATTCCACTGCATAGTACCCCTCAATTATCGACTAGATACTGTCCCCAGGTCTATGGACATCAGCAAACCATTGGTATGAGTCTCCGATTTCAAAATGTAACCATCCAAAAATAGCTAGATGGCTTGTGATTAATTTTATTTTGCTGGAAGTGCTTTTATGATGTTATTTTTGTCACTTTCATCCTTCTCTGGTTGACTAATATGTTGATCTTTTTTCAATATTTTATTTAGATTTATTATATTCTTCGTAAGTTGTTGCTTTTCTTTAGTTAAAATTGTGATTATTAAATGAAATTTCATTAGACAAAGCAGTGACTGGTTATGGGATAATTCACCCGTCAGCTATTATTTTGCAGTATCCTTGTTAGTGAGAAAATGCTCAGATGAGAAAGTTGAGAATTCTGGAGATTCAAGCTCGTTTTCAGGTAAAACTTACTCCTTATGGGTCGACTGATAAATATACCATTATAGTCTGCTTCGTCTTTTTCTCCAAATGTGACTATCATTGTTTTGTTGTAGTAACTGATGACTGCTGCAAAAGCTCTGCTGAGGAAACTTCTTGTAGCACAGCACGTAGTTTAAAGAGCAATCTTGCCAATGCAGGGGTGTCTTATGCACAAAGTAGGAAAAAAGCAAGAAAAAGCCAGGGGTCTCAGCTCTCACTTAAATCATTCTTCCAGAAAACTACCAGTCAGCACGAGATCCGTGATAGCTCATGTGATGGCATCAAGCTTAGTCAGGAAGTTGTGTCTTCTTCTGTATGTTTTTCGAATGGTTCTCCAGTGCACTTTGATGGACACGGTAAAACAAAGGATTGTGAATTAAATCACATGACAGCTATTGAGGTTGAGAATGTGCATACTGATTCACAACCTTCTGAAAAAGAGAAGTCTAATAGTGCCGCACTGGAGTGGCAAAGGATTCAACAATTCATGCATAACAGCATACCACTTTGCAAGGGTCACCGTGAACCTTGTGTTACTCGGGTCGTAAAGAAAGCCGGCCCAAATTTAGGTCGTAGATTTTATGTATGTGCTCATGCTGAGGTACACATATCTCCTAATTATTTTTGTCTTGAGGTTGCATTTTGTAAGCCCTACAGCTTTGTTTCATCTTTCAAGAATTTTTTATGTTGTGGTATGTTTTATCGTGCTAAAAACTCACGCAGTAATGCGAGTCTTATCTGTTTTCTTCACTCAGGGACCTGCATCTAACCCTGAAGCAAATTGTGGGTACTTCAAGTGGGCTGCTTCAAAACCCAAGCAATAACGATATGACTAGCTAGAATACAATGGATTCGCTGTCTGAGATCAAGCTTGGTTTTAAGAATGGAGGAAGCTGTTGTGTGTGTATATCCTTTTACTGCAACTGCAGGTCCCAAGTTCAGTTTTAGTGAATTTTGATTCAAATTTTGGATTTTACAGATATTCCAGGCATACTGTGAAGCACGAACAAATTTCAGGATTCTGCTTCAGACGCTGACCTGCCGACCGATGAATTCCTGTGAGTTTTGTACTGTCATTATTTTTGTTCAAAAAAAAAAAAAAAAAAAAAAAGCCAGAAATGCCTGATAAAGAGCTCGTGTCCTTTATCCTTGTAAAGGAGACATCTTGGACTATCTATGGTTTGGCAGTGATGAACTAATAAACTGTTACTGATATTCTTGTAAGAAACTTTTCATGGCTCTCTTTAGGCACCCACTTTGAAGCTGTCAAAAATGCAACTTTAGGTGTAGCAAAGGAATCCCAAATAGTTGGTCGATAGACAAAGAACATGGAGTAGTTGGGTCAATGTCCCACCAAATTGCATCTTGAGAAGGGTCATTCACTGTTGAAAATTGGGATATCTTAATGGCTTGAGAACACAGAGGAAGTGCTGGAAATGGAATATGAAGTGGGCAAACGTCAATTGTGTTCCCAACTGGCTCATGGTGGCTGATGGATATGGACTAAAACTGGAGCATTTTTTTTTAAAAGAACAAATTGGTTCTTGGTAAACTTGGGTTTGACCTGCTTACCTATCCTTTAGAATCTCAGATGCAGATCCCTTATTCATCTTCTTGCTCTCCTCACCTCTCACACCACGCGTTTCCTCCAAAACTAACATCCGCCTCCCTCCGCCCCGCTTCTTTTTATCTGGGGTGGGCACTGTCGTTGTAGCTGGTTGATTTCTTTTATGTTTTTTTAACCTAGTCTAAATGCCACTAACTGGATATAATATCTTGGTCTTAATCGTCCACATTCAAAGGTATACGATGTCGAAAAGGACATCGTTAATGTTTTCTTTGACTGAAAATATCATCTACATCTATGCGTATATAAATAATACAAGTAAACATGATCAGCTTTCATTAACTAAAGATTAATGTTACAGACAAGATTCGTATTTGTTACCGCGAGAGCGTAGAAAATCCAACATCCAAGTTGATGATTGGTTTCCACAAGTTGGAAACTTGCAATAACCAGAGAGAGATTGCAGTTGAAAAAAGGGATCAGATCAATCAACAAGTTGGTATTTTTCCATTTCTTAAATCCTGCCGCAAATTTGATTTGGCTTTATCCAAAGGACCATTAATTACAAGCCTTGATCCTTAAACCTTGTCATGAGCCATCTTTCTTCCATCAAACGGGTTTCTTACGACATGGAAGTGGAAGCAGCAGAGGCCACTTGACGTGGATGTAACACTTTGTGGTTCAAGCGTTATAATACGTCACAGGGTAATTGACAATTTTAACAAGGGATATGATCAAAATCAAGAAAACAGTAAAAAGTTAAAAAGTGTGTGTTCGAATTGAAGGACAATGGCCTCGTCATCGTAGTTGATGGAGCTTATCAGCTTTAGGTAGAATTGAAGAAGCTGGGAAGCAGCGCCCCAGCCCAGAGCCACATATTCAGCTACAGTTTTCAAATGGGACGACGAAAGCGGACGGGACGGTGCCCCAATCTCCTCCTTATCCATATCTGTTCCTTCAGTCTACATCATCAACATCTCCCTTCTGTTAACTTAAGGTTAATAATGTTAATTTAATACCACTTGATGTTGACATCTCCAAGATAACCATTTCTTCATTAGTGCGGAATGACAACAAAAAAAAAAAAAAACAATTAAAAGGGCTCCCCCGAATGCTAAAATTTGAAGACACATTTTGATCTGGCCCTATTATTTAACCTCTGTATTTATGATAGAAGCTGATTTTATTACGAGAGTTTATCCATTTTGATGTTCTTCTTCTAAGAAACTGGAAAGAAATCGTGGGGTTTCAGTGTGGGTCCAGCCCAATACAAACACCGGATAATCCGGCTCGGCTGACTCATCAATAGGATAAACATTTGATCCAAGGAATCATTGTCAGGCTGTCAGCCATGAGATCCAGCGCAATTTCTTCCCATGGTTTCACTATTTACCACGGCTAAAACCATTTCCTCGTTTTACCACTGTTAAAAAACCCCATTGTCTATAAATATTGAAGCGACAACACTCATCCCTTTATTCCTAAGAAACCTGAAAAGTGAAGTCTCGCCTTTTCTCTTCTGACTTCCCAAAAAAGTTTATCATTATGTTATCCACAACTGTCCGACCGTTTACTCAGACCCCCCTGAAATTCTCCGGCGATTCTTTCTCGCCGCCGTCGTCTTCCTCTGCCAATTTCCGGCAACCCAAGACAGCGGTTGTCTCTGCTGCTTACTCTTCCGCCGCTACTGCCGGGGACTGCGGGAGAGCCACTGCCGCCGCGTATGTCAAGCCCGCATCTCCGTCGTCGTTTTATGAAGTTTTAGGGATCCAGGTGGGAGCGTCGAATCATGAAATCAAGACGGCTTATCGGAGATTAGCCAGAGTTTGCCACCCTGACGTGGCAGCCATGGACGACAAAAGCTCGTCGGCCGACGAGTTTATGAAGCTTCACACTGCTTATTCCACTTTGTCGGATCCGGAAAAACGAGCTGATTACGACCGCCGACTCTTCCGAAGTAACAGGGGAACCCGACTGTACTCCAGACCGGCGCCAATGTCGAACTACTCCAGTTACGTGAGCCGGAATTGGGAGACCGACCAGTGCTGGTAGAGAAGTATAAAGATCAGCTTTTTGAACTAATTTCCCCTCCTAAACACCCCAAAAAAAACCAAAAAACAGTTTCTGAGTAAATAATTTTAGGAACGAAGATAAAAAAGAGTGTAATTTTTTTTCACTTTGTTTATTTTTGTATATATAATTTACAAGGCCGATGAAGAAAGCTTACTGGGTGCTAAAATACTGCAGTACTGATTACAATTTGTTTATTTCGGGGAAAACAAAGACGATCAATGATATTTAGTGCCTTTTTTTAAATTTTTTTTATTATTTATGCTCTTTCTAGATTATCATTTTGATAATAAAAATATTTTAATAAAAAACATAAAAATATATTAAAAATAATATTTATTATAATTAATAGTAGTGTTTTTATTTATTAAATCTTACACAAATGGGTGGATAGTGGACGAAATAACCAGGTCAAACAAGCAAGTATTGGTTTAACGAATTGCATCTTCTGATGTATATGTCAAACGTTAATGTGCATCCAAATATTATTGTTAATGTGTGTATGGTATCGTTGACAAAATTTATGAATTTTAAAATAATACATTTAATCGAAGGCCGAATATCAATCATACCATCAAGATTTGGTTCATGAATTTCGAGATTTAAAAAATTGTTTTGACTATCAAAATAATCTGTTAAAAAATTTTATGATTGTTTTAAGTTAAAAAAGATAGGTGATGACGTAAAATTTGGAAAGCTTGCAATTTGCATGGAAAGTGAAGCCGTTGGGTTTTAATTCTTGAATTTTGATTTAGGTAACTCCTATTTGTAAGAGTTTTTTTTTTTTTGGGGGGGGGGGGGGGGGGGGGGGGGGGGTTGTAGCAGTTGAGAAAGTTTTTGACATACTATTTTGATGACCGGAATAAAAGTATAAGGTTAAATTTAATTTATTTTTTAAAAAGGGAACCTTTAAACAAATTCAAAGTAAAAATTAGGTTTTTTTTTTTGTTATTTTTATAAAATACTCCCGTTTTACACATGTAAAGGTAAAATATTTGTTTTTGAAAAATTAAAAAAAAAAAAAAAACTAGGGATATCCCACAAGCTGAGAGTGGTCATCGATAAGACATTATTTAACATCTTATTTTATGTTTTTTTTTGAGGAATTATTTTATGTGATTTATATATTAAATTTAAAATAAATACTATGTTAATAATTATAATAGTTTTATGATGTTTTAAAGAATTAAAAATGCTAGTAAGAGAAAATAAGTTAAAAAGATAATAAAATTGATGAAGAGACATGAATTCCAACAAATGAGTAGTTACACGACTTAGATTGCCTAATTTATACTCCTCCCTCACTTCAAATCAATAAATTTAGAATTAATATATTAAAATATATATAGATCATCTTTAATAAAATAGAAAGAGAATATATTGTATAATCTTCATAAGTTCGAATTATACCAAAAATAGCAGATTATACCAAAAATATTTAAAAGCATGAAAATCCTAATTCGAATTATTCCAAGAATAGATTAATATGCATCATATCACTTTCTTTGTAAAATATATACATATATAGTTCATCTTTAATTTAAAACAAAAACTTAAAATTAATGGAAACATATATAGATTCTCTTTTAAAAAAAAATTAAGTATTAATAAGAATATATATAGATTATTTTTAATAAAAAAATATATAGATTCTCTTTATTAAAAAAACTTAAATATTAATAAAAATATATATATAGATTCTCTTTATTAATAAAACTTAAATATTAATAAATAAATATATATATATATTCTCTTTAATTATTAAAAAAACTAAGTATCAATGAGAACATATATATTCTCTTAATAAAAAAACTTAAATATCAACAGGAACATATATAAATATTTTTAAATAAAAAAATTCTAAATAATAATGGAAACACATAGATTCTGATTCTCTTTAATAATAAAACATTTTTTAAATATTACTTAATAAAAAAATCCCTAAGTATTAAAGTATGAATAGAGTATAAATAATTATAATTTTATAACTACCGTTTACGAATTGGTTAGATTGGAATTTGGTACGTATAGATAAAAGATTTCAACTGCGGAGTGAAATTAGCAAATTTTGGAGACAAATTCAGGTTTTGTGGGTTTGAGGAGGACGAGAGCTGGTCGATTTATGTTTCCTCATTAATCAGGAAAATTAAATCCTCCACTCATTTTCTAAAAAAGACAATAAGTACCATATTTTTGTGATAAAATATTATAGATAGTTTATTTTAATTAATAGTATATTAAATTATTTCCATTTTTAATACGGGCGTTGATTAGAAGTAAAATTAAACTTGATACGAAGAAGGAATTAGGAATATGTATTTTGGACGGCAGGGGCTTTAATAATAATATTTTGGGACGGCTGTACTACTTTAATAATATTTCCTTTTAACCTTGCTTCTACTTAATGAAGTAGTAATAACTTTTTTCTTTTCAATTCCTTTTTCATAATATAATGTTTAAATCTAAAGTTTCATCCTTATTTCACGGTATTACTTTTTTCACTATGGGTGATCCAAGACATTATATTTAGCATTGTGAAGTCTTCTAACTCTATGAAGACTTCAATATAGGTAAGAGGGCATTGTAGACATATTTCTTTTTTAAAGTGTGGTCAGATGGCCGTTTGATAAAACAGTTGAAAATCATAATTGAAATGAGTATGATAGAAATGAAAATAGATATGGGTTTAATTATCTGGAATTACTATCATTTCTGATGTTTAGTTGAGTGAGAAAATCAAAATTGGAATGAAACATTACGCAATTATAATATTATAAAAATAATAATTTTATTTTATAATGTGTATGAACTAAAATGATTGCGCAATTGCTTGCGAGGAATGAAACCCACCAAGAATGATAGAGTTTTATGAAACCCGTAGAAATAGTTTTATACTCATTCCCATTCATGAGAATGAGTATGAAATCCTTACTAAATTTATATCCACCCTTTACCAAACACGCCCATTAACTGTAAGAGGTGTTTGTAACATTACATTAACGTTCTTGTCAAAAATGGTTGATGAGATCCTCGTTGGAAATATGAGTCTTCCCATTCTGACTGTTAAATTTGAATTTTATCTTATCAATTATTAGTATTATAAAATTATAAATCTTATAAGTTATTTAGGCATTGAGTTTCAATTAAAAGATAGTTAGTCAAATTGTTCATGATCGTCTAAAATTTTAAAAAAATGTTGAGTGTCATATCATCGAAATATTAAAAAACACTTTATAACCAATATGTTATTGAATGTATGAGTTTTTTGTACATCAATGATCATTTTTGTAAATTAAAGTGAAGATATATTTCTTTAACTATACATTTTGTTTAATTAACTTTAAATTTTAATTTTTTTAGTTAAATTTTTTCATCAATAGTAAATTTTGTCGAAAAGACGATCTAACGTACTATAGTACTACAAAATCAATGTTGAGGAACTTTAATTTGAATAATAAATGATCAAAATTAGAGCATAGCGACATAGGCATACGAAATTCGATTTAGACCAGATTGGGTCCAATTAGGGATAAATGTGGGCAGTGGGAAATGGTCATAATAAGCATGAAAATGATGTGTGTGTGAGATTTAATATATAGTGAAAATTAAGGTGACAAAATTGAGAATTCAAAGATTAGTGACACTTGACTCCTCAGTCAGTCGAAATGAATGTTTAAAGGACCAAGTCTCGTATTTATATTATGTTACATTTCCGTCACCTTCGCAGCCTCACATAAGACAAAGTATTATTAGTATTATTTTTTTGTATACTTAGTTTTACCTGTTCAGCTTCCAAACCAATCCCACAAAGTAAACTTTCAAGCTCCAAACTCCATTATTTTGCAATAGAATTAGCGACATTTATTCTACACAATTTTAAATCTGTTTTTGATTATTACGTATAAGATTTCAACCCTATATACTAATTAGATAATTTTCAAATTATCATTCTCGTTAGTTTAAAATGGTTAATTTAAATTATTAGTATTTTATTATATTAAAACTTATATAAAATCACAATGCCAGATAATATTTTACCTTGCATCTCCAAAAGCTCACCATTTTCATTTGCGACCAAAACTTATAGAAATATCAGGTCTTTAGCAAACCCTTTTCTTAACCACCAAAACTATATATATTTTTTAAGATAGTATTTTCTTTGAAAATGAAAAAACATGTTATAAATATAAAAACTTAAGAATTGTGCTAAATTTAAAATATTATTAAGTCATTTTGAAGTTTGGTAAACTATAAATATATCACATGACCTGATTCACATGTTTGGGAGTTTGATTTTAGCCCGAAATTAACAAAAAAGAAAATAAAACAAAAACCTAGTTTAGTGTTTAATTATTTTAAGAGCATCCGTACTAATTCGGTACATTCTGGCAAACGAACCATCCAGCCCTAAATATGGGTCAACTTAGGTGTTTAATAGATTTGTGCAACTTTGTTCACCACTAGAATCCCTTTTTTAAAATCAAACCACAAATTGTATGCTTTAAGAACTATTGTCATTATATTAGCCCATATTTATCTTTTATTTAATGATTTGCCCCCATGATTACTGATTTCATTTTATTGATTTTAAAGTTTATTTGAGAAAAAATAATTTCTAATATAATATTTTTGAGATAAAAATTTTTAATCACATAAAAAGGATTTATTTTTATCAAATTAAGTTAAACATACATTATTATGAAAAATAATAGATTCCCGTTTCTGGGCTCTTGGGAAATTGATGTAGGTAGGGCTGTTCTTCAAGTACATGAAAATCCATTAAGAATTGATACGCATGTGTAGAAGAGAGACCATGGGTCAAGGTTTTATTATTTATTGGGCCTTGCTATTCGGAGTTGCATGTGAATGCATGTGAATGTCTTGCTGGCAATTTAAAACATCTGAGGCGGGCCTTGGAGATTTAACAATTGGGCTTGCCCTTTCCATAGTTTTGGTCTGGTAATCGTAAGTTATAAATTAATTAATTATTTACTTCAATTAGTTCTCATTATGATAAATATATTTATTAAGTGTAATAAATTTAAAAAAGCTACTAATATTTGAAGGAATAAAAAACAAGCTCATTCCAAACGTGGCCTTAAAAAAAAATGGGTCTCATCTGATCTGATCTGCGACGCTACGGCAGCCTGCGGCAGCAGGCATTGATGATGTGATGATGCATGGAAAATGGAAAGCTCACATCACATATTCATCCATGGCTATACGGGGTGGCAGAAGCAGCGTCCAAAGAACTACCAGCAGGTAATGTCACGAGTACCGTGGCGCAATCTTCCAAAGGAAAAGTGAAATTATTATTGGGCATTGGCCCGTGCCATCGCCCTGCCATATTTGCAGCCCTGCAGGCAGCGGGAGCTATATGATTAGTCATTCTTCGTTGGGCAAAATTGATTGAAGCCGACAGGAAAGCGGGTGGACTCGTACGTCCGTCCAGTCCATCCAGCTTCGGACAGGGGGTGGTGGTGCGGATCGCCCCCGGCTACCGGCATTGGCTTGTCTTCAAGCACCTTCACGGGATGAATTATTACCTGTAAACGAAGAGGGGAAAATAGGATCCTGGCATTCATATGCCGCATTTGGTATTTGAAGTGATGTTGGAGAATTTTTCAGGGCTTTTTGTTTTTTTTTTATTTTTTTTTTGGGGTTATCCAAGAATTGAGGATTGTTGTGACTTACGCAGGAAAGAAAAGAAATTTCTATAAATCACCCACATGAACAAAATCTAGGATTTTTAAGAGTTTCAACTATTGATGGAACCATTTTAATTACAAGATTTAAACAAAATCTATGGCTTCTTCTCACATTTTGAAGTTGGATTCCAATGAGATTAACAGGAATTCCCAAAACAATAAACTCCAATTCTTTTTCTTTTATTAAAAGATATCTTAGACTAGGTCATTACATATATCGTTTTCTATAATTTGGTGAAATTATCAATATTTTTTTGCGATTTTTGATAATTACATTTACCTCTTGATCATATAAACTCATAACCCCTAGTTGACACATGGTTAACAGAAAAAAGAGTAAACATAGTGATATAAACATTTTTATCGAGTCAAAAGATTATTAAAAAAGTTTATATTCACCACCATTAAAATTTATTTTGTCAATGTTTAACTATGGTTAAAGGGAGTAAAGGTGATGGGTATTCATAGTTTGATCAAATCACATAGAGGTGATAATCATTTAAACTATTATTCATAGTGGAATCATAAGCAAACAAGAAATTATGAGTTGGGAAATAATTAATTAGGGTAGACTTTATACACTTTCGTGTATAATATATCTAATTTTGCAAAATAAATAATCTATTTGTTTGATCAAACTGTTCCACTAGTTAAATTTTTTTAACACTATTTTTTGTCAAATATTTAACTTTTTAACTAAAAGTACAACATTTAAACCACTTAACGGTATTCCTAATCTCCAAATGTAGTTTCCACATGGGCTGTTTGCCACCTTGCATGCACAAAGGGTTCGGTTTGGGACTTTGGGGCACCATTGCAAAGCTCAGAGTATTCTGGAGAATCGTTAATCTCCCAAATATACAACAAGAAAAAACAAGAAAATGGCCTGGCATCCCTCTGATCAGTGATCTGAAGTGCCACATGTTTCGTTAAAAAACGACAATGGCGCAGGCAATCACACCCTCTAAATTCATGACTCCAAAATTCCAAATAAATCTCTAGGGTTGTGTTTATCAGTGTCCGTGTCTTCTCTGCTGGAGAAATGGACATTCCACTTCTGCATCTTTTGTATTTTAACAACGTAAAAACTGTCAAAAACCATTAAGAAAATGAGGATCGACGATCAGTATATATAGATAGATATATAAGTCATTTATAATTTCTGTAACGTATCAACTTGAATCAAATTCATAAACTGATAAGTGAAACAAACTTTATATATAGATATATAGGAAACCGTTTTTACTTGGTACTCATCCATGTACGATGAAATGTGTTCTGTAGCCTAGAACCGTGACATTATCCCTTCACTCGGTTTCATAAAAATAACCTTATTTAAATAAAATAAAATTTTTAATTTTAGATAATTTTTAATTTATTATATTTTTTTACATGCAATTTTATATTGTAATTATAAATTACATAAAACTAATGTATAATCATTTTTTTTTAAATAATGAATGAATCTAATGCCTATATCGTCATGATGGAAAATTTAAGAGATAAGAAATTCCTATAATATTATGATCAAGTCATTTTTGGGGTTTCAACATTTTAATAATATCTCTTGTTCTATTAGGAGTTAAAGAGGCTAAATAATCTCTCACAAAATTCTTTTCGTTTCAGTAAATTTTACACTCTCATTATCTCTTTTCAAAATAAAATAATATGTATTAATAGTAAAAATAGACTATTTTTAAGAGACGAAAATATATAATATAATATTGAAATGGAGGGCTTATTAATTTGGATGATATCAATGGAGGGATTGTGAATTTTTTCGATGTTCCATAGTTAGGGTTGCTTCTAGTAACGACATGATATTTTAATTTTCACAAAGGCAGCCAAAAATCACGAACTTTCTATTAATAAAAGGACCATAAACATCTGGCACCTCCCCCAAGGCTCTGGAATCTTAGGAAGAAGCTCTACCAAAATATAGGTTAATTTCAAACTCTTTGATTCTACAATATACATATCATATCCTTTTTCTCCCACCTCAACCCTTTATGGAAAATGGATCCATCACAAATTTAGCCATACCATGCATCTTCCTTCTTTGTTTGTTAGCATTTTATGATGCCCTTCTTCTACTTCTCTCTCTTTCTTTCTTGTTTTTTCAATATACGTATATATATCTTCCAAAAAAATATTGATATGTAGATCTAATATTAATATTAAATTAAAGACTCAAATAAAATAAAGATTTTGTAATTATCTAAGTTTGTATTTTTTGGCACACAAGGAGGTTAGACATATGTCATTTAATAGTATATTACGTAAATAAGAAATACCAATAATATCATAATTTAATAATTGATTTAATTTTTTTCGGGAGTTCTAATATCTTATGTGTTTCTCTTGAAAGCCCATGAAAATTAAGCTGTCTGTTACAAAATTAATTTTTTATTGACGTGGTTACTCCGTATTTGTCTATCCCTCTTTAATTCCACGAATTATCTAAGTGTTTTTGAGGGTGAGAGAAGACATTGCCTCATCCTTACTAGATAGACTATGCGAAAGCTGATTTAGATGAGCGATATTAATTAGATGTGATAATCAATTAAATTTAAAATCGATGAATCTAAATTCTAGAAAAAAAAAAAAAAGAAGAATGTTTGAAAGAAATCTCCCTCTCAATTATTGCAACCGAATCAAATCATAGCTAAAGGAACACAAGTACTCCTGGGGAGAATAACATATACGGGCTTCCATGGATGATTTTGGAAAGAATCTTACTGCAGCACTTCATTTTGGATTGTTTGGCTCGTGAAACACAACTATTTCTCCACTGCAATTCTGCATAATGCACATGCATCGCTCATCCAAACATCCAATCTGAATCTATAAGGATTAAGGACGGCCATCCTTAATGATTGCCTCCAATATCGTTCAACAGTTTCAAAATAATAATTCCGATCCTAATTCTGATTCGATATAACAAAATCCCTATTATTAAATGCTCACTCGTTGAAATTTCTATAAGTTTTACTAATTATCGCCACATTTCTTAATCTTTACCGTCCCAATTTAAACTAAAATATCTCCTTACAATATCTTCTCTCTTTCCTCCTTTTAAATAAAATGATAATTTTGTCAAAATCTATTTACTATCACCCAAAAAAACTGAGACAGTAACTAATAAACTCCAATTTCTATTGAGTAACTAAGAGTATTTGCAAATTGATATGAACTTATGATAACGATTGATGATGTCTATAGATTTCTTGTTGGTTTTGAGTTCTTTATCTATCCACTTCTTATTATTTGCAGAGAGAAGTTTTAATATGTATTGTTGCACTATCATTTTCTATGAGAATAAGACTTTTGGGATACCATTTATTTCTTCCAATAAACAAACAGATGATACCCTAAAAAGGGATGGGCTCATTTGAAAAAACCCTTCATACATTTTGGTATATGGATCAAATTAAGGGTATGTATCCCTACAATAATGGTCAAGAAAGGTGCCCTTTTTTTTGGTTGCATTTTACAATTGCACGATGGCTCTAGTTTGGCTCTGGTTTGATGTGCATATATAGGAAGAAACTTCACTTGTTATTTTCATTTCACATCCCGTTAAATTGAATTGTCTTGGCCAAAATCAAGAATTCTACCATTTTTGAGGTATAAAAAGTAATAAAAAAGTGTTTAATTAGGTTAACCTATTGTTTGAGCTATGTGTTCTTGGACCACTATTGAGTATTGATAATATGCATTCTTTTTCTGGGAGAGACCATTTGGGATAGCTTGACAGAGAAATTTGAATGAAATTGGTTCAAAACAAGTAATTGGCTATTGTAATTTTGTTTTTAGTAAACCATCCGATCAAGAAACGAACAAGTGGATTGAACCCTTCGCTTCTGCATGGTGCATCTTGATTTTAAAATAATAATCGTATTAATTAAACTAAAACACCAACTGAAATAGGGTTGCTATCGTTGCTTCATAGAAAGCAAAGCTGCAAAGCTGTGGATAAGAGATGGTGATGAAAAATTTATGAGGTGCATTGCGTGTTTGAATGAAATGTGTTTGATTTGGTCGTGGTTCGATTAACATCACAATTAATTCAGGCCACGCTAATGATACAAATAGTAATGGGTGCTTTAATTTGGGTGTTTTTATTTAATGATAAAATTTTAATTGTTTAAAAAAAAGTTTATTTGGAGGAGAATTGCCATCAAAGAAAAAATACGGTTAATATTATCTTTTAAAATTGGGTAGTGTTATATCGCGCTCATATTTTTGTTATTCAACGTCCATTTTTTTAAAAAGAAATCCGATATTTTGTTAGATATCGCCTTCTTAATTCTTATTTCTCACCCCTTAATGTTTATTTCTACTCCTCCTATTATTACTTAATTGCCCTTAATCAGTTTATCAAAAATTTTATAAGTCACTTCTTAATCTGCGAAAAATTTATAAAAATAATGATTAAATTAGTATAGATGAACGAAACTATAAATAAATTTTTTTAGTATTTTTAGTAAATTGATTAAGGGTAGTTAGATAATTTAATATATTATTATATTTTATATTTAAATATTATGATTGATATTTATTAATTTGTCAAGAATAATTTGGATATAAAAGGTATGCGAATTGTTGATGTTTAATTTTTTTTAAAATAAATTTTTATTTTTATTTAAATAAAATAATTATTTTGAGACAAAATTTATATAAAAGGGCGGGGTGGATAAAGAATCTCACCAAACAGCAAATCCAGCTCTTGCCCTATGCCAATAGCCACACATTAATGATCATACTACCAAGACTATTGTATAAGTTAATTTTCTATTTTCGATATTATTATAATTAATACGATTTATACGTGCTATATAAGTAAAATTTTTAAATTAGGAATAAAAAATCTATACATTTCTAATATTATATTGTTAAAAATTAAAAATTATGCATTGTCTTTTTTTTTTTAATAATTAATTTTATGGAATGAAATTGAAAGGCGCAAGGCAACTAATCTTGCATACATTGGCCAAAAGTCTCCCTCAGTCAGTCGAACTGGGTCAACATCAAGATGACCCGGTTCGGCGACTAACCGAGGGAACCGCGACACATGGGCCTTCTTTTCATGTGAAGGGCCCAGGTTTCTAAGTAGGAAAGCCCATCATGCATATGAACCCAACCCCACCCAATTAGATGTTTTACTAAACTAAAATACAGTTAGCCAAATCATTTCCAAAAGTGGATACTAAAGAGAGTCCATCTCATTTTTGCTGGGGTGAGAGGTTTCAATTGTTCACATTTACAAAAAAAAAAAAAATAATAATAATAATTAATTACGATACAGATAAATTAATAAGATTGCTTTCAACTTTCTTATGATATTCATGTTTTAAAGATCCTTCAACTTATATTATCCAATATTTAGATAGAAATTAAACCATTTAACTTTAAAATTCGGCAATCAATATGTCATCGAATGACCGTTATAAATTCATATATATATATATATATATTTATAATAAATTCTTAAATACACCACATTATAGTAAATACTCCCAAGAGTCTATATCCACTTCACCTAATATAGTAGATATTTGAAAGGGGCGATATTTAATAATTCTCAATAGTCCATATCTACCTTACCTAATATAGTAAATACTCAATGAAATGCCAACACATTACCCTTGGTACAAAATAAATTTGTGGTCATCTTTCACCTCCAATAGGGTGAAATAATAATTCTGTTCAGTATAACAAAATATATATTATATAAAAAAAATAGGCACCCCACCCAACCCCTTTATGGTTAAATTACAACTTTCACTAATTTGGATTTACTTAGCTGTCATAGGGCTCAGCCACCACAACAAACTACTAACAGCTCTTCCTCATCATGTAGCCTTATAGGCAAGGTCACTCACTAGAAATTGCAACCCATGAAAGATTTTTTTGGTTCATCCCACATGCCTTTGTGTAGCTTTTTGCGCTCTCCTTGCTTCTTTTGGATTACATGATGTGGATCAACTTCAAGATCTAACATCTTTACTGCCTAGCAAAAAGTTTATTAGGGCTCGAATATAAATATAGAAAAGATAAAAGAGTTTAACTGTAAAAATTATCTGTTGAGTAGGATAAATTTTAACGTTCGCATTGATTATTAACTTAATTGACTGGAAAGTTAATTGGTTCCATCACAACACTTGAATATCATTTAATATTTGGCTCATTTTGTATGTAACTGAAAAGCATTGTTGTTGAGCAAATAGGAGGGGATGAGAGAGATGAATTGTTATAAAACTATAATAATTGGATGAAATGAGGCATAATTTTATCCGGGAATGCCTGCCCTTGATTTTAGAATATTGTGCTCACATTTGCGCCATTGATAGCGCCGGCAAAACGACATTAAAAAAATAGAGAACTTGCAGCATTCTTACCTAGTTACCATGGGAGGAGGCAACTCCTTCCAACAGTCCACTCTTCCCATTATGCCACCAGGAAATCTGAGTCGGCCTTAATCGTCACATCAAAAAATAAATAATTAACAAGATAATTTAATCAAAAAAAAAAAAAAAACATGACTTTAGAGATCAAACAAAAATGACAAATTAAACAAAAAATAATAATAATAAAATCACACAAATATATGTTACATAATCTATTATCTATATATGAATTTTATACCGCATAATAATTTACGTAATATTAAGTCAGATAAAAAATTTCATCAATCTATATTATTTTTGTTGCATAATCATATATAGTTGTATGTACAAGAGAGGAAATATGTCAAAGGACTCGATGGAAAATGGAAGGTATAACCACTTAATTGGGTACATAATGTTATTCATTCGTCCCACCACATAATTGATTGTGGCTATTTCTAAAACTATCATATCCAACCCTTCATCATATTCTTACTCATTTTATTATTTCTCCAACAAATATTATTATTCAAAAGGTAAAATGACTGTTGAATGTCACCATCTCACCATATCGATAGTCCAAAAATAATAAAAATTTGTTACAAACTCAGATGAATTGTTGCATCATATTTCCATTTTCGCAGGAAGTAATAAAAATGCACAGCTCAACATTTGATTGTCTTATAGCGAGGGAGGGGCCAATGCCAAGCAAAATTGGTGGTTATTAACACTAGAAACTGTGCACCTACTTTCAACAGAAAAAAGTAAAAAAAAAAATTTCTACATGAATTTAGATATAAATTTTATCATTCAAACATATTTAGTTTATTAACAGATTTTTTATAAAAAAAGTATTTGAAATGTCACATATATAATTTAATCATTAAATATAAAAAATCTGTTATTATAATTAAATGTATAATAAATAACAAAATTTAAAAATAAATTTATAACTTAACTCTAAATCATAATATATTCTTACATTTTTTTTGACTTTCAATTCTAACTGAGAGACAATAAGAAATTTGAGTAAAAACTTTTCTGGAAACTCCAAAAACAACAGTAGAGCATGATCATCAACCAACCTGTAAGCCAAAAGATTTCAGTATATAATATAGGAGTAGCTTTTATTTATGACCCAAAAGCAAGGCAGGCATACTAAAACCTCCCCATAAACCGCGTTTGACCTTGTAAGACCCGACAGTGAGCCTTCATATTTTCCTCCAATTTCATTTTCCCATTGTTTTTCCAATTTTCCTTCGTCAAATGTGAAGAAACTCTAACCTACTCACCCCATCAAGCCAAACCAAGGCCTCGTCAAAGTCAATTATTATTATTTTTTTTTCCGCTTGTTCATCTGAAACGCCATTGTTTCAAATTTTGATCAGTTCAAGGTACGAAATCAAAATCCCACCTTTGATTTGTGATTTTCTGTGTTCTTGGTGTTTCGATTTGTGTCATTTGAGGAGTTGTCTGGGAAAGATTTGAACTTGTAACATAAAGTTTGCATCTTTGACTTCTGATCTGACATTGGGATTTTGGGTTGGGAGACTTTTGATTTGATGGCGGATATTGTGCAAGCGATCCTTGTTAAGCCAATCCAATTAGCAGACCAAGTGACGAAGGCGGCAGATGAGGCCCATTCCTTTAAGCAAGAGTGTTCTGAGCTGAAAGCCAAGACGGAGAAGCTGGCGGCGCTTCTCCGCCAGGCTGCAAGGGCTAGCAACGATCTCTATGAGCGTCCAACTCGGCGAATCATAGCTGATACGGAACAGGCGCTGGACAGAGCACTTGGGCTTGTGTTGAAATGCCGTGGAAATGGTCTTGTGAAGCGGGTTTTCACCATCATCCCCGCCGCTGCATTCAGGAAGATGTGTTCTCAACTCGAGAATTCCATCGGTGATGTGTCATGGCTCCTCCGTGTATCTGCCCCGGCTGACGACAGGGGTGATGAGTACTTGGGGCTCCCTCCAATTGCAGCAAATGAGCCCATTTTGTGCCTTATTTGGGAACAGATAGCGATTCTATATACTGGGTCGTTGGATGATCGCTCCGATGCGGCGGCTTCATTGGTGTCTTTGGCTCGGGATAGTGTTCGGTATGGAAAATTGATTATTGAAGAAGGAGGGGTTGTGCCTTTGTTGAAATTACTCAAAGAAGGCAAGATTGAGGGTCAGGAGAATGCGGCTAGGGCTATTGGGCTTCTTGGACGGGACCCGGAAAGCGTTGATCATATGATTCTTGCGGGTGTCTGTTCAGTGTTTGCGAAAATCCTCAAAGAAGGTCCTATGAAGGTTCAGGCGGTGGTGGCTTGGGCTGTGTCAGAATTAGCCGCTCATCATCCCAAGTGTCAGGATCTTTTTGCTCAGAATAATATCATTCGGTTGCTCGTGGGACATCTAGCCTTTGAGACGGTCCAAGAACATAGTAAGTATGCTATTGCTAGTAAAGCCACATCCATCAGCCAAGTTGTTTTGGCTAGCAATAATAATTCAAATGCTGCGCATAGGGTTGATGATGATGAAAGGGGTCGGATTCTTCATCCATCAGGGAATAAACAGCCTTATAAGATGCATAATGTGGTTACCACTACTATGGCCATGAAGGATCAACTTAAGCAGCCTCAAGCGCCCACAAATGGGGCAAATCAAACTACAATTGCCAAGAACAATGCCAATGTGAATGGGAAACAGAACCATTTGAACAACCATCATCAGCAACCGAGTCTTTCCCTCTCTGGGGTTAACAATAAAGGGAGGGAGTTTGAGGATCCTGCTACTAAGGCCTACATGAAGGCAATGGCTGCAAGAGCACTTTGGCAACTTGCCAAGAGAAATTCTCCCATTTGCCGCAACATTACAGAGTCGAGGGCGCTGTTGTGTTTTGCAGTTCTCTTGGAGAAAGGTCCTCCAGAAGTTCAGCTCAATTCTGCCATGGCATTGACGGAGATCACAGCAGTAGCAGAACAGGATGCTGAGTTGAGAAGGGCTGCATTTAAGCCCAACTCGCCCGCATGTAAAGCAGTTGTTGATCAATTGCTGATTATTATTGAGAAGGCTAATTCTGAACTACTGGTGCCTTGTATCAAGTCTATTGGTAATTTGGCTAGGACTTTTCGAGCGACGGAATCAAGAATGATTTCCCCATTAGTGAGTTTGCTTGATGATCGAGAAGTAGAGGTTACCAAGGAAGCTTGCATTGCCTTGACAAAATTTGCTTGCAGAGAGAATTACTTGCATCTAGATCATTCCAAGGCAATCATAAACGCTGGAGGGGCAAAGCACTTAGTTCAGCTTGCATACTTTGGTGAACAAGATGTGCAGAGATTTGGGTTGGCTCTTTTGTCCTACATTGCACAGCATGTTGCAGACAGTGAGGAACTTGCTAACGCTGAGGTGCTCGCAGTGCTCGAGTGGGCGTCTAAACAGAGCGCCCTGACCCAAGATGACAAGCTCAAGGCCTTGTTAATAGATGCAAAACAAAGACTGGAGGTGTATCCATTGAAAGGTTCAAGAGGGTTCCATTAAAAGATTGTTTGTGAGTTCTCACTGCTCTACATTCTTGAGATGAATTACATCTCCCCTGCTTTTTAACTCTATTCTTATTAGGATGGATTGTAAATAAGATTAGCTATTGTTGCAAGTGTTTAGGCCAAAAAAAATATATATTTTTTACATCGTCATTGGATCCAAGCTTTATTGTATCATTCATTTTGAAATGTAATATTACCTCCTAAGACAGATGGAATGGCATTTAGAGATTCTTTAACTATGTGATATTTGCTTCCCTTTTTCCACTCGAGTTTCCCGTTGCTTCTTTTCTCTTTTGTTGTGGGAAATGGAAAGACAAATCTTGCTGAGAGAAGGCTTGTAAAGAATAGAGAAGAGCCCAGCAAAATGCAGAAATCCAGGCTATAATAATAGCAATATGCTAACTGCTACATAGCAAGTTTGGCTTGGCCAAGATGATCATTTCCTCCTTTTATTAGGGCAGGGCGGCCATCATTCCAAGATTCTTCCAACAGCTTGATTTCTGCATCAGCTTTTAGATTTAGTGGCTGAACTGAACACGCACGTATGAATCTTGGCACTGAAGTTTCGGCCTGATTAACTAACCAATCTGCAGGTATGATCCGACTGTTATGCTTTCTGAATGTGATTTTTGGTCGGTTCAAATGTTACAATCACTGAAAAGATGGGTTATAATATGTAAATTTACAGAGACATTAATAGAAAACATCCCTTTATTTGAGAATTGCTGCACCTTCTTGATCCGTAGCTAATGATTACATTTAGAGATCAATTTCTTTGATCTTTCTGGGGGCATAGTCAACCTCTGTCATTTTTAGTTGGGAGAGGGAGCAAGAGAAATAATAAGTGAAGGTGCAGAAAGAAAAGAGGACGGTCTCCCAATTGACATTCTCTATTTTGAAAGTGATCATGGAGTCCACTAAATAACTAATCAAAATGCAAGTGAAATGTATTGACAAGGGAACCAACTACTTCTTCTTCGCCATTTCTTCATCCAACGTACCTATCTATCCAAGTAATGGAGTGACAAAAAGAATTTCGCTAATTAATGAAAGATAAACGTTTCGAGTTTCAGTAATATGGAAAATTGAATGAATTATAGTGAAATTTATCGGAGGTAAAGAAAAGAAAAAAAAAAAAAAAGGTAGGGGTCTCAAATGTAAGCGTGAGGAGCTGCACTAGTGTTGCAATAATGATATGGTCAAGGTATTTCCGAATTTACCATAGAAACGCGAAGGAAATGAAAGGGCCAATCCAAAATTTCCAACCCAAAAACTTAGAAGACTTGCATCAATTTCACATGAGCTAAAGATTTGAGTAAATATCAACAATCAATCTCCTAATTACCCTTTTAATTGGCCGTCCATAAAAAAGTTTTAATTTTTTTTCTTAATTTTAACATGACTAACAAAACGATAATAAAATTTCAACATAAAATTGAGGTAAATTTCATGTTTTTTACTACCAGTTTATTTGAGTGCGTCACATTACATGAAATGTCCAAACATTAGTCCCATTTTTCCAACTCCTATTCAAAATGGCTTATAATTTGGGGTAATTATTGCAAGAACCATCTCCCACATAAAATTGATTTGCTAGAACACCCATCTTAATTCGACTACCAATTGCAAAACAAAAAGAGATATTTTCTTTGAGGAATCATCAAAATCAAATACAGCAACGAACACTACAGCCACAGATTGTGACTCAAGTATACAGAAAGAGAAGCTGAGATTAAAATCAGAGACGTAGATTTTGCATATTTTCTTATCCTCACAACAGCCACTGCATTCCTTCTCCAATCTCATCCACCCAATCCATAATCCTTAAAGAAAAATCCTCCGTTTTCTGGGTTCTTGATTTCCCTCTTCCTCATCAAACACCATCTTTTACTTCGTTTTCATATCCCTTTTTCTATCAACATTTCCCTTCTCTGTTAAACCTCTCTCTCTCTCTTTTGTTCATCGGCATGGCTACTGCAGTCACTGCTGCAGTGTCTCTTCCATCATCCAAGTCCACTGCTTCTCTTTCCGCCAAATCTTCAATCTTTTCCCTTGAAAGGGTCAACTTTACTAAGGTTTAACTCCAGATGATGTTTCCCTTTTCATGGCGCTGTTAGTGATTGATCACTGTGTTGTCTAATGTGGGTTCGACTTGTAAATGTGTGCAGGTTCCTCTGTATTATAGAAATGTGTCTACAGGCGGGAAATTCGTGACAATCAGAGCCCAGGTCACAACTGAGGCACCTGCAAAAGTTGTCAAGGAATCAAAGAAAGACGATGAGGGTATTGTAGTCAACAAATACAAGCCAAAGGACCCATATGTCGGCAGATGCCTTCTCAACACTAAGATTACCGGCGACGATGCTCCGGGAGAAACGTGGCACATGGTCTTCAGCACTGAAGGTATTCCATCAAAACTGAATGGCTCTTCTGATTGTAGTAGAATTTGCATGTTTCGATTGATTGGATTTTGGGTCTGGATCATCTAGAAATGTACAAATGGTATTCTGGCTATCATAGGCTGAAATTATTAATTGGATTGTTTAGGTGAAGTCCCTTATAGAGAAGGTCAATCAATTGGGGTTATAGCCGATGGAGTTGACAAGAATGGGAAGCCTCACAAGTTGAGGTTGTACTCAATTGCTAGCAGTGCTCTTGGTGATTTTGGAGATTCTAAAACAGTATGTTTCTTGTTATAACTGATCATCATTGCCATATTTAATTTCACTACTCTCTGATAACATGTTTCATAACCTGCATTTTATCTTATAACACTGGAGTACTTAAGGGTTTTGTTGATCTCATTTTCGTGGTTTTCATTTCTTTTTACTAAGATTTTGCTACTCAATCCTTTTAAGGTCTCTCTGTGCGTCAAAAGACTTGTATACACCAATGATGCAGGAGAAATCGTTAAAGGAGTTTGTTCAAACTTCTTATGTAAGGATTCAGGACTCTCTTTGCTCATTCTTACAGAATTTGATGATGTTAGACATGTTTTATTGCTTAAGTTAGTGAGAAGCAAAAGAAAGTTGAAATTGATTCAAATTATTCTGTTGTTGTTTACTAAATCATGCTTTTTAATAGGTGATCTGAAACCTGGATCTCCAGTGAAGATCACAGGACCGGTTGGGAAAGAAATGCTCATGCCGAAGGATCCAAATGCTACCATTATAATGGTACCACATTTACATGATCAAGTTTTCTTTTCGTTGCATGATCATGAAATGAAGTGAAAAAAGTTTCTACTGCATCATCATTAGATTCTTCCCGCATAGATAGATGAGCATTGACATGACTAAAATTGCTGTTGCAGCTTGCCACCGGAACTGGAATTGCTCCTTTCCGCTCATTCTTATGGAAAATATTCTTTGAGAAGCACGAAAACTACAAGGTAACATGAATGGCTATGATGAAATTTCGTAACTCTTTTATGATCCCTCCAAAGTTCCCTGCTGGAAGGTTATCAAAACTAAAAGAATTAGTTTCTGTTGATTCCATTTTAAAGAGGCAAAACTAAGAATGTACTGAACTCCATTACGTTGCTATTTTCCTTCACATATATATGTATCAAAGTACTGATACAAATGAATTGCCTTGGCGATGCAGTTCAATGGTTTGGCATGGCTTTTCTTGGGTGTCCCAACCAGCAGCTCACTTCTTTACAAGGAGGTATTGTGTTAAAAATTTAGCACTTTGAAACATTTCCCTAATCAAATTCAACTGGGATTGGTTTCTTGATACCCTTTCTATGTTCAACAAAAAGTTTAAACAGTTTGTGTGATGCTGTATATGGATAGGAATTTGAGAAGATGCAGGAAAAACACCCGGACAATTTCCGGGTAGACTTCGCTGTGAGCAGAGAACAAACTAACGAGAAAGGCGAAAAGATGTACATCCAAACGAGGATGGCTCAATATGCAGAAGAGTTATGGGAATTGTTGAAGAAAGACAACACATTTGTATACATGTGTGGACTCAAAGGAATGGAGAAGGGAATTGATGACATTATGGTGTCATTGGCTGCCAAAGATGGTAACATATGACAACATCTCTGTCTCCTTCTTTTGTTGCTCAAACATGTCAACATAGTAACATCATTCTTGGCTAATCTCTGATGAATCAAACAGTTCTTGGCTATAAATATTGGCTGCAGAAACATTGTCAACTCTTCTTGTTTGTGGTTTTTGCAGGGATTGATTGGTTGGAGTACAAAAGATCCTTGAAGAAGGCTGAGCAATGGAATGTGGAAGTCTACTAATTCTTGCCGATTTCTTGTACAAATACTGCCGCTGCCACCCTTGAAAGAGTGCGTAATACCTCACTAGTTGAACGCTTTTAAGCCCGAAAAACTTTAAACAGCCATCATCACTATATGTGATTTTCACCGCGCTATTGTAGATAGATATATATTTTTTTTCAGGGCTTCTATTCTATATTTTGCGAATAATCTTCAATTTTCTTTATGGAAATCACCATTTGTAATGTTATATTAGCTTCGCCGGAAATTATTTTCTTTTGAGGGCCGAATGGTAAAATACTGACACGAGATAAGTTAAATACGTTATGTTTTTTTTTGCATGAATTTAGCACTTTCTATATTTTAATTGCATGATTATGGTGGATTACTGGGAAGAAGATTAATCTTATTTCCCTACATGAGAGCCTATGTCTAGTTCACCAAACCTTTAGAAGCCTTAGAGAGATGAAATTGTATAGAAAGAACCTATGGAATAAAATTGAAAGCAAATCTCCCACCATGAATTTCTTTCCTATAGTCTCCTACTTTCAACCTTATAAATAAATACTATTTTCTACTTGTATTTATTGTACGGTTCTAAATAAATAAATAATAATAATTTTTAGGACCGAATTAAATAATTTTAGTTAAATTGATTATTTTTCCAATTAAAAAAAAAACATTCAATTAAGTGGATAAATTATAAATTCATGTTAAAAAATAAATCGAATACGAATATTTTGTTTAAAAATAAAAAAAATAAAATAAAAAGGTGTACTTTTCATGTGTTTCAAATTTTTTGGGCATTAGGCACCATAATTCCCTCACCAGACACCGACTCCACTAAACCAAAAACCCAAAAAACCGGCCGAAATATTTCACACATTTTATTTTTTAATGCCCAATTTTATTATTTTTATTATTATAAAACGAGTGGAAAATAAGTAAAGCAGAAGGTACAACTTACAATCCCTAGTCCGCTTTCCGTTCGCAATTCTTCGCACTAATTCTCTGGTTATAAGCCACGTTATAATATATTTAAGCGCCGAATCGTTTTAGGGTTCTCATCTTCTTCTTCCTCCACTTCTCATGAGCAAACCCTTATAAATTTTTTACTGAAATTTCGTCCGGCGAATTTTCTCTCAATCTTAAGGGATAAATCTTGTTTTTTGATATCAATGGCGGAGGAGAACACGAGGTCCAGGGGAGTGGTGTCGAAGTTTAACGATCAGAAGGGTTATGGCTTCATCAAACCTGATGATGGCACCGAAGATCTGTTCGTTCATCAATCTGAGATCAGATCTGAGGGCTACCGCACCCTTAGGGAGGGTCAGGTTGTGGAGTTTATGGTTGCCTTAGAAAATGATAAGACTAAGGCAGTTGATGTCACCGGCCCTAATGGAGGTCCCGTTGATCGTGCTCGCGGTAGGGATGGGGGCGGTTTTGGTGGAAGGAGCGGCGGTCGTGGTGGCGGCGGTGGAGGTTACGGGTTTTCTGATGGAGGTTATAATCGGAGAAACGGTAATGGGTTCCGTAGCGGAGGTGGCGGTGAGTGTTATAATTGCGGAAGGACTGGGCATTTAGCTAGGGATTGTGATAGGATGGCGTCTGGCGGTGGCGGCGGTATGGGTGGTGGAGAATGTTACAATTGCGGCAGGTCTGGTCACTTGGCTAGGGATTGTGATAGGAATGCTGGTGGTGGAGGCGCCGGAAGCGGCGGGGGTTGTTATAACTGTGGAGAATTTGGTCACTTGGCCAGAGACTGCATGAGAGGTGGCGGTGCCCGTGGTGGGATGGGCGGCGGAGGTGGAGGTTCCTGCTTTAATTGTGGTGGGCAGGGGCATATGGCCAGGGATTGCACCCGTGGCAGTGGAGCTGGAGGAGGTGGCGCCGGCGGTGGTGGTTTCTCGAGGTTTAACACTGGTGGAAGCAAGTGTTACAACTGTGGAGAGTCCGGACACTTTGCAAGGGAGTGCACTAACAACGCGTGAAAGAGATCTAGTAGTAGTGCATTTATCTTCCCTTTTTTTGCATTAATTTTGTTCTTTAACTAGTTTCTGAGCATGCTTTTATTGCCGCTGATGTTTTTGGTGGGATATATACTTTAGCATTAGCATGTGGATTTTGCGGCTGACTGAGTTTGTTTGTGGTTGATTTGGATTGGCGCCACTATTTTTGGTGAGAGGCAACTTTATTGTTGAATTGGTATACAAGTATATAAGTGGTGGTTCGGATCATGGGTTTGGTTTTGCTGTTGTACTGTTGTGCTGTTGTTCTAGTTGCTGTGGTTTTAGTTATGGATTCCTTATCCTTAATTAGAGATGTTTTTCTTTAAAACATTGTTTGCCTAATGGTTTATTTATCTCCTAATAATTTTTATTTCTTATGCTGATTGGAATTGTTTGCTCTGTGACTAATGCTTTATTCATCCATTTTCTATTAATTTGTGAGCATTACTGATTAGTTTCTGGAGTATTTAATGATTTATCATATTTGGTATAAATCTATTCACCTTCCTATGTTTTTGATTGGTGATTTACTTTGGGGTCGGCAACATTATTCCTAGAACTCAGTAGTTAAGATAGATGAATTGAAGAAGTTAAAAGAACTCAGTAGTTAAGATGCATAAATTGAAAAACCCCTTTTTAACTTCTGTACCAGTAGTAACCTTGGTCTTGGTTTCCACCCTTCAATTCTCCTCCTTGCTAGACCCTTGGTTTCTGCACGTCTTGCCTCCTTCTTCATTCACCCTTAGCGTTGTATAGCCCCAGAAGGAGGTTAAGTTATGGCATGATGAATCATTTTTGTTGTTCTTATGTCTTGGTTGATAAGAAGACAATCTGCTGGGGCGTCTGAATGTGTCGTTTGATTTGGTTTGTATTGCTAATTTTGAGTAGTTTATATGCATTATATTGGTATAATTGATTTGTAGAGTTAGTTTGTTGGACCATCAAACTAGGAAATGAGTATAAATCTGTCTTTTTTGTGTTGTTGGCAGTTGGTGAAATGGTCTATAGTTTCTCAAAGATGTAATAAACTGCACTTTTCTCCTATATTGGTCAAAATATTTAAGAAAATCATGACTACAGTAAACTAATAGCCCCATATTTTCCATCTAAACTCATACTGACCCAGGGTCACTCCCAAACGGGCTATAATCAAGCCCAATGAATGGAATTAGATTTGCAATTTTCAATCACTAAAGGGATTTACTATTTGTATAACAAAATTACTATTTGTATAACAAAAAATGTCCAAATTACCCCCGATATGAAATGATAGATTTTTTTAGATAAAAAACGCTGCACATTGCTGAAGTAAAGGGGAAAAAACGTAAATTTGGTATGAAAATGAACAAAAAAAACGCCAAAATGTCATGTGGAAATTAGATTAAAACGCCAAAACGTAGCGAAAAAGTGTACTGAAAACGCCAAAACGTAGCGTTTCTTCCAAATCAAACGCCAATATGCAGCGTTATATGGACAAAAAACGCTAAACCATAGCGTTTTATATAATAAAAAACGCTAAAGTGTAGCCGAAAAACATATCTCGCTCGTTAAATAGTAGCGTTTGTGACGTTTTTTGTTAAAAAACGGACCGAACTAATATGAACAGACCAAATATTCACAACAAATTACATTCATATCATAACCTTTGTACATTCTCTGTACAAAAGGTTCCCTTACAAATATTGACAACAAATTCAAATCGACAATCGAAAGAAGGTTTCGTCGAATCATATCCATCTGCCATTCGTATTGTACAACTTTCGATCGACATTCTTCACGAAATGGTAAGTTTGCTACCCGTTATGTATATTTGTATTTTGCAGCGTTTATTTTGCCCTAAAACGCAACTTAGTAGCGTTTTAGTAACCATTAACGCAAATATGTGGCGTTTTGTGTCAAGTAAAACGCCACTTATTAGCGTTTTAGTAACCATCAACGCTAATATGTGGCGTTTTGTTCAAGTAAAACGCCAATTATTAGCGTTTTAGTAACCATCAACGCAAATATGTGGCGTTTTATGTCAAGTAAAACGCCATTTATTAGCGTTTTAAGCACCATCAACGCTAATATGTGGCGTTTTGCGTCAAAAAAACGCCAAATTGTGGCGTTTTATGCCTTTAATTTAAGAGAATTGTTGAGAAATTAGGGTATTTATGTGAAATCCGTAGCGTTTTTAGTTAAATTTTTTGTGAAATGGAGCGTTTGTTTGTATAGTTACGTGAAATACGTTGCGTTTTTTTAAGATTGCATATGTAAAGTGAAGCGTTTTTTATAGTCCTATTGTGTAATTTATAGCGTTTCTAACAATATGGATTCGAATTTCTGACTATACAGGACGATGATTCGAATATGAGTTCACATGATGATTACGAGCAGGAACAGGGTAATGAGGATGACGATGGGGGTGAGCAACAGGACATTGGTGCAGATCTAAGTGAATATTTTAGGATAGATGTGGATTTTGCAAGTGTGGAGGATGCATTTACGTTTTGCTATCCTATAGCCAATAGCCTGCAGTTTGTGCTTTCGAAGCAAGGCGGAAGTGGCTCGACGTATTATTTTAGGTGCAGTCGATGGAAAGATCCATTGAAGGAACCTCTCCCCACCATACGGTTGAACACGAAAAGATGCGGATGTAAATGTCCGTTCAAGTTGACTGTCAAGAAGGTTGTTAATGAGCGTTACAGTGTGCTTGTTACGCCAGGGGTATCGTCCACACATAATCATCCTGGTATGAATATGTTTCGCTATTGAGTATGTTATATTATTTTTCCTATAATTAGCATTTTCTTATATTCTTATTACTAATTTTTGTAGGTATAAGGCATCCATATGGGCACAGGCAGTTGAGCGGTTTCTCGAAAGAGGCAAAGGCTGAGGCTAAACGCATGCTTTCTTTCAATGTGAGACCAAAAAGCGTTTGGGAAGCTATCCATCAGCAGTTTCCCGAAGACAATGTACAGATAAGGCAGGTCTACAATTTGAAGGAAGATATGAAGAAAGATGGATTGGATGGTAGGAATATTGGGCAGCAATTTTTGCATTTGGCTCGCGAGAAGAAATATTTTGTTCGGATTATCACTGACGAGGCCACTAATGCGATCACACATGCATTCATCGCTCATCCTACATCAATTCAGATGTTCAACAGGTGGTATTGGGTTGTAGTGGTTGATTCAACCTACAAGACCAACAAGTACAAAATGCCCGTCGTTGAGATGATCGGTATGACTCCCACCAATAAGAACTTCAATATTGCTTTTGCCATTGTTAAGGATGAGACAAAAGAAACATATGATTGGGTAATGAAAAACTTGAGGGAATTGTTGCCTAGTAATGTGGAACCAAGTGTTGTTGTCTCAGATAGGGAGTTGGGTTTGTTGCAGCCTATTAAGGATCACTTTCCATCTTGCAATCACTTGTTATGTCGGTGGCATATTGACCGTGATGTTGCCATTTGGTTGGAAAAAAATGTTGGTAGGAGGAATGTGGACACGGCCACTGATATATATAGTAATTGGTGGAAGAAAATTATCATGGCTCCCACAGTTGAAAGGTTTAACCAAGTGTTGGTCCAATTCAAGGTTACATACTCTATGGTTGAGCCTACAGTTGTTGATTATTTGGAGGGGACGTGGTTCATTCATAAGGAGAAATTCTGCCGGGCCTGGACGGACACATTTCAACACTTTGGGAATACGGCAACTAACAGGGTTGAGGCTTCCCATGCTGCATTGAAAGATTGGCTTCATTCTTCCACCAATTCTCTCGACACGTTGCTCATGAAGATCGACTCTCATCTCACGCATCTGTTTCCTCACATCGCGTAAGTGCAATAACCGCATTCGATTATTTATTTAATGTCATAATTTTATTATAATTTTATTGTATGTTAAAACAATAACAGTGGGTCGCTCGAGTCTTCTACTGCCACGACACAAACCAATAGGATGGGGTTTCCATACTGTTACTTGAACAAATACGTTTCGCATCACTGCCTGAATTTGGTAAGCAAACAAGTTGAAAAAAAGGATAGGTTGGCAGGCGAAGTTATAGATAGGTGTGGATGCGTGTGCAAGGTGACGCTTGGGATTCCTTGTGCATGTGATATATACAAGGCACAGGAATCGACCGCATATCAATTGCTCCCATTAGTCCACGAGTTCTGGCAGAGATTGACAATTGTACCCTCCCAAAGGGATTCGAATAATCTGAATGAGGACATCAGGTACACTTTACTTATGTTTGTTAGCTATATTAAATTTGTTTTATTTTTTGTAATTTTACATTTGGATGCTGATTGAAAATAATGTTTCATCAAGGTTTTTCAATGAGGAAGTCATTCCTGCAGTTAACACAAGTCCGTCATTCTTGGCTCGTCTACTTAATATGGCTTATGTGGAAGAGATGCACGCTGATATGTCTAGTGCAGCTGAGCCATCGGTTGAGGGTACTCATAGGGGAAGGCCGCCGAGTAGACTGCACCATTCAGTTATGCGTGAGTGGAGTGGGCGCGAGAGAGCGACACGTGGATCACGTGGTAGGGGTCGGTCAAATTCAAGTGGAAGATCAACTGGGCGCACATCAAACAATACGACGGACTCCTCTAGTGAGTCTCCGTTACGTGAAGGTAAATATTGTTAGTGATGTTGCACGAATTTATTTATTTACAAATTTAATTAAATTATGTTCATTCTATTTTATTTAACACTTTAGGATTTGGACAAGATGTACCATGCGTACCAGTGTTTTTTCGGCATTACTGTACTGGATGGTCGGATGTCATTGGAGATGGAAATTGTGGGTTCAGAGTGATTGCTAGTTACCTTTCAGGCGGACAGCACAATTGGAAATTGTCGCGTAGAGCGCTTGTTGGGGAGATCGTTCGTGATCCACAAAGGTATGCAGGTTTGTTTGCAGTTGTGGAAGAGAGACCTGCTGACGGTGATCATTTGGGTGCCGTTATCCGGCGTTTACGTTATCAAGGTAGAAGTTGTTCTGAAGCCTACTGGATGGCCACACCCACGGACTTGTTCCCACTTGCAACGCATGCTAATGCCGTGGTACTGCACCTCAGCCGTTCGGAGCCGATGGCGAATTATACCATATTACCCTTGGATGCTGGAGAGGACGAAACCCGCCCGGAGAGACAGATAGCAATTGCTCACGTGGGTGGTAATCATTACGTTCGTGTTGATGTTCTTGATGATTGTCCCCTTCCGCCACTGCACGTTGTTTGGCGCGATCACTGCAACCAAGCGACCGTTGGACGTTGGCCTAATACTTTCAGAATGCGTTTTAGGCTATGGGTAAATCGTCGTGATGCTTAGCGGCTTCAGTGTACTGTGAATTTGTTTTTTTGGTATTGTATGATTGTTTGCTTTGGTATTATATCATTTTTTGGTATTATATTGTTGGTATTCACATTCATGACATATAACTAAACAACCACAAACAATAAATGTAATGCACAAAGTACTGATATAGAAATGGTGCTGATGTCATAAAAAAAATATACAAATGTATACAGAATGTCAAACATATAAAAATACAAAGGGGCTCAATCGGCCAGGTCAAATCGCTGCTCAAAATCCGCAATCAGGCCAGAATACTCGTCATGCAGGTCCGGTGCTCGATCTCGCAGCTGATCCAACAACCGGTGCTGCACGCCCAGCACATCGCCAACCCACTACAAAAAATACACACAATTACATCAATTATTCATGTTGAACAATATAATAAAATATATTACACATTTGATAAACAAAATTTACTCACATATTCCGATGACGATCGGCGCGGCTGTGACTGCTCCGGTGGGGGCCCTATGACGTACGGATGGGAGCGGGGTACGAACCACTCCAGATATCCGTCCACGCAGGCACTATATCGGACGCCGTGCCCTGTCTGTGCACGGTGCACAAAATATATAGGCCCGGTAGCCGGATACGCGTCCCACTCGGACTCCGCATATGTCCGTGGGTGGTGAACTACGTACCCACTACCCCCGTATCCCCTGTACGTCCCATCTGTGGCCGGAATGAACGGTCTGGGGATCCACTGCACGTACCCCAGCTGACGCGCACACCGGTCTGGCATGTACGGCTCTATATCCTCCCGGTATGCAATGAGTCCGCGGTACTGGGTCCTCGGAGTGCGCGTGACGGCAGCGCGACCGTATGGCATCCACACAACCTATAAAAAAATTTTCCAATTACATTTCCTATGTTTTTTATATATATATTTAAGTAAATTAATTTTGATTTACTTACATCGTCCGGCGACAAGGCATCCAGTGCCTCCCGGAAAATCGCCAGTCTGTCGTCCTTGTTGCGTGGTGCGTCGACCGTCCATCTGCTGGCACGCGGCCGATCGGGGTGCACTGACAGAGGCCTGGCATTACTCCTAAAAGATGGAAAATGCTCGTATATCCAGGCCTGTAGCAACGTCAAGCAACCCGCGACGCTCGACGTGCCATGACGACTAGCAGCACCTAAGTGTCTATACAGAAATGCTAGCGTCGCCGTGCCCCACGCGTACTGGCCCACCTGAGCCATCCCGCCCCGCAGCTCCAGAACAGGGCCTGGCTGGAACTTATTGGAACTCTTGTCTGTAAACAGACAGGTCCCAATAGTAGCCCATAGAAAAACTGCAACGTCCGAGTCGGGCCGGGGTCTACGCCTACATGTCTCTATCACCCGCTCGGTCGAGAATGCTCCATTCTCGAACAACTCCTTGTCGATGTGCTGGTCCGGAGGTATCTCGAGCAAATCTCTAGCCAACGCTACTAGGGTGGCGGTATCAGCGGACTGGGTAATCAACCGCCCCTCTATCGGTAGACGCATAATCTCCCACACGTCGTGGAGAAGTATCGTCATCTCACCGAAGGGTAGATGGAAGGTATTGGTGTCCGGCTGCCACCTCTCCAAAAACGCGCATATCAGTGGCGCGTCTATATGCCTAAACAAAATGCTGGGAATATGTCCCAGCCCTGTCTGGCTAAGTATCTGAGCCCCTAGGGGTGACATGCCGCGCACCCAAGAAACTAAGGAATCGTACATCAACCCCCTATTGTGACACCTAATAGGGGCTCTACCCCCCGTCTCACTAAACCTACATACGACGTGTCCTAAAAAACTAGGAATCACCGTCGCATCGATCGGACCACCCTCGACTGGTCCAGTGACTAACCAGCTCTTGTCGTCCTTCTTCCGCTTTTTAGGAATCGCTATATTTATCAAATATAATATATATAATTAATTTAACTAATTAACAAAATAAACAAATAAAACATAATTTAATAATTACTCATGTTATACAATAAATGAAACATTCATAAATATTTTAACAATTTACCCAATGAATAAACAAAAAAGACAAATTAATAACATATATAAACAAATATAACATATTTTCTCTAACTAGCCAAACTAGCAAATAAATAAACAAATTCATCATAAAGTAAATAAATGAATAAATATTTCAATTTATAAAACAATATTACATAATTTAACTAAGTAATCATATTACCAAATAAATTAACAATTATATAATAATTTAAATATTTACTCAGTTAATAATAGTATTAACAAATAATACATAATTTACATAATTCACAAATTAGACAAATAGATCAATTAATTAAACGTAATTAATAAATCAATATCGCGTACCTGCAGAGGGCTCCGCCCGCTGCTGCTGCTGCATACCAGACTGCCGCTGATGGCTCGATCTCGGAGGCTCCTCGTGAGCCTCCTCCTCCTCTGACCGATCGTCCTCGTCGCTCGGCGAGGCATCGTCCTCGTCCCTCAGATGGAACGCCGACTCCCCGCCAATCCCTCGACCGGCTCCACTGGACCGGCCACCTCGAGTTCGAGGTCTCGCGGCTGCCATCTTCTGCCTTCTGGCAGAAACTGTGGGCCTCTGTCTCTCCTCAACGGTGGAAGGAGGAACGCGCGGTTTAACCTTACCGCCACCCTGAAAAATGTAATTCAAATATATTAATACACATACATTTTATATTATATAAATATTTAAACCCCGCATAAAACCCAACGTTTGACCCAAAGTCAAACGCCATATACTGGCGTTTGACTTTGAGTCAAACGCCAGTACATGGCGTTTGACTATGAGTCAAACGCCAGTACATGGCGTTTGTCTATGAGTCAAACGCCAGTATATGGCGTTCGAGTCTTACCCAAACGCTGCCATCCAGCGTTCGGGTCCGATACCAACGCCGCCGATCGGCGCTCAACTTCGGAACCATCGCCGCCGATCGGCGTTTAAATTCATATACACGCTGCAGATCGGCTTTGGTCTCCAATCCAACGCCGCCGGTCGGCGTTTATCGTCCAACCAACGCCGCCGTTCCGCGATTTAAACACCAACATCGGCGGCCAAAATCAAATCAACAGAAACAGTTCGAAAAAACTGGACAAAATCAAATCAAAACAACATTAAAATGTTAAGGAATTTATACCCGAATGTATAGCCCTTTTCCCGCGCCATGACCCTTCGAAGATCCAGCACCACCCGCGTCCATGTCGCTAATCTCTACCGAAGATTGTAAAATTTTCCTGTTTTTTCGCGTTTTTGCTTGAGTTCTGCGTTTGCTCGGCCGAAATGGGAGTTTCTGCGGCGTTTTATGTGGCTTTTAATTTTTTTTCAAACTGAAGGAACAAAACGCTGCACATTCGCGAGCGAGCAGCAAAAAAACGCTGCTTTTTGGCGTTTGAAGTCATTTTTCACGCTGTATTTTAGCGTTTCTGAATGGCTTAAACGCTACATTTTAGCGTTTTAGTCCCTCAATTTCGCATAGTTTTGGCGTTTTTAAATGCCATTGTCACTACGTTTTAGCGTTTTTTTACGCTTATCTCGTTATGTTTTAGCGTTTTTGTTGGTCTTTTTCATATATCTTTAACGTTTTCGTCCATTTTTTTGGAAATACGCAGCGTTTTTTACATAGTTTCTTCCAACTAGGGGTATTTTGGACATTTTTTGTTATACAAATAGTAATTTTGTTATACAAATAGCAATTCAGATCACTAAAACACAGAGTTTGAATCCAGTCCATATCACACCACCCAAGTGTGACGTCTTCCCTGTCCAGAATACATGTACATCCTACCTAACTCCGACAGGAGGCTGTTTTCTTCTTTTTTTCTTGTGGTGGTGGGGGCATCATTTCAGAACTAAACTTAAGTGATACTCAGTCTGTTTTTTTTGGAGGCTGGAAATGTGCATAAGCATATAGTTTGATAAGAATTGTATTCTTAGAACTTAGAAATAAGAAGTGGAAATATGTGGAAACCAAGGACTAAAATGTAACAGGACATGTCCATAACATGTGATGTCGGCTAGGTTGTCTGGTTTATTTAACTACTAGACATTTGAGAATAATGCATATTAATTGACGTTCCTTGTCCAATTTCTCATGCTGTTCCTGATATTTCTAACTATCACTCTCCACTCTGGTCTGGTGGTGTTTTACTTCAAGTTGTTTACGATTAAAGGCTTAAACCGCCGCTTTGACCATTCAGCCATGGATGCATTGGATGCATGAGACTGGGCGAGTGAATTAGGTTTTCAATAGGTCTTTTCAACTTCTTACAATGCCCACCTATTATCTACTACTATTGTTACCATTTCTCTTTCTCGAGATAATAGTACTCTTAAAACAAAATGACATTTGGGTCAAAGCAATCTTTGCAGCAGTACGTCTTAAATTTGCTTTCTACCACCAATCATCAGTGACATGACATGAAGGAAGAGCTAAAATTAGAATTTTTTTTTTTTTTTTTTTTTTGCTGCATCTATCTTTGATCGTCCTTTCCCAAAGGTTCCACTGAGAGAGTGGGGCCCCAATAAACACACCGCCATTGGGCCGGACTCCAAAAATTTTCTGACAAAAATCTGCAGTTGTTGATATTTATTTTAAAACAGGCTAGTTGGTTCCATATGCCGTCCAATCCAGGATTGGGTTGGGTTGGGTGCCCGTTGATGAGCTTGATATGCCCCATATCTCTTGGAAATGTCCAAGAGCTCACCTTACTTAGTAAACATAACTAAACGACAGTTATTAATATAATCAACCTTTGAGAATTTTGCCTATTTAAGTCCGCCGTCCCTCCAGCAATCAAAAACATCCCGCCCTCTCTCTCGTCTCGACTTTGTCGAAATTCTTATTACTTTAATCCCACAATCCACCCTCCTCCTCCTTCTCCTCTTCCTCCTCGCCGACTTATACTTGTGGCGGTGTGCTTAATACTTATACTGCTTATTCTCCACCTCGATCTCCACCCCCACCCTTTCACCGCCACAGTCCCACGTGACGCCGTTACGGGACCTCTCCCCTCTCTTCATATACATATAATATAACATAACCCGCCCAAACTGTACCATCATCTCTCTCCATTCAGCCGGCCTTTTCTGTTTCCCTCTCGCCTCCGACCAATGGCTAGACTTATAATCCAACCCTCGTTTTCTATTCTTTGCTTCTGTTTCTTCGCTTCCATTTCTGGTAATCTTTTTTTTTGGTTATTGCATGGTTTTAAGAATCTCTTACGTTCAGTGACGTTGTTCTTTATTCCTTTACTTGGCATTTTAACATTGTTTGGATGGTGTGTTTGTTTCATTCAGGTGCATTTTCGGCGACATTTACGTTGGTAAACCAGTGCAGCTACACGGTATGGCCGGGATTGTTATCCGGTGCTGGAACAGCTCCGCTTTCCACGACCGGTTTAGCCCTCGGCCCCGGGCAATCAGCTTCCATTCCCGTTCCTGCCGGATGGTCCGGCCGTTTATGGGGCAGAACCTTCTGCACTACAGACCCCACCACGGGGAAGTTCAGCTGCGTCACGGGCGATTGCGGCTCCGGTACACTCGAATGCTCCGGAGCAGGAGCAAACCCTCCGGCTACACTTGCAGAGTTTACTCTCAACGGAGCTGGAGGACTCGACTTCTATGACGTCAGCCTAGTGGACGGTTATAACCTGCCCATGTTGGTGGTCCCACAGGGAGGTGGGCCAGGTGGGAACTGCACGACAACCGGTTGCGTGGGTGACCTCAACAGCGCCTGCCCCTCAGACCTCAAGCTGATGGGCAGCGACAGTAGCGACACCGGCGGCGAGATCGTGGCATGTAAGAGCGCGTGCGAGGCCTTTAATGATCCCCGCTACTGCTGCAGCGGCGACTTCTCGACGCCTCAGACGTGCCAGCCAACCACGTACTCGGAATACTTCAAGAGTGCGTGCCCACGCGCTTACAGCTACGCTTACGACGATGGGACCAGCACTTTTACTTGTGTCTCCGCGGATTACATCATCAGTTTCTGCCCAACTCCAGCTGCCAGGTTAGTTGTTACTCGTACGCTGTAGTTGTATGATTGTTTGATTTTGGAACTTTGCAATTTGTTCATTATCACTTGTGTGCAACTTACAACCATTTGCATGCTTTTGCCATCCAACTTGCTTGCTCAGCTATAGATTTTTCTGGGCGTCAGACATTTGTTTATGATTCACTTTGTTTTGTTTTGTTTTTTTTTTTTTTGACGTTGTCATTTACTAAAAAAAAAAAACACTTAACTTTAACCATGCAACTTTTAAATTTGTTAATTTACGAACCCAATTTATTGATGTGCGTCAAATTGCCGGCTAACATTTTTTATTGATTGTGTGGTGTTGTGTGATGCATTTCTTGGTTCCTTTCTTTTTTTTTTGTGTATGTGTTTGTGAGAATGTAAAAGAGGACATTGTCGACAAATACTCTGCCCTCCATTACTCCAACCCCCTGCCCACTTTTGTCCTTCTTGATGATGCCCAGAAGAACAAACAGAACAACAAAAGGAACAGTGGCGTAATTCAAACATGTGCAGTTATATGCGTTGTTGTAATCGCTTGTGCGTTTCACGTTCTCATGATTAATAAACAAAAATACCTAGTCCTGAATCGTATTTCTATTTTGAAATTAAAAAAAAAAAAATGAAAATCAGGTTGTAGTTTAATGGGCAGGAATTGTTTATATCTTTGACTGATTCTTTGTTATGTACCTTGAAATGCAGCCAGAAATCGTCTGGATCCCAAACCGGGGGTGCCGGCGGCGAAAAGGACGTGCCATTGGTCACAAGCGGCAGCGATTCTTTAAAATTGACCCAATTTTTCAACTTGGTCGTCCCGGCTTTCGTCACTTCCCTCTTGGTGGTGGTAAAAGTGGCGGCGGCCTTTGGCATCGTCAGCGGTTGATCAGCCTGCCTGCCAGCAGCATGCAACCGCATTCGATTCTTCCACGATTACTATATTACTATTATTTCCACGAGCCAGAAGATTAACCAGCCAGCCCTTTTGACTCACTGGGCTCCCTCCTCCATGATCTTTAACATCCTCTAACGGGCCTCACTATTTAATTCGGCCCCACGGCAGATTTGCCTGTCCAATTACAAACCAAATCCAGCTTCCAAGTAGTGAAACTGAAAGTGAAAGAGGCAGAATTTAACCATGTGAAATTGCGAGACGGAACAAATTGAAGGCGGCCCAATGAAGCAGAACACGAAGACATTGTGAAGAAGAGTTCAAACTTTTGGATAGAGACACAGGAAAACGCCTGGGTGCCGCCGTGTAGTAGTTGATTTTTATTCACGCCTTCGTCTGTGTCACAATTTTGGTTTTCTAGAAATGTTTTTTTTTTTTTTTTTTTTGCATTGCTCCTTTTGTCCTTAGAACAATATCAATATTTTGTTAAATTAAAATAATATAATTATTATTTTTCTCCGACAAAGAACTATTTTGAGAGGTAGGAAGGGAGGCTAATGGTAGTGGAACTAACTTGGCTTGAATTTGTTCTATTTCTGGCAACCAATCAAACTGTCTTGTTATTCTTTATTTGGGATAGTGATATTGATTGATAAATCTGGTTATTACGGGTTAGTTTAGCCGCCCAGCCTGAATACTTTTCTTCATTGGTTGGAATTCAATTTGCAAAATGGTCATAATTTTTATTTATTAATTGTGTGGAATATAGTCATTACATTACGGAAGAAGAAACTTGCTTCATTTAGCAAAACCATGGCCATAGCAACATGCCGAGACGTTTATATATAAAGGTTGTCTCCGATGGTTTTTAAATTCTATTTTTATCCACTTATATAGGTGGGCATGTTCGTGATAAAATCGACCGAATCGATTGATTTAAAAATATTGATTGATTATTTAAATAATTTTTAAATCATAATAATTTAATTGATTAAGGATTTTATTGATAAAATTGGTAATTTCAGTTGAATTGATCAATATATATATTATGTTCATTGAATCATTATTCTATTATAAGAAGTATATTTTTATGTTTTTAATAATTTGTATATATTTTTTGTTTTGAATTTGTGAATGTATTAATATACAACCTGACAAAAAAAAACTGTTAAAATGTAATTTAGCTTATTTAGATTGGCAGACGATCACTTTGGATTGAAAAATTCTCAAATGAAAGGTTGATAGTTTGATTTGTCATCCAATGCATAAACTGGTCAAACCGGTAAATGCCCAGTACTAAACTTATAGATGTCAAATATAGTAAAGTATTTTAAAACTTATAAATATTGAATATTCGAATATCATAAAATAACTTTATTTTTTAATCATGTCACATTAAGATATTATAGAAACAAAAATAACAACTAAGTTTAATCTAATTTATCGTAATCGATTATTAACCTATTGATTAATCATATTTTAAAACATGGAAAATAAATCATTGCCTTTATCAAATGATAATCTATTCACATCGATAAATCTATGTCGTATATAGAGCGTCAAATTGCTCTCTACGTCATTGTAGTCTTAGATCATTTGAGTTATCCCTCTTTTGCAAGTTAAAGTATAAACAAAGTGAAAAGGCAAAAAAAGGGCAAAAAAACAATAACTTAATTACAAACATAAGAATCATCAATTGGGATAGGGTGGTTTTAGCCACCTCAGAAAAGGGTGGATTACACACGATTAATTGTGTTCATAAAAACTCTTGAAATTGACTTCTTTTTATTTAATAGAGTATTAATATAAAAAATTAATAAATAAATAAGCTTAGTTCAATTGTAAATCTCCCAAGCTGGCATTTGTTTTTTTGTTGTTTAATATATGGATTTGCGGCTCCCCCGTCACCTCCAAAACTTTGTTTTGTCACTTATTCTACTAATTGTCGCTTTTATTATTCATCTTCTAATAATAATGATGATTTACTCTCTCTATTTTATAAAATGTAATTTTTTATTTTTTTTTAAAAAAAGCATAATTTGTATAAAATGGTTGGAATTATAAAAAAATAATTTTTAAAATAGAACAAATAATAAAAAGGATGATTTGAAAACATCTTGACCACTCTCTCAAGTTTTATGCCCTTTTTTAGATCATCATCCACATTTTGTCACCTTCAATTTTTTTTTGTCATTTTCAATGTGTGAAACCCAAAGGATTTCTTCTAATGCGTATCCATTTGGGTTTTCTTTTTATCAATTTTGTCAAGAATGATCAAATTTGCCATAATTTGAAGATAAGCAATAAGCACATAAGTAATGAAATTGAGCCAAATGAAGATAAAAAGTTGCATGTTTCATTCTTTGTTAGTGCACTACTAAAAGCTAGTTAAATAGTTCTTGCACTATTTTAATTTAGCAATTTTGATAATTCCCTCTTTATGCAAGTCTCCACTAGAAGGATGCTTGGTTGAAAGATAAAAAAGGAAAAAAAAAGAGGCAAAGATAAAAAGGGCTCAATCTACACTGACAAACATGATCTAAAGACCCCTAGCTTGCACATGGAGTCATGGTTTTAAATACCAAAAATAAATATTTAAAACAGTGAAACCCCCGTGAACGGTGATTATAACTATAACGATTTTAAAATAGCGAAAATCCTTGTTAGATAAGTTTTGATCTATACAAAAAGTTTAATAATCTGAACACTGTCTTGGAGAGAAATTCCGCAAGATATGAACTAATTAGTTTTGTCCAAAAGCTATTTTTATGTGGTGCTAATTTGACTCTTGAGTGAGCAGCCGGGATCATTTTCTTTGGACTTTTGAGTTTTATCATTATCTTCACCAATGGAAATTTGAACTCTCAAGAAAAGAATCATTTTGGAGGCTTGAGATTCACGATTCAAATGGTTGTTGATTGATAATGTTGAAACACTTTCGTGTGTTGTTTCTGTTGTCGTACCTTGCTGAATTCAAACTTCTTTCATGTATTTATATGCTATTATTTGTTGTGGTTAGCTTTATAATTAATTATTTATTTTCTTTCAATTCTCTCAACTTTTCGTATCTATTAATTATACTATTTTACGTTATATAATTATAGGTCTCATATTATAATATAATATGCGGCCAATTTCGATTTTATAGTGATCACTATTGATTTAGGACAAGATGGCCTCAAGAATAGAGGAAAAGATAATGAATTCCGACAGCAAGTTGAGGGCATGTTTTGGCTATGATCTCTTTTGTTTCCTAGGAAGATATTTGTCACATTGCTGCAAAAATGAGCAGTTTAGAAGTCACAATTTTGTGGTTATTGAACCATTAATTCTGTCACTAAAAGTAGAATGCTTTGTGACTAATTATGTTCTGATCCACAAAAGGAAAGAGCCAACAATATAGAAAAGAAAAGGGATAAAATACCAAGCCTTTTATTGCTATTCTCAAAAATGCATAGGACTGCCCCAGTCACTCAAAGATCAACACCTAGGTTTGTGTCCTCAGTTTCACAAACAAACTCATGTGTATTACCTCTACATCCTAAGTGCCTCTGCCACAACGTTGGAGTCCATGATCAACATCAAGAACAAAAGCAATCCTTAGAAAATTGTTGTGTCCATTTCTTTATTTCAAAGGCAAGAAATCAGCAGATCACATGGTGTTGAATATCCCTTAAAAAAACCCTTCCACATGGTCTTGGATTTGGTAGCGAGTTAGTGCGGCAGTTTGTCAGCAGCTTGTGGAGGCTTGGTTTGAGTCGATTCCCCAGTTTTGTCGTAATCTTTCCTGGTTGGTTTGGGGCTTCAGATGGAGCCAGGGAGGGAGACTGTTCTCTAACGTTTTGTCTGCAATCTGTAATTATCAAACAAACACAACAACTGGTCAAGGAAAAGGAAATGATGGAAATATGGGAATCCCATTTTACACAAACTCATAAACTTACCATTTCCACTAGATGTCTGCTTCTTGTTGGCTCTGGAAGTTCTAAAATCAGCATACTCCCTCTGTCCCATAAAAAAAGTATCTTGGTAATTAAACTGAATCGACTAATCTGTGCGTTTATTAGAAACTTGTCAATGTAATTCTTTTTGTTGATTCAAGGGTTAAATGTTACTTAGACCCCGTCTTAACCTTCAATTTCTTGAGAAGGTGAGAATTCATCTCAGCAGGCATCATAGGGTGAACAAACTAATCAGCACACTGTAACTGATAGCACTATGCAAAATAAATGGTTAGATGAACAAATCAGACATGAGTTTGAATTCGAACAAATTGATTTCTTAATCAAATTTTAGATCTGTTAATATACACAAATGATCAAGCAAATGATCTTAGTAATACAAGATAGAGATAGTAATAGCTAGTAGCTCCAGAAATATAATCAGATAGACCACATTACAACAAATGGCACAAGAGATTGCATTCTGCATGTCACCTGGGATCTATATATCCTGGTATACACTTGCTGGTTACACTTCATCCCAAGATGTTACTGCTCCAATAAGCTAGATTCTTGACAATGCTGAAAAAGGGAGCAAAACTTGAACATTGTTTCAATGTCAAAAGACTAAGATCCCCACTGATTAAGCAACAAACTTCAAACAACGTGTATCGTTGTGAATGGTCTGGCACCTAATACAACAAAATCTCATTCCACATTGGACACAAGTGTAGTTAGCCGTAAATCCGCAGACAGTGCAAAAATAGCGGCGTGAGGAGGAACTTGGAGGCCCTACTGCAGCTCTCAAGTAGGTTGGCACATGCGGGGGCAAAGATTCCAGGTTTGCCTTGCTCAGAAAAAAAATACAATGAGATGCCCATATTTGCCACAAGAACAGCATAATACAATCAAGACTCCACAGAATTGTACTTTTTTTCCCATAACTACAATTTCAGTAGAACATGGTCAAATAACTTTGGAAATGTAAAATGTTTGCTGTATGTACCAGTGTGATACCTCATTTAAGAGCTCCATGAATGTTCTTGAGGCCCTTTTAGCATTCTCTAATGCTTTTGCTTGACGGGTTTTCCGTTTTGTGCCCTTAGACTGCTTCTTTTGATAAACTACAGAGAGAAAAACAGAAAACCTGATTAGTTACTGAACTTCCAACAAAAATCCAATTATCCAAACCGAAACATTAATGATAAGAAACCTTGGTCATCATCGTCGAGAGAAGCTTCATCATCATCGTCAATTTGCTGTGCGGTCTCCATCGCCGCATTATCATTTTCCAAAGCATCTAGCCGAGCAAGCATCGCCTGGGCAACGTCCAAATTTAAATTACTAAACATTTCAAAACATACAAACAGAAAGATGGGATTTTTATACAAGGTAATATGAAGGAGGACCTGAGTTCTATTGTCGGAATTGGCAAGTGCAGCGGCCATCTTCGGAGCAACCCTCCGGGCCCGGGTTGACATTCTACGAACTGAGTTCGACCCATCCTCATCCATCGCTAATGCTCCGAAATACACCCAGAATACTCTCCCCGAGTAATGAGTCAAAAGAAAATCGAAACTATGCCAAAGAATAGATTAAACCCTAAAAAGATTTGTCTATGAAATTGTGAATCGAGGAGGAAATCGGAGGAGACGAGCTCTGGTTCTTTTAGGACGATTTCTATCTTCCTCATCAACAGGACGCTTAGAATAAACCGGGTTCAATATTTAACTGGACTTCGAAGTCTGTACTAAGCCCATGGGTAGTTGGACTGATCTATGAGAAGTCCATATACTAAAAGCCCAAAATTTTGGAGTAGATGTTGTGGGTTTAGGTGCAGCCAGTATTATACTGTAGACTCCGGCGATTTTGGCCTGCCAGTGGCCAATAGCCGATGGTCCGGTGGCAGCGACGTTGTATGGGCAGCGGTGATAGGAGGGAACCAATTGTGAAAAACATAAGATAATAAAAATAATAAAAAAAAAAAAGTTGAAGGAAAAAATTAGGTGCACAATCTACCATACACTGAAGTGTACAGTATAAATTGCACTTAGATTAGTACTCCTAATAAACAACTTGGCTTGGCTTGTTCAAAACTTATTCCCTCCCAATATTTTTAGACCATTTCATTCTAGATCATACTATGGTTGCGCTAAATATTGATATTCAAGAGATTCAAATATTATCTCTTGTAAATTGGTCCACTTTGCCAAGTCAATCAAATCCATAATTTATTGAGAATTTTATGTATCAATTGTTATTCAACAATTTATTGTGTTATTAATCTATGCGCTTTGTTTGGATAACAGTTCAAAATTGAATTTTAATCATTAGAAGAATCAAATGTAAAATATTTTTTATAAAAGAAATACTAAGAGGGAGATTAAACTTGTGTTTGACTAAAGGTCAAATTGATCAAATCACTATTTTCTTTATTTTTTTAAGTTGAAAATAACCAAATATAATATATTTATCATTATGAATTAAGAATGACTAATTTTGTGGACATATATATATATATATATATTAAAAAAAAAAAAAAACTAGAAAATGAGTTGGTGCATCCCAACCCAACTATAAAATGAGTTTATAAGGGGCATATCTGTCTCCAACATACTCCAAAAGAATAATTTAAGAAAATCATCTTCAATTCGTCTCTCATGAAAAAGGAAGTCTTCTAAAGTCTTAACATGCCATCATCATATCCAGATTGGGTATGAACTCATATAAATATCTCCACCATAACCATAACCTCATTATTTGCTTTCCCACTTTTAAGTCTAAAAATAGTTTTGTTGTATTCCACTATTGATCATCACCAGAAGCCAATAAGGCAATAATAACATATATCCATCGTCCCTGTCTTATCTTTCTAAACATCATTTGACTACTGCTCCGGCTGTTTTGTTTCTTCTTTTTCCTCCTATTATCTGTATTTATCCTCAACAACAATGATTTATCGGTTAATTTGTTTGCACTTTATTTGGTTGAATAGTTTCTCTAAAGATTTAAGGTTGTTCTACGCCGAGTCATTTCCGCTCAATCACATAGTCCGGATGCTTCTTGTTCATTTTTTTGATCATGAATACATGTCCTGTAACCCAAACTTTTAGCTTCATCAGAAAAACATTCCAGACTGGCCCAAAAAGTGATCTGAAAAACGAAAAGAGAAGAAAGAATGTCTCTTTACTGAGAGAATATTAGAGTATAGTTTGAGTGGGATGACGCCATATGATTCTTTATGTCAAAGTCCAAAGAACTGTTGTACGCATAGAATGCAACTGGGCTGGGATTGGGAAGGATAAATGAATAAAAATTTGAAGTGAAGAAGAAGAAGAAGAAGATGCTGATGAGAAAAGGGGGCAAAAAAAGAAAAGCAGAACATCAAAGTTAAAAATCTTATCTTGCTGCAGAGAGAAACTTTATACGGCGCACATTAATTTGCAGAAATATGTTTGGCTGAAGAGAAAAAAAAGGGCACCTCGGATGCCTTTATTTGCTTTGTATAGTCCCCTTATTAATGCTGATATGTTATCAGCAACCCTTTTATAAGTGTGTTTATTGATGGTTTCCCATGAGTTATCATCATTAACTAAAAAATGGAACACTAAATGTTTGGATTTAATGCTGGTTTTCCATAGTAGAGATGATGCTGACAATAAGAGGGCTCCATAAATGTGGATCAGCATGGCAAGATAGTTCAGTTTTCGATGCTCGAATTCGAATTAGTCCATCTTTAGAAACCGGGATATTGAATGTGAAGATGTAAGAAAGAAAACAAAGTTGAGGACATGATTTCAGCAAAAAGGGCTCCTCCATGGGCAACTTACATGGGCAAGAGATCTTCTCTGCGAATCACGTGAATAAGAATGAACTGTGACGTCTGATATAATTCTAGCTCAAGAATTGCAGTTCTGCAATTCGCTGCAGATTTTTTTTTTTTTTTTTTTTTTTACTTTTTCCCTTGTCTTTTGGAAAGTGGGGCAGTTCTAGCTGGTGGTGACAGGAAATACTGAGGTCAAATGCAGTTCAATTGGTTTATCTTTAATCGCTTTTTATCTCCTTAATTTCCACAATTACTTTGTTCCTTTTTTTAAAAAAAAAATTAATCTTATTTGCAATATCAACAGTTACTAACAAGACAAAATTTTGTTGCGGGAATGAAGTCCACAAAAACTGGAAGGAGAAGTGGAGAGATATGCTTCCCAGGTAGTGGTAATGATAATTGGAGCAATCAATACTGGAGTAGACATTACTAGTTTGGTTGCTGCTGCTCTGATGAAGCCTTTTAGAGACAGCCAATGTGACAGAGAATGAGGAATTTATTAAGGAAAATATCCCACCAGACACTCATTTCAGATCATGAATGCTAAGTGGATGAAGATCTTCAACGGATAAGAGACAAAGGGCTAAAGAGCAAAATTGACAAAATTGGATTTTCGGTCCCAAAATGTATCAAAGTGGCAAAATTGGTCCTGTTCTTTTAAAAATTGCAACTTTGAAGTCTGAAATAATATAGATTAAAGGTTGATATGATTTAGAAGTTGGTGAAAATAATAGGAAAAATGGGTAAAAATGAGTAAGGTCGGTGGTGGAAGGCAATGCTGACAAAGGTAACCGTTGGGAGTCGAGATAGATCTAGTAACCGGTAATTGGTTGGGCCGCCAGCCAGCCAGCCAGCCAGCCACCCCATCATCGGCCACCATGCCAGAATGAGTAGAACAAACAGGGGACACAGCCGACAGCCGGCAGCCCGCAGGCGCTTCACGCTCGGCCGCCGACGTCTCCCTCTCTCTCTCTCTCTCTCTGATTTCAGCAAAATGGCACGTGTTGCCTCGTATTCTTTGCAACCTTCGGCCCTCTTTCCCACTAGGAATTAGAATTGTGTGGATTTCCACGGTGCTGACCCCTTCTCGCTTTATAAAGACGTTATCTTGGGGACAATGACGTTTTAACTTCTCCTCCATCCTCCATTCATCATCTCCTTCAATTACACTGCTCCTTCCTTCCTACATACTGGCCACCCCTGCTCCTGGCCCTTCTTCTGCAAAAAATAATTTATTTATTACTATATTATATTAATTTAATAAATAAAATTATTATATATATATAAAAAAACAAACAAACAAACAAACAAACATATGAATATTGATAACGACATCACATTTCTAACAAAAACAAAACAGCACTAGGAGTGTTTTTTAATTTGTAGGGTATCTGATACCATACCTCTAAAGAATTTTTTTTTTCCTTTAATTAATTTCACCACTAGTAGTAGTGCCTCCCATTAAATTCTTAGTTCCTAAAGGACTGAATGGCAAAATAAACAAACAAAAATAGACCCTCCAACATTGATTTATTTATTTATTGAGGGACTTTGAGTAGTATTACTAAAATTAGGAGATGCAGAGGCAAACATATGATGAAGAAAACTCTTACCAGTACTAACATGGTGACGATGTTGTTGTTGTTGATAACGTAATTAGGGTGGTGGTTGTTATGATTGCATGTGAGCCATTTGTCAAGCCTCACTTGCCACGTAGTCCGATAATTTTAAATTATTACTAATATTATAATATAAATTGCAGTATTTGTTGTGAACCTTCTTTCTTATATAAATTTTGTTTTTATTGATTTTTTTTATATATTTAAAATTTTTTAAAAAAATACACTAATAATAAAAAGATAAATACTCAATACTAAAATTTATTTGACTATACAAAATTATTAATAAAAAATAAAAATTTTATACTCACTTATTAATACTCTATTTATTTCATATTATAAATTATTTTTATAATTAAAATTTGTTAAAATATGTATTAAATAAATAATTGTTTTAAATGGATGGGGTGAGATTCATACCATTGGTTCGCCAAAAAAACACCGGCCCCACCGTCCACCACAAAGTTCTATAGTAAGTAAGTATAGTAGTCAGAACTCCGGACTTCGTGCATGTGTTTTTTTTTATATATACTCATCAGCCCAATGCAGCGGTTGCGGCAGATAACCCAGATTCTCTCCACCACTCGCCGTCTCATTTCACATTCCCACAGCCGCCGCCACCACCCTTCCTGCTAATTCCATTGTCTGCTCTGTTTTGTTTTGTTTTGTTTTTTTTTTTTTTTTGCATGGGTAGTGCCTCTAAGCCTCAGCTTCAATTCCAATTCTTCGAAACTTCTCCTTCCTATGGTCGTTCCCATACAAAACCGCCATTAAAACCTCATTTTCTGTATTCATCTCTCCACATTTGCTAGTTTTTACTCCAACCCAGAATTAATTTAATCACTTCTTCCCTGCATTTATCAAACTGTTTTTCTGGCCTTCGTATTTATATATATGATGATAAAAGAACCCAGCAACTCTATTGGGGTCTCCTGTACCATGATCCTAACTTTTCTTCTTCTGCTCCTCGTGTGTAAAAGCAAAGGTAAGTTCTTGCATGGAAGATATGATCCAGAAGAGAGAAAAAAAAAAAAAAAAAAAAAAAAAGGAAAAACATTTTTTTTGTTGGCTAAATTTTGTTTCTACTTGCAGATGTATCAGCGGCTACATTTACTTTTGTGAACATGTGTGACCAGACTGTATGGCCGGGAATTTTAGGCAGCCCTGATCTAGGCAGCACGGGATTCGAGCTCTCGACGGGCGCCTCCCGCTCTTTCCAAGCTCCGACGGGCTGGTCCGGCCGATTTTGGGGTAGAGACGGATGCGAATTTGACGCTTCGGGTCAAGGCTCATGTAGAACCGGCGACTGTGGGTCCGGAAAAGTCGAATGCAACGGTGCTGGAGCAGCTCCTCCAGCCACTCTCGCGGAATTCACCCTCGGGTCCGGGTCTCAGGACTTCTACGACGTCAGCCTGGTGGATGGGTACAATCTACCCATGCTCGTTGAAGCGAGTAGTGGGTCGGGTTCCTGTGCAACCACGGGTTGCATCGAGGACTTGAACCAGAAGTGCCCGGCTGAGCTGAGAATTGAAGGCGGAGGCGCCTGTAAAAGCGCCTGCGACGCTTTCGGGACGGAAGATTACTGCTGCAAGGGCGCACACGCTTCCCCAGCGACATGTACGCCGTCGGTGTACTCGCAGATTTTCAAATCGGCGTGCCCGAAGTCGTATAGCTACGCTTACGACGACGCCACCAGCACATTCACGTGCACCGGAGCCGACTACACCATCACATTTTGCCCGTCTTCTCAATCAAGGTACAACAACTAAGAACAAATTCTTGGATTAGCCCAAAATTGCCAACATTTTTAATGGGATTCTTTTACACCAGTATTCTAAACATACATTAACATGAATCTGTTCCTCTGCAGCCAAAAGGCATCAAAATCGGAGGGAAGCACAGGAGAAGGAGGAGGAACTGGGTCGGATGGGTCTCAAGAAGCTATGCTAGCGGATGGGTCATGGCTAGCAAATTTGGCCGCGGGAAATGCTGTGAGTGAACGTTACCCATATGGGGCTACCCTGTTCGGGTCACTAGTGCTGACATTTGTGTATTTAATCGGATCCTGGTAGATTCGTTTTAGAGTTATATGGTCCAACCGGAGCAAAACTGTACAAGTGTAGAAGAGAGAAAAGTTAAAACGATGCAGTGAAAAATGATACGTCCAAAAGTGAAGCATAAAGAGAGCCCAAAGGCTCGAAGCAAAAAATTCATTGTAGACCAAGCAAATTCCACTAGGAGCCAAAATTAATGATCAGTGGCAGATTTGTGCTTTATGTAATTATTACTTTTCTTAATGTTTGCTCTAATTGTTTTGGTCAAAACTATCATGATCACCACCATTGATATATCTTGATTTGAGCACCACAACTTAAAAAATTAAGCAAATCCTGGCTAGGAATCAAAAGGGCAAAAAGAGAAAAAGGAACCCTTATTTCTGGTGTTGCTTAAATATGCAAAATTAAGAACTAATCTAGAAGAAAAAAGATGCATCATGATCTTCAAAGGAGAGTAAAGTTAGTAGGGACTTGAGTATTAGTTTTGGTGGGAAGATTAAAAACTAGTGATAACGAAATAATTGAAATTTTGGATCAGAAAAGGGCAACGCCTGCATTAAGTCAATTAATTCGTCATGTTAAAGAAGAAAAACGATGCACAGACCGTACTCGACTTTTGGATCAATGTCTCCAGAAGGAAGGAGTATGCCCACGTGTTTTAACGAGATCAACATTTTAATAGATTTAAGTAAACTAATGAGTTCGGATATTAATGAACTCTATATAATAGTTATCTATCAGAACAACACTCTTACTAATTTATTAACAATAAATAAATTTTAATATGTCAAGAGAAATGAATACAAAAAACTATTAATATGCTTTTTGAGAATAGAATTTGACGTGGTCAACAAACGAAGGATGGCAACGATGGAACTGGGCTAAAAACACTGAAAGAAAAGAGCACCACTATCTCATTATAAAATTAGGTGTAAATGAATGAATATTAGTTCTTGATTTGTCATGCCTTTTGTGTAGAACTGGTGCACTTTCGGCTTTTATAGGGCTGTGGAAGAGCTGGAAAGATGAAGGTAATAAGCTGTCAATTTTTTTTTTTTTTGCTTCTTCTTGCTTGATTTATAGTGGGGATCATGTTAAGTTAGTTCAATTAGTCCCCTGAAATAGTAACAAATGTGATATGCTGCTCAAACCAGTAAGAACTTCATCCTCCATGATTACATAATGGAATTTATACAAGATGCTTGTGTACAAAAGTTGGTGAGAAAATATTCCAAACACTCCATGATATTAATGGTGCCCACAAGTCTTACAGTGATGCTTGATTTTTGTGGTATGGTAGATTTAAAAAATAGTGCATCACATGATTATTTTAATCGATATAAAAAGATAAAATAATATATAAAAAAACAATAAATGTTTTGATCGGTTTTTCCTCTTTCAAGATATTCATAATTAAAATAGTCATTATTGATAGCGATAAATACTCGATATATAAAAGTAACTAGTTAATAAGTGATGAATTATTGTCAATACAATCATGATTGCCCTTTAAAGAAAAGTGAAGTGCGTGGAACCAATGCCGTTTATACACAGCAAATTCAGTTATTATGACATAAATCAACAGTCGGTCTTAGTAAATTTCTGTTCTTGCAGATTAATTTGCCCAGAAAAGAAAGGCTCCATATTCTCTCAACTACTATTATTTGCTGCAGTTTTGTTATCTAAAGTAGTAAATTGATGCCAGATAAGTTTGGACCAGCAAGAACATCGGCCATATCAGAAAGTTGATGAATTGGCCATGTAAATTTTGCTTATGTATTAAGACCCTATTTCGTGTAACAACACCTCACTTTACATTAAAGTATCCGAAACAGATGATTTGATCCTGATGAATCGTACCGTTGATGAGAGATTTGCACTTCTTGATCTCTAGAATTGCTGCATCAGGCTCCGTCAGTCTGAGTCTCTATTGACCCTCTTTAATTCTACTTTCGTTTCAGAATAATAACCAGCAATAAATGCAGTGTCAACTTCAATCAAGTGTCGAACAGAGGATGGATTTTCTTTTTGTTTTTACATTATTGTTCTGTGTTTTGAGCATTGTGGAGTGAATGATGTGCTCTTTTGTTCATTATATGTGAAAGTAAGTATGGTGGGACAGCTGATAATGGTTAGATAAGCCTGCATAATCAATCAAATGGTGGTCAGAATTCAGAAACCAACAATATCTTTTACATCCAGAGAGCGAAATGAGATGTGTATGCCAGAACTACTGATGTAAAACGATTACAATGTGCAACTTTTTTCGCCGGATTGAGACTGAAATCCGGGTTCTTTCTTTGAGATTCTATTTGTGTGAACAAATACTGTCCCGTCCCCGACTAATGGCGCCAAGTACGTCGTTTTCTGTGGGGGGAGGATGAAGGGGTTGCACCGGCCAAATAAAGGAAGAAAACAGACAACTTTCCCATCGGAGGGAAGAAGATGACGGGTGATGCCATTTTTAAACGGTGGAGGTCGCTTCATCTTTTATGTGAATTTGGCCTATGGACCAGACCCAAGTTGCTGATTGATGTTGATGATTCGCCTCTGTATAAAACAATCTTTTTTCTTATTTTGTTAATGATCAAATCAGATTGGCTAATATGTTAAAGCAAGAACAAACATCAGAATCAGATGAAAAATCACGACAGAGATGTCGTTTTCCTGCTAAACTTCTGAAATCACCCAAGAAGATAAGAAAAGCTAAACAAAAATACAAGAAGCAAAGGAGTCTTGAAAATGCCTTACCAAACAAAAAAGAGGACTGAGTAAACTTACAGGAAGGCTGAGAAGCGAAATTAGGCAGGTTTTGTAGTTCCAGAAAGTAAAATTTATCAAAACAAAAAGATAGCAACTCTTACCTGCATCCTTTTCTGAGTTTTGACATTGACCTCATACCAACTTCCAAGAGTTCATGCAACTGTCTCAAGCTATAAATTCTTCAGGCATTAGGCATTTATATCTAAAAGCTCAGACATGGGTTTCCATACCAGATAAGGTTGGTTGCAATCAATGTAGAACAGAAAGGTTTCCTTATCATTAGAACATTGCACATGAGACTTCCATTGTTCCAGAAAAGCTAAAGTTACAAGTAAAGATGTGGGGCAAAATGATGCTGGATCAATGGTGAAAGCTACTAAACTTTCAGTGTTATCCTGACCAAAAGAGGATAACAGTGGTCCTTGTCATAGTTTGGCCACGAGTCATCGCCGTTCATAAATTTTTCATGGAGTCTCCAAACTTCTGAATTGTACATCTCGGTGATGGTGAAATGCAAGCCAATGTCTTTTATTTCCAGTAGAAACTTATCCAAGGAATCACCTCTTCTGGGGCTCAGCAGTATGGCTTCTGAGGGGCTCTCTTTTCGCAGCAAGATTCTGATGGTTCGAGCAAGATCCTTGTGGAATTCTTTGAAGAACGTACTGCATCAATAAAAATTCAACTGTTGTACATTTATCTATTGGCAATTGATCACTATGTCATTTAGAGGTCATGGATGATAAAATATGCCTCATAAAAATTGACTTAGGAGAAACAGAAACAAGGTTTATAGCGAAAATAGTCACCAGTCGCTTACGACAATGATGTCAAAGCTGCCCAAATTATCCATCATCTCTGGATGATTCCAGTGCAGCACCATTGATTTCACTTTTGTACCACCAAATGCACCAGAGTTGGCTTCAATACTTCCCTGTAGATCTAGATCTTAAGGAACCCATATCTGCCGGAACAATGGGAAGTATGTGACGCAACAATGAGGCTGTAAGCAGAATACCAGCAACGGCACAACTATTTAAAACCTGCATTTTGGATAGCATGAATAACTTCTATTTTAGGATTCACTAATCAGAGAGCATAGTTAACTATGGTTTTGTCATTGATCGTCAAGTTGATACAAAAAGGATACAATCAACTACTTGAGGATTTCCATCTGTTATTAAAATCTCCAACGCTTCTGTGACTATGGCAATAACAAAGGCAGCCAAACCATAGCCTGATCCAAGTTCAATCACTCTTTTACCCCTGAAGAAAGCACAGCCAGAGCCAACAAACCAGTTCAATCAACTGATATTAGCATGTCAAAACAAAAGATAATCAGTAAAATAGACAGATAACAAACCTGAAATTGTCAGCATTTGACGAGCAATAATAAGCGAGGACATCTTCTGATGGCCACTGACCTATTTCACAAGAAAGTTAGCATTTACTATGAGTAAAAACTGCAAAAATATCAAGAACAACAACCCTATCTAAGAATGGCAACCAAAAACGTCCAAAAAAAGGAAAGGAGAAAGAAAGAGTCCAGAGATTCGTGAAGGAAACAAATAGAAAGTGTCCCTTTCAAAAAATCTGTTTGTAACCTACATTTATTCAGAGTTCAAGTAAGAACATTATTCAATATCACAACTTTAGAAGTGAGGTTAGCTTCATCATCATTCATCAGCGCTCAAAAACTGATAAATCTATCAACAGTAATTTAGCTCGTTCACGTTATGCTTAGACCAGTAGAAGTTTGCATCCAAATAATTTCGGTTCAGCATTTTGCAACTCATTTTAATAAAGGCACACTGGCAGTTGTAAAGAAAAGCGAAGAACTTACACACAATTCCAGTATTATCAATATTGTGTCTGTTACAAACTTCAAAATCATTTAGATCCGCACCATCATCCACTCTCTGACTGCATTCGAGTCAAGCCATTGATAACTATTGTAAATAAAACCACAATCAAAGACTCTTTCTTTCGCAAGAAATCATCAGTTACACTGCAAAGCAATGTTTATTATGCTTATTCAATTACAATATCATGAAAAGAAAGGGAAAAAGCAATTTCTTGATTTTCAGCGGTGAAAGCCTATAACCTGAAAACACCCTTTCTATAAATTAAGGGAGTAAAGGAAGAAAAAAAGAATCATAGCATACCATAACCGAATGTAGGGGGAGTTAGGAACAGGCAATTTATAGCAAAAGCAAGCATCTTTTGAGCTGCCCAATTGATTATTTCTGCTCAAAGCAGTATCTGAAGATTCAGTAGAGTGATCGTCCCCTTTATGGCATGGTATCAAATTGAATCCATGAGTTGCCTTTCTCGATACCCGGTAGAGACCCCATTCAGATTTGTCCTCTGCCAAATATTTCAGACGCGCATAATATCAAGATTCAATTTTTACACATTCAGAAGTTGCTCAATGAGTTAGTATCATCAGATTATAGACGACATATTATATCCCCGAGTACAGACCTGAGGTGGATGAATGCTTACGAAGAAGAGCTCGACGCAGGATTTTCCATCGCAGGGAAGAAGCTTTTGGTGCTGAACTATTCATTCTGCTGTTGGCCTCCATTCTTGCTCACATTCAAAATTGATTTGGACGAAATGGTAGTTGTCAAGGGAGTTAATAGGGCTCAAGAGCGATTTTGGTGTCAAATATTAGACTTGTAAGTATCCTAAAAGCGTAATGGTCATGGGTTAGGTGGTGTCTACTCATAAAATAGTATCCTCTCTTTTTACCCTCATTTAGTTCCTAGTCCCTAGTCCCTAGTCCAGAGTGTTGACTATGCCTTCCAGATTTGTTGGGATGGAATGGAACCCTCTTGAATCTTTACTTAGCCTTTAAAGCTCCCATTAAATTGATTTTTTTTTTTTTGAGGTTTTTAATGAAAGAAAAAATTGCCCAAAAACCTTGTGTCTGTACCAAGGGCAGAGAAGTGGATGACAAGCCAAAATATATATTACGTCTCTGAGTAATAATCATACATATGTTGGTTCAATAAAAATAATATATTTAATGTATTGACATCTTTAAATTTATTTATTTATTTTCCTAACTTATATTCTCTTGTTATTTGTTAAAAATATACATTATAATTGCTCTCCTAATTGTATTATATAAAAATTAAATATACAATACACTCACGAACTTTTTTAAAAAAATATGGAGATTGTGATATAAAAGTGTTCCAAATTTAAAAATGAAGGGAGGAGGAGGACTGGACGACTAATAAAAAAACAACAATTTTAAACGCTATATCCCATTATTTTAAAGGAATGACAAAAAGTGCGACACTGATCTGCGAGCTGTTCCATTTTCTTCATGTGTGTGTGAACATGCAATTCCATGAACAATGCCTTTAAGTTGTTAAGAAAGTAGAAATATGGCGAAACTCACCACCGCATTTGGAATTGAAACTTTTGATAGAAACATTAAACTATTTTTTCACTCACACTTTGAATTGAAATAATATAAAAATAAAAATTGTAAATTAAAGAAAAAAAAAAGTCAAACAGTATATTGGAGCAGGCTAGCATTACTACAACCTAAGGTTTTGGAAAATTGGCTTTCAAATGTGGGATTTTGGAACATTGATTATAGTTTATTTTAAGGATATATTCCGTGCAGTATATTTCTTGAGCTTCTTTATCTCATAAATCTTCATGTAGAGAATCCTTGTCCTTTGAGCCAGCAACATATCCAATCCAAATCCTAAGACAGAAGCAACAGCCATTATGATGAATACAAGCCTGTAGCAATGTGCTCCAATGCAAGTGTTTCCAGCTCCATCAATGGCGGATGTAGCCTGAGCATCATACAAGTAACCAGCAAGAAGACCAGAGAAGAGGAAAGAACCAAGGGGAAGATTCAAAATCAGAACATTATACATTAGGCCGAAATATTTCAGCCCACATAGCTCTGAGGCAATCGGAACTGTCACAGCCAATCGCACCCCGTAGCATATTCCGACCACAATGGAGCCCATGTGCAGAGATCCCGGGAATGCAGCTGCCATGGCGAGAAATCCAGCTGACATTAGGATTTGGGATGCCGCGTTCCAGATAGGCCTTGGTGTTGCACTTTTCCTGTGTATACAATACAACAAGCAAGTTTTAGTTAGTTAGCTCTCTTGAAAAGTATGCATAAAAAGGGTAATGTTTGATCATAAAAAATTACCAACCCGATGTAGTATTCTGATGCAATCCCTGAGATTATGCGGCCGAAAAATCCCCAGATGCTGGTGAGGGAAATGAAGATTGAAACGTCTGAATACCCGAGGGCTCGTCCCATTTGTCCTAAGTTGTTTAGGACGCACATTCCGGTGCCTACTCCACAAAGGAATGAAAGAAAAAGTACCCAAAAGTCGAAAGTGCAGATTGCCTCAACGATGGTGTGATCTTCCCCAAGAACAGGTTTTTGCTTAAACTCAATGCCTTCCTCTGGTGCAGTGATACTCTGCTTGTTTTCTTGGACCAACAATGGTTGATTTTCTTGCCTTTCAACGTCCACATTTGCGGTTTGTTTTGAAAAGATGAGGTAGAAAGGAATGAGCAACGGTGCAGCAAGCAGCACCAACAGGCCAGTAGCAAATGCCAGAGAAACAACGCGGCTATGACTACCTGAGAGGTCATATCCAAGAAGATAGAGGGCTACTAGAATAGCAACAACATTCAAGAAATTAAGCATACTTGATTGGTTTTTTCCTTCAGCTGCTGTATAACAAGGCATTTCACGAAGAAAAATGGCGGCGACAAGGCATGTTATACCAGGGATTATCGTCAATGTGAGCAAAAAAGCAGAGGGATTAGATGAGAAGAGGGCTGTGGATATATCTGTGAAAATAGCTGTGCTGAGGCCTAGGTAACCTTTCAAGATTCCTGATACTGGACCCTGATTGTTCTTGAAGTTCCTCATGCAGGTCACAAGAACTGCTGTGTTCATCCATGTTGTACTATTACCTCCCAGACAAAGAAACACACACATCTGCAGCTCACATTATAATCAAGAACATAATACGAGATCAGAATCTAATTTTGGGTACAAGGGCATGGAAAGACCAAAACAGAATGATCGCCATTGCTACCATTACCACAGAAACATGCAAGATAATCGGAAAAGCTCAAATTGTATACCTGCCAATAAGGAAGGGGGCTGATTTTCTGGCTAACGACGAGCCATTGAGCTCCATAACCTATTAATCCTTGAAGGGCTCCTATAATGAGGATAGCAGAAGGTGGCAGCCTGTCTGAAGCTAAACCGGCGAGGATGCCGAAAGCCTTTCCTGCATCTTTAGCAACAGAAAGGTTGTTGAGTTGAAGCTGATTAAGGAGCATAAGAGATTTCAGGGGATCAGAGTAGTTGGAAAATGTGTAATTGTTGCCAGCAACGGCTTGAACCCATACTGCACATACAAATCCAAGCCATTTCATGGCTGGAGATGGTGATGACAGAAAGCCTAAAACCATTGAATCAATGCAAAGATGATATTATTAATCACTTGGTGTGTTTCATAATGTAGAATTCTTGGAACTTATATATAATCTTGTCTTTCATCTTCAAGTACAAACCCATACGAGTTGTTAACCCAATATTAAAACATAAAACTCAATCATTAATCCATGGTATTCAGTTTCGGTTTTGGAATTCGGCAACTGGAACCAAGATTAGCATAAAAATGGGCCTTTAGCAAATTGAATATAAACGTCAAAAACCAAGTCAAATTTGAGTAAAACTTTGATTTGTTTATGGCATTTAAGTTTGATTATGGTTGGTCCACATGAATCAAAGTTGGCCGACACATAATGAATAGAATGTGGGGACTTCTGGGCTGCATGTATTCTAAACAAATAAACCAGCTTGATTACTTTCTGCGGCATCACTTCTTCCCAAACTTAGCAGTTGTATTAGACAGCAGCATACCAATTATACTAAATAAATAAAAGTTCTATTCTGCATGTTCTTTCACACAATTAAATTAGATAATATTTTTCCTTTTTTTTTTTAATAAAATATTTAGATTATGAACAGTTTAAGTTGAAATACAATACTTGTAGTTATATAATATAATTAGTTTTATTTTTTACAAGGCGAAAACATTAATGAGGAAAAATAAGTAAATTCAGGGTGTACAATATAGGTGAATATCCGGAGCTCCAAAAACTGGGCATCCTTAACAACAATCCCTTATGCAGTTGGGCAAAATTAGGAAATTTTATTTTAATTAGAGTTAAATTATCTTAATCGTAAAAAATAAAACTTGTAAATTAAAGAAGAAAAGAAATTTCAAGAACAAGAAAAACAAGTCAAACAGGCACAACATAATCAGAACTAGTATAATTTTTTTATTTTTTTTGTGAAATAACTATTTAAATATATTATTATAATTTTTCTATAGGATTTTCTTAAATAAACCGACGCTAATATTAGGCTCACGTCAAATATGATTTGACAAAAAACTTGAGGAAGGCTTATGATGAACTGGAATGGTATATACCGGTTCTCCACAGTCGAGAATCTATTATCAAAGAGCAACGGGAAGTATTTGCCAAAAGTATAGAGGATGTAAAAGTTATCGCTGGGGTGGTTAAAGAAAATCCTAATTGGAAACCTCGGGTTCTGATTGAACGCAAGCAATGGAAAGGCAAATTAGTTCACTCTCAGAAAGCCTTGAAGTATGCTATGGATGCATTGCCTGGAGAAATAAAAATATCGGAGTAGCTGGAGGTGGACTCTCCCCCAATTGCGGAGGAGATGAGAGGGATTGGTTTTAGTGTTTTCAACAGCGCTAACGTGAAATATGATTTGACAGAAGACTTGAGGAAGGCTAATGAAAAAGTCAAGAAGTTTAAATCGGTTGTCCATGATATCAAGAAGCAATGCACAGTATTTGCCAAACGTATAAAGGATGTAGAAGGTATTCCTAACTTGGTCTACCAAAATCCTGATTGAACGCAAGCGAGGAAAAGACAAATTAGTTCGCTCTCAGAAAATCTTGAAGTTTGCTATGCCTACATTCCTTGGAGAAGGAGAAATAAAAATATCAGAATACGTGGAGGTGAAATATCCAATTGCGGAAAGGCGGATCCATTAGATTTTTATAATTTGTTAAGATTATGAATGAATCCATTAGATTTTGCAAGCATACAATCATGGATTGTTCAAGTTTAATTCTCTTCTTCCTTGTTGGTGGGCTAATTGCAAAGACTATGCTCAGATCTTAGAGCTGGATTATCTTTTTGTTTTGAGTTATGGCTAACATACTGTAATAATTTCAGTCGTCTTAGATTGATTGTGTACTAGTAGCATCTCTTTTCTTCTTAATTCTGGAAATTTTTCTGCATCTTTTTAACTACATTTTAATTTTCTAAAACAAACATTTATAAACCAAACTCAATTTCTTTTAAAAAAACAGACTTCATATCATATCAATGGGAGCCTGCCAGAGCTCAAAAAACTGGGCATCCTTTAACAACAACCCCTTGTGCAGTTGGGCAGGAAGCCAAGGGGCATCCATCAGCTTTACTTCCCCACCAGCTAAGGCTGACATGAGTCATGTCCAAAGCCAAGTAAATCAACACCCCCATGAAGGCTAAACCTGCATCCAGAGCCCCCGATAATACGTAATTGTTCCGACTCCACCAATTCCGGTAGTATCTGTAGGCAACAAAGCCAGATAAATATGCTATTATAATCCAGCTGTTGTAGTTTACTGCAGTTGCAGGGGGCATATTTATTATTCCAGCTAATATCACTGGCACTGATATTAGTCTAATCCATTGCTGCCTAGGATAAGCCTTGTGCACAACCCAAACTATAACTGGAGCTATAGCTCCCACCAAGAAAGCCCAATTCATGGCAGAATAGTAGCCCAGATCTCCGAATATTCTCTGAGGACCTATTAATCCCCATATAACAGAGGCATCATAAAACACATGGTCACCTGGGCAAGTCCAAGGACTGCCAGGAGGAAGCACTGCTCTGTCACAAATGCTGGGTACAGTTTCCAACAGCCACCATGCTGTTCCTAGATGTACAAAGGCTGATACCAAGGTGCCCATCACCTGAATACCAAGGTGGTTGTTAAAGACATGAATGGCCAATGGTGGAAAAATATCATGCCTAATTAAGTAGTAAAAGGATCTCAATATTTCTCAATGAGTGTGCTAAATGATGAATCCAACCTGAGCCATAAACATTGCTCTGGGAGGAATCTTCATGTAGTGTCCAAGTTTGAAGTCCTGAAGAAAGGCTAGCCCTTGTTTCATACTGATAAAGCCATAGACCTTAAAGCACATGTTAGCAACAGGATATCCCGGATACAAGTATCCAATGATGTACTCAGTGATCACATTGAGTCCCGGAGTCTGTTAAAGAAGGAGATGAGTATTAGAGTACCATAAAAGACATTATAAGATCTCTACATGTTGCATGGTTAGCTCAAAATTACATTTAGCCAAGGCAAACCATTCTGAAGTTTTCAGCTGAGTTTTTTTACAACATATGGCATCAACAAGATATCAAGGAAATTTCATTATGTATGTGAAACGACCTCTTACTGTCCCAAAGCTTGTGGATTCTTACTAGGGCAATGCATATTAAATGTTCAAACGTGACTGGTTAGCTGCATGCCCATTTTCAACTGCTTGGAAAACAGAATGTAGCAGGCAAATGCATCAATATCTTTACAATATCAACTTTACTGAACCTTGAGAGAACATTTTGCCTCTGGGAAAACTGACAAATAAATGGAAATCCAATCATCTAAAACCAGAACACCAAATCTGAAAAAGTTTTATAATTCATCAATTCAGATCGACTTACCTGATTGGTAGTTGCAGTTATTACCCCGATTGGGAGGGTGAAAAAAAAGGCAACAAAACAAGCTAGCAGTACACCCCACCATGGTAACTGAAGCTGCTCATTATGGAATTGGCAGATAAAAATGGTAGCAGCAATGTTGAGTAAAAGAATGCAAATGAACCACCATTCAGGAACTTGCTTATATTTTCTCATAAGCTTTGCGTGCACGTCTATTTTCTTGTCTCGGAAAGCAGACTTGCTCAGCAGCCAGAGATCTCTAGAGAGACAAAATTCAACAACATCAATCATTAATGACATAGTGATCCCACCGGTAAACAAACTATACATGAGCTCAACCAAAAAATAAAAAATAAAATAAACTGACAAGCTTGAAATTTGAGACTTTTTAGCTGCGGCTTGAGCATCATAACTCCATCTATTAGACATTCAAACATTGAAGTATGTTCCATATCTATTATCTCCTGAGCTTTTGGTGTGTTTCTAACTGCAGATAGATTTGCATATCCATGAAATTTTTACAACTTTGCATACAAGGTCTGTGACAGATGACCCATAGTATCAAATAACATACTTCAAGTTTTAAAAGCAAGCACAAACCAAAGGTACTACAGTGCACCCTAAAAATTCAAACTTAAGTGCCAATGCAGAAACTAACCTTCCATTGAAAAGTAGCACGTGAAAAACAGTGGCAGCAAGGCAAGCAAAACTGAAAGCATAAGTAATTGCGAAGAAGGTACTGAGATAAAGGCGCCCCTCCTTCTCATATGCATTTAGATCAATGTGGAAGTTCGAATCAATTATGGCTGAAATGTTGTAGTTTTGTCCACTTGATGTAAAGAGGCCATCTGAGAATATCGGGAAGGTTTTTGCCTTGTAGATGTTGAACCAATATGCAATAGGAGTGATTACATACATCATGAGAATATAACCAATCGCAATGTTAGCAGTTGCAAACCAAGGGCTAGCTAGCGGGCTCCCAATGTAGGAAGATATACTGGACCAGTCAAGACCAATGGCACCAACTCCAAGACCATGGAGTCCTGAACCTAGCTGTTGCGCAAGGACAGAAGTAGGGAAAATCCAACATAGCCAGGAAAGGGATGTGAGAAGAGGAAAAAGGTACCCGGGAAAGATATAGTAAGCAAAGCTGCAAGTGAGGGCAATAAGGAAGAACTGATTTCTCGTCAGTCTGCCCTTTGTTCTCTGTTCTTTCTCATCGAGCGCTCTAACAAATTTTACACAAAACCAAAATCAAACAATTTCCCAGAGATTAAACACAAAGAACAGCAGAAAGTTGGTATTGAATGATGAACACATTGATCAGCCTCATCCAACAATATTTCAGCAGACTGGCTCGTGCGTAAGAAGAAAACAATATAGTAACTTTCTCATAGCTTTCGTTCAAATCAACCCAATCCAAGAGTCAGATTTCTTGAAGATAATGAATTTATAACAAGCTAAGCACAAGCCGAATAGAACCTCCCTATGTTGCACAAGTGAACGTTAACTTCAATGAAATAACAATGTAGAAAAGAATTCCACCGAGCAAGTTCTCCATTATCCTTAAGATTAAGAGGAACCCAACTGAGTGTTTGGAGGGGGGGACGAAGGTACAAACTCCATGCAACTTAACCACCATTATTAGTCAAACTTCCATACGAGAACATTACCAACTTTCGTCAATTTACTTCATTCAATCAAATATGAAACTAAAATATCCTTTCCTTTCCTACTTTAAATGTTTAATTACTAACAGGAGCTCAGAGCTGCTACCATAAGCCAAACTTATGGCGAATTTTAGTCATCAATTTAAGCAAACAGATTCAGGGACCCCACAAACTAAAGAGAATCATCTAACAGCAGCGCCAAAACAAAACCAATAATTTGCAGAGGATAAAAAAATCCAATGAGCTACGTGGCTCATGTAGTATCCACTATGTAGTATAGTACTCGCTCGCACATGATAAAAGCAGAAAGTTAATACCTGAATAAGGAGACTTGGACCAGATTCTGGGGCCACCACATCTCAGCCGGCTCCACCAAGTATCGCCGGAATATCCCGGCCCATCCGAAGCCTAAAACTTGGGTGGTTAGAACAACCACCAGCGCAACCCAAAAAGTCAACGTCTTCTTGTAGAACACCTTAACGGCGCTAACAATGTGAATCGAGTACGGATTCGCTGCCCCCGAGTTGGCGAATATCGTGATCAGCACGTGTTCTTTGATGTTGAACGGGCCAGGATTCAAAGTGAATTCCCACCTCCGCCCCTTAAAGAACACTCTGTCGGTCAGAACCGACGCCAAGAGATGGCCAAGCGGGACGACCGCTATCTGAGCTGAGATAGAGCTGATGGTGAGCGGCTCCCGCCGGAACCAGAAGAATTGGTTGAGAAAAGAGAGAAGAATGCAAGCGAGGGTCCCCAGAACCCACATGCGGAAAGTGACCACAGGTAGGGAGGGATCATCGGTGACCGGAACCGTGAGTGCAACTTGCTCGACCGGAGAATTCTCCTCTCCGAACGGTTTGTTGGAAGAAGAAGAAGGAGTGTCGTAACCGGCGGCATTTTGTTCGGTCTTCTCAACTACAGGACACAGATAATAGCGGAGTCACACAAAATTTGGAGCAAAAGAGAGAGGATTAGTGGATAACTAAGCTTAAATTAACAAGGGCAATTAAAGCTTACTTAGTGGAGCCGATATTTCTTGAGCTTCTTTCATGCTCTCTCTCATCTAGCTCCACAAGAATCCCCGGAAATGAGTTTTAATTTTGGACTTATTAGTTTGGGCTTACGGGTGGGTAACGATCAGCCAATCGTAGCCGTTGAAAAGTGGGAAGGTTTGACTGTTTTGAGGAGGAGATGGTGTCACTACCGTTGGATTTGAAAGATTGTGGTCCACGATGAATATTCGTAAGCCAGAGATGTCGCCGGAGGAATGGCGAATCACGGTTGTCGTCGTGTAACATGGCAGCGATATTTACTGATGCAGTCAATGAACTTGGACGTCTTCGCGGGAAAGATCACTTAACTCACTCCTAGTTGGTTGGATTTTGAAATTATCACTTCATTTAGTGCCCAATTTTGTCCAATTTCATTCCTATGTGATGGCCCGAAAAGATGAAAATTTAAGGCCTGAATTACATTTAACTCATTTGATTAAATTTATTAATTTTTTTTAAACTTGGATCAAAATACGAAAAGTCTCTAAAAATTATAAAAAATTCTTTATACTATTTAATAATTTCTTTTCAGACAGATGATGTTATTTAATTTATTAAGCAAATAGATAATAATATCAAACCAAAACACACTGCTATTTAGTATACATAAGTCAAAATTGTACGAGATCATCTTGTTGGGACAAAAGTAATATTTTGATTCAGATAATAATTTGATAAAATTACTATTAGAAACAAGATTAATAAGAGTGAGAATTAAAAGAACAAGAGTTGAAAATTTGAAAAAAAAAGAAAAAAAATTAGAAGAAATTATTATTTTAAAATTTTTTAATATTAAAAAAATGAATATTTTATATAATTTTGATATATATATTGAATAGGAGAATATTTTAGTTTAAAAATCTATTAAGGGTATTATTATTTATTTATTTAATAAATTAAATGACACCATCTGTATAAGGAGAAAAAAAAAACTATTAGATAGTTCAATAAGATTTTGTAATTTTTAAAATTTTTAAAAAAAATTTGTAAAATATAATTCACCCTAATTATATTTGTCTCTTTATTGAAATCATAAAAAATTTCTGAAAATAAAACTAAAAATTATAAAAAAAAAAAAAAAAACCAAAAGGTATCAAAAGATTAAAAAAAAAAAAGTCTAATAATTTTTAAACAAAATGAGTTTTAATGACGGTAAATGTTAATTAAATGTTCAATGAATGAAAAGTAAGGATATTGTCTTTAAATTAAAGGATAACTAATTCTTAATTTGTATAATAAAATTTAAATGTCTTTACTTTTTTTTTGAAGCAAAATGTCTTTACTTAAAAAATTGAAAGAATCGTTTAATATCATTTTTATTGAAAGGCTAATTAATCTTTTCGAAAGGAAACATAATTTGGAAACTAAGTGCCGATCAGTTGTTTCCAAATTTCCATAACCCCCAAAAATTAATTTCCATATTCTGCATTCAACCGTTACGACCCCCCAAAATTCTAAACAAAGCTATTTTTTTTAGCGACAAATTCTTCTTATTTAGCGACGAACCATCACCGAAGATTGAAATGCTTACCTGCATGAAGAAGACGATGCATCATCTCAATTTTCTGAAGCAAACCCAGAAATCCAAACTGTGGCAGAAGAAATTATGGAGGGATTGGCTGAAGAATTCAGCAAACAAAGCTCTTTCTGTGATCAAATCCCCATTATTCTCCTCCAGAGATAAACGACGAGTTTCTAAAGATCCTTATGATCCCATCGTCGCCCGATACACTTGTGATTGCTCTTATCACACACAAGAACGTGAAAATCTTAGGAACAGATGTGAAGATATAATGTCGGCACACCGGAAGGGTGGTAGAAGAAGCAATATCAGTGAGGTGAAAGCGGATTCTCAATCCCAACCGGAGAGGACCAAGTTGGCAGGAACTGTGAAGGAGGCTGGGGGTGTAGGGCAAGATGCAGAGGAAAGGGTTAATGTGGAGAAGAAGGAGAAGAAGAGCAGGAGGAGGAAGATGACAAGAAAGAGGTACAACAAAAGCTTATGACTGATGATGAGGAATATTTTCATGATTGTTTTGATTCTTGGGAAGAGAATTAAATACTAGTAGAAACAAGAGATAATGAATATATGATTCATACTTCTTTTTTAGCTTTCATTCAGATGATGAAACTACAATATATGATGCCAATATTTAACCCTAAAAGTTAGTATCACTTTCATTGAAAGGAATGTTCAAATTCTACCACAAGAACAAATCACAGAAATCCTCAACTTGACTGGTTCACAGCAACCACAGGTGAGCATAAGTTTTCTTCAACTCCCAAGAAGAAACAGGAACTAGAATCACTACTCCAAATTAACTACCAAGTTCCCAACCAAACCCAACCCATTATCCATTCACCAGGGCAAACAAATCTCGACCTTAGAGCAAACTAAATTCTTGACTACTATCAGTTGCACAAGGAAGATTCTTGCTAGAACAGACTGACGCTGGACGCCTTTGTATTTATCCGTTGCAAGCAACCATATGGAACCTGCCTCTACTTGTAAGCAATTTGACTATCATGACTTAGGAGAGAATCTGTGATCAATGATGATTATCATAATCAGATAAAGTCATGTCTCCGAGAAAGCCATTACGATGGAAATATTTAGAGGAGAAAGCAGGTGAAAGCAATAGCTAAAGCATTCGAACCTAATAAATATGAATTAGGGCAGGGGAGTCTTGTACAACAAACCTCGAACTATGTGGCCAATTTTGTGAACTTTGCAACGAAAAGGCCACTGGTACTAGAAGTGGATGGATCAAAGCGTAAAGTTTTAGGGATTCGTCCAACTTTACATGGCCAAGTTGTTGCAGAATCTATCTCCATCAGTTCTGCCAAACAATGATAAATTGAACGTCGCATGCAGATATTACAAAGAAATAAAAGTTATATATGTATAAGCTCTACTTGCAGAAGTGTTTTGAGAAAGGAATTTCTCCACCACATCTTCATTCTGAGCAACAGTCAAACTGTTCCATCACAACAGAAAAAGGAGGATATGAGTTTGCAGGTAAGCTTTATGCTGACATAAGATACATCTGATTGTAACTTCTGAGAATTACAAGTAAACACACCTACAAGTGCTGTAGACAAGAGATCCCCTTGCTTTGAGCAGTCTAAAACCATTGGTTAGAAGTCGAAGCTGCATACATGATGGAAGATGAGGTGAGAAACTAACAAAACAATTAGCCGAGATGCATGATCGGAGTTCTACAATACGGAAATTTATGAACTAGTGTTTAAACAACAGTAAAACATCAAGCAATAGATCAGTCAACAGTAGTTACCATAACAATGTCAAACACTTCCTTACACATGTATTCACAAATAGGACTCGACGTGTCTAAAGGAAAGAAACTGCCACACCTGAAGGGCAGTTATCTCGTCAGTCCTCTCAGCATCTAGAACACGGCGTTGAAGTGTTTCCCAGCCCCATTGTTCAAATTTTTGGATGTGCTTAATAGAACCATCATGTGTGCATTCAGCATCAACAAGAACCTGAATACATAAACCCCAATCAATCACTAAATTATGATAGTAAAGGTATGAAACATGCAGAAATGTTGTCGTGAGACGTACAAGAACTAACAATCTGCTTATAGCCACAATCAACTACTTAACAACCAATGACCACGTAAGGAATTTGAGAGCCATTGTTGTAGGAAAGGCATTAAAAACACATACCTTGTCGTAGCCACATTCAGAAATTTCATTGTTGGTCATATGTTTATATATTGCATCTTTACTCAGTCCAACCACCCCTGAGTCATGCCCATAGTATATAAGCTCTGGATCTTCAGTACTTGAGAATAACTTAAGACCACCATTTTCTCTCACTTTTGATGCTTTTTTCCTTTCTTTCCATGGTCTCCAAGATGTCCACTCCTTATAAACCTCTGACTTCCCTTGCGGAGTCGATTCACCTAATTTCACCTGGTTAATATTCAAGAAGGTTGAGCATCTTCAAAAAAAGATTAAAAGAATTTGCCAAGCTATGGTTCCTGACGAGGCCTAGTAATGAATATAACCAAATCAAACTTCATGAAATTCAATAGCAACTATTTTCCAGCTTAATTACATGATTTAGAGTCCAAACAAACCCTAACAGGAAGAAGAGAAAATGTTGTTCCATCAGCCACAAAAAGCCGGCAACGTTCACCAAGTGCATATTTTTGCAGCATAGTTCGACATGCTGCTAATCGATGCTTAGCAATGTCTACACCAGTCACTGAACCCGAACTCCCAAGAAGGTCCAATATGAAGCAAAGTTTAGCCCCTGAAATATGATTACAATGGAAAAGGCACAATCAGGTGTCGCTTTGTGAGGTCAAGTGAACACGCAGTGAAGAAAAACGTCAGAAAAGTGCTTCATTTAAGATCTGGACTATGCAATATAAGTCTTGGATGGTTGAGTAACTAGGCTGGATTTCTAGTTTTACACCAGAAAAGGAAATTACCAGGTGCAGCACAAAGGTCAAGTACATGATCTCCTGCTGAGATGTCCAAAGCAGAAACAGCAGCTCCAGATGCTGCATCGATTCCATATATCTGGGTAGCAAAGCAAAATGTAAACAAATCCTTAAAAAAGAGGCTGATATGCAAATATGCATCCAAAGAAGCAACAATTAGGAACTACTCTCACATCACGGAGGGACAAAATAGAGATAACTAATATACTCATTATTTATTACTATATATACGTTATACGGCGTAATTGTATCTTCCCTAAGTAAATTAGCTTGAGCTGAACGTTAACATTTTAAAAATAAAAATATATTATTTCAATGATGGTCAGTTATGATACAAACGAGCAGTGAAATTAACATCTACACAGACTTCAGATCCTACGGTAGGTAGAATTAGTAGAGCTTAACTGAAGCTATCAGCCCGAGCCACTAAAGTTCAAAATGGCATCTTCATTCAAGAATTAAATTCCAAAATCACCTTTCCTTCTTGATATGCCTTAGAGCTGGCAATCCGAATATCGGGAGGAAGAAAATAAAAGTTGTGCAGCCAGGACAAGCTCTCAAGCTTGCATTTAATCTCAGCTTCAATTTCTTGAATATGATGTTCATAACCTGGCTTGACCCTGCCAACATGATTGAACATTCATACATGCCAAAGTAAATGAAAACACCCTTCTAGATTAAATTCAAAAGAGAGAGATATTGAACCAGTTAATGACTTTAGACCCGGAAAAGAAAACGACATGATGCTGTTTCCAGACTCGGAACTTTTTCATTACAGGTTACAAAATTTAACTTAGCAGTGACCCTCGTAAAATAGAGGAAGTATCATGCTGAAACAAATGCAGGGGTACCTTATATAACGTGGAGTTGGATCACTGTGCTTGTAAATTGAAGGGTCCAATCCATTTTCAGTAAGAAAGTTAACAAACGAATCCGGCAATTGCAGGAATTTACCATTCGAGGATGACTCCTCCACCTCCATCACATTTAACAAACTATTGCTGGCTGAAAAAAAAAAAAAAAAAAGTTAGCAATTAGCCACAAGAACCAAATTCTGCGAATGAGGAAGAACACCATTTAACTCAACAATCAACATGAATTAAAAGTCTAAAACCAGAATTTGACAAACACTAGTGCATAGAAGCAAACTAAGTAAGACATAGATAAATTAAACCTCAATTTGAATGGAGGATTTTGGTTAAACTGATATCGGAGCCACCTTTGCCGGAACGAGTTTCGTCTGTTTCTCGCCTGAATTCGTCTGCGTGCGCACGCACGAAATACAAAGGCAGCTGCTTTGCACATGGGTTACAGAATGGGTTTTTGGGTCAGGAAATATATGTTTGGATCGGATCTCTCCGATGGGCCATTGCGAAAGCCCAATCAGGCTTTTGGGTTAATTGCCCAATCAGTTTTCCTGTGCTGATAGAAATTTTATTTATTTAATCAAAACAATATAATATATAAAATTATTTTGGTGAGACAAAAGTAATCATTCGGGATAATGTTCAATATTTTAGTGAAATAATTTCAAATATTAATAATAATTTAATAAAATGAATATGACTGGTATGATGGTTTGATTCATTCATGTCCTTATGGGACAATGACACTCAATTTAAAAAAAAAAAAAAAAAAAACATTTACATGATGAGTAGCCCTGTTAATATATTTATTAATTTATTTTTTTTGCCAAATTACGATGTGAATGTAGTAGGAAAGGATATGAGGTTGTTTTTAGTGACTCCACGTATGGCCTAATTTTAATGGTTACTTATGTTGTAATCATACAATTGACACCCTATTCGTCAATCCATGTCATCAAAACAAATAATAGCATTTAAAAGCCCTTTTTTTGTCATTTTATCATATGATTATATAAGGAGAGTAATTATACTAAAATAGGAAAAAAATACATTGAATATTTTTTTACTTTAACAATATGATATATATAAAATGAAAATTGAGTCATTCACATTTAATAAATTCAACATTTATTCAATCGATATGATTATTATTTTTATTTATTTGGTAAAGTAAAAGTATCCTATTTTACCTTATTTATTAAATTAAAAGTAATTATCAACTTTTTTAATCATATATATAGTAAGTAAAACACTATGTACATAATAGGGGTATTCATGGATCAGATTGATTCATGGATGAATTTTATTTTAATTTTTAATCCAGCAAATTCAAAAATTGAAAATCAGTTATTTCGGATTAGATTTTGGATTTATCTTAAAAAACCGATCGTCAATCCGGATCTGTTCATATATTTAGTTAATAATAATATTAGTTTATATGTATATATATTAATATTTGGTGTTTAATATCATTAAAATCCAAAGACAGTGTTGAAATTTTGGAGATTTCAAATGTGAGTTCAGTCGCTCAATCTTTAGCTTAGTTCTTAACCTTTATAAATTCATTTGAAGATGGCTACTGTGGTTTCTTGTGTTTGTAGTTAGTTCCATTCATCAAAATAGACTCTCTATTTTTTACTTACTAAAATGCTAGTGAAATATTGCAGGATTATAAATGCTTATCCTTTGCATTTTATCCAACTATTAGTAATGACTTATGTGCTAAATTTTGAGGCTGTATGTGTTTTCATAAAAAAAAAACTTGATTTGGAAAAGTAGATTGTTGAAAAAAATGAAAAGAGAAATCCGGTCAATCCGGACCGTCCAAAATGGATTGGATGCAGAATAAAATCCGGTAAGTTACGGATGGAAAATTTTTAAATCCGTGTGTTATTGATCGGTTCTGGATTGATATAAAATTCATTCAATCCAATCCGTGAACACCCCTATTACACAATACTTCTCTAAGACTGTATAATTTGTAAGGTAATGTGATTTTATACTAAAAAAATATTTAATCTGCTCTGTTGTGATTATCTGAGTTATTGTTTGTGGCCAATTTTCATGTGACATATTCAAACAAAATTTACTAATTTTCCTAAGGATGTGCATCATGAATCCATTTCATTGTTCAACAAATAAATACTTTAATTGGTGAATAATGCAAAAATGCTAAACTGACTGTACTCCAACTAAGAAGTATGATGAATAATGGTCCACAAAATCTTGTCGGTTAGCATTCCAATCTTTTCAAGTATTGGTCCACGAAGGATGCCACACATACAAAAGTTTGCAATAAAAGTAAGGTTAATATAAAAAACTCGTATGAGATTAGAAAAATATTGAAACAGTTAATTAATATATGAATCATTCTATGTCACAAAATTATTGTAGACGTATAATTTTAATATGATTTTGTGAATTTATAAAAGTTATTTAAATGAGTACTTTTTTAATAAAAAATTTTTAAAGTAATTTTAGTGAATGATAAAGTTATATAAATATTTATTTTTGATCGAGATCATACCGTAATTTTGTCATATGACAAGGGAGAATTTTTTATATTTTTTAAATTTTAAGGAGATGTTCAACATATTAATAGACCTCAAGGGGGTTTTTTTATATTAACCCAAAAACAATAAAAGTATAAAACCAACCAAATGACCAATCAAGCAGCGCTCCCACAAACTATGTCTATAAATAAAGACGCCAGTTTTCTTTGCAAATCCACCAAACAAAGCCATTGGATATCTGAAACCCCGATTCCAGCAGCCAAAGGTTCCGCGGAATCTCCACAGTATCCAAGCGGTATAAAATTCAGATGGGCTCTGAATCCAGGTAACTTGACTACCACCATTTCTTTTCCATTTCTCTGAAGTAGGAAAAATTTTGAGAAATGAAAACTTCTGGGCTCATTTTCCACTGTGGGTTCTTTTCTCTCTTTGTGATTCTTTCATATAGTTTAGTAGAAGAGCCTGTGCAAGTTGTTACTGTGGATGTTCATGCAACTAAAGACCTCCTCCATTCGGGCCAATACCGCTATCTTGATGTCAGGTAATTTGAATGTTCTTGTTGTTCCACAAGGATGAAGTTCATATAAACGAGTTTTTGATGTTTATTCATGTCGGATGAGATTGTAAGTTCGAGAATTCTGTTAATTTTAATAGGACGGAAGAAGAATTCGACAAGGGTCATGTGGAGAATGCTTTGAACATTCCTTACATGTTCAATACTCCTGAAGGTCAGTCAGTTTAGCTTCCAAATTTCAACCTTTAGTACTTGGGATTATTGGAGAAACAGAAAAAAGTAATGAATTTTTTTTTTATGGGATCCTTGTCTTTTATTGACGTTCAGGCAGAGTGAAGAATCCCAAGTTCATGGAGCTGGTTCAATCAGTGTGTTCCAAGGAAGATCATCTTGTTGTGGTAAATTTGATTCCCAAACTTTTCTATTTCCAAGCATATTCACCAAGGAAATGATCTTTGATCTTCACTTTTATAACTTTTAATGTGAATGAAGGGCTGTCAAAGCGGTGTTAGGTCTGTTTATGCAAGCATCGATCTTCTTAATTCGGTAAGTTCAATTCCAATCTTCTTATGCTTACGTTTGATCATTTTGTTCTTGATTTTTTTTTTTTTTTTTCCAACTGAGAATGGTGTACATACTACAATCTGCAGGACTTCAAACATGTATTTAACATGGGAGGAGGTTATCTTGACTGGGTGAAGAAAGGGTTTGCTGTCAAGAAAGCTGAAGCAGAGCTTCCTGTGAAGAAGCCTGAAGCAGATCTTCTTGTCAAGAAGCCTGAAGCAGCTTGCTGCCGAAAGCCTGATGCAGAGCTTCCTGTGAAGAAGCTTGAAGCAGATCTTCTTGTCAAGAATCCTGAAGCAGCTTGCTGCCGAAAGCCTGATGCAGAGCTCTAATTCATCAATTTTCCCTTAAAAACTGTAAAGGAAAAGACAAGTTATTGTCCAGAACGAAGCCCTGGTAACAATAACTCGGATTAAATTGAACCAAAACAAGGGGTGATTTAACACAGTCAATTTACCAATGGAAGAATTCAAGAAGTGGGACTCTTAGAGGAATCAATAATTTGGTGAATCAGTAATCGATTTTCTGAATATTCCCTAGACATTGTACAGTTTTCATGTTTAACTTGTGGAATCAAGAAATCCCTAGTGGTGAAATTAAGATTATGCATTATTCTCCAGCTTTTCTATTAGGTAAAGCCAATGAAATCATATTTTAGCTTCTCTTTTGAGATCAATTATTTTACAAGATTCCTGGAGATCCAATCAATTGAAAAGCTGACAAAAGAGAGTTACCATAATATAACGAGAAGAACATTTTTTTAAGTCTCTCCGAACAGTTTGGCCATTGCAGCTTTAGAATATCATAACACTCGTGTGTCGTGGAGCCAGATTTTGAGATTGGCATTCTTAATGTGTCTTCTTTGTCTGCTCTGAACTTCACGTGGTTGTCTTATTATAGTACTATTTAACTTATTTAACTAAGTCAGAGGTGGACAGAGGACTCTTCTTACTTGCCTTGCATTTTGGATGATCTACCATATTGGGAATTTTGAGCAAACTTCAAATGAGAAGTCTTCAGTCTTCACGTTTCCAGGACGAAATTGGATGTCTAACTTTCTGAATCCAGTTAATATATGTAAGAACGAAAAGTGGCCAACCTAAGAAAGTGGGACAGTGTGGTCACCTAATCTCTAACACCCCATGAACGTCTATTTCTATTATTGTATTTGGTGGTATTTACCAAATGGACAGGGACATTTAATGCCATTAATGGCGAGCTTCAGTAGGTTCAGCATCAGAAACATACGCATTTGACCTGGCGTTACTTGAACAGAAACAGGAGTCCAACACGAAATGGGTTTGTTTTCTATTGGTTACAGGATATACTGCACACCTTGTATAATATTGAGCGATGCAGGAGGAGAAAATTTTGATTTGTATTCCCAAAGAAGATGGAAAAAAGTGAAGAAAGATCCTTGTCTGAAACTCCCACATGGGCTTTTGCAACCGTTGTCGCTATTTTGGTGGCTTTTGGCATCTTCATTCATGCTTGTTTGAGGAGGTTGACAAAGGTAGTTTCTTCCCATGTTTATGCTTGGAATCATGATCTTTTCCATTCATGTAATGTGTTGATTTTGTTTATTTCCTTGTGATCATAGTGGTTGGATGAGACTAAAAGAAAACCTCTCCTAGCGGCGTTGGAGAAGATCAAGGATGGTAAGAATATTGTGTTGTGGGTCAAATTCTACTGCAATTTTTCCTTCTCTTTAATTCTTTGCGGTTTTGATTGGAATGGTAAAACAGAACTGATGCTATTTGGACTCTTATCATTGTTAATGGGACATTGGATCATTTTTGTGGCCAAGATATGTGTTAAGTCATCAGACATAAGTACGCGGCGATTCTATCCATGTGAACCTGGAAAAATTGTTAAGGACACTATGCTGCTGCGGGTTGAGAACTTGAATTATTCATTTCCATCACACTTGGGCAAAAATGGAGAGCAAAGTTTTTGTCCTGAGGTAGCTATGGCTTCATCTTATATACCTGTGCTTGTCTGTTTTACTTCAGTTTTAAGTGCTGTAGTGTTTCTGTAATGAGAATACGCTAGCACCACAAGATATGTTGTTTCAGTTTCAATGTCTGAAGGTTTTTTTTTGTGTCGAAACCCCTGAATGTTGTCCTGTGCTTTGCTAAATTATGAGGGCAAACAATGAGATGCAATTCAAAAATGGAACCAGGTGAAGTATTTATAGAACATAGATCAGTTCTTGTAGCTCAGTAGCTGAAATTTCTTTCAATGCCTTCGTTTCTAAGGGACATGAATCATTTGCTTCCCGCGAAAGTCTAGAACAGCTCCACCGTTTCCTGTTCATTCTTGGAATCACTCATGTCCTCTATAGCTTTCTTGCGCTAGCCTTGGCTGTGTTTAAGGTAAACATCTGTGTGAAGTTACCTTTTCATGCATCAGAATTCAGAACCAAGTTTCCATCAACATGTACTAAGTCTAAGTTGTTTCATGCCATATGCAAATTTTTCAAGACAGATCTACAGCTGGAAAACATGGGAAAATCTTGCCAAGACAGTGGCTCTTCAACTATCACAAGGTGCAGATTGCGCAGCAATTTTGTTTATATGCCTTCTTTTAATCTCACAAATCACTCTTCTATGCCTAAAAGTGCTCTTTTGTCTGATATTGTACTATAGATTCTCAGGAAGCTAACGGCAGGATGACTCGTTTATCTTCTTTTGTCTCCAACCACACTTCTCATCCATGGAGCAGCCATGGACTACTTGTTTGGCTGGTATAGTTCTGTGTAAATGTCACATTCAAGTGCTAACTGGTGATTTTAGTAACTCAAAATAGGAGGAACCCTCATTCATGTTTTAAACTCTCAAGATATTTGAACCTTGTTTTCCAAATAGCTGGAGTTTTTAGAGTACAAAATTGCTTTAATTTCTTTTGTAGAGCTTTCAGGCACTTTCTGAACTTCTTTTCAGATGAAGTTTTTGTAGCCAAGAAACATCTCTTTTGCAACAGAACATAGTTCACTATCTTGCTTTCTATTTTCCTACTGTTACACTTTGGTGTGTACTTTGCTATTGGTTTAAATTGAGTAAAATCAAGAATGTTCTTGCAGCTTTGTTTCAGTCGCCAATTCTGGATCTCCATACATCAAGCTGATTACATGGCTTTGCGCCTTGGTTTTATCACTGTGAGTTTGAAACGACGGTCATTGCATTGATCTGTAGTGAAATGCTTACTCTCAGAATCATGTTTCAATTTCAAAGTTATATCTCCTGTTGCAGACTCATCAACTACCATTGACATATGATTTTCATAAGTACATGATCAGAAGCATGGAGGAAGAATTCCGAGATACTGTTGGCATCAGGTAATGCTACAGGCTTTCAGCTTCGCGTATCTCCTTATAATGACAATCGATGAACCAGAAACATCTCCTCTCTTCCTCTCTTCCTTTGGCCTAAAATCGGCTTTCATATGGAAAACTAAATTGAAGAATGAAATACTTCAGAGGTACTCAGATTTGTTGATGTTGCAGTTAGAAGAGTATTCCAGGAGTTGAATGACCTGTATTCTCTTATTCCCAATTGCCTAGCTTGATGCCTGATCAGTTATGATATACTAATGCGAAAACACAAGAAGTGATCGCTTACAGCTGACCATTGATTTCTTCTTTTGCAGTATCCCACTCTGGATTTTCACTATAGCCTGTGTCATTCTAGGTTTCCACGGTAATTATCCGTTCTTGCTCTTCAACCTTCATGAATCAAAGCTTACACTATCTCTAACAGTCTGATGCCATGTACTTAGATACTATATATGTCATCATCTGGTTTAATGTCACCTTTATATGGTAATAATTTGATCTGAAATCTTACCACATTTTGTTCTGCATTCCTATTTTTCTTTCTTCCTAAAAAGCTTGCACAAAGCTATAATTTAAAGTTCTGTTCCATTCTTGTTTAGGGACAAATATTTACTTCTGGATGTCCTTCATTCCAGCTGTTGTGAGTCACCTTTTGCTCTTCATCTCCATTTTCTGTATAGTAAAGTCCAAAACTTTCTTACTGTTATGCGATCTTTTCTTTGTCTTGAAAGTTGATTCTCCTGATGGGCACCAAATTGCATCGTATAGTGGTGAAGCTCGCTGTTGAAATCACTGAAGCAACTCCACAAGCAGGATTTCACCAGTTCAATCTCAGGGATGAGCTCTTCTGGTTTGGAAAGCCAAGGCTTCTGCTGCTACTGATTCAATACATAACATTCCAGGTGACTGAAATGCTAAAAACATCAGCGGCTTCTCAATCTTGTGATGCTGCTGATATTTACGAAAAGAAAAGCTCAGAAGTTTAAAGAATCATAGATGTTTTGTCATGATCTTTGGTTTTGATTGTTCTGCAGAACGCGTTTGAGGTGGCAACTTACATATGGTCACTTGTAAGATCTTGCTCTATCCAGTGAATGATTACTTTCTTCCCCACTTATTATGAATGATACTGGTCTGAAATTGGCATAAAATGAGGAATCATGACATTGTTTAGTGTACAATTGAACATTGCTTCTGATGCATCCTTCAAAAGGATGGAACAAATGGTAACTCTCTGGGTTGTTTTCCTGTTACTCCTTCTAGTGGGAAATCAAGGGAACATCATGTTTCTCTGGGAACCACACCTTTATCGCTATCCGCTTGACATTTGGGTAAAAATACTCAAATCTGATCTTCTCTTGATGCTAACCTCCTGATGCAATACTGCTGTTCACATGGACATTAACTATGCAGGCTTGTCTCTCAGTTCTGGTGTAGCTTCATCACTTTCCCACTTTATGTCATCATTGCTCAGGTTCCTCTGCAAATAAAACATCCCATTTTTTCCACAGTCTTTCCTTCTGCAATCTCCATTTGTTGACAGTTTGTATCTACTCTTATACAGATGGGATCCAAGTACAAGAAATCAATAGTTTCCGAAAATGTGAGGCGATCGCTTCATGGATGGATACACAGATCAAGAACCCCACATGAAGGCCACTTTCATTCCATAGTAACAGCAACATCAGCTGCTTCATTGGAATCCCTGGTGGATGATTATGGACGGCAAGATAGTGTTGGATCAAGCAAGTTGGATGCTGGATTAACTGGAAGATTTGAAGGTTTCACTAGCATAGATGAACTTCACCCTGTAGAACAAACTGATCATGAACCTGATAAGCTTTTCACTCCTCCTGGTTTGTGTTGTCATGGTGAAATCCATGACTCTCACTGTCAAAATGATAGTGCTGATATAGAATGATAGTTATCCTATTGTGATGTTGGTGGAAGAGCATGCCGTTAATGTATTATATCATCAAAATAATATAATTCTAAATGGTATTGTGTCGAAAAAGATGTTTTACTTGTTAAAAGTGCACTGCCTTAATTGTAACATAAATATAATGCACCAAATAGGTAATAGGAGATCTAAACCATGTATTAGGCAGCTTCTATAATCATCATTCCTGCAAATTTACATACAAGGGTATACCATTTCTTGAAATTTGATGATTATACCCCTTGTGGTTTGAAATGATGGAATATTGTATATTAACATCTTTGATAATTTAGGAATTTCCTTTTTCTTTTGTTTGAGAACTTTGCATAGGGAAATCAAATTCAATTTCACTTTTGTTTTGTTTTGTTTTTCTTGATGATAAAAAAGTAATCACCGACTTAATTTGGATAACAAAATCCCTGTTCAAATACAATATTTTATCTCTTTTAGTACAATTAATTCTTATATGTCTAATTGTTTAAATCAAAAATTAAAATGACAAATTCATTCATATATTATTAGAATTATTAAAAAACTATTAACTTAATTGTAATTCTTATGACTTTATTTTGAGTTTTTGTAGTGTAGGGGTGATTTTAACTAATTGAATAAAAAAGATTTGAAAAAAATTTAGATATATATTTTGTGCTTTAATATACTTTTTAATCTACATTTGTATCTTAAAGAAAATGTTTGTATTTTTAATCTAAAAACTTAACCTACATTAAATCTAAAATACTGCCAAATTGACCCTAAGTATGTTTCAAATTTATATTTATGAATAAAATTATATTCAAATAAAGGGCAAATTTGCAAATTTTTCTTAAGTTCAATCCAAACTTAGGTGCTGGTTTTGAAAAAACCAAATAGTTTCGGGAAATTGGCTATTTAAGTTTTGGTAGGGTTTATATTTGCAATTAACTCTTACAAATACTTTGCGGAAAAAGAATTACTTATTGGGCAATTCATCAAACAAACAAAACAGAACCCGTGAAGAAAACCGCATAATTGGTGGCGCTTCAATCTTCATTTTACTCAAGTTAGAAGCAAACGTCGTACTATTCCTTCAAATTTGCCGTCTTCATCTTCATCATCATCAGTCCGTAGCCATGGTGCTCGAGGTCAAGCCCTTACTTCTCTGTTTTCAATCTAAATCTAATTTTTTTTCCTGAGTCGGTGATTAACTTGCTTAGGGTTTTTATTTTTTCGATTAGGCAACAATGATCTGCATCGACAATTCCGAATGGATGCGAAACGGAGATTATTCCCCGTCTAGGTTTCAGGCTCAAGCCGACGCCGTTAATCTCATCTGCGGTGCTAAAACCCAGGTACTTCGCATTTATTCCATTCCGGAAGTTATGGTTTTTATTTTCGTACTAAAAATTTAGGGTCTCTAGTATTGCGGGGTTAGGACGAATTTACGGTTTTGGATTATGAACTAATTTTTGATTTGGGATTATTATGTAGTCTAATCCCGAGAATACAGTGGGAGTGTTAACGATGGCTGGCAAAGGGGTTCGCGTGTTGGTCACTCCTACCAGCGATCTTGGAAAGATCTTGGCATGCATGCACGGTTTGCTCCTAAACTTCCTGATGGTTCTATTTCGCAAAATTAGCTGCAAGATGTTGTTAAAACTTGTTAAAAATTGCTTAGGCTAGGTGAAAAGTTGTCTTGTACTAGATTGAGTGTAGACTCTGCCGCTTGTTATTCAAATGCAGGATGCCTTCTGTTTTTCTTGTTTGGTGGCTATCGTGATCATGGAATTTTATAAATTGATTATACTTTCGATTTGTTGATATTTTCTTTATCAATTCAGGTCTAGAAATAGGTGGTGAGATGAACTTGGCAGCAGGAATTCAAGTGGCACAGTTGGCTTTGAAGCATCGTCAAAACAAGAAGCAGCACCAAAGGATAATTGTGTTTGCTGGGAGGTGGACATCTGCTGCATATTAATCCTTTTATTGTCTTCTGCATATATATTCTTGCTGTCTTACGTGATTATCCATTTCATTTGCTTTCAGTCCTGTTAAATATGATAAAAAGGTTTTAGAGATGATTGGAAGGAAACTGAAGAAGAATAGTGTTGCGCTTGATGTTGTCAACTTTGGTGAAGAAGATGAGGGAAAGAATGAAAAGCTTGCAGCTTTAGTAGCTGCAGTGAACAATAACGACACCAGCCATATTGTTGATGTTCCTCCTGGTCCTAGTGCACTTTCTGATGTCCTTATAAGGTTTTTTGTGCCACCGTTTTCTCGTCTGGTTGAAATTCAGAGTTATAGTCATTTTTATATTCATAATTTTGTTCCTTTGCAGCACTCCCATATTTACTGGTGATGGAGAAGGTGGAAGTGGATTTGCTGCTGCAGCGGCAGCTGCTTCAGCTGGTGGAGCTGGTTTTGAATTCGGTGTAGATCCCAATCTGGATCCGGAACTTGCTCTTGCTCTCCGAGTTTCAATGGAAGAGGAGAGAGCCAGGCAAGAAGCTGCTGCAAAAAAGGCCGCAGAAGAAGCTGCAAAACAAGAAAAAGGAGAACCGTCCAGTTCACAAGATGTAGATATGGCTGACAATGTCAAAGCCAGGGCTTCTGAAGGTGAAAATAAGGCTACTGATCTGACGGTATGTGCATTATGGTATCCTAACATTGCTTTGAAATTTCTCTCCTTTTGTGTAGAACCCTTTGGAAAAGAATCGACTTCTTATCATATTTACTTGGATATCTTGGAATGGACTTTGATTTGATTTCAAGTTTTTCTTCCTTTTGTATCTAATGCGGTTTTGACAGTGGCATTGCTTTTTGTAATATTATATTTTGTTCTTCGTTTGGTTCCTTATTGCATTATTGATGCTAATCTTCACTGTTAATGTGAACCCTTTACTATAGGAGATGGAGTAAAAAACAGCAGAAGTTTTGTTAACCCATTACTATAGTGTGATGGTTTGAAATATAGCTGAGGTTACTTGTTGCAATTTGTAAGACCTAATTTCTAGAATCTACAAGATGAGAAACTGTTATATGGGTGTAATTCTGTTGTGGCCAAAGAAAACTTAAAAGGAAAAACATCATCCACTCACCCCCTTTTTGTGATCCATAGTAGGATAAATAGATATACCTTTTGCAAGTATTGATTCCTTTCACTATTTAAGCAATTTTCTGCTCAAACTCCTTGCAGGATGATGAAAATGCCCTGTTGCAGCAGGCACTTGCCATGTCAATGGATGATTCTTCCGCTAATGTAACTACTCGAGATACTGACATGTCAGAAGCAGTTGCAGATGATCAAGATTTGGCACTAGGTAATGATCTCATGGTACTGTCTATTTTAATTTCTCTGGTGCTTTGTGGGTAAAATGGTTCTTCTCCATCATGGTGATTTGCACTGAATTAAATTTTTGAAAATTTTCTTGGATTTATGTGCTGCTGTTCACAAGTGATGTTTTGTTAGCAGCTCTCCAGCTTTCTGTAAATGACAGTATAAAGGACGAGTCACCTCCAGGAGATATGAGCAAGTTATTGGCAGACCAGTCATTCGTATCATCCATCCTTGCTTCTGTAAGTATGAAATAACTAGCTTCTTGTGGTGCGTCATTATAGAACTATTGGAGTGAAAAGGTCCCAGTATTTTTGTGGATATTAGTATATTAAAATTTTCTTCCTTTTTGCTGACAGCTTCCGGGAGTTGATCCAAATGATCCATCGGTCAAAGAGTTGCTTGCATCCATGCAAAATCAATCTGAGGTTAGTGAGTTTCTCGTATTCTGGGTGTAGTCTAGGGTAGAGAAATTGCTTGTAGACTGTTGTATTTGCAAAATTTTTTCTCAATACGGAGATGTGATGTGATGTGATATTTTGTTGGTCTGCTGGTTTAAAACGTCCATTTCAATCTGTCCTCTGAAATAGGAATGAAGGCAATGATAGTATTTTATGATATTACGAACTACTTTTCTTTATTTTCTTATACCTGACTACCATTTTGCACGATTCCAGCAAAAGAAGCCAGATGACAAGGCACCGGAAGAAGAGGAGAAGAAGTAATTGAACACATACTTGCTGCACACCATCAGGTTTGCATTTCAGTCACTAATTATTGACCCTGGCAAAAAACTCTATGGTAATGCCATCTATTTTTCCTGGTAATATGCATGAGTAGCTTATACATAGTGAAAAATCTCAGTGAAATCGTCCAGCGACTGATGTGGCATTCATAGAAGTGACTAAGCGGATTCGCATGATCTTTTTCCATGTGGATGCAAACTATAAGTTTTAACTGTGAAGCTCATGTATCTCTGGAGCAACAATCATACTTTGTGTAAATTTATAAATGATGATGGGCAATGATATCTTCTGCAGATGAAGCTACTCTTCCCGGGCTCTACGGCATCAGAACTGATTTGAAGAATGGAAAAGACCTATCTATTATTTGTTGGACAAAGATGTAGAAAAGTTAAATCTTGGTTAGATGAAACCTCGTTTTTAACTTGTTAAATTCGTCTCATTTTGGGCTTTTGACATTTTCTCCTTTTTGCCTATGTTTTGGTTGTCAATGTTAAGATTTCCTGGTTCACTTGCGAATTTAATGATCTCAACTGAGAAATTGTGGTCTGCCATGATCACAGTTATGGTAGAAGGAAGAATTGCATCATAGCTAATCATGTAAAGCACTTATATCGTATACCAATATGTGGGAGCTTTGATGTTGGGCTCTTATTTTCTGTTGAAGTACCTTTATAGCCCAAAAGTGTATGTTTGTGTTGTAATGTTGAACCCACTGATGCCATTAAATGTCTTGGCCCATTTCGTAAATACCGGCCCAAATAAAAAGGTGAACATTGTCCTACACACGAGAAAATTTGCAATTTTGGTTCCAGGCTTTATAGACTTTATACAAGAGATGATAAAAGTCTAATCTCTTTAAAAAAGTTTCACAATAAATTTATCTTTTTTTGTCTCTTTTGATCCGATGAGAAGAAGCTGCAATTAACATCGGAAAAATAATAAATAGTTTTAGTAATTTGATAGAATTAATGAACTATACCTTATAATTGCTTAAAAAAAAAAAAACCACTACCCCTTATAATTTATTTATAATTCTTACGAAAAGAAAATATTAATTTAAATAATTAACTTTTTATCAATTTAATATCTTATTAATTTTCTCTCAATTCACCTAATAAAATTTCTTCCTTCCCTCTAATCTTGTTAAAATTATAAATTTATTCAAAATTTATATTTATAATTATATTTTCTTAATATATCATTGTAGTATTACTTCTTATTTTTTATAAAAAATAATATAATATATTAATAAATTATATAATTTCATTATTTTGTTTTTTTTTGTATAATAATTGTACGAAAGGAATTTTTGTTTATGGCAACAGCCAAACAAAATAAAATCAAAATAAGCCGAGGAATGATGTCGGTATTTCCTATTTGAAATAATAAGTTTTGAATTGGAGTCACTATAGAAGAAAAATAAAATTGAAACAAGAATTGATAATCTCCATTGGAGTACAATATTCAGTTGAAAATATAGAGAGAATTGAGAAGAAAGTTATACTTCAACGAAGATCCTCCATTTCCTCTGCCGAACAGAGATATTTCCTCAAACTATCGGCCATGATGATGATGAAGATGAATGCATTAAAATCCTAAGACTTCCAAACACCAAATAGTTCAACAGCCCCCCAGTTGGTTGTATTCATTTTGTGTTCTAAAAAGAGGTAATTCATGATTTTTTTTTTTGTCTATGTGGAGATGTTGACATGGTTGACGAGGAAGATGACAATGCGGGAATCTAGGAAGGAAATATCGAACAGGGTTCAAATGTTATTGTTCATAATATATCCACTCTTTATAATATTCATAATAAATCAGTAAATAGCAAAAATTGATTAAGACCAGATTAACTCGAATTATTTTCCGGGTGGCAACTTTGTTGCTTCATGAATTTACTTACTGCATGCAGGCTGCAGCCTCTTCGATTCCTACTACGTCTATTTTTATTGACCCCACAAAAAAATTTGTCCAAATCGTCTTTGATTTCGGTATATGCAGATTTACACCGAAAATGTTGAAGGTATCAACTCAGATTGACTCAGTTATTATAGCCTAGGGACTCCTTTCCTCCAGATCATTCTTTCTTTTTTTTTATTTTTATTTTTTATTTTTTATGAACTTTCTGTTGAAACCAGACTAATCAAAGCCAAACTAAGTACTGTCTCTGTTTCAAAATAATAATCGTGTTTGTTGTATCGTTTTAGTTCAACAAAAAAAATTATTTCATTGTTTGGAAGTCAAGAATAATTTCGGTTCAGACAAAACAAACGGCTGGCATCATTAAATTAAGAACACTAAAAGGCCATTATAATTTTTTGTCCTTACGTGTGTGGCGGAAACAAACTTCCTCGGCGGAGCAAATCCCAAAAGCCGCTATTACACGCTATTCTGTTTCAGATCAATAATCCAACAGTTGTTGCTACACGTGATGGCAATCTGGATTTTCTTATGTCATTTATATATATATATATATATATATAAATTATATAAATGCAACAAGAATTAAACAAGATCCTTTAGGAGAAGAATTAAACACGTTTTCGGATGGCAAGTGTTGGTAATTTGGCTGCTTCATTTTCAGCTTTGCTCTGTGTTGTGTCCCTGGTTTGTTTACGTGGATCAGTTACTGTTGGTGGTGCTAGATATTCCAACTTCAATACTGGGGCTGGTATTGTGGATGGTAAATTGAATGTGCATTTGGTTCCTCACACTCATGATGATGTGGGATGGTTAAAGACTGTTGATCAGTATTACTTTGGATCAAACAGCACTATTCAGGTGTCGTGTCACATGCTTAATGTTTCAGATATTCTAATTTCTGGTTCATGTTGGTGGGCGTCTGTATTATGTGCAATTATTTTTCTATCATCTGTTCTGACATTTGGTGATGCAGGGTGCATGTGTGGAAAATATACTGGATTCAGTGATTATGTCGTTGCGCCGGGATCCAAACAGGAAGTTTATCTATGTTGAAATGGTAAGGATCAGAAACAGCTTCGAATCTGTTTGTGTATGATCATGAATACTTGATTTCTGAGACCTAAGTTAATGGTTGATGATATTGAAATATGTGAAAAATTGTATTTAATGTGTTTAAAGAACTGTTTTTGTAGGCGTTTTTCAGTAGATGGTGGGAAACTCAGAGTTCTGAAATCAAACAAGTAGTGAAAGAGCTCGTAGATTCAGGGCAGTTGGAGTTTGTGTAAGCTATTGCTCCCTTTCTGGCGTTTTTTTCCTACTTCCATGGTGTTTTTATAAACTGAATTCGATGCAGAAATGGTGGCTGGTGCATGCATGATGAAGCAACCACTCATTACATAGATATGATTGACCAAACTACTCTTGGTCATGGTCTGATAAAGAGCCAATTCAATAGAACTCCTCGTGCTGGATGGCAGATTGATCCATTCGGCCATTCCGCAGTTCAAGCTTACCTACTTGGATTTGATGTAATATACGATTTCACTGGTTTTCCTTTTGCCATTTTCTTTGATGATTAGCTTCCAAGTTTGTTCTCCTCGAGCTCTTTTTCATTCTGTCAAACCTTTTCTTGCAAATTGCAATAGCTTGGCTTTGATTCTGTCCACTTTGCACGGATTGATTATCAAGACAGAAGACTGAGGTTACAGAATAAAACTATGGAAGTCTTGTGGCGCGGATCAAGAACATTTGGCGGAACAAATCAGGTAAGAGATGTCTCCTTCCAGTTTCTTAGAAAGTCATTTTTCTGATCCTAAAACTATTTCAAATTTTGCAGTTGTTCACAAATGCATTATTGCGTTATAGTCCACCAGACGGCTTCGAGTTTGAAGTGGATGATGAATTTGTTCCTGTCCAGGTTTGCTGATTTACCTCCTGACAACTGAATGAAATTGGAACTCCATATAACCATATTATATACGTTATTTGCAGGATAATCCATTACGTTTTGACTACAATGTTCAACAAAGAGTTGAAAATTTCGTGAGTGCAGCACTGGAACAGGTAAAACTCGACTGAATATTTGGTTCTTGAAAAATTTAAAGCATCCTTCCAGCAAGCGGCTTGTCCAGCGCTGATGCATAGAATAGAGGGGCTAAAGTTCTTGTTCGTTTTCAGGCAAATGTGACCCGTACAAATCATATTATGTGGGCAATGGGTGGTGATTTCCAGTATCAGTATGCTGAATCTTGGTTCAAGCAGATGGATAAGTTGATTCACTACGTCAATATGGTACATAACATTCAAAATTTTCTGAATATCAGTCTAGCAGAGAAAGAATATCTGGCCGGTCAACTCCAACTAACTAGGAATTTACGATCAATTTTCGCAGGATGGTCGGGTGAATGCATTGTATTCAACCCCATCAATCTACACAGATGCCAAACACAGTGCCAATCTGACATGGCCCCTGAAATCTGATGACTATTTCCCGTATGCACCATCTGATTTCCTTTTTACTGGGATTATAGTTAGAGCTGCATGACTGAGTCTCTAATGCAGATAGTTTCCCATCAATTCTTTCCAGATATGCAGACGATACAAATGCTTATTGGACAGGTTACTTCACAAGTCGTCCTGCTTTCAAAAGATATGTTCGCATGCTGAGTGGATATTATCAGGTACAAAATTAATCAATCTTGTTTTCTTGATTCACATTTCAGCAAAAGTTTAAATCTTGCAATAATGCGATTTTTAAGGTTCTTCGATAGTACATGTAATGTGACAGGTTTTGTTCATCCTTGTGTTTTCCAAATTCAGGCAGCTCGACAACTGGAATTTCTTACTGCAAGGAATCCGACGGGTCCGAACACTGATAGTTTAGGAGATGCCATGGGGATTGCACAACACCATGATGCTGTAAGCGGTACTGCAAAACAGCATACAACAAATGACTATGCAAAACGGTTGGCAAATGGGGCATCCGAGGTGGGCTACCACTTCCATTTCAATTTCATCGGACAGAATTTCCTGATTTGACTCGATAAAATTTCACAGGCGGAAGCTGTTATCAATTCAGCTCTATCATGTCTACTTACGTCGGAATCGAGCAGTCATTGCAGTGCACCGGGATTGCCCTTAAGTCAGGTAATGCCTCCATCCAGCTTTTTTCCCCCCAATTTGCAATTTTAGGGCTTTCTGACACTGTTTTCTGTCCTTTTTTGTTTTTCAATTTGTGAACAGTGTCAGCTCCTCAATATAAGTTATTGTCCTCCTACTGAGGAAGATATTCCTGAAGGGAAGAGTTTGGTAATAATTCATTCCCGTTGCAAAATGTTTCATCCACGAGCTCTTCGGAAATAAGGGAATAATTATTTATGGTTAAAATTTTCAGGTTGTAGTAGTGTATAATCCACTGGGATGGAATCGTACTGAGATCGTCAAGATTCCGGTGAGCTTAATGGATTTCCGTACAACTTGAGTTGTTATTTGATTTCGTACATCCCGAAATAGGATTCTTCCAACAAAACGAAGTTCTTTCTTTCTCCGTTTCTCAATGACCGATTTCGTTTGTTTCTTCTTACTTGGAATAATTAGGGTTTATCTTTCATTAGGTGAATGAACCTAATTTAGTCGTTAAAGATTCTGCGGGCAACACTGTTGTGGCACAAATTGTCGAGTTGGACAATGTTACAGCCAGTCTTAGAAGCTTTTATGTTGAGGCATATACTGGAATTCCGCCATCGGAAGCTCCAAAATACTGGATTTTCTTCCAAGTATCCGTGCCACCTCTGGGCTGGAGTACTTACTTCATCTCCAAAGCCTCGCAAAAGGGTACTTTCCAATTTTTCCTTTTTATCTCTTTGCTGTGTGAAGCCTTATTACTCGCAATCCGTTTACGGTTATTGTCCATCTTTATAGTTTACAGTTCCATGGGAACATCTATCTTGGAGGTAGATGATGGGGAATTGTTGATTTCATTGAGTTAATTGATGACCTAAATATGCAGGAAATACTGGAAGAACATATGTTTCTGAGGGAAGTTTCCCGACAAACGAGACCATTACCGTTGGACCAGGAAACTTGAAACTATCCTTTTCGTCAGCATCTGGGCAACTTGTGCGGATGTTCAACTCCAGAACAGGGGTAATTTATATCCTTCTGCATGCAGTTAGCCCTCGATTCATATTTGTTCCGTGATGAGTCTTGAACTCTGGATGCCCTTAGATTGTAAACTGACAGGCAATTTTATGTGTTCACATTAGGTTGATGTACCAGTACAACAAAGCTTTTTGTGGTATGGTTCAAGCACTGGAGACAGCGACTCGCAGGTATGATATGTTCTGCTGGATCAAAGAAAATTTGAAAATCTCCTTGAAGATCTTTCCTTTCTAGCTTATAAATTAACTGCTGAGTTTATATCTTATTTAGTGTTCTGGTGCATATATTTTCCGTCCAAATGGTTCTCCTCCGACGGTTGTCTCAAGATTGGTGAGAAATGGATTTAACTCAAACGGAAATGTTTTGATCGTTTCATTTCATTGTTTTATCACGTTAGAAGGACAGAAGAAGGTTTTAAAGTTCCATTCTTTGACAAAGCTGCAGGTAACCACGAAGGTTATACGTGGACCACTTCTAGATGAAGTTCACCAGACATTTGGTTCATGGATCTATCAGGTATCCATTTTTCATGTCACTTTCGGGTTTCAAAAATTGTTGCCCGCAACGGCTTTGATTTTTTAAGGATATTTTAAGTCAAGAACTGGAGCGTGTGTGTATTTACATGTTTATGTAACTGATTAATCCCAAAGTTTATAGGATTTCCAGCTGTTTCAGATTTGCTTGATTTAAGTGTTCTATGACAAGATTTCCTGTTCTAATGCTATAATAAGTCACTTGAAAATTATAGCCGCAGGTGTTGTCATTCTCAAATTTTCATCTTCCTTTATCCCCGATAAAAAATCCTTGCATTTCAGCAAAGTTTAATTCAATTCAACTTGTCAGGTTGTTCGAGTTTTCAAAGAAAAAGAGCATGCGGAGTTTGAATATACTGTAAGTCAACATTATATCTAGCCCCTCCTCCTGATAATATCTAGATTCCGATGAAAAAGTGCTCATTGGATCTCACCTGAAAAGCACGAGTGAGAATAAATGTTATCGTTCTTTTTGAAGATTGGTGAAATTCCAGTTGATGATGGAGTTGGAAAAGAGGTCATAACGCGATTTGCAGCTAATATGGCCACAAACAAAACATTTTATGCTGACTCCAATGGAAGAGATTTCTTGAAACGGGTAGCTGTCAAGATGGTCCAGTTTGTTTGTCTACTGTACTTACTATGCCACGTGTTCTGATAACTTTTTTGTAGTAGTACTAAATTATCTCAAACCTCTGTTGGTTCTCAGGTTCGAGATTATAGACCTGATTGGCCTCTTCAAGTTACTCAACCCGTAGCAGGGAACTATTATCCTGTAAATCTTCTGAGCAAACCTACTTAAATATGAGAAAATTAGTATATTTTCTGTATAACTTGAGATTCATTTCACTCCATCTTCGGCTTAGTTTTGTTTTATCGTACACTCTTAGATCAATCTGGGAATATTCACAGCGGATAACCAATCGGAATTCTCTGTTCTGGTGGATCGTGCAACCGGAGGATCGAGCATTAGTGATGGACAAATAGAACTCATGCTCCACAGGTCCAACTTAGTATCTCCATGCTTTTCATGCCTTGCATATTGTGCTAAGCTATCCTTATTCTAAGTGTTTTAATAAGGTGGGAACATTTGCTATGGCATTTATCAGACGCATGCTTCGTGATGATGACCGTGGAGTGGGTGAAGCTCTTGATGAGACAGTATGTGCCGGAACAACTTGTCAAGGACTGAAGGTATGCTTTTTCTTCATTATCTCCATATCTAGAACATTTAAGAACTGCAGCATATCTAGTTTTCTGATGTTAATTCTTTTACTGATTTTTTTTCCAATAAAATCTATTATAATCAAACTTTTTATCAGGTTCGAGGAAATTATTATGCAATTGTAAATCAGGTCGGTGCTGGAGCTCATTGGCGCAGAACAACCGGTCAAGAAATCTATTCACCACTAGTTGTTGCATTCACACTTGAGGTGACTTCATTTTACATGCTCATTAGATGAAATGGTCAATTCTGGTTAATTTTAACCTCGTAACAAGTTTATCACGTGATGTTGCAGGATTCAGGGAAAGCTTCTTATGCGGAAAAGGGTACAGCTATGGAGCCAAACTATAGTTTGCCTCCTAATGTTGCATTGATTACCTTACAGGTGATTGCTTGCTTGTGATGCCTTGTTCTTCACATTTTGCTTAGTATTGCATCAACAGCTCCTAAAAATAGCATTTCAGGTGTTGAATGATGGGAGTGTACTTCTTCGCCTTGCACATCTCTATGAGGTATAATTTTAGATCCCATTTTGGCTTCCTGTTCCTTCTCTCCTCACCAGAAGAAGTACTACTATAATCAAGAAAACTAGTTAGGCTGCATGGTCCATTCCTAATAAGTTCAGCAGTTCCTGGCTAGTTATTAGATTGCCAATTAAAGATAATCTGGGAATCGGATATTGGTAAAACTGAAAATATTTCCACGATGAGAAATTGAAAGATCTCTTTTGTGTTATGATTAGGCTGCTGAAGATGCTGAATACTCGACACTAGCCAAAGTTGATCTCATGAACATGTTTTCTGGTAAAACGGTATGTAACTTTGAGCCCTTTGTTATTTTGGCTCGCATCTTGGAAATGTTAGATACGAATGAAGATTTAAAGAGTGTCCTCTACTCTGTTTGCTCAGCACCCTATGTTATTTGACAATGTATGCTCTCTTTTTGGCTGATTCTGCTAAACTAGGAAAATTACATACTGATTTCTTTTCTCTGTGATCATCTTTTGTACTCGTTTTAAAATTTACACTCAAGAGTTGGTTTATCATAAATGTAGATAAAGTCGGTTGAAGAGATGAGCTTATCAGCAAACCAATTGAGATCTGAGATGAAAACAAAGGTTTGGAAAGTTGAAGGTGACAATGGAAGCATTGAGTCACCAATTAGAGGTAGACCTCTAAGTTCCTCAGCACTCATAGTCGAACTTGGTCCTATGGAAATTCGGACTTTTGTATTGAAATTTTGATTGACCGTTTTCTAGCAAAGACCGATACTGTATCACCCTTCAATTGGAATTAGCCAAACCAATGTCTCCTTGCATACTATGTATTCCAAACAGTCATGTGTATTATGTTGTAATTTTGTAAGGATGAAATTTCACAATGTTGAACTTTTCTAAAATATACAGTAATATTATTGATGGTTTCCTTGTAAGAGCATTAAGAAAAGTCACAAAATCAGGCTGTAAAACACAATGTAGTCTAGTAGTTGATATTTCTCACTTAAAATCAATAGGACTTGAGTTCGAGCCATTCATGGGAGTATAGAAACATATGTAGATCCTCTTCTTTTAAAAAAATAAAAGGAAAAAAGAAAAAGTAGTCTCCACTGCACTCATAGTTCAGGTTCTAGGGCAAACAAATATCACATCTAGTTACAAGAAAGGCAACAAAAATTCAGATGTAGCAAAGTTATACAACTGGATGATAGAGTCAACAGTAATATAAAGCCAGTTATAAAGTTTCTCCAGCATCCTTCCACAAAATATATAAAGTGAAAAAAAAATATAAATTTATTGTGAAAATTTTTAAAAATAAAATATAGCAATCCGTTTTGATTGGATTAATCCACCTCTTGACTAATTTATATATTTTTAATTTTTTTATATAAAATTTTTGATACCTTAATAAAAAGATAAAATGATTGAAAATTACCGTTTTTCTAGTAAAATTATTTAGTTAAAACTCGTTAAATTTTTTTGAATTATTGATAGGTTGTCACACCAATAAAAAATAACCTACACTATAAGTTTTTTAAACGTAAAATAGTGCGATTAGGATCGTATTCACATGGAGCTCTAGAGTGAAATAAAATCAGTTAAGAGTGAGTGGCCAAGAAGGGGGTTTATTTTTAATTAAAGTTACTATCAAAAATTAAATTAAAATTAAAGACAGAAAATTTAACAATTTATCAAATTTAAATTCGGAAAACATCTAGTCAAGGAAATTGGACTACTTCGATGCACTAATCGATCATTGATGCAAAAATGTATTAACTAACTACTGGTTACACCAGTTGGTTTTCATTGTTGGAACCTCCTAACAATTCAGTCCTATTAGTTTATGCTAACAATTAAGGAACCTCCGTTAATTGCATCTATAATCAATGATCAATTATGAAAACTCATAGAACCTATATCACGATAGCCAATGACCCAGTTCAACTTTAATTAAACCAATTAATTTAATTATATTTGATCATTTATTCTTTTCAACACACTAATCTACATACCACGTGATTAGTTACGTTGACTCTAAGGAATACCGAACCTCGTGTATTCTAGTAGATTGGATCACCTAGAAAAGCCTGCATGCTACCAACTATACAAACAGTGCCAAATAATCCTCAGAAAGTACATAAGAATAAATAACAAAACCAGTAATCAATTAATATGAAAGCTATTCAATCTCACGATTAAAATAACATCGAAGGATTTGATTCCCTTGACTAGATTAAAAAATTTAACTACTCATAACTAAACTATTAAAAATAATAAATAAATTGTATGCCATAAATTTAAATTAAAAATAGGGGAATAAAATTAAGTACTATGTGTAATGGATGCGCAACCACCAAACTCCCGAAGCTCCGTACTGGATGCCATCAATTCTTGCCAACTATTAACTAATATTATGTGTACATGATTAAATTCCAAGCCTAAATGACAGTTCAACTTCTTTCCTCAAAGTGTCTAATTTGCTATTCTTTTGTCTAAAAATATATTATCATTCTCAAAATCTATATTCCTTCCTGTAAATGTCAAAATCACCGTTAAACTTCACCAAAGCATTCAAAAGAATCCAAATTCATATCAAGAAATATAAGCTCATCAATTATCCTTATAATTTTTACGATTTTATGAGAGAGGGGGGTCATTGTGCCATGATTTAAAAAAAGAAATTACTACCTTTTAAAATTCTTTTCTTCTTTTTTCAATAATCCAATATTATTTTAACACAAATAATTTATTTTTTAAGACACAAAAAAAAAAAAAAAAAATTGACCAGTTCAAACTGGTCTGGTCAATGAATGAAATGACCAACTGGGTCTGGTGAATGTATTAGGTGAGACGTGAACCAAAAAAATTGAATTAAATGGGTTGGTCAATAAAAAAAATTAAATATAAAAATATAGTTTAAAAAAAAATTAAAAAAAGAATAATTTAGAACTAGACATCCAACTCAAAAGTTATTAATTTTAAGCCGCGAATACCAACCAATGAACTATGTATTCTTTTTTCACTTTTAGTCCGATGAGAAGCTGTAATTAATATAGAAAAATACATAATTAATATAGGATAATTAAATAGTTTTAGTAGTTTGATAGAATTAATTAACTATCCCTTATAATTTATCTATAATATTTACTAAAAGAAAATATTAATATAAATAATTAACTTTTTATTAATTTAGTATCTTATTTATTTTCAAAAAAAATTAATATCTTATTTATTATCCCTCAATTCACCTAATAAAATTTCTTCCTCCCTTCTAATCCTCTTCAAATTATAAATTTATTCAAAATTTATATTTATAATTATATCTTGTTAATTTATTATTGTACTTATTTTTTTAAAAAATAATATAATATATTAATAAATTATATAATTTATTTTTTTTCTTTTTAGTATAATAATTGTACGAAAGGAATTTTTGTTATGGCAACAGCCAAACAAAATAAAATCAAAACAAGAACTGCCTCAAACATGACGAGCATTCTCTTAAAGATAATACAAATATTCAGTCCAAATAACTTATCGACCACGAATCCACGATGATGAATAGAGATGCTTCCTCAAGCTATCGACCATGATGATGAAGATGAATGCATTAATCCTAAGTTCAGAAACCCTGTTCTAAAATTCATGATTTTTTTTGTCTATTTGGAGGTGTTGACATGATTAACGAGGAAGATGACAATGCGGGAATCTAGGAAATATCGAACAGGGTTCAAATGTTTTTTTGTTCATCATATATCCACTCTTTATAATATTCATAATAAATCAGTAAACAGCATAAATTGATTAAGACCAGATTAACTCGAGTGGCATGAATTTACATACTGCATGCAGCCTCTTCGATTCCTACGTCTATTTTTATTGATCCCACAATCAAAATTTTCCAAATCGTCTTTGATTTCGGTATATGCCGATTTATTGTCTCACTCACATATGAACCAAACTCCTAAATGTCTATGCATGATTATATAGAGAAGAAAAAGTTCACCATGATTTCTTCGCCTGTAGTTGTAAATTAAACTGAAAATGTTGAAGGAATCAACTCAGATTGACTCGGTTATATTCATTTTTATGGACTTTCTGTTGGAACCAGACTAATCAAAGCTAAACTAATTCCTGTCTAGTTTCAAAATAATATTTATGTTTATCGTACCAGTTTTAATTCAACAAAAAAAATTGTTTCACTGTTTGGAAGTCAAGAGTAATTTCGGTTCAGACAAAGCAAACGGCTGGTAAGGACTCTCTAAAAGGCCATTATAATTTTCTTGTCCTTATGTGTGTGGCAGATTGGCGGAGCAAATCCAAAAAGCCTGCTATTACACGCTATTCTGTTTCAGATCAATAATCCAACAGTTGTTGCTACATGTGATGCCAATCCGGATTTTCTTATGTCATCTATATAAATATTATATATATATATATATATATATATTCTTGATTATATACATTATATAAATGCAACAAGAATTAAACAAGATCCTTTAGGAGAATAATTAAACACGTTTTGGGATGGCTAGTGTTGGTAATTTGGCTGCTTCATTTTCAGCTTTGCTCTGTGTTGTGTCCCTGATTTGTTTATATGGATCCGTTACTGTTGGTGGTGCTGGATATTCCAACTACAATACTGGGGCTGGTATTGTGGATGGTAAATTGAATGTGCATTTGGTTCCTCACTCTCATGATGATGTGGGATGGTTAAAGACTATTGATCAGTACTATGTTGGATCAAACAACAGTATTCAGGTGTCGTGTCGTCATGCTTAATGTTTCAGATATTCTAGTTTCTGATTCATGTTGGTGGGCGTCTGTATTATGTGCAATTATTTTTCTAACATCTGTTCTGACATTTGGTGATGCAGGGTGCATGTGTGGAGAATATACTGGACTCAGTGATTATGTCGTTGCGCCGTGATCCAAACAGGAAGTTTATCTATGTTGAAATGGTAAGGATAAAAAACAAGTTCGATTCTGTTTGTGTATGATCATGAATACTTGCTTTCTGAGAACCTGAGACCTAAGTTAATGGTTGATAATATTGAAATATGTAAAAAATTGTATTTAATGTGTTCAAAGAACTGTTTTTGTAGGCGTTTTTCAGTAGATGGTGGGAAACCCAGAGTTCAGAAATCAAACAACAAGTGAGAGAGCTTGTAGATTCAGGGCAGTTGGAGTTTGTGTAAGCTACTTGCTCCCTTTCTGGTGTTTTTTCCTACTTCCATGGTGTTTTTATAAACTGAATTCGATGCAGAAATGGTGGCTGGTGCATGCATGATGAAGCAACCACTCATTACCTAGATATGATTGACCAAACTACTCTGGGTCATGATCTGATAAAGAGCCAATTCAATAAAACTCCTCGTGCTGGATGGCAGATTGATCCTTTCGGCCATTCTGCAGTTCAAGCTTACCTACTTGGATTTGATGTAATACGATTTCACTGTTTTTCCTTCTACCATTTTCTTTGATGCTTAGCTTCCAAGTTTGTACTCCTCGAGCTCTTTTCATTCTGTCAAACCTTTTATTGCAATAGCTTGGCTTTGATTCTGCCCACTTTGCCCGGATTGATTATCAAGACAGAAGAATCAGGCTACAGAATAAAACTATGGAAGTCTTGTGGCGCGGATCCAGAACATTTGGTGCAACGAATCAGGTAAGAGATGTCTCCTTCCAGTTTCTTGGAAAGTCATTTTTCTGATTCTAAAACTGTTTCGATTTTGCAGTTGTTCACAAATGCATTTCCAAGGCATTATAGCCCACCAGATGGCTTCGAGTTTGAAGTGGATGATGACTTTGTTCCTGTTCAGGTTTGCTGATTACCTGACAACTGAATGAAATTGAAGAACCTGTTGCATCATTCATTTCTCTTGAAACTACATGTGACCATAATTTATACGTTGTTTGCAGGATAATCCACTACGTTTTGACTATAATGTTCAACAAAGAGTTGAAGATTTCGTGAATGCAGCACTGAATCAGGTAAAACTAGACTGAATATTTGGTTCTTGAAAAATTTAAAGCTTCCAGCAAGTGGCTTGTCCAGGAACCAAGAAATCCCCGATGAATAGAATAAAGGGCTAAAGTTCTTGTTCATTTTCAGGCAAATGTGACCCTTTCAAATCATATTATGTGGACAATGGGTGATGATTTCCAGTATCAGTATGCTGAATCTTGGTTCAAGCAGATGGATAAGTTAATTCACTACGTCAATATGGTACATAACATTCAAGATTTTCTTAATATCAGTCTAGCAGAGAAATAATTTCTGGCCCCTCAACTGGACTAACTTGGAACGTACGATCATTTTTCGCAGGATGGTCGGGTGAATGCATTGTATTCAACCCCATCAATCTACACAGATGCCAAACACAGTGCCAATCTGACATGGCCCCTGAAATCTGATGACTATTTCCCGTATGCACCATCTGATTTCCTTTTTACTGGGATTATAGTTCGAGCTGCATGACTGAGTCTCTAATGCAGATAGTTTCCCATCAATTCTTTCCAGATATGCAGACGATACAAATGCTTATTGGACTGGTTACTTCACAAGTCGTCCTGCTTTCAAAAGATATGTTCGCACGCTGAGTGGATATTATCAGGTACAAATTAATCTGTCTGGTTTTCTTGATTCTCTATATTGACCCGATCGACAAAATCCCGATTCTTCACATTTCAGCAAAAGTTTAAATCTTGCAATAATGCGATTTAAGGTTCTTCGATAGTACATGTAATGTGACAGGTTTTGTTCATCCTTGTGTTTTCCAAATTCAGGCAGCTCGACAACTGGAATTTCTTACTGCAAGGAATCCGACGGGTCCGAACACTGATAGTTTAGGAGATGCCATGGGGATTGCACAACACCATGATGCTGTAAGCGGGACTGCAAAACAGCATACAACAAATGACTATGCAAAACGGTTGGCAATTGGGGCATCCGAGGTGGGCTTACATTTGATGTCCCTCAACCACCGGCTTCCATTTCTATTTCGTCGGACAGAATTTCCTGATTTGACTGGATAAAATTTCACAGGCCGAAGCTGTTGTGAATTCAGCGCTATCATGTCTGGTTACATCGGAATCCAGCAATCATTGCAGTGCACCGGGACTGCCCTTGAGTCAGGTAATGCTTCCATCCAGCTTTTTCCCTGTTTTTTTCCCCAAATTTGCAATTTTAGGGTTTTGTGACTCTGTTTTCTGTCTTTTTTCCCCCCATTTATGAACAGTGTCAGCTCCTCAATATAAGTTATTGTCCTCCTACTGAGGAAGATATTCCTGAAGGGAAGAGTTTGGTAATATTTCATTCCAGTTGCAAAATGTTTCATCAACGAGCTCTTCGAAAATAAGGGAATAATTATGGTTAAATTTTCAGGTTGTAGTAATGTATAATCCACTGGGATGGAATCGTACTGAGATCGTCAAGATTCCGGTGAGCTTAAACACATCATCAATGGATTTCCGTACAACTTAAGTTGTTCTTTGATTTCGTTCCTCCTGAAATGGGATTCTTCCGACAAAACGAAGTTATATCTTTCTCCGTTTCTCAACGACCGATTTCGTTAGTTTCTTCTTACTTGAAATAACTAGGGTTTATCTTTCATTAGGTGAATGAACCTAATTTAGTCGTTAAAGATTCTGCGGGCAACACTGTTGTGGCACAAATTGTCGAGTTGGACAATGCTACAGCCAGTATTAGGAGCTTTTATGTTGAGGCATATACTGGTATTCCACCATCGGAAGCTCCAAAATACTGGATTTTCTTCCAAGTATCCGTGTCGCCTCTGGGCTGGAGTACTTACTTCATCTCCAAAGATTCTCAAAAGGGTACTTTCCAATTTTTCTTTTTAATCTCTTTGCTGTGTGAAGCCTTATTACTCGCATCTTTCTAGTTTACAGTTCCATGGGAACATCTTGGAGGTAGATGATGGGGAATTATTGATTTCATAAGTTAATTCATGACCTAAATATGCAGGAAATACTGGAAGAACATATGTTTCTGAGGGAAGCTTCCCTGTAAACGAGACCATTACCGTTGGACCAGGAAACTTGAAACTGTCCTTTTCGTCAGCATCTGGGCAACTTGTGCGAATGTTCAACTCCAGAACAGGGGTAATTTATATCTTTCTACCTGCAATTAGCCTTCGATTCATATTTGTTCTGTGATGAGTCTGGAACTCTGGATGCCCCCTTAGATTGTAAACTGACAAAAAATTTTATATGTTCACGTTAGGTTGATGTTCCTGTACAACAAAGCTATTTGTGGTATGGTTCAAGCACTGGAGACAGCGACTCGCAGGTATGATGTTCAGCAGGATCAAAGAAAATTTGAGCATCTCCTTGAAGATCTTTCCTTTCTAGCTTATAAATTAACTGCTGGGTTCATATCTTATTTAGTGTTCTGGTGCATATATTTTCCGCCCAAATGGTTCTCCTCCGACGGTTGTCTCGAGATTGGTGAGAAATGGATTTAACTCAATGGAAATGTTATTCTTGTTTCACTTCATTGTTTTGTCATGTTAGAAGGATAGAAGAAATTTCAAAGTTCCACTCTTTGACAAAGCTGCAGGTATCCACGAAGGTTATACGTGGACCACTTGTAGATGAAGTTCACCAGACATTTGGTTCATGGATCTATCAGGTATCCATTTCATGTCAATTTGTGGTTTTTAAAAATTGTTGGCCGCAACGGCTTTGATTTTTTCATGATATTTTAAGTCAAGAACCGGAGCGTGTGTGTATTTACATGTTTATGTAACTGATTAAGCCCAAAGTTATAGGATTTCCAGCTGTTTCAGATTTGCCTGATTTAAGTGTTCTATGACAAGATTTCCTGTTCTAATGCTATAATAAGATCCACAGTCACTTGAAAATTATAGCTGCATGGGCTGTCATTCTCAACTTTTCATTTTCCTTTTATCCCCGATAAAAAATCCGTGCATTTAGCAAAGTTTAATTCAATTCAACTTGTCAGGTTGTTCGAGTTTACAAAGAAAAAGAGCATGCTGAGTTTGAATATACTGTAAGTCAACATTATATCTAGCTCCTCCCCCTGATAACATCTACATTCCAATGAAAAAGTGCTCATTGGATCTCATCTGAAAAGCATGAGTGAGAATAAATGTTATCATTCTTTTTGAAGATTGGTGAAATTCCAGTTGATGATGGAGTTGGAAAAGAGGTCATAACACGATTTGCAGCTAATATGGCCACAAACAAAACATTTTATACTGACTCCAATGGAAGAGATTTCTTGAAACGGGTAACAGTCAAGATGGTCCAGCTTATTTGTCTACTGTACTTACTATGCCATGTGTTCTGATAAATTTTTTGTAGTAGTACTAAATTATCTCAAACCTCTGTTGGTTCTCAGGTTCGAGATTATAGACCTGATTGGCCTCTTCAAGTTACTCAACCTGTAGCGGGGAACTATTATCCTGTAAATCTTCTGAACAAACCTACTTAAATATGAGAAAATTAGTATATTTTCTGTGTAACTTGAGATTCATTTCACTCCATCTTCGGCTGAGTTATGTTTTATTGTACACTCTTAGATCAATCTGGGAATATTCACAGCAGATAACCAATCGGAATTCTCTGTTCTGGTGGATCGTGCAACCGGAGGATCGAGCATTAGTGATGGACAAATAGAACTCATGCTCCACAGGTCCAACTTAGTATTTGCATGCTTTTCATGCCTTGCATATTGTGCTAAGCTATCCTTATTCTACGTGTTTTAATAAGGTGGGAACGTTTGCTATGTCATTTATCAGACGCATACTTCGTGATGATGGGCGTGGAGTGGGTGAAGCTCTTGATGAGACAGTATGTGCCGGAACAACTTGTCAAGGACTCAAGGTATGTTTTTTCTTCATTATCCCCATATCTAGAACTTTTAAGAACTGCAGTATATCTAGTTTTCTGATGTTAATTCTTTTACTGATTTTTTTTCCATAAAAATCCATCTATTATAATCAAACTTTTTATCAGGTTCGAGGAAATTATTATGCAAGTGTAAATCAGGTCGGTGCTGGAGCTCGTTGGCGCAGAACAACCGGTCAAGAAATCTATTCACCACTAGTTGTTGCATTCACACATGAGGTGACTTCATTTTACATGCTCATTAGATGAAATGGTCAATTCTGGTTAATTTTAACCTCGTAATAAGTTTATCACGTGATGTTGCAGGATTCAGGGAAAGCTTCTTATGCGGAAAAGGGTACGGCTATGGACCCAAACTATAGTTTGCCTCCTAATGTTGCATTGATTACCTTACAGGTGATTGCTTGCTTGTGATGCCTTGTTCTTCATATTTTGATTAGTATTGCATCAACAGCTCCTAAAAATAGCATTTCAGGTGTTGAATGATGGGAGTGTACTTCTTCGCCTTGCACATCTTTACGAGGTATAATTTTAGATCCCATTTTGGTTTTTGTTCCTTCTCTCCTCACAAGAAGAAATACTACTATAATCAAGAAAACTAGTTAGGCGGCATAGTCCATTCCTAATAAGTTCAGCTGTACCTGGTTATTAGATTGCCTATTGAAGATAATCTGGGAATCAGATATTGGTAACACTGACCACGATGAGAAATTGAAGATCTCTTTTGTGTTATGATTAGGCTGCTGAAGATGCTGAATATTCGACACTAGCCAAAGTTGATCTCACGAACATGTTTTCGGGTAAAACGGTATGTAACTTTGAGCCCTTTGTTATTTTTGCTCGCGTCTTGGATATGTTTGATACAAATGAAGATTTAAAGAGTGTCCTCTACTCTGTTTGCTCAGCACCCTATGCTATCTGACAATGTTTGCTCGTTTCCAAGAAACTCTTTTTGGCTGATCCTGCTAAACTAGGAAAATTATATACTGATTTCTTTTCTATGATAATCTTTGTACTCGTTTTAAAATTTACACTGAAGAGTTGGTTTATCATAAATATAGATAAAGTCGGTTGAAGAGATGAGCTTATCAGCAAACCAATTGAGATCTGAGATGAAAACAAAGGTTTGGAAAGTTGAAGGTGACAATGGAAGCATTGAGTCACCAATTAGAGGTAGACCTCTAAGTTCCTCAGCACTCATAGTCGAGCTTGGTCCTATGGAAATTCGGACTTTTGTATTGAAATTTTGATTGACCGTTTTCTAGCAAAGACCGATATTGTATCACCCTTCAATTGGAATTAGCCAAAGCAATGTCTCCTTGCATACTATGTATTCCAAACAGTCATGTGTATTATGTTGTTGTAATTTTGTAAGGATGAACTTTCACAATGTTGAACTTTTCTAAAATATACAGTAATGTTATTGATGGTTTCCTTGTAAGAGCATTAAGAAAAGTCACAAGATCAGGCTGTAAAATACAATGTAGTCTAGTGGTTGACATTTCCCACTTAGAAGCAATAGGACCTGAGTTCGAGCCATCCATGGGGAGTATAGGAATATATGTAGATCCTCTTTAAAAAAAAAAAAAAAAAAAAAAAAAAAAAAGGAAAAAAGAAAAAGTAGTCTCCACTGCACACATATTTCAGGTTTTGGGGGAAACAAAAATCACATCTAGTTACAAGAAAGGCAACAAAATTTATTCAGATGTAGCAAAGTTTTACAACTAGATGATAGAGTCAACAGTAATATAAAGCCAGTTTTGCCTAAAAGACCTCCTCAGCAAAATCTTCATCCAACTTAGAATCATAACCAATGCATGCTTATTATGAATATATGACAAAGACAGTAATTAATGCAACTTTTTACACACGGTTGATAGAGCATCTGGTCTGGTACCGTTTTGTTTTTTACTTCTTTCAGCTTTTGGTAAATTGATATCATTATTATCTTGGGCGAGGACTCTCCTTATATTAATGAAGAGACCCTTTGAATAGAAAAATGTGTTTTAGGATGGAAATGAAGAATTTGGTTGCTTCAGTTTCAGCTTTCTTTGTTGTTGTATCATTTCTTTGTTCATATGGAACAATTGGAGCAACCGAATACATGAAGTATAATACGGAGGCTGGTATAGTTGAAGGAAAACTAAATGTGCATTTAGTTCCCCACTCTCATGATGATGTTGGATGGTTGAAGACATTTGATCAGTACTACATTGGATCAAACAACAGTATTCAGGTTCGAATCCATAATATCTTTAAGAACTTTGTATTTCATGTGTATGCATAGGCATTGAGCAACAAGATCAAAATAGTTTTAGTTATCTATGTAAAGGTGTCAAACATTCATTCTGAGATTTGGTGATGCAGGATGCATGTGTGGAAAATGTACTTGATTCAGTGGTAATGTCACTGCATCGTGATCCAAACCGGAAGTTTATTTTTGCTGAGATGGTAAGGCTACAAAACATCTATGCTCATACGAATTGTGTTCAGAAAACAAATTTCTAGGATCTTATGTGTTTAAGCGGAATTGCATGAATCAGTTTTCACTTTCAGAAGTTGCATCAATGATACTGCTACTGTAGGCTTTTTTCAATAAATGGTGGGAAGACCAAAGTTCAGAAGTTAGGCAGCAAGTGAGGGAACTTGTTGAATCTGGGCAGTTTGAATTCGTGTAAACGACATTCTCCACTTGTGGTTTTCATTTCCTTTCTGAATGGAGTTTTTACAAGCAATATCTGATTAAAACTTGATTGCAGAAATGGTGGCTGGTGCATGCATGATGAGGCCACGACTTATTACATTGATATGATTGACCAAACTACTCTAGGCCATGAACTGATAAAGAGCCTATTCAACAAAACTCCTCGTGCTGGATGGCAAATCGATCCTTTTGGGCATTCTGCAGGTCAGGCTTACCTACTTGGATTTGATGTATAGTCACTTCTTTCTCATTTTTTTCATTTCATGGTTTGCTTCCAACCTTGACTTTTCTCTGCTCTTCATTCATTCTGTCAACCTTTTTCCTCTCCCAAATAATAGCTTGGATTTGATTCTCTCCACTTTGCACGGATTGATTATCAAGACAGATCTGTACGTTTAGAGAAAAAAAACCTTGACGTTTTATGGCGTGGATCTAGAACCTTTGGCAAATCAAATCAGGTCAGATCTACCACCGTTCCAGTTTGTTTTAAGTCATTTTTCTAATTCTGGAACTAATAATATTGCAAGCTTGTAGATTTTTACAAATGCCTTCCCAGTGCATTATAGTCCTCCAGATGGTTTTCATTTTGAAGTCGGCGATAACTCCCGGCCTGTCCAGGTTTTCTGATTACCTGACTAATGAGCAAAATTGAATAACCTTTCACAGTATTCTTTATACTTAAACTTCATAACACCAGACCGTAATTCTCATTTGCAGGATAATCCACAGATCTCTGGTTACAATGTTGAACAAAGAGTTCAGGATTTTGTTAGTGCAGCACTTAACCAGGTAACATTTTATTGAATTTTGGTTCTGGACAAACTGGCAGCTCGTGCAGGAAGGAAGATGGTGTTTGTGCATAGAATAAAGGGCTTAAATTTCTTTTCTTTTGCAGGCAAATGTGACCCGCACTAATCATATTATGTGGACAATGGGTGATGATTTCCAGTGTCAGTATGCTGAGTCTTGGTTCAAGCAGATGGATAGGTTAATACACTATGTCAACAAGGTGAATATTAATTTTCTTTTTTTCCTTGTGAACTTCAACTATTTATTAGCAGAAAAATTACAAATTGGTTTGATCTATTTGGAAAGCAGTTAAAGAAATGCTTGAATGTTTCCGCTTTTGAATCTAGTTGTTAGTTATAAGGACACAAACATGAGCTGGTCTTTTGATGACTGCAGATGTTTGATTGATCTCACTGAAATGGTGTTCGAAAAAAGCTTAAGAAGCCAGATTTGTCTTTGGCTGCATTACTCTACTTGTAAACATAATGTTACACTAATCAAAATCCCCTTTCTAGGACGGCCGGGTGAATGCACTGTATTCTACCCCATCTATCTACACTGATGCAAAGTACAATTCAAACACGACGTGGCCTCTGATATCCGAAGACTATTTCCCGTATGCACAAGTGATCCTTTAGTTCAATATTAGTATGCCTGAATCCTTGATGCAGATGTCTCCCCTGAAAATTTTGCAGATATGCAGACGGCGAAAATGCTTATTGGACTGGTTACTTCACTTCCCGTCCGAGTTTCAAAAGATATGTCCGGTTGCTCAGTGGATATTATCTGGTAAGAGTTTTACCATGGTTCCATTTTCATGTGAAGCCTGTCAGCTAAGAATATGTCCTCCATTTGAGGAAACATTAGTAACATGAATTTTTTAGTGGAAAGATAGTTCATTTGCTAGCTATGGAACAATTTCATGTCTTCCATATTTTGTATCATTTAGGCAACTCGTCAACTAGAATTCTTGACTGGAAGAAATTCAACTGGTCCAAATACATATAGTTTAGGAGATGCCCTGGGACTTGCACAACATCATGATACTATAACTGAGGTGTGTCATTTCTGCTTTTAAGTTCAATGTTTTCATGAGCAGGATTCTACTTTTTATGACTTCAGCAGATTATCGTTAATCTCGCACCCACCCCTTCTTTCCAATTTCCATAGGCAGAAACTGTTGTGAATTCAGCTTTGTCACGCCTTACATCAAAATCAAACAATCAATGTGGTGCTCAGCAAATGCCTTTTAGCCAGGTGATGGTTCAAAGTTTTATCAGATTCTACTACTATTCTTTTCCTGTTTTAGATTTAAGGAGGATTATATTTTCAGCCAATAATACAGATTAAGATGATTAATTTTTTGGACTGAGTTCTAACACCATTTCCATTTATAAACAGTGTCAACTACTCAATATAAGTTACTGTCCACCTACTGAGGAAGATATTCCTGCAGGACAGAGTTTGGTAATCTTTTCCTTCAGCTGCGAAATGTCCGATACATGTAACCTTTAAAAGTAATAGAATTTAACTTGAACTTTCAGGTTGTGGTGTTGTACAATCCACTTGGATGGAATCACACTGACATCATTAAAATTCCAGTGAGCATAATATTTGCATTATTGTTTAGGTTCACAACTTTTGCGAGCGAGTGAGCGATTATCTGGATCACTTCAGTTTCTTTATAGATAATCACAGTCCACTATTTCAACAGGTGAATGATCCTAATCTAGTTGTTCAAGATTCAGCCGGGAATAAGGTTATGGCCCAATATGTAGAGCTCGACAATAAAACAGGCAGCCTCAGGGAATTCTATGTTAAGGCATACATAGGAATTTCACCCAAAAAGGCTCCAAAATACTGGCTTTTCTTCCAAGTATCTGTGCCACCCCTTGGTTGGAATACCTACTTCATTTCTAAAGCTTCACATAAGGGTACTTGTTAAATATGCTTCTTAGCAGTAGTTCTATTCCACAAAATTCTCATACACTTACAGTTAGTTGAGTAAACTTATGAATTAGAGAGTTATTGTCAGTGCCATTTCTGTATAACATTAGCCTAAATACACAGGGAATACTGGAAATGCATATGGATCTATGGTAAATCTTCCACAGAATGAAACCATTACAGTTGGACCAGGAAACTTAAGGTTGTCTTTTTCATCAAATTCTGGACAACTTGTGCGCATGTTCAATTCTGAAACGGGGTAACTCCTTTCCTTGTGCATGGAATTACCCTTTAATTTGTATTTCTCGATAGATGATGAGCTAGTTATGTGTTTTCGTCAGGCTGATGTACCTGTACAACAAAACTTTTTGTGGTATGATTCAAGCAATGAATACTTCATGGGTGGCCAGTTATGGAATTCTGCAGGATTCATTTGGGATGAACTGTAAACCGTGAAACTTGCTGCCATTGATTATCGTATCCAGTGTTCCGGTGCTTACATTTTTCGACCAAATGGTTCTTCTCCAACGGTTGCATCTAGATCTGTGAGTAATGATTTAACTCAGCTAAAAATGCTGCTTTTATTTAGTCTCATGGTTTTTTATGGGCATTAGTTCCAACCTTAACAATGTTGCAGGTAACTTTGAGAGTTATACGTGGTCCACTTCTTGATGAAGTTCACCAAACATTTGATTCATGGATCTATCAGGTTTGCATTTCCTAGGATTTCAAAATCAAACCTTATTTTGGTGGAATGACCTGATGTTCTTCTTATCACCATAAACACTATCACTTCAAGAATTTGAAGCAAATGGCAGTTGTCGTCCTTGATCTCCATCTTCCTTCATATCCAATGATCAATACAGTAATCTTCTATTTTGTCAGGTCATTAGAGTTTACAGGGAAAAAGAACATGCTGAATTTGAATATACTGTAAGCCACCATTACCCTTCTTGTTATGATCTATGTTTAGTTTCATCTTCAAACTTGCTCAATCAACCTCATTTTGGAACCTGAATGAAAATACATTTAATCATTTCAATCGAAGATTAGTGGAGTTCCAGTTAATAAGCAGGGGAAAGAGGTCATTGCACAACTAACAACTAACATGGCCACAAAGAAAATGTTCTACACCGATTCCAATGGAAGAGACTTCTTGAAACGGGTAACTCTTGAGGCGGCCTGCTTATTATGCCACATTTTACGATTGATTAGTATTAAGTTAACTCTAATCTTTGTTGCCAATTGTTTGTTAGGTTCGAGACAGCAGAACTGACTGGTCTCTTCAAGTTACTCAAACCTGTATTTGGGAACTATTATCCAGTAAACCTTCCTATTTTTATCCACTCACAAATGAGTTTTCTTTCAGCATACAGCTAAATTTTACTGCGTCTTTCTCACTATCAGATTAATCTGGGAATCTTCATAGCTGATAACAAGTCTGAGTTCTCTGTTTTGGTGGATCGTGCAACGGGAGGATCCAGCGTTAAAGATGGACAAATGGAACTCATGCTCCATAGGTCGAACTAAGTACCTCTATGTGATTCATGCTGTATAATGCCAAGTTACCTTATACTTTGGTGTCCTGACATTTGCTATGCTTGTGCCATTATCCAGACGCATGAAATGTGATGATGGCCGTGGAATGGATGAACATCTTGATGAGTTGGTTTGTGTTGAAAGCATATGTCGAGGACTCACCGTATAGTGCTGCTTCTTCTTTTTCCCCTTTTGTTTCCCTGAGAGTACTGCTCTACTTATTCTGATTGTTCATAGTTACCAAAATGCTAGTTCTCAAACAGGTTCGAGGGAATTAGTACGCGAATGTGAACCGATTGGGTAGAGGAGGTCGTTGGCGCAGAACAACTGGTCAGGAAATCTATTCACCTCTTCTTGTGGCATTCAGTCATGAGGTAACTGAACTTGGTTTTTTGCATTGTTCACAAAGTGGAATTTCCAGTCAAGTCAGCTGTATGTTTGATGCTGCAGAAATCAGGGGACTGGAAAAATTCTCATGCAACCAAGGCTACAACAATGGAACCAGGCTATAGTTTGCCCCCTAATGTTGCACTGATTACCCTGCAGGTGATCTCTTTTGAAACATTTTTCACCATATTACACTTTATCCACTTCTTCTTCTAACATTAACCTTTGCAGGAGTTGAATGATGGAAGTGTGCTTCTTCGCTTGGCACATCTCTACGAGGTATAACTTTTTACGCTTTTCATCCTAGAAAAATAGTCATATTTACTATCAGTTGTCGAGATTCTTGCTCCAAACATCTAACTTTTGGCTTTGATTAATATAGGCTGGTGAAGATGCTGAATTCTCAACACTAAACAAAGTAGAACTGAAGAAAATGTTTCCTGGGAGAACAGTAAGTAAACACAATGGTTTGTGCTACAAATGATATTCTGAATTGCTGACCGTATTTAAGTTGAAAAGTTGATCTGCCACAACTGCAGATAAAATCGATTGAGGAGATGAGCTTATCAGCAAACCAGTTGAGATCCCAGATGAAATGGAAGGATTGGAGAGTTGAAGGCGACAAAGGAAAAGAGCCTGAGGCAGTTCGGGGTGGACCTGTAAGTCCCTCCCAACTTATTGTGGAACTCGGCACTATGGAAATTCCAACTTTCCGGCTGAGGACGGAGGTCCGCCGCATGGTTAGGTTTGAATACAAGTGTCAAATTCAATCCATTGTTAAAGACCACATCAGAATGAAATTTATTTGATTGCCATTTCTGCAAAACCTACCAAGTTTTAAAGGATGGCTTCGTTTATGTGAACCATTTTTTACCCAAGCGAATTTCTGTCAATATTGAGCTTTAGCTAGAAGAGTACTTTCTGCATTGCTGGGAGTAAAATGGTTCGAATTCATTTCTACTGAATCTGAGCCAGATGAGCAAGAATCCTATAGGAAATCCCAATATTTTCCAAGCACTGGAAACCACACAAAGTGCATTAAAAATGAAAGCATTAACAACTTGGCAAGGGGGAAAATTGAACAAGAACACCCTGGTTGTTTTCCAAGTCAAACTGCGTAATTAGATTTAATATATCATCAACTTCCATCTAAGACAGAATCTAAACAAAAATCACCCCCTCAAGTAACAAAACGAGAAAACAAATTCTGGTCCACAAACATCCCTATTTCCTCTGAAACTCAACAACATTTTAAGAAGTTTATTTCTTCTTTCCGGCCTTGGCAGCATCTCCAGCCTTTGTCTGCAAAGTGAATAGTACATGATTTTATGAACCGGCAAAACAAATGTGAAAGAGAGAAAAATATGAACCAAGCTAGGAACTTGAAAAGAGATTCTCCGCCATATTACCTTCTTAACACCACGGATCTTCTTGGCTCTGTTCTTCCTTTCCTTGAGTTGTTTCCGAGATTTCTCTACCTTAGTATCCAGGCCATTCTGCATAAAAGTTTGACGATTGAAATACCGTAATATAAGCTACCTCAACTGTTTAACGCATGTTTGACAAGGGAAACTGAAAGGAACAATATAAAGTGTAGGCACTTATCCTCTGATTCTAAGCCCTGTAATAAACTGCACTGTAAAGAAGTCTGAAAAAATAACATCACACGAGTTTTCATCTTGTTCATTGAAACCATCCTTCCAAGAAGGAACAAGACGTAAAAGATAACCAGATAGATACTTCTGCGCCTAGCTTTTTCTGGCAGTTCATTTTCCAAATATCCAGTTTTTTAGTTGCTAAGAAGTACTTAAACCAGAAAAGAACTCCATTAATATTTATAAGAACTCAATGGTGTTCTTTGTTGGTAATCTCACTATGTGTCATCCAAAACTTTCCTAGTTTATACAAAATGTAATACCCAACATTATGAAGAAAAATGCAAGTAAAAGGTCAAACAATTACAAGTGGCACTCAAACAGCTGCAAAAACCTATTTATTGGTGGCAATACATAACACAATCACAGCTTTTTGTTCTGCAACAGTTTTAGATTTCTAATTGACCTCTCACAAGCACTTGCTCTAAAATTGATGAAGCTTAAGTGTTGTATTTTAACAGACAGAGAAGGTGAATTACCCTTATGAGCCGGTACTTGGGCTCGTACTTTTTCGCATTCTCCACAGAGTCATAGATCAAACCAAACCCAGTTGACTTGCCTCCTCCAAAGTGTGTCCTGAACTTGAAGACAAAGATAGCATTTGGGTCCTTCACCTCATACATCCTAGCCAATTTCTCCTTCAACTCGGCCTTTTTTCAATAACAAAAACCACGTATATTAGCACATTAGCACCAAAAAGACATGAGCTGAAAACCAACTCCACCCATCCAACTCATATACGGTACATTCCCACAAAGATTGCAATAACACACTATCAAACAGAATTAGCTCAGTAATTAATCAAGAACCCAAAAGTAAATATAGGGTTTCCTCGAAATCCATTCAACTAAAAAATAAATCCAAAAACTTTTATCTAACTGCCGATAGTTCCAGCCCGCGTCACAATTAGACTATCCATTCTCATTACTTTTCCTACCGATTTTCATAACATATTCGAAAAAAGATACACACCAATGCCCATAGAGCGACCAAAGAATAAACGCACATGAACTGACGAACAGTACGAACTATCAATACACAGCAAATGAAATAACCAACGAACACATGTTAAAGCATTGAGGAACTTAGATACCTTCGATACATTAGGCCGGCCTGGATGAAGGACGTCGATGACCTGTACCACCACCAAACCAGTAAATCAAAATGTGGCAAAAACAAGTTGAAGTAAATCACAGAGCAAATTATATCAAAAGATATGAATTTAGGGACCGACGAATTGCTTCCGGGAAAGAAGCCGGTTTGTCATGAACTTCCTAGTTCTGATCGTCACCGCCTTGTCCGCCATCTTTACTGTAAAGAATAACTAGCTGCTGTTTTCTTTCGGCGAGGTTGCCTTGCTCTTTGCTCAGTTCAGCTTGAAGCTTTACCTAGCTAGGGTTTGCTAAATTTGGGATATATACTTAATTGGATAATTTTAAAGTAGTTCAATTTTATTTAGCCCATTAGAAGCCCATTAGAGTTTGGGCCGACATTCGAAAGTAATGGGCTGTGCTATTTCAGGGCATGAGAAATTAGAATCTCGTATGTAAATTTCCTTTTTCTTTTCTTTTTTTCTTCCCAAGGATTTTTTTCATTTAAAGCTTTTTTCTTCACACAATTTTCATGACAAAGCGATTTCAGCTAAAGGATTCCATTTTACTGATTTTTTAAACCTTAATTTTTTTATTCCACTTTTAGTCTCTCCCTTACATTTTCGGCAATCAAAATAGTTTTACTTTTATCTATTTATTGTTATGGTCATTTCTAACATAAAAAATAAAAATATAATAATTTATCACATTTAATCATTAGTCAAACATATTCTTTATTTAATCATGACTTGTATATGATTTGTTTAGTTTATTTTATTATTTAAATCATCTTTAATATTCAATATATTTAGATCAAAGAACTCCAACTCAAAATGACAGGAGGATAGAAGAGTGGATAGCTAGCCTTAGTCTTCCTGTTGCTAGGCGCAAGGGGAAGCTAAATGGGCAGATTTAGCTTTCAATCATTTTTTTCTTCTTGAAAAGACTCTTGATGATCACAACTTTACCTAAAAAGATTGAAACCAATCATTTAAGACTTTTTAAACCCATCATTTATCCCTAAAAGTACACTTCATTTTCAATCAAAATCTTACCAATAAAAACGATTGAAACTAGTCCCTTAAGAATTTTCTCCAACAATTGAAGGTGTAGAGACATCTTGATATTTAATGTAAATATGCCCTTAATAAATTTAAAAATAAAATAAAAAAATGCCCCCTATCACTCGTATGTTGTTTGTGTTGAAGAAAACAATAAGTTATGAAAATGAAATCCTCTGTTTCGATATTTATATCGAAATATAATAGTTAAGCTTATAACTTATTATGTTTTGAAACACAGTTACAAATTGAAAATAGAGAACCATTTTACATAATCAAGCAAATTAATTACGAGACTGTAAAATCCATCAGAAAATGGCTGCCTGTAAAGATTCATCAACTTGTACATGCAGAACTAATACGTAGAAATCCAGCCCAAGAAGATGAAAAATTTGCAAGGGAAGAAGAAGAAGGAGTTTCTTTAGGGGGAATTTCACAATGCATAATTACTATCTGAATCAACCAGCATGGACCAAAGAGCATGAACATCTTCACATGAACACGACTTCACATCTTCATACAATACATATATCCCTCCACCTGATGAATCCAACAAAAAAACCATTGTTATGATGATGTTATTATGATCCATACCATGAATGAAGCAATCAAGAAGGAAGGAAAAATGAGGTGTACGTACGTTTTCTGCGAGTAGTGGAAGAGTGTCTGAGTCGGCACCAGAAGTTCTTGAAAGGGTAGATTAGGAGGGATCGAAGCCACCCCATTGGAATGAAGCAGTTGTGGTGAGTTTAATGACCATAGTTAGGTGAATGGTAGGAAGGAAATAATAATAACAAGGCTATAGGTATCAGAGAGTTTGATTCAGCTTAATTAGCAGGAATATTGCACTTCACTATTCCTTTCTTTGCTATATTAATCAAGAATGTTGCTCATAGACTTAAGCCCTTTACCCAACCATCAATTCAAAGAAAAAATAGGCATATTCTCTAGGTAATATGTCGCCTTCCATGAAAGATTATTTTTTTTTAAAAAAAGACGAGATGGAATTTTTTGATTGGCCCAAATAGTTAAACGTTTTCGAAAATGAAGGTAATAACCAAATATTACCATTTATGGTTAATATCTTGAAGGTGATTTTCTCCCCCTATATGTATAATTGAAACTTGCATAAGAAAAATCCTTGTTGAAGAAGCTGGAGAATTGTTTATTTTTGTATATATATAAGCAATCTACTGGTAATATGACTGTTGAATCAATAATGGAAAGGGTTTTAGAGAAAAATTACACTTCAAGAAAAGGAAGAGTGAGTAAACTACAAGAGATGCCAAGCATTGTTTGTTGCCCAAATATTACAACAGTTCTAGAACAAATTCAACAACACTCTATTAATATAATTGAACAATTCAAACACCTCATATGCAATTTTTTTTTTTGGTATCCATGGAGCCAAAATAGGCTTGAAAACAAACTAGAAGAACTAACTGCCTCAAAAGTAGGCCTCTGAACCTGGTCTTTTAGGTGATTCTTTGAGAAAATGAAAACGAATTAAAAAATTTGTTGTAAGCTTTGTCGAACTATCAACGCTTTCATTCTCCTCCTCTTTGAGGGTGTGGCTGAATTCAATTTGCGGCCTTCTTTGTCAATTAGTTCTGTTATTTATCTCCTAATGAGTTCCTCCGACCTCAAGAGAGGCGTTTGCAAGGGAAGACTTGCATATGCAAAATTTTCAAGGGGATTAACTAAAATTAACAATTATACAAATGCATCTGTACAGTTTATAGAATGAATGTAAAAACCCACAAATGCTAAGAACGTCGCAAAGGCAAAAGCCCATCCATCCAGCAATACTAGACAGATTGGCCCATATATGGTAACTATGTAAGTGTTTAGTAAAAGAAAACATTTGGTAGGCCCAAAAATGGTAAGAAAGGAACAAAAAACACCCCATACATCAACACGTCACATGTAAAAATTTTGGATATTGTAACGTACTGTGTAGTGTACTTCCATCCAAAGCGCGGGAATCTCCATAGACGGTTAATAAGGAAACGGTCTATTTACGTGGCTGTTTCCTTTTGTCGCCACGTGTCCTATCTTGTTATGGTCACTCCCCCTGGTTCTTCCCCAAACTCCCAAAGCAGAAGACCCTAGGTTCCCTGTTCAGGGATCCAAGATCATCAACAATGGCGTCGCAAAATCGAGTTCCGATGTATCCGGAGATCATCGATGTTGATCAGGAAACTCCCCTTCCCCAGTCCTCCTCACGGCCTAACATGTATCCCACCATTGACATGAAAGATCTGGTCGAGAATCTCTTCCCGGACAATGACGAAGCTGCCAATGGAATCCCCGACTATTCCCCTTCTGCGCCTCCGGAATCCATCGAGGAAACCATCCTCACTGTTCCGGGCGCCATCCTCCATTTGATTGACACGCAATACTCCGTCGAGCTCGCTACTGGCGATTTGGTCATCCAACGTCTCCGCCAAGGAGACAATACAGTCGCCGTTCTAGCCAGCGTCGCCGACGATATCCAGTGGCCTTTGACCAAGGATTTGGCAGCCGTTAAACTCGATCAGTCGCATTACTTCTTCTCCTTTCGCGCCCCGAAAGAGTACGATGACGATTCGGACTCTAGCGATGATGAGAAAAGTGAAAAAGAAAAGAAAAAGAAAAAGAAAAAGAAGAATAAAGATAAGAATAAAAAGGAGCCGGAAAATGACTCGCTAAATGTCTTGAGTTATGGAATGACGATCGCGTCGAAGGGTCAGGAGGAGTTACTGAAGCAATTAGATGGGATTTTGGAAATATCCAGTACATTTTCGGTCCAAAAAGTCGATGACAAGGCGGTGGCGCAGTTGGGTGGGGCGGTGGCAGGAGAAGTATCTCCTGCGGATTTGACGTCGGAGAAGAAGAAGGAAGTTTTGGAGGAGCGTTGCGCCGCATATTGGACCACTCTTGCGCCTAATGTAGAGGATTATAGTGGGGTTGCGGCCAAGCTTGTAGCAGCAGGATCAGGGCAGTTGATAAAAGGGATTTTGTGGTGTGGAGATGTGACTGTAGATAGATTAAAATGGGGTAATGAGATTTTGAAAACAAGAATGACCACAGGGACCAAGGCTGAAGTTAGTCCCGAGACCTTAAGAAGGATACAAAGGTAGGATCTTTAGCTTTTCTTGTCAATTATTTTCATTTCTGCTAATGTGAAGTTTTGACTTATGAAAGAATCTGAGCTGTTTGTCGATACATTTTGCTTTTTAGGAGTTCAACACACATGCTAATATGGCTAGAAATTTTACAGACTGATTTTAAGTTCAAGCAAAATTGTCCAGGTTATGATAGTTCTACTTATTTTTATTTTGAAGGGTTAAGAGAGTGACTAAGATGACTGAGAAGGTAGCACTTGGGGTCCTCTCTGGAGTTGTAAAAGTTTCAGGTTTCTTCACTAGTTCTGTTGCAAACTCGAAAGCTGGAAAGAAGTTCTTTGGCCTCTTACCAGGGGAAATGGTCCTTGCGTCTCTGGATGGATTCAGTATGTGCTCCTTCAAATTTTCTCTTCAGATTTATGTTTGAATTGTTTCTGTACATATTGATTCCTTGAAGAAAATTACTTTTTGATTTCCAGAAATATCTATAGTTGATGAACCAGATACACTTCTAGTCATGTAAGCCTTAACTATAGGTCAAAAAAGGTAAGTCCGCTAGCTTTGCACAGTCACCCAGCCTGTTCACAACTAAAGATTGCGAATGGTGCTGCATATGAGTTTCTGGTTTTTCATTTCAGGATTGCTACATGAAGGTAGAAAACTTTAAAGTATAAAATAAGAAGACAAATAAAACGTTAAGATGGCTTGACCAACTTTGCTCTTGTTTGAATTTATTGTGGTGAGCCTTTTGGCCAGTTTGGAGATGGGACATTAACTACATAATTATTCAGCTAGTGATCCTTCTATAACCTGTAGGCACTGACGAATAAATTTAGACTTACTGCTGGTGATTGAAGCTGTCTTCTGATGATAAAATTTAGTGAAGATTGGCATGTTAAAGAATGACACAAAGAGGAAACTAATGCATTGCAAATGTTTGAATAGTAGAGAACTGTATACTAGGCATGCTATGAAACACGAGATGTATACTTTTTCTCTGGTTCTACCAGAGCTCTAGCTGATATGATTGCCCAAAACATGTGTATTACTATGTGTTTTTGTAAAACTTAGCTGCATATCCATCTGGATGTGAGCTCATGTCAGTTCTTCAAGGGCTTTTAGAATCAGATTTCTACCTTTCCTGCCCTTTTCTGGTATATTTTTTACTTCTTTGCTTTTTATCAGGTAAAATCTGTGATGCTGTCGAGATAGCTGGAAAGAATGTTATGTCAACCTCATCCACTGTGACAACCGGACTTGTCTCCCATAGGTAATTTTGAAGTGTCTCACTTTTAAGGTTGCATACTGAATGAAGAAGTAAGATACACATATTTTTAACCTGATATGTCTCATAGATCAACTTTCTTTTGTAGCATTATCTAGGATGAAAACAGTTTGATGAGTCATGTAAGACTGATTTTATTTTAAGTACAACGCACGCATTGCTTGTCTTTCTGAATTCTTTAAGCATTTGACGTGAAATTTTCACAATATTGCTACTTTTCCAACCTGTATGTTCCTTTTTAATATAACATGGAACTTATAAAAGAGCTAACTTTGCTAGAGCAACATATGGTGAATATCCTAGTTCTCTTCTTTTTTATTTTTTTCTACAGCTGCATAATAGAAATGCAAACAACTCTAAGTCTTTAATCTTTTATTCTTCAGATTTCAGTAATGTACAATACATTTTAATCAGTAGAAGCATGTAAAGCGTTAATAAATTATTCTAGTAACTATTGCCTTTTGATCTGCCATAACTAAATACAATAACATATGAGGTTGTGCTTTTGTGTTTTGCAGGTACGGGGAAGAAGCAGCTAAGGCGACAAGTGAAGGGCTGGATGCTGCTGGCCATGCCGTGGGAACTGCATGGGCTGTGTTTAAGATCAGGAAGGCCCTGAATCCAAAAAGTGTGTTGAAGCCAAGTTCATTGGCCAAATCAGCCGTCAAATCTGCCGTAGCTGAGAAATTAGCTAAGAGTTCCAAGTAATAGCTGCTGATCAGTTCTTTGATTGTGATTTTCCCAGTGATCGCAAAGAGACTCAGGTTCGATACGGGTCTCCTATCCTCGATTCCTGGACAATCCAGTAAGGGATAGAAGGACTCCTTTACTTATTGTAAAGAACTTGTGTAGATGCAATATAATTTAGGTAAACCTTCCATTTGATTTTTTGAAATGCGGTACTGATTCAGATATCAAGCTTCAAAACTGAACTTGAATATGGGATGTTCACAAGTAGTAAATTGGTGTTCTTTGCTTGATTGTAATTCTTATATTGTAGATATGATGCATATAGAAATGGTGGACAACTGTAGCATTGTTTCATAGGAGAATTGCAATCGAGTAAACAACGTAGCTGCTGTATTTCTGACACTTATATTGCAACTTTCAGCCCTAATATGGAGGGTGTTAGGGGATCAGCTTGGGGGGTTTTCTTTTTATGACTGGGGAATAAGTGAATTCTATCAATTATCATAAGTTTGGTAAACATCACTTTCTTCATGGATCTTTATAGTCTTATAATATAACCCTAGACACCGTAGCTTTTCCTTTGAACATGAACAACCCGGTTGTCTACCTGCCCATTTCTTTAAACCACTTGGTCTTATTCTAACTTGTAGCTTTTATTCTAAGAGTAGCATTTGCTGCCCTTTTGCTTTTGCTTTTGCTTTTTTGCCATACTTGTCCTATTTCTCTTATCCTAATGTTTCTCTAGTTGATTTTGGATGAACTTTACCCAGTATATGATTGAGCAGTGATGCCTTTAGCCAGTACATGATGATGAAATATAACTTAGCAACTGTAGCTGTGTATTAGAAAGCACTAAAGTTGGCAGTCTGCAGCCCTTGGTGATAAGTATGGGATCAAGAACTTTCAAAGAAATGATCCCTGGAGATCTTCCTCTTTCTTATTTATTGGATTCTGATATGGTTCAATTATCATCTGTCTAGACAAGGACATATGTTATGCAATTAGTAAATACTATGTTTTGGTCAATTTGAAGAGCCCTTTTTAACTTTGTTATAGCCACTAACCCAAAAGTTTAGATTAAACTCAGGTCATTCCCAATTTGTACCACAAGCTTTTCTTAATTACTCCGAATCAAATTCTTGGTTGTGATGAACCTCGCATGCCAGAAACCAATGGTGAAAAAGCAGAGCTTCTTTCTGTCTTTCTTTTCTTCTTGGATTTTAGTTTTACCCCTGATTCCAGCTGCCTGCAGCTGGATAAGCGTGGTAGGATAGGATATTACCATAGTGACTTAGTCGTTATCTTTAAAGGTCGTGTATTCGAATCTTATAAGGGTTGAAGTAAAAATTCTCAATCACAAACTTCCAATTGTGGTGGTAGCCACAGATGATGAGCATATGGGTTGAATTGAAGCAATGTCGTTGCTGCAAATAAGCTATCGGTCTTGAAATCTTGATTGTTTCCATGAACAAAAATGCGCCACAAAATAAACTATAGTGCAAAGAGGTACAAGACTTGCATTAAAAATATTAGTGGGAAGCAAGCATTTACATATGTTTCAAAGAGCTTCAATAAAAAAAAACAAAAATGGGCTGCCTCCAAAATTTTTACCATATTTTTTCTTTTGAGTGGCCGTCGTGGTTTTTAAATTTGAAGCCACAACCCGTAAAAGCAACGTTGGGAAGAAATGGTTGGTCCATTACTTTGATTGTGGATGCCTGAAGTGGAGCCACAAAGCTTGTGTTTTAGAGGCTGAAAGCCACTTCCCAAGTCAAAATTCTAATTTTTATATTACCATTACTTTCGGTTCATCCAATATAGTATTATTTACCTTAATTACAGCCTCCATGGCAACTAACTTCTTTAGGGTACAGCTTAGAAGCTTCTCATCTTTAAAGCTGCCGCAGTTTTATACTAGCTGGTTGATTCTATGGAGACTATTGGCTCAAGTTCTTGATCTTGAATTCTTTCACTAGGAATTTAAGTGCAGAACAAATGAGCACAGAATACTGAGAATCTAACCAACGATTCCATAACGTTGTTTGACATTATCTTTGGTTTTTAGCATACACGTGTTTGGAGATCTCGAATGACAATCTTACAGAAGAAGGGTTTTAGGATAGAGTTTCTTGGGATTCTTTAAGGGATAGTGGCATTATCAACTTCTTTTTGGAATCTGATTAATAAATCCTCCTATAGTGCACTGTAAGAAACAAACAAGAAAGAATTAATGGCCCTGTTTGAGTATCATCACATAGCACCACAGACCAAGGTTGGTGGGGAGTGGCCATGGCCATGGCCCTGTTTCTGTAGTTTATAATTTAGGTGTAAAAATTACAAGTGAGACAAGATTCCATGGCCCTGCCTGCTGCTTTGGCTCAAGAACTTAACAAGTCTAGAATAGTAGAAGTAACATGATTTGTTCAGTTTCTTGTTGGAAAGATGATAGATGTTCCAAGATTGAGTACATGTTCCTGGGATTTCTTTCTTGATTTCAGATACCAAAATGGTCAAATCAAATGAGTGAAACTACAGTTAAGGGAAAAAAGAAAGGGAATTTCTGGATGAGGAATCAGTGAATAACACCACACCTCCCACTTTTGAAGCAAATGTGCCTCCAAAAAGTGGGAATCGACAGTTATACACTAGGGTGGAATTAGTCCACCAATGCATGCATGACTTAGTAGCCCTTAAAATCTTTCTTCTTTTCCAGTTTTTTTTCACACTCCTTTAGTTTATTACCTCACCACTATAACTTAGCTGTTTTGATTCGAAACTAAGGACGAATGAAATGAGTCATTAGGGAAGCTAGAGCCCTTTTGTCCACTTTCAGACTCCACTGTTCTTGATCGAGGAAATGGTGTCCTTGCTTAGAAGTTTTGTTCACAGAATCTTTGGTTCTACTCATTCTTGTAACCGATCGCCTTGCATCAGGAGAACTTTCAATGGGGATGTTGAAGGTGAAGAATTTCAGGATGCGAGTACTCGTTGTCTGTCATCATACTACAGTGTTTTCGTGGTTCGACTTGCAATCATGGTAGGCCAAGTAACATGAGGCTATACATGTCTATTTTCAGCCCCACAGTCAAGCAGGAACCATAATCATAGGTCTTGAAAGCAGTTCTAGAAGTAGAGATAGACATTGCTCAGGTGCCTGATATAGGAGTCTTGTCTAGAAAAATGATGAACCAATTGACTTTCACTTACTTATAGATAGTTGAGTTATCTTCTTCCTCCTCCTCCTCCTCCTCCTCCTCCTCCTCCTCCTCCTCCTCCTCCTCCTCGTAGTTGAGTGATTTGATGATCTCCAAGGGTACTGGAAACCTTCAATATGATTATAACACCACCATCTTTTCGAATTCTACTTTTTTTTTCATGTCCCTTTTGATTCTTGTCTTTCCTCTTCAAAATGTTGGAAGTAATTCAGGAATCTTTTGTGGCTATTCTGATTTAAGACATCATAGCTATAATGAAGCAGTCTCATAGTCTTGCTTCATGTTTACAGCTTCATTTTCATGCAGGTCATGCTGGCAATTTTGATTGGGATGCTTACTTTACTGACATGGCATTTTACAAGAGTTTATACAAGAAGATCTCTGAATACATTAGCCTATGGACTTCGCTTCGAACTCCTGCAGCGGCCATTGCTACGAATGTGGAACATCTTGAATTCAACGGTTGAAATCGCGACCGCGCAGGTGAAATTGTCAGAATACGTACTCAGGAGGTACAGCAAGCCAGTCAATCAAGCACAGCAAGTCGAGGTGGTTGCTCAGAGCTGATTCTTCTAGTTGTTGAGTAACTGCTCTAAATATTTAAGAAATCAATTCTTTTTTTCAAGGATTTCTGAATCTTCATTTGCTTTGCTTTTGAAACTTTAGCAGTTGTATGAGGCAATGAGGGATGTGACATGGGCATTGTTTGCGAGTCGAAGTTCTCTCAACTCAATAACAATAAATTACAGAAATGGTTTTGTTCAAGCTTTTCATAGAGATCACAGGAGCAATAACACTTACTACATTTTCTCTGATCTCACCAACTATTCCATCAGTGGGACTTATTATGCTGATAAGCTATCGTCTCGTGAAGGGTGGAATGATCAATCCATACAAGGAAACATTTCTGCAATCTGGTATAGAGAGCCTCTGAATCCTTCCACTGGCGAAAAGATCGGAAAAGCCAGGCCAATACCACCTGATGAGTTGATCAATATCGCAGGAATTTCACAAATTCCTGATGGTGCTGCATCCTGGCATGTAGCAGTAAGCAAGTATACAGATTCACCTCTTCTTTCTGCAGCACTGCCAGTTTGGGACTCCTCCAATACAAGCATAGTTGCTGTTGTAGGTGTTACCACTGCACTTTACAGCGTCGGTCAATTGATGAAAGAACTTGTTGAATTTCACAGTGGACATATATATTTAACCTCTCAAGAAGGTTGGCTGCTGGCTACTTCCACAAATTCTCCCCTCTTAATGAACACAACCAAGGGGCCAAAGCTTATGATGGCAGTGGATTCAGAAGACCCCGTAATACGATCAGGGGCCGAGTGGTTACAGAAAATTGGTGACAAGTTTCCTTCAAATCATGAAGTTCATATAGAGAATGCAAGGCTTGGACATCAGCTTTATTACATTGATTCATTTTTTCTCAACCTTAAGAGACTTCCAATGGTACTACACTTGCTCTTTTGTCACAGTGCATTCTGTATTGTTTTTAAAGCTGGCCATAATGCACCATAAATTCCATTATTCTAGCTTCTTTTCATGGTCAACATATGTTAACAAGCAAATCTTTGTAGGTGGGTGTTATTATCATCCCTAGAAAGTATATAATGGGCAAGGTGGATGAGAAAGCTTTCAAGACATTAGTTGTATTGTTATCAGTATCCGCCTGCATTTTAGTGATTGGATGTGTCTGCATCTTCTTGTTGACAAATGGAGTATCAAAGGAAATGAAACTAAGAGCTGCATTAATTAGTCATCTAGATGCAAGGAGGAAGGCAGAAGCATCAAGCAACTATAAAAGTCAGTTCCTGGCAAACATGAGGTAGGAGTCATATAATTGCTGCTAAACAAGAAAAGTGTCGATTTTTAACTGAAAAAACTTTCTGTATTACAATCATGCTTCCCTGAAATTTATAATAATAGGTTTAGTTTGTCCAATAATTCTGTCACAGAATTTGTGCATTCTTTTCTTCTCATTGCAGCCATGAACTACGAACACCTATGGCTGCTGTGATTGGACTCCTGGACATTCTAATATGTGATGATTGTCTTACCAATGAGCAGTATGCAAATGTTACCCAAATTCGCAAGTGCTCAACTGCTTTGCTTCGGCTTCTGAACAACATTTTGGATCTGAGCAAGGTGAGAGATGTAAAATATGTTCTTAAAGTTGCCTCTGCATCAGAAAATGAATAGTTAACCCCAAAATCTGCTCCAGAAGCTAAAAGTGTAATGATCATGAAATTATATTCCATTGAACAGTTCTTTTTAATTGGTTATGAGTACTCAGGTATCACCTTAGCTGCAATTTTCACAAAAATCTGACACCCAACCCTTTTCCATAATAGCCTACATTTTTAATGAATTTGTTTGGCAGGTTGAATCTGGAAAACTAGTGCTGGAAGAAACTGAATTCGACTTAGGCCGGGAACTTGAAGGCCTTGTTGATATGTTCTCTGTCCAGCGCATTAACCACAACGTAGAAATGATTCTAGACCTCTCAGGTATGCCATCATATTTATGTTTAACAAAGATATGTGTAGCGATGGAGATGTGCGAATTACTAATCTGCTTCTGTGTTTTCTGAGAAAATATTCCTGCTCATTTGCTAATTTCTAGATGATATGCCAAAAGTTGTCCGGGGAGATTCTGCTCGAGTTGTTCAAATCTTTGCGAACCTCATCAGTAACTCCATCAAGTTCACAACTTGTAAGTTTGATTTGGTCATCATCAGTAACCATGCATTGTTTCAAGGCGAACTTGCAGAAATAAAAGTCTCCTTCTGGCTTACAGCAGGACACATTATCTTGCGGGGATGGTGCGATCCTCCAAATCAAGCCACTAGCACCAGAATGTCTCCAACTACTCAAAAGGAAACCTGGTCAGCACACAGGATAAAGTTAAAGCAGCACAAAAGCCATGAAAAGAAGTCCTGCAAGAATGAAAACAAAATGGTTATTTGGTTTGAAGTTGATGACACAGGATGTGGTATGATAATCTCATTTACAAATCATGAAACATAGTTTTCTGATCCACCATGAAATCAAACTCATCTCTTCGCTTAACGAATAATGTAGGAATCGATCCAAGCAAATGGGAATCTGTATTCGAAAGCTTTGAGCAAGCTGATCCTTCAACAACTCGATTGTAAGTAAACTAAAGCAGGTCAACTAGTAATATGTATTCAAGCTGTTAGTTCTTTGTCATGCCAACTTATCTCTTTGTGTGTTGAAATTTCAGGCATGGTGGCACTGGTCTTGGTCTTTGCATCGTCCGGACCTTGGTATGTTTTAGTATATAGTATAAATTTGTATACTCCTGAAGCTTTAACTGATCCATCTACTGTAAACATCAAATCTAATTTAGTGCATAAGGGAGGAATACCACATATGAAACAAGAAAGTATGATCATATGCCTCAAAGGAAAAATTGAATGCATGTCAGCAAGCAACATAATAAGAACATGTTCTTCAATCCTATTGTTTTTGCCTTGTCTATATATATGTGCTGAGACCTGAGAGTGGTTCCAACAGGTTCACAAGATGGGTGGAGAGATCAAAGTCGTGAAGAAAAATGGCCCGGGAACTCTGATGCGATTAAACCTGATTCTAAGCACCCCTGCAGATCTTGATGGTGGAGGAAAGAATTGCCAATTCAATTTCCAAGAACAAGAACCAACTGTAAGTAGATTATATGGTGTTCTTTTAATTCTCACAGAAGAGAAGTGATGAATTGCTACCTTATAACTGGTAACTGATCAGCATAAAAACATTTTTACTATGTTGAACTATATAAAGAACTTTGCCATATGAGAACTGAGCTTGTTTAGTCTGATTCATCTGGCCAAACTGGAATTTGGATGCAGATGTTGCTTGCGCTTAGCGGTAGAATGGGTAGATTGATTATGACACAATGGTTGCGGAAAAATGGTTTGTACACGCACGAAGCATCTGAATGGAATGAACTGACACAGATTCTTCAAGAACACTTCAAAGCAAATCATGGGCATAGAAATGAAGGTTCTGATGCAGAGGAACAGAACAGAAATGGCATCAGGATCACAACTGTTATAATAGTCATCGATATCGGGCTTCTTGACTTGACAACAGATATATGGAGAGAACAGTTGAGTTACCTAGACATGTACTGTAGCAGAACAAAGTTCGCCTGGGTTCTGAACCATGACACATCCAATACCATTAAGGCAGAACTTCGCCGGAGAGGCCATTTGATAATGGTAAATCGACCGCTTTACAAGGCGAAAATTATTCACATTCTGGAAGCTGTGATGAAGGATCAGAACCAGGAGGTGCAGCATTATATGACTGCTCTAAGCACTTCTGTAGTAGTAGAAGGACATGTGAGTGAATGTCATGAAATTGATGCGACTTCCAGCTTTGCTGATTCTGACAAATCAGAACAAGAGGATCCTGTTCTTGTAAGCCCACCTCATGTTTTGGAAAAAAGAAATGAACACTTTGGAGAAACCTCACCCTGCCAAAATAGGATTTCCAGGAAACGGTATGTAAATTTCAGAGAAGCACATTTTCAAGAAAATGGTTGCAGCTTAAAACATACAGGCCAAACAAGAACGAATGAGCAACAGCTGAGTAGCAAATGCCTGAAAGATCAAGATACAGACTGCACATGCAGATTCGAGAATGAACAAAAAGCTTTAGAAGGATTAAGAATATTACTTGCAGAAGATACTCCAGTTCTGCAGAGAGTAGCAACCATAATGCTGGAAAAGCTAGGAGCCGAAGTTGTGGCTGTAGGAGATGGACTGCAGGCAGTGGATACTCTGAAATTTATGTTCCATTTAAATGGACCTCCCATAGAAGAAGAAGACAACATAAAGAGAGGACAGCCTCTGCTACCATTTGACTTGATCTTAATGGACTGTCAAGTAAGTAAAGAACTCTTTTGAATGATCATCTCAGAGCATCATACACCTAAAAAGAAGCTGTGAAATCATACTATCTTGTTTATGTGAAATCATACTATCTTGTTTATGTGATTGTATTTTTTTCGACAGATGCCGAAGATGGATGGTTATGAAGCAACAAAAGCAATAAGAAAATCAGAACTGGGAACAGGTCTGCACATCCCAATTGTTGCACTAACAGCTCATGCAATGTCATGCGATGAAGCCAAATGCTTGGAGGTGGGCATGGATGCTTATCTCACGAAGCCAATTGACAGAAAGTTGATGGTTTCAACTATTCTTTCTTTAACTGAGAGACCATCCCAACAACACTAAATACAAACAGGACTGACTGACTTTCAACCTGCAAAAGTTCAAAAAACTGCTGTTTGATTTTTACAAGAGAAAGAAGCCAGTGAGAAATTGTATTGCTTAAGTTGAGAAAATTTTGGATGTAAAAACTTTGCAGCTGTGTACAGATTAAGTCATGTTTCAGTAAGATTTTGTTTATATTATACAGGTAGTATTATGTAACAAAGTTTGCCAAGCATTCTAACTATTAGTTGGTGCAACCTAATGAAATAGAATGAGAAAAAGCAAAAACGAAAATATAATATATATATATATATAACATTGAGAACCACCATGGTAGAGGAAAGTTGAAAAAATGGCCCAACAGGGAAATATCATGGATGAAAATGATGGCCATATAACAAAGTGGAAAACCATATAGAGGATAAGGGAAAAATGGCCCATGCAGGTCTCGAACCTGCGACCTTCGCGTTATTAGCACGACGCTCTAACCAACTGAGCTAATAGGCCTTGATGTTCAAGCTGCACATTTAATTCTCGTACTTTTTCCAGGTGTCGATTCCATCCATAATAATACAGTTGGATGAAGAAAGCATTCCCCAGTTTCAGTCATGCGGGAACGCCGGGAAGACTATGAGGTTCTTTCTATTCACGATCTCTTATTCTATCTTCTTCTTCATTTGAGCTGATGACTGTTTTATTTTTCTGTTTCGCCACTTGTGTTAGATCTCTACAATTATTGTTACTCCGCTGTAATTTCCTTGTGGTGATTGTAGTTTTTTGCATTATTCTCCCGAAAACCCTAAATTCCGACATTTAAGAAATTTGTTGCTTAAATATCTGGATATTTCTCCTTTGAAGCGTCTTATTGATTAATTTCATCATAGTTGTGAATGGTGATGCAACCGTATGAATCATTTTGAAAATAATAAAACGGACAAGTGGAGGAATATTGGACTCTTTAGGTTTTGAGGATCATTTCTTGGGTTGGCTTAGCAAATTTGTGGTAATCTTAAACTAGTCATGCAAAAAAAAAGAATTTGATAAGAGCCCTTGTTTAGTATCTTCGGAGAATCTGTGTTTTGAATTAAGTAAAATCTAAAACCCCCAAAAAGGCTTTAGGATGGAAATTATCTGATCCAGTGCTACTGTGAACCTTTAAATTCTCTCTTTGTAAGATTGATTGTACAGGGAATTCATTGAAGAAGCAGCCTGGAATGCGTCCTAACTGTAATGATTGTGTTGTGATTTCAGAGTGATGTGAAGAAGCAAGCTGCTGCTGATGTTATGTTTCATTATTCCAAATTTGTTATGGCATGTATTGGAAACCATGTTCGACCTTGTGACATGAGGTTGCATTTGATGAAGGTAATTTTGCTGTTTTTTAAAATCTGTTCTTAGCAGGTATTGGGACAGTTAGTAAATTTATAACATTGCTACAATGCATCTATACATGTGATAATGCATTCCGAATCTGCCAGAAATGTGGACAGTTACTGTTGGAGGTGCTATCACTTTTTATAACCATAGTGTTTAAATAATGATGGACAAGGATTAAGTATTCTGTGTAGTTGTATCTTTGGAATCACTTTTTGGTGCCGTTTTTCCTGTAATGTTCATTTTTAGCATGGGTCGAGGAAGGGTTTTTTTTGTTTATGATCATTTGACTTGGCTTGGGGATTATGTATTCTGTGTAGTTGTCTTTTTCCCATCAATTTTTGGCTCCGTTTTTCCTGTAATGTTCATTTTTAGCATGGATCTGTGAAGGGGGTTTTTTTTTTTTTTTTTTTTTTATGATCATTCAACTTGGCTAGAGGATTGCATTGCAATCATTCAATTTGTTGAATAGGATACTAGGAAACATGTTATTTAAGTGTTTTTGTTCTCTGATCTTTGTACCATAGGGGGGAACAAACAAATGAATTCATTGTATGATATTCTCTCTCATACTTATCTAGAAATTCTACAGGAGATTTCTGGTCTGCCCACCAAACTGAAGGACTTTCGTGTGTCGAATACCATAACAGATGCAATAGGAGAGACGTCGAGTTCTGGCACTTCCAGGCTTGATACATAGAACAGACAGCTTTATAGCACTCTGAAGAATGGAATCATAGCTATTTAGTGTTTGTTAGTTTTGTGAATGTTCGTTCTTACTTGTGTCTATATTCTGCAGCATATGTTTTTACCCGTTGCAAAACACTGTCTACCTTTTGGATTTCAGCTAAACAAAGCCACTACTATTCCCCTTTGGTGTTTTATTGTCTATATTTACTCGCATCTTTTGTTTGAGCAAAAGAGTTAATTGCATTTAGCGCCTATAGGTTTGAAATATTACAGTCACCCACATATATGGTGAAAGTATAAATTTTCCCTTCACTGATTGGAAATTACAAATACACCCCTTGATTGAATGAAACGACAATTTATCATTTTTAAAGGGGAAAAAAACTTGGGTGCATTGATTTTTTTCACTTATATATATATATATATATTTTTTCCTCTTTTGTTTAAAAAATATAAATTTGGATAAACTTTTTTTCCTTTGCACGAACTCAATGATTAAAATACGTTTATTAAAAATATTTTGATTAAAAAAATAAAATAATAATTCAGAGATAATTGTTAAATATATTTGATAATAAAAAGTTACCGCCTATTAAGAGGTCTAAATCTATAATATAAATTTTAATTATTAATTTTTTTATTACTTATCTATTATATTTATTCAAATATTGTTATATTTTGCTTATATTATTAATTTTTCTTCGCTTGGTAAAAAAATCAACTTGGAAGGGTATATGCGAAAAATAAGTATACCCGATGGGGCGCAAACTAAGAAAACAAAAGTATAGAGGTGGGATATGAAATTTCGTGCGAAGTCAACGTGACGCCCTTTTCGTAGCCCCAACGGCTAGTCCGTAAAACGGTAACCCTACAACGGTCAAATGATTCAAATCTCTTCCCTTCCATCCTGCTAAATTCCCTGCTTTCTGCTCCTCCTCCTGTCCTCTTCCTCAATTCTCCCTCTCCCTTTCTCTCCTAATTTTCTCTGATTTCAGCAGTCTCCCTCCATTTTTGCACTGAACTCACTAAGTGTAGATTTTGCCCTCGTCCACATTCCACATCCTTTCATCATCTTTGTAGCCATTTGAAACTTCAAAAATTTTCAACCCTTTTGAAATTGAAGATGTTGCAGGAGATGTGGAATGCGCCACCTGGCTTCAGACCCACAAAATCTGCTCCGTCTTCGCCTGCGAAGCCTGTCGGTGTCTCAAGAACTCGCTCTGAGGCTTTCCATGTCGCTCACAAAGTCCCTGTTGGTGATACACCTTATGTCAGAGCCAAAAATGTCCAAGTAAGCCTTCATTTTGTTCTTGTCTTTCCAATAATTTCTTCTGGTTGCTTCATTTTTCCAGTTAAGTTGATGTGTCATTGATAAAAAAAATTTTGATTGTTTGCAGTTGGTGGATAAGGATCCAGAAAAGGCAATACCTTTGTTCTGGGCAGCCATTAATGCTGGGGATAGAGTAGACAGTGCTTTGAAAGATATGGCAATTGTAATGAAGCAGCAGAATAGGGCAGAAGAAGCCATTGAGGCTATTAAGTCACTGAGAGTTCGGTGTTCGGATCAAGCTCAAGAGGCTCTTGACAACATTTTGTTAGACCTCTACAAGGTACATTTAGTAATTGGTTTTGATGTCTCACTTCTTTGCTGTTTAAAAGTTTATGATTCTTGAGTGTTATAACTAGCATATTAGCCCTTGCTGATTCATGACAATTTTCGAACCATTGTAATCTTCAGAGATGTGGGAGATTGGATGAACAGATTGGATTATTAAGGCATAAGTTGTTCTTAATTCAACAAGGAATGGCCTTTAATGGGAAGCGCACAAAGACAGCAAGATCTCAAGGGAAGAAATTCCAGGTCTCAGTTGAGCAAGAAGCGACTAGATTACTGGTAATGATACAATGATGAAGTTAATAAACTTTTTTCCCCTTAACTTCTTGATTGTTACTACTACTGACTAACATGGAAAACTACATCCCATGTTGCAGGGAAACTTGGGTTGGGCATTAATGCAGCAAAACAATTATGTTGAAGCAGAAGATGCTTACAGGAGGGCTCTGCTGATTGCACCTGACAACAACAAGATGTGCAATCTGGGAATCTGTTTAATGAAGCAAGGGAGGATAGGTGAGGCCAAGGAGAACCTTAGAAAAGTAAAACCAGCGGTTTCTGATGGCCCGAGAGGCGTCGATTCACATCTCAAGGCTTATGAGAGAGCGCAGCAAATGCTCAGCGACCTTGAGTCTGAGATGATGAATAAAGGTGGAGACAGGGTCGAACAGAGCAAGTTATTTGATGCATTTCTTGGTTCTTCAGCAATCTGGCAGCCTCAGCCTTGCAGGGAGCATGGCAGTTTGTCTTCTTCCACCGCAGCAGATTCAGCAAATCCCAAGGATGAATATGCTAACGAGAACATTAATTCCACTAATGTTATGGCGAAACAAATGGCTCATCCTATTATGCAGAAAAGTGTCAAACCAAATGTGGGTTCTTATGGGAATTTGCTCAATATTGATGCACAGCCATTTTATTCATCAAAGTTGTTCTCCAAGGATCAACATATGCAATTTCCAGAAACTCTCAAGAGAACTAGGTCTAGTAATGCTGCTCACTCTATGAGGTCCATGGAAATTGGAGATTGGAAGATGCCGCCTACAACAGAGCCAGAAAATAAGGTTCGAAAATGCTCGATTTCGCCACGGGGCAAAGACGGGGATAAGTTTGCAGATTTGTTGCTACCAGATAGTAAAGACTTTGAAGAGGCAATACTTGCTGCAGTATTATGTTCAACAGAAGAACCAAGAAAGGCTGTGGATCATCGTAGCAATGATAATGGCGGCACACCCCAGAGAAAGTTTGAGAAAAGATTGAAGGTTTTTCAGGACATCACACTGTCTTTGAGTCCTAGGGCCTAACCCAGAAATTTATTATAGTAGCAAAACCAGTAACTTTTAACTTTTTTAATTCATGATTTATAAGCTTGGAGATGAACTTTTTCTCCTTATTATCATTCCCTGTTTCTGGAGCAGCAACATGGCTTAAATTAGTTATTATTGTAATACTAGGAGGATATTGATTTTGCCTTGTGCATTGATGTAATAATGACTAATTTTTCATAATAATATTTTCCTGTTACCTGCTAACTTCTCTTGATTTCTCGTTTATGCTGAAATTACTAGCTAGAAAGAAGCATTGGATGAAATCTTGCTTTTATTTTTATGAAGGAACAGAGAAAGGCAGTAAATAAAGATTCTGCATTACAGCAAATTCATGAATAGTTCTCCAAGGTGCTTGCTTGGCGTACAATTTGATTGAAGGGGGATGATCCAGTTTACTTGACTCTTCTGTTAACTTCATAGAGATAACTGAGGATCACTACAGCTGCTGCAACGGCTACGCCGACTGCGCTCTGTACCAATGCTGTGTTGTTATTATTGACATTTAGTTTGAAGCAAGAGGAGGATGGTGGAGTAAATCCCAGCTCAGAAAGCTTCTTGTGTGAGGCTGCATAGTCTTTGAAGAAGGCATCCTCATCCTTTGTCAAGAATTTGAAGAATGCAATTGGTTAAAAACCCAGAACTAGTGCTAAAGCATCAGTACAGAAGAATTGAATTCTTAGATAACTTACCTTGGCATAAATTTCTACATATCTTCGAAATTCAGGATCCTTGACCAGAATGGTGTCAGTGGGAAGTTTCAATAGGCCTTCTGAATCCCCCTTCAGAAGCTCTCTGAAACATCACAAATTCGCAATATCCATTTATATCCTAGAACCATTTTTTTGATCATGTGATGCCAAATATATCAAAACACAGAATGCCAACTTTTATTCAATCTTACATGAAGTAAGAATTGTCAAATTTCAAAGGTTCGCGCGTCCAGGGGCCTTCAAAACCTGATCTCTCCTTATGAGCCTTACCCTGCAAAGACTCGAACTTTAGTTACGAATATCCATCCATAGTTTACTCTTCATATCAAAAGCAAGTTTCTGGTGAAAAAGTACCAATGTATGGCCTCCAGAGAGTGCCACAATATCCTTGTCAGAAAGTCCCATCCGATAAAAGACATCCCTTAAATGTGAAGCACCTAAAAGAGGGATAGACTTCTTTTGTTTAACATTGTTAATGATCTGATGGAACACAAAAATATTGAGTAAAAGAGGACAAATTTCAGTGCCATCACTAACCTTTATTGGCATCAGGAAGGCGACCCTCTTCTGGGCTAGCCATGATGTCCTAATTAAAAGATGAAAGATTAACTTTTGCCCTTCTGAATAACCAGTTGAAGATCGCCTAAATAAAATTCCAGTTGTATTACCATACCTTTCTGCCTGGGACAAAATCTATGGTAGGACCTCCAGTGATCTCAACTGCTACAACCCCAGCTAACTGAAAAATGGTACATTTTAAAGAAGTTAACAAATACACAGAAAACAGAACTATAAATATCTATAATATGCCAAATGGACCAAGAATAGCACTGTGATTGTATTAATCCAGAAAGCGTATAAACTTTTGAATATTCAAAACTCACCTGGTAGAGGTCAGCATATGTAATTTTTGGATGTTTAGCTTTTATCCCCTCTGCGACCATAAAACAATAACCATGTTTGCATATTATTGTACACATTCATAATGAGTGAAAATCACTTGTTCTCAAGACAAAACCAAATTTTCTGGCTAACTGACTTCCAGTATCCTGTTGAATTAATCTTTGCACACGCAGCAAATTAAGAAAAACATGAACGTCAACGTTGTCTTTCACTTTCTTGTCGAAGCTAAAGCATCCCACTCACCACAAAGGTCGACAGCAAACTTCAAGCCGTTATTAGCGCCGTGTTTCAACTCGGTTTCATTCCTGATCGATCCATTGGGACCTCCTGTCTTCGTCTTTGCATCGTACGTCCCTGCATCATGCCACCTGCAAATGCAATCCAAACAATATCCAGGTCAATAGAACTAAAAACAAGAAACGGCATTTGGGATGAGCCCAGACCCAGAATTCAAAATCGAAATTCAAAGAAATATGAAGTAGATATACGCTAAACGGAGCATAATAGGAGCGCAGTTCTTGCTGGAAATGAGAGCTCTCAAGCTTCTACGTGCCCTCTCAATTTCCTTGATGTAGTCAGCATCCACCACCATGACCTCTCCTGCCATTTCTCTCAACTTCTCTCCCAAATTCCCAATCCAATCAACTGAAACGCATGAAGCTTTAGATCCAGGGAAAATAACCGTGAAGCAATGAATCTTTACAGTGGAGTGGATACAGAAGGCGAAGAAAAGAATCGGGTTGTTTGGCTTTGGAGGGAAATGAGCTGACGAATGAGGAGGTGGATTCTGTTCGAATAAATAAGGATAATAGAAGCGCGTGGTTAGTACTTGACCTTTAATAATATGGAGAGCGGTGGCAAGTGTAAGCGACGTGCAGCGAGTGGACGTGGGTATTGAATTTGGGAAGTTGTGAAGGATGTGTGGTATGTGGGCCTATCTGCTTATCTTTACATATTGGGTTTCGGACCAATGTCCGCGGGCGTGCGGGGATTTTATCGAACCTTCTCTTCTCTTTTTAGAGTAACTAATGACGCATATTTTGGTTAGTGCCAACGGCCCATCTCATACGCTTCTACGCTTCCATGAGTTGGGTTTTTGGTGGTTCGGTGTAATGGACCCGATATTAGAGATAAATTTTAATTTAATTCGTTTTTAAATATGATTTTGTCAAATTATTAATATCTTTTAAAATTTTTAATAATTATATCTATTTTTTTACTATTAAATTTATAATAAATTATTAACATAAGCATGTTTATTAAGTTAACAAATTATTAAAAAAATTCACACTCACAATTATTAAAACTCAATTAAAATAAAAAATTGTCAAATTTTTTCAAGTTTAATGTGCCAAAAATGCTCGACTTATTAATTTATCGAGTAAAGTACTAGGTGTTCATGTAACCCATGCTGATTTATTAGAACAATTAACCAATTTGAAGTGGCTCATTTCATACGAGAGAAGTCTATGTATGAATTAGAATTTTGACTTTTTTTATATTTAACTTTGATCAAATAGATAAATTAATTATTAAAAATTTAAAGACAATATAGATAGTTTAATAAATCACAGAGGTAGTGGACTTAATTTGCCCTAATGTAATTACTTAAACGTCTATGTTAAGAGTCGTGAGTTAATTTCATAAAATTTGTACTCCATTTCATTCTAATTTTCTCATCCTTTCATAATTAAGACAACAAAAAGGGGTGCTTTCAAAAAAATAATAATAATACAACAAAAAGGGGATTTATTTTTTATTTGGAATTGAAAGATATTTATTTATTATTATTATTATTATTTAATTTTAGGATTTCGCTTTTGGTGGGATCAAGTTATGATTTGAGAGATTGGAGGTTTGTTCTTGGTAGCGAGTAGAAAACAGAGAAAAAATGGACAAAGAATATCTTTGGTACAATTTGTACATTTCATTATGAATTCATTATTTGGGCTGGGCTGGGCTTGTTATACTAATCAACTAGTAACATGGGCAAAAAGCCTAAAAGTGCATGCTGATCCATAAAATAGTACCACAATTACTGCTAATTAAATGAGTCAGTGGTTATTTTATGGGTAAATTTTGTCACGACGTTAGATTTTTATTTATTTTTTTAACAGTGGATGTGGACCCCAACTAGTATTGTGTCAGGTCGATTACGGTTCCCGAGACATAAACCATTTTAATTCATCCCCCTCTTTTTAAAATAAATAGCCACAAAAGACAAAACTTTCAAAGTAATATTGGAGCTGGATAATATAGCTGCAGTGAAACTCCTGAGTGACACATGGAACTCTAATGGAGCACACCACAATATTATGACACACATAAGGAGCTTCTTGGCTAGAGATTGGGAAATCTCAATTACTCATAATTATAGGGAAGGGAACATCTGTGCAGATATATTAGCAAAAATGGCATTTAAATTCCCTATGGGTGTGCACATTTTGCAGGAACCTCCTTCTTCTATTTCAGTTGAGCTTGATAAGGATGCAGGAGGAGTAGTTAGGATTAGATTACCCAGTTAGATTTAACCTATATAGGTTCCACAACATATAAAAAAAAAAAAAAAAAAAAAAGACAAAACTTTCCACCGCATAATCTCATAGGACACACTGTCCATCGCTTCGCTAATAATACGCCGTCGTTTCCTTTTCTTTTTTTACTGCAGTAAAAATATAAAATGATACAAATTTTCAACATTTTATAATTAATTCATAACATTTATCATCGGACTCAAATTTATTGTAATTTTTTTTTCTTAGTAAAATTGATCTTTATTTCTCATATTTACATTAACCACATTTTTCCTTTTGTTCAAGAAAAATATAACTAGCATTTTAAGGCAAAATATATACAAGAAATTAAATTAATTGTATTTTAAAAATAAGTTAATATTAAGATAAACACGATTCATTCAATTATTTACATTAAATTTCACAGACATATATTATTAAAATTTTATAAAAGAATTATAATTCAGTCTTAATATTTTTAACTTAAAATTAATAAATTTTGAGTTCGATAATGAGCTTCTTCTCTATACAAAAAATATATGTAATATTATTTTAAATATCTCAATGATTCAAATTAAGAAATCATACACATTTATTAATATTGGAAAAAAAAAATTATTAGTATAGTAATTTTGAAAACAATAATTCTTGTAACCGATGCATTAGCAAAAGTACTGCGGTGCCGATGGGTCAAACGTTTTACTTTTACCATATTAAGAAGCCTGCGTCAATGCATGCCCGTTGAATTCCCCGACTTTACCAAATTACCCTCCAAACAGTACCCCCCCAAAAAAAAAAAAATCATAAACGACATATTATGTTCAGTATCTTGGTCTCCGCCTCGTACAGAAGATGTTCCACGCGGCCTATGAATGAATCCCTTCTGCTGTTTCTGCACGTGAACCCTGAAATGGCATGTCCGTAAATAACAGACATCCTACCTGGGCATTTCGGTCTCTAATGATTTTTGTAAAAATTATGGCACTCTGCCCAAGACTCCTCCTCCATTTACCTGTCCTCCTTCTACAAAACTGTAGATTTTTCAGTTTCAATCTCTCCTCTCCTCTCCTCCGCCATACATTCCCATCTGAGTGAGATTGAATTTGAAAGGGAAACAAACGAAAAAAGGGCTTTTTTATTTTAATTTTTTTGAAATTGTTTGGAGATGATGATGCAGATAAGACTGCACAAAGTTTGATGATTTTGATGTGCAGAAAGGAAATGGGCAAAGGGAAGGTCGAGTAGAGTTGAGCCTTCCTTTTATTTATCTCTGTTTTTTTACAGAGGAGCTGGAAAACTGTGAATTTTGACTGGGGTGGTTCTGTTTAAAGTTTCTTCAGCTGACTTCACCATTTTCCCTCAGCTCTTTTTTTTTATCCAAATTTCAGTAAACCTCAAAGGCGTGCTTTCGTTTGTTCAAAGTGAGGGTTAAAAAAGAGGAAAGCAAGGAACTTTTTGGTTTTATCTGTTTCTTTTTTGTTGGTCTGAGCGTTGGAGTTGGAAGAGGAAGAAGACTACTTACTCTGTGTGTGTGTGAGTGTTTGTGCATGCGGGTGAAATTGGGATTAAGAAGAGATGGGGAGCTGTTACTCAAGAATAAAGCAAGAAGAGATGGTGTCAAGGTGTAAGGCAAGGAGAAGGTACATGAAACAGTTGGTGAAAGCAAGACAAGCATTCTCAGCTGCTCACAGCTTGTACTTGAGGTCTCTCAGAAACACCGGCTCTGCCCTGCTTCAATTTGCCACAAATGAGACTAATCTTCATTACCAAACCCACCACCACCACCACCTTCCACCGCCGCCGGTTGTGTTTTCAAGGCCACCCGAACTCCCAACCGCCCCACCACCTCCACCAGTTCCAATGAGCCCCCTGTCTGACACGTGGACTGCCACCACCACCACATCTTCTGCTGTTCTCCCACCGCCTCCTCCTCCTCCTCCCCCACCGCCACCTCCCCCGGCCACATCATCGACTTGGGATTTCTGGGACCCTTTTATGCCATCTTCATCCAGGTCTGGAACAGAGGAGGAATGGGAGGAAACAACCGTTGCTTCTGAGGTTGCCGTGACCACAACGGTTGGGGGAGCGGCCAGTGTGGCGGCCCCACCGTCTATAGTCAGTGGCTTTTCAAAGGATACCGCCACTTCCAGTGAGTTAGCTATGGTGGTGTCCACTAAAGGGAAAGACCTTGTTGAGATCATCAAAGAACTTGATGATTATTTCCTCAAGGCTGCTGATGCAGGGTCCCCACTTTCCTTGCTCCTAGAAGTCCCCGCATGTGCTTTCTCTGACCTCAGATCCTCAGGTTAATCTTCACATGCATACTACCATGTGCATGAAGCCATGAATGTGCTTCTTGCACAATCTTAATTTCTGATTTTTCTTAACTAATTTTCCATAAAATTAACGTTATCTGTGTTATGTTCATGGCATTTTTGTGTAAGCTAAATGTATGCTTGTGCTTTGAGGACGTTAATAAATGATAATTGAATGGCAAAACTTAATCTTGCTGCTGAAATTGGATTGCAGGCGGGAAAAATCAGAAACCTCTGCTATGGACGTGGAATTCGAGTAGCCCCAAATGGAATGGTTTTGGAAAATATTGTGGAGATTCAATTGGATATATGAGCGTTGGTGGTGTAGGTCTTTCCACGGCAGCTACTCATTGCTCAACTGTGGAGAGATTATACGCTTGGGAGAAGAAGCTATACCAGGAGGTCATGGTAATTATCAAGTTACTACATAGTACTATACCTTAATAGTTCAGTTTAAGAATCTGTGGTTCTTAAGTTTGGATTGTTTCTGGTGATGACAGAATGCTGAGACTTTGAAGTTAGAGCATGAGAGGAAGACAGCCCAACTGAGGAAGTTGGAGATGAAGAGGGCTGATTATGTGAAGACTGAGAAAGCCAAGAAAGAGGTTGAGAAACTGGAATCAAGAATGATGGTTGCTTCACAGGCAATTGAAACCACTTCTGCTGAAATAGTTAAATTAAGGGAGTCAGAGCTCTATCCACAGCTTGTTGATCTTGTAAAAGGGTTAGATTCTCTCATCTCATTCACAATTTTGTGCTTACCTTGGAATTTTACTTTCTGAGATTTCCTGCTCTTTTGCTGCTTACTTTTGCAGCTTTATTAGGAGTGCCTTTAATAATCTTTGACTACATGGGAATCTGAGACTGAGGTCAAATATCCACTGATTATGTTCTGATGCCCTTGGTTGATTGATACTGTACTACTTGTGTTTATTTGACTGCTTTTTGTTGTAGTTCTCCTGCCTTTCTGCTCTCTTTCTCATGATACTCTGCACAGTAACATTAGCATTATGCAGTTCATGTTCATATGTGTGGTCGAACAGTGTCTTTTACTAATCATTTTAGAAATAGGAAAGCAAGAAATCTACTTTCTGAATCACTTTTGGCAGAAGATAATTTGCTATTGGATTTCTAATTTGTGTGATTTGTAGATTAATGGGTATGTGGAGAAGCATGTATGAGTGTCACCAGGTCCAGACACATATAGTTCAGCAGTTCAAGTATGTTAATACAATTCCATCATCAAACCCTACGTCTGAAATTCATCGGCAGTCAACTCTCCAGCTTGAGCTTGAAGCACAACAATGGCACATTTCCTTCTGCAATCTCGTAAAGGCTCAACGAGATTACATTCAGTCCCTAACTGGCTGGCTCAGGCTTAGCTTGTTCCAGCTCAGCAACAAACCAGGGGCTAGAACTGGACTTGATTCTGCAATATACTCCTTTTGCGAAGAATGGCAGCTCGCGGTTAACAATGCTCCAGACAAAGTAGCATCTGAGGGAGTCAAGAGCTTCTTAACTGTAATACATGCTATTGTAGTGCAACAAACAGAAGAACAAAAGCAGAAGAAAAAGTCAGAATCTGCATTTAAAGAGCTTGAAAAGAAAGCGATTGAGCTAAGATCACTGGAGTCTAAGTATGGACCTTATTCTACAGGTGCAAGAAGCAAAGACCTGGGGGAGAAGCGAGCAAAAGTGGAGGCTCTGAGGACCAGAGCCGAGGATGAGAAGGCAAAATATGATAAGTCGGTAGGTGTAACGAGGGCAATGACATTGAACAACCTACAAATGGGATTGCCGCATGTCTTTCAGGCAGTGACAGGTTTTGCAAATGTATGCACCCATGCGTTTGAATCGGTATATAACCAGGCTAAAAGTAGTGATGAGATGCATGAGGTAAAGAGGATTATGGCTTAAGGAAATTGACTGCTGAACATCTAATACAGTTAACTTCCTCAGCAAAAAGGAGTTGTGCATTCAGCCTGTGTACAGTTCCATCCACCTGAAGGCGAAAGACTGAATGAATACAAGATTTTGCCTGAAGAGACGGAGCGAATCGCCAAACTCCATGAGGATTATATCCTTCTAGGTTTGGGTGATACAGTTCATATGAGGGAGATAGGCTTGGGAAGCACAAGTAGTATTTACACCTTGTTCTGGCACAGAAGAGGATAAGGTTCAGGAGAAGATTTCTTGATTTTTCAATTTTGGGTTAGGAATGAGGTTCTTGTTTAAAAGGGTATTTTATGTATATGTACAAATCATTTCTGTTTGTTTCTGTGAAGGCCTTTTTCAGTTAGTACATTTCAAAAATCGGCATGTAAGTTTTGGATTTCGATCCTATATTAGAAGAGGGTCTTTTGCCAATGATCTACAAGCTTAAAAACAAGGAAACTGGGAACATTTACCAAGCTCCAGTCCTAATCATGATTCTCAGGAGCATTCTTCTTTCATCAACTTCTTTATCTTTCCAAGAACTCTGATCCCCAGCTACTGTACATCAATTTTCCTGCAAAAAAGCAGATAAATGCACAACCTAAAATGGCAGAAACTGAAGTAATGCTTCATCAATGTGCAAATACTTAATTCACTTCCTTTCTACTGTGGTTTTAATGCAAGACAGGATGTGAAAAGTGTTCCAAATCATCACCTATCCAAAATGTTCAGCAAAACTCATTTGAGAGAGGGTAGCAACCTAGTAATGTACAAATTCTCCTCCATTGCCACATTGAAAATGGAGATCAAGAAACTAAAAAAATTTCATCGGTTCATCATTCAATGTTGTGTCTTAGCTATGCCTAAGCATTTCAGAGATAGCCAAGTCAATCGCTTGTCAATTTTAAGAGATAAAAATGTCTCCCTTGCACTGCGATTGATGAAGAGGTCCAAAGCAGCCAAATATATTACATCACTAACACCTTCCAATTCATCCAAAGCTTTCACACAATCTGTTATAGAGAACTTTGCTTTAAATTTCTCCATAGCAGCTGCCCTAAGCTTTGAAGCAGCAGCCATTTCCATTATGCCCCTTGCAATGGCACCGTCAACTCCTTTTCGTCCCCTTTTCAGTCCACCTTTCCTGTGCCCATCAGCTGTGTCCATGACATGCTCATATTCTGAGCTTGATGATTCTTCCTGTTGTGCACAAGGATTTGATGGAGGAGCTCCTTCCACATGCTCACTGGATCCATTTGATTGATTATAACTACCCCTTGTACCTGGAACTGAAAATATAGAGCACATTTCTTTGAATATCGGGCATCCGGTACTCCTCAAAGTTTCTGAATCAGGATGCTCCTGTTAAACAGTTCCAAAGAGGAAACAGATGATCAATTATAAGCTTTCCAGACAGAGTTAGATTCATGCTTAGACAGTTAAGAGAGCAAGGTTGTGCCAATGCATTGCAAATACGACAACCGAGAAAAGAAGCAAAACTATTATTAGCAACAGGAGCTAAGTCAAGGTGTAATGACAGTAACAAAAAAAGGGGCTCCAGTCCAGACCTTTGTATATCTGTCCCATGCTTCATCTGAAGCTTCTATAGCACCGGTTGCTTCGTGCCATTTAAAATCGCCTTGATCAAGCAGGGATTTCACAACAACATATTGCTTTCTCAGGGCTATATATTTGCTTTTCACTTGCTCATTATCCCACACAAGCCCTGTCTTGTTGCGGAAATCATCACAAACACATTCCCATGCTTTCTTGTCAAACGACTTATTTCTTTTATTCCCTTTGCAAACCTGGTCTACCAATAAGTCCACTAGAATTTTGGTTAGGGGCATTGTCCACTTAGCCCTGGACTGTGATTCTGGCTGTTGCACAGGTGGTAGTCTCCTGGAACGAGTAGTCCGGGTTGCCATCTGCCCAGATTAACAGAATTTACAGATTAATTAACACAAAATATATATATATATATATATGGTTAAAGACAGTGAAGTTCACTGTGCATTTGAAATCTTGTCAAATCACATTCTCTCCAACAGACCCTCAAGACTTCAACCAAACAAAACACAAAAACAATAATAGACTAGAAAAGTTAGAATCAGAAATAAGGGAAACAAAGCAGAGAACTATAAACTTATGCAACATAATACAACACTCGGGGAAAGAACGATCAACCAGCGCCATTCTCTCAAGGCTTAATCCTGAATTCCGTTTAACCCAATTAAATGATACAAAGCTTTAAAAAATTTGGAAAGAAAAAGCTTGTGCTGCATTCAGAATATGCAAAGTTCGATCAGTGCGTGCTACATTCACGCACTGAGAGTGCCATTACTGCCTTTATAATGAAAAGCTCTCATCTTTGATGAAAACAAAGAAGGGTAACCCAGCTTGTTGTAGCCAGTAGCCAACACCCACATAATATTCAATTAGGGATGAGATTGATTTAGTATACCTGGGCTCCGAGGGCTTGGTGGCGGTTGTTAGTTTGTCCGTATTCGTCGCTGCGGTGTCCGATAGTGTTGGAGATGGACGGCCTGCGGTAGCGGCACAACCGTGGAGTGAAGCGGGACGGAAATAGGAAATGGAAGCACGTTATGGGTTAGTTTTTTTTTTTTTTTTTTTGGGGTTTAATCATAGTTATAGTATAAAGTAAAAAACTTTAATTTATTTATTAATTTAATTAAAATCAGGTTAATTAAAGAGTATTATTATTTTTTAGTGAATAGAATAATAATATAATGTATCTCATTACTTTATTAATTTTAATTGAATATTTCAATCAAAATCTAACCAAGCAGGTTTTTATGCACAAAAAAATTGAAAAAGGGGTTACACAATACACAAGGCAAACCAATGCCTGCACTGAAAATAGATACCAGACTTGCAGTCATGACTCGTGTGTTTAAGAAGTAAAAGCATTAGCATTAGAGCCATTGCTAATCGAAAATCCACTAGAGTTCCAGCTACATATTATGATTAAGGGCACCCCCTCCTATGCCAATACCAGTGAAATGGCTCTAGCCAACTAGCTGGACAAAATTTGCGAGCCAACTAAACAAGTAATGAAACCTAGGGTCATACAGGAAAGCCAATATTGCTGACCATATTTACAAATAATTTACACAAAGGGAAGCCATGGCTAGGGCAGTATCCACCAGCTACCAATCTTCTATTTCATCTTCAGTTGTCAAGTCATTCTCATCATCCAAAACATGTTCATCAAGGTCCATGCCATCGGAGGAGGACGCTTCTTCATCCTTATGATCTACGGACGCTCTGTGTCCCAGCCATTTCATCATAGGTTTAGACGCTGTAGCAATCACTGACAGATTTGGTAAATTAAGTCCACCGTAAGCATCGCCCCTCTCGCGCACCATTTGGCACTGCAGGCAATGTCAGCAGTTTTGGTCATCTAACAGAGGGGAAGTGGCCAATACCTTAGGGAAACATTTGACTTGATGTTCACCATGACAAAGCTGAATTGAACTAGAAATGGCATGCTAGGTTAGATAGCATAGTCAAGGGTCTTGCTAAACGATCACCATATCTCTCAGGGGAAGCAGATAATAATTTGATGATCTAGAACAATATAACAGCTCTTGCCAGTTATGTATAGAACAAGCTCATAAGACAAGATAAGTTTTTCAAAGAGGCAAATAAATCCTCTTCTTTCAAGAATATGCTACTCCCTCCCTCCCCAAACCAGTATCAAGGACGGACTAGCAGACAAATTCGCCTGCTTTTCATCTAACCTTATTGTGCCACAAAGATTGTTCAACCTGCCAAAGCTTTGGACGGCGGATAGCACGCCACCTACAGGATCAATGAAACATATCACATTTCTAAACAGAGTAAAGATACACGGAAATGCATGTCTCGTTCAGAAAAAGAAAAAAAAAAGGAACCTAGAAGGGGCTAGATGTGAATTTCCAAACAGCACCCCTCTAACAGCAACCGAAGCAGCAGCTGACTGAACAACATTCTCAGCCTCAAAGTTTCTACTCAATTTTCCACTGAGTGAAGCCAGTAGGAAGTCAGCATCACTTAAATATGATGACACGACCCAAGCATCATCTATTGCTTCCTCGCTGACAAAATCCAGAACTGCAAGGACAAAAAATATTTACGTAACTTCAAAAACATGTAAGTGGATTTTCTTATAGGACCATAACATTAATATTAGAAATTTCCCGTTGCTGGCTTCTTGCCATTTTCCTTGAAAATATTGAGCTCCACAGTTTCTAATATGCTTTGGGTGGAAAAATATCTTGGTACAGCGACAGGCAAGGACCGATGAAAGTAAAACCTATACCTGACTGTCTTCCACTGCCTATTCCCATGAAATATCAATAGAAGATTTACAGAAACCAATACCTCAAAAAGCATATCATTCTAGGAATCCGTCTAATTGAGAGATTAAAAAGCTCTTTGCTATATGTTCTTAAACGGATGGACACTTTCAACATTCATCTACCTACTACCTTAAACTGAAACAACCTGCAATGATCAAATCCAGGAGTGGTTCCAGGCTATGCATAAGTTAATGATAGTTAGTTTTGGTAGCCTATCTATTTCATGAAAACACAAGCTTCAACATGCCAGAGTTACCATTTTCATGCAAAAAGTCTGCAACTGGGCGAGATTGCCCATATGCTTGACGAAGAACCGTTTCTGGAGCATCCATTTTCAGAGGCAACCTCCTAAAGTTCTCCTTCAGAATAACCGGATCACTATCTACAGAAAAATAAAGTTGATATTAGATCACAAGCTACACTTTCAACAGATAAAAAAAATAAAAATTCAATCATGCATTGCTTCCTATGCTTGAAATATAAGAGTCAGAATAGAATTAGTAGTTTCCCTGAAGCTATTAATGTTTTACTCCTTAATCAAAATATACATAGCATGGAAATTCAAATTACATCGAAACAGACCTTAAAATTCTCTTGGTTAAGCATCTAAGTAGCATAGAAAATAATTTCAATTTGACTGTATCTAATCCTTCTCCAAAAGACAATAATCATCTCCATTACCACTATGCAGTTATCTCAATTGTTCAACAATGCAGATAAGAAAATTCCTCAAAAGGAACAAATGCAAGAAAAATAGCAACAAACAAAAATGACAATTGGCTGTCACCATGCAAACAATTAACAATCAATTTCTTACTTTACTAATGAAGGAAACAACTGTGACTGAGACGGATAGCACAACAAACTACAAAAAATAAGCCCAGCATTGATACCTGATGGGGTGGATTTTTCACTTCCTCTTTTGTTATGCAAAAACTTCCCTAGTGCATGAAAGAGAGACAGTGTGTCATCTCGGCCAAATGACAAAGGATGGCCATTGCTAGAGTGAGCAATTTCATCTGTGCTTTCTTTTAAGCAAGGGGAAGTACTGTTAGCAAAACTTAAAGAAGGTAGTTGATGTGGTCTCCGGCTGTAATACTGTAAGGATGTAATTGCGTGTCTAATGTCACCTCCACTAGTTTCCACTATCAGCTCAAGTTCTTCAGCACTTACTTCACATAGCTCCTCTTTGGATATTCTTGAAAGGGTTTTCTTGAGGGAATTCACAGTTATAGGGTTGAAGGCCACCTGGAATGCTTGCACATGTAAATGAAGCTGAAGGCATTAAAGAGCTAAACTAATGGTAAAATATTATGAAAGGCAACCTTACAAGCCCCAGCTTCCAGAAGAGACAACTGGAGTTCTTCCCAGTAACGCATGCTATAGTCTGTGGAGTCTGCATTCCCATAGTCCGTAATTAATATGACTGTAGGAACAGAGACTGATTGTACAAGAAGATGTAAGCAACCCCGAAGTCGTTCATAGGTAACTTTTCCATTTATGACAGGAAGATCATCAATCAAGAGTATAGTCCTAGATCTTCCACTCATAGATGACGAAACGACTCCATACTTTCTTATCCTATCCACAAAAGTTTGAAATTCATCCAACTTTGAAGAGTAGCGTAACCCTGGTCCAGAATGAATACCATTAGTCAACCTGTTTGTTACAAGTTTGAACATTACCATTTACAAGTTCAAGTTCCTGAAAAGTAAAAACTACCTTTGACTAGGATGAATTAAAAAGAAAAAACCCCTTTCAAATGAGATTTAACGCAAAGGTAAAGCAAAAAAAAAAAAAAAATGGGGGGAAAAGAAAAAGTAAAAACTTGTCATGATTTCAAGTTTCTAGGTTTTAAATTAGAGGCATGAGGAAGAAGGATTCAAATTCTTAAATCAAGTTAGCATATTTTTAAGCCACATCCATAACTAATGACTGTAGACTCACTTAATATTGACCTTAATTAAGTCAGGCAGCAATGAAGATTTAGATTTATCTCATACTGAAACTTTCACGACCCTAGAGTAACGTGATACTGTAGAGGTATTGAGAATACCTGAACCAGAGTTGTGAATATGTTCTTGCCATAGTGTGGGAGTTGGAGTCTTCCATTCACATACTGTGGCTCCAAAATGCGAAGCAACTGCATGGACGGTTGCCTTGGACAAGATAAGACACTTTTACTTATGTATCATGAGGAAATGATGATACATTCAAGTACTCAAAGGCATGATTACAAATTGAAATAATTGGAACGAAGCAGTGCACATACAGATTTTCCAACTCCAGCTGGTCCAGCAAACAGAATGACATTACTGCTACACCTTTTCTGTGGGATAATGCAAAACTAATAATTTAGTATTTAAAGCATCAAAGAAGCTAATGCTTTATCTGAGGAGATACTTTCAAGTAGAACACGAGAAGAGTGAAAGGTAGAAAAGAATAAAGAGATTACCTCTAAGCTGATAAATCTTTCTTCAAACAATGTCTTTACCTCCTCAACCTGCACATTCGGAGGAAAAAAATCAGTTAAACACACCTACAACTACTAACTAAAGGCCATCAAATCCATACCTTCTTTTTCTGAACAGCAAGCTCTTCCAGAGAATGTGGTTTGTATTTATCCACCCATAAGTCCAAGCTCATTCCACGACCTAAAATATGCATTATCAAAAGCATTAGTAAGTAACAATCAGTAGATTCGTCAGCAAATCAATCAAGTTGAAAGTAACAAGTTCAAAGCTGCAGCACAGGCAAAAGTCAGAGCAATAATCCTCAACTAATTGCAACAATATAAGGTGAGACAAAAACCATGTCATCCTCTTCTTCCAAATGACATTTTCTTCAGTGAAAGCATCATCACTTATATGTGTTATCTTCATTGCTTTAGAAGACTGGGCTTTCGAAGCCATGTTTGAACAGCAGATTTACGTTTTTGTGACATCACATCCTACATAAAAGGGTGATTTTGATTCCATTTGACTGAACATCCATGGAAAATTTGGCAAAAATATTTCAAATGGGCTCAAATATGAGTAAATTACCGTGAGATTACAGTTTAGTTCAGTAGATACATCACTTCATCTTCACATATGGTCATAAACGCGCCCAAAAAAGAAACGAAATGCCCCCCCCCCCCCCCCCCCCCCCAAAAAAAAAAAAAGAGGGTTCGGGGTGGTGGAATTTGCAGCATAAAGAAACGCCCAAGATGAATCTATAAGGATAGCATACCGGTAGATACCTTGCTACCTCTGATCACTTCATCAAATTCCTCGCAAAATCGTGTAATCTGCATCCATTTACACCAAGGATTTATAACAGGAAGCCAGTAAAAAAAGATATCACATGGCATTATACATGTTATTGTTGTCCTCTACGCTATTTCAAAATAAAATCAAAGCACGAGCAAATTTCATATCCCAGAAAAAAAAAAAAAAAAAGAATCACACTGAAAGGAACCCATGAATATAATTGCCAAAATGCTCCAACTTAAAGTTCATACTTTACACCCAATGCAGCAGCGAAAAAGAGACGGCCTTACTTCACCAAAATCATTAGAGTTAGATTCTCGACAGGACCGATAACGTGAATTTGAAAGGGAAGCCTTCTTTGCCCTCTTCTTGGGATTCCTCGCCCGGGGAACTGAGGCCGCTTTGGGTTGTGATTTCAGTGACAATTCAGTCCCACCTTCGTCATCGGTGGAGGAAACTACAATGGCGGCATTTCTCTTCCCCATTGCCTCACCGGCGAGATGAAACCCTATGTTTGAAATATCATAATTCGTGCATATAAGGATTATATAGCGCGATTTGGGGGAATGGGAAAATGGTTTTTTTTTTTTTTTTTTTTTTGGCGGGGAAAGTCGGGCGAAGCGTACTTAATAAGCTGAGCGGAGCATAGATGCACCTTGGACGAATACGAATATATGATACGTAAATTACATTCAAGTCATCAAAATTTCAATTTATTATTATTCAGCTCTATAATTTTGACATAATTGATGTGTTTCCCAATAACATTTTGAAGACAGAGAGAAGCTTTTCTGCAAATTATTTAGAGTATTTTTTTTTTCCATATTAGTTTCAACATTTTCTTTATTTAAATTTTACTACAGAGAAAAAAACATGATATTATAATGTTTCTATTTCTTGATTACATGTTTTACTTTCACAAAAACTTGAGCTTGCTTCTTAATCTGGCATATGTTTGATCAAATCACAGTAACCGCTTGAGGCAAAGCTTAGGGAAGCTGCATTTGCATTAGGGATGGTTTGACAATTCATTCAAACAATTTGTTTTAGAAATTTAGAAAGAATTCCAGGGTTTATGGGGCTGAGAATTAACAAAACTCCTTCAATCCATATTATCTCAATGACTGTATGCTCTCAAACTAAAAAAACATTGAGGTTGTCATCTGCTCTGACGTTTTACAGATCACAAACACTGCTCCATCCTACCATCATAGATTCAATAAGCAAGCATTTCATATCATATCAACAACAGATTCACAAGGGATAACTAATCATCTTCTTTCATATAAATTTCTTTCTTCTCTGCAATTGTATATATTTCTTTTTTGACATTTTCATCGCAAGAATCAATAAGATTCTCTACCTCCTAGAAGACAAAATTATGCAGCAGTTGAAAAGCCTACCGGCATCGATCAAGAAACCGTTCCAACTACAATACATTAGCACATGCATGCAGAGAATAGACTTTTGAACCCTCAATCTATCTTTTATTACACAAATGTCACAACTAATGCTCACAAGAATGTTGCTCTTCCTGGTTCCAAACTAGTCGCATTTACTATTCTGCGATTGAGTATTATATCTAGTGGATTAACTTAATCTAATTAATCGTGATTTATAAGTTGTCGGCTTAGTAGCCTAATACTCACTGTGAATGTAGTATCAGTTATCCAATAGACTCTCACATTTGTCATACATTCAATATCAACAAAGAAAGAACAGAGTTGCCATTCACAACAAACAAAATCCAATCTCAACAAACCTAACATTATATCAACAAAGAAAGAGCCAACTAACCTATGCATCCACAATAAACAAAATCCAAATCTCACAAAGAGATACAAGGGAGCAGGGTTACCCATATAGCCTCCAATTTTAGCAAGACTAGGTAGCTGCAATTGTCTCTCAAGTGATCTGATAGGAAATTATCCTTATCTTCTCACAAAGTAGCAAGCTCCTCCACCGCCTCTTCTCTAGTTTTGTCATGGGGATCTCCTCCCCAGAACACTAAATATAACATCATCACAAAATTATAACCAAAAAGTTAATGATGCTAAGATGCATCCACTCATCTTACACTTGACGGAGACATGGGAGAGGGCAATGTGTGTTAACACATTATTGCATCAATGCTTAGTACCTCCTCGAAATGGCACAAGTGGCAAGAGATAATATATGTATATATATAAATATTCATATCATTTCATTTCAAATTTTAAATGAACAGATATGGCATTCTGAAATATGAAAAAGGAAAATACAATCTCCACAATCTAGAAATACAGATAAAACACTTCTCTGAAAACAAAAAGAAGATAATACTAATAAATAAATCCAACACCTATTACTACCATTGTGAAAGGGAAGAAAGAGGAAATATGTTCAATATAACACTCTTACAAACTCCACTCCACAACCACGCAAATTAAATCCATCATACTACCATAACACAGTCCAAAACTTATTTTTAAACTCATGAGCAGCATTCACCGTCGCCCTATGTTACAACTGGCTTCAAAGTGAGACCACGGCAACAATATCTTATCGTAACAAGGATCAATCACCACACACAACAATGCCATCACCAATCTACCTTGTTGCATCAAACTCCCAAAAGACTTTATTCCCTTCAACCACATCAGCAAATAAACTTAACACTTTATTGCTTGAAATACAACAACAAAGGCATGCTTCGCATTAAGGGTCAAAGCCGATTCTTGGCATACTTTTTGGAAACTTTTTTTTTCTCAGGTATCCAGGGATGCACTATGATCCTCTCAAAAGCCACACCATTTTCTAAGAAGAACTGGACAAGTTCATCTTCAGCTAAACAACCACGATATGCATTTAAACTTCTCCAAATTGGGTGATGCCCTCATTAAATTTGTGTAGGGAATCAAAGTATCTTCGTTAGAAGCCGTAGCAACTAAGAAAAATTTCTTCAATTTAGGTAACTTGGGAAGCTCAACAATATTTACCACATCCATTTCCTGGGAAGTTAAATCACAGAATGGCAAAACAGACATAATGCATCAGTTGCTATTTCATATCGTTGTTAAAATCTTACTATATTTCACTAAATAAGTTGAAACTTACCTGTCTAACATAATTATGCGAGAGGACATCTAAGGTGAGAACCTCCAGCTTTGACAGGCAATCAGAAAGGACAGGAATGATTTCCCTTAAAAGAAACCATCCACGCACATAGACATTAACAAGCCTTGGAACATTTTCAATTTTAAGAGACCTATCCCTACTAGATAAAACCCCAACAGATATTGTAAGTGAGACCAAATTGGAATTTGATACAATGATAGATTTTACTCCCTTACAGGCCCATAGCTCCAGATGTTGCAGGACGAGAGATGGCCCACAAACTTCAACATTTCCTAGATTTTCAGACTTACGGATAATGAGACGTTCAACAAAACAGAATTTTTCTAAAATGAGTTTTATACCGTCATCATTGAAATGTACGTTAACCAAAGTTAATGATCTAAGGCATCTGAAGTCAATCTTTGCATGATTATGAGTGGCCCGGCCTGAGTAAATAGAAGGAGATTCCTCTGAAATTTTCCCACTACTCAGACCAAGGAGTCCAAGATGGAAACAATAAGGGTTTTCATGTACACGACCGTCATACCTTGAGGGATCCAATTCTAGCACTTGCACTCTCCTTGCAAATGCATATTGAACCCATTTATCAATATCTTTCACCTGGTCACAGTTCAAGTCAAAGCAAATCCTGAATTCCTCCAATTCCAATGCTTTATGCTTTTCCAGTACCTTATTCACCCATTCAATAAACTTACACTGGCTTGCCAGCTCCACATCTCTATATAGCCACAATGCTTCGGGGTCGACGTCAGGGTCCTCGAGATTGAGTCGACCAGCAAACATCCAAAGGTCTTTCCAATACTTAGACAGAACACTTGTTCTAACTGCTTCTTTCAGCGTTAGAAAAGAGAGGATATGAACAAGTATATCAGTGGGCAGTGAACTAATCTTATCCTTGAGCGAATGCTTCGTCTTTGGACACTGTTGAGATGAAGGAAGAAGGAATATTAACAAGAATCTTTCCACGTAAATCTTCAAATATTTAAAGGCATTGAAAACTTTTAGTCTCATGGCTCACCTGCATCATCGCCTCCATTTTGTCCAATCACTTCCTTTCAGCTTTCTCAACTTAAAAAACAATCCAAAGTACAAGACAAAAAACTTAAGAAATTAACGGCTTAAAACCCACTCCCCCAAGATCAACTAAAGAAGAATCCAACCAATAGAAACACCATTTGAGCAACCATTCAATCTGAAACTAACAACTAAAAATAAGCATCAAGAATGAGCAAGGAATTACAATAAAAATTTATTCTTTGGCAAGTAGGGGCAAATTGAAACTAAGAATGAAGATGGAAGTGTGACAAATAAAAATTTATATTTTTGGCAACCCTAGGCAAATTGACTTTGAATGAAGAGGGCAGCCGTAATACAAACTCCATCTGGGTAAGAATTCGAACTAGGCTCCATTTTGTCCAACAAGTTTGAAGCTTTTCACTTTTCACCACTTCCTTCCAGTTTTCTCAACTTAAAAAACAATCCGAAGTACCAGAGCTAAAAATTTAACAAGCGAAAACTCACTCCCAAAAGTTAAGGAGTAGATCTTCGTGGACAAAACAGAAAACTAGTAAACAGTAGATTCCTGGAAGCTAATCCATAGGTCTTTCCTCCTACTTAAGAAGAATCCAACCAATAGGCAAATAAAAGTAAATAATCATCAAAATTAGGGAGGTATCGCAATAAAAATTAAATCTTTGGCAACTGCTGGCAAATTGAAACTAAGAATGAAGAGTGATCTGTGATAAATACAAATTTATACTTTGGGGATTAACTTTGAATGAAGAGGTCAGCCGTAATAAAAATTCATCAATCGGGTCCGGTAAGAAGCGGGAAAAAACAAAAATCTAAGCACACGTATATATATAAAGCCAAATTGAAAATTACTGAAAAACTAATAAACAGTAGATTCCGGGAGCTAATCCAGAGGTATTTCTCCTGCTAAAGAAAAACCCAAACAATAAGCAACCAAAGTAAATTAGCAATAAAAATTAAATCTTTTCCAACTGCTCGGAAATTGAAACTAAGAATGAAAGAGGGAATTGTGATAAATAATGTTGGGCAATTGACTTTGAATGAACGGTGGAGCCCGGTAAGAATTCGAAAGATGCGGAAAAAGAAAAAATTGAAAAATACCGCTGCCACGCGCCGTCGAGGTTGGACTATAGTCGAGTGGGGATGACAGTCAATCCACGAAATATGCCAATATCTCAATCCTAAGATAAAATAGAATAGAAACATGTTTACTTGGAAATCAATTTTAAATCCACTTGCCACGTCACCTCTCCAACTGGCCCCACCCAAATTGCCACGTCACCCCTTTCTCCTTCCAGAGCTGAACGCCCAGGCAACCCTTCCTCCTGCAACCTGCCGACAATCACTCAACCTTCTCCTATTCGCCCACCAGCGGATCCGTAGTCGATTCACATTGTTAGCGCCGTTAAGGTTTTCTACAAGAAGACGTTGACTTTTTGGGTTGCGCTGGTGCAAGTTTTGGGCTTTGAATCTGTTTGCTTAAATTGATGACTAAAATTGGCCATAAGGATATTGCTAGCTAGCTAGCTAGCCCTTGGTTTGCAACTGCTAACATTGCATTTGGTTATATTTTCATGATGTATGTAATCACCCCTATTGCATATTGGTTCAACATCTACATGCCAAAAACCTTCCCGATATTCTCAGATGGCCTGTTTACATCAACTGGACAAAAACTACAACATCTCAGCCATAATAGATTCCAACTTCCACATTGATCTAAAAATGCATATGAGAAGGAGGGGCGCCTTTATCTTTGCAATTACTTATTCTTTCAGTTTTGCTGCCACTGTTTTTCAAGTGCTACTTTTCAATGGAAGGTTAGTTGCTGCTTTGGCGTTTAAGTTTGAGTTTTTATGGGGTTCAAGCTGTTGCTGGCCACAATTACACATTTTCCTGAAATCTCTTATGCTCCATAATCAGCAACTCAACTCAACAACCTTTCTGTTGCTGCATGTTTCTGTGGGTAATGGTTGGCGACCATTATGTTTTTGTTTTTCCATGCCCTTATACCAAAATTAGATTCTGATCTCATATTCTGTTCTTGATTATAATGTGAGCTGCAGATGTGTGTATTTCTTTGTTTGGGAGGCAATATCCTCCACCGTGCCCTTTTGTATACCTATAACAAAAGGCATGACGGTGAACAAATCGTCGGAGGCCGCTTTCATATGGTGCTCTCGTCGACAGCAAACGATTTGGACACTTGATCACTTGACAGAAGATCCAGGCACAACACTTATTTAATAGATGAAATTTATAAATTAATCTAATTAATTAATTGTGATTTATATGTTATACCAATTACCCAATGAATTCACAATCAATATCAACAAGAACAATGCTAGCAAACATGAGATCAAGAAGCAACTTCATCAAGTATTTGCGAAAAGTTGGAAGGATGTTGATGTGATCGGCCGACTGATTAGGGAAGATCCTAAATGGAACCCTGCGCTTTTGATTGTCCGCAAGAAGAGGAAGGACAAAATAGTTAAGTCGCAGAGTGCCCTGCACCATGCAATTGATGTATTGCCCTCTGCACCATGTAATCAATATCAATGTTGCGTCACATACTTTCCATTGTTCCTTCAGATCTAGATCTACAGCAAGCATTGAAAGTATGTGAAGGAACAATGGAACAATGGAACAATGGAAAGTATGTGACGCAACATTGATATTGATTACATGGTGCAGAGGGCAATACATCAATTGCATGGTGCAGGGCACTCTGCGACTTAACTATTTTGTCCTTCCTCTTCTTGCGGGCAACCAAAAGCGCAGGGTTCCATTTAGGATCTTCCCTAATCAGTCGGCCGATCACATCAACATCCTTCCAACTTTTCGCAAATACTTGATGAAGTTGCTTCTTGATCTCATGTTTGCTAGCATTGAAAGCTTCTCTTGACTTTTTGAGTTCAACATCAGACCTCCTCAATTGTTCTGTCAGATAGTATGTGACATTTGACGCGGCCACTGTCCTTAGACCAATGTCTCTCTTCCTCTTCTGCGAGGAAGAACCTTCTGCCATACCTGAATAGTAAGAAAACAACCAAATTAGTTAAAACTTAAATAAAGGGAGAGTACTCTTGTCATGGCTCAATACAGCCAGGAGGTCCCTAATTGGAAATCAACACCTTCATGTCTGAATTTAATCGCATGACATTCATTTCAAACTCCAAAATATCTCAGCAACCATAACTTCATAATACAAGGTTTCCAAATTCCGTTCGAGCAAGAGTTAAGAGTCAAATTCACAAAATACAATAGTTCATAAAGTTTGTCTCAACAAGAGTAGCCATCAATTTCATTCTAACAAAAATTTTAAAAAAAAGATCCAGGTTCATTACTACGTGCTTAAACCAATCTTGCTTCTTCAGTTTTTATAATCCCCTTGCTACCCCAAGTTCCTGTTAGGTTGCCATTCAAAATCCCCACCCGGAAACCATTCAAAAACCCCGCCTGGAAAACATCCAGAAACATAAGTATGCAAGGCATACATAGTGAGAACCTTCCCAAAGACTCCTACCTGCAGTCCCGTTACGGATCTCCCAACCAATACCCAAATCATAACCCCAACACAGACACGTAGTTAACCCCAGTAAAGCATGCAAACCAGCAGTAATTAAGCTTTTCAAGTTCTCAAGATAAACTATCTATGAAGTCAACATGTAAGTACTCCAAGATTTCCAAGCTATGCATAACATATGTCACAATATTAACCCCTAACCATATTCTGTACTTTTCTTCTAATCCACAAACATACAAAGCAAAACTTCCACCCCCCACAAAGCATCTACAGCTTTTCATTATTCCAGTTCCAAGCAAAAAGAGTCCCCCTTTTCATTAGTTTCATTACGGCACATCATCATGTCTTTTATCTTAGCCATTAAATCTTGAATAAACATTTCTTACCTACCTAAACCCAGTTTCTTCATCAACAGTTACCAATCAACAAATCACCAACAAAAAAAAATGCAGACTCAACAGCTCACCATTTTTAAAACAACAACCAATGGCTCAACGATCAACAACTCACCATACCTGCTCCATTTTCATGTAACAACAGCTCACCATTAAACTTAGAAATCAACAACTCACCATTTAACATAACAAACACCAGCTCACCATTTCCAAATAAATTATCAGCTCAACATTTACATTCACAACAACTCACCATGTCTGCTCCTTTTCATACCACAGATGCTCACCAAAAGAAATACATTGACTTCCCCATACAAACATATCATAGACCAAATATCAACTCATAAAATCAAATCAGTCATACACATACCACATTCATCATACAATAATCTCACAAATAAAGCACACATACACACCCAGAGCATCCTACCTGCTATGACATTTATGTTAACTCCACAAAATCTGAAATACACAATTAAATCAGATAAGGACACCGAATGTTTTCCAGGTTAAACTTGGAATATCTACTTGTCACTTGTACAAATACATAATCCCAAGTTTAACTCAAGCACAATTTTAGGAAAGGAGCTCACCTCCTTGTGCAATTCACCTAATACGATCCCAACTCTGGAAAAAGATCCCCGTCAATCTCTGGATCGTGGAAACGATCTATTTCAATACACAAATGTTTCATTTTCAAAACTTTATATTAGAATTAAATACAACATTAGAAAATTGCTAGATGAATGCATATTTTATGAATTCCTATTGTCTTTGAAATTAAAATTTCCCAACTCATCTCCTACTCTGGCCATCCCTCTCCAAAGTTCTGCACTTAGACAGTTAAGTTCTCACGGCGAAACTTTGTAGGGCAGTTTTCTGCCTCTTCATTTTCCCTAAGGCCATCATTCTCTCACTTCTAAACCTACCTAAGATCCTAACAGTACCCTGTCAGCTATTCCCAGTTTAAAAATAAATCCCCAACAGCACAAATCGTTTACCTTATGACGAGTGAGAGTGAAATCGTGAGTCACTTTCCAAGATACTAGACGATCTGTAACCTTCACAGAATCGAATAACCCCACCTCTGCCAAGTCATCTTCTGAGCTTCCTCCTGTTCTTTGGGTCTTCCTAACACCCAAATGTCTATGAGCTTTGAAAAGGAAACCCTTAATAGAGAAATTATGAAGTGGGTTTCTTTAATTTTTTACAAGAGGGTTAAGGGAAAGCTTTCAAGGAAGTGAAGGGGGTTTTAGTGAAGCTGTAGTGGCATGAACTGGAGTTAAAGAAACAGCTGACTCTGATGGAATTTCGTGGGTGAAAATATTTGGCGGAGAAAGCAAGGATTGTGCATTTCATCTAAGGACAAGAATGAAAACGATGAAAACGAAGAGGAGAGGGAAAGGAAGACAAATAATTGAAATATTTGCAATAAACCCTCCATCTTCTTATATTTCATTAATCAGCCCTTTAACTATTTTATTTCCTAAATTCTATCTGAAATTTTCCACCCCAGCCCTCTCATAAGCCTCATTTATAGTACATTTTCCTAAGTAATTCGTTTGAAAATTTTCCTAACATGCAGGCTCCCTTTCCACTAATGAAAGTTTAACAATTTTCAACGAACTACTTACAAGGTTTTCACAAGATCGTTACATACTCAGAGCAAACAATTAGACAAACAATTAAGTACGCGCCAATCATACTTAGTGAGGATTCTTCTTTATGCTTACCGTTAGTCGCCATCCTCGTTGCACATATAGGCAAACAAAGCAAAGTAAAAGGAAAACATGTAGTCACACGTTCATAATAATAAGCCACAATAGTAACTCATCCGCTATGCAAGTCATGGCAAATCATATAGTTTCAATCAAAACATATAAGTGACGCATCGATCCCCTCCTTTAGAAGGTCAAGGGTTATGTAGCCCAAACACATCCTTAGGATTGAATCGATTCCAAATCCAAATGGATCAAATCAAAACGAGCCTCTCCACCAAGTTCTAAATCATCCTAACCACCAGTCTTAAACAACCGAACCACCAAGCCTAAGGTAACCCGGGCACCGACTCAAACTGTCACGAATCAGCCTTTATCCTCATCCCAGCCCCTACTAGCTATGAGGAGACCGATAAGGACGGGATTCCAAAAGGCAAGTAAGCAAATAATAACACACACATAAGAAGAGAGCACACTCAATACCGTCAAATCATAGACCTCAACATCCATTGTAACAGCACATCAACACAAACCACTCAAACAGCCATTCAGAACAAATAAAATTGCACCAAGATCCACAAGGCATAACAATGGCATGAAATCAAAAAACCTATGCGCCGGCAAGGCCATGCTCCTACAATGAAAAAATAAACAATCACATGCAATGCAAGTCCAAAGGTTTTCCAGGTTATACTCAAGTTCATTCGAACACCGAAATGTTCAAATTCATTAAGCATAACAACAATCAAAAGATAGGAGAATCAACTCACTTGATTTGTAGTCAGTAATATCCCAACTCCGGAATACGATCGTTATCAGTCTCCGGCGGTTCTACACCATCTAAATAAAACAGAACATACTTGAGATAGAGAGATAGGGAGAGTTCATTCGAACACCGAAATGTTCAAATTCACTTAAGCATAACAACAATCACAGGTTAGGAGAATCAACTCACTTGATTTGTAGTCAGTAATATCCCAACTCCGGAAAACGATCGTTATCACTCTCCGGCGGTTCTGCTTGAGAGAGAGAGAGAGAGATTTGTTTCAGTTCCCTCCCCTTTTGTGTCTGTCTTGGGCAATACGAAACTGTACCATTTATGAAATTTAAATTTCTTTTTAGCCCCTCAAACTTTCAAACTTTTCAGAGGCCCGTGAATCGAGTTTAATTTCTCTCTAACTCCTCAAACTAATAAGGCATGGAGACAAACTTTACGACGAAATAGATAGAGTTTTAGTTATGATATAAAATAAATATAAATCAATAAAATTAATCTAAAATTTAAGATATGTAATTAATATTTTTTTAATATAGTGAAATACGTACTATTAATCTTATTTCATTTTTCAAGTTGAAAAAGTTAAAAAAAAAATTAAAACGTTCTAAAAATACAATCACACAGTAATTTTTCATTTTCATTGCCATCAGTCCAATCCTTCTAATATGCATAATGCTATATGGATGGTATTCAAAATTATAAAGGTGCATTAATACGTTTTTCTGAGCAAGATCGTCCCGGAGGTTCTTCTCTGCGCCTGAAAGTCGAACTCGGAGTATTAAAATACACTGGAAAAAGGCCAAACAATGAATAACAAGTACAGCAGACATTCTTGAGAATACACACCGCTCTTTCCATTATTCTCTTATGCCTCTCTAACTCTAACCTTGCTTTCCTTCTCTGAGCTGATTCACTGCTGGTTTTTCCATCCAAGTTCTCTAAATTCTGTAGGATTCCGAATTCAACCTCTGGAAAGGCAGTAAATATTATACCATCGAAATTAATGAAAAGATAGTGTAAGAATGATACTCACAGAGAAAGAGTAACTATGCTTATATTCCAGCATCTCTGGAAGCACCGGAAGCCTTTCCAGCAGCACCTCTTTCTGACTGTGTTCTGTTCTCACTGGTAGTCTTCTCAGACAATGCTTTTTCAAGAGCACGTTCACGAGCTTCTGCAGTAGCCCTTTCCACTGCAGCACGTTCAGCTCTTAGCTTCGCAGCTATGGAAGCTTTATCAACTGGTAATTAGAATACCTTTTCAAGCTTTTCCCGGGCCTCCCCATTGCTCTTCCTCTAACTTCAGCAGTTGATTTCTCCACATCAGCTGCTCTCTCACGAGCATCACGGATTGCTCTTTCAACAGCCATTCTATCTCTCTCCTATTCTCTGCCCTCCTCTTTTTCAATTCACTTGTTCCATCGTCATCCTTTTCCACCTCTTCTTTTTGCAAAGTTTCTCTTGTTTCCTTCACTTCCTTCAGAAAAATTTTACTAACATTTTCCTCAGCGTTTTCTCAATTTTGGTCTGTTTTCCCATCTGAATTACTTTCAATATCTTCTTCCCCTGAAAAATGAGAACCTTTCGATTCCTTCTCCTTCTGAACCCACTCAGGTTCTTTTTGACATATTTCAATATTATCTTTTTCAATTTCTTTCTCACAGTCAATACCACCTACAATACCATTTTCCGCATTCACTTTAGATTCATGAACGAAGCCATCGCCATACTCAGGGTTTGTTGAAGATTCAGATTCTCTATCACTTTCTTCTATATGATTCTGCCCATACACTTCATGAACCAACCCGTCCACATCTTCAATGTTGCTGGTATCCCCGTCATTTTCATGAATTTGAGCATGTAGATTCAAGTCATTGACATCCAAAGTTGATGGATTGCTAGCTGCAGAACCATCAGTCGCATGTAGATCATCTATTACATCTGGGTCAGTGCCATTCCTACTGCAACCATCAGTCCCCAAGTCCTTTGATTGTGATGATTCATGAACCATATTTATAAAATTAAATGTGGCTGCATTTCCCCCAGAACCAGAAGCTGTAGCATCAGAAATATCCTGCATCACGCTCTTCATAGTAAATTCTTCAGCATCCACATGATCCATGGAAGACGTTTCTAATATATGCTCTCCTGCCAAACTGGATGCCTCTTCAACTGACTGCTCTGTTTTTGCATCCCCATCCAAGTCTTGCATACATACACTAATCCCTACATTATCACTTGCACCTTCATTCTTACGGCATTCCTGTCGACTAGATTCCTCTTTAAGAATGATAGATCTCCCTTCTCTTCCAAATTTCTAATACCCAGCTGACCTGTTTGCTCACTAATGTTTTCCACAGAAGGTCTACAAGTGTCCTGGAAGCCAACTGAGTTCGCACTTTCATAGACGACATCCGCATTAGAGGTTGCATCAGAACCCTGCTTGTGAACAAGCTCTTAAAGAAATGTACCCTGGGATTGGTTACACTTTCTTGGAGCTCTTCATTCACTTCTCTCCTCTGACATAATGAACTATCATCAGCACGTTCATCCGTGCAACCTTCTTCTTCATTTTTATGAGGTTCTGCATGTTTTCTTTCAATCCCTTCTTCTGAGATGATCAGGCTTCCTTCTCCTTCAACAAACTCTGCCAATATATGATCACAACTTTCTTGTTTATCATAACCATCCAAACATTGTCTGAGGTCATCTTCCTGTCTCTTTTCATCCCTTACATAATCACTGGCCAGTTTTGGCTCATCATCATCATTTTTTACTCCAAGATGAAACTCTTCCTGATTCTTGTTATCATTTTCTACTTCACCTACTCTGCCATCATTTTCATCCCCAACAGAAAAATCCTCCAGGACCACCTTTACCGCACATTTCAAGTACCTGAATGAGAATCGAAACTTTTCCATGTTTGTTCTTCTTCACGGACAACAATATTTTCAAATTCAGAAGATTGCGCGACCATATCAAGTATATACAAAATTGGAAAGGGGGAAAAAAAAAATTCACTTACAAACCTCTACAAGAAGGTAAAGAAAAATTATGGAGAAAAGAACATTCAAGGATCTAAAGGGCACATAAAAAAAAACTATAGACTCTGCTGAAACATAAACTAGTTAGCATGTTTCTGAAGAACATAGAATTCAGCAAATAAGTCTGATATTCTCTATAATCCATTTTTGAAAACCAATCTAAGCTTTCAGGAAAAGATCTTCTGTGATTGTAAACTTCAAAAACATGTCTGCTACTTCAAGAAGAAAGTTGCACAGAATTGCAGTTGCACAGAATTGCAGGTCTTCTTCCAATTTCCAAATTCAACATGCACATATAAATAAAAACCGTTCTTCAAAATAATGAAATGGCAGCTGACTGTTATTTAAAAAGTTGTTATTGTTTATGAATCTAACTAAAGATGAATGTCGCAGAATGGGACAAATAAAAAGTAAGTCAGAGCAAAACGACTGCAAGGTAAAATGCATCAAATTACCTCGTAATCATTCATATGGCGTCTCAACAATTCATTATAAGTTTCAACACTAGAATACTGGATATAAAAATGGCTAGCAATACGACCAAGTTCTGTACAGTAGAAGTTGCCACTTTTTTCATCAAAGCGCATCATTTTCGCTTTATCAAGAGCTCGTGCAGCATCTGTTACAAGAGCTCTCTGCTTCAAGCACAATGAAGGGTCATCCATGACCTGTTAACAACAAAACTCTATAAGCCTAAATAACAAGAAATCAGTATGATTGGGAAAAGATGAGACAAAACAATGTCAAAAGGTAGCAGGAAATTACAACAGAAGCAAGTGACAAGATTTCAGATATCTTCATCTACTCCTTTGCAGAGAACACAACAAAAAATAAGATTGAAACTTCAATGTTTTCTCATGTTTTTCATACCTAAGACACATACTCCCTCCCTTTTTCTATAAGGCATTCAAGGTTTTGCCCTTGGACCAGGGATCAATTAATTAGTCTATTTAAGTGACCAATTTATCCTTTATATTTTGCCTTGAAGATCATGTCGGTGAAATACTCCACCTACAATAAAGAAGGGTAAACTTGAGAACAGTTGGTCAAAAAATTATGATATTCTACAACAATTTTTAACTATGAACAATCTCATTTCCTTAAAACAACTTATAAAAAAACGGTGGAAATATTTGCCAGTGGGATAGAGATTCACCCTCAAACAAACCCTTTAAAGATCTCAAACTATCAAGTCCAGCAATAGTTAGAATCAATTGAAGGATTACTATGGCAGGGAATTGTAGAACTATGCTTTTGGACCAAATCCCACAGAAACTAACATGCCGTACTTGGCGCCATTAGTCGGGGACGGGAGAGTATTTGTTCACACAAATAGAATCTCAAGGAAAGAACCCGAATTTCAGTCTCAATCCTTCGAAAAAAGTCACATTTTGATCGTTTTACATCAGTTGTTCTGGCATACACATCTCATTTCCCTCTCTGGATGTAAAAGATATTGTTTGTTTTCTGAATTCTGACCACCATTTGATTGATTATGCAGGCTTATCTAACCATTATCAGCTGTCCCACCATATTTCACATATAAAGAACAAAAGAGCACATCATTCACAACACAGAACAATAATGTAAAAACAAAAAGAAAATCCATCCTCTGTTCGACTCTTGATTGAAGTTGACACTGCACCTATTGCTGGTTAATTTTCTGAAACAAAAGTAGAATTAAAGAGGGTCAATAGAGGCTCACATTGCCGGAGCCTTATGCAGCAATTCCAGAGATCAAAACTGCAAATCAAAGTCATTGTTATCCTTTTATAGTCACGATAACACTGAAAGTTTAATTGCAAATCTCATGAAAAATTTATGAGCGGCAATGACTCGTGGCCAAACTATGACAAGGATCACTGTTATCCTTTTTTAGTAATGATAACACTGAAAGTTTAGTAGCTTTCACTATTGAGCATTTTACATTCTTCTTCATTATGAGAATTTTCCGGACCTCACAAACAAAAAGATCCAGTAATATTTTGCCCCACATCTTGTCTGGTAACTTTGGCTTTTCTGTAACCTTGTCAGGCTGTCCTCCAAAGGATGTGCCATCCTTTACCATCTCCCAGGCACCACCACAAGGAGTGGGAGCGTATTTCCACCAGCCACTACTGCAGGGAGGACTCCTCAAGCTACTGTAGTTCCACCAACCATCACCGCTGCCTTGGGACTAGTTCACACAAGAGGAAGAGGGTGGGGAAAGAAGTTGGCTTTAGGGTTCTTAGGGCGACTGAAGTAAAATATAATGATGAAAGATTTAAGGCTGGCTTATGATTGATTTGAGAGGTCAAAACGGGCTCTCCAACGTAGTGACTGTGAGATTAAGAAACACAATGACATTTTTGTGAAATCCACAGAGGATGTACAAGTTATTGAACAGTTGGTTTCTGAAGATTCTTCATTGAAACCTAAAGTGATGATTGAACGGAAAAGTAGGAAAGATAAATCAATTACTTTACGAAAAGTATTAGACCTTGCATTGGAAAGGCGGCCTGAAACAGAAATAATCGAGTACGTGGCGTTGGAATCCGGCATTGCTGATTCAGAAATTCTACGGCTGATAGTAAGTTTTCGTTTTTTTCATTTGTTGTATTGTATTTTCTTGATTTTCATGGAATGCTGAGTTATGAGTTTTTTGGATAATCTTATCTTATATGTTTACCAACAGCAACCAAACCAGACTGAGGATGAGGCTGAGGGTGAAACGATTACACTGTGGCATTTAACTACTAGCATAGAGGGGATGAATGACGAAGGTATACAGAGGGCTCCAGCTGGTCCTTGGCCCTGCCCTCTGTATACCTTCGTCATCCATCCCCTCTATGCTGGTAGTTAAATGCCACAGTGTAATCGTTTCACCCTCAGCCTCATACTCAGTCTGGTTTGGTTGCTGTTGGTAAACATATAAGATAAGATTATCCAAAAAACTCATAACTCAGCATTCCATGAAAATCAAGAAAATGAAATACAGCAAATGAAAAAAACAAAAACTTACTATCAGCCGTAGAATTTCTGAATCAGCAATGCCGGATTCCAACGTCACGTACTCGATTATTTCTGTTTCAGGCCGCCTTTTCAATGCAAGGTCCAATACTTTCCGTAAAGTAATTGATTTATCTTTCCTACTTTTCCGTTCAATCATCACTTTAGGTTTCCATGAAGAATCTTCAGAAACCATCTGCTCAATAACTTGTACATCCTCTGTGGATTTCACAAAAATGTCATTGTGCTTCTTAATCTCACAATCACTACGTTGGAGAGCCCGTTTTGACCTCTCAAATTAATCATAAGCCAGCCTTAAATCTTTCATCAGATTATATTTTACTTCAGTCGCCCTAAGAACCCTAAAGCCAACTTCTCTCCCCACCCTCTTCCTCTTGTGTGAACAGTCCCTGGGGCAGCGGTGATGGTTGGTGGAACTACAGTAGCTTGAGGAGTCCTCCCTGCAGTAGTGGCTTGTGGAAATACGCTCCCACTCCTTGCGGTGGTGCCTGGGGGAGCTCGAGGAGTCCTCCCTGCAGTACTGGCTGGTGGAAATACGCTCCCACTCCTTGCGGTGGTGCCTGGGGGAGCTCGATGAGTCCTCCCTGCAGTAGTGGCTGGTGGATCTACCCTCCCACTCCTTGTGGTGGTGCCTGGGGGAGCTCGAGGAGTCCTCCCTGCAGTAGTGGCTGGTGGATCTACCCTCCCACTCCTTGTGGTGGTGCCTGAGGGAGTTTGAGGATTCCTCCCTGCAGTAGTGGCTGGTGGATCTACGCTCCCGCTCCCGCTCCTTGTGGTGACTGGTGGATCTACGCTTCCACTCCTTGTGGTGGTGACTGGTGGATCTCGAGGAGTCCTCCTTACAGTAGTGGCTGGTTGAGAAACAGTAGCTCAAGGAGTCCCTGCGGTAACTTCAGCAGTTCCACTACTCCCTGCAGTAGTGGCTGGTCGAGAAACACTAGCTCGAGGAGTCCCTGCGGTAGCTTCAGCAGTTCCGCTACTCCCTGCAGTAGATTTACTGCACAAACCAACAGCAAATCAACATCAATACCATAAAAGCAAAACATAGATTTACTGCACAACCCAACAGCAAATCAACATATCAACAGCCCTAATCCCACAATTGTAGCTTCAGAAAACTCATTAAAAAGATTATTAATAACCACATCTACAAACTACAAAACTCATGAATAAACATCAACAAAAACATAACAGAAACGTGATACAACATCAATACCATAAAGGAAAGACATAGATTTACAGCACAACCCAACAGCAAATCAACATAACAGCCCTAATCCCACATAAATTTTAGCTTCAGTAAACTCATTAAAAAAATTATTAGATAACCACATCTACAAACTACAAAACTCATGAATAAACATGAACAAAAACATAACAGAAACCTAAGAAATATTCCCAAAACTCATTAGAATTAAGAAAACATAACAGAGCCTTAGAAAAATTCACAAACTCATGAAAATAACATCATAACAACTCATAAACATTCACATTAAACAAACAAATGTTGTGCATAACAAATAAAAGAAGCGTCATCAACTCACCTTTGTGAATCTGCCATCTAATATAACCGGCCGAAATCTAAGAAAAATTGAAACAATCTGACCCACAACCCACAACTACATCACCACAATTGCATCATTAGAGAATTTTAATCAACCAAAAAATTTTTTAAAAATATTATGAATGAAATACCTAATCTTAAGTGGATGTTTTCTCATAAGAAACACAACAATTATATACTTCAGATTGTTGGGCAGCAACAGAAATTCTTAGTACTGTAATCTCAGTCAAAAAGTATTGAAAATGGAATTCATGACCATGGTTATGTAAATCTAAACAAGAATAAATGAATAGCTAGAATTTGAAATCTTAGACAAAGTCGATGAGCTAGAGAATTCCTAACAAACAAAAACCACCAAGCTTAAAAAGAAATCAAACACGACACAGCAGCCGTGGTATTCTTCTCTTCAACTGAGATAACCCCAATAAGAAAAAACAGCAACAAACAATAAAGATTAAACCTAATTCACTTCCCCGACTACAAATGGGTTCAAGATAATGATTTCTCGAAATAATAAGACATAATAAGTCACGAATATTCAAAATATAATTAGGATTAGGGTTCTGTAAACGGGAGATCTCAAAATTTATTCGCAAATCTTATACAAAAGAAGAAAACACGCGTTAATGTAAAAGGGGGCTACGGTTTTACCTTTTCTTCGGAGACTAGCTGATCGGATCTTTCGTCGGACAAATCCAATCAGTTCCAGCAGCAGAGATATGAATCTTACGAAGAAAATGAACGCCTTTACAACCAAAACGCACGGCAAGATTTTAGATATCTTCATCTAATCCTTTGCAGAGAACACAACAAAAGGTAAGATTGAAACTTCAATGTTTTCTCATGTTTTTCATACCTAAGACACATACTCCCCTCCCTTTTTCTATAAGGCGTTCAAGGTTTGCCCTTGGACCAGGGATCAATTAATTAGTCTATTTAAGTGACCAATTTATCATTTATATTTTGCCTTGAAGATCATGTTGGCTAAATACTCCAACTACAATAAAGAAGGGTAAACTTGAGAACAGTTGGTCAAAAAATTATGATATTCTACAACAATTTATAACTATGAACAATCTCATTTTCTTAAAACAACTTATAAAAAACCGGTGGAAATATTTGCCAGTGGGATAGAGATTCACCCTCAAACAAACCCTTTAAAGATCTCAAACTATCAAGTTCAGCAATAGTTAGAATCAATTGAAGGATTACTATGGCAGGGAATTGTAGAACTATGCTTTTGGACCAAATCCCACAGAAACCAACATGCCAGGCATGGGCAGAGCTTAAGTAGAATAGTCACCAAGAAACACGCCTAAACAATTTGCACATAACAAACCTTAAAATATAGAAATTTCAGAAGCATACATCCTCCTATCCGACACCATATGCCGGTGGATTCATTTTCATTCTGATGAAAAGATACATATATCCAAGCTAGGCACAAGCTTCCTTAACATTTGTAACAATTCCCAGTGCCACCTCATCATTCAAATTATCCTTCACCGAGTTGATGAACTGAAATAACAATAAATCTTAGGCAGGTTAAGTAACAGACAGACTAAGATTGCAAGAAACGGAAGTCATGTATATCTACTATTTAGCGTGAATCAGCACAAGAATCACTTCCATGCTATAGAAAGATCATCTCAAACGCTTAGCAATGCAAATAAAAGTAGAACCTATTAAGAGACAGGTCATATAAAAAAAGATCCAGCTGCCCACTTAACTTTTTAAAATTAGGAACCATAAGAGCATCATTTGATACGAAACACATCAAAAAATCAAATATTTCAAACGTCTTTTAGAGAATTGGCATTAGACTATTAAATTTGAATTTTTTACACAGCATCATAATTTGAGAATTTTAACTATAACATTAAGCCAAACATCTTCAAAGAATTTCCATCAAACCATAATAATATCATTTTCCACCGCCGTGTCAAAATATCCTTCATTCCATCCAATGAATGATTTATAAAACATCAGGGTTTTTGTAATTATGAGACAGCAAGATTGCACTACACCAAGAAACCCATCTTTTTGTGTCAGTGTTTAAAGTTAAAGGTTTCACTTAATCCACATAAACTTCGAGGACTCGCTACAACAAAAAAAGTTTCTCACAAATGGATTTCTTGCTTTCAACCAAATCATGCAAATCAAAGCATTATAAACTTCAAGCTGGCGGACAAGAACAGAAAACTAACACCAATTGAAGCAGAATGCAAGGTTCCATCAATTATACAATGGCAATCTTATAAAGCAACAAAATAGAAAATAAAACTTAAGCAAGCAATCATCAAAATGCAAATAATAACCATCCTAATGTTATCTAACAAAAACAACTAAACCTCTATCAAATTTTGTGAGGTCGGTTATATGGACTATCGCTCTCCAGTCTTTCATCAAAACATATACTTGATTTAAGTTTACATGGATGGTGACTTCTTTTATAAATTCTCCCCAAGGCTTCTTAGTTCTTGAAGTAAAGGCATATGAACCTACAAACAAAATACCCAGGAAAATCCATAAACAGTAACATCAAATAAAAAATTAATTAACTAAATAATTATTCAATCACATACTATCTAGAAGATCATTTTATTCCATGTGAAGTTTTTAAAGGGAATGAAAAAGGACAAAGAAGAAAAGAAACAAATCCAACCACCAATTACTTTGAATCCACATTGAAAAAGACCGTTTCTTGAAACTTCTATAATCCAATTAAATTTAATCTGCAAATTAACCTATAACTGAAATCACTGCCATCAAACCGTGCTCAACTGGTAAAGTAAGCAGTAAGACATTATATTGCATGGAATATAAGAACCCCACTGCACATTTTCTGACCCTTTCAAATCCAAAAGGGGCTACAAATGACAAACCCCAGTTGTATTTCACACTGTTTACCGGTTACTGCATTCCACATTACTCTAAATATTTTACCTGACTTAACAATAATCTTAGGGATACGGATTCCGTTGCAGTTTTAGGTTTTCAAATGAGTTAGATCACTTACAAACATTTACTGAACAAAACTGACAAGGTTTTCAAAAATGGCACAAGCCCTAAGGAAATTTGCAAAAATTTAACTCAAGCATTTGCTCTGAGAAGTCAGACATTCCTAACAACCAGGTAAGAGGATAAAGATGCACATAGAGCTGACATCATAAATGGACACAAATTGTAGCAGGTGATCTGAAGAACTTTATTAAATAAACCTTGCCACCTTCAAGTCTGTCTCTATACTTGAAAAATATGCAACATTCAAGAGTCGAGATCAAAAGCCAAAGTAAATTGGGGCCATTGGGCTACCTTTACTTCACACCAAAGCATAAATTATCAAGTTTGAAGCCAATCGTTCATCCATTTAAAATACAAGATAATACAGAAGAAAACTCAGCATGCTCTACTTCCCGGCTGAAACGGGGGATACAGCCTGGTCCTGCACCCAAAGCGGGGCACAGAGACGTCAAAATAGAATCCTAAGTTGCAATACAACCACACTTAAGCCCAACATACTCACTCCTCAATAGTCTCTATTACCTTACCAAGTAAGAACCATAATTGACTCGAACATAATCAAAAAACACAATGTTCTTCAATGAAAAAGTCAATGTTGACAAAAATACAAGTTCTTCAATTGAAAGCAATTCAAAATCAACTAAGTTTTAGATTGAATCTAGAAACCCAAATCATCAAAGAATAAACAAAAACTATGTACACATCACAAACAAGATGAATCACTCTTGAACACTGACACAAAATTTGAAAATAAATGAAGGAATAAAGAAAATTTACCTAAAATCCAGGCGTAGTGAAAAAACTAAAGGGAAAGAGGAAACTATGAATATAGATTGACCTTGAAAGCAAAGTGATACTCTTGCTCAGGAAAGATTGAGTCTTGAAAATCTTATTGTTGTATGGGATAGGGGATCGGTTTAAGAAAGGAATCCGACTGCCGGTCGTTTTGTGGCCGTTAGATGCGGGAAAGGAAAATATTAAAAAAAAAAATCAATTATATGTTATAATCATAGTTTTATATCCCCTTTATTGTACAAAAAAAAAAAAAAAAACATAGTTTTATATCAATGACTAATCCCTACAACTTGAACTAATATATACTCTATGGATATTTCCAAAAAAAAATAATAATCTATATACTCTATGGACATATTAAATTAAAGTGCTTCGCTCAATAATGGTATTTTAGGAAAAGTGACATTAGGCATTTTTTTTAATAAAAAAAGTGATATTCAATTAATTAGTGGGTGTAAATAGTATCAAGTAAAAATATGAGTAATTTATTGAAACAAATGCAATAATAGTGTAATACCCCAACCAAACAGGGGTATTACGACTAGGAGATTTTAGGGGTTTGAACTTTAAAGGAATAAAATAAATCAGGTTTTAAATAAATATAGATTGGTCAATTAGTTAAAAATAATGTATGGGCATGAACTATATATATTATAGTTCTTTTTATGATTAATGTAATTCAAATGATTAGAGTAATTAAGTTAGAAATTTAAGAAAAGGATTTAATAGGATGAATTGGGCATTATTTAGGGTGAAATTGAAAGAGCCTAAGAATCCTGGGAATTAAAAGGAAATTTCCCTAAACTTTCCACTTTCCCAATTTTCTTTTAAATCCCAGCCAGTCAAACTCTTCTTTCTCTTTTCTTTCCTTTCCTTCTTTCTTCTTTTCTTCCCCGTTGGGCTCCTCCGCCTCCAGCCACGAGCCTCCATCGGTTTCGCCACCTCCGGCCTCCTTTGAATCATGCAAGCCTTGGAAAATAATCCCCTCTTCTCCTAGATCAAAACCCAACCACATTTCCTTCGTTTTGCGCTGCCTCTCTCTGCCCCGGCTCAAGTTCGTCTCGCCGATGTTCACCGCCAGTTTCTCCCTTTTTGGCTATGTGGTCGGTCGATTCTCACCACCAACATGATCTCCATCCTCCTTAGAACAAAATCCCTCAAGATTTGTTGCATTTCTATTGTCGAAATGCCGCTACCACCTTCCACCGTCGTGCTGCCGCTCCTGTAGCCGCCGCACCGCCACCATCAATGGCCTCGTTGTGTCATCACAACCCTTCTATCAAGTATAGGTATAATGTCCACTCCTTTAGTAGTTTTAATTCAAGAGTAACATATTTTAGGAAAGGTTATGTTCATTCATATTTAAGGTAGATTGTTCAATTGAAATGGTAACTATCTAGGCTAGTATGCATGTTTCGATTAAGGGAGTCAGTGGGTCGAATGGTTGTAGTGAACGATTAATGAACTATAGGATATTTAATGGATTCATCTATCTAATGGAAATACAGTTTATATATATATATATAAAAAAAATAAAAAATATTGTTAATTTAGGGACGATAAAACTGGATAGCTAAGGGTAGACTTGTGAGGAGTAAGATAACTGGAGTCTTGGAAGGGTGGCTAGGTTAGTGATTCGTAGGTTATTAACATGTATACATTCAAGTAAATGACAGTCTAGAAATCACATAGAGAGAGTTCATCTTAGTAATGGAAATAGACTTGCATGTGCCTTGGGATTAACCTAAGGTTAAAAGGACGTGAGAATCAACGTGGGATTCGCGACCCCTTGTAGAATCTCATTCCATTTAGTCTTGGAATTAGTCTTAAGACAAGAATAGGATTAGGATAGTTTTCATTTAGTAACTCTTAGGACATATACACTATATACAATCTTTATGTGGGATTTTGATAAGTGGACTTTATATGTTATGTGTAATAGGAATATTTGTGACCAAGAGTCAGGTGGTGTCTTCTTGTCAACTTGAGTTGTGCGAGATTAACCCAGTAAAGGTGAGTTGATTCTTTTTATGTTATGCTTTGTTAAATTCAGGAGTACGTATATGCCCTCAAAAGCATATGGGTAGCCTGGGTTTAACCTGGAAAACATTCGTATGTACTTTTGCGTGTCTCTGCTTATTGCTTTCGATGCATCTAGACAATTATGGCCTTGCCGGCACCTAGGATTTATTCTCTGTAACCATGGTTATGTTTTGATGCTAGTTTGTGGTAATGAATTATGTGTGGTATTTACGACTTTGGATGTTTAGCATGATGGTTGATGGGTGTTATTTCCGCACATTTGTTGTGTTTGCATCTTTTGGGGGCCCCGCCCTTTTCGCGCCGACCTACTAGGTAGGGGCCGGACTGAGGCTTAGTACGTAGGATAGGTATGGCCCGGGGTACCTTTGGTGGCTCGGTGGATATTGGTGGCTCGGTTGATAGCGGGTGGGATGCCCGTTTTCCGTATATCCTAGGGAGGGCATTGGTTGCGATGACCTATACCTCTCTAGGATTCAGGTTGGCTTTATTTAAGTTGTTGCACATTATTTGGTTGGTTGACGTTTCTTGTTAGCATGTTTAAATGTTTTACCGTTTTGATGCCTAATTATGTAGTTATGTTATCGATGGTTCTTGTATATGTTTGTGGGTTTGTTGTTTGTGTGCTTATCTTTTTGACCCTCCATCCAGCGCAGGCGGCGCCAGGTAAGCTAATAGAGAATCCTCACTGAGTATGCCTAGCATGCTTATTTAGTTACGTGTGTTTTCCAGGAATAAGTCCGGAGCGAGCCTAGGGGGAAGCTGGGTTGGTATATGGGTTTGAAGGAAGGTGTTTGAAGCTGCGAACTAAGGAATTGAATTTAAAACTAGAACTTGTATGTAATGTACTTAAGTACTTTATGATTTAAACTTGTTTAGGATTCTTGTAAATAAATTGTAGCAAGATAATGATGATTTTGGGTTTAGCTGTTACGAATTTGATGTTATAAAGCTTAATTTTATCTTAAAAAGTCAAATAGAGATTTGTATGCTGATTCAGGTAGAACGACCGTTTTTTGGGGTCGTTACAAATAGTATATATATAGTATGATTTAGTGTTAAATTTAGTTTATATATTTGAAAATTAATAAATTTAGTCATAAATTTTGTTAGTCGCAACATATATAATTATAATAACAGTTTTTTTTTTAACTTAATAGTTGAATTACAATTCCGTCAACTCCTAGATCATATAGACTATGCGTAGATTAATTTAATCAATGTGACAATTTTTATGACGTATGAACTATCACGACATCATAAGCTCTCGTGTGACGTTCAAGTGACATTAGGGTTGACGAAATTACAGTTCAACCCCCAAATACTAAAAGAATGTATTAATATGATTAAATATATTGTGAATGACAAAATTAATGACTAATTTATCAACTAATAAATGTTTATAACTAAAATTGACACTTAATCATACACAATTTTATAACAAATGTTTATACAGCCTTGAATTTTTTTTGAAAATACAAAAATTTGAAAAACTAGTCATACAACTTTTCAAAATATTCATGATCTCTTATCTAAAAGTTGTAATAAGATATAATAAAATTTTAAAAATGAATATAGATAATTAAATATTTTGAGGTATAAATGTAATAGTTTAAATAATGTTAAATGATTTCGTAAACTTATTATATGAAAAGAAAAAAAAAAAAAAAAAAAGACAATGCTCAAAATGAGTAGTATGAGTTTGAGTTGCAAATACTGTAACAACCCCTAAGACCATTTAGACGATGAGAGCCCCCATTTTGAACGGTATGGATTGAAAATAAAGCAAGGGCATTAGAATAATATAAAATATTTATTTTATTCTTGGAATAAATTTTTAAAAAATATTTCTCGCCCCTTTTTCTCCAACCCTAACTGGATCCCCTCTTCCCTTCCCTTCTATCTTCCCAGGTTAGCTGAGGTAAAACATAACTTAAATTGACACTCCATTATTAATTTGGAAAAGTAATTAAAATTCCATTGCATCATCTACAAAATCATTCACAATTGCCAAATCTTGAAGAACAGAAAGGTCATAAAAATTAATAAGTCTAAAGTCTATCATTAAATATTAATAAATATATATATATATTTTGTTTTTGCTCTAATACAAAAACCAAACTAATAAAAAAAACTTGAGGCCTAAAATAAACCAACAAAACATCATAGTTGTAACTTGTGTCTTGTGGGCCTTCTGTGAGGCCTTGGCAATGAGCCATAGTACTAGCCCTCACCTCTTGGGCCAACGAGGTCCACGGCTGTTCCTAGTCACACTAATTGACCCCTCACCCACCTACCCGTCACGTCCGCCACCTTTAACCACCCAAAGCGCCACCAACCACCGCGCCTAAATAACAGAAGTTAAACTCCAACATTACAATCCCAGTCTTAGCTTTGATCGTTAACCCCATTTCCACCCCCTCACGGCCACCCATTTCTCCGCCCATGCCACCCGGTTTTTATCCCATGGCTTCTTCTTTATGTACCAAGAACGCCCTTTCTCTTTCTTTCTCTGCCACCCATCAACAACACCCTCAAATTGTTTCCAACTCTTTTCTGAAAACCATTCCGAGAGATTTCTTCCTGCGGTTGCCTAAGTCAGCATCTTTATGTTTGCCGTGTCATTTGGAGCTGAAGGCCACGAGATTACGGGTGTCTGCTAGCTCAGCCACGCCGGTGATGGATCAATCCTCCAGCAAAACCACTTCTGCTCCCCCCACCATTGTTGAAGTTGATTTGGGTAACCGGAGCTACCCGATTTATATTGGTTCCGGGCTTATTGATCAGCCAGACCTTCTCCAAAGGTATGCTAATGCCAATTGACCTTCAGCATGCTTTCAGTTTCAATTTTGAATAATTCCTTATATTCTGTAGCTGTACTAATTGGGATATCGCTGTTGATTTTGATAAAAATAGAAGGAGTTGTGAATTTTTCTTGATTGGAGCTGAATGAGGGCTTTCCTTTGAGCAATTGAAATGCAAGGAATCATAGGTCGTTCAAGTGGGATTATTCCTGGTTATTTTGCCACATTTAGCTCTGCTTACATCAATCTTGGACTCTAGATGCTTTTGCTCAAAACTACGAGAATGAAATTGTTCATTATTGTCAGCCGTGGCTCTGGAATTACCCGTGCATGTTAACTCTTGTTTACATTCTGCTTTCACATGCGTGATAGCTGCTTTTTAAGTATTACTAATTGAAATAGTTTGTTATGCTGAAAGTTAGGGGAGAACGGCTCTTTGTCTTGTATTCCTTATAACATTCTTCGAATTAATATATTTGTGTTCAACTTATTCATTAACTTCTTGTCCATCTTTGGTGATCATTGGCATTGTAATTTCTTGCAGGCATGTCCATGGAAAGAAAGTCCTAGTTGTAACTAACACGACAATTGCACCGCTGTATTTAGATAAAACTATCAGCGCTTTAACATATGGGAATCCTAATGTTACTGTTGAGAGCGTAATTCTTCCAGATGGTGAGAAGTACAAAAACATGGTATGCATTTTAAGAATTTGATGGCCTAAACTCGTTAAAGATGTTTGAGTCAAATTAAGTGTTGTCTCTATGTTTATAATGTTTTAGGAAACTCTCATGAAAGTATTCGATAAAGCAATTGAGACACGGATGGATAGACGATGTACATTTGTGGCCCTTGGTGGTGGGGTGATAGGTGACATGTGTGGTTATGCTGCTGCTTCTTACCTTCGTGGTGTCAATTTCATCCAGATTCCTACAACTGTTATGGCACAGGTTGGCGTATTTGCTGAAACTATAGATGTTTTTATTCTACATTCTCCTTCTGCATGCTTAGCTCCAGCTTCCTCTGACATATGCATTCTAATTTATTTTGTTTTCAAATTCTAGGTTGATTCATCTGTTGGTGGTAAAACTGGAATAAACCACCCGCTTGGTAAGAATTTGATTGGTGCATTCTACCAACCACAATGTGTATTGATTGACACGGACACATTGAATACCTTGCCGGATAGAGAATTAGCATCAGGGCTCGCCGAAGTCATAAAGTATGGGCTTATAAGAGATGCAGGATTCTTTGAGTGGCAAGAGAAGAACATGCAAGCCTTGCTTTCGAGGTAAAAGTGTGATATTCATCAGCTTCTCCATTTCTTTTGTTACATTGTTGAGGTATATGTGAACGACGGTTTTGAGGATAATAGTGACTGAAAATTTTGGTTGACTTTTGGCTTAGAAAGTGCTAACTTTTTCCATTTTGTGATCTAAATGCTTGTGATGGAATGTAATTTAAAACTTTTCATTATGCTGCCAGTGATGTTCTATTATTATTTCATTTTTGCTTATGATTTTGTTTGGTCAGTCTTTTAGTTTCATATATCATCTGAAAGTTTTCTGGTGATGAGTTTGGATCCTTTTTATCTAATTGAAATTTGACTAAGTTACATATAATGTCGCTTCTCTGCAGGGATCCCGGTGCTTTTGCTTATGCTATTAAACGTTCATGTGAGAACAAAGCTGAGGTGGTGTCTCTGGATGAGAAGGAAAGTGGATTAAGGGCAACGCTAAACTTGGGTCATACTTTTGGTCACGTAAGTTTAACGGATTTCAGAACGTGATCTGATTTTCAAGTTTAGTCACTGGTGATTTGTTTGCATACCGCCTTTAGTCTCTGATACAATATGTTTGATGATGTTTTTCTCTTACAGTTTGTTCATTCGTTCTTCTAAGTTCTAACTGGAAATAATGTTATTATGGCATGTGTTTGCCCATATGTCATTTTCCTTGCTAATAAATCGCCCTTTTCAGGCAATAGAGACTGGTTTTGGTTATGGGGAGTGGTTACATGGAGAAGCTGTTGCAGCTGGCACGGTAATCAACTTTTCTTCTTCTTAGATTTATTGTGATAATGACTGTTGCTGTGATCCTATGAAGAAATTTATATAGAAAGAGATAGAAATGCATGCAGAAAAGGTAGAAAGGATATTCTATTTCTTACAAGGCAACTTATGAACTAAGGAAGGTGAGTATCAAACTTTCAGGTTATGGCTGTTGACATGTCGTACCGATTGGGATGGATTGAAGACTCACTCGTAAAGCGTGTGCATAGAATCTTAAAACAGGCGAAGCTCCCCACTGCACCTCCAGAAACCATGACAGTGGAGATGTTTAAATCTGTAATGGCGGTAAGATATGCTATAATGAAATCTTGTTTATGGTTCATTATCACTGATTCTGGGTGATGATTTGATATCACATGTTCCTTCTTCTGGATGGTAGGTCGATAAGAAGGTGGCCGACGGGTTGCTGAGGCTCATCCTTCTGAAAGGTCCTCTAGGCAATTGTGTGTTCACTGGCGACTATGACAGGAAAGCTCTTGACGAAACCCTCCATGCTTTTTCCAAGTCCTGAACCAGGCCAAGTCGCGGCGAACAGCGAAGGTCCAGCTTCTTTCCGTCTCTTATCTTTGTGTTTATAGTGTATTTACAAATGTATAATGCATAGAGATCTCCCTTTAAAAAGATTGGGTTTATTACATTTATGATACATAAAGCCAAAACCAATAAAGTATTTGCTTTCTTGTTTTGTTGCCCCTTCTGCTAGTAAGTTTTTCAAACTGTAAATGGAGGCAAAAGGGAGAGCCCTCTTAAAGCAAACGCTGGATTCTGACTTCCCTTTCTTGTAGTATAACTTTTATTTGAACATAATCAAACTCCTGAGGCGGAAACTTAGGGCCATGGTGCCCTAAAAACATAGGGTAGGGGAAGCATTTGGAGCCATGAATCTTGAAAATTTGCCTTGAGGTTTCAGGATGAGTTGGTGGTGTCCATATGCCACGTCAGCATCATAATTGCAAGTATTAATATGGGCGTGCGTATGCATAAAGCTTATAGTTGAAACTCTGCTTTTGTGGGTTAAAAACTAAAGAAAAAATGAATGTAGAGAGGAAAGGTGAAGCTTGAACGTGATAAGCACTTCTAAATGATTTCAGTCTTAGTAGGCTACCTCACTCTAATAATTACTATTTGACGTGATCTATAAACTACAATTTCTTATTTTTTTTTGCCTTTTAATAATAGCTAACTAATAAGAGCACAAGATGATTGTAGCATATTTTTTTTTTATAATATTAAAATTTTGGTACTTAATAGTGGTAAGGGGTAAATAAAGGTGAAATCATTAAAATTGAGTTAGTAAATTTTCAATATATATATATAGGTGGCATAACCTTATTTAATATATTTCTTGATGACTCAAATTCAATATTTTTAATTCTAAGTGAAAAGTGATAATTATTAGATTATGTTTTTCTTGTCTTCTTGATCATATTTTAAAAAAGAAACAGGTGATACACTTTTATTAAAAAAAAAAAAACCTGAATTCTAATATATGGGAAGTGGGAGGGTTCTAGTTATTATAAAAACAAAAAAAGGAATTGATTGGGAATATTTTGTTGGCAGCCTGAGCAATCTAGAGGCCATAACCCAACCTACTCCTCCTGACTTTGGTTAGATACTTAATTGGAATCTTTTAATGTGCTCATATTATTTCTTTCTGATTAATGGGTTTTTGCATTAATTTTTTATGGTTACCCAATACTGATTTTGTTTAATTAATCATTAGTTAGTAATCAATAATCATCCCCAAAAAAAAGTTTTAAATTTTTCGAGCCAAAATTACTAAAAAAAAAATAAAGAAAGTAACTTTTTTAACTTTACATTTCTGTTCATATTAAATTTTTTTTTACAACGATTAGTTAGCCCGTTATTTAAGTAATAATTAGCAACATTACAAAATTTATCAAAATTATACAACTGTTCTAAAAAGAATTTCGAAAAGCCTATAAAAATTTTAATGAGTTTAAAAAGCATTGAGTTTATACAACAACAAAAAGTAAAATAATTTAAACAATAAGTCCCAAAATTAAATTGTAACTCTAGACAGAGAATTTATTTTTCTAAATATACTGAATATGATCATGCTATTAAGTCTAGTCTTGAGCACACAATAATAAGATTGTAGTCCAATGTTTACATTTATCACCATCGCTCGTCCATATTAGATTATTTTTATTAAAAAATAATAATATTATTAAAAATCGTTTCTTTTTTAACTTATGGGATTTTTTTTATGATGCTGTCATTATTTATTGTCTTTTTAATTATCAAAATGAATTTATTAATTTTATTATTAAAAAATATGAATATTTTGATAATCGAAGATAAATAAAATAAAGGGCAGCATTTAAAAATCGAACATATTTAATAATAATAATGATAATGATGATTCCTCCGGCAAGTTAAAATTAACATGGGTTGGAGTCCGATTAGAGCATTGGATGAAGACAGACGCGGACATATTCACTAGCTAGCCTCGGTCCCACACAATATCTAACAGCTATGTCTGTACTGTTGAGGCTTGAGCCACAAAAAGCCTATTGTTTTTTTATTTTATTAAAATTTCTGCCCAAATACTAAACTCCCACCATGCCTATTGTTTATGTCTCTCATACATTAAAAAATTAATTAACGTGGCCCTTAATTGGAAAAAAAAATTATTAATTCCAACGAAAAAAACCACTACTAAAGCAGAAGAAATATTAATATTAATATACCTTGGCTAAATTAAAAAAAGGAGAAAAAGTAAAATTCATTTTAGCTTCGAGTGAAAGAAATGGTAAAATATGATTTACGAATGGGCCTACAAAATTTAAACCATGATTTTGAATTTTTAAAAGAGAACAAAGCAAGAATAAGTGACAAAAACTAGGGTACAAATTTGTTTTCTTTTATTTTAAAAAATAAATAAATAAGCAAACATAAAACGCGATTGAAATAATCATTTTCTTTAGTACAATAAAAGATATATTAATATAATTACTTCCTGGCTACATATCAAAAATAAATCACTCTTATGTGATCATGTTCTAACCAATGCGTTACTTTCACTGGGGAGATTTCTAATTGTGTAACACTCTTTTGACTGATCGAGATTAGTGGTGCTGTTTTAATAAAAAGACAATTTTCTTTTTTTTATAAAAAAGGAAATGGTAATTTAAATGACTCGAACTCAATACCTATTATCTTAAACGGAGTACCAATTAACGAGTCACGGACTCTCTTGTCAATAACAAAATAATTTGAGACATGTATAAAATTAAATTTATGAATATAAGTGAGAAAAAAAAATATCAACCATAAGACTAAATTTCTGAATATAATTGAAAATTTAAATTTCTGAATCTAATCCAACGTTTGCGTGATTATTAGTTAAGGCCGGATATTTTGAATCTTTGGCCCAATTTGGAAAAATTCTAAAATTTGTAAGCTAATTGTTTAATTGGATAAGGATGGATTAATTTAAGAAGAGCGGATGATTTTATGATATTTTCGAAAAAATTAAATTAAAGAAAAGGGGAAAGGGGCCACGTAGTGATGAGACCAGTTTGAAGCCCGCGACAAAAGCGTTGAGAAATAGCCAATTAGAGCCACTCACTGTAAGCCTTCTTTGTTGGCATTAAAAAATTATTAAAAAAAAAAAAAAAAGGGCGAAGAGAGAGAGAAAGCAGGCAATCGAAATCGAGAGAAAGAAGAAGGCGTCGCTATTGTTGGGTAATGTTGTTGGTCATCCTCAGCGAACGCTTCAACGGCATTATTTCCCGGCTAAAAGCGGTACCCTTTCTCGTTAGCATTTTCACAAACACCTCACCCACATATTCAATTCCATCCCCCCTCCCCTCTACTCTCCTTCTTATTTTCTCTCTCTAGATCTCGATCCCCCAATTTGTTATACTCTACCCCGCTTTTCCATTTTTTTGTTTTGTTTCGTTTGGCTCTCTCAGTTTCCATCCCCCCCTCCCCACCCTATGATTTTCTCTTCCATTTTTCTGTTCTAATTAGGGTTAGGGTTCCTTCCCCCGGGTTTTTTCATTTTCTTGTTTCTTAGTTTCGTTTGCATTGTACAGATGATGCTGTGACTGGAGAAACGAGTTGGAGATTTGTGGCGAAATTAGTGATAGTTCTTTAAATTTTGATCAGGTCTTCTAAGAAGATCTGAGCAATCGGAGGAGGAGTGGGTGGTTAACCGTAATTTTTGAATTTGTGGGATAATTCTCTAAGCCAAAAAGGGGTGACAAAATGAGCGCGTCCAGGTTCATAAAATGTGTCACGGTGGGGGATGGTGCGGTTGGCAAGACTTGTCTCTTGATTTCTTACACCAGCAATACCTTCCCCACGGTCTGCATTCTTTTTTCTTTTTCGTCAAATTAATGATTATGTTTTGTGTTTAATTTTCTGAAGCCCTTTACCTGAATTTCTTAATGTATATTTTCTGGCCGTTGTTATAGGATAACGTGATCAACAATGGAGCTTCTTTTTGGGGATCATATGATTTTCCTTTCAATCTTTTAGTTTTCTTGGTTAGGCCTTACGAGAAGAGGCAAAAACTATGATTTGTGGTTGAAAATTGCTTTACTTGTTCTCACCAAATTAGAGGTTTTCATTTGACTTTTTAGATATTATCCCCTGGCTTTGACTTTTCATACGAGTATGGCTTTGATTGGTGGAAATAATTTATGTATGGGAAAGTAATTATGCTGAATAATAAAACTGAGGAAATGGAACTGGATGTGTGAATGATTTTGATTATTGTTCAGTTTTCGGTACTGGATTCTATTCGTGAAATAATATTGTCTTATTGTTCATAGAAAGGGGGCTTGAGTTTGGGTGATGTTGTTTTCTGTAGGCATTATGCAGTGTGCTTACGCTCATACTTTGAACATGGATTGCGCTAATGTTTCTTCAGACCTAATCATTATTTTCCATTTGTTTGTATGACAATGACAACAGGACTACGTGCCAACTGTGTTTGACAATTTCAGTGCAAATGTTGTTGTTAACGGGAGCACTGTAAACTTAGGATTATGGGATACTGCTGGTAATTATTTGAATGATCGCATTAACTTCTTCTGCTGCAGCCAATGTCCATTTACATAAATTTATCCTGTTGTTCTATGCAAATTTTAACTGTTATGCATGCTGCATTTTTTTTATTTGGAACAGGGCAGGAAGATTATAATAGATTAAGACCTCTGAGTTACCGTGGAGCAGATGTTTTCATTTTGGCATTTTCTCTCATCAGTAAGGCTAGCTATGAGAATGTTTCCAAGAAGGTGATTTGTGACTGCTCTTTATAATTTTTTAGTTCAATTAATGTTTATGTTGTTTTATCCCCTCTCAATTTGGCTACCCAATCTATCTCTTAACTAGTTAGTTTTACGCCTGTTACTTTTTCCAGTGGATTCCCGAGTTGAAGCATTACGCCCCTGGTGTCCCTATAGTTCTGGTTGGAACAAAACTAGGTGAGATCCATTTCCATTTTAGTTGGATGGGATTATTTGATGTCCATGGGCTAGCAGAAGTCTGAATTCTTCACAAAATATAGGAAAATTTTAAACGGGCTTACCATTCATGAAGACTAGATCATCACAGATTGAAATTTTACTTTGAGTTTTTGACTCTGTTGGTGATATTTTTGGTGGGCTATCTGCAAGGGGAAAAGGAATATTACAAACTAGAGTTATTCTATCTTTTTGTTGGTTGGATTTTCTGTTTATGGGGTGTATTGTATTACAGTGGTTTAAGTATGTTAGTGTCTTACCGTTTCATATCACCAGATCGTTGAGATGATAAAGCATTTCTTCTATCTTTTTTGTTGATTGGATTTTCTGTTTATGGGGGTGTTTTATATTAAATTTGTTTAAGTATGTTAGCATATGTCTTACTGTTTCATATACCAGATCTTCGAGATGATAAGCAATTCTTCATTGACCATCCTGGTGCAGTGCCGATCTCCACAGCTCAAGTAAAGTGTAGTTGTAGTCTTGGTTATTTTCTTTCTGGGAGATGAGATTACTTTTTATTGATTTTTCTGATATGAGTACTTTCTGGATTGTCAAGGGAGAAGAGTTGAGGAAAATGATTGGAGCACCTGCCTACATTGAGTGCAGTTCTAAAACACAGCTGGTGTGTGCAACTTATAATGATATGGTTTTGTATTTTCATAGTTGTATATTTGTACGTGGGAAACATCATTGAAGCTGATTTCTTTTTAAACTGTTGGTGCAGAACGTGAAATCAGTTTTTGATGCTGCAATCAAAGTTGTGCTCCAGCCTCCAAAACAGAAGAAAAAGAAAGGAAAGGGTCAGAAGGCCTGCTCGATATTGTAATCGATTAGATTTCAAAGATGTCCACTTCCCTTCCAATCTCTCCATGTGGTTGCCCATAATCTCTTTTGCTTTCCTTTAACTGAGAGGAAGTAGGAGGTCCTCTTTATCTCCAGTGGCAGATACTTTGATCTATCTGCGAAGTTTCAGGTGGCTTGGTGTTTGTGTATCCCAGTGATCTCTAACTATAGAGTCACCCCATCTCCTGTAGGTCACTGCTTCGTGTCCTCCATCTCCATGTTTTCTTTTGCTTTATGTATTAAACTCCAGAAGATCCCAGTTAGGAAAACAAATTTGCTTTCAATTCTTAGTCCTCTGCTTGCATCTTTGTTATTTCTTCTTTTATGATCTTCTTCTATATAAAAAGCTAGACTGTTTTGACTTTGTTATGAAATTCTTTTTGGAGCTTTAAGGGCACAATTATGAATAAGCAATGGGCATCATCAGCTGTAAGATTGCTTGCTTACATTATATGCTGTGAAGCAGGGACGATGGGGGAATGTTTGTCCTGTGGAGTTAGAACTTGTAATAACAAGTCAGGCCCCTTTGCTTTTCTTTCTTTTGTGAAATGGCCTAATCTTCACGCTACCTTTGAGGTTACTGATGATGATGTTTTTGCATTGAGCTTATTAAAAAACAAATGGGTTTAAAGTTTACAGTATTGATTTGAAGTGATCCACTGTGTGTGTTTCTTGTATCATTTTTGGTGGGAATTTTTGGGCGAAGAAAGCTACTGGTTGTGGTTGACTCTATCTTTTTGTCCATCCGTTGTTTTTAGAATGGAATCTTTGAGAATTTGAAAGTACAGCTGTAGATTATTGTTATGTGATTTGAAACTTTGCATCTTCCCATCCCAGAATTGTTACAATTTCGGTACAAGTTTTACATTGTTTGAAACCCTGGTCGACCTAGCCGAGAATAATAGTCATGCTTATTATCAAATAACAACAACTAGTGGGAACAGATTCGAAAATAGAAGCGAGAACGTGGGTTGAATGGCAAATGTTCTTGCCCTAAAGAACAAGAATAATGTCCTTTTACTTATACTAAAAAATGAAAAGAATTTTCAGAAAATGGATTGGCGGTGACTTGGGTCCCCTCCCCACCCATATGTACTACTTCTTCGGTGCGCTGCGGAATCTAATACTACTACTTTCTGCAATTTTCTTCGCGCTTTCGGATTTACCTGTAGAGCATGGTGTCTGGTCTATATATACAACTGCCTGCCATGTCTGGCTGTGGATATCCACACATCTTACCTTCCTCCTCCTCCTTCGTCTTCTTCCTCCAACTCTGTTTATCAGTCATTGAATCAAAGTAGTAATGGCGTCCAGAAGAATTCTCAAGGAGCTCAGAGACTTGCAAAGGGACCCTCCCACTTCATGCAGCGCAGGTACTATTTCGGTTTTTCTTCATCCAGAAGAACAAACACCAATCTTGCTCTGTTTTTCTCTTCATCTTTGCCTGAGACTGAGGTTAAGGACGTTTGTATTTTGCAGGGCCCGTGGCTCAGGACATGTTCCACTGGCAAGCAACTATAATTGGTCCCAATGAGAGCCCTTATGCCGGTGGTGTTTTCCAAGTTTCCATCCATTTCCCTCCTGATTATCCCTTTAAACCTCCTAAGGTAGGTGATGATGATGATAATAGCAAAGCCACCATTTCATTTTTTCTGTTGTTACTCGGAAAGAATCCATGTCAATTCAACGTTTCCTTAGGTTGCATTCAGGACCAAAGTGTTCCATCCGAATATAAATAACAATGGAAACATCTGCTTGGATATCCTCAAGGATCAATGGAGCCCTGCACTCACCATATCCAAGGTACCTCTACTCTGCTTCTTCCACCACAACTCTTGATTCTTCAATTGGATTTCCGAGTCTGATGAAATCATGGCGTTTGGTTTTGATTTTGATTTTGGCAGGTTCTCCTCTCTATATGCTCACTGCTCACCGATCCAAACCCTGATGATCCACTCGTACCTGAAATCGCCCATATGTACAAGACCGATAGAACCAAGTATGATTCCATGGCTCGTAGCTGGACCCAGAAGTACGCCATGTGCTGACCCACCCCCTCAAATTGCTGCTCCATAACTGAGTTGATTCATTGTCTTTCTGGGCTATGACCAATTTTCTAAGCTTTCTTCCTACCACTAAAGTGTAGAAAGGATAATCCCAAGATTAGTCTAAAACATTTCAATAAAACATAAGTTTGTTTTGACTTTGATCGGCCAAATGTCTTCTTCATCAATTCGTATGTTTCATGCCTTAGATCTCTGTCTGATGGTAAAAGAATCAACTGAGAACAAGCTTCTCAAGTCCCAGAAAAATAGCTAAACGTGACCATTTTTTAAAGAACAGAAGCAAATGGCTATGGTGGCTATGGTGAGAAATGCCGTATTAGAACAATAAAAAGAATTGAGACGAAACGAAAGAAATATTTTTCCATTCTCTCAATGTATGATACATGAACACCCCAGGAAAAGCATAAAAGATAATGACGGACAAAAACCACTACATAAATTTGGATATTGGCCTAAATATCTCTACATGGAGAATTAGCAAAAGAGGGTTATTTATGATGATGACTAAAACAATTCTATGCTGTATTCTTTGTGGATGCTAATATACAGAATGCTTCAAATGTTTGAAAAGCCTAAAGAATGATTAGAATCCAGAACCTAATACATCATCTTATAGCAAATTGTAGAACCCCAAATCTTTTTCTCATTGTGCAAAAGCTTTTGATAAAGACAAACTTCATGTTTCCAGATCCGTAAAAAATCACAAAACTTCTATGCTTTTTGAACTCAACTCACAACTTAATGGCTTCGTATCTTTCACCCACTGCGCCACCTTTATCCTTCTGGAACTGGATGAACCGTAATGTACTTGCAAAGAAGGCATCCGCAGCTGCATCTTTTGTTGAATTCTCACCTAGCATCTCGTTCGTTATCAATTCGATCAAGCTCTGGACTGAAGCTACCGTGATCTGCGTGACCCCCTTCTCGAAGAAATAGAGATACCTGGCATTTGAAGAACAAGATCAAATAGAGATACTTGACACTAAAAACTTTCTTCTTTGTTCCAATTTTCAACGACTAGGAAATGTAGTAGACGGCAAAGAGATGTTCCAAAGAGAGTAACAAACTTGTTTAGTATTTCAATAAAGAGCAAGACAGATCCACTGTTGCCGCGGGTTGCATTCGCCATTTGTTGAACATTATTAGCAATTCTTAGCGAACGCTTTAGGCAAAGTAATACCCTGGTAAGAAGTATACAAATTAGAGAGAAAATCAGGATAATAGATATGAACATTGTTCCACAAAATAAATCCTGCACTTGTTCAAGAAAATGAGGCATGGGCTAGGAACAATAAATTGACTAGCAGAAGCATTTTTCAGTCAGTCAATCCTGAGCATGAACAGATGTGGCAGTACAAATGCTCCATCCTCTTCAACCAAAATATACGAGATTATGATAATTACCTCTCCCCATCCTTGATATTATCTTGATCATCAACCCAGAATAGGTGTGAACAAGCATATACAGCTCTGCACTGATCAGGTTTCTTCAATAGTTTTGCTGAATACTACAGAGAATAGGGAAACATAAAAGAGTGAACTCAACAATCAACATTTAAACTAAGGTTAAATACAGTAGAGAAAAAGAAGTGTTTCGATTGTTACCCCCGTGGCCTTGTGCGTCAAGGTATCCCTATTCTCCACACCAAAGACATGCATTCTTTGAAGAGTCCCTATTATTAGGTGCATAGCAGTTACTTGTGCTTTAGAGTCCTATCACATCAAAAAGGAAAAACACACACACAAAAAAAAAAAAAAGGAGAGTCAGCATCACTTATAGTAACCATTCTACTATTTCATCGACCCATAGTGCTTGCAGGCGAAGATACATATAAAGCCTGAAAGAATAACACCTTTAGGAGATAAACTATTACCGAAATTTCTTCTTCATATAACAAATAAGCCTGGGTGAAGAACTCATAGGCAACAGGTTCTAGATCACAATCGTCAGCAGCCTGAGATCGATTACACATTAACAAGTCAGATAAAAGAATAATAAAGGTCTGTGATGCCGTGGTGTCAATAACTATACCTCAGCGCATTGCAAGTATAGTCGTAGTGCTAGTTCAGGCACAGGCACACTTGACAGAGCCTCAATTATCTGGAATACAATAAGAAAGAATAGGTGAAAATTCCAATGCGCAAATCAAGAGACCTTTCAAAAAGTAAAAAATATTAAACATATTTCAAAACAGACTAGAATTCCATGAACAACACCAAAAAGATAAGGGCACAGATAAGATTCAGCTGTATCAAAATGAGGTTTTGAAGCGAGCTAAACTTACTTGATTTAACAATTGGAAGATTTTCCTAGGTGATGCAGGAGCCTCTTCATCGGTCACAGTTTCATCCTGATTCTGCAGCCGCCTGATCAACTGCACTTTCCAAGCAAATATAAGAGCATTACAACATGAGAATAAGGTATTACCAGGAGATAAAAAAGGACAGAAGAATACAAGAGTCACAATGGTAGACACTAATTAACCCAGTCAGAACAGTCGATTCTCATTTACTGAAATACAGATACAATGTCCCGTATAATAATCCCAAATCTTTTGTCTTACCCTCCAAGGTTCATCTTAGTTACAGAGCCATGCTTATATTTGAAGATTCACGAGACTTCCACTGCAGCTGTAATTACTGATCAATTACAGTATTTGGATAATAAGTATTCCAAAGCCCCACCATCAGGGTTTGGTATTTATCTATTCATTTTAGTCTCAGCTCTCGGGGAGTCTGAGAATAGCCCTACTAAGCAAAGAATAGGACCAAAAAGGAGGAATAATCAATAAATTTCAACTTGCAAAACAGCACATGTGAAGATATTGCAGAAATAACAACTATCCACTTAATCATGCTACATTGAAACCCTGTAGATTGTCATTTTGTTTTGAGCAGAAATTATGGAAATTTTGACAAGAAGCAGAACGGGCCACCTTTTACCATATCAACTAAGTGTAAAAATTATTCCAGGACAAACCTTTAGAGAATTAAAGATTAGGGGTGGGACTGTAAAGGGAAGCCTCTTTGGGCCTCCAGTCAATATATGCTTCTTCACTGTGTTGATAATCTGAAAAAGATAGGGGAAAAACATTAAATGGTGAATATTTCTAAAAGAAAATTGGAAGAAACAAGCTGTCTCATTTCTACTGGTTCATACACCCTCTGTCTATGCAATCATGTTAACTCTTCGCCTGTAGTACAACAGGCACAGTTGTATGATGGTTGAACCATGTTGCAAATTACATCCTGCCGATCTTAAATTACATAAATAATAAAGTAATGATGCTCATAATTTGCAATAGATTCTCAATAATTTTAAACAGTAATCACCCTCAGCATTTCTTCTGGATCATCATTATGAAGCATTTGAATAAGACGTGCAACTGAATTCTGCTCCTCGTGAAAGTCTTCCTCGTCCAGCTGCATATCAATATGTGAGGGTCAGAATCAATAAAATTCCAGACTAAATCCAAAAAATGCAAACAGTTGATTGATATATCCTCCGATTACCTCCAAATGAAGATTCTCATCTAAATCCCTGATGAGTCCCTTAATTAATTCAAATAGTGCCTCAACCTACAGAGATGATCCTTCAAGTTAAGAAGATGAAATTTCCAAGAATAAAGTATCACATGGATGGGCAAATACCTTGTCAGATGTAGAAATCAAAGTCTTATTTTTCATGATACTTTGGATTATCACAGTGGCCATCTCTTTCTTTGTTCCATCATCTAAGTACTCCATCACATGAGGATAATTAGAAAGCTTCAATGCAGTATCTATATCATTATATTTCTCCAGTGGAGCACTAAGAAGTGCAACGATTTGTTTTCTGGATTTGCTATCCTCAAGCTTTCCTTTGCCAGAAAGTTTTTTCACACATGCACCCTGGAGATAACAAAAGCGTCAATAAGTGCAATTGATTCACCCTTTATCATGATTTAGAAGCTTCAAATACACCAGATTGAAAATCACAATGCCACAAACTATCTCAAAGGATGACTTACCAATATTTGATCAACAAAATCAAGACGGTCTGGATGGACTTGGAGAGTAAATGTCAAAAGAGAACAATATAAAGTTACAACTCCAAAAACTGGCATGTCATCTTGGGCCTCAATAACCTGCATCAAAATGGGGCATCATATCAAAGATGTTTGAGATATTTTAACCATCCCTTATAATTTCAATCTCACCAATAATAACTAGGCAGCAAGATGTTTCTCCATTCATATAAGAATCCCAGCCAAAAAATAATAATAAAAGAAAGAAAGAAAAGGTACCCTAAATAAATGGTAAAGATCAAAAGGATACAAGGAGAAGGAATACTAGTTCGAAATGTAAAATTTTAAAGGATTGTAAAAGGAATAGGCATCATCCCAACTTTCATGAAACCTGAGAAGGCTTAGAAGGTGAGTACCTCGAAGTATAGGGTCACTTTCTACTTAAGAAATGTCCATACGCAAAAGAAAGAACAAACACTTGCGAGTGAGGCACAGGATCTTGCAACAACAAGAATGAGAATATAGAACATATAAACGTTCTCCATGGAAGAAGCGAATTCCACTTGCGCCTCTCTACATAACCAAGTTTAGCAGAGAAACAGTAAAAAAAAAAAAAAAAAAGGAACGAGAAAGAGGATAGAACAGGGTCACAAGTTAACTAGACCAAGTATGTAAATGGTCAGGCAACAGCCTTACTTCAACATCATGAATTCTTTAACTGGACATACAGACACGCACTTCTGTGGATGCCATATTTAACCTTATGCCTGCCTAGAGTTCTCTAAAGTATCAAAAGTGTCTTCAGGAAATAAAGTAAAATTACCTTTCCTATTGCACTGCTCAGTTTTGCAAAAGCCTCTACTTGGAAAAATTCAGGCAAAACCTGCAGTGAAAGAACTTCTCAAGATCATACAGAGACATTGCATGGAAATTTTCTGGAAGATAGTTCTCTAAGGGAACAGCAGAATTTGAGCAATATTAGACTTTCATTGCACTCACTTCTGCACTAGAAGCAGCATAGTTGGAAAGCCTCTCCATAAGTCGAGAAAGTACCGTCTTGATGTCAACAGAAGACTAAGAAACAAAAAGAAAAACTGAGAACATTCAAATCCTACTAGTTAAGGGGGTCATATCATTGAGGGTATTAATCTGAAGCATAAAATCTATTAAAGGAAGCATAATCCACCTGAAGCTGTGGGAAAGCACCCAACAGACTTTCAAGAGTCTGTAAGTGATATTCATCGGGGAAGACTTGAATCATGCAATCCATCAAGTAGTACTGTGCAATCTCGTCCTTACAATTAACCACCTGTAAGTAAAATTCAAGGCGGATAAATACTGTGTTTATACTTTGCATCCAAAAACTAGAAGAATAGTAAGGCAACAAAGTAAATTACCTGTTCCAAGATCCTAGGAAGAACAGTATCTCGGTACATATCAAGGTCAATGCCCTCAATCTGACTGAGAACATGTAGGTTCTTCCCAACCTAATCAAGAAGACAGGACGACTCTTGCATAAGTGACTACAATCTACGCCATCTAGAATCAACGCTAAAGTTATCTCAGATTACTGTTATTACAAGATCACGAAGCTCGCTCCTTTCTTTCTCCCGCTTCTCCTTCTCCCGAGCAGGTCCCTGCAGACCAGAAAGCCCGATTGCGCCTCAACTCATGAGCAGCAAAGAGTATGAATCATTGACAAGCAATAAAACGCCTGCATTATGACAACCATGCTCTCATGATTTACTTTTACCCGCAGGACATGCAAGCAGGCTCTGGGCATGTCTAAGCATGAGAGCAGGTAATAGAGTCCACAAAATTGTCAACTAACCTGATGCTGCATTCGAACCCAGAGTTTATTCATTTCTGTGAAATTCTGGATGACAAACTCTACTGCGTCTGAGACGGTATCAGCATCCCTGTAAAGCACAACCATGACCAAAAGAAACTTTGAAGCATAAAACTTCGTTTCAAATCTTAAAGCAAAAACCAAGAAAGTAGATCTAGCAAAAGATTATATGATGCAAGGTTGTCCAAATTCCAAAATCCTGAGTTTAGTTCTTTCCTATCCAATAAGATGTATCAACAATGTAATAAAGTAAAATCAGGTACATTAAGAATGCTGATCTACTCTCTTTATCATAACCTCGCTGACAAAGCTCTTGAACACAAAGTCCAGGCAAATACTCACCCTTCATACTCGGAACCAAGATCTGGTAATTTATCCCTACTAACTTGAGAAAGATAACTCCGCAAAAAAAGCCCACGCAAAGGATGTTGTATGCCCCGGCACATTTCCACAAGATCCTTGAGTATATCTTTGGCAGGAGCTTCCTTAGATTTTATGTACACAGAACCAACAGTACACAAGAGGTACCTAAGTGAACACGAAGCAGAGGATGAAGTGATGCAGTTTCAACTAAAACACAATTAGTGACACTTTAATTAATACACCACACGGTCAAGAATATAGTCTTTCTCGTCTACCTCCTCTGGACATATTGATTCCAAACTAACTGGAAAAAGGTACCAAGTATCACACAGAAATTTGTATTGCGTACTATGTTACACTAAACCTTTGTTTGCTTTCAATATAGACATCCCATCCAAGAAATTGAGCAAATAGTAAGCAGTCCCCCAAAATTATTCAAGTAACATAGAGAACGCAAGGCTTACAATCTGGGCAATATGTTGCCGGCGTGCTGCACCAGCTCATACAACTCGACAACCGAACAGCCTCGCTTCGTCTCTTCCTTGAAGAACATCTCCAGTTTCCTCAATTCATCAAATGCCCGCATATCTAAAAAAACCAAGGGATCAACCACAACATAGTAGTATTAATTAAGGAGAGAAAAGAAGAAAAAACCCCATCGATCAGCCTTGGTTATCAAAAGGTGAATGGAACCAAAGCATAAAGGCCAAATTTTGATGTAAGATCCGATCAAATAACGATGTGGCTCACATAGTTCGTAGTATTTCTGAGGAGAAAGGCGCGAAGTCCGTAGCTCCGAAAGCATCTGAGCCGAGTATTTCAGCGCATCCTTCAAATTGTTGGAATCCTTAACCAAATTGATCGGAACAAAGCCCAATTAGGGTTTACGTTCAGCAAGCGCAAAAGACAGAAAATTCACACATTATTTGAGAAACAAGAATGATACCAGTGCGCGATGCATGTAAAAAGCGTTTTGCTGGAGGCCCGTGATGCCGGCGGCCAGCCATTTTTCTTCGTCTTCGACTACTGTATGCATCGTTCTCCAATCCCTCTTGGATTGATTCTTCTTCTTCTTCTTCTTCTTCTTCCGCTATTAATTTGCGTAGAAGAATAAAATAGAAAAAAGGAACACTAAGGAACTCTTGTGAGCTGGGACGAACGACGACGTTGAAAGCTTTGATTTTGACTTAAGAGTTGGTTGGAGCAACTGCCAGTCCGCCAGTTCTCTTCTCTCTATATTCCATTAATAAAGTTTTGATCTTTGATTGCTGACCCCAATAACTAGGGGTGTGCACTATGCGGATTGACCCGAATAACCCGCCCAAACCGCAGTGATTTGGGTTAATTGGTTTGGGTTATTCGGCTTATTCGGGGTTCGGGTGGATAACCGATTAAGAAATACGGTTAATTGGGTGGGTGTGACATTTGGAAATTTTATTCGGGGCCCGACCGAAAACCGAATAAGTAAAAGGACTATAGTGTAATTTGCAATAAGTTTGTTAACTAAATTAGGTTAGGTCATTCATTCCTTCCTTACTCGTCGTCATCATCACTTCACTCGTAGCAAGTTTATTTTGGATTATAATTTTATTGTGGATGTTTATTATTTGGGATTGTATGCTATATATATTGGATGGATTTTTGTTGAAAATAACTTTGTAGGATTATATTTGGGTTAATTGGGTGGATTATATTTGGGTTATTTGGATTGGATATCCGAATCCGATCCGAATATGCTTATTTGGGTTAATTGGATAACCGAACCAAAAACCGAAAACTGAATATGCTTATTTGGTTCGGTTCATAGCTTATGCGGTGCGATTTGTGGGCGGATGAGGTTAGTCTCGAAAAACCGAATAACCCGAACCGAATAAGCCATTTAAATCCAAACCGCCCGAATACTCACCCCTACCAATAACGAATTAACCCCCAACAATTCTTTATTGCGATCCCCCCACTTTTTTTTTTTTTTTTCCCCCTCTTTTATATCTCTGATTGAGCCCATCACAGTTGTTTATTCAAATATTAACTGCATTTATTTCTTTATTGACCTGTCTTTTGTGAGAAAAAAATGGTGTTTTAATAATAAAAAATTGAAATTGAACATGGAAGCAACAAAAGGACAAAGCTACCAATACCATCTTTTTGGTAAAATTTCTCACTGGAATTCTCAAAAAATACCTTATTCCCACATCACAATCAAGCCCAATATATTACAAAAGGAATAAAAGAGTCTCAAAAACTCCCAAACTTACTGCTCAACATCGTACATATCAAAAAAACAACGTAAATTAATTACAGAAAACAGGGTCTTTTAACCGTTTATATGTAAATGGAGTTCTTGTTATGATCAATTCATGAAGTCATCAGATCACATGACGGAACAGGCATTAGGATTTTCATCACTAAAAGCTGTGGTGTACGTCACTTCGGTTGAACTAGCCCGAGCAAGACTGGAAGCCTGAGGATTATTCACAGCATTCCTGACGTAACCCGCCGGAGCCTTCTTGTCGTAAACCCCCGGAGCGTACGGATGATCCACCACGTCGTACGGAACATACGGCCAGAACTCCGCCAGCTTCCCAGTCCGGTGCCTCACCCGGTGCAACACTTTGTCCGGGTCCACGTGTCCGATCACGACCAGCCGGTGCTTCTTCGGCTCGACTTCCACCTGGGTCACTCCCTTCATCCCTTCCACAGATTTCCTCACCCTTCTTTCGCATCCCTCGCAGTCCATCTTCACTCTTATCTCCACCGTCTAATCATAATCAAAATCCGACTTATAAACATACAGTTATCTTCTAAAAAGAAACCCAAAACAAGAAATTCATTTTAAGCATGTGGGGTTCAGATAAATTAACCTGGAGTGGCCGCTTTTTCAGTTTATTGAGCTTTCTCCGGTCACTGATGTGAGGCCATTCACACATGTCGGAAAAATGGTCCAAGAAACCCATATCCCAGAAGCAGAAATCAACTGATTCTCACGTTGTTCTTGAAGGTACAATAAAAGGGCTTTCGAATTACATTAATCAGCGAGGGTTGGAAGTTATTATGTGTATATAGGAAGCCTGAGAAGGATAAGCAGGGTCGGCAAGCTTGTTCACACATGGAGCTCGATACAGCAGCCATGTGTCATCCTAAGAAACATTAGTGTAACAATTTCGAGGAGTCGGAGGCTTATCAGTTAGTATGAGCGATGGATCGAATCATACCTCTGCATGTAACCATATAGAATACTTAAAACTAATAAATGGAGACCTGGGATCATTAATATTTTAATGCATCTATAATTTTTCTTCAAAAAGCTTCGGAAAGGTTACTCTAAAAAAGTGAATATGATTTTTTTTTTTTTATAAATATTATCATGTGACTAAATACCGATTCTTCTTTTAAAAATAGAAAATAATACAATAAATTTGTTATAGAGTAACTAAACAATTTATTCAATTAACAATCTAATTATTATAACTTGACTGGATTTCATATGTGTGTTTGATTGTAGGGAAAAATGGGGGGCATGGTTATAATAATGGTGAAGTGGTTGAGATGATGGCATTGACATGCAGAATAAATAGTAAGACATGACAAATGATTTGAGAGGGTGACTATTGGGATTACTCCAATTGGACACTAAAGAACACCTAATTCATGGATTCATCTGAAGCCATGATGACTGAAAATATATATGGATTGATCTCATTGGGGTATCCTAACAAAAGGATTTATACGAAACTTCCTCCTCCCCCACCAATTCTTGCTCCCTAGCAAATCAGCTAAATATGTTGAAGCCCCAAATAAGATATTTTGTTGTTTTTTACCCATATTTATTTATTTATTTTATTACGACCATGATTCAAAATTAAGAATTTTGTTATTTTAAGTAAAAGTTATGTAAAAGCTATGAATCATTAGATTATTTTTTTCTTGATAGAAAAAAGAAATTTTATATGTAATTTTAAATTTACAAGTCCCTTACAAAATCATCTCACCTTTAGGGGTGATTTGTTAGGGGTTGGAATGGAAATGAAAATTTAGAGTTTCATTCCAAACAAGGTAGAAATTTCCAAATCCCTTCAAATTTTATTTTTCACGACAAAAAAAATTATTTTATTTATAATAAGTAATATTTAGATTTAATTTTTTTAATAAATAAAATATAAAAGGTAGTAATAATTTCGGACGGCTAAAGTCATACCATTCATACCTAAATCATACTCATTTTGGAAATTTGACCCAAAGGCCCCTATTTTAAAGTTTTTGTTGTTTTTGGGTAACATTGGGCTTGCTAAATTTGTGCAAAAAATCAGCCCAATATCTTGAAATAGGGACCCGATTCATGCCCGGCTTTGGATCCAGATCCGAATTCAACACGAATAACGGCCGTCGGCGTTGGCGGGTAAGAAAGCAGGAAGCGCATCAAAACTCGTTATTTGATATTCTCAGCGGACCTGTTCTGTTCCCCACCCCACCGCCACATCGCCCCCTTCGAACCTTCTTCAGTTTCTTCCTTCCATTTTACTCCACGACTTCCTTCCTTCCTTCCTTCCTTCAATCATATTCCTTCCTTTCCAAAATAAACAATCAATCCCACGAACCCACAATTTTTAAACAATTGTAAAAACCATTCCACTTTTTTTTTTTTTTTTTTTTTTTTTTGAGTTCTGATTCTCTTCACCATCCTCCGATCAAACCCCTCCCCAATCCCCTCAATTTTGCAGGGAATCCGAAGTTGAGCAATATGAGCTCTCCGTATTACCAGTATCATCAGCCCCACTTCCAAAACCCAAACCCCACTGATTCATCCGATCCTCAATTCAACAGCGCCAACCCCATTCCCGCCTCCGGAGTTGCCGGATACGGGTATGCCTCTGCCTCTGCGCCGCCAGTTTCCTCCGATTATTCTTCATCTGCGGATTATTCCAGTAATAATTATTATTCATCCACCTATGCTCCATATTCCCACAATTCCGATCAACCCCCTTCTTATTCTTTAAACCCTAACCCTACTTCTCAACCGCCACCCCATCCTTCTTACTCATTTCCGCATTCGGAGCCGTCGCCTTACTACCCGTACGATCAGAATCCGGCCGGGTCGGGCCCGGGTGGGAGCTACGATTATGCAAATACGAACGCCAATTATAATTCCTCCTACACCGGTTCCTCCACTGCCTACAATGGTTTGAGCTCAGCTCCCGTGCAGAATTACGACAATACCTTTGGGAATAAGGCAGATTTCGGGAGTTATGGCGATCAGGAGTTGTATGGCGATGGTGTGTATAAGTATAGCGGGGGGAAATCGGAGCCTTATGGCGCTAAAGGAACGCGGTTTTCTTCGGACAGTGGTGTGATGTTTGATGATTATGGGAGGCCCATTAATCGTTCGAGTGGAAACGGACAGAATCAGAATGGAACTGGTAACTTCCCGAAGATCGTGAAGGCTGTCCCAAAGTCTGAGGAGCATCATGATGTCAAGGGCACTGTGCAGAAATACCGTGTCAAGCTCTTGTCAGAAGGTTATGGTCAGAGTGATATGGATGTTCTTTGCCAGGTTTGTCAATTATCATGTGTCTGAATTTGCTTGAAAGAGTTTTTTTTTTTTTAATTATAGTTTGCTTGGTCTTTGATTTAATTCCAAATGTGTTGCTTTGATGACTAGAAAGTGTTAATTTTGAGGTGCTTTATGCTCTCCTCTTAATCAAGTTGATGCTGAAGTTTATAATTCTGTTGCACAGATTGGTTTGGATGGGATTCGCTTACTTGATCCCGCAACTAACCGGATGCAAAGAATATACCCACTTGAGAGTGTGGCAAGATGGGAAGTGAGTATTTGGGTTTTCCTTGTTTGAGTTTGCCTGATTTTTATTAGGATTTAAAGAAAACTAAATTTTGTGCTTTTCTTCTCTAGGTGTTGGATTCATATATATTTGCATTTTGGGCTAAGACTGCTGTTGATACTGAACCAAGACGGATCAGGCTGAAATCAAATAGCTATACCACGAGCAATATTTTGGATACTGTGACTGCAGCAAGTATTCAGGTGGGAGCTCTCTTTTTTCTATAGCTTGTTGGTCTGGTTGATGTGTTTGTGGATCAAAATATCATTATCGTCTTTTTCTAAAGGGAGTGGCAGAAGATGTTGCCGACTGCATCTTTCACCTATCTCTGCATACTTAGAGTAGATTCTTTTAGAGTAATATCTATGTTTGTACTTGTTTGATTACTTGGATAATGAGTGCTATTTCCTAGGATGTATAGTGTTTTTCTAGTTTTCATGTTTCTCTTTGCACCATTCTTTATATTATATTATGCAAGCAGGTCAAGGAAATGGGTGAAACTACTAAGCCTTCAGATTCAATCAAGGATGCTGAGCAACCTGCCGAAAAGAAGAAAGCTTTTATTGATTGGATGAACTTGATGAAGCCTGGAAATATTGAGAAGGATCACTGGGTTAGAACTGATAGTATTATTTTATTGCTTTGGGTGTAGGAATGTAGCAGCGATCTTAATTGTGGTTGATTTTTTGTATTCATGTTTGACTTCTTACCTTTCTTATGTCTACGCCAGGTCCCTGACGAAGCAGTTACGAAGTGCACGGGTTGTTCATCAGTTTTTAATGCTTTTAATCGAAGGGTATACTCTCTTGTAATACCTTTATTTTTGTAGACATTCAAGTTTATAGTTATAACAGTTTCTGATTTAGTTCTGACCTCGTGAACTGTCTCATTTGTTTCAGCATCACTGTAGAAATTGCGGGGATATATTTTGTGATAAGTGCACCCAAGGTAGAATTGCTCTTACTGCTGATGCAGATGCTCAACCTGTGCGGGTTTGTGACCCATGCATGGTAAGATCTTGATATCCTCAGTCATTGTATATAATTTCTCTTGTATATTTGAGAGTTTGTATGCTTTGTTTATGAATATTGGAGGCCGTTTCCTTTTTTCCGAACAGACTAATAAGTAGTTCCAGCCCAAGAGATGGAATTTTTACACATGATTTGGTAGAAACTATCCTTTGCTTATTACTATGAGTAACAAGGTTGAATCACTCATAATGGTTATTTACTCAGAAATCTTTGCTTGGAAAAGCCTACGTTTGTGCTTTAGCTAGTATGACTTTTACCTCTAGGTTTTTTAGCAAAGATTGTTTGATGTCTCGGCATTTATCTCTGTGACATTTCATCATTGACTCTCTTTATGTCATCTTTGAAGTGTGTTCTAGTAGTTATTGAGAATATCTTTTGGCGGACTTTGTGTACTTGGCAGGCAGAAGTGACACAGAGGCTGAGTAATGCAAAAGAAGGGGCAACCAAAGTCACTGGAGTTCAGAGTCATGACGAGCTCGTGAGAAAACTTAGGGTAACTACTCTAACCATAATTTCTTCTTTAGGGGACAAATTATATACTTATGTTATTGTATTCGTGGTATTCAGAGTTCCATCATTTAGTAATACAGAAAGAATTAGGTGGTTAGGTCTTTAGATGGTAGCAAATCGTGATGGTATCATGCTTTATTGTATATGAGTTCCCCTGTGGGTTAATATTTTGGTTAAGTTGCTTAAAGAAGATGGGGCTGACAAGATGAGAAGTAACTAGTCATTTTGCTTAAAGAAGATGAAGCTGACAAGAGACTAAGTTCCTGTTGCTGCTTCTCCTTATTCTGGTGTTACTTTGTGAAATTGTTAACTTTCTTGGTCATCAACTTTCACTAGTAGACTAGCATTTTGACTTAGAAAATTAGGTTTCACTTTGGCGGTGAGGCATTGGAAAGATAATCTCATAATCTAGTGTCATATCAACTCATGTTTGGCTTAACTGACTAAAGAGAGTCTTACAATTTGCTGCTAAGTACAACGACTTTGACATCTGTTCCTTGTATTCTTGTTCTGACCAGGAGGAGATGGATAAAAATCGCAAGACTTCAACAGGTATTTATTGATGGTAGCTTAATTTATTGAGTTAGTTCATATTAAACTTAGATTTGTGTTATCTCTTACTATTTTATACAAAAACAACGCACCAAAACCTTTAATACGAGTAAAAAATTTGAGCATAAGCTTAGATATGATATTCGCAGGTTCTACTTCTAATGGAACGGGCACACGGATGAGAGAGGTCGCATGTCCAACTTGCACAGTCCATCTACAGGTTTGCTGAAGCATATACCTTAAACTCATTCTTTTACATTACAGTTAATTCAAATGGTGAAGATGTGTTTTGATATGAATAAACTTTAAAACGGAGTTCCTTGTGGGGGTATTATTTACAGGTTCAGGTTCCTGCTTCTGGTTCTGAAACCATTGAATGCAGCGTTTGCCAGCATCCTTTCCTTGTTAGTGCTCACTGAATTGGTATTTCATATAGCTGCTTCAGGCCTTCTCTTCCCCTGTGAGCAATGTACAAATCCGTGCATAAAGATGTCGCATACAAATTTTTATTATATTGACTGACTCTGTCGCAACAGATAAAACCAAATTTTTGTTCGCAAGATTCGTTACTCTTGTTCTGTATTTGATCCATTCTGGAGTTTGGTGTTTATATATGTTAAGTACGATGTTTGGGGATGATTTGTGAAGTTTTTTACTTTAAGATTGCAGCAATTTGTAATAATAAGGGTCGAAAAACAGAGAAAAAGGGAAGCCAATGTCAAGAACCAAATACTTATATGAAATGAAACTATACAAGCAACTCAGTCCAAGTATTTTGCGTTATTCGCACAATCGCTATCTGAATCTTTGCCTTATCTTCAACTTCCTAGTTCAGAAACTAGCGCAAAAGCAACACTACAAAACTGCCCTCTTCCAAACTAACACAAGGCAAAGAGATAGATCCATACTATACACATATACGAGACGCACAAAAGACATATATTTATATATAATGGTGACAATGTAGATCAGAGAAGTTTGTTCTGAGCAACTGCCTGGCATAACTCCTCTTCATAAAACAAAGCTCTGTTTGACGCCAAGGATTTGCAGACAGGTTTCGCCAATACTTTCGGCACGAGGCACCTCGACGGAAACGCGGACTCCTGAAAGAGAACAGCAGCAATTTGACGCATCTCAGTAAACTTGAGACGAGATGGAGGTCGAGGGCCGTGCCTCGGTGCCTTTGGGGTGTGAGGTCTATTTAATTGCAAGCCTTTGCCATCTTCCCTGCTGCAAATGACACCCTATCAGTACCAAACAGTTTTGGAAATCATAGATCACTTTCAAAGAGTTCATAAAACCTAATGAATTCATGAACAGAGCCAGATGAAACCTCATGAAAGGCCAACGATCTGAAGGAAGTGGGGTCATTGTTCTCAGCATCTCTTGACGAGTTCGATCTGGAGTAGTGTAGTTGAAGTAGAATTGTCTTGCTTGTATAACCTATACTCCAATGCGCATAAGAATTGATTATTCATTGTTCATTATTATGTGTCTGCCTGCCTTGTGCGTTGTGTCACAGATATCCAAAAAATCATGTACACCCAAAAAAACACCCACTCCGCTCACAACCCACCACATAATTCTGAAACAAACAACTCAAAATGGGGAAAATATTAAAGAGCCAAGAGATGGACTCACCGCCTTTCTGACTTTCTGTGAGACATGGAAAACTGGTCGCAGTTGATCATGCTCCAGGTGGCACAGTATTTTAATCTACATAAGACAGTAATGCATATTATGCGCTAACCTAAAATGAAACTAAACGAAATAATCAAAACAACAATTTAAAAACCAGTTTCCAATCAATGAATTCAAGAAATGGTTAACAAACAAACAACTTCAGAGCCAAAGGAAACAAAACGAAAACATCCATCGATATGCAGGAACCACTCAGAGAATCTTTATCAAGTTTGAAATATTCAAAATACTTTGCTTCAACAGAAAACAATTTAACAAATACTTTAACTACTTGAAGCTTTTTGCTGCTATCAATCATAGTTGCAAATATGCTCATAATAAATTAGTGAACTACTCACAAATGGAATAATAATAGGCTATAGTTCATGATAATGTAAAATGAATGGTATGATACAATATAATCTGTATGATGAAAGCAATGAAGGAGATGATAACATTGACTACCAGTAAATCTGAGGGGAGTGACTCAAGCCTGGACTCAGATTCACAATCACTCTCTTCTGCACGCGGAGTCCGCGGAGTCCTCTGCAAATTATTATGCTTCAAAATATCAAGAGGTCCAAGGAAAGGACAAATACTCGACCGTACCGGTGATAAAATGGTTGGGCTTCCATCCCTATCAGAAGCAAAACTATTTCTAATTGGAGACAAAAGTTTGGGGGTTTTGTCAATAATGTTATTTTCAAGTACAGCATTGTTTTCTTCCTTATCTGCATCTACCAAAGCCACCCTTTTTTTGCCGATATCTGTACAAGATTTAGTGGCCAACGATTTGTTGTACCGAATCTGAGCAAGGGCACCAGGCTTTAAATACTTATTGCTCGAATTCCTCGGCCGCCTTTTCTGCTTGGAGGTCTTGCTATCCCTATCCTTGGGAGAAACTTTTCCCATCCTTTGAAAGAAACTTTTCGTTTCTGGTTTCCCCAAATCACTCTACAGTATAAGCTCTCTCTTTCGCACCTTCTCCGGTGCCGGTGCCAGTGCCTGACAGAGTTCAAACAAATGTATCAAACTCAATCACCACAATTCAACTGAAAAGCTTAATACAATTAAAATCATAGCAAAAATCAGACGTTTCATATGAGAGCCAAAGCGTGAGACACACCAGAGAGGAGGGAAGAAAGCAAATCAAGAAACAAGCTTTAATGACCACTAGCCTCAATCAACAATAAATTAGCTACAAAAATGCTTCAAGAAACAGTTATGATTCAAGTTACCCCGAGATATTTAACCGCTACCATTCACTCAATCTGCGGCAAAAAACTTTCATAGTATAAGGGGATCACGTCACACGTTCGAATGTATTTGAATAATACAACACGGAACTGGAAACAAATAATTATAAATAACTAGAAACAGCAAGTGTTATACTTCATCTGAAACCCTAAGGGAAAAACATTTGCGAACGACCTAAACAAATCCCCAGGCAAAATCACCAAAAACAAACAAAAAGCTCACCAGAAAAAAAGAGGCAAACACATAACCAAACATCCAAGCTACAGCTAATAAATCCATGAAGGAGAATAACAACACTTTAAACCGTCAATGAAAATCCGAAGCTTAACAAATAACAAGAAAACAGAAACATGTAAATTCGAACCCCAAGCCTAGCCCAAAACACACTAGAATTTAAACAAAAAGAAAAACCACGTACCTCGCCGTTCCCGCTAAAAGTTCCGATTACATCACAAATGAAATTAAATAATGCACGGAGAGAGAAAAAGAGGGCGGAGAGGGGCAGAGGGAGAGGGAGGGAAAAAAGAGAGAAATAATGGGAATGGGACCGGGGTGAGGTGACGGCCTAGGGTTTTGTTCAGTTGTGCGTTTTTATGTTTTAGTTTTAGCTTAAAATAAGGGAGTTTGAATTTCTTATGAATTATTTGCCCGCCAAATTTTCAGACAACAGTTACCGATGAGACTGGCTTGGACACGTGGGCGGTTGGGATTGGGGCAAAGGGAATGCACGTGAGATTCATCCACACAGAGAAGAATCCTAAGCTGAGCTATTTCCACGGCAGCGGCGGCGATGGCGGGCAAATAGGCATCCAGAGCCAAACCCCAGTATTTTACTATTTTGCCTATCTTTTTGTATATATTTAATTAAGCTTAAGATAACTTAGTTACTTCCTAATTAAGTTAATTTTATAAAAATTACCATATCTTCTCTAAAAATATGCGATAAGAATGTTATTCATTCTTTTTTTAAATAATAATTCCGTTTATTAAATTTAAAATTATATAATAAATACAAAATTTATATTTCTAGGTCATCAATCTTTTGTTTGGCGTCGTAGAGATCTCACTAGATTTGCATGATGACTATAAATATTGGAGTAGTTTGGGATCAAAAGATGTGCGTTGCATCCAAACAAATCCTATAAATTTTAAATAAGGTAGGACATGCATGGCTCATGATCTTTTTTTTTTCTTTTTTTATTTCTTAAAACATGTTCCTTGATTTTTTATTTTATTTTTTTTTTTAAATCTAGGGTAGAGCCGAGTTTTGCTGGGCAAAAATAGATTTGACAGATTCAAAAAACACTTTTGTCACTAAGTCATCTTTTACACAGATCGTGGTTCTCTTACAAAAAATAACAACAATGAGATTTTTTTTAATAAAATGTATATATTAATTTACTATAAAACGTATAACATGAATTGTCAAAAAAAATATACAGTCAAAAAATACACTGGATAAACATATATAGATCTATCTTATAAAGCGGTGGATATACCACATGTCATAATTTTAATCTGAACATTAATACATCACTAATTTTCTGGTGAAAACTAAAAAATATAGATTTAATTATGACTGAATCTTCTTTGACCAAACCAGTGAATATTTTCAACGACGCTGCTACAAATCCAACAAATTTCACCAACGAAACCAACGTCATAACAACGAATATTATCAATGAAGTCACGACCAAATACACTACTAATATATCTGAATCTACTGAATGACAAAAAAAAAATAAAAATTAAAAATAATCTCTCTTTATTGATAACAAAACTAAAAAGAAAAAATAAAATGAAAAATAAATTTATTTCCCCATTATTCTCCTCGTGATGAGAAATTGGGAGAATACAAATATTTTTAGATGGTTTAGTTTAAAAGAGAAAAGAAGAGAACCGGACACCAATGAGAAGTTTAGCAAGCCCATCGGCATTTCGGTTTCCTTATCATAAAACATTGTTGAATTCAATGCTTTGGTTGACTTTGTCAATTAAGTTTACAAATTTTCTTCTAATGTTTTAATGTCCCTTTATTTTCCTAAATATATTAACTCTATCCCGATTCAATGACCACCAACATATTCCTAAATATATTAACTCTTGTAATTTTTTAGCGTATTTTATTTTATTTGTAAATAAATATTTTGATGGGAATACAATAAAAAAATATATGATAAGACATTTGTTTCAAAATAAAAGGGAATTATAATCGATGTAATTTAATTTAATTATTATTTTGATATATTGTATTTTGTATTAAAAAAAAAAAAAAAAACTCCTTTAAAAACAAAATTTCCCGTGACCAAACAGAGCCTGCAACAAAAACAAAACTTGCAGGTTGCAGCAGCTCTATTTGGGTTTGGGCTGGGCTGGGATGGGATGGGATGCGTATAGACCGTAAAAGCAGCAAAATACTTGGGCTTCTTCTGATTCCTTAAGAAATCCACTATGTCTCCTGCGTAGCTCCAAGGTGAATTGGAAAGCGTGAGAATAGTTATCATATGTTCTCATTATACTCCCATTTTTAATATTTTTAAAACTCTATGAAATTATTTTTTATGAAATATGTTGAACAACTTAATTCCTCCGTTATCAAATATTTGACGTTTTATAATTTTTAAGACAAATTAACAAACCATCAAATATCTTAAACTACCATTTTTAAGCATAAATAATTACTCTACATTCCCTATTCACTTACCCTTTTTTACATTCAATAAATTAACTGACAATTAACACTAAATAACTCTAAATTTTGACCTTTAAAAAATAAAGAGGTAATTTCCCTTTTTACTTTAAGATAATTATAATAATTAAGACTCTAATAATTTCACGTTTAAAAGAAGTTTAGAAGAAATATGATGTAGAAGTTTAAAAGAAATAAAACGAAGAAAATATATAGATTCAAAAAGAAGATAATTTAAAATATCTATAAATCAAAAGCTACAATTGAAAAAATATTTCCTTCCCCGTTCATTCTTGCTTGGATCTCAAAGGCTTGGTTTTCTATTTCTCTAACATAATTTGATGCCTTATTCTTCCTATTATTAAAGATAGAAAAGGCAAAAATCCTTTCATAGCTTATTCGTGGTTTCGTGTGCACTAACAAATGCATGTAGAATGGCGGCCGAGGAAATAATTTAGATTTGTAGCTGAACAGTTTGACAGAGATAATCGGGATATGGAAGAGATCGAGAAGTATTGGAAGTTATAAGTCGTATTGGGAGAGAGTGGAGATAATTTTAAGGTAAATTTTGAAAGAAATATGTAAAATATTGTAAAATATTAATTAAAACTGAATTTTATGATTGGTTTAAAACGTCAATTAAAACAGAACGGAATGAGTAATATTTAATATTAAATAAAATTTCGTTTAAGCATAATTTGAAATAACTTGGTATTTACTTTACTGTCAACCATCTTATTGTTATGTCGTATGTTATTGTAAATTAAAAATATTAAATTATAAAATTAACCTCGAAACAGGTTTTTTATCATTTATAATATAGATGGTCTCATTTTTTATCTATTTTTAATATATAATTGACAAAACTAATTCCTGTTTTATTGAAAGTATCTCACATAAAAATGATTTATACTACACAATTGTAAGATAAATTTGACCAAAATTATAGAAATAAATAATTTAATCACATGAATACAATTTACCTTATTTATTAAAATAACTATTATTTTTAAATTAAAATAATAAAATAAATAAATTATTATTTTATAGAAAAAGATAGTAATCATTACACTTGGCCCATGCTTAGAGCTGTTTACTCTTTTATGTTCGTTTGAGACAAAAGTGAAAAAGCTAGTGTGCATATATATATATATATATATATATATATGTAGAAAAATTGTAGTAATTATGAAGAAATATGCAGATAATTATTAGATTAATTTTGTAGTAGTTGACATTTTAGTACTCGTCCCTCGAGTTTGGTGTACTATTTTAAATCATAATCGAAATCAAGTAAGGTTATAATCGTCTGAAATTATTATTATTTATCATATTTAATTTGTTAAAAAAATTTAAATTTAAATATAATAATAATAATAATGTGTTCTAATAGTTTTGATCACACATGACAAAATTTATATAAATTAAATATTAACGAATTCTAATGTTTAAAAATCAAATTCATTCTCTTCATTAATATATTTTAACTAAACATCCCAACTTATTTTGATTCAAATTCTCTGATTTCAAACCTCCCTATGTGGAATGAAGGAATGCTGTATTGCGTGACATGTGGAGAGGCAGATATATTCATATATTACATAATACATTCATCCTTAGTCGGATCGGATAATGCACGATGAGTTGGGAAGCTACCAATTTCAGGACAATTTCCAGAGTTTATTTAATATATATCCCACCAAGGACCACCTAACCAAACTCCATTATTGCAACTATTTTTGTTTCCACTATTCATTCCCATTTTTCTTTTTTAAATATATATATATATATATATTATTTTCATCATACCAAAACCACCTAATTTGTTCAATCGTAATCAACAATCATACTAATAGTTATTTCGTGAAGCGACGAACAAATTCGTAAGTGAATAATTATAATGAATAAAAAATATATATATAGAATGGATACTAGGCAATGAAAGAGACTATGTTTAAAAATATATTAACCTTATAATATATATATATATATAAGTTAAAGAGTACAAATTAATTTTATGAATGGGAAAAATAATATTATATTATACATGTAGACATTTTGGTATTTTGATTTTAGGGTTTTTGTGAATAATGCAATGTAGGAGTATAAATATAGATAGGTAGGAGTTGAAAGAGTAATCATATTATGTGGAAATTCTTAGTAAAAAAAACACGTTCATGGAACATCATAGTGTCGGTTCATGTCTCATAATTCATAACTATTTTTTTCCCCCCCAACAATTAAGGGAAATAATTTCAACAATTATCATTGATTAGCACTGCTTGTTACAAAATCCAACTAGCCATTTACATATTCACCCTTTTAATGAATTACAAAATTAATAGTAAACTATGAATAATCATTTTCAAAATGTTTTCGTAAAAATAATTGATCTAACACAATTAGGTTATTGATTTTAATTATTTATATGAGTTTGTCTGTGTAGATTTTTTATGTAATATTAGTCTCCACATCAAATAATTACAACAGTGATATCCCTCAAAATCAACGAATTAATTACAATACGATTAGGTTTCTGATTTGAGATATTTTTCTATTATTATTTATATTAGTCAATATGTGTAATTTTTATATGAGATTTGTCGAATGATTTCAACACAAACACCCCTTAAAATCAATGGATTAGTCCCAATGTCTATGGTGTAAATTTATGATGTGAGATAGAGATATTTTGGAGCCTAAATTATAAAGACAATGTATTTCGAGAATCAAACCAATCACATTTTACGTATTAATTTAATGTAAATATTTAATAAAAAATTAATTAGTTATTGATGAAAAATCTTTAAATTATTCATATTAGTTACAATGCAGGTATGTTTCTGACATAATATTGAGATTTCAAACATTTTTCTGAAAAATACACTTTATTTTATAGTTAACGAGAAAAAAAGATTCGAAAAAATATAAAATCTTTCAGTGAGAGGAGAAAATATTAAAAGGAATGAGGGCAGAAAACGACCATGTGGACGGACATAATAACGACAGTTAAGTTACGTTTTGAGGAGTGCACGTGCCCCTCACTGTTGGACACCCACGCGCACCACATATAGTACATACTCATCCGTTTCCTTATAATTTTTTTTTTATATTTATTATATATAAAATTTTAGAATAAATATTTTTTTAAACGAGGACAATATTAAAACTAAATTTGATAGATAATTACAAAAATAATATAAATAACTAATTTAATTAAATTTATCAATTTGAAAGTTTTTTCTTCTTGTCTTGTAATTATACACGGAGAAGATAAGTTAAATAATAATAAAAAATCAGAAATTCCGATTTTTTTTTATATGATATGTTTAACATTATTCCTACAAATTAATAATAAACTATTATTTAATTAAAACATAATATTATTTTTACTTTATTTTATTATATTTTTTTCTCAAACAAATATTTATCTCTTGTTATATATGTTTCATTCTATCAAGCCTAATATTGTATCGTTACACATGTTAATAAAACTATGACTAACTAATTAATTGAATAATAATTATCCTAAAATACCTAATTAATGATGTAAGTGTATATATAAAAAAATAAAAGAAAAAGAAAAGGATCTGATAAACCTTCTACCTTTAGCTAGAGAAGGAAAACGTTAGAATATCCCATTAGTTACCTACTAAAATTAGATGTATTCAAATAACTCAAATTTCTTAAAGTACATCGCTCTTTCTATAAAGTGTAAGGTTTTGGACTTAACATTAATATATAAATATGGTTATTGTACATTAAAGTGTTGTCTATATAGTTATGCCTAATTAAAGTGATCAAATAAGGTTAATAAGGCATAAGTATCTTTTTAAGTATGAAATATTATTGTGCAGAAACCTGTATATTCCTATAATTACTTTTTTGCGATGGGTGAAACTGTAATTTAGGAAACCCTGATATTATAAATAAAGGTTATGGTCCCCGGGTGAATCAAGACTTTCTGTTTTTCTTATTCCCCATCAATAAGAAAAATACTAGGGAAACTATCTCTCTGGAAAGGAGGCTGATAATCACCTGGAAGACCATTGCCGGGATTCATCACGAGATTAATTCAACGGTCAGTTCAGTTGCTTGATCTATCAATCAATTGCTATGGATCAAGGTACGCTTCCGCTTCAGTTTATCCCAATAATTGATTGAAGGTTTAATGTTCTTAGGAATTAATTTCCTTACAAGTGGTATCAGAGCCACCTTCATATCAATTATTTGGGAATTAATTAAATTATATTATTATTAATTTCATAATTATTTGGTTGATTTTTTGTTTGCCATGATCAAGTACAAACTTTTATGGATCAAGTTCTCGCCGGAAAATTTTGAGAACTCAAGTTGCCTCCTTCATTAATTAATTGGTTCGTGGGTTAAGCGAAATTGCCTCCTTCATTAATTTTGAGAACTCAATTTTTATTTATTTTTTTTGGTTCTTCTTCAAGCACCGAACATCCGGTTTTGGTTCGGATTTGGCTTCCCGCTCGCCGTCTTCCGTCAAGGATTTTGGTTCCGCCGCTCACCGCCGCGACATCACGTTCGGATTTGGCTTCCCGTTCGGCTTTAGTTTGCGGTTTCGAACGGACGCCGCTCACCGCCATAAGGATTCTGGTAATTTTTGGTTTGCCAGTTTCGTCTGCGTCGGAAAAGCGGAACCGTCGTGAAAGTTTTGCTACCGCCGGAGACCCCGCTTCTCCGTCCAGTAGCCGGCGGGTTTACCGCTTCCACCTTGCTATTTTTGGTCTTCAGTTTTCGCACCACTTCCGTTCTCCTTGTTCGCCGCTTTCGGTTTCGCGGTGGACACGTCGACATGGGGTGGTGAACACGCAGCGGTGGTGGCGGGTGTTACAGCGGGCGTGGCGGGTGTTGTTGCAGCGGGCGGCGGCGGCTGCTGGCTGTGTTTGAACGAAGGAAGAAGAAAGCTTTTTAGGGTTTCATAATTAATTTTATAAAAATATTGCAGTTCCAGTCCCTAAAGTTTATAAGTTTTATAAATTATTCTTACAGATTTAGTTATAATTCAATTAGGTCCAGAAACTTTTATGATTTCTTGATTTGACCCTGAATTATTAAAGAACTTACAAATTGGCTTGTAAACTTTTAGGTAATTGCAATTTTAACCCTAAAGTTAAAAGAAATAATATTTTGGACTATTTAAGTTTGGAAAAATTTTATTTGGTTGCAAAATTTTTCAAAACCTTAATTAGTTCAGATTTTGGGATTACAGATAATATGATTTATTTATTTTGACATAAAATATAAAGTTTATAACACCTAGTATATTTTGGTTGATTAGAGGACATAAAAAGTTGCCAAAGTAACCTCTTTTGTGTTTGATGATCAATTTTAAATTACCAAGGTGATTGTGTGTGTTTTAATATCATGCGGGTGACGATCGGCCCAAAGGAAGGTCCTCACTTGGCCGAAATTAAAACATACTTGCGGTAATAAATATGTGACAATATTAGGTTTTTCCATGTGAATAATAAGTCGGCCCAAAGGAAGGCTTATTATTTGACAGGAGTGTATTGTCAATATTTGATTACTGCAACAAGAGTATCACTTGCGAATTGACGTTTCTGTCCAAAGACTAAACCCAATGTTGCACTAGATATCTTGTGATGAGGATGTCAATTTAAATTTCGTCATATTTTTATTTAGTGTGAGCTTATGTTTGGTTATTTTGTTTTTCCAGTTGATTCTGCTGCAATTATTTCTGCCAATGTTAATTCTATTCCAACACTTAATGGTGCAAATTTCAAGAATTGGAAGGACAATGTTCTGATAGTTCTTGGTTGCATGGATCTAGACCTTGCGCTTCGGTCTGATTGCCCCCCTGCTCTTACGGATACTAGTTCCTATGAGGAAAGAAGGAACATGGAGCGGTGGGAGCGATCAAATCGCCTGAGTCTAATGATCATGAAGCGGTTAATTCCGGAAACCTTTAGGGGCACTGTTAAAGAGGAAAACAATGCCAATTTGTTCCTGCAAGAACTCGAAAAGTCTTTTGTTAAAAGTGATAAAGGGGAAACAAGCACTCTCTTGAGTAAACTTGTTTCCATGAGGTATAAGAGTTCTGGGAACATAAGGGAGTACATTTTGCAGATGTCTAATGTTGCTTCAAAATTAAGGGCACTGCAGTTAGACTTGTCTGATGACTTGTTGGTGCATTTGGTACTTATTTCCCTTCCTGCACAGTTTGGGCAGTTTAAAGTCAGTTATAACTGCCAAAAGGAAAAATGGGATCTTAACGAACTCATTTCTCACTGTGTGCAAGAAGAGGAAAGATTGAAGCAAGAAAAGACTGAGAGTGCTCATTTGGCAACAACCTCTAAACAGAATAACAAGAACAAAAGGAAAAAGAAGGATAAGGAAGTTGCAATTGCAGCACCACAAAAGAAACAGACTAAGGAATCCTCTTGTTTCTTCTGTCGTGACACTTCTCATCAAAAGAAACAATGCACCAAATATCATGCTTGGCGTGCCAAGAAAGGTATGGTCATTGTTAATGTTTGTTCTGAGGTTAATTTGGTTTCAGTACCAAGACATACTTGGTGGGTAGATTCCGGTGCTACTGCTCACATAAGTGTGTCTTTGCAGGGTTGCCTCCATTATCGCAAACCAATTGATGCTGAAAGAATCATCTATGTGGGGAATGGCGAGACGGCTGAAGTTGAGGCAATAGGCACATTTAGGTTGTTATTAAAGACTGGTTTTTATTTGGATTTGGAAGACACTTATGTTGTTCCGTCATTTAGACGGAATTTAATTTCTGTTTCTTTATTGGACAAATCAGGTTACTTTTGTCTTCTTGGAAACAATAAAGTTAGTCTTTCATTTAATTCAAAGCAGGTTGGAACTGGCTCTTTAATTAGTAATGATAACCTTTATTTGCTTGATACTATTGTTTCATACAATGAAACCTTGCATGTGGATACACGTGGTACTAAACGCAAATTAATCAATGAGAATTCCATTACTCTTTGGCATAAGCGCTTAGGTCACATCTCTAGACAGAGAATTGAAAGACTTGTGTCAGATGGAATTCTTGATACATTGGACTCTACAGATTCTCAAATTTGTGTTGAGTGCATTAAGGGAAAACAAACAGACAAAAGGAGATTTGAGGCTGAAAGATCTAAAGATGTCTTAGAACTGATACATACAGATATTTGTGGGCCATTCCCTATGGCTTCTTGGAATGGTCAAACATATTTTATCACGTTCATAGATGATTTTTCACGATATGGTTACCTTTATCTCATTCATGAGAAGTCACAAGCCCTAAACGTGTTCAAAAGCTTTAAGGCTGAAGTTGAAAATCAGCTTGGAAAAAGCATTAAGGCTGTCAGATCTGATCGTGGTGGTGAATACTACGGTAGATATGATGGATCAGGTGAACAACGTCCGGGCCCATTTGCTAAATTCCTCGATGAGTGTGGCATTGTCCCACAGTACACCATGCCTGGTAGTCCTACTATGAATGGTGTTGCTGAAAGGCGAAATAGGACAATTAAAGATATGGTAAGAAGTATGATAAGTCGTACTTCTTTACCGAATACACTCTGGGGTGAAGCACTAAAGACTGCTACCTATATACTTAACAGAGTTCCAACTAAAGCAACTGTTAAAACCCCTTATGAACTATGGACTGGCAGAAAACCCAGTATTAGGCACTTTCATGTTTGGGGTTGTCCAGCTGAAGCTAGGCCTTATAAGCCTAGTGAAAGAAAACTGGATTCAAGAACCATAAGTTGCTATTTTGTTGGATACGCTGAAAGGTCTAGGGGATTCAAATTCTATGATCCCAAAAGCAGATCCTTCTTTGAGACGGGAAATGCCCAATTCTTTGAGGATATTGAGTTTGGAGGGGAAGATAAGGTTAATGACTTTGTCCTTGAAGAGGAATTAGTTTCTCTTCCTACGGTTGTAATTCCTGAAGTTGTTCAAGAATTACAAGACAATGTCGATGATTTCCCTCATCAAGAACAAAATCATGAAGAACAAACTCAACAGCCTCAAGAACAAATGCCATTAAGAAGATCCACTAGAGAAAGGAGAAATGCTATTCCGGATGACTATATAGTGTTTCTCATGGAACATGAAGAAGCCAATGAAATGGTGGGAGATGATCCAATCAACTTTCACCAGGCCATTGAAAGTTCCAACTCTCAAAAGTGGATAGATGCCATGAATGAGGAAATCAAGTCAATGAAAGACAATGACGTTTGGGATCTTGTCCCATTACCTGAAGGTGTGAAACCCATTGGTTGCAAATGGATATTTAAAACCAAACGGGATTCAAAAGGTAATGTGGAAAGATATAAGGCACGTCTTGTTGCAAAAGGATTTACTCAAAAGGAAGGCATCGACTATACAGAGACTTTCTCTCCAGTATCATCGAAAGACTCTTTTAGGACCATAATGGCATTAGTGGCTCATTTTGATCTTGAGCTTCATCAGATGGATGTTAAGACAGCGTTTCTCAATGGAGACATTGATGAAACAATATATATGATGCAACCTGAAAACTTTGTTTCTAAACATTCAAAGCAGATGGTGTGCAAACTAAAGAAATCCATCTATGGGCTCAAACAAGCTTCCCGTCAATGGTATCGCAAATTCCATCAAGTGATCATCTCTTTTGGTTTTGAGGTGAATTTAGTGGATGATTGTGTATATCATAAGTTCTGTGGGAGTAGACATATTTTTCTGGTTTTGTATGTTGATGACATACTGCTTGCCTGCAATGATATAGGCTTATTGCACGAAACCAAGAAATTTCTTTCAGATCATTTTGAGATGAAAGATCTTGGCGACGCCTCTTTTGTATTAGGTATACAGATATTTCGAGATCGCTCTCGAGGTATATTACAGTTGTCACAAAAGAGCTATATCGAAAAAATCCTTAAAAGATTTGGGATGCAATATTGCAAGCCATGTGCTACTCCAGTTTCTAAGGGAGACAAGTTCAGTCTCAATCAATGCCCCAAGAACTCTTTCGAAAGAAAGGAAATGCAAAAGATTCCCTATGCTTCTGCTGTGGGAAGTCTAATGTATGCTCAGGTATGTACGCGTCCAGATATTGCGTTCATTGTTGGAGTTTTAGGCAGATACTTAAGTAATCCCGGTATGGAACATTGGGGAGCAGCCAAAAGGGTCATGCGGTATCTTCGTGGAACTACAAATCATATGCTCACTTATCGAAGGTCGGATCAGTTAGAGATCATTGGGTATTCCGACTCCGACTACAGTGGATGTCCAGATAATTTTAGATCCACTTCAGGCTGTGTTTACACACTTGCCGGAGGAGCTATATCTTGGAAAAGTGTCAAGCAGACACTGATAGCAACTTCAACAATGGCTGCTGAATACATAGCATGTTTTGAGACATCCAATCATGCAATATGGCTGCGAAATTTAGTCACGGGCTTACGAATTGTCGATGGTATTGAAAGACCACTTAGGTTATTTTGTGACAATTCAGCTGCCGTGGAATTCTCTAACAATAACAGAAGTTCCTCTAAGTCTAAACACATAGAGATCAAGTATCTTGTTGTTAGAGAAAGAATTCAGAATGGTCAGATTTCCATAGAGCACATAAGGACAGACTCCAATATTGCGGATCCCTTTACTAAGGGTTTGCCACCCAAGGTCTTTCTTGAGCATGTTGCTCAAATGGGTGTGTTATTGTCTGATGATGTATCAGTTTAGTGGGAGTTTTTAATTTTTAAGTTTGTTCGTGGTTTCGAACACTTCAGTTTAAGTTTTGGATTGGTTTTAATGCTGCAGCGTAAACCATAAAGTTAAAGTTTAAAGTTTAAGTTTTTCAGTTGTGCTCATATTCTGATTTTCATATTAAATTGATCTCATTAAAGTTCAGTTGGACCAGTTGGATTTAGGCACGTTAAAGATCACATCACGTGAAATTTCCATGCTGTGCATCCATACTTGATCCATGTCATTTGGCTATGTTGACATATGTGACCATTGATGGGTCTAGCTGCATTAGTCGCAGCGAAAGCCTCTTTGATTCTATGTTGATATAGTTAATGGACGGGATTGTGAAAGATATGTTATGACAACAAATTCAGAGTACTCCTTCAGTTCATGTACAATTATAAGGTATATATATTACGTTAGTCCAAGTGGGAGATTGTAAGGTTTTGGACTTAACATTAATATATAAATATGATTATTGTACATTAAAGTGTTGTCTATATAGTTATGCCTAATTAAAGTGATCAAATAAGGTTAATAAGGCATAAGTATCTTTTTAAGTATGAAATATTATTGTGCAGAAACCTGTATATTCCTATAATTACTTTTTTGCGATGGGTGAAACTGTAATTTAGGAAACCCTGATATTATAAATAAAGGTTATGGTCCCCGGGTGAATCAAGACTTTCTGTTTTTCTTATTCCCCATCAATAAGAAAAATACTAGGGAAACTATCTCTCTGGAAAGGAGGCTGATAATCACCTGGAAGACCATTGCCGGGATTCATCACGAGATTAATTCAACCGTCAGTTCAGTTGCTTGATCTATCAATCAATTGCTATGGATCAAGGTACGCTTCCGCTTCAGTTTATCCCAATAATTGATTGAAGGTTTAATATTCTTAGGAATTAATTTCCTTACATAAAGTACACGTATGACGTTTCTAATAAAATACATCGTAAATAAAGAAGTGAACATTAAAATACGATAATTAGAAATATAAATTATACTTATTAAAATAGAAGGAGAGAAATATCTATTTAAAAAATTCAAATGATATATTTATAATTTAAAATATCGTCTTGTAAAAAAAAAAAACTTATAAAAAAATATATTTTTTAATTTGTTCATTTTATTAATCGATCCTCGATTGAATACTTTTTTTTGGCCCGTATAAAACAAAGTTTTATCCTTATATATTAAGATAATTACTATGCCTCATCGCATTTTAAGAAAAATTAGTTAGGTCTGGTTCGAGTGACATTTCACCCCAACCAATTAAATAAAAAAATAATTTATTTTCCACTTATGAGAAAGATGGAATATTAAAGGAGGGGGTGGATGATACTAGAGCAAGCACCACCTAGAGTTAATGAAGTGGACGTTAGCGTGAAATTTGGTAGGCATGCGAGAATGGGAATGGCGCACTACCGCTGGAGATACAGAGTGAGTAAGTGGGGAGGCTTTTTTTTGGGTTGGACTTTCGGATTGACGCCAAAATAACAACGCCTTCTGCAGCTATGTCACATTCCATGAGCCATGGATTTCATTTTTATATTAAATTATTTATTTATGACGTTTCCAACAAGATTACAATATACTCATCCTTTTAAATTTAGTTGTCGTTTTAATTATAAAATTATAAATTTTAACTTTCAATCTCTATCATATCCTCAACAATTACTTTATCTCAATTAAATAATTTAATCTTTCATTATATCCAATGATTTTGTTAGTAGAAGATAAATAATTGATGAAACGTAAGAAGTTAAATTGTATTAAAATGAGTATATAATAAAAATTCATGATTAAATAAAATGGTAATTAAATTTGGACGAAGATGGACCATAATATGTCATAAAATGAAGGTATAAATGTTTTTTTATTGTCTATATAATACCAAGTGTATCACTTTTATTCCTTTTAAATTTGAGTCAATGATGATTTTTATTATTGATTTTGGTTATTTTTAATAATTTTTTTTAAAAAAAATGTCTAATTCGTTTGACTGTTAGTCAAATTTATTTTTTATTCAACTATGATTTATTCATTTCATTTTACGATCTAAATTATCCTTAATAATCAATCCATTTAAGGTATCATCATTATTAGTTAGAGATTGATTTAAATACATTAAACACTAAATATGATTTGAGTTATGAAATAGGTTCCACAAATCATAATATACACTATAGTTAAAGAAAAAATAAATTTGAATAATAGTCCAAACAAGTTTCATTAAAAGAAAAGTAAAAATGACATTAAAATAATTAAACAATATTATTTTAGTCGACAAAATTTTAAAAAATAGTAAAAATGATACAGCTCCTATTAGGATCCACCAAATCAACAATATGGAGGTAATTTCACCAAATTTGGAGGACTGAAAATGCAAAAATTTGTGGCCTAAAATGGAATTTAGGAAAAGTTATGTGGAATTTGTGTGACAAACCAAATGTCAATATCAATTATCATTATTAGGACATTGAGATTTTTAGAATCCAAACATCTCCTTAACCAATTCTTATGGAATAATCTTCGACAATTTTGCTTTTCTACGAGTGAGACAGGGTTTTACTTTTAATAATAATTCTGAGAGACAGACATTTATTAAATTACCAAAATGCCCTTTTAATACTTCTCCGTGAATGTGGCTTTTTTCCATTTAAACTTTTATTTAAAACAATATCACATTCATTTAATTTATTAAAATACATTATCAATTTTTTAAAATCGTAATTATCAAAATTTTTAAAGAATTAAAAGTAAATTAGAGTCATATTTCAAAAAATATATCTTTTTGTTGTCTTCTAGAAGCTTAATTACTAGGGGTAATAGATGGATAAAAGGTGGGTGGACAATGAAGTCTTTTCAATTTACTAGTAGCGTTGGCCCGTGACAAAGGATAAACACAAGGGTGTTGTAGTCATTTCACAAGCCCACCCTCCACTTTGTCTGTCTGGCAAGGCAAAGGCAGAAGACCAAAGGAGGAAGAGGGAGCAATATACATTAGAGAATTACAGTAATTTGCATTTGCTGCCTAATATTTGTTTTGCGCTGAAGTGATATGCACTCACAGCCAAACAAAACACCCACCATTCTGATGTGATTTCTGGAAGAGACAAACTGAACCGCAGCTGAGGTAGGATGGATGAAGCCCTGACCCTTCAGCTTTACTTCATCACCTATATTCTTCACCCTTTTTTTTTTTTTTCTTTTTTTTTTAAATTGTTTTTCCACGAGTTTCTGTGCATAAAGGGATACGAAAGATTTTGGGATTTACCTCTGTTATTCATCCATCCAGGAAAAAGAAATTTTTTTTTTGGGGCCCTCTAAGCAATGCCTGCAAATCTCAAACTAATCCATGTCCATGTTTAGTCTCATTGTTCTGCGGTTATTTCTTCTACCTTGCTCTTACCAAGCAATCCCCATTTTGGTGTTTGTGAAATACGGCTCAAAAATTGAATTTTGAAGTTCCCATCATTTTACAGTTGTTTTGTTTTGTATGTAAATCAATATCATATCCATGCATTGTGAATTCTGCTATTTAATTTGGTTTTTGAAGTTTTGGGAATTGTTAAAATGCGAACTTTGGTTTACAGGAGAGGAGCAGCTTTGGTGAGGACTGGTCGGCGGCGAGCTGAGGTACTGCCGGTTATCAGTGACATTTCGAGTAACGGTTGGATATTAACAGTGGTATTTTGTTCTTGATTTTCATAGTTTATTTGGTGTTTTTCTTTTCAAAACTAATTTGTAATTTTTGAGGAAATGAGTCAAACTGACATCTTTCTTTTATTCGTTGCTTTTCTTTTTTTCACCTCGTTTAAGAAAAAAAAGTTGGAAGTGTAAAGTGGTGCATTGGATTACCTCTGAGATCTCGTTGACTGGTTTCCTGAATATTCTTTTGAGTCCAACAAAAGAAAAAGTGATCCCGTAGTCTCTTCTTTGAAGATCTCTGTCTCAATTCAGATATTGAAGAGATCTGGTTCATTAGGTATAGGAAGGGTATTGACTTGAGCTGCCGAGTTTTGTTCCTTTTTCAGCATGATGCGTTTGTAAACTGTGAGTATTTTTAATGTTTAGGTGCCAGGATGTGGAAATTGAGATTTTATGACTTGCATTTTGTTCAATTTTCAGGCATTTTAATTGTCAGAAGTTGCCATGTGGGTTTTCAGTGGATATTTAATAGTTTCGGGAACTTAGAGTGGCTTGAAAGCTGAGTAGAGTTGATTGGGTGACTGGAAGAGAGTAGACATGTCAACATGGGAGCATTTTGGGGAAATTGCAAATGGTGCCCAGCTAGCCGGCGTAGATGCAGTAAAGCTGATTGGGATGATTGTGCAAGCAGCAAATACAGCCCGAATGCACAAGAAAAATTGCAGGCAGTTTGCACTGCACCTGAAGTTGATAGGGAATTTGTTGGAGCAGCTACGAATATCTGAGCTCAAGAAGTATCCCGAGACACGAGAGCCTTTGGAACAGCTTGAGGATGCATTGAGAAGAGCCTATATATTGGTTAATAGTTGCCAGGACAGGAGCTATTTGTATCTATTGGCCATGGGGTGGAATATTGTGTACCAATTCAGGAAGGCCCAAACCGAAATTGATCGATATTTGAAGATCATTCCTCTGATTACTCTGGTGGATAATGCTCGAGTTAGGGTAATGCAAATGTTATTATTTCGTGCTGTTGTTGCTCCAATCTTTTGTCAGTATAGGGAATATTGCTCTTGAAAAGATGAACATGACTGACTTAATTTTTAACTCTTATCTTATGTGTAATTCTGTTTTTAACTGAGCCTTTCCTTTCCCATATTGGCAGGAAAGGTTGGAAATGATTGACAGGGATCAATGCGAGTACACATTGGATGATGAGGATAGGAAAGTGCAAGATGTGATTATGAGACGAGACCCTTCTGAAAAGGACACTGTCATACTGAAGAAAACCCTTTCATGTTCCTATCCAAACTTGCCATTTAAGGAGGCAATCAAGAAAGAAAATGAAAAGCTTCAACTAGAACTTCAACGATCGCAAGCTAACTATGATGTTAACCAGTGTGAAGTAATTCAACATCTTCTAGAGGTTACTGAAGTTGTGGCTTCAAACAACACTCTGCCAGAGAAGAATACTCCCACAAAACCTTCAAAGGGAGTGGACCACAGCTACTCAGATCACAATGACGAGCCTGAACACTATGCTGAAAAGCATACTAAGAGTGTTGACAAAGCACCTTCAAGGTTGGTCATTACTGAACTTCAATAAGCAGTTCTGTTTCTTTTGTTACCCAAACTGCATTCTGCTATAAAGTTTGTGCTGATTGGAGCAATTCCCTTTTTTAAATTTATATGCTTTTGTGATATCCGAATGTAGTTATGTTTTGCAATTATGTTATATCTGACCAGTTCCCATGTGTTCTATATCCTAGTGTTATGAAATTGGTAACCGAAGTGGTTTTTAAAACAAATTTCGCTGTGGTCCTACGCAACAGATGTCTATTTTCATCCTTATTTGTTTCTTTTCCTGCCTACCACTTCCGGCGGACTATATTGAATTCCTTGTCCTTGCAGAAATACTTCATCTGTTTCATCCAAACATGATTTGTTGTCTTCTAAAGGATCATATCAGCATGAAGAATGGCATTCAGACTTGCTTGGATGCTGCTCAGAACCTCTTCTCTGTACGTCTTAATGTGTTGCTTGGTATACTGTTACAGTTATTGAAATAGTTTAATCTTAGTTATTATCTCCTCCATATCTCCTGCATAAACATTCACCAGTTTCTTCTGTATTTAAAAGTTGACTATGTGGGATTTTACAACAATTTATGCTTGGGGAATGGAGTTTAAGAATTAATGGATGAATCTAAACCATGCATTATGTAAGTTTCTGAACTTTGTTACCTAAAGAAAATACGATGTGAAGATTTTTCTTGACATTATAACCGATTCTCTTACTGGTATTACATCTTATTTCCTTGCATGAATTTACATGAGATCGTATCTGCTTTAGGTTGCAGCAATTAGTAGGCATATCTTGATTTGATCATTGTGTTCTTCTAATCATACAAGGAATTAAGGTTTAGACTGAAGAGTAAAGCTTGAGAATGGTTTCTTGTTCTTTCCTTTTGGTTTGCTGTATTTTTCTTTTCCTATTGCTTCGCTCTTCCTTCTCATGGATAATTCTTTAGCCAGATGGTAAACTAGTGGTAAACTCAAATGTACCATATTCCGAGTTTGCAGTTTATGGCAGACACTTCATTTGATAGCTTTGGTATTACTTTGATTAAACCTTGGTAAGTCCATTTTCACTAGGTAGTATAGGCTAAGGTTGTAGTAAAAAATCTTGTACAGTTTCAAAGTGGGCTACAGTTTCAAAGTGGGCTACTTTGAGTCCATTTTCACCCCTTTTGTTTCATTAGTATCTTTTATTCTTCATTTTGTCATCAGATTAACAAATTATTTTATCTTTGGAACTAGGTTATTTTAGCTGCACATTTGTTGAACTGATTATACAGTATAAAAATGTATTCTTAGAAGCTTTTCATTCTTGTGTAGGCTTAAAGACTCTCTGCTTTCCTTGTGGGACTTTTTCAAGAATTGCTTCTGTGGCAACAAGTACGCATGTGTGTAAGTGACTGTCGCCTCTTTTCAGATTTCAGTTCGTTACTCTGTCCAGTAGTTCCGCCAGATGAGTTCTCAAAGCTGTGACATCCTTTAGCACATTTACCAAATCTTCGCCTTAGTTTCTGATCGATGGGAATGCTTTTAATCTGGTTTAGAAAATGTGACCTAAGAGCTTCAAGTAATGCAGGTGGAAGTAAGTCCTGTTTGCCACTTATGGCCTACAGATTTTAGTCCTAATCTGCAGTGCGGGTAATTAATACCTGTACTATAGATACCTGAGGCAATTGTAACGAATTATCCGAATGAGGGTGGTTGAATAAAACTACTTTCGGCTGAAACTTGATAGATTAGTGCTTGGTATATTTTATGGATAAAATAAAAACCTGAATACAAAAATGGGTTTACTGCTTGGTTCTAAGATAACTTTGATATATTGTACTTGCAGCTTCAGGAGATGCCTGCAATGAAATAATGGCCTACTCCTTGATATTGTCCTGCTGTTGCTATACTTGTTGCATTAGGCGAAAGCTACGGAAAAGACTAAACATCGCTGTAAGTTCCCACCGCCTGCATCTGTGTAATCTGTCTGAGCATTTGTATTGCAGTCAGAAATGTTTGAACTTTAACTTGCAGCCTCCTCATCATGTAACTGCATCTTACTATTCATCTATTCATCAATTACAGGGAGGCCTCTTTGATGATTTTCTTTCGCACTTAATGTGCTGTTGCTGTGCCCTTGTCCAAGAATACAGAGAAGTGGAGCTTCGTGGTCTCCACGGTAAGTTGTCATCGCCCGTTCAGAGCTTGTCTTCTCTCGGTCTTATAAGCTTGAACTCTTACTTGAATTACTCGTTTCGTGTATGCGCGTGTGCACGTGTTGTTTGTTTTCGCATCAATGACATAGTTTATCGCTACATGATGTGCAGGTTCTGAGAAGACCAAAACAAGCCCTCCAGCATCCCAGTATATGGAATCATAGGAAGAGTGGATTATGATAGTTGGCTTGAGACTTGAAGAACATATTGAAGCTTTTTTTATATAGGATTATGATTGGAGCCTTTGTTGATTGCCAACAGGAGTTTGGATTCTTTCTGAGTCATTAATAACTGATCTACCTGCCTTCTCTTCTGTAATTAAGATTTCAGGCATTTTGCCCGGTTTGTAGCTTGTGTATAACAGTAGCCACTACAATATTTCAACTTTCAACCACTATTTCCATATTCACTAAATATGAATTTGCCTTGTGCATTTTCTCTGCTCAAACTTCTCCCAATTTTTCAGACACTTTAGGGTCAAGAAATTCTATGATGCAGTTTCAAAACAAAACATACTAGTTATGTTCATTTTTCTGCTCAAGAATCCATCGGTTAATGTAAGAAAATCCTATTTATCCAAAAAATAACACACAAGGATTATGATAAGAAAACATGCATGAACCATCATCAAGGAATCGTGTTGAAATTCGGTTAAATCACATACATTCTATGTTGGCAGCTTCATGTTTTCCAAACTCCCCTTTTTATGAAATCTAAATGGATGAAGCATGTATGCTTCTTCAGTTCTGCATAATCAATAACCTAGTACATTACAAAATTGACCGAGGAAGATGTGTACTGACACCCCAGACACAAACCTGGATACTCATTTATTCTTGTTTCCTGTTAGAAGCTCATTGACTGCTCGCCCTCATCACAATCTTCATTTGCATATTCCTGTAGTTGTTTTCAAGAACATGCTTTGCTGAACCCATCAAATTCTTGTCACCAAAACATGATCTCCACATCAATGTAGGTGTTGAAAATTGATCCTTTGAATGCTTCCACTGCAGTCCCAGAACCTCACTCTCTGAGAAAAGGATTCTCAGACAAGTTTACTCCCTTGGTGATATCAAGCACAAACTTGAAATTACCCTTTCAATCTTTAGAATGTCTAATCAAAGTGTAAATACCAAAGTTAGGAATTCCCTTCTTGAGTTGTCAGATGCCAAGTATCTGTCAATTTTGGCCACTTATCTCCCATTACTGTTAGATGAACAACTTCTGTCATGTCTTTAAGGCTGCAGCCTGGATTTCTTTTGATTCCCCTCTCCTTCATAGTTTCCTTTGTCCTAGCAACGTCCTCCCACTTACCGGCCACCGCATAGAGATTCACCAACAACAGATAGTATGAAAAATTCTGAGGATATAGCTCGATTAAATGTTGTGCTAGTTGTTCTCCCAAGATCACATCTCCTTCAAAACGACACGATCTAAACAAATGACCCAACAATGAGATTTCTGGCGCTGCACCCTTGCCGACTGGCATATTTCGTAAGAGTTCAATTGCTTCTTCCGTACGACCGACTCTATCAAGGATATTGGCCATGCACCAACAATGTGCAAAGTTTGGCTTTAGTCCAAATGCTTCAACCATTTGAGCAAAGTAGTTTCTCCCTTCTGTCAATCTTCTTTCACGTGCGCAAGCTAAGAGAACACCTATAAAAGTAACTTCATCAGGGACAATCCTCGTTGTATGATCAGTTGACTTCAGTTTTTCACTTGAATACAGTTCGCCATTTTCCGAACAACTACTACTGCTTATCATTTTATCATACAAATTCAGTCCATCTTGTGGATTCCCATGAATACAATATCCTAAAATCAGTGCATTCCAAGAAAATAAATTCTTTAATGGCATCCTATCGAATATCAACTGAGCAGCATCCAACCTTCCACATTTACTGTACATGTCAATTAATGATGTATCTATCATCACATTACATTTCCTAAAATCCCTAATGAGAGCTCTATGAACCGACATTCCTTCTTTCAATCTGGCAGACCTACCACAAGCTGTGAGCACATTCACCATAGTTGTTTCATTTGGTCTATAGCCCAATTTCACCATTTCTCTAAATAACTTTAAACCATTCCCAGGCTTCCCAAAATCTAAATATGCTTTCATCATTATATTCCAAGAAATAACATTTCTCACGGGCATTGCATCAAACATCTCATGTGCCATATCTAAATCATCCGCCGCAACACAGCCACCCAATAAGGTATTCCAAGACACGATGTCCTTCACAGGCATTTCGACAAGTATCTGCCTAACAGAAGCATGTAGCCCACAACTAAAATAGAAATGAAGCAAAGAATTCTGTACAGGCAGAACATTCTCAACACCATGTTTCACAACCTGGCCATGACACTTAATTCCCAAATTCAAACTACACTTTTTAGCACTAGCACTCAAAAGAGGAGGGAAGCTAAAACTATTAGGAAAGAAGCCATCTTTAAGCATTTCAAAGAAAAAAATCACAGCCTTTTCTGGTACATTGCTACAAGCATAGGCTTTAATCACAGTATTTACATGAAATGTACTATGAGAACCGACACATCTGAAAATTAACACAAAATAATCCAATTCACATAAATAGGAGGAAATTGAAATTAGTTTGTCTGAAAGTGAAGGCTGTTGAAGAAGACCTGAAGTTATTAAGCGGGCTTGGATTTGATAAACATGGGTCAAGCTTTGGCAAGAGTTCAGAGCGTCCAGGGTTTTCCAATAGATGGAATCATTTGCTTTGGAAGTTAAATTAGATGAACACGGCGATGATTTTGATGGTTGGATTTGAGAACTAGAACGAGACAGTAAAGAAGACCTGATCTTGGACAATTTTCTCACTGAAACTCTTGCCATTTATCTGCCAAAAAGTTTCGATCGCTGAGCTCTGAAATCAAGTTTGTCTCCGCCATCAACGTTCATTGTGAGCGGAAATTCAGCCCCTTCACCTTCCAACAAATGAGGTTTATGCTTCTGGAAGGGTTTATTGGGTGGCAAGAAGGAAGTGTTTTTATTTTTACCTCGACTTAACGACGTCGTTTAATGGTTCAGTCCCAAACCCCTCTAAAATAGAATCCCCAAATTTTGTTTATTTGTCCAGAGAGAAAACCTTTTGGGCAGAAAAAATCAGTACACTTTGGTGAAATTTGTCCAATAATTCAGAGGAAAAAATAGAAATGGTGAGAATTGGGAGAATGCTTCTGAAGGAAGCAGGTTTAGGAATCAGCAAGACTCTGTCAGAAATACTGGTCTGTCCATTATCAAAGCAACCGTTGAGGTCAGCTTTCTGAAACTAAAAATTCCGTCTTTTTTTTTTTTTTTTTTCTGATTGTTTATTATACTATCTTCTTGTTCTAGATTGTGTGAGAAAACAAATTCCTTGGTCAGTGATTCCATCGGAGTGTCTTACCCTGTAAGTATTCCTTCTTACTAGTTGGGTTCTTTTTGCTTCCAGCAATTTTTTTTCTCCTCTATGAAATAAGCGTAAAAACGATGAAATGGATTCGCTTCTGCCTTCTGGTATCTGGGAATCCTGTCTTCTATATGCGTAGATAGTAGACGGAATTCCTCGTCTTGTGCCTAGCGATGGCAAAATCATTGACTCTGAAGAAGGGTCCTCGACCCATGCTACTGTTGATCCGGATGATGGGATGATTGCTCATCAATCAAAGAAGTGGTAGCTCTTAGATCATTTATTGAGGGACAGGGGGCTCCTGAAAATGAAATAGGGGAGATGTTATGAGTTCCGCAGTTGAGGAAAAGAGAGAATGGTTCGTTTACATCTTTAGTTATGGAGTTTGGTCCTTCTGTCATGCATTTTTGTTTTGCTCTGGTAATCAAATCTTGGTGTTGTTTCCTTAATACGGCGAAAAACTAATAGCAACATCATTTATTGAATTTGTTTGGCCTTTCGCCTACAATACTATCCGTTTTGCAATTGCTATTCCTCTTACCATGTATAAAATCTAGCTGCTACTTTTGCTCTTGATGAATGTGACTATTGGACAATCTAAGAATGTCTCTCAACATGCTCATCCTGGCTATAAGGCCTCACCCTAGAATGTTTAGAAGCTGTTGGTTCACTGAAATAAATCATATGATGAATCTGCTAGTACCACACACATGGTTGGGAGCTATGAACATATTTGACCTCTATCAATTTGTCTCTGAGTTTTCTTCATGTTTCGTCTGCGGTGCTTATTGTATAATCATTGGAATGTACCAACATCGGCATTCACTTGAAGTTGTTAGTAAAATCCTACTGGTTATGGAAAGTTGATTACTGTAATAGCTCTCTCTCTGCCTGGAACATCTTATTATTCTGTGCTACAGAGACCTGTATATCCAATATGCGAAGCTTTATTGGATTTAGACGTAAAGCATTGTGCATGCCTTATCCTGTTTTTGTGCAAGCAAATTGCCAAGAAAGTACTTGTGTCTTTTGATCTTTGTGTCTCTATGAAGCCTAATGCTGTTGCCTTCTTGCAGGGAATAGTTTAGCCATTTTTATTTTTATTTTCCTTTTCAATCCCATTAACACAAAGCATCATGTATGTGTTATCCTGTTTTTGGGCAAGCAAACTGCAAAAAAAGAAAAACGCTTGTGATCTTTTGTTCTTGTCAAGCAACTGCTAAATCCCAATTGCTTATTGTGGTTGTGTGAGATGGCTGATTGCAACTGCTGTTTCTTGGAACCCTTTCCTAAAGATTTTTGTTACTGAACCGTGAACATGCTTTTGGGAAAATGATTTATGATGCTGTGGCTCGTGAGTTGCTAGCTCCATGGTTCTTATTTGCATTATCTTGAAAGTATTCCAAGAGACAGAGAAGAACATTCACTTCGACTGAGGCCTCCTGTTCTTCCTCGGCCAGGAGCCCGTCGAGGAAAAGCACTGCTCAAAATTCCCAATCCTCAGCCATAAACTTTAGGTCCCTTTCCTTTCCCAGGAAAAGCTGCAGTTGAAACCTAAAGCTCATTTCTTTTGGCCAATTTTGCTTGTGAAATGACAGAACCCTGCTCATCTGGATCAAGCACTGAAGTGAAAGGAAGGCTTTAAAAAGCACCCAGATTCCCTCTCTAATGTTAGCTTTATGTCATCTTGATTCCTTTATTTTTTGAGTATGATGCCCCAGTGAAACATCTTCTCCAATGAACTCAGATCAGGGAAAGTGACAGATGAGAGATGCCCATCTCCCAAATATTCTTCTGTAAAGTCAATGTCGATTTTGTCAAACTTATGTAATAATATTTAAGGTACACTTTTCCAGAACTGTTGTTTATTCCTAGATATTTCACTCTAAGCTTTGAACGATGGTTGAAGTTGTTCTTTCGTTTGGTGGCTTTGCTATTCTGCAACTAGTTGTTCGAAGTAGATAAGGAGAGGATAACTATCTTATTCCCTGATCAAACACATTGAATACAATGTACTATAATCAAAGACTCATGTTTTATGTTGAACGAAATTCAAAAGAATGATAAAACTTAATTTTTTTTTTTTTTTTTATGAGATGGAGAGAATATCTAATCCGGTGAGAAAAATATCTCGTCCCAACAAATAATAATAATAAGAAAAACATGTGAGATTTCTACTTGTTATTCATATGTACTTCATATAATATGATAATAATAAGATTTCCTAATCAAGAGAGTTTAGGTGCAACCAATTTTATGTTGAACACTCAAAATCTTCACCCATTCCAACAAAAAAACCCCCCCACCCCCCACCACAAGTAAAAGTCTAAACCACGCTAAAGTTGGACTGATGAGCTAGCTGCTTATATATTATATTAATTCCCCACTTCATACTTCAAGAATCTGATTAACCATGCAAATGGTTTTCAAGAAGTTCTTGTTCTGCATAGCTAACATCTTTGGTCCAAGAGGAGGGTGGCGAAGAATCAAAGTTCCATCATTTTTCGAAGCGATTAACGTTGCTGATGATCAACCTAGGAATACCCAAGTAGTAGTGTTTGATGATGATGATAATGAAGGGTTTGATTCTGTTGAGGAATCAGGGGAGGATGGTCGTCGGATGATGTTGGAGATGAAGATGTGCTGTGTTTGCTTGTCGGAAATGGAGGAGAGGGGGGAGGACAGACGTTCGCTGCCATGCAGCCACGAGTTTCACCGGGAATGTGTGGAGAGGTGGCTGGAGAATGTTCGCCGGAAAACGTGTCCGCTGTGCCGGTTCTTGATGGAAGATGGAGAAGAGAAGACGGTGAAAAGAGATGAAGATGATGATCGGGTGGTTTTGACGGATGAAATGATGGTATGGTTTTCTTCCTTTCACGCCGCTGGCTTTTGATCAGATTATATACAAAATTTGTACTTTTTTCAATCCAAAAAAAAAAAAAAAAAATCTCATTTGTCATATTATTTTTGTAGTATTACAAATGCGAAAAATAGTACCATTATAGCCACTTAGTAGAGTGAAAATTCACCAAAATTTTTGTAGCCTTCGTCACTTTTTGGCTCTTACTAAATAATAAAGGGTTTCGCGCATTTTAAAAAAAATAATAATAATAAAAAAACTGCAAAAGGTTCCATTGCCGGGAATCGAACCCGGGTCTCCTGGGTGAAAGCCAGATATCCTAACCGCTGGACGACAATGGAATTTGTTGATAAAAGATGTCTTCATCTTCCTATTAAAGTTGGGACAATTGTGGTTATAATCTTCAATCCCTCCGGAATCTTTTATTGTGCAAAAAAATTAAACCTTACAAATCTTCAATGTATGACATAACCTTATGGAAGAATATTATTATCGTTATTTTATAATGATAAATTTCCATCTCAAAAAATTAATTTAATTTATATATATTATCAATATATTTTATTTTATTTTTAAAATTAAAATTAACAAAATTATACATAAATTTTATTCAATTTATAAAATATAAAATTACAAAGGAAATAGCTGAATTTCTCAAAAAATGTTATTGGAAAAATATATCGAACTATTTAACTTGTAGAATATATATAATTTTTAGAGTACATTTTATTAGAAATATAAGTTTTTTATCGAATGAATTTTTACAGAAGATAAAGAAAATGTATTAAATGCCTGACTTTTTAAAAATAATATAAGAGAAATTTTATAAAGAATTGGTGATTTTTTCGACAAAAAATATAGGAAATTTTTTTTAAAAAAAAGTTTTCAAAAGAATAAAAATTAATATGATGTAATTTAATAATTATTTAAATATAATATATTTTTTACAATTACTCTCCAAATTTATTATATGAATTATTAAAAATAAATATTTTGACAAGAAAGAAATCTTTTAATGGTTCTGATTTGAGTATGATATATTAATAGGTTTTAAAAAAGGGAAAAAAAAAACGGAGTGTTTTTGTTGAACCAATAAACATATATGACAAAATTGTACCAAAAAAAAAACATATATGACAAAAAAGTGGGGAAAAGGCCAAAAGCCGAACCATTGGGCCATTGGCCTACCTGGGACTCTAAAAGCCCTAAGCCGTAAACTGGACCATTTGTTACAACGTTAATATTGGATAGGAAGATCTCGATGGCTATATATAGCTTACCTTTTATTAAATATCGCCCCCTTTTTTAAATAAAATTATCTAAATATCCCCCATTTCTTTAATTATTTAAAAATCCCTTAAACAAATTTCTTCTCCAAAAAAAAAACTATACACCTCTTTTTTTTAAAAAATATTTTTCCTATTTTTACAATAAATTAAATAATGACGATTAAACTGATAATTATATTAAAAAATTAGTTAAAACTTTATTTATTATAAAATATAATTAATTTTTTTAACTTAAAATAAACATAAATATCAATTTCCAACTAAAATACTATTCGACGCATTATACCTTCTCCAGGTGCTGAGCGAGCTTCATCATCCAGCGCCAACAATTGAAGTCTGCATTAATGAAGTCTCATTTGGTTTGGGCGCAACCCAATATTTTAATTGTTTCTTTTAAAATAATTAATTAATTTTACTAATTATATAAAATTTTATTTACATTTTATTTATTTATTATATATAATTTAAGAAAATATATTATTTCAATTATTTTATCTGTAGAATTTTTTAAATAATAATAAATATTTTTTTGATACAATAATAATAAATATTTTTAACTATGTAGTAATATTTAATATCAAGAAATAAAATTTTTTGTGAAATAAAATTTGTAATTTAATGTTGAATTTAAGAGATGAGTATATATATATATTGTGAATTGGATAGGTATATATAGGTATATATATAAATAGATGTAATATTGTAATTGTAAATAACAAAATAGTAAAAGAGAGTGATATTTAACAATATCTTTCAGATAAACAATTCAAAATTATAGACGAAGGTAATTTTATTATTGACGAGTTAGACTTGTACAATAAATAAAAATAGTTAGAGCAAAAAGAAAAAAAAAAAAAAAAAGAGAGGTGCAAATGCACAACTGTTGTTGTGCAACCCAATTAGTGAAGAAGGAAAACAAATTTGTTTTGTTGAACACAATAAATGAGAAGGGAGAAGAGTTTTGGAATAATGACATTTGTTTATTAGTTTAGGAAAAAAATATAAATTTAGTCCCTATGACTTAGTGACAGATTTAGTTCTAAATATTTAGTAGTCGACAAATTTAGTCATAAACTTTATTATTCATAACAGATTTAGTCATAGTAACAATTTGTTTGAATATTTAACGATTAAATTGTAATTCTCTAAATCCCTAAACTACGTGGATGCCACGTGAATTTATTTAATTCATGTAATAAATTTTATAGACACATAGATTACCGAATTATCGTAGGTTTCAAATACACTTTTTATAAAAAAAACTATTGTTTCGACTAAATGTGTCGTGGATAACAAAGTTTATGAATAAATTTGTTGACTACCAAATATTTATAACTAAATTTGTCACTAAACCATACTATAAGGAATAAATTTACATTTTTTTAATTAGTTTAAGTGGCTCGACTTGAAAGAGTGAAAAACTCATAATTTTTTTTTTATCTTAAATCAAACAACGTCATTTTACTTCAACCATTTAAAAATAAAGTAACGTTCTTCCTCTAGCATTGATTCGGGGTAGTGAAAAGACGGCTAAGGACTGCTAAAAATTCCTCTATAAGATTTTTTGGCCTCTTCAGATCTTAACTAATTTTCAATTGCTATTTATCGTCCATCAATGATTAAATATCGGCAACCTTGTACTATTTTGTTCTTAATTTTACTTTTATTTATAATAATATCATTATTTATATATAATAAAAAAATTACCCTTTCGCTAATAAAAATTACTTACACCAAATAAAAAAAACTCATTTCACAACAAAAAAATTGCCCACAAATATTTCCCATTACTATCAAATTACAAATATTTACAATTATTTGGGAGTATATGCACATTCCATGACCTGAGTACTTCACCTTTCTCCTTGGTTCAAACGGAACTATTTATCGTGTCCTACAACTTTAAAATTATGAAAAACAAAAATTAATATACAATTTTCAATAATTACTTATTTTAACAGAAAATATTAAAAGCATATTTTATGGTGTTCAATTTCTAAACTATATTAGTAATTAATTTATAATTTTAATCAAATATAAAAATTTTAACCTAAATATATACTTAATTTGTAACTAATATTAATAATATTAAATTTAATTATAATGAACTAAATAATCACAAATAACATAAATACTATCGTAATCAACTAAATAATTTTTTTATTTTAACATAATTAAATATATAATTAATACTATAATTCAAATATAATTAAAAATATAAAAAATTATATATAACAATTAAGAAAAATTATAAAAAAAAGAAAAAGAAAAAACTTTGATGAAGCCAACATGGAGCGGGCGCATATGAACTTTAATAAATTTATTTTTAAACTTTTTTTATTTTATTAAGTTTTTTTAAACCATTATATAAATTTGTAATATCTTTAATAGTATTAATTATATTTAAATTATAGTTATAATTATATTAAAATTTAGATATATATTATTTATTTAATTATAATAATATTTATATTACTTGTGATTATTTAGTTTATTATAATAAATTTAATAATTATTTATATAAGTTACAAATTGATTATATTATATTTAGGTTAGAATTTGGATATTTGAGTAAAAACATGAATTAATTATTAATATAGTTTAAAAATTATGGATATAATTTTTAATAAAATTCGGGCCATATATAATAAAATTCGGGCCATATATAACAATAAGATGACCCGCGCACACGTGCAGGGAGTGGACCGGGTACTAGTAGTAGTAGTAATTAAAGGTTTGACCCGCATTTTGGAAGCCAGGAAAAAAAAGGACAAATTGGTGCCATTGGTCCTTTGTTTTGTCCAATCTGCGAAAAGGGATTAGAGTTTTTCTCATACTTTTCTGGTTTAATCTTCTGTATTTCTTTTATGTGATAAATTTTAATTATTTTATTTATATATTATATTTTATATTAATTTATATATATTAGTAACATATAGTTTTAGTAGATTATTTTTATTTTCATATTTTATTTTTTTAAGTATTATTTTATTTTTGAGATATTTTTAACAATAAAAATTATATTTAATAATTTAATCTACCTTAACCATTTAAAAAAGTGAGTCCGCTGTATTAAAAAATATAAGAATGTAAATGATTATGTATTACGTAAAAATTAACTGAAAATATAATATATAAATAAAGTAATTAAAGTATACCACAAGAAATATTGAGAGTCACATATTATCTAAGCCGGCTTTTCCCCCTTTGTTAAAATCATAATCGACAAAGAAAAAATAAAGGCACACACTTGCAGTCCCATAGAGCATTCAAACCAACAAAAGCCACTCACAAAACACACCAATAACATTATTGAGAATCAACTCCACCTTAGCTTCTTCGAGGTGGTGTTGAAAGGCAAATTTTTATTCTCCAAGAATTATATTTAAATTATCGATAGCTTATTAGGTTTATCACAATTATATTTATTATTATTATTTTTTGAGTACAAAGAAGCAGACTAATGTCTAACTAACTACGGACAACATATCAAAACATATTAATTTATTTACGGTGCCCTTAAGTACTTCCGGTGTGAACTCAAATTCTGGACCGTCATGCTCCTAAGCACTTCCGGTGTGATCTACCTCCAGTGTGACTCGAATTCAGGGTCTTCATGCTTTTAAATATTTCCGGTATGACTTGAACTCAGGATCTCATGATCTTAAGTGATAAGTGCCAACCATTAAGCTATCTCTTATATCATTATATTGACTAGCTAAACTTATAACAACTAGCTTCTTAATTGACGAAAAAAAAAAGTAAAATTGTTGTCGTAAAAATTTTTATTTAGTCAAAAGATAATTGAAAAAATTTACATCCACAACCAATTAAACTCATTTTGACCGATGTTTAACTTTGATTAAAAATAATAAATGTAATCAGAAATTTTGAAAAGGTATCGGTGGTTTGAGGAAATTACTAAAAGGGTTAAATGTATTTCAAAGTTTATATTCTTTCTCTCATAAAAATGCAAGTAAACGGAAATATGCACATTTAGTTCATTGTAGGATAGTGAAAAAGTAGGAATAGAAATGAATTTTCTTACTTCCGAACGTCAATAAACTAGTCTAAATCCTTCTAAAGTCTCCACATTCAACCGATAATGAAATTTATTTTCGTTTTCATTCATTTTTTTTTTTTTTTCTAAAATTCTCACACCAAACACCATTGAGTCCACATTTTCTTCACTAAAAAAAAGCTAACATCAAATTGTAACTTAAATCATTGGAGACAATGACAAAGTTCCATCAAAATGAAAAGGATGAATGAGTGGTGATGATGATGGGTACCCCCAATCTTTATACCCCTTACCTTAAGGTGAATATATCCCCCTTATTGTGTCCTTAACCTGGAATTTTTGTTTTCTTTCTTTGGGCACATGCGACCTGTCCAGTAGGCCAAAAACTACACAAATTTTAGCCTACCCTACAAAGCCGAACATTACTCAAAGAGAAGCAAAAAAGGGAAGATAAATAAAGCTAGTCAAAACTCAAAAATATACTCTCTCTCTTTTTTTCTTTTTTTTTTTTTTCCGCCTTGAAAATGAAGTACATAGCGGCCACCTGGGCTGCAATGCTGCTGCAGCTATTATATATATAGGCTTGTAGTAACTACTTATCAAAGTCAGAACCACTCATCAAAAGATTACAACCCATAGATGGTCGTTTTAGAATTTAGCCCCGCCTATGCATATATTACAACTTACAAGCATCAATTTCATCAAACACTTGTTCTTCTTTATCAAATTGATGATCATTTCCAAACGCGGAGCTGAGAGTAGTGGAAAGATGAGGAGATTTTTAGCTTAAAACGGAGCTGTTGATGTTCTATGCAGAGTATGCTTTCTACGAAATTGGTTATCGGCAACTGCTGCTTCACATAACTGGTCATAGAAAAAGAACAAAAACAAAATAATGAGAAGCCATTGTTAAAGAACCTCCCACGAAACAAAAGAACTGCAACTTTACATAGCTGTAAATGGGGGTCAAGTTCAGATGGAAGAGGGAGGAAAAAAACGGCAATTTGCTCGATATGAAAACGAAAGCTGCGGGCCCTTTTCTTTGCTAAAATTAAAAAGAAGGAAAAGGCAAAAAAAAAAAAAAAAAAAAAAAAAAGAGTTTATGGGATTCACTTCCCAGGATTGAGGAACTACCTGTCTTTGTTGTTCTCTGAGTCTGGCATTCTCTCTCCCCAATTGTTCAACTTCTTGCTCCAGTTCAGACGTGTATGCCTGTTTTTTCGGTTATACCAAAATGAGAAAAAATGCAGAGGGGAAAAAAAACCGTCAAATGAATACCAGAAACATGATGAAACAAAGGAATCAATGAATATAGCAAAAATGGTTTCTGCCATCAAAACGATAAATTGATGAATATCCCCCCTACTTTTATACAGCCAGCCAGCCTACTCAAGCCATAAATGCTCAGAGATTTTCAATTTAAGGTATGTTTAAGTCGATCCTTTTCCTCATACTTCCAAAGATGGATAACATCATCCTCCCACATTGATTTCCTTCTTTAGACATTTTCGGAAAAACCACAAAGTGGTCAGTAAATGAATAAGAGCAAATGATCCCAGAAATAGAAAACAGAACGGGGGAAACAGATGCATATATATAAAGAACACGACACAAGAAGAGAAAAGAAAGAGGCATTCCTGTTTCCTTGCTCGTGAACGAGCAGCTGACTCCCGGTTCTTGATCATTCTTTTGTGGCGTCTGTCACCGGAACTATTGTTGTGGTTGCCGTCAGGATCGGCGCTCCTCTTGTTGGCCTTCCCATGAGCATTAAGAGAGCAAGCATGCGAGATATTGATGGGCTGCAAGAACGAACTTTGCCTAGAAGAAGGGTTTAAGTTTTCAAAGAAGTTAAACTCAGGGCCTGAGTTCAAAGTCAGCATAGTGGCCGCCGGAGGAGGAGCCGGAGCAGCAGAAACAGTCAACCGGCCTCCAAAACCAGCCTTCCCATCTGCGACGGTGGCTTGATGATGAAGATCCTTATCAAATGGCCGAGCAAGAAAGTCCTGAAACATCATCCCCCGGAAACTCCTGGTACCATGATCTTCCATTAGTGAAGAAGACGAGAGGCTAATGTCCTTCCAAACTTCCTCCATGGTTTTGGACCTGGAAGCAGGGCATAGTGGGGATGGCGATGGAGAAAAGGGTGAGGTTGTTGAGGAAGAAGACGATGAGATCCTCTTGAGAGATTTATTGCTGCTGTCATGATCGTCCACGCTTGAAGACCACATCTGAGGGAGGAAGCAGAGGAAGTGAGACTGTGTTTTTTCTGGGCTGTGGGAAGAATAAATATAGGACCCCCCACTTTCTTATTATTTACATCAGAAGAGAAGATCGAGAGAGAGAGAAAAGATGTGATATTTTGGAATGAAGAATTTGCTTGGAAGATATGAATGTCTAATTTTTGTTGTTGGTGTTGTTGTACCCTCTGCTGCTTTGGCAGTACTATTGAGTTTTAATACCCCTGAAAAAAGAATTTCTGTTTTATTTTTTATTTTTTGAAATTTCAGAAAAAAGTGTCTCATTCATCCATAAATAGTCACAAAGATCATTCAACCACACAAAGTAATTATCGACTGCCATGTAACTGTGTAACCACTTTGTTATATGGTGTGTTTGTTTTGAGGAAATAAAAATTGGACAATCGTAAATTTATTTCGAATTAAAATTAAATATAATTTGATTAATTTTATTTTTGTATATAATTATATTTATATAATTAAGGTAATCAGATTCTTTTAAGTCAAATACAATCAGATTTCTTTAATAATTATTAAATTATTCAATTTCGATTGACTCCAAAAAACGCATCCTAAAGGTTCATTAATGTCTATGTTTAATTACAAATTTAAAGTTTAATTTTAAATAGTTGATAGTTTTAATCTCGACTAAACTTTCGAAATACTTAAACATCGATTTAACCCCTCGAGCTACTAAACATCAAATAAGAAAGAGAACAACGAAAATTCGAACTAGCTTTCTCTTAATTATAAATTTAGAGTTTCGATGACTAAACTAATTTTAATAATTTATATTGTTACCTTCTTTCCTTTCCTTTTTGTATTTTTTTTGTCATTTTTGTCCATTTAGATTCTATATCAATCTCGCAATAAATAATAGGAGCAAAATAAGAAAAATTAGTAAAATTACATTGATAATAATAAATTATCAATTAATAAGAGACAACTTTTAACACTTAAAACGTCTATTAATTTGGGGGTGGAGTAGTAGACTTGAAAATACTTAGGGCCCTCCTAGGATTAACAGTGTAACTAGTCAATCCTATGCCCAATGAAATTATCGCGTTTTGACCCCCGATTAATTAATAATTACACTGTACCTCCAAATATATTAAAAAGTATCATCCAAGTCTCTCCAACTCAGCTGAAAGCTACTGCTCTCCCCCAATAGCAAACGCAGACTTTGCTTGAATATAAAGATTCAAGAAGGTGATCAAGGACTGTACTTAGTTTCACCAAAATTTCATTATGGTCATAAATAGATCATCCAAATTTATGTTTATAAATAGTGATAATCATTATATAGAGACTGACTTTCACTATGGTTTGGGTGGTTCTCTTAAGCAAATACAACCTATGAGTCACGAACTCATTCTTTAATAGACAAGCAATCAAAACCCCTAACTCCTTCCATGGGAACTTACGATTTCATATGTCGTCTAACAAATTATTACGGAAGGAAAAAAAAGAAAAAAGAAAGTAGTTAATTACTATTTCCCATCCCTTTTGAACTATCCCCCTACTTAGTCCCGCTCACCTTGTAAAATTGTTCAAGGGGCGAGTCTAAATAAAAACGGGCAGAAAATTGTAATCTCAACAATTATTATGAAATGTCGGTGTTGAAGTGTCTATGCTTGTTTGGGAATGAATCTAGTACTGCTTCTAAACTGGAGTTGGGGTTAAGGCCTATAATTAGTAGGGTCTAAATCCAAATTTATGACAAGAGGAGGGGGAAGAAACTGGAGGGATTTGACAAATGAAACTAAACATGGACGATGATGGAAGATCCAGCAGTAGTTGCTTGGACCCCATGCAAACAAACTCACTGTTCAAAATATGGAAAGAAAAAAGAGTCTGTAAGCTAAAAAATCATGCACATATTCTCTTACCAAAATTAGATCAGAAACATTAATCATCTTGATTTGGTTTGGACCTAGAGAAAAACAAGACGAAAAATGAAGGAAAAAAAAAAAAAAAACCTCAATCTCAATGATTGCCTTAAGGTTGGCCAAACAAACGGACCAAAACAGTGAAAGAAAACAACAGTAACTAGGTTAATCAAAATAGAGAAACTAGCAAGAAATCCCAGAGTCCTAGTTTGTAGGATTCAATCACAGTTGTCGTCGACTCGATAATAGACTACAGAAAGAAAGTACAAAAATAAAAGACTGAGTGGGGGATGTGTGGTCAGATTTATCAAGGAGAAGTTTTGCAGCAGAGTCTAGTCTATTATGACAACTGTCAGCTCTGCATGAATCCAAACTCCCCCACCCACACACCCCCGCTCTCTCTTTCTCTTCTTCCCAATCAAAACACAACAGCTTCTTCTGTTCTTCATCAGAGACAGAAGCTCCAAAATCCAAGAGAAAACAGAGGCCATGTATGATATCCATCTTTCTTTCTTTCTTTCTTTCTTTCTTTCTTTCTTTTTTGGCATTATTGACTGCTTCATACATCAAAAGCGAGCCAGAAACTGCCCCCACTTCCTTAATAAAGAAAAACCCAACAACCCACCCCCCCACCCACCAAAAACTCACACGCCCATGCATCTCATCATTCATATATTTTAGGGTTTATGAATCGTGATGCGCTATACAAGTTTTGTTCTTGACTTTGCCAAAGAAAGAAATGTTTTTGTGCTGCTTAAAATTTTGAAGCATGCAATACTCATAAAAGGGATGGTGGTGGCCTTTTACATCATATAAGTTGTACCACAAACAATGAAGCCATTTATGTACATTATATGAAGAAATGGGGGGTGGTTGGGTGGTCGGGTGGTCTGAGGAGCCAAAGATTGTACTAGTTTGTTTTGTTTGTTTATGGATGAATCAAAAAAATAAAAAAAAGGACACAAGTAAAATCCATCATTGGATGTATAGACTGATTGAACCCGTGGGAAATATTATCTGAGATAGGAGGTGAAATTTGAGCCCTTTTCTGTCAGATATTCTGATTTCAGCTTATGACCCACTGCTAATTCTTTCATGGTGTTCACATTTAAAAAAAAAAAAAAATTATATAAAATCCTTAACAAGATATAATGGAAATTTGAACTAAGAAGAAATAATTAAAATAACAAGCACCATTAATAATAATAATTAGAGTAAAATTGATCCTTATTGAATACAAAAAATGGCTGGTAATTCCCCCAACAAGAAAAAGGGCTGGATGATGAGAAGGAGATTATTTATTTGTTGGTACATTTATAGTAAGTAAATCAGCAACAAAATAAAAAAAATGCCAATCAATATTTCTATATATAGTCCACTCCTTGTTCTGTCTCGTTGGATCGAATTTAATTATAATCCGGGGGCCCAATGCAATAGCCCAAGGGCTCTAATGGGTAGGAGGTGTGCAGCTGTATCAATAATCATAATCTGGGCCGGCCTGCTACCACACGCAACTTCCCAATCCCAGACAACATAAAGAAAGAAGATTCAGAAAGAGCAGCGAGGTGCTAGCGGCAATTGGAAGAATCAAGTACCCAAAATTCCCATAAGAAATATACTATAATGGCAAACATGCATCCACCAAAAAAAAAAACCCATAAAAACACCATGATAAAAATCCCCAAATCATACATCCCAAAATCCAAAAAAATAATAAATCCAACATGCTACCTTAAATTGTCACATCATCTTTTTTTTTTTTTTTTTTTTTTTACCCCTTTTTGTTTTTCCTTTTATTCTAATAAAAATTGTATCTTTCTGTTACTCTTTCCCCTTTTTTTAGCTTTTCTTCTCTCTATTTCTCTCTCCCTCTCTCTATATATATGCCTGGCGACAAAATCATTTTCTTATCACACAACACAGCAAGACTGACTTCTGAGGAGCCCATATCATCAACATTTTACCACCTGCCTGAAGCTCCTTCCTTCCCCTTCCCTTCCATACATCCATCCCTGCCGCCCCCACTTGGCCGGAGTCCAGAAGAACAACCTCTTATTTACTTGAATTGGGGGCTGATGATAATGGGAACCCAGCTTGGCCGGTCTTCTCGCCGGTAGATTGCTGAGAGAGGCTACTCCACTCCCCAGATGAAGATGGACTAAGGTATTTCTCTGCATAACCACCATGCTTTGCTGCTGTCTTATCCTCTAATCCCATACCATGAAAACTAGCAGCAAGCATTTCCTGACTTGACCTTTGAAGAGATTGAGGACTTGATACCGCGGGATGTTGAACAGATGTTGGCATTATCCATCTTCCCCAGTCATTTCTCCTCCTCACTTTCTCGCCCTAAAATGTAAACAGAGATAGAAACTAGAGTTTATTCAAATGAAGAATAAAATACACACTGCCAAGTGATATTTGGTTATGTTCACATGTCAAACACTCTAGTAGCATCATACCTCTACTTCAACAACACTTGAACTTCTGACAGAATCCAGTATAAATTGAATATTATCTGTCAGCTGCATAACCTGTCAAATATGCAGAAAATAATCACAACCTTGTAGTAATTCTAAGTCGACAACACGAGCACAACTTTTCAGATTAACATCACAAGCTTCATGGGTGCATGAACAAATTACCATAGCAAGACAGCATACCCGATCAACGTTTTCATACCAAAAGATAAATGCATTTTACTATTTATTCATTTTGTTTGATAAAAGCATTAGCATAAGTTACTCCACCAACAAAAAGCTATGCATATTTTTGTCCAGTAATATCATAATCAACTTAAAGCTATAAAAGTGCAGGCCCCAATCAATTTTGCACAGCAAAGGTCTCAAAATCAGACCATTTTCTAATAATCCTTCCAGCCATAGATTACAGATCGGACATTTCTGAAAACTAGCAGTTAGACAACAATTGTTTTGAAAGAGTATAGCCAAACAGTACTGCTGACTTAAATGACAATTATTAAAATGAAAATAGACAGATGAGAGAGGCAACATGAGATTCATATTCAGATGAAAAAGCAACATAAATTTCAAAAAGTTTCAACATTTATTGCGACTTAAGAGCACTAGCAGAATTAAATTTCAGGCAGGTATATCCATGTTGATCTGTTTCCTCCAAATATCAATCTCGATTTCATTTAACGCTTCACGAGTTGCAAACAAAATTCAATGCAGGAGTAACTACGATTACATCCTTGTAAAACTAATAAACAATCAGCCAGTGAACTAGGATGGCATAAACAAAATATTCATCTCAGCCAGCCACATTGTGGTTGTAACTTACCACAAAATATACAAGGCGCAAATCATAACACTAAAAGAGATACTGAAGTTTATGATTGTACATGATCCAGTAAACAATGGACACAGGAACTCAATCATAATTAATTGAAATGAACAAGTCAAAGCACAAATCTTGTCCTACTTAGACATAATCTTGGCTGATTCCTCAACCACAAAAACTGCAAGTTACAGCAGATAAAAAAATTCTCAGTTGAGCTATCTGCTGGGTTTGCACTATCAACATGAGAGACACAAAGAAACAACATTACCTAAGGTCATGAGGATGCAAGAATGGCTCAGCAGTTACCTTAAATAACAGTACCTAAAGTGACAGAGAATCTGAACATGAAAATAACATGCTTTCACAACTATATTCATGGGAATCCTTAACAAGTCGAAAAAAAATAAAAGAAAAAGAAACTATACTATATACATTCTTAACTTTAGGTCAAGGAGGCAAGCAGTCTCTTGTAAATAATTTTAGGTTCCATATTTGCATCCACAATTATTTTAAGGAGATTAGTACATGCCTCACATGAGTTATTTGAAGTAAAAGATAGTCCAGATCCATGGTTATTAGTATGCAAAGTTCCCCCAAACTTCAGACATATCCCAAGTTTTTAAATTAGAGCCAAAAAATCGAGCAACTCTTATACTCCACAGGATAGTGGTCTCTAGCACTATTAAGCCAGAGGATAATTACATTACATCCACAGCAAACTTACACAAACAACCAATAAAGACATCTTACACCAGACTTATATATTTAGAATATCTAGCTCCATAGGTGTAACAGGGTCTCACAACATAAATCAGATGGCACATACAGCAACAGTAATGAGGATATGCATACTTTCTTGGGAAATTTTAGACACAAAATAGCTAAAAACATCGGAAATTATACTTCAAAATTTATTCACATCCTCCTCATCGATCCATTTGCATTTGGGTACCTCTAACATGCAATGATGATTTAAATAAGATGAACATAACGCCTAATGTAGTTTGACTCAATCGGAAATGCCACCATGATAAACTGATTAAACTAATGACCTTCTACAACATGTAAACAAGCCAAGAAACAGATTTTACCATGGATAATATAATAAAAATAGGCTAAATCATAGTAAAAGGACACAGGATAGCAGAGATTACATATCCAGAAGACTGTCATATAATGAATTGAAGACAGAAAAATACTCCATATGTCCCACCATTAGAATATTGTAATAAATAGAAGTTCACAAAATCAAATATAGATAAGATGCTGGATAACACTTTCTCTATCCATAAAGAACCATAAAGAGTAGAATGTTTTCTAGACAGCACATAAGATAATCACAAAGGAGAAAGGCTAGCTTTTAAAATAGTATAGACCTCATGATTTCATTTCTTAAAATCTTCTTGAGAGTGTATTTTCAAGCATGCTTTCAGAAACCCTTAAGTAAAAGAATATTCTCAGACCTCTACAACTGACCACTCTAAAAATGAAAAATGCATAACCAACAAAAGAAGCAAAAAAAACCTATATAAGTGTGTATATTATATATATATATATATATAGAGAGAGAGAGAGAGAGAGAGAGAGAATACTCAGTTACACTTACTTTTTTGAAGCTAGCTATTAATTTAATAGGAACCCAACCCTGGTCATCCATATTCTGTCGCAAGAATGTATCTTTGATTAGGTTGTCATTGCTGCAAAAATGGCCAGTGGTGAGACACAGTAAGGATTCTCAAATTTTCAAAGAAGTCATTAAACACAAACTCAGCCAATTTAGGGTCAGGTGATACTAAATTAACTGAACACAATACCTAAAATAGTAGTCGATCTGGTTTATAATCTTGGCATGGAGCTGGGGATCCTGAAAAGAAGGCACAACCAGTGGCGCCATTGGATGAACCATCTGAGGAGGACCTGTAACATAATACAGTTCTGCAAGTAGTGTAGAAAATCAGCAACAAAAGCTAAACGCATGATTTGATCTTTACTACTATCACAATCACCTGGATAAATAAGAGGAGCGCTAACAGGACGCATATGCAAGGCTGGAGGAGGGTAATAAGGCTGAGGCGGGTTAGGAGTAGGGTTCCTGATAAACGGCCTCGGATTAACTCTCGGATTATGCACCTGGGCATCTCTACCACCAAAACTTCTATTAGAATTCCAATCTTGGTTTACCCTGTCTTGATCACCGCGCCTGGCCCCATAACCATGATGGTGAGGTCCATCTCCACGAGGGTGTGGACCTCCACCACCCCTTCTGAAAGAATTTCTTTGCTGTTGGTGCTCATTTCCAATATGAGACTGAGATCTCTGTCCACCATCCCGCACATTTTCCCTTGACGATGAATCTGAGCTAGGGTTAGCATGTTTACCATAATTACCATGGGTTGTGTCCCCCGGTGTACCCCTTGGGGACGACAGCTGTGAGATGCCTCCATTGGAGGAAGGATTGTTGCTTGTGTTTCCACCGGAACGCCTCATGGACCTCTGTCGGTTATGAGGATGGTTTGATGTAGAATTGGAATTTGCAGTAGTACCAGGCACTTGCTTATTTGCAGAAGGTAATGTCAGTGTAGTCGATGTGATTTCACCCCCCTTTAATAAATGCACGCACACAAGAAAATAAGGCTGTATCAGCATGTACAAACTGCTAAAAAACAAACTACTATGCTTTCACAGGTTATCTAGATATCAAATTTAACCAGTAGCAAAGAAACCAACTTCTATGCTTTCACAGGTTATCTAGATATCAAATTTAACCAGCAGTAAATTCCTCTATTGAGTAAAAACTAGGGCTCCAATGCATTCATAATCTAATGTATTGTATTTATTTATTATTAAGCATGAGTATTGAACATTATGTACATGAATTTATAAATGCTTGTAGGAAACACTCTTGAATATCTCTAAGGCTGCGGAAAAAAATCAGACATAAAACAAAGGCAAAAAAGAAAACCTGTACGACGGGAGGCGATCCATCGGAAAGAGTTTTCGAAAAGTCAGAAGAAGATGATTTTGGAGAAGCCCTAGTGGACTCCGACAGAGCAGGCCAAGAAACGGCACCCATGACCGGACCAACTTCAGTACCACCATTAGAGGGCTTATTCCACGCAGGCTTCTTTGTTGCATTGCTGCCTCCGCCGTTTCCATTATCAGACTTCTCAGAGCCTTCAGGCAGAGCATCACCGGCAGCAGCAGGCAACAACGAGTTGGCGGCCTCCGCCGCAGTTGCGAGATCAGAATTCATGATTTGCTCCTCCTCAACAGGAGGAGGAAGAATTAGGGGAGGAGCAACAGAACCGCCACTAATAACAACTGGGCCAGAGGAAGGGGAGGACGAGGAAGGTAATGTGGATTCTGAATCGTGACCACCGCGAACGATCCGTGTCCACGGTGATGACACGCCTCCACCACCTCGACGGCGATACTGAGGAGATGCGGCAGATGCACCACCCTCCAAAGCAGGGGCGGCGGAGGCCCGAGGAGAATGGAGGGTGGTCGGACTTGGAGAATGGAGGGTTGGAGTGGCATCGGCCGTAGTAGCCATCAATATTTATAAAAAATAATAATTATTAATAATAATTAGGGTTTTTTTTTCAAAAAGGAACCCAGAAAATATGTTCCTTCCCTAAATTTCCCTAAATCAAAACTGGTTGCTTCTGAACCGAGTCACCGGTTATGAACTAATGATCAACTAAAAATAAACAAAATTGGGATTAGAAGTTAAAAAAACAAACGATCAAAACTTTTTTTTTTTTTTTGCTCTTCAGAATTTAGGGGAGCAATGGAAACAAAACATTTCCTTAATATTGCTTTCAGAGCCTTGGTCGAAAACCCTAATTCCGATGGATCGCTGAAGGATCCAGTCTGCGAAGAATCGCGGAAGAGCTGAGAGAGAAATCTTCTTAAGGCCAAAAAAGTACAGAAACCTGAACAAAGAAGGGACTAGCTTCTTGTCTTCCTGCCCCTCTCTTCTCTCTCTCTCTCTCTCTCTCTAGCTCTTATTTCTCTCTCTCTCTTATTAATTCGTTTCTTCTCGGTTTTGGAAGTTTGGTTTGGTTAGGGGTCTACCTACTGAACCTCTCCGTTGGGCTTCTACTATTCGGCCCGTTGGTCTTCTTCCCTTGGGTGGTCCGGTCGTCTCTGCCTACGTGTTGATTCTATTTTCCTTCCACAAAAATGTTTATTTTATTTCAAAACTAGATTTGAATTTGGATCGATATTCTTTTTTTCCTCAAGAAATTCCATCCTTTTTTTGGGGAGAAATTATATCATATACGTTATACTACTAAATATAGACAATTTAGGGTTAAAAAGGTCAAAATTTATATTAAAAATCTAAAATATCTTATAAAAGAAATTATCATACATAAAAAAATATTGAAATATATTTGTATTTTGTGATTTTGTATTTTCGGGCGTGCTATATCATTAACTCTCCTACTCATATTTTCATTATTTTTATGGTTATTTTTAGTTCACCGGCTTTTTTCAAAACAGTTTGAAAATTATAATGAAAAAGTTAGTCAAAATAAAATTATTATAACGATAAAATCTAAGATTGAACAATTAAGTTAGTATAATAAATATGTATCCCGACTACATTATCGTCGGTGCCGTCGACACCGAATTATTGCTACCGTTGACCTAAAAATTAAATAATAAACTTATCGTATATTATTGTTATCATATTTTACATCGCTAATCAAATAATAAAATGAGTATATAAATCATTATCGGCGTTGGTACCGAATTGTTACTACCGTTGACTTAGAAATTAAATAATAAACTTAACATATATTACTGTTAAATATTTATTATTTTTTATATCGCTAATCAAACAATGAAACGAGTATATAAATCATCGTCGGTATTACATCATCACTTAACAATAATTTAAATTAAGATCGATAATCAAATAACACGATTCACATCCAAATATTTTTGATAAATTTAGATGAAAAAAAAAAAAATAGAGGAGGTAGAGATACCTTAGTACTTAGTTGGCATCTAATTGACGAGTTATCGTTGCTGTTGATACAGTAGTACCTGAAAAACTGAGCATTCAGTTTCATAAATAAGGGGAAAAATAAAAGGAAAGGGCAAAAAAAAAAAAAAAAAAAAAAATCTTATTTAGTTCTTACTCAATACAGTCTACAAAAATACATAGGCTGGCATCTGATGAAGATAAAGCCGAGGCAGCGGCATTTGGCTCTTTATACCGCCCAACCCTATACCCTACCTTCCTTATATGGTCTTCAATTAATTTTTTATATTTTATTGAAATAATATTTATTACAAAAAAATAATGAGAATAAAATTTTGAAAATGTAAATTAATGTTGTATAATATTATAAAAATGTCAGTTATAAATAGTGAAGACCTATTTTCACCCCTTATTTTATTATTTTGCGACCATTTTATATCCAAAATATATTTCTATTTTGTTATTTCGCACCCCTTTTATACCCAAAATATTCTGACAAATTAGAAAATACTAATCATAATATTTAAATATAAAATATATTAATATATTAAATTACTTAACTATCTTTAAATAATTTACTAAAAATACAAATAAAAATTTATTTATAGTTCTGCTCATCTATGCTACTTTAATAATAATTTTTATACATTTGTGATAGATTAAAAAGGAATTTATAAAATTTTTGGTAAATTAATTAAGGGCAGTTATATAATAATATGAGGGATGGAATATAAGTATTAAGGGAGCGAGAAATAATAAAAATTAATGGACGATACTTAAAAAAAATGATACTATTTTTTAAAAAATGAGCGCGATAACACTACATTTATAAATAAAATTAGGAATATTTCGTTTTTTTTTCTTTTGAAAAAAAATAGTCAAGTAACAAGATAAATTACATCTACATCCCAAATAATTTGATAAAATTAATAGATTTTTTCCATATTCTGAAAAGTACATTTACCCTTGACTAAAATCAAATAAAAAATATCAAAAGACCAACAAAAAATGATGATTTTGGATCAAAATAAGATTAATTTCATTTTTTAATCCAATAAATATGTTTATATAAAAATTTTTCCTCATTTCTCCTATACAAAATTTTGCTCATTTTTCTTTAACAATAAGGGGTTAATTATTATGAGTTTAGATAGTTAATGAGGTAAATGTTAGGATTATCAATAATTTGATTAAACTAATATAAGACGATAAGAATATAGTTAGTTAGAAATAAATTATAACTAAATTATAGATTTTAGTAATTTCCAAAAAGATAGTACCTCTGTTGAGATGGTGCCTACTCTATTAAGGATCCCTAATTCCTTCTGCTTCCATATGTTTGGCAGGACTAAGAACTCCTTCATGACCTAGATTAACTATAGGTCCTAATTTTGTATGGGATATTTACTCACTCTTAGTGTATCAACTTTCACTTATTTGAAGGAAGAGGATAAAAGACACAATCTTTGAAGCATTGTTGAGCTTTCCATAGCAAGGCCTTCCAATAATGAAGTAAACAAAGAACCATTCCATTACAAGATTATCCTTGCAGAGTTTTGAGCCAAGACTGTGATCCCAATAAAGATAGTGGCATCCCAGGTGCTGCAGGGATCTATTGAATGAAAACTACAGCATGAAACAGATTATATCAGAAGAACTCCATCCAGCTTGCATGTTAAAAACAGGCTCCAGCCAAAATTGCACTGCAGTTTGGGAATGACTGGTCTCTTTTTTCAGAGAGGCAAGAGCAGTACAGGGCAAGGAATGAACTCGGCGAGCAGGTTTGCGTCCACATGCTTCGAATGGACTGCCTCCATGCTCATAACCACCAGATCCAGATTCAAATCATCGGCAACCTCACCGATGATAGCTGTTGGCTTTTTCCCTTCGCCAAGCCGCTCTAACAGCTTGAATTCTTGGAACCCACCTAGAGAAAAAGTAGCCAGTTCAAGAACATTATTCTGATACATCCAATAAGCACGTAAAACCAATCTAAGTTTGTACAAGAATCAGGTTCAGTCCATGCAATGAACTACAACATCAATAACAGGCTCTACACTTTGTACGCCAGTACTGAAAACAGAAAACCCTGTTTCTGTACAGACTTTTCACAGATTAAATTTCCTTGATGCAATTCGAAAATGGAAGTGAAAAAGACGACACGTAATTTTGTGTGGAAATTGCCCACTTGTGAAATGTTTTTTCTCAAGACTAGCATGAGAAGATCTCATATAATGTCTGCAGGACAAGTACTCAATTGTTGAGAGGGCAGTACTTGACGTGACAATACTCATACTACCCTATCATTGTTGGCGAATTATTGTAGCTCATCGAAACCGATAGGAGTGACAGTTAGAACACATCCCATGCAGAAGAAGTTTACTTCTTGCTTAACAAGGCAATGTCTGCGTGTTGTACCACGAGGCCAATTGCCTTCTAGAATGGAAAACAAGTTCATAAAATACAGAAAAACACACCTTCAGATAAATGCCACCGGATACTAGATAGTTGTCTCTCATGCTCTGGATATGATTCTTTCTCCTTTTCATCAATAACTGAAAAAAGGGCATACGTTTACGCATCATTAGAAGTGAACCAAAAGGACTATATATGATACATATGCTATCCCCAAATCTTAGTTAGAAACAACAGTCACATGTAAAATAACTGGGGATAGCAACCATACCTATAACTGTTATTTCAGCTCCATACTTCTTTGCCAATGAGGCAGTAGTTGCTGCGGCCTGTTATAGGAATAAATCCAGAATCAGATGGGGAAACTATTGCCGAATTGAACCAAACAGTCATAGTAAGTAGATAAATTTGGTTTTTGACAATGGAAAACTACATAGCATAAACAACCAGCAGAGGCACGATCAAGATTGACATCAGCTGACAAGACACCAACCAAAATTCATAAATTCCAAACGAATTTCATGTTATCTACTTTCAATGGTATGTGTTTTCCACAATCTGGTGAATAAAAGTTCATGTCAAAGTTCAAGCAAAAATCATACAAAAGCAAACCTCCCCAAATGGATCAGTTCTTTCTTGGTTTGAAAAGAGAGGAGGAAAGTTAGGACTTCATTTCTGTGAGGTAGTGGTGAGGTCCATTGACAGCTCAATCCAAGGCAACTAAACTCATTACAAGAAATAAAGCTACAATATCACCCAAAAAAAAAAAAACAAAATGGTGGAAGAAATGACGTAAACCTGTCTTGTACCCTCAGATAAATAAGGGTTGCGGTCTGTAATTGGAAGAAGGAGGTGTTTGAACTGAGCAAAGGAATCAACAGCTGGGATTTCAGCTTCTTCCGGTATCGCCTTCACTGAAATTTCAGAGCATACTTCTAGATCATCAATGCAAATCAAATTGATCCAATATTTAACACAGCACGCGAGAGTAGTAGGAAATTTAATTTATTTTTTGAAGTCCCAAATGAAATTGAAATACAATGTTCTTTGATGGAAACTGAGAAATTGGACATATTTATCAAAGGCAAAAAGTAAAATTCCTTCATGTTGCAACGTCCATGATCCTGTGCTCCAAATTCAGACCAAGGTTGGGCAAATTTAGTGCATGAATCTGAAAGACATGAATTTTTACAGCCATACCCAAACAAATGGCTGCCTAAGGATAGAGTGTACCAGTTAGTTATCATTACCAGAACAAAGAATTGTTGGATACTAAGACATGCATGAACGGAATTATGAATCAAGAGAGTAACACGAGTAACCAAAGCACAAGCATACACAATCAGCCATTTGCCCATAAATAAATCTCCCAGCCGAACCCATTTACCAGAGAACTAACAATTAGAACCAGTCCGCTTCCAGTCAGCAACAAAGAACAAAGTGGATTAGTACCAAGCTAAAATTTCATCTCACACCCTTCAACTCGTGTGCCAAAGATCATTCAAGAATAACAACAAACAGGTATCGGGAGCGGGAAATTAGTTTCACACAAGGCCACAAAAACACCATATATGAAACAAATAACAGAGAAAAGTAGTACTGCATAAAGGTCCCACCTTTTTGTCCCCATTTGCGGAGTTTGGAGAAAAAAGAGAGCTTGGAAGCTTTAAAATTGGGCTCGAAAGAAGAGAAAGCATAAGACAGCAAAGAATTGGAAAGGGATGGCAACGAAGGATTTGATATTGATTTCTTCAAAAGGGAATCTGAAGTTTTAACCGGAGCTGCTGCTACTATGTAGTGAGCAAAGGCCATGGAAATATGAACTATCGAAGTCAAAGCCCTTTCTTTCTCTTCCCTGTTTGTTGCTTTGTCAGATATATTATAGCGGTGGCAGGTCTACTAAGGAAGAACTGCAGCCGAATGCAATTCTTGCAAGAAAAATGATCAATGGAACCGTTTCGAGAAGCAGCCAGAGAGCAAAGAGAGAGAGAGAGAGAGAGAGAGAGAGAGAGAGAGAGAGACGCAGCGGAGCAAAAAATGGCTACGATAAGGACACAAGGGCGCACGTATTTTGGTGCATTGGATAATCTCGGCGGCGAGATGGGCTCCTCATCATAATCATTAATCAGCATGATGGACGACGATCAATGGATCCAACGATGCACAATGGACGAAGACGCTTTTGTTTTTCGCTCAGTACGCTTGTTTCTCTACTTTCCATGACAAAACGTTAGCGCTTTCAAAACTAGCGGTTATTTTGAGTTGTTGTGGCAGCTTAATGCGGCGTCGTTTAGGATGCAAGTCAAGCTGTGAACTCTCGTGGTCTTATCTTCAGGAGTCTCACTTTCCGACGTCGGAGCTGTCACCGGGAATGGTGTCTAACGGAAAAGATGACGACGCAAACGAGTTCGCGGAGTCAACCAACCAACAATTAATGACTACAACTTCTGTACACAATTTTGGCGACGGAGATAATGCCTTCTCTATCACTGTTATTGAGGCAAGATTCGTGTCTCTCCCTAGCCTCAAGTTTTATTTTTGGTTTTGAATGGAAATTCAGAAAAGTGAATAAAAAGATTGGTTTTTTCCCCCCGGGACTCCAGAATATGAAAGAAGAGTACGGGCTATTTGTGTGGCCGTCTAGCGTTATCCTTGCGGAGTACGTTTGGCAGCAAAGATCACGCTTTTCCGGAGCTAACGTGGTCGAGGTAATGAATTAAGGAATCCATCTTTTTCCAAACATTCTCAGTTGAAATTGTGATTTCAAATATGGGTTCTGTTCCCTTTTTAAATTTCTTTGTCATCAATCACAGCTTGGGGCAGGAACTTCGTTGCCTGGACTAGTTGCTGCAAAAGTGGGAGCAAAGGTCACCCTGACTGATGATTTGAACCGACCAGAGGTAATCCCCGCCAGCTTATGCTTTTGAGTAACTTGTGGGTGGTGTTTATGATTTTGATGCATGAGATGGGATGAAGGTGTTCTATGGTTGAACATTAAACTTTGGACTACCTGCATAGAACCATTAATTGGTCAGCAATTTGTGTAGGTGAAATCAGTTTTGTTCTTGAATCCTGTAGGTGCTGGCTAATATGAGGAGAGTGTGTGACCTGAACAATGTCAAGTGTAAGGTATTCCATACCGGTACCGTATTCTCTCACTTATCACTGATGATTAATCTTTCTAATTTTGTCTGGGGATTCACTGATCATTTATGTCACTGTTTGAGTATTCACTGGAAATTGTTTCCTTCTTTCACATTTGTATTTCAATATCTGTAATAGCTCGGCTTATGTTTGAATCATTTTTGTTTCGTTGTGGAGGTGGTGGGACTTACATGGGGAGTGTGGGATGCACCTATATTCGCCCTGTACCCGAATATCATCCTTGGAGCAGATGTGCTTTACGAAACAACTGGTAGTATTGTCTTTCTTACTTCTGTACATGTGGTGTTTAACTTCCTTTTGTTTTGAATTGACATTTACTGATAAGACATTTTGTTTATATACGTGATGAAGCATTTGATGATCTCTTTGCCAGTGTGACTTTTCTGCTCCAGAAGTGTCCCGCATCCACTTTTATAACAGCTTATCACAACCGAAGGTACTAGTTCGATGTTCATATGTTGATTTTAATTGGCAGCGCATCTTCTATTATTATTGCAGTGCTTGTTATAGTTTATGTTCCATCTACATTGTGCAGATATTAATGTTGTTGTTTCTGCTTCTAACATCAATAGTGGGCATCATCTCATTGAATTCTTGATGGTTAAGTGGGGATTAAAGTGTGTGAAGCTTTTAGATGGCTTTTCATTCTTACCAGCAGACAAGGCAGCTGGATTGAGTGGTAACATACAGTTGGTGGAGATAATTTTGGAAAGACAGGCTGACTTCACAAACTGATAGTGATTGCCACAGACAAAAATGGTGAGAAGAAATATGATTTTTTGTGTTTTCTGTTTCTGCTAAATTATCCATGGCTTGTAAAATCTTATGATTGTGAACTTGTGATGCTCTGAGTCTCTTCAAATTTCTTGAATTAGTTAGATCCCAACATTAGCCACCTATACTGGTTATGAAGTAACATCAATCTTTGATGTTTTCTGATGCTTTAAATTATTCCCTTGTCCCACTAAGGTCAAGCCTGCTCAATGAACTCCATAACTTGAATCATTGAATGAGAGGAGTATCCAGATATCGTTTCTCATGGCAGCAAGAAAACAGACAGCTTTAACATTTGCTGCTCTGGTTCTTTTTAAACATTTATCAGGAAACAAAAATTGCTGGCTTTATCTTCTTACAGTACTTGTGCTTCTACATTAACATTAAAATGCTTTATTGTATGGTAAAGAGACGGGGGTTAGTTTACCACCCTACAGTTCTTTCTAATTTCCTGACCACCGTTCAGGCTGCTCAGCTTGATCATTGAATTTGAAAAGGCTTTATAGAAAGTTCCTTTTGAGGTTGCAAACTTCAAAACCAAGTCTTTTGTCTTTGGAGTAGTAAGTAAAGCCTGGTCCGAAGAGAAGAGGCTTTGCCCTTGTAGAATCAACCGATAGTACGTATTGTCAAAAGTTGTCGAAGATGGATCCATAGATATGCCTGCATTCTTTGCCTTGTTATCCTCCGGGCAAATGTTCTTCAAACTTGCTGCAAAAGATGGTCGCATCGTAGGATCTATATCATGGGTCGTGTTGAAGTTGTGGATTCTGTTCTGGAACGAAGCACAATGGGAAAACCCTATTGTGTGGGCTCCTGCAAAGTGGATGAAGCTATCTTTTTTCAGTTACAAGTATGGAAAGAAGTAAACATATAAAGATTCTGGGATCTGGTGTGTTAACCTGAAAGTGCCACAAGATCTTCCATTGACAGACCCCTTAGAGAGAAACTTTGTTGAAGTTGAGATATGCTAAAGGTTGGAGATGGCAACTGGCTGATTTCACTAGCCTTTGATATCCTTCCATCTTTTCTTCCATGGGCAATCGCCCAATATGGTCCACCAGACTATCACCATAACAGTTTCATTATAAGATATGACAACTGAAAATACTGGCTGAAAGGTGAAATATATTTTGAACTATGTATGCTTGCTTGGATGGTGCATGGCAAGTTCTTGTTTTTCACCATTTTCTGTTACCTTGAAATGGTTTATGTTTCTATGTGAATGGGAATATCTGGGGAGATATAGTCATAAAGTGGGATGAAATTTGATGATTTAAGCTACCATTTTCTGGTTTCCAGTTCTTTGATGATACTTACAAGAACAACTGCATCTCTTGCAGCTATAGCCAAAATATCAGCACAGGAGACAACTCCAGGGCAAAGAGCTTCCACTGCTTCCTTTGCATCATCAATGACAAAAAATGCATGCAAAGATTTATTCGGGGGAGCATCCTTCTCAGCAGTGTTCTTTCCTCGTGAGTCCAACAGCACAGAACCATCACAGCCCTTAGAACCAAACACAACAACAATTGTAAGATCCTGGATCCGAAAACTAGCATGTACAAGTACTGTAAATCTTTACCCTAATGAAACAATCATGGAAGTGCATCCTCAGCATTGCTGCAGCAACTTTTTTATCTGTCGTTGCCGCGTCCTTTACGACCTTTCCTACAGTTTTTTCAACATCAGGGCATGTTTTCTCATAGTGATTCAAACTCAGTCCATTCCCTTGAGAACAGACCGAGAAGATGAAAGCTGAAATGAGCAACGAGGCTACAATATCCATAGTTACTGTATGCAAGCAACTAATTATCTCCTGTTTGTTTCTTTCAGTTTGTTGTGTTAATCTGTGCTGATATCTGCATCATTTAAAAGGGACAGCAACAAAGAAAGAGAGTCAAGAAGAGACATTATCATTGCAGATTGCAATGGGGTTGGTTTACGCCAGTGATTATGCATGCATGAGCATCTGATTAATTAAGAGTGTTTTACAAGCATCAACCTTATCCCACAGCCTAGGATCCTTGTCTTTTATGGTAAATTATGCTATATATATACTTAGGGATATATAAATATTACTATATTTAGAAATAAAATGAGATAATTTTACATCTAATAAAACTCATAAAAAACATGATAAAGTTTATAAATTTAAACACAGAAGATCTTTTTTGAGAAGAAAAACAGAGAAGAGAATAAAATAATAAAAATAAAAATCCTAGGTATAATTTGCTGTCTTTTATGGTGGCCCCTTAGGTTATCACTACATTGCTTAGATGTTACATTAAATCAATTAAACATCATGATAACTTGCAGGCCAGTACTTTGTTGTGCATCCCTTAACCGTTTTCACCAAAATTAACTAGCAATTAATAGGAACATACAGCAAGATGTTGGCGCTTCTGCCCGTAATATGGCTAAAAAGTGGACCAGAAAATGGCCTTTTAATTATGTCAAATTTCTTCCAGTTCAACCTGGAACATTGATCCTCAGTTAAGCCTCTTTTTAATGTGTGTTGGTTGAAATTTCTATATCAGTTGGTTAAAGGGTGTAAATTAAATATGATTCATTTATCTTATTTATCGTCATTTGTTACTAAAATACTATTATTAATAATAACATTTTGATAAAAAAAATAGGGACAAAATAATAATTTAAGAGCGATAAATAAAAAAAAAAAAATTGGACAGAATTAAGGGTTTTTTTAACTTAAATTATTATTACATGAGTTGAAGTTATAAATTTTTTCATTTTCATTTTATCATTTAAAGTGCTCCCTCTGGCTGGGTTGTTTAAAAAAATATAATAATAGTGAATAAATTGATAAGTAAAACAAAATACATACCTTTCTTTCCTTTGTGATGGAATGGCCTGTTTATGAACCTGGCCCACTCGAAAAGTCCAGAAACTAACAATTGCGACCCATTGGGCTTCGAGCCCAATTCAAAACATCGCCCCATGTCAAATTGACCTAAAACCCGAAACCGGATCGACTTACGCTCCTCTGCCAAAGTCCATGAAGGTAGGGTTTTAGTTCCGCCGAGGAAATAGGAAGGAACACCGCCGGTACAAGACGGTGAACTGATTGAGCTATCTTTCTGCTGATTTTATCCGTCGAGTGAAAAAGGATGGTAGGGAAAGAAAAGAAGAACGTTAAGAGGAAAAACAAATTTGATGATGGCGGGATCCACGGGAAACTCATCACCGATCCTCGTTTCGCTTCAGTACATTCGGACCCAAGGTTTAGGGAGCCTCCGAGGCACAAAGCGAAGATTGAGATTGATCGTCGGTTTAGCCACATGTTAACTGATAAAAATTTCGCTACTTCTAAGGCTCCGACGGATAAGAGAGGCAAATTAAGGAAGAAGAAGGACCGCACCGCTGCAAATTCTCTGGAGCATTTCTACCGCCTAGAAGATGATCATGAGAGAAAATTGGATGAGAAATTGTTGAAAGATGATGAAGAAAGTCAGAGTGAAGATGAGAAAGTGACGCCGAAAGATGAATCTGATAATTTATCCTCCGAAGACGACTCGTCATCGTCGGGGGAGGAGCTTGAGAGTGATGATGTTTCCTCGGCGTCAGCTTCTAGTAGTACGGATTCAGATGAAGATGAAGAAGATGCAGTGTATGAAGCGGAGATGGAGGAAGAGAAGATACCTGAGATTGACAAGGAGACTCATAGACTTGCAGTGGTGAATATGGATTGGAGTGAAGTTAGGGCGGTGGATTTGTATGTACTGCTAAGCTCCTTCCTCCCAAAAGGTGGTCACATTGTGTCTGTAGCTGTCTATCCGTCTGAGTTTGGGCTTCAACGTATGGCGGAGGAGGCAATTCATGGTCCTGTAGGGCTGTTTGATGATGACCAAGAAAGAAATGATGAGGATCAAAGTGATGAAGAAGAAGATGATGATGATGACGATGGCGACGGCGAGGAGAAGATTGATCAAGCGAAATTGCGTGCCTATGAATTAAGTAGGCTAAGGTACTATTATGCGGTAGTGGAATGTGATTCAATTGCTACTGCAGATTACCTCTATAAAAACTGTGATGGACTGGAGTTTGAGAGGTCTTCCACTAAGCTGGATTTGAGGTTTATTCCAGATTCCATGGAGCTAAAGCATCAGCCTCGTGATGTTGCAAAAGATGTAAGTATTTGTTGAAACGTCAGCTAATATTGTGCAGCCTTAATCTCTGAATTAAGATTATATTCCTATCTTGTGTCTTTAGGCACCAGCAGACTACGAAGGTTTAGACTTTCATACTCGAGCACTGCAGCATAGTAAGATTCATCTGACATGGGATGACGATGAGCCCCAACGTGCAAAAACTTTGAAAAGAAAACTTAATGCTGATCAGGTACTTCATGTTTCTTGTTCGAGTTCTTTCTCATGGGTTACCAGTATGTACTACTGATGAGTTTTAGTTGGTTTCAAATGCCAAAATATTGCTAGTGCAGCGTCTTCTGTTTTCTGCTCTGCTTGTTGCATTCATGCTATACTCTTATATGCATGACTAGCTTTCTTCTAATGAGTTTTGTGTTTTGTATACTTTTTGAGGAAGAACTTGTTCTAGTAGTCCCCTGGGGATGTTTTAGCGAACAGGAATTGAAACAAAATTTTTTTTTTTTTTTTTTTTTTTCCCAGCTTGCTGAGTTGGAGTTGCAGGAGTTTCTGGCTTCTGATGAGAGTGACAGTATTGACAGTGAGGACAATGCTGAAATGCAAGATGCATCTGTTAGAAATAGAAATAAGGGGGATAAGTACCGCGCCCTAATCCAATCTGGAGATGGCTCAGATGAAAATGATGAGGAGGAGAACCAGGAAATGGAGGTCACTTTCAATACTGGTCTAGAAGATATAAGCAAACGGATCTTGGAAAAGAAAGACAGAAAATCAGAGACGGTTTGGGAGGCTTATCTCAGGAAGAGACGTGAGAAAAAGAAGGGCAGTAAAAAGAGATCCAAAGACTCATCAGAAGATGAGAGCAGTGATGCTGATCAAGAACCTGCAGAACAACCTGACGATTTTTTTGTTGATGAAGAACCTTCTGCGAAAAGAAGTAAGCACAGTCAAGGTAGAAATGATAGAAAGAAAAAGCAGAGAGAAGAAGAACCTCAAGCAGCTGAAGCAAGTAGAGCAGAACTTGAGTTGTTGCTTGCTGATGATAATGGGGCATCAAATTCCAACTTGAAAGGCTACAACTTGAAACGAATTAAGAAGAAGGGGATAAAGGGGAAAGAAATTCTAGATGAGGAAAAGTTACCAACTGTCGACTACAATGATCCTAGGTTTTCGGCTCTATTCACTAACCGGCATTATTTTAGGGATCCCACAGATCCCAACTACAAAAGGTATTCCTTCTCTGCCTCATACTTTATGATGATTGGATTACTTGATCTCCTTGAGTTTGTCTTTGTCAACATTTTTCCAGTTGTTTGCATGATAATTTCCAAGTCCGGTAAACTGCTTGATCGCGTCTAGGCTTTTCTAGTTTCCAACAGAATTTATTTGTTTAACAGAAGCGCAGCTTATGTACAAGAACTCAAACGGAAGGGTAAAGGGACCAAGCGACAGTCAGACTTACCTAGTGCCGAATCCATGCCTAATAACACAAGGAAGGACGACGACGAGGAAGCTCTCCCCGAGAGCCTTAAATCAAAGAAAGAGAAGCTGGAGCTGTCTTCATTAGTTAAGTCAATCAAGATGAAATCAAAACAGAACCCGAAGAGTAAGTTGGCGAAACGATAGTTCCTTGACAAAGAAAGTGTTTAACGTTAGAAACAAAATGAGAATGTAGCTTTTAACTTTGTTGAAAGTTTTGTTTGGTATCTAGCCTTTTCATATAATTATTGTTCTTTGTCCCATTAGCGATCTGAGAGACATAATCTGTCCTTGGGCTCGAGTTCATCCCTTGTATGAAACAGTTTTGTCTACCGAGGTTAGTAGTTTAGATCCCAGAATTGGGGCATAGGATATAGCAGCAGGGCACTGTTGTATCAGTTGTACTTTTGTTGGGTAAAATGAAAATATGAGCACAAGAAGAAAAAACCAGTGGTGATTGATCGAATATTGGATGCCTGGAAACAATGTATAAATCTATTTCTGTATATATATATGTATATGTCTGTGATGTAAAGAATTACAATGGTGTGGTAAGCAAAGTGGAAAACTATATATCTACAAATGATTCAGATTAACATGACATCGCCTGATGAACACAAAACTAGCACATCATGTGTAGAACTAAACCAATTGTCACAAATCTACTTCTAACGATTATAAAATATCGCTCCATTCGCACAAAAATGGTGAAACCGGTCACGAAAGAATGATCAAATAATGGCTGACTAGGGAAACCAGACACATCAGGAGCTTGCACGCCGAGGAACATAAGTTCGGGGCATAGCTTCCGGAGGTAGATTGTGGTGTAACTGAGGACGATGAAGGCGAACCACTTGTCTTTCCTGCTGTGGCTTCTGGCACCAGAGCAGAAGGTGGAGGAGCTGCAGTCGAATTCTGTCGGTTTACTGGGAATGGACTCGATCCGTTGTTTGTTTGCACAAAATCATTGCCTGAAAGTGATGCTAGTATTCATATCTAAAATCTACGAGAGAGATAAAGTGATCCACTGCAAAGACAAAAATGAATGAAAGGGAAAGTGAACCTACAGTCAGATGGTTTCCATCCCAAAGTCATTTTCTCGCGGTTGAAAACGATACGATAACCAGACATGAAATTTTCTGCACAAAAAACAGTAAGATGCTTTCAAACCAGCAATTCTTGGTGTAAACTCACTAGTCAAATGAATGGAATGTGTGTCTAACTAGAACTGGTAAGCACCAAATAGGAAGCTAAAGAATCAGAAATGAAATCATTTCTCATGCAATGAACTGTCTTTTGTTTCAGCCAACAAAAGAAAATGCTCAAGGGGATCTTAGTAGGAAAAGACTATCAATCAACTCGTATTCATTCACGTCGTCGAGGAAGATAACAATGCATCAACTGAATGGTGTTTTCCTAATGATAGTAATAACAACCAGTGAGTGTGAGTTCGAGTACTTACGACCAATGATGTTGATATCACTACTTGGGAGAACTGCCAAACAGTAAATGTATCCTCCTCCCTGAAAATATTGTGAGTGTGTTACTAATAGTTAAGAAAATACCAGTCTCTAAGATATTTAACCGTGCGAAGGTTCTTACTTTTAGACGTAGTCTTTCTATCAGGGTGGTAACGAGAAATTGAGATCCACCTTCCATTGTCAAATTCAAAGGAACGTCGGTTGGACTGCAAGCAGAGAAAAAGCAAGTCTGTCAATGGTCCAACAATAATAGCAGCAAGCATGGAAAATAAAATGGACGAATAATGAATGTGTATTGTGGACTTAATAAACCACCTCTGCGTATAGCAATACTCGAAAGGAGCTTGGGAACTGGATTGAAAACGGGGCTGTTGTACTCGAGAATTGAACTGCAAATCCATAGCACAATCAGTGTTAAACCTTTCATCAAGGCCATTTCATATGCAGATCCACAGAAACACCAACTTACATTCTGAGTTATAATTGTGTAAGCTGGATCATTCACATATGTAAATGATGTTCCAGAATCAAAAATCGCAGTGAAATCAACGTTTGTGACATTGCCCGCCACAGTAATCTGTGTGATGCTGACGTTGTAAGTCGGGCTGATAAAAAATTTAGAAGGAAATAAGAAATGAGGATTAGCACAATCTCAAAATTCTTATGATGGAAAATATCTTGTTCAGCAAAATTTGGAGTTTGCATACAGAAATAATGACAGCTTACTGTGGTTGAAAAAGGTTAAAAGGGGTTTCTCCTTGGAGAGAACTTCCTTCATCTCCAAATACAATTCTGCCAATGCCATCCTGCCGAAAACACATTGAAAAAGAATTTGCTGCAAGCCCTTTTGTTGCTAATGTACTAGGAACTGATATGTTATCCATGCCTAGCCCAAACAGACCATTAGGAGCAGCACCGTCCAAGAACCCACCGGTTTGTACTATTCCACAGCTGAAATACAAGAAACATTGTGAATTAATAATCTGTATGGCCAGCATTGGTATATTTTTACAACTATTAATATTCAACCAAAAGCAAATAGAGATGAATTAGTAAAACTATTAAACAAAGTGAAAAGCAGCAACCAACAAATGAGAAAGAAAGAACCCACACAAGCTCATCGTCCAGAAACCATAAAAAGGGAATTTAAGAATGTTTCTAAAATCAGCCACACATTAAGGACAAGTATCACTACAGTTGACCAGTCAGTGTTATGATCTTCCAACGAAGAATTTGAACTGTGAAATGGTGGGAAGGGATAAAAAAGAAGACTTATCATGTTCGGTTTTCCAAAACTAAATCCATCTTTTTCTTTCTTTTGTTTTTTTTATACAGAACATCCATCTCTTACCTGAGAAGATGAAACCATTCATCCCAAAGGGGGATGATAGTTACCCGTTTTTGTCTAACCGGATTATTATTATTAGTTAAGGTTTGCAGAACCACATTAATGAGAGTATTAATCAGCATTCAACAATAGCTGCCAAGAACAAGTGTTCTTACCCGAATGTGATTGGTGCTTCAACAACTTTCTGCAGAATATCATCTGAAGCAAGGTGTAAAACATCCTCTACCAATACCCCAGTAGATGAAGTTCCATTAGAGAGGTACTGAATTTGATATTCGCAAGCATTTTGTTCAACTAAGCATCCCCTGCGTGCACTTCGTGCGGCACACGTGGTACTATTGCAGGGAACAACCGTGCCAGTCGAGGATGTGTTGGGGCTGTAAATATTGAGCACTAGTTGCTGTTTGAACAAAAACAAGAAAATAATGGAACAAAAAGTCACTTCATGTATCCAGTGAAACAGACAAGTAAACAGCTTTGGCCAAGTCTGATAAATAACGTACTTCCCCTGAGCTTGATACCAAGCTTTGCACACAACTGCGACAATCACAAGGCAGCCAAAACAAGTCACTTCCTGTATCCAGTGCCACCAAAAACCACATGTCTGGTGTACCAACAGTGACATTTGCATAATATAAGCTGCAAATTCACCAAAAAAAATAAAAAGTACTTCAAATTCAATTGTCAATTTTGAACCATCTAGGAAAGCAAAAAATTTTCCAGAAACCAAAAAGTCAGGATCAACTAATTTTGAAAAGGTTTCATTATTCTAGCAGTCTAGTCCTTCAAACTGGGATCTATATCATGAAAACCAAACCATAAACAAATTAACAGAGGCCCAGAAAATAAAATAAAAGGCATACAAAACATATGCATATAGAAACAAGCAAACTATTAGTCATACTAACATACTTCTTATGATTAGTTCGGCTTGATTTCAATAAATGAAAACCCAAGAAAAAAAAACAGTAAAAGCAGTAACAACTTACAATCCGAGAGAACTAATCCGGAGGGTATCATTTCCAGGGGCAAAACTGATGGGAGTGGAGGTGTCAGCTAGATGGCGTCCCCTAATGAGGTGATCTCGGCGGGCCATGGTGGTGAAGTAGTCCAACGAACCTTTCTCCGGCAAGTCATCATCACGGTCTAGAAAGCCTCTAACTGGGTCAGAATATCTGTGGTGGATATCAAACCCGAACGTCCCAAATGCTTCACAGCTCTGCATACCCCAAACCCAAACCATCATTACCATTAAACCCATCAAAATTAGAGCTTTACCCTCCATAATTCGACTTGTTAACGTAAAACCCATATCAAAGCTCAAAGTTTGTGACTTTTACAAGCTTCGGAGAAACTAAAAAAATGAATTCCCCGAAACAGCTGACGATGCAAGACTAGAACTCCTGAGCTCCGGTCCTGTATCTATCTCAAAATCTTCCACTTAATCTATACAAAACAAAAGGCATACGTGTTTGCTCCTAGCTGGTGGGCGACTGCGTGTATGTATGAGTCTTACTTCTTTGTTTTTCTTTAAATATTTAAGAATACCAAAATGAGAAAAATGGAGCAGTTGAGGAAAAAAAGGGATAGTTTGTGATATAAAAAAGGAACGGAAAGATGGGATTAAATGAAGTGCGAACCTGCGAAAAGGTTTACGTTGAACTCTTGAATCTACGCCGTTGACGGTGAAGTTTTTACTTTACTACCAAAAAAAAAAAAGCTGTCTTTCTTTCTTGTTGTGATAGATAGGGTAGTGGGGTTGAAAATGAAAGTCGTCGGACGTGTGAAGAAGACGAAAGCAGCGGGTGGTGGCTGATGGCTGTCGGGAAATTTACTGGTTCTCGTTGGAGGGCCCACATTTCGGAAAACTTTAAAGGATCTTACTATTTGTAGCTCAAATTTACTATTTGTAGCTCAAAAAAAAAAAGTGAAATGACAAAATTGCCCTTAATATATGAATAAGGTATATACTTCATGCAATTCAAAATACATATCAAAACAGACAAAACTCCTTCAAAAATCAAACAAAATCATTCGAAATCATTCCAAAAAACGTTCAAAATCGTCGAAGCAAATTGGAACACATATTTTGGTTAATTTGGGACAGCGTCTACTCCAAAATATACGCAAATATGGTACGAATTTAATACTTTTGTATAGTTTTTTGCATACTGGTGTAAAAATCGCACATGTTTTGCGAAATTTGATGGAAAAATCGCATGTAATTGGCGAAGTATCAGGAAAAAATCGCCCAGCTTAGGTGATTTTTTGTGGAAAGTTCGCCAATTGCAGGTGAAATCCGGGGGAAAATTCGCCTGCAATGTGCGAATTTTACTGCAAAATTCGCACACTGCAGGCGAATTTTACAGCAAAATTCGCACACTGCAGGCGAATTTTACAGCAAAATTCGCACATTGCAGGCGAATTTTCCCCCAGATTTCACCTGCAATTGGCGAACTTTCCACAAAAAATCACCTAAGCTGGGCGATTTTTTCCAGCCATTTTGCCAATTACAGGCCATTTTTCCTTCAAACTTATATGTTTTAATTGTATATGTAATTACTTATTTTTGGTATTAATTTGATTAATGACGCAGGATCCAAATGGATTACCAGACATTCAGAGGGATTTGAGTCTTGAGTTTCAGTGTCCTGATTTTTTTCCAACTGAAGAACAAGCATATACGTATTATTCGGAGTTGGCTCTTACATTTCGCTTCGAGCTGATTAAAGTGGGGAGGGGTAACAATGGAAACTCAGTCACATATCGTTGCAACAGATTCAGAGATCCGGTTGAACAAGGGCCTCTCCCACAAGAGAGGAAGAACACTAGCCGGCGAGGATGTAAGTGCAGATTCAAGTTATTTTGCAAGGTGGTGAAGGATAATGGTTGGTGGGTCAGAATCACAATCACACTGCTATAGTGTATCCAGAGGGTCACAGGCAGCTTAGCCGCATGAGTGCTGGCGCAAGGGAGGTTGCTAGGACTTTGAACAATGCAAATATGAAGCCAAAATTGATTAGGAATCATCTTGCCGAGACGTATCCTGAAGATAATGTGACAGTGAGGCAGCTAAACAATCTTAAAGCTGATGACAGGAGAGCAAAGTTCGAGGGTAGAAATATTGCACAGCAATTTGTTCATTACGCCGAGGAGAAGCATTACTATGTAAAAGTTTTGACAGAAGAGGGCACAGATGTTATCACACATGCATTCATAGCCCATCCAATTTCAATCCAGCTGTTGAACAGATATTATTGGGTGATTGTGGTGGACGCGACATACAAGACGAACAAGTACAAGATGCCACTCTTTCAGATTATAGGTATGACTCCTTCCAACAAGAATTTTAATATTGCATGTGCCCTTTTGAGAGATGAGAAAAGAATTAGTTATGATTGAGTTTTTGAACAATTGAGAGGGTTGTTGGATGTTGAAAATGTACCTAGCGTTATTGTTTCTGATCGCGAGATGAGTTTGATGGATCCTATAAGGGATCATTTTCCTGGATCACACCACCTGCTGTGTTTGTGGCATATCGACCGCGACGTTGATAATCAGTTGCGAAAGCTTGTTGGTGAGGGTGATAGGAAAAAAGCAATAAAAAAGCTTTGGAAGGGAATTGTTAATGCGGCAACAGTTGAAGAGTATGAAGTGTTACTGCAGCGGTTGAAGAATGGTTATTCTGTAGTTGCTGGATCTGTTGTTGTCTACTTGGAGAGGACTTGGCTGTCCTATAAAGAGATGTTTTGTAGGGCTTGGACAAACAAGATTCTGCACTTTGGCAATACTAGCAGTAACAGAGTTGAGAGTACGCATGCCGCACTGAAGGATTGGATGAATGCTGGCACACATTCACTTGACACGCTATTTGGGGTGATTGACGACCACGTCAATTACCAGTTATCACAGATAAGGTACGTTTATTAATTAGATTAATTCGCCTTTTTCGGTATTTATTTAATTTACGTACCTTTGACTTTATTGATGTAATTTTAGGGAAACCCTTGAGGCATGCATTTCCAAGAAAGCAACAGCTATGTTGTGTTTCCCGTATGAATTATTGAATGGCTATGTCTCTCACTATTGTTTGGAGTTAATCAGCGAACAAGTTGAAAAGATTACCAAGTTGAGTAATGACTTGTTCGAGAGATGTGGATGTGTCTGCAAGGCCACGCATGGGATTCCTTGTGCCTGTGAAATATGGAATTTGAGGGAATCGCACGACACGATCACCGTTGAAATGGTGCACGAGTTTTGGAAGCGGTTGACGATTGAGACATCTGAAGTAGATTCGAACACATTATCTGCAGAACTTCAGTAAGATTTACATTATGTATTTTATTTTATGATATTTTGATTCATTAATATACATTTATACAAATAATTTTAATTTGTTGTAATTCATTGTTTTTAACAGATACTTCCGCCAGAAAATCGTTCCTCAATTCGAGAATAGTCCACGCGTGGTGCAGCGAGGTTTGATTGTCAAGATGAATGAGTCCCTCAATACTGACAATGCCAGTGTGTTCGAACCAGCCATTTTGTCAACATCAAGGGGTAGACCAAGATTACATGAATCCGTGCGGCGCGAGCAGAGCGCTCGCGAGAGAGGTTTAAGACGCAGTAATGTATCCAGGAGATCTTCTCAAAGATCGTTGCCATTCGATGAAGGTAATCTATGTTTTGTTCTTTTTGTGAATTTATATTGATTGGTTAGTTTATTTTTTTTATAAGACCAAAAATTACTATTACGTGTTTATATTCAAATTTGTAGTTAGAGCGGACAGTGAGAGTATCCCCATGATTCCACATTATGTCCATCCTTTCTGCAATGCCATTACGGACGTAGAGGCAGATGGCAATTGCGGATTTCGCGCCGTTGCACTCGGACTGCATGGCAATGAGAATGACTGGGAGACGGTACGAACTGCGTCTATTGGAGAGATTCTCATGCATCAGGATACTTACAGACGCCTCCTCGGTGCATGTCTACCACAGGCTCTTGTTGAGGCCAACGCAGATCCTATTGCTTGGGCAATTGGTCGAATGAATCATTTTACATCACCATGCCCCTTTGCTGGCTGGATGATCACCCCAACGGATTTGTTTCCTATCGCCAATTATGCAAACGCCTTGGTAATCCACCTCAGTCTTGCTCGCGGTTGTTGTTTCTCAATTCTACCTTTGCGGCCCCTACGTGGTGTCGCCAGACCATCTCGACAGATAGCCATTGCGCACGTACGTGGTAATCATTTCGTTCATGTCAGTTTGACTGGTGATTGTCCTGTACCTTCATTGGCATTGGTGTGGAGGCATCACTGTGATGCGGCTATGGCTGGTTTTGCAGCAGAAGATGAATTTAAAAATAGGCTGGACCATTGGGACATGATTTGTGGACCATGATTTTTTTTGTGGCAATTGCACTTTGTTTTGAAAATTACTTTGTTCTTTTAATAATTGTCATTTATGTAATTTTCCAATTTTAATTTCATAAGTGCATTAACCCTTGAACATGGCTAAATGAAATACCAAACAATTAAAAAAGGATTAACAATTCGCACATGATGTGCGAATTTTTTGGGAAAATTCGCACATCAGGTGCGAATTTTTTGGCGAAATTCAATAATTTAACCGAAATTTTACGCTTTTTACCTGTCCAAACAATCCTTTCCCCTTCCCGGTACGCTGTGGTGGTTGAGATCCGCCGGCTTCTATTACGTGCGAATTTTTTGGAAAATTTGTTTCGATGGTCTGAGAGAGTTTGGTTAGAAAATCTGAAATGACTTATGATTTTGTAAGGTTTGCAGACAAATATAAAAACAAAATCTTGGGCAAAATTCGCCTGTGTTAGGCGAATTTTCAAGGAAAATTCGCCCCACTTATGCGAAATTTCTGGAAAAATTCGCCTAAAGCAGGCGAATTTTTCTAGAAATTTCGCATAAGTGGGGCGAATAATTCGCACATTGTAGGTGAATTTTTCTCAGTTTTTCGCAAATTAGGTCCGATTTTTTATGTTTATTTCGCACATTGGGTCCGATTTTTCATTACATTTTCACATTTTCTATTTTAAGGGCAATTTTGTCATTTCATTAATTTTTTTGAGCTACAAATAGCAAAACTGAGCTACAAATAGCAGCCCAGAACTTTCAAGTAAACGGATGAAAATAAGCTGGAAATTCAGTTTTTTTTTTTTTTTTAACCTAACCTGTGAAAATTAAGTTACTGAAACGTGATTTTTATCTATTTTATTTTTAATAGTGATTGACTTATTTGTTGTAAAAAAGCAAATTATGCAATATGTAAAAGAGACTTTAGTTAATGATGATGAATATTACTGAAAGAAACGGTCAAAATAAACCAATTGGAGTTACATCAATAAAAAAAAAAAAAAAAAAGATTTGTTTTATGAAATATTTATAGTTATCGAATATGGTACAAAATTCATTGAAATTATAATAATATGGTGACACCATCACCAACCAAGAGACTCTATCATGCTTTATTTTATTTTTTTAATATAAAAACATTGCATTAGTGGTTCGACAACTCGTCTACAATCATTTGGAAGGGAAAGTCTTATTTTTCAGACCATACTTTCGAACCAAAATCATAAAGAGATGTATTATAATTATGTGTTTATCATTCAAATTTAAATATTAGTTATGAATATGTTTAAATTTTGGTTGTAATTTTTGTATTAGAAATAAATGATAAAATAAAAAATTACTAATATTACACTAAAAATATAAAAATAACATATAAAAGTAGAGGATTTCTTAAGTAGGGATATTGCTTGAGTAATTATATTATTATAGAATTTTCAGAATTATAAAATCGGGGTAAATTGGATTTATTATTGTAAAACCGCGTTTTTTATCGCAAAAACATTGAGATGGTCAAGCACGCAAACTTTTGAAGAACGCATCCTACGCAATAAATTTGTAATCAACAAAATAAATGTTTAGAACCAACTCCTTGGTCAACTGTTTTTTGTTAAAATTCAACCATAGATGAATCAATTCTAAAATAATTGTAATTGTTATTTTTTTTAATAAACTAAAAGTAAATAAAATATGGTAAATTGTAACATACTCTTAAGTTAACAATTACATTATTTAGTAAGAGTGTTTTTAATTTAGTAAATAAATTTTAATAAATGTCGAAAATGATATTCAATTGCTAAAATGGAATGGACGTCAGGTTGGTTTGTACTTGGTGTGAAACGACATGCTATTATTAGGTCGGTCTGCCGTTTTGTGCAATACGGGCAATATACGATAAGTTTTTGGACCTAAAGGGCAAATACGAAGAAATCCCTTCAAGTTAGCATTTTGTAAATTTCCAGCCCCTCTACTTAAACTTTTTCTTCTCTTTTCCCCCCCTTTTTTCACGATTGATATTTCAATGTCTCGCAAACTTTTCTCCAAGGGTTTACCAGTTCCGTTCCCATGTTCGTGATGGAAAATTAGGATTAAAAAAAATTATATAATCTTTTAAAATTATTTAATATATTATAATCATATTTAGAATACTATTTATCTTAAATTTTACTACTTTCATAATAACTGTAATTCTTAATAAATACAGTAAAAAAAAGTTAAATAAGTTTTTTTTGAAGTTTATTAGATATTTTATTATGAAATTTTAGAAAATATTCGTTGGCACTTTGGAAAACGTTTATTATAAAACAGTAGAACGAAAGTGGGCCAGAAAAAAAGGGGAAAGAGTCGGTCCATTAAACGTTAAATCCAGTACCCATTTGAATGGAGGAGCCCACTTAAACTTAAAAAAGGGTTGAAGTCCAAGGTCAGGCTCAAAGCCTTTGCTTCTACGGACCACGTGGGCAGTTTGGTTGAGTTTGGACACCTACTAGCCCGCCCAGCAGTCGTCACGTAGGGTAGGGTTATTAATCTAACTACAGTTAATTACTATTAGGGCCCTAGATCATTATTTTCCAATCATCAAATGCCCATATAATTATTTTCACGACAAATGTAACATCCTAATCATCAAATTAAGGATTTGATTTATATATCAAGTACTTACTTAGATATTAATAATAAAATTTTTTTAAGAGTAATTAAACGACAATTATTAAATCAGTCAAGTTACAACATAAATAAAGTTAATCGAGTTGCGATTTAAACATTTTAATACTTACCTAATGTTTTTATAATGTTTTTGATGTTGAATTCGATGTCCTAAACACGTGAATTTGAATTTTATTATATTTTAGCACCTCGAAAAAGTAAAAATTCTTATTTTGGATCCCATGGAATATATTGAATGAAAAATAAGAATAAGAACCAAGAGGTACTTCAATGTTAAGATCCATCAGTAATGTACATTAACACCTAAACTTTGATGAAAGAATAGCTAAAACAGCAGCAGGTGCTAATAAGAAGTTAGACAAAAAAAATGGCCATACTTCCCACTAAATATTTACATTCTATCTACAGCAAAGGATCGTCCATGCCTAAATGGACATGACAAAATTTCCCCACCAGATCATGGCTTACAGAATGCTATTCTAACCAATGGTTAATTTCTTCAAGAGTGATGATGAACAGTAGAGGAACGGTGGAAGATGAAAATGATGATCATGTCTTATAGAATGCTATTCTAACCAATGGTTAGTGTCTTCAAGAGTGATGATGAACAGTGGAACATGGCCGAGCTCCTCATGGAAGAAGATAATGATGATCATGGAGCAGCTAGAAGGAATGCTAGGGACAACAAGACAAGAGATCGAAAAGGGCAGAAGCGGTGGACAGTTGAGGCGACAGAATGTTTAAACGCGTTGTTTTCTGATCTTGGTGGTGAGTTACTGCCTACTCCCACTGCAACAGCAGGCGGTACATGGGCGCTGGAGTTTCGCATGTCGTCTAATGTTGATGCCTCCATGTCATAACCTTCGCATGGGGGGCACCGTAAACTCATGTCATTATCATAATAACCCCAAAGAAAGGTTGTATATGCAAATGCTAAGGTTGAAGCAATGTAAGGAAGGGACTTACAGTTGAACTTCTTCCACCCAAGCACAAGTTTTTCCCGGTCAAACACAATGCGGTAGCCAGTCATGAAGTTTTCTGTTGGAAAAAGCCAGTAAGTACAGAGCATATAGTGCCAGAATCATCATGCAGGACACAAATGGTTGAAAAACTATGATTTCCTGTCATGGATTTTGACATCCTCTTCAAAATGAGCAATGTCAGATTTAAAGATGCAGATGAAGAAAAACGTGTAAAAAGCAGATGGTGCTTCTTGTCATGCCAGATTATGCTGACACTCTGAAGAGACAACAGTTCTGATCATGCCATCTGAAGCATCAATTTTCAGCTTATATCTCAAAACCACAAAGCTGGAATGAGTATTGGTTGTGTTGCATGTGGCAAATATGATTCTTTAGAGAATTACACAACATAAACTACCACTTACGTCCAATTATATTGAAGTCTTCACTCTTGACAACAGCTAGACAATATATAAGTTGATGCTGCGAATTATACAAAAAGCAAAAGTTGATGATCCAGCTGCATTATAACCTAAGTTTAAAATACTTGATCAGGAAGTAAAAGTTAGATATAGATATCCTACCTGAGTAGTGGAGATGATGATTATTGGATCATAGACAATAAATTGACCTCCTCCTTTCATGGTTAGACTCATACTAGGGATTAAACTAGTGTTCGAATCGGGGCTGTCACCAAACAAAGCATTGTCATTTCGCCGATTGCTGAAAACAGAAAAGGAGAAGGAAATATATATAAGAAGTGGCAGAGCTTTAAGTATGACCTCATATCGTAGCAATATTCAAAAGGGATCCTGGGATCAGGTTCATGACGCTTGTCTTGTGCTTGTAAATGGAACTGCAGAAGAGCAGAAACATGTATGAGTTGCATTCTTGGTCACCAAAATCAGTAAGTACTTCATGTTAACAAGTTTCTGTTCTTACACTTTCCAAAATCCTTGAATAGGCAGGATCAACAAGGTATGTGAAAGAGGTTCCAGAATCAAAGAGAGCAGTAAATTCTGAATCAACAAGAGAAGTTCCCACACGAATTTGAGTTATGCTGATATTGTAAGTTGGGCTGAAAAGATTTCAGTGACACAAATTACTTTGAGTAGTAAAGAACAGAAAAGCAAAGAAAGAAATAAAAAATTTCCAAAAACTTGTGAATAATTAGTTAATTACCACTTACTGTAACGAATTCACATTAAATGGGGTCTGTTCTTGATCAAGGCTCCCCTTATCACCAAAGTTAATCCTTCCTCTGCCATCGTGTCCAAAACACATGGAGAAAGAATCAGCTGTATAACCTTTCTGGGACAAGATGCTAGGAACTGATATCTTCTCAAAGCCAAGTCCAAATAGACCATTTGGAGCTGCTACATCCAGAAAGGATCCAGTTTGAACCTGCCCACAACTGCAGCACATGTGCAGATATTTTGAAGTTATATGCTTTAAATTTACTCTAAAAAGAAGGTATAATCCTCATACTCACCCAAAGGTAACGAATGCCTCAAGAGATCCTTCATTGTCGCGTTCACTTTTCAAGTGTAGAACGTCTTCCACCAGAATTCCAGAAGTTGAAGTTTCACTAGAGACATAGGATATCGAGTAAGGGCAGTGACTAGATGTATCAAGACAAGTAGCATGATGTGAGCACAAGTTGTCGCCGCAAGTAACTTTCTTGCTAGTCAATGATGCATTTGGATTGTAAATGCTGAGCTCAAAGTCCTGAACCAAGAAAAGAGCATGTTGAAGAGAATTAGAGGTTTCTGCAATAGCATACTCTAATGAGGATACCCTGATAGAAGTGGTAGAAGATAAAAATTAAGATTTAAGACTGCCATTTAATAATCAAAGATGGGTTTTTTCACAGAATATTGGGACAAAATAAGGCGGTGAGGATTGACGCAAATCTCAATCACCATCATCCTTTATCCTGATGGAAATTGTTTCTCATATCTTCCACTTCCACCACACCATCACAAATTCCCACTGATAGGTGGTGTGTACTTCGCACAGAACATGAAATGCGAAAGCAGATATTATCAGATTACATAATGCCAGTTAGTATACTTTGGTGACAAATCAACGCATTAGAGAAACATCTAGTTCAGCTAATTTAAACTCCATCAAGCAGTTAGAACTCTTGAATCACAATCTGAAATCTAAGAAGGACTGGATTTTTACCTAGCTCTTACATAATGCACTATGCTTGTTCTGCAAAAGCTTTTCAGTTTGTTTCCAAAATCGGAGCAGAGTTTATACAAAGCCGTGGTAATGCACAAATAATGGTGATATTCTACAGTTTCCCAAGATCCTGAATTTCTCCATGATTTATCACTGGCCTACACATTCATAAGCTAATAGCAGCTTTTCGCCAAATTCAGAAACCAACTTCATATTCAGTTGCATTCAACGCATATATAGTATGCTCAGGCCACCCAATATTTCTGTTAAATGCAAGTTCAAAAACGAGTTTCATGCAATTCTTTACTGTGTTCATCCCTCCTTATCCCACATCTCCACCCTTATGCCAAAAGAACCCCTCCAATCTTCCCCATAACGACTAAGAGATTATATATCCCTTCCTTTTCTCTACTCATTTCAAGTCAAAATAGCTGAAAAAGACATAACACAATACTAATTAACATTAACAAGATACCTGACTATCAAGTGAATAATCAATAGGTGCACATCTCCCACAGTCGCAGGGAACCCAAAATAAATCGCTCCCTGTATCCAGAGCCACCATAAACTTCACCCCAGGTGTCCCCAGTCTCACTGTTGTGTAATGCAAGCTGCACAAATCACCCCATTGAAAACTGATTCAGAAAAATCAAGAAATTAAAGGAAAAAGAAAGAGGCTATTTCAATTCAAGAGTGCAAAATAAATTAAACTTCAATAGGTATTACAATCCTAAAGAGGTGACACGAAAAGTTGAATTGCCATCAGCAAAAGTGAGCGGCGCATCAAATTCCGAAAGATGCCGGCCCCTAAGTAGACGGTCATGTTTGGCCAACTCTTCATAGTAATCCACACTACCCTTAGCAGGCCAGTGTTGATCCCCATTTCCACTTCTGCGAGACCAATTCTTGATGGGTTCAGAGAAACGGTGGTGCATTTCAAGAGTGAAAATCCGGGCATGTGAGAGCTGGAAGAACTGCCACAAAGAGAGCAACGCGAGCGAGTAAATCGACAAAGATGACATTTTCTTGGCGGGTTCTTCACGAGAAAATCAATAAAGGTGACATTTTTGTTGGAGGGGTGTTGAGAATGGATTTCCGCTTTAGGAAGAAATTATGAGTTTTGAATGATTAATAGGGGAAAAAGAATTAGAATTAATGTCAATTGTCAGGTGACAAAAAAGGGTAGGTGCAGAGGCTACAGCGACAGAAAGAGAAGCGATGGGAGTGTATTAAATTCCAAGGTTGGTTTGGTTTGTGGGGTTTAAATGAGGACTTTTACTTTCTTTTTCTTTTTCCTTTTCTTTCTCATAGCAGCAGTAGTGGCTCTTCTTGAGGAAGTTGGCTTTGGAGGGAAATGACTTCAAGTCTTTAATGGTCAAGATCCCAGTATCTCAACTACCCCCCTTCCCTTTTGTACTGATTGGATTTCTTTGTTCTCTTCTGCAGTTCTTGGATTTGTCATTATAGTTGAATTGAAAATGGTTGAGTTATTTTCCCTTATAACAAAAGTGCAAATTGAAGGTGAAAGTTTACTTAATAAAATGGTGGGCTGTAACTATTTCAGAGCCCTGGAATAATTCATTGCAAGTATAGGAAGGGCAGAGGAGATCTAAATTGTTCAAGGGCCGACGTATTACATTCTATAACTCGAATAATAAGTACAACATCTCTTTTCTAAGCTCTCTCTGGTATAAAAAATGAAAAATTTCTTGCCTTAGTATTTACATAGAAAACTTGCTCTAATTTTGTGAGTTGATACACAAATCTAAACATACTAACTGCAGAAACGGAGGCCTCTTTCTGGATGTCTCTGTCGAAAGAATTTGAGAATCACATTTTTTTATGTAATTTTATCTCCCTGTTTCTTTCTCTGGTTCTCATGCTGGAGAGGCAGAGGCGAAGCTTAATTTTGCAGGCTGCTTTTGTCGGGAAAATGGAGAATATTGGTCCATCTGATGCACAAACAGTTCGTCATGAACCAAAGGGTTGCTTGTCCGGCCTGGAGGCGATCCTGAATAACATGACTGTGAAGAACATCTATTACTGCACAAAGGCCCTCCTCCACCTCCTTCATCAGTTGTCTGTAATTTGGATACTGAGATCAATACATCAACAAGTATTTCTAGGAAATATACAGGAAGATAAGAGGAGGCAAAAACCATACATTTTCTGATGTATTCATGTTGAGAATTCCACTTCTTCCATTAGAATTCAGCTCACTGATAAATACAAATGCAATAGCTAAATCAGAAGTAAGAAGGAGAAAGAACAATCATATGATCCCGCAAACTGCAGACAACAGACTAACTAACCTGTGATGATCACCATTTCCTAAGGTCTTAATAAATTCAGGAACAGTAGAACCAAGCCTGCGAGGCTTCGGACAAAGGGGAAGATCATTACAAACCTTTGTCTCTGGCCCTGTATCAACAAAATTGCTTTTGACAGTTAAGTGATGCATCTGAAGACAGTGACAAGTGAGAAATCTTGGGACTGCTTCTGTAACTGCCTTGTGTTTATTTATATCATCTGAGTAGTATCAATAAGAAACGAGGAAAATGGATAGCATAAAAGTTAAAGATTAGCCACATATTCATCTGGAATGCAGGTAGGATTTGTGATTGAGTGCAGCCACAGTGGAATGATGCTGATGTTATTCCCGCAAAGAAAGGGGGAAGCTTTATTTGCTTGGCCGAGATGTAGGGGTTGGTCTCTTCCACATTCCTACTTTTCCTCCATCTCCTGTCATACCTGAAATTCATTCAGTCCAAGTAATAAGGTCTCCCTCCCAATGCCAAAAAAAAGAAAAACAAGGGTTCTCCCAAATGGCAGATTGAAATTTTCTTCTCAAGATTAGGTGTCAGTCTCTACAACATGGCTCGTATTGGACAAGAATCAGATTTCCGGGTAACTAGGAGCCCGGCATTGCCTAAAACTTCCCACGTTTAAATTTATTTTCCTCTGTACTTATTCTTTCACCTCTTTTTTCCGCATCTGACTAAGATTCCCATTCCGTTAGTCTTTGCTTTTAACGTTTGAAAACGTGGTAATCCGAATCATTTTACAATTGTCTCATTCCAAACCCAACGTGGTAATCCGAATCATTTTACAATTGTCTCATTCCAAACCCAAAACAATCGCACCTTAGGTAAAAGAAAAGAAAAGAAAAGAAAGGAAGTGAAAAGCACACCATCTGCAAGTTCTTATAAACAGCCAAATATTCAGAGGTTCTCAATCATTCACCCCCACAAACAAGCAATACCTAAAAACCAAGAAGCAACAAGCAACCATCTCAATTTTTCAAAAGAATTTCTTTAACAAAAAATGAAGCAATATGTCAGATCATTAGACCTAAGAGATATGTGCAATAGACGAATGAACATATATGTACAGCTATATCACCAGATTCTAGCTCAATAACAAGGAAGGAACCACATAAACAATAAATTATGAGTTGTATGTATCCCATTCAAATGTAGGCTGTGACAAAACCTCATAATCTATTGGACCACTAACAACATTGTCAACAGTTTGAATGCTTTGCAATAGGGCTGGCTGTGAACCATCACTCTCAGAAGGCAAAAGTTTGTAAATCACTAACAACCCCAGTGTAAATATGGCCTCAAGCTTTGTAGAGTCTCCTTGAACTGAGAAGAAGAGTAGCATCAAGAGAAGAAACAAGTCCACGCAGAACCTCATTATAAACAATACCGTGTCCATCAACCTTCCATCGTTACCAGCCGGAAACCCTCTTACCCTGTACACAAACAGGAAATTGTACTTGTCCACCACATACCTGTAACCAAAATAAATTGCTCCAACAGGAACCACAAGAGGAGCAAATGATGAATATATTAGAGTCAAGGCAAAGATTGTGAGATTGAACGCATAATACTGCGCAAAATCGAAGGTTTGCTTCGGGACGGGAGAGGTTCTGCTGACTGGAGGATATTCTGACAGGTCTTGACCAGGTAAATCAAGACCATTTAAATCTTGCAAATATCCATAGTTGCCATTTCCATGATCCGGTGCAGTCTCAGAAATCAGAGGACGTTCCAAACTCTCTATATCATGATTTTCTAAGGCATAGTCATCACTTCCCTCTGGAACCAGCTGGATCATATCATTCTTCCGGAACTTCTGAAGAATCTTCTTGATTGATGGTACTGGAGCAAGTAAATCAAAAGATATACCCAAGAAAGTGCTTGTAATCAGAAATGCAAGTGATGAAAGGCAAGATCTTGATAAAAAAGAGGCACTCATATAATCCACGATCCTTTTGCAATCTTCTCCATCCAAGTAACATCGGCCCATCTTTAGAAGAGCATTTTCCAGTGATGTCTCAACTAAAGCTCTTAGGAGAATGAGATTCACCAAAAAGAAGCAAACCATTTTTAAGAGTGCAGCCCTTTGTTCACCAGACACGGTCAGATGCCGTTCAAATTTGGAGAGATAAGAAAGAACAGATGGGATTACAACATACATGCTTACAAAAATCAGAACATTGGGTAGAAACTGAAAGATTAAGGATGCAATCCAGCCTGAACCCTGAATCCAAGCCAGCCATGTCTCAGCGTGATCTACGGCTTCGGCATTTATAATCCGCGCTGCACTACTAATAGCAGTAAATACAGCAAGTGGCGAGCTGCAGAACAGGAGTAGCAATAACAGGCATGTGTTCACAAACACTCGACGCAGTCTCAGTGACAGTTTTGAAGACCCCAAATTGTTCCAGTATATATCGCTAGCCAATGGGGCTCTCTCCACCTTCCACTGGTTCCTTTGAAGCTGCAACTCTTGAATGGAAAAGAATCTTCCAAAACGCCTCCTTTTTTCATTTCTCAGATCCTGAACTGCTTTGTTAGTGGCATAGACATCCTTGAACACCACAAAGGCAACACCAGCACCCCTTGCCCGCCCATCTTTATAAGCAGCCATTTCCATCTCCAAGTCCGCCCTATTCTCTTGCAATTTCTTCAACCTCTCCTCATCTGATAGTCCCAACACATCAATAGACCGATACCATAAATCTACCACTCTTCTCCAAAATGCACGAACTTTCTCCCAGAATCCTAATCCATCCTTTGAATCCTCACTATCCTCTACTTCATCCAGAAATCCTCTTGACTCGATCCTCGCAACCAACTTAGCAATATCATCCCTAGCCTTAACTAAGTCTGAGGCTAAGTCATCCAGTGCACACAAATCCATAGGCACAATCACTTTATACACTTTGCCTGGATACTTATGCTGAAAGTACTCCTCCAACGGTGTCTTATCAAACCCTAAAGTTTTTGGCAACCCATGAATCATAATTGTAAATATTGCGCTAGTATTAGCACCAGGGTCACTAGGATTGCCATACCCATCTCTCAATCTAGTAATTTTCAATCTTTTCTCTACCTCATTTATACCATAATGCACCAAAACAACAACAATAGCTACAAATATAAAATGAACCCACAGCAAAGGCGAACCCTTTTCAATATGATTAATAGTGGTCTTCGAGAATTGGTCGCCTAAAGGAGCCTTACCGGCGTAGATATTGACGGGAAGTATGACGGAGATCGCAAGAACAGCCAGTGAAAGAAGTAGGCCGCAGCTGCCGCCTTCAATGAGAAGAAATTGAGCAGCATCAGCACCGCAGTGGCGAGCGATCTCTCGACCGGTGGCGTGCCAGGCAGCAAGGAGCTTAGAGACGATGGCAGTGGGCCCCGGCATACGGCGGTGGTCGCTCCGAAGCTTAATCAAGATGAATATCAGAAGACATGTCAGGGCTCCGATGGCGGAGATGTTAAGTAAATACTGGATGTTACCGTACCATGCTTCGTCGTAATTAAAGTCCCCATCGCCGGACGGGGACGGAGGTAGCGACGGGACGGTATCATTAATCGCCATGATGATCGGAGCAGCTATTAACGAAGAATATCGAGGTAAGGAGACAAGAATTGACTAGAAAAATTGTGGGTTTCTATGTAATTCATTAATTCAACAATTGGTTTGATAGAACTAGACGGAATTGACGAAATTCGAATCCATTCAGAATTAGGGTTTGGGTTTTAGGCTTTTAGTATCGTAATTGAAGATTCAGCCCGGGTAGGATTTGGAAATAGAGAAGTGTTTTCTAGATTGGAATTGGGAAAGGGGGCGAAGAAAAGGATTGAGAGCTCAACTTTATCAATGGAAGGACTCGATCAAAAATCAAAGCTTAGATTCGTTTTCTCATCGTCGCAAAATCCAAATTTGGTTGCCTATTATTATAAACTACTGCTTCTAATTAAACCGTGTGTTCAAACTAAAGCTTTTTTTTTTTTTTTTTTTCTTTTTTTAAATCCCATAAACCAAAACTCAAATGACCTAAGATATTTAAGAATAATTGGGAATATGGGATCTGGACTTTGGTTTTCTTCCTATCCTGAGTTGTACTTGTTCCCTACGCCAGGCTCCAAAGTACGGCTTGGCGGGAAAATCTTTGGTCGGTAAATATAGAGATCAGAGAGTATGGTTATGGGGGGCAATTGACACCAATCAATACTCTAAAAAGTATTCCAACTTTACAGTCATCTGGAAATTTCCCAATGTTTGTCCACCAAAGTATTGTGGTAAAAACCATGAACAAAACGCAAGGTTATAAGGGTAAAAAACAGTTGTGGTTACTATATTTATTCTTCCTACTAGAGCTTAGATTCCAATCCAATAGTGAAAAATTGAAATAATGATTCCGTAACTCTTTTTACTAAAAAAAAACAAAAGGTATATACACAAACGGTTTTTTTGTAATAGGAAATGTTATCAAATTTTTAATTTGCTCATAAAAACAAGATGAGAAAGTCTTGCTGATGAAGAAATGTGAAATGGCAACTAAAGATACAATAAATGAAGTAATTTTTTGATCTCTCTTGTCGACCCTCCTCTCTTCTCTTCCATCAAATTAAAAGCCATTCAAAATCCGGCCTACAATCTAGGGTATATTATCCTTCATCTACAAGTTTAGAGTGTGATAAAAAGCCTTTTTTAGCTACCTACTGACAATTCCACGGTGCAGTTGCAGTCTGACTGTCTGAATCACCGCCGGGATGAGATGGTAGTTCTTTCTTTCAGGGCTGAGCTCCGGCGGCGGGGAATATACACGATCGCACTTCTATTATGGATATAAAATATTACTCGTCCATGCTTATTGGGCCCGTAATGTGGGCTTTCTTTTTCTTAAAAAATAAAAAGATCATGGGCTTTATGTTGGGAACCATGAACAATAAATACTTATAAGAAAATTCTTGTAATTTTGTCTTCTTCGTTCGCGTAGCCATAATCAAAGTTCTATACTTTACATTTCATTAAATGGTTATTAAATACTTGTTATGATCTAGGGGTCAAACTCACACTTTTGACTTTCTTTTTATTTTTAAGCTCATTCTTTTAAGTCTTGTATTTAATTAATTTTTTGCCCAACTTTTTATATTTTATTACTCTTAATTTTCAGCCCAATTTTTAATATTTCTTTAAAGTAAAATTCCGCCATGTACTTGTTAAATGGTTAGAATAACTTTGGCGCCTTTGTTTTATGCCTTAATGATTTAGTCGGCCTTCTAATAATTAGGCCCAATGTTCAGGTTTTATTTGTCTTATTTAATTGTATTAGTTAGTAGACTAATTGAAAATGGAGAGCCCAACCCATTAAGACAATTGAATGCTGAAATTTTGGTTAAAAAACTTAGAATTTGATAACGATTCGTTGGTAACCGATATCAAAAAAATAATAATAATAAATAATAATAATAATAAAACTTACAGAAAAAAGAGACTACAAAGCTAAAAGATTCGGCCATCGTAAAAATTTAATAAGAACTGAATTTTCAAAATTCATCTAGAAGGATTTGAGAAAGTTTAACTCACACAAAGAATCCTAACCACTAAAGGATCTTTGGGAGCTGATTTTCGAAGAGTAATTTCGGGCCTTACAAGTTTATAATTGTTGGAATTTAAGTGACACAATATAAGCCAACCATACAAAGATTTCAGCTCTTGCGTATCTTTCAAAGATTCAAAAGATAAATAAATTAATTTAATTTTTAATACAAAGTGGTTCGAATTCAATACTTATGTTATTAAGCAGAGAATGCATATCACTCTCTTGTTAATAAATTTTTTTAGTTAGTTTTATATTTGTTATATTTATTCTATATCTGTATATTATATTAGTATTAGTTTTTTTATATATCGCTTTTAAAATTATTAAAATATTAAATAATAAAGACATTTTAATAATAAAATAAAATAAAAATTCACATAACAATAAAAAAAAAAAAAAAAAAAAGATTGTATTGAAGAGTTCAACTCATTAAAAAGGTAAATTATGAGCCTCTTTGGACAGCCCATTCAAACATATTTTGAGTTTCATTCCTAATTTTCAATTTAATTTGAAATTCTACAATAATGGGTAAATTATGGAGTTTCGGCAGCATAAATCAACATTCAACCATGATGATTAGCATGTAAGACTAGACGTCACATCATCGTTAGTTACTGTACTTAGTAATTTCAATAATCAAACATTATTAACGGCTAGAGTTTAAATTGGAGCAACGGTATTACCTCGTTCATCACGTTTATACTTTTTTCAATATCTCTATAACTAATTTTCTTAAATTTTTACTAATACAACATAATATTTTATTCAAATCTCAATAATTCAGCAATTATACGACCTCACAATGACCCACTATTAATTTATTCATCAAAAACAATGTTATTTATCCAAAATAATAATTATATATATATATATATATATTTTTAATTCAGTAAACATAATTATTATTATTATGAGACGGGTTGAATACTATTCAGAACATAAACCAAGTTTGTTTGACCTCAAATTCGGTCAATTTGTGTGATTGGTTCTTTCTTGACCAAGAAAACGACATCCATCCAACAAAACCTTCACGAGCAAGGTAGTTCATCATGTATAGCCGGTGGAGTTTAGCTTTACCTTTCTCTAATTTTAACATTTTTTTGTCCTCTTTTCTTTTTTTTCTTTTTAGCCCTTTTTGACTCTTCGATGAGGATTTTGCATCATTTGCTTCAAATATTTATTGTGTGTATGCTCTTTTCTGACCGTTTTATAAAAATAATTCTATTTTTTTATTTATATTTGTCTATTTTCTTAAACCTGTAAGTAAATACATCTTCCAAAAAACTAATAAATAATTTTAGATTAAAATTTATGATGAATTATATTATCTCTCTTATAGTTTGATCAAACTATCAATCACTCTTAAAATTCTTGACAATTACATTTATCCTCTTAACTGAAGTCAAACATAGAAAAACGTTAAAAAATAAAAAATCTGATAATTTTTTTACTAAAATAAATTTGGATAGTTGTGATTGTAAACTTTTTTAATGATATTTTGATTCAATACAATATTTACGTCAATAGTTTTATTCTTTTTATGTCAAATAGGAAGTTAATTGTTATGAATTTAGGTAATCAACGGATAGACGTAATTGTCAGAATCTAAGGGGAGTATAAGTAGTTTTGATCAAATCACATAAAAGGTAAATATAATTCACCATAAAATTTATGCTATAAATCATATTAAAAAAAAAAAATGGATTAGATTATGCTTTAAGAATGGTGGCAAAGATTACCCAAACAAAAACTAGTTGGGTCAATTTATGACTTTAGTGACACTTTTAATTCGTATGGCCAGCAGCAATAATTCAAAGTAGCATTAGTTAACTGTCTATTAATAAATTAAGTAAGAATATGAGGACGAAAGTTAGCTGAAAATTCAAATTTGGACTCATTAGTTAGTCGCATTCTACAATTACGTCCTTGCTTCTCAAATCATGGTCGGTCGATCCACTGGGGAAGTACTTATCTCCTCATTCATGGGAGCATTTAACTATGTTTCTGCGTTGGAGAATAAGAAGAAGGCAGCATTCTTTTGTTTTGGGATTTTTTTTTTTTTTAATTTTTTGCTCATCAACTAAACTACACCTAATCTAGTCCGAGTTGATGTCTAGATTTATAAGTCAGTTCTTACTATGAGAATATACAGAATAGTATTAATGGTGGGTTTCGTCCTTAAAATTTTTATTTTATAAAGAAAGTTTGTGTGGAAAAAGAATACATCGTGTAAATGAAAATTTCAATCTATTAAAATAGAGATAGATTCTGATTGAATTAAAAAAAAAAAAATTACACAATAGGAAAGTTGAGCTACTTGCTTGTTTGGATCATCATAGTTGGAAAAAAAAACATACACAACAAGAACGTTAAGGTAGTTGCTTGGGTCATGGTGGTTAATTTTTTAAACCGAAAATAGGGTTCTTTTCTTTGTCATAGTTCTATAAGCAAAATATGCATGGCTCTATCGTGGAGTTTGGTGATCAGTGATTAGATTTTAAAGAAAGGAATGTGATTAAAAGTCTTAGGAAGAAATAGCGACCGACCCTTTGATTTTCCCGCATGAGTACAAGCAACGACAATAATGGCTGATTTTAGGGTTTGATTAATTCAACTCATAAATCAAAGTACATTTCATGTCTTAACTCTCAAGTACTTCTCATTGGTAAGTATTTATGCGATGGTATTAATGAAACAAATAATAATATTTTTAATAATAATATTTTTAATAATGGTTGGAAAAACTGTGTTCTCCAACCATTTATTTGCATGTTGATTATTAAGTTAAAATAAATAGTGACACATGCAATATACACAATGTATACTTAGTGTTTTATCACAATATAATTTGTTATGATAATAATTTTAATCATAATTAACTTTCCACCTATAAAAACATATATATTTTTTTATCAAGGTAAAACGATATAAAAGAAAACCATCAAAACTTTCAAGTTCAAACTATTCCAAAGATGAAAAGGAGACATTATAAGTGTATTAGAATAAACATTAAAAAAAAAAAAAAAAAAAAAAAAGATGGATCAAGGAGTCAAAAAAGCGTCAAACTTAAGGACAAAAGAATGGGGCCGGGGCAAGTGACCCGGTAGGTAGCATAAGCTTGTCAAGACATCGGACGGGCCATGCAATCTCAGCAGCTGGAATCCGCGTTACACTTCACTTAAGTATATATATTTTACCCACCACCACGACTCCGTTTTCGGCTTCAAAGTTGTTTGTACCTTTATTTCTCTCTCACTCCCTGGGCTGGGCTCACAATGTGGTCGGTCTACTCTAAGCTCTATATGAGCTGTGCCGAGTGGCCCTCTTCAAATTTTCTTTTTTTAGAGGGGTCCAAAAAGTAAATATTACTTTTATATCCGAATAATAATTTGTTTATTAAATTAAGTGAATGCCTAAATATTATTTCATTTTTTTATTTAACAGATTGTCATTTTATTCTTTTTTTTACTAAAATGTCTTTATTATTTTTTTAAAATTAAAAATAATGACAATGGCAAGTAAGAAAAAGGGATATTAATACTATCCTAAATTTAAATATTATAATAAACATGATTATTATTAAACCATAGACATAATACACCTTATTATTTTGTTACATTTTTTTATTTTAAATAATTCTTGTGTGCAGTACATGTTTCGTCGCGAGACAAAATTATGTTTGAATGATATACAAGGTTTTATTCTTCAAAACATACAGTTTGTAAAACAAAAATAATTATTATAAATTCTTTTCAATTACAAACTATGATAAATGATAATAATTATCATATCGATTAGCACATTAAAGATAAAATTATAGATGTTAAAAAGAAAGTCACAATGACAAAAGAGTTATGATGAGTGGTTGACACTATTCGCTTAAAATAATAGGTTTTAATTTTCAATAATCTAAGTTATGATATTTTTTATATAAGAAAAAATCCCAAGGTTTTTATGAAACTAATCGTAAATAAGAAAAATTAATGGTTACTTCCCCGACACAATCACACAAACCTTAGGTAGGATATGTTTGTTTCATCGTGGAGTAGTTTTAATGATTTTGAAGGTTTTAGAGTAATATAATAATATTGAGTCCTTTTGATGTTATTTGATTTAACAGTAATGTGTCATTTTGATATTATTCGAGTTTAACTGTCTGAGTAGACAAGAGAATAAAAGTTGTAAAATAGAAGTTAACACTTCAAAGAACAAAGTCAGTGATCACAAGAGGGAAAAAAAAAAAAAAGAGTAAAACTACAGAAAAAATGAGGTAAAACTATAAATAGGAAAAGAGATTTTAATATGTTATTTTAGTCAATTATACCATTAATATTAATAATATATAAAAATTATAAACTCTTAAAATTTTTAATTATGGACAGATACACTTAGTGTCCTACCTTATGGGCTAGTCCTATTCACGATAACGAGAATGAAACAAGCCTCGTTTGATAAATTAAATATTCATTAAAGTGGTATAACTGTTTTTGACTTTGTTCGGTGAATTGAAGCTAATTTTATTAAAATAATAACATTACTTTTGACTTATTTTATAAATTAAAAATAATTATCATTTTTTTTCTCTTGAATGATAATTATATGGAGTGAAATTATCTTGAGTATGTTAATATATTTCTTTAATAATTATAAAAAAATTAACGTTTATTCTACAAATAAAAAATATAAAATTCGTTTACGATTACTCAATTCTTATTCCCGTAAAATAAACAATCGAAATTTTCTTAATATGTGGATTGCAATTTGCAATGGTCGGTCGATTGTTTCAAGAAAGAGGAGTCAGAATCTTTTATCATGCATGAGCTATTATGCTATCTGTACTTGATTTTATCTAAAAAAAAAATATTTTATATACATAAATACATTTTTCAGCGAATATAATACATCATTTTGTCGACTCGACGCTATGATGAGTATTACGAGTATATATCCATTTATTCCTATATTTGAGGAGAAAATACATAAAATAATTCTTTTTTATAATATTCCATTACTCCATTTCAGAAAAAAATATTTTAATTTAATAATAATACAACAAATATATAATTAAATTTTTAATAATGAATTTTGATGTACAACATGTACCATGATTTTTCTTTTACTTATATTGTCGTAAAATAATCTTATTTATAGTATATATATAGGATAAATATAGGATACGTCAATAATCAAATAAAATGTAAGGTACCGATGAAAATAAGAAAATAGGTGTCAAATAAATGTAAGAAATGATGCATTTTGGTGTAATTAATGTAAGCCAACTTTACCATGGAGCTGTCACGTGGATAACATGCATTTGCCTACATTTGATGATTCTAATATTTGCTATTATAAGTACGGTGGGTTTACTCTTATCTCACCTTTGACAATTGCAATACTTCATCCTACCTAGGCTCTACGAAAAACCCATGTTACATTTTTATTGAAATTTTGATGCTAATAATTTTATTTTTATTTATTAAATAACTGCTGAAAATAAGTAATTTATTAATATTTTTAAATTTTGTTATCAAATTATTCATAAATTGATAAGATATGTGTATGGAAAGATTACTGTTAAATCGATATATTAAAAAAAAAAAACTATCATATTAAAGGTTAATAAAAAATTATGCGGGGGTGTTAGCCGAGTTTGAATGTGCTATGCGATACCTTCAACTATCAACCACTTTAGTAGCATTGCGGTAATAATGAGAAACCGCATATGTAATGTAAGAGGACAGTTGAATTTTCTTAATTTAGTATGTATTGTTCAATAAAATTTATTTTAGTAAGTAATTTGAGAAGTTATTTCAAACAATAACATTGAAAGTGGTAAATGTCATGATGAAAACTCCAACCATTGAAATGTAATTCAATTTCTGTAATCAATAAATAAAAAGAAAGATAGAAGCTACAATATCAAAGGTTAATAGCAAGGTGAAGCCGAGCGGTAGCTGAGTTTGAATGCTATGTATTTAAAAGGAAAATTTGAAAATAGTTAACCTGTTGAAAATAATGAATTACATTTATCCATCAACAACTTAATTACTATCATAGTAATAATGAGAAACCTACCATATACGTAATGTGAAAGAGGATGATTGAGATTTCTTAAATATAACACGTACTATTCAGTAAAATTTATTTTGTAAATAAATGAGTAAATAACATTCAATAAGTTTTTTTTTTAAAGTCATTTCAAATAATAACATTAAACTAATGTTCTTTTTGCATTACTAAATGAAAAATTGAACCATTAAACGTAATTTAATCCTCATAATTAATTAAAAAGACTTTGTATCTTGTCATGATGTAAATAGTGAATATCTACAATTTAACGTGATGTTCTTTATTTGATGTTAATTATGGATATGAATGAATATGAATGAATATGTAAGGATGGTTGAGTTTACTAATGGGGTTGGATGACGTCAACTATCTTAACGAAGAGTTTAATCAACAGCTTAATGAGCTAGATTAGACCCTAATCGCGTATTAGCAATTACACGTTGAACGTCAAACTTTTGTGAGGATCTAACCAAACGGCACCGCTTAATTAGTAATTTATTGACGTCTAGGATGACTATAAAATGCGGCAGCCTCCGTCACTCATTACAAAATAGGAAGACAAATCAATATTTACCTCCCATGCAAAACTTTATCCACAACAGCGACTTTGCTTGCGTCATAAATGGAAAGTTTTTCTAAGAAAAATACACCTGTTTGCTATGTTGTCATACAGACATCCCTGTCTGATCGGTTAATACACCTGTTATTATTTGATACACCTGTATGTTCGGTTGTCATGCATATACACCTGTCTGATCCGTTGATACACCTGTGTGGTCGATTGTCATGTATATACACCTGTGGTCGATTGTCGGTCGAATTCTCGTCAGATAAAATGTATACGTGTTCTTCTTACAACAAAAAAAATATATAGTTATAATCTTTAAAAGAAAATTCACAAACAAATCTTTAATTTCAAGATTGATAAAAGTAAAATGATTAAATAATATTTTTGATCCCTTATATTTTGTAAAATAATTTTTTTGGTCATTTATATTTTAAAATAAATTTTTTTATCCCTACATATAAAATATGTATTATTTGGTCCCTTATATTTTAAAAATATATTATTTAGTCTCCGTAATATATATTTTATATAAATTATTTCAATTTTATTTATGAGTAGCATATAAAAATATTTAAATTAAATATATACTAGTTTAAACACCAATGTATATATTAAAATATTTAAAATTTAAGTCAAGTTATAAAAATCTGAATCGGTTAGTTTCTATTTAGTGTAGTTCGGGTTAGTTATTTATAAATTTTAATCATTTGATTTAAATGTTTGAATTTTTTAATAGTTATTTAATATTTATACTATTATATTATTCATTTATGAAAATATTGTAAATTGTACACGAATATAGTTGATATAATTTGGACCGAATTAATAATAGGGACTAAATAATACATATATGTAAGGACCAAGAAAGTTATTTTAAAATGTAAGAAACTAAAAAAATTATTTGACCAAATATAAGAGACGCCAGAAATATGATTTAAGCAAGTAAAATTTATTGTAATAGACAAATTGTGTAATAATTATTATTTTTTTGTTCCATATATATAAAATATGTATTGCTTTGATCCCTTACATTTTAAAAATGTATTATTTAATCACCATAATATCTATTTTATCTAAATTTTATTTATAAATAGTATAAAAAAAATTTCAACGAAGGATATAATAGTTTAAAAATCAGTGTATAAATTAAAAAATTTAAAATTTAAGTTTGATTATGAAAATATGAAACGGTTCGTCTCTATTTAGTGAATTTCGTATTAGTTATTTATAAATTTTAATCGTTAAATTTAAAATTTTGAAAATTTTTAATAGTTAGATTAATATTTAGACTGTTATATTATTCATTTAGAAAAGTCTAATAAACTGTACATGAATAGATTTGATATAATTTAGCCCGAATTAATAATATGACCAAATAATATATATTTTAAATGTAAGAAATAAAAAAATCATTTTAAAATGTAAAGGATAAAAAGAATTATTTAGTCAAACGAAAAAAAAAAAGTTTAATCTTAAATAATTTATACGTGGTTCATAACTAAATTGTAAACATATTTCGTGAGTTATATTTAAAAAAAATAAAATAAAAAATAGATATTCCAAATATGAAAGGAGATGATACATAAAAAACACTAATATTCTATTAGAAAATGATATAATTTTTATGAGTAAAACATAATTAATGCATCAAATTTGGAGATTCTCGTTCGTTATAAACTCTTAATATTTAACAAAGTTGTAAATTGGGAGTTCCATTTTTCTATACATAGATATTATAATATTAGGAAAACAACCCCGATTATTTTTGAAGAAATTAGGAAGATGAAAATGGAAGATAATCGATGGAAGAGTGGCTTTGTGTTTCCAAAAAACAAAGGAAAATAAGGTATAGGACACTTTATTTGTTTCCATAATTAGGAAATAATAATGCGCCATAATCCATATAATTACAACTAAATAATACTTTTGATTAGGGGCTGATTTTCCTTGTTTGCTTCACACGTGGACCCCTCAAACAAATATGTAGGACTTTTCTTTTGGGGTTTTTATTTTTTTATTGTCTATATTATTGCCATGAATATAGGGTAGTGTTTTTAATTTTTTTTTTTTTTTGCAATATGATGTCATTTTTTTTAAAAAAAATATTTATTGTTATTGTTATACAAGTACCATAAGCTCTCCAAATTACAATGTTACTCCTCCATAAACGCTTAAATGTAGTAATATATCTCTAAAGTATTAAGTTGTTGCATTTTAAATAAAAGTGCTTATTTATATGTGAAATTAGAAGCCAAAAAGGTATATTATTTGGCTATTTTCATAAAATAATATCAATTTTAATACAAAAAAATGATGAAATGAATATTTGGTTGACACAAATCAAACCTTTTGGTTGTTTTATAATATGAAGAAAGTTGAGAGCACCTTTTTTGCAATTAACTAAAAAAATTTAACTGTGTAGAAATAACAAGAAGGTTACTCGGTTTGGTTTCATCAGCAAAACTGCTTATAAAACGCGAAAAAATAAAAAGTAAAAACACGCACAACACAGAGGTCTGATTGAGAAAGGAAGAGAACTCCTTTATCTACTTCCATCTTCTCACCTCTCTCTTTCTTTTCATTGTTCTTCATCAAACTGAACCCACAGGCCAAATTTCGAAGTGGAAAGAGAGGAAAAATAAACTATAACATTCGAAACCCTTTTTGCCCAGAACCAAAAAGAAGCTAACTTTCTGTTTATTTGTGTAGGTAGTCCATTAAGTTTTGGATACATATATATGTATGTACAAGGCGGTGACTTGATGGATCTCTAGATCTCAACCTTTGAAAAGCTCTTGAATTGCTCTACATCACTCAGATCTCAGTCCCTTTTCATTTCAGTAGCTGAGCAGAAAATAAGCCTAATTACGCCGTAAGTGTATTATATTTCGGTGTTGGTTGGAAGTTGGAATGGGGAAATCTCTTTTTCGTGTGATTGGTGTTGGTTATTTTTTTTTGCTGATATTGTTTGTTCGCTGATGTCTTATCGATGCTTTTCCTTTCAATGAGTTAAGTTATGGCGGCCAAAACCTTGTCTAGTCCTAGTGTGGACTGAATTGGTCAGATTTGACCCCTACTTAGCTTCAATTGCTCGTCATTTCTATGGTGTTTTTTTTTTTTTTTTCTAAATATTGGAAGATGCTGGGAGATGGGTCTTTCTTGGTTTCTTTCGATAATCAAAATAAAAGATGTTGTTTTTGGGTTTCTATTTATTTGACTGAACGGTTGTCACTGCATACTTTGTGGGTTTTCATCAAATTCAGCTATAAAAGTTTAATCTTTTTTAATCTTTGTGGTTCCTTTGGATCATATATTTCCTAGTATCCATTGTTGTTCGGCTTTAACTTTTGGACATTAAACTTGCAGGCGGAGAAGAGTACAACTGGCGTGGAGTCATTCGGTACAGTGCTCTCTTTGCATCCATTTCGGATGTTGAAGAACTTGAGCTAAGCCAGGGTGAAATGAGGGATGTTATCAAAGTTGATACAGTTTCTCAAGGCCTGTTGGTGGCCCTCGTCAGACAGACATGCGCGCTCAAGTTCGGACACAGCAGGCCGTCAGGATGGGCTTCTTTGGTACAAGGACAGTGGACAGCACTTGATTGGTGACTTCTCAATGGCTGTTGTCCAGGCCAACAATTTGCTCGAGGATCAAAGTCAGATTGAGTCGGGTTCACTAAGTCTGGTTGATGCTGGCCCTTATGGAACATTTGTTGGAGTTTATGATGGCCACGGAGGGCCTGAGACATCTCGATATATTAATGATCACCTATTTCAGCATCTGAAAAGTAAGTGAGCCGTTGATCATATACAGTTTGTGAATCATTTCCATATATGTAATGCGATTATGAAGCTTTCTGAATATTAAGAGTATACTGATTATATATGATTGCCTTTGTTGCTTTTTTTGAGTTACTGTTGAGATTGATTTCAGTTAATTTGCATTATTTAGGGTTTGCAGCGGAGCAGAACACCATGTCAGTAGATGTCATACGCAAGGCATTTCAAGCGACCGAGGAAGGGTTTCTATCCATTGTTTCGAAACAGTGGCCACTAAAACCACAGATTGCTGCAGTTGGATCATGTTGCTTGGTTGGTGTTATATCTGGTGGGACCCTGTATGTTGCGAACCTTGGTGATTCAAGAGCTGTATTGGGCAGGGTTATGAAGGCTACCGGTGAGGTTCTCGCTATCCAGCTGTCAACTGAACATAACGCGAGCATAGAGTCTATACGACAAGAATTGCATTCAATGCATCCAGATGACTCGCAGATAGTTGTTCTTAAGCATAATGTATGGCGTGTAAAGGGTTTAATACAGGTGAGGATTGTTGATGACATCATTTACTGCATTTGTTTCCTTGATTTGGTTGTAGTGTAAAATAGCATCCTGTAAGGCTGTTGTTGCATGTCCAATGTGCAAAAAGGTAATTGAAGTCGTAGTTTATACGTAACGTGATTCATGAGGTAATTCGGTTCGTCATTTTAATCCTTGTTCAAGTGACATTGGATTTTCTTGTCTTTTTGATATCTTTAATCAGTTTCATTTAATTATTCTTAGGTCAGCCCTCAGTTGTTCAGATTGGTATTGCTGATATAGGGCTGATGTTCTAAACATGGATTTAACAGCTGCTTTTACTTTTTTCGTCGATTTACTTCGTCAAGAGCTGAGATCATTGTCGTCTATGTCCTGTAAATTTTTTTATAAACATGGACTAAAGCCTTTAATGATGTAGTTGTGAATTTGTTAAATAAATATTTAACACTAAAGTGCAAGTCCTGACACTTCTTATAAAAAGGGGAAATTTTGTACTGTATGCTTGGTCTTTTTTATTTGCAACGTAAGCCCTGGTTGTTAATAATTAGTTTGGGTCGGTGCATTGCTGTTTTTTGTGTGTTATGCTCAAACTAACTACCAAATTCACTTTGCAGGTTTCTAGATCCATTGGCGATGTATATCTTAAAAAGGCTGAATTCAATCGGGAACCTTTATATGCTAAGTTTCGCCTCCGAGAACCTTTTAAAAGGCCCATCTTAAGCTCTGAACCGTCAATATCTGTACATGAACTCCAACCACATGACCAGTTTCTCATATTTGCTTCCGACGGTCTCTGGGAGCACCTCAGCAATCAGGAAGCTGTGGATATAGTACAAAATAATCCGCGCAATGTAAGATCTTGTATCTGAATTTGATGCAACTTTCTGTTTGACTTCCCTCAAATGAAAATTTCCAAACCGGGCTATTGGAAAATTGGCTACAAAGATGTCATTTCATAACTTTGCATTATTCTGACTGGGCATTCTTTGCTTAAGAGAAAAGATATCTACCTGGTTGCTGTACTTACTATTTTGCTTCATGCATTGTAGTCTGTGATGAACAAAGTTTGGTAGCTTTACTTTGGAGTGTTTTAGTGGAGAGAGGAGCAGGGAACTAAAAGTGGGATAATGATATGCTGTTGTGCTTGTACAAATAGCTCCATGTTATACCCATGTCACAGTTGGCTGATATGACCTTTGTGCCCGAGAGCTGTCAGATAACGTTTTTGTGTTTAATGTACTGATTCTTTATGTTTTTTTCGAACCTGAACAAATCCATGATGAGTAGCAGGCCAAAAGAAAAAAAGGATTATACACTAACCGGCACTTGATTCTCATTACTTGCAGGGGAGTGCCAGGAGGCTTGTCAAAACTGCATTACAAGAAGCAGCTAAAAAAAGAGAGATGAGGTACTCTGACCTGAAGAAGATTGATCGTGGGGTTCGCAGGCATTTCCATGACGACATCACAGTCATCGTTGTTTTCCTAGATTCGAATCTCGTGAGTAGAGCCAGCAGCTTGAGAGGCCCGACATTGTCCATGAAAGGTGGTGGTATCAGCTTGCCCTCAAAAACTTTGGCGCCCTCGGAACTTGGTACTGCTTGAGTTCTTACCCTTGTTGTATACTCTGCTGTGGCCTTCTGGAACTTCTTGTGACTATCGCGTAGTAGATTATAAAAAGACTTAAGGAGGTGGTGCTGCAGCGCTAATTTAATTTTTTTTTCGCTTTCCAGTGTACAATGTAACCGTTGACTTGAAAAATGTTATATTTGTTTAGTCGTATGATATATGAGCAGGAAAAAAGATTGAAAAAGGTTCAGGAAGTAAAGGGGAGCTTCGAAGTTTACTGTAGAGATGATTTCTTGAGGATTATCGTATCTACCTATATGTTCTTTTGTTTTTTGTTTTACTTCCCTTACCATCTTTTGAAGTCCTTATCATGTAAATGGTGTAAAACTGAATCCCCTCTGGAAATCATAAGTTGGTTTTCTTATTGCAGCCTGTGGTCTGTGATTCATCATCATATCAGATGAAATAACTGTTGTTAATATTGTATGCCTGAAGGGCAGTTAGCTATACTATTACCATACATAGCTGGGATAACATTTTTGTTGTAACTATATATATATTTTGATTAGAAAGATACCTTTTGGGTAATATTCTTGATAGAGTTTTGAGTTTCTGAGTCAATTCTAGATTGAAGGTAGACTAAGAATAAGTATCTAGCTGGCCTTGTCAGAGTTTGAGCATTTTTGTGGCTTTCACTTTACAGAACTAAATCTCTGAGAATTCCTAGTTAAGGTTTTTGAGAAACTAAAGCCCTAATTCATGTTCTGGAAACTGTTCTTGGGCTAAACAGGGAAGAAGCAATGTTAGAAAACTGCATAATCAGTGATCTCTAGATGGCCCTGTTGTTGGATTTGATGATCCATAAGCTGGATCTGGAAAAGCAGGAACTATATAGAAAGAAGTAAACTCTCCATAATCTACTGTTTTTATAAGTATGTCAAGCTTAGAAGTAAGAAATTTAATTACAAATATCATTTCTTGATCTTCTTAGTTCTTATTTACATCAAACTCAAGTGTGGCTCGAGGGGGGTTGCAAGAAACCTATTTACCCCTGTCCAATTTACTTGCCATCTTCTCATCTGTGCTTGTACTTGTCCCCTCCTCCTCAGCAATGCCTCTTAGGTTGTTTGCAGCTTCATCTAAGCTTATACTATACTCAAAACACCTTAAACTTGGACTATGGAAAGATGAGCTTTCCATGTCTACATGAAATCTTTGAAGTCCAACGCCATCTAAGCTTATGCAGTTCTGGGAAGATAGTTCATCGACTACCACCGGCCGGGGAGGAGGATTTGCCAGGGTTTTTGACACAGTATGTGAATCATCTTCTTCATGTTCTTGGAATGTGGATGAGGGTTCATTCAGTGCAGTTTCTAATTCTTGCCAAACTTGACTCATTGTTGGCCTCTCTTTTGGATTGTCCACCACACATCTTAGCCCAAGTTCTCCCATCTTCAACATCATTTCCAAGTTGCATTCTTCAAATAGAAGATTGGCATCTAGAATTTCCTCCACTCTTCCTTTCTCCAAAGAGGGCTTTGCCTGCATTTTTTTTGCAGGTCAGCTTTTATCCCACTTCTGAATAATATATCAATTCAAGTGTAATATGACCTATAATGCCGCATGCATGCACCAGAAGTTAAGGCCTAACGACAGTGTGCAAAATTGTGCTTACCCAGTCAACAATATGAACATTAGACTGTCCCCTGGAGGAATCAACAGCCCTTCTGCCAGAAACAAGTTGAAGAAGAATGATTCCAAAGCTATAAACATCAGTAAAAGGGCTTAAGTGAAGGCTGGCACAATAGGCAGGGTCAAGGTACCCTGGTGTCCCCTTAACCAGACTGCTAACATGTGATTGATCTCCATCAGGACCTGCTCTTACCAGGCCGAAATCCGACACCTTTGCCTCATAGTTATCAGTCACTAAGATGTTGCTTGGTTTTATATCTCGATGTATTATGCTTGGCTTCACACCATCATGGAGATGTGCTATCCCTGTAAACAACACCAGCCGATGATGTTCGGTACGAGTTTTCCCTTGCTTAATCTTCTTGTCAATGAAATTTTTACCTTTGGCAGCTCCAATGGCTATGTTTACTCTTTGCCTCCATGTTAAGCTCCTCCCTCCCCTTCCTATAATGAAGAACATTATTTGATCACTGAAATATTCCTAACTGGATATCAAAACAAGCAGTGAAGCTCTTCAATCTTACCCATCAAATAATCAAGTAATGAACCATTGCTGACATACTCATAGACCATCATGTTTTCTCCTTTATATTCTGTTCAAACAACAGATGAACAATGATTTCTAGCTTCAAATATGGTAAAACTGGCACTATGCATAGAATGGAAGGTTCAGTTTAGGTAGCATAATCTGCTTGAAAATGGAAAAAATAGCCCAGTTTTTATTAGTCAGGGTGACATTCTGAGATTATTGATCTTATGTTTTAAGTTAGCAGCAAATAGTATACCATATTCCTCGCAGAACCCTACCAGACGAACCAGGTTGTCATGCTTGACTTTTGATATCAACCTGACTTCTGTTTAACAGAACAAATTAAGAAGTGTTATCAGCTTAATAAATTGAAGTGGATTCATAATAAGGTGCTTTAATTAACGAAAGGAAGTGGGCCAAAAGTAGAAGTTTGTCGAGACTACTTACCATTTCTGAATTCCTCAATGCTTGTGGAAGAATAAGGATGAAGTTTCTTGATTGCCAATATTCCCTCGGACTCAAAAGATCCAACATAAACATTCCCAAATGCACCAGAACCGATTAAGAACTCTTTGCTGAAGTTGTTGGTTGCCTTCTGTAACCCTTCAAGTTGAAATTTCTTAACCCACATTTCCTCAGCATCAAGCTTCCCTGATGATCATTTCCCAACAATTGTTTCAAAACATATTACCATATTGAAGAAGATCTCCTTATATCCAACGAAAGTTAACTACAAAAGATATATCGAACTTACCCTTTCTGTTTTGGCATAACTTGAATCCTTTCCAAATCTTCCTCTTGAAAAGAAAAAAGAAGAAGCCCATCACAAATGAGAAAAAGATGATGCCAACAATTCCAATCCACAAGGATTTAGGGGAAATTATTGGAACACTACGAGAGGGAGATTCCGAAGGTGGGAAAGGTTCAACTACTTTTTCCTCCATTCCTACATGATCAGTACTTTTAGCTCTTTTAGAAACTGAAAATTCTGACCATATTATTTGTATCTTTTGGATTGAATAAATGATCAGAAAGTTTCAGATTAAGGAGAAAAATTCCAGCAAAAGAAACATAGAAGGAGAATGGCAGTTACCATGGGAAGTTGTGCATTCAATTTAATTCTTCCCTGGACTCTTTAGCCGGCAGTTTCTTCAACTTTAAATGTCACAATCTCCTATCATTCTATACTTGGTCACACAAAATCCTCTCTCCGGACGGCAGCTAGCTAGCCCTGAAGAAACAGCCAAAAACCCATGCACTAAAACATTTATTAATCATTATATAAGAAACAAGAAGAACGATTTCAGACAACCAGAGGAAATCACACAAGGATACATAGGATATTACAGTCTGCATGAATTATGGCTCCTGTCGACTTATTCTTCTAGACAAAACCTCAAGAAATTATGTCTTCTTCCCATTTTCCCATCTCATATGTCCCAAAGCTGCTAACATTTTCACTTACGAAAACTAAAATCAAAACAAAAACGAAAATAACTGGCTTGAGTGGAGAACCATGTTGCCTGGTTTTCCGTTTTGGTATATATTCAAACAGTAAGCTGGCATGATTCAGAGAGGTCACAGAAGCAGCTGCAGGATCAAAAACAACAGTTTGATCGGCTAAATTTTGCACCCACAAAGGCTTTACAGTGGCGGAGTCTGGATTTAGGTGTATGCAGCAGCACTAGTGTTCGTTTCTTGAATTCACTGAAATATGCTGTTTTTTTTTTTGAAAAAAAAACTATAAATTATGAAATAATGAATTTTTTAACGTTCCTTTTCTTTAATAGTTTTTAAAAAATTTATTAAACTAAAGTAATACGATATATATTTTTTTGATGATAAATTCTTTTTAATAAAATATCTCCGAAGGGACATACTGAATGGAGTTCATGACTGTGATTTTATAATTTTTTTTTTTTTTAATTTGGGTAGACTTTTTCTATATGCATATTTTAATTCTTTTATTGCAATTTTAATGCGGTGCAAATAGTATAAGGCCAAGAAGGTACACATCAAGATAATTATAATATTGTTTTTTTTTTTTCGGAAACATAATAAATTAAAATTACTTGATTTTTATAGTATTGTTTAAAAAAAATTATGTCGTGCCAGGTAAAGCCCAGCCCAGTCAAATAATTTGGGCTCATCTTCACTATTTGGATAGTCGTCGTTTGGGTAGAGGCTCCCTAGGAAAAATTTGGCTTCGAAAGAGACAACACAGGCCGAGCTCAGCTAATTAGTAAATATTTTGTATTTTGTTAATAACGGGTTTTCATATTGGAATCTTGTGAATAAAGAAGTATTATTGAAATTTTTTTTTCAAAAGAAGTTGATATTAGATTAAATGAAAATTAGTTTAATTGTCGTATAGTTTAAATTTGAATGGGTATATTTTCTCTTAACCAAACTTGTTCGATATATTTTATAGTGAAATAAAAAAAAAAAAAACAGAAATTATAGTGTTTGAAGAAGTTATCCATGAATTAACTATGATAAATAAATTCTTATATATATATATATATATATAATAAGTTTGACTAAGTCACAAAATGATATTTACTTACATGGTAACATTATCAGGTGCTCTAAAACAAATAGCATTTTTTAATGGTAATTTAACTTTTTTTTATCATTCTATTATCAATAATCTTATCTCAATTTTTAATTTGAAAATAATTCTGATTTTTAATCGAAAATATAAAAATGATGAAAGTGGGACATTAGTAAGAATATTAAAATTAAAAAAATATATATTATTTTATAGAATTTTATGAGATAAATTAGTTAAAATAATTGAAAATTTCCTTTTTATTGAAATCGAGAGGGATCCAAAGTCAATTATAAGGAAATCGAGGAGGATCTAATTTAGGTTTTCAATCCAATGTGTTCGATGACCTAATAAGGATATATATGTCAACTCAAATGTTTAGTTATTGTCCTTTTTTTTCCTTCCTTAATCCAATCGGACAAACAAAATAGGGTCCAAGTTTTCGCGAGAGAAATTTGCATTTGGACACATATATATTTAGGTCAAGTTTGGATGCAAATTGCACCAATGCCCATGAAAAAACCCAAAATTCCAAAATATATATATATATCCTTTCAAATCAGCACCGTAAACGAATCGAGTGGCTGATCAAAATTCGAGCCCAACTTACGTAGAGAAACTAAATATAATATATATTATCTATTATAATTAAAATATAATTGAATCAAATTCGAGCTTGCAAACCCTATTTCAAATTAAATATTTATATAATTTATTATAGGATGCGTGTAGTTAATATCTGATAGCTTTACCAGCTGAATTTGGTGGAACAGTTCCTTCAGCTTTTAAAGCTTTATTATTTTCCTACTTTTTCAACTACAAAAGAAAACCCTAAAGAATTTGGAATTTCCAAACTTTATCTCACCTCATTTCTAGATATTTCATCTCACTCACCCCCCCCCCCCCCCCCCCCCCCCACCCTTTCTTCTAGTAATGCCAATTATTATAGTTTATAATTTATAATAAAAAATCAATGTTATATAAGTAGAAAAAGGAAAGGACAACGGAAAAAATGTCGTATTCTTAAAACATGACTTATTTTTTTGAGACAAAATGACATAAAAATGATTAAACTGAAACTATGAGATATGTACTTTAAATTTGAAACATCATTAAACAGACAAATCTATATTCTTGAAGAAAATGAGGAGAAAAGTTTGGTCTTAATTTGGACAGGACTAGGCTAAATCATCAATATTGGCCCAGACAAATGTGTCTTTTGATGAATCCAAGAACAGTAGCTCCCAAATAAATGTAAAACAACCAACAACAAATGCAGATGCATGTAGCTCTGATCAATGGTCCCAGAGCCACAGTGGGTTCATAATGGTAATGCAGAGCATTGCTGACTTCTTTGTCAAATGGAATGGCTCATGTCATCAACACTCAAGGAAGTTATGGAGGAGCTGTAAACATGACAAACCCTAGTTTCAGATTCAATCAATAATTGAGTTCCAAGGGCATGGCAGAGATATTTTCTGCATCAGAAACCCTAATAGGAAGAACTGAATGTTTGTATTTGTACCGACTCCTCCTCAACACCTGCAAAGATCAAGACTTGATCCCAGTATAGATGCACATTCATCACCATGATCATACACAGAAGAACTTCTGTTTCAGAAGAATAATCCTATATATATAATATGAACATGGCATTATACAGACAAAGGCTATAGAAAGGGGGCGAGTGAGGTTTCAGTTCATCTTCTTCAATAGGAACATACAATTATCAGTTTAACCTGTACAGGAACGACACACAATGAAGGAAGGTACCACCATTTCAATCAGAATAAGTCACATGGTGGACCAAGAACTTAATTGCATTTGTTCTCATAATGCATTAAGTTAGGACCACCACACTCTCCAAAGATCCTCTTGAATCCTGCTCAATCATCATGTTCGACATAAACCAACATCCAAAAGAAGAAGTAAATAAAGATCAAATCAGAGTTTGTACCCAAATGAGAACACTACCATACTTCATTATCAAAATTTCATACAAAAAATGATAATGGAGTACAAGTCCTGGTCTAAGCATGAGAAACTCGGGCTAATTACATGTGGCTGTTGTGGAAAAATGGTATAAGTGAGGGTTTAACCGAACAAATAGAAACCCTACATATTTATATGTAATTAACAGAAAAGGGCAAAAAAAAAAAAACAAAAGAGAGAGAAAAGAAAATGTTTACAGATCCCTTCTACACAATGGACAAGATCCATGCCTCACTAGCCATGTATCAATGCAAGGTAAATGAAACAGGTGATGGCATTGAGGTAAACTTCTCACAGTCTCTCCAATCTGAAAGTCCTGCATATTAATAACTCATAATATTTCAGTGTGACCATATGACATGATTGATACAGTTAATTCTCACGTACTGAAAACAAATTTTGATTCATAAGTACAAAATGAAGCTGAAGCTAAGAATTGCTTCTTGAAGGTGTCGTGACAAGTACCTGAAGGCATACAGAACAAGAAACTCGTTCGCCAGAATCATCTAGATTGTTATCATTAGTGATGACAATTTTTGGTATCTTTTCAACTGAATCTCCAGGTAAACCCTTGGCACCCCCAGTGTCAAAAATGTTGGGCACCTCTTCGAAAGTTGATTCAACAGCTCCCATCTAAACACGCAAACAAACATCAAGAAATGGAGATTGACACGAACTGCTTCCAAATTGCTAAGCAGTGAGTTTCCCTTACCTGACTCTGTACGGCACTTAGCATTGCAGGACCAATTCTCTCGCGAACAAGCCTACCGCTCAACAAGCTAGCAATGACATCAATCTGAACAACACAAGAAATGAATTCATTCTAAAGGCAATATATTTTTCAGATCAAAGATATGTGGGCAAATAGTCATTGCTACTCACCAAATAAAGGAGGCAACCAATGCCAGATTCATCAGACTGCCATAGAAGAAGGGATGACTCGAAGACCTCAATGGAGAAAACAGCTCCAGATATTGCACCGACCGCAGCCCCTCTGACAAATCCACTCTCCGTTTCTTGGCCTATTAAAGCGCCAGTCATTGCTCCTAATAACGTCCCAACTACAGAAGAAAAACAAATTCTACATTATTTTCCATTTTCTTCGCCAACAAAAGTAGATAGTTCGACAGATCATGGATTACTACACCAAAATGATGAAATTCACATCACAATTCAGACCTCCCTGAACCGAGTGGATAATTTCTTAATCAACATGCCTACAGAAAATTAGGACTTGGACAGACGGCGCGTATAAGAGGTTAAACCATATCCAGAACCATTAACAAAAAGATATTAGGCGTTCTTTCTGGATCTTTACCCGCAAAGATTCCTTCTTTCAAACAGATTTATTAAAAATCTGTCAATAACAACCGATATTTGAACACATTAAGAAGTATCAACCCAGGATCTTAGGAAAACAGACAAGGAAGGAATATTCTTTTCTGGATGAAGAAATGTGGGCATGTTCAACAAGATAATTAGGTGAAATCAAAATAATTCGATGAAACCTCAAGAACCCAGATCATATAAATGCAAATCATATCCAAGAAACATGAAAAAAAAAACCACAAATTAATAGAAATTAACCAAAAAGCTCCAAACTTGACGATGAACAATGAAGGGCAACAAAATGAATAGAAAAGAAAGAATGGAAATTATCATCAAATAATCGAATATCAAAAAGAATTAAAAGATGAATACTTACTTAATGCAAAGAAAAAGGTGAAGATTGCAGAGAACACATTGCCAATAATAGCAGAAACGGCAAAGCTGAAGTATTGTTTGACTTTATCAACCAGATTCCCAACTGAAAACGAGAAGGAAGATGAAGAAGGCAAAGAATGAGATGGGTATGCATAAAACTCCATCGATTCCTTCACCAATTCGAGAAATTCCAAAAGGGTTCTCTCAAAGATGAATGAATTTTCTTTTTTTTTTTTTTTTTTTTCTCCTTCCAATCTCGAAGGACACACAGTCGCACAAATATCTTTTCCAGATTATACTATTTATTTATACAATCACTTATTTATGTTTGCGCTGTTTGAATATATTTAAAGGACAGAGGTTAGATAAGAGGTCCAGATGGTGATTGGATTGGTATGCTTAGTCGTTAAGAGAAAGTTGAAAGAAACCACATAAACCAACTCGCATTTATAGCTTCACTCCTTATGCCTTAAGGTGATGTTTTCTTCTCCCCCTCATTTCTAAGCCCAAAAAAAAAAAAAAAAAAAAAAATCCCCATTTAGGGTTATTCTATGCTTTGGATTCCTTTGATTTTGATACTTTTTGCCTTTCATAATATTTATTTATTACATTAATAATCTCATTACAGGACGAATCCATGCTCTCATTATAGTGTTGTGCTCAAAGTTCAATTAGGCAAAGTATGAGGAGCACAATAGCAAATATACTGAACCATCGTCAAATTTAAGCCGTATTGTAGTACGTGAGGTTAATATAAAGAATAAGATTAAACATTTTATTTATTTTTTTTTTTTTGTCTTATACGATCTTTGAAGCTGGATAACAAGCTTATATATTTTCAACGGCTAAGAATATATATTTTTTAATTTAGTATGGTAATTAATAATAAACTTACTTTTATTGTAGATTTATTTATTTATGAAAATACACCAGTTTTATCGCCATTTTTAAAAATGTTCCCCCATAATTTTTTGTGCGTCAGGGGAGCTGCGGGGGACGCGTTGGTCTGCCGGGCCACGGGTAAATTGGTGGCGCTCCGTTTGACAAAATTGAGCTGATTGTGACTCTATTATTTTTGTTTTTATATATAGTATGACATCCACTATCCATTATTATTAATCTTTTTTATAAATTCGTGGGCAATTAAAAAAAATAAAATAATTAATTCAAAAATTTAAAATTACTCCATAATTAAAATAAAATTTTAGAAGTTGGGTTGCACGAGGGGTGACAAGAAGGAAACCATGGTCAACAACTCTAGAAGATGAAATCAGCTTAGAAATTTGATAGTAACACAAAATATTAATATTTGGAGGGGCCAAAAAAGAAAAAACAAATATTTGGAGGGGCCAACAACCCCAATATTAGGAGATTAACTTCTAACAAGTTGCATAATAATCATTCTTTCTTAAACGAATTTGGTGTTTTCTTCTGTATAGGTTTTGTTTTGTCCGATCTCCATTACAAAATTCATATCCACTCTTCATACTTTTATTATCAGTAACAATGATTAATTTACTCACTAAATTATAAGTATTTTAATAAATAAAAATAATTTATTTATAAATTTAAATTTATTATATATTCCTTTTTAACTTCTAATTAAAAAATAAATGAGTTATTACCGCTGAATTACGACATTTGAAGATGCTTCAGATCCCAGAATTTAGGCTATGGATGGAGTTTGTAGCACGTAAGTTAATATTGTAATTGGTCCATAGTTTGACATCTCTTAAATCCCCAATTAATGGCCTTAAATATTTAAATTCCAACTCCTACAAAATTGTGGTAGCGTTTGGTGCACTTGATTCCTCAAATAGCTAAAATATTATACGAGACAAAATTTATTTAATAATACGATTAATTTATTTAAAAAATAAATAAAATTTTGATGCCAATTTTAATTCGGAAACCTTTTATTTATAATATAGTCGGTTCTAAAAAAATTAAAAATTTAAAAAGGGGTAAAACTAGGTACGAAGAAAAGACGACATCAACCAAATTTGATAGAAAGAGCGTCAGCACCCTGCCACGATGCATTTTATTTTTGTTGAGATTTGAAAAAACAAAAAAAAGAAAGAAAAAACGTAATAGTATTAATTAAAGTGATGACTTAGACGAATTTGAAGAATCGGGGGAAAGACTTCAACTGTTAATTACGCGTCTAACAATAGTCAATGAATTAGGGTTTTCGGGAATACTTCTTCAACCCCCATTTTCATTTCCACAATTTTATTTATTTATTCTCCTAAAAGTTTCAGTCAAAAATAAAAGTTTTTTTTTGTGATAAGGGTATTATTTTGAGAAAAATTATAAATATTATTATTTTGAATGAATGCGGTGAAAGAAAAGTGACTTAAGAAAAATTTTCTTGACAAAAGAAGTTTCTCAAAAAACTTGAATTTTCCGTAAAATTGAAGGGTTTATTTATGTATTTATGGCGTCGAAAATTCGTAACATAATGAGAAATAAGTGAGACAAATGTTACCAAAACTCCACCCATAAACAACAACTACTACTGTATTTATTGCTGTCATCCGTATATCCCACTGGCTTGATTTTGAGTTATTTTAATTTGGATCGGTCATTGTTGACACGACACGATAATTCGATATAAATATGACACGAAAAAAAGTGAGTTAGGGTTGAGATTTTTGACACGTATAATAAATGAGTCGAGTTTTGATCGACACATTTAAATAGCAGGTCGAATTTGGATCAACGCGACCAGTTGACAGATTGACACGTAAACCCGTTAAGAAAATATTTTTTTTAAATTAAATTTTATAACTTTAATAATTGAGGAACTTCTAAATTCCCATATCAAAAGTTCAACACAACATTTTTTTATTTAAACTTTCTAATTATAATTACCTTTAGATTTTATTTATTTTGATTGGATTGAATTGAATTTTGATTATATTATGAATAATTTAAATTGATGAAATTTATGTTGATGTGATAATGTTATCATTAAACTTAAATTGATGGATTTGAATTTGATAGATTCAAATTTTAGATAGTGTTATTATAAATAAATATGTATGTTTCAGTTTTCTTGACAAATTTAGTTTTCTTTTTCTGTGGCGGAAACTTGGATCGAAAAATTACCTATCAACAATTAAACGGGCTACGCGAGTTAGGTTCGAGTTGACAAGATTATAAACAAGTCAGGTTAGGATTAGAGTTTTTGACACGATTAATTAAATGGATTGAGTTTGAGTTGGGGGTTTCTTAACAAACTAGCACGCCAACCCGAACATGATAATACCAACACGACATGAATTGTCATTCCTAATTTTAACTTCTCTTCTTAATATAATGTTAATACTACAATCAGAGTAGATATTATTATATATTGTCAGAATTATAAATATTGTTTATATTTTATCTGTTTCATCATCACAATATGTAGTCTAAGGTAAAGTTTCTTGAGGGTACCCATCAAAGGCTGTAATTTTAGCGAGGTAAAATAGGGTTGATTGATGAGTCCGGATCTTATTAAATTTACGATGTATTTGATTATTTATTAAGTAAAATATAATTTAAATTGTTTATAAGTGATAAGATAACTCTTTTATTTATGTATAAATAGAATAATTAATATATACGTTTAATTATATTATATTTTATATCTAAATATTGACTTTAGTAGTCATTGGAGTGGTATTTTGTAACTATTTATAGATTAGTACGTAAATTTTTTGGACGAGTTTCGACTTTATCAATAATTAATATTACGTGTTGCTTGTACATTTTCTTTCCAACATGATATCATAATTTTTTAATTGGTAAAATTAATACATAGCACAAAAGTAGAAAATGGATATTTATATACAAAAATATGGACCTCTTATCTTAGTTAAATGATTTAATAATGTAAGACAAATTAAACGTGCACGATTAGCCAATGTAGTACAAACAAGGCTTAGTGCTTTGATATTCATCTAAAACTTCCATTACTATATTTGCTTTTGAACCTTTTATCACACTGTATTACCATATAAAACAAAACAAAGTAGCACTGTTGAGATAAACTTATGAGAATGACCATGATTTTCTTGCTGATCTAAACTTTTGAATCATAATTTTTCTTCATCGAATGATTATCTAGTTAATATGATCATAGTTGTACGCTTTGGGGATTCTAAATATAAGCAATTTTTTTACGGTATTTTAATATAAAAAGGAAAAAAATAGAGTAATAGTTTATATAGTATAGTTTAATGTCAAATTTAATTATAAACATTTAGTAATCGACAAATTTAGTTTTAAATATTGCTGTTCACAACACATTTAGTGATAGTAATAATTTTTTTGAGCACTTAATGATTGAATTGTAATTTTGTTAATCTCTATACTACGTGGACGCCACATAGATTAACCCAAATTTTATGCCACTAATCTAACACGCTATCGTGGGTTTCACATATATTTGGGATCCACAATGACGTGTTAGTTCACGTGTCATAAAATTTACCAATTCATGTAATGTTCACGTGACACAAGGGTTAGCGAAATTGCAATTCAACCGTTAAATGCCCAAAAATCCTTACTAAAATTAATATGTTATGAATAGCAAAATTTATAACTCAATTTGTCGACTGTCAAACATTTAAAACAAAAGTCTACACTAGATCATAGTATAAAAATTTCCTTCATATACAAAATATGTTGAGGGAGCATAAATAAAAGAAGAAAAAGGATTAATTAACCGATTAGTAGCATTAACAAATTAGTTTAAATAGTATAAATAATATTTGGTGTGAGAGTAAAACTACCAAATAATGGAGAATTACCAACCCTAATTAGTTGTACCTTAACAACAAATTAATTAGAAAAAAGAGAGTTGAAATGAAGAATGAAGAATGAAGAAGAATGTTGATTGATCCCTCTCCGTCTCCGTCTCCGTCTCCGTCTCCCTCTCCCTCTCCCTCTCCAAGTAGCTGCAGATTCCATTTCAACACGCTAGGTTTCATCTTTCATTTGAGGGCCACAGAATTAACCCATTTAATTCATTGCTTTGCCTTGTTTTTTTCTATAACTAATATTTTCATACCATTTATTAAAAGAATAAATTGCATTTTACCACATAAGAATTGAGTTGGGCTATCCTCAAAATTTATTTATTCACTTCACTAAATATCTTTAAATGAAATATCTTTCCTAATTACGTTTATAATTACATTATTACCTTCATTTTTGCGTTTTTTAAATATGAATAGGAAACCCAGAGAAAAATACGTCAAATTAATCTTACGAAAATAATATTAAAATTTGGCCGAGTCAAAATCGTAAGGAAAAAATGTAAAAATAATTTTTATAATATAATTCAGTTTAATTTTAAACATTTAGTAATTCAAAATTTTAGTTATAAACTTTATTATTCACGTTATCGTGTGTTCTAAATATATTTTTTATCAAAAAAACCTATTAATAAGACTAAATGTTGTAAATAATAAAGTTTAGAACTAAATTTATCGAAATTTCAAACTAAATTCGACACTAAATCATATTATAGGAACTATTTTATATTTTTTCATTAAAAAAATCAAATTTACTAGGATACCGAATCTCTTTTTGAAAAACCCTATTTATTATTCGATTACATTAAACATCTAAAAGGGTAGGATTATTTCAACTCATATATGTTTCTTGAAAATCTAGCTTCCCTAATCCTTGGAATTTGTCACCTAAAGAAGAATTAAACAATCTCCCTTTTTTTTTTTTTTTGGCTAGTTGATGAAAAAAACAAAGGAAACCGACAACGTTGTTTCTCAACCAGATTGAAGACTTGAACAGAAAGAGAGTTAGGCGGAACGAACAGACAAATGAATTTGAGTCCAAACAAATAATAAGTTTTTTGGTATAAAACCAGAAAGTTGATGGAAAACCGTGGGCGAGTTGAGGGGAGAGAAACAAATACTAAAAAACCGGCGGCTTAACCTTAAAAAACCCACAAAAAGATCGTGTGTCAATCGTCGGTGTAGAATTCTGAGGACTAAAACCAATCGGAGATCGGCCGATGCTTGCAGGAAAAAAAGAACCTAATTTCAGATGAATGGATGGAGAGTAGGAACAAATCAATTCGTTTGGAACCATTTTTCTCCACCAAACAAGGTAATAATCAAGAAGACCAATTTCTCAATTGATTCCTTCCACACAACACTTAAAAATTTACTAAACATAATCATAAAATAATCGTCCCGGAATAATCTTTATATTTGTTATAATATTTTGAATTTTTAGTTAATTAAAGGTGGTTATTATATTGGACGAAAAGGGTGGTATATACCCTCTAAGTCTTAAAAAAAATCTAATCTTAAATCTCAAACTAATAGTATTATAAAACCGGTATCAATGGTGGATTCAACCCCTAAACTTTGCCTTAATAGGGTTTTAAAAGAAACACTATACTAATTTGTCAAAATTTCTTTTTTTTTTTTTTTTTAAGTAAACTTTATCAGTATTGAAAATAATATTTGCCAAGTTTTTCAATTTTATCTCAATAATTAAAGTTAAATTTCTAGAAATCACGCATGACGCCAATGAAAACAGCAAATTTCAACCCTTTTGCGACTGAATTTGGATGTACAACTAATTAGCTATGGAGCAGACCTTATTTTAACTAAAAAATCTTATGTTTTTAATTTTTTAGTAATCTATACCTAATCTCAACGCTCAAAGTTGCATGCGCACCTGCCTTCTTCTAATGCTTATATCATTTTGGAATATCCCAACGTTGTTTTGTCCCCCTCAATCGTTATTTTCAAACGCATTTACTTTTTAATGTAAAAATGGATATCTAAAACACCAATTACATCGAAAAATTTGTCCAACCATCTTTCATAGCTGGACGAAATAATTGTTTTTTTTTTTGAGGTATACAATGGATTTGTGTGGAAGGAAGGAATAAACAAGGAGACAAAAGGGAATGGTTCCAACTATTGTGAGAGAGTATTGGATCAGCTACCTCATGAAGGCGGGATTCTGTTCACTGCTTAAATCAAAGGGGTTGCTTTCACACAAGGAAACAAACATCAGAGCATAATAATCACGCTTTCTTGAATCTTCCATAATGTATGTTCCCTAATTGCCAAGCAACATTTACATGACAAAAACCACCACTGACAAAAATGTGCACTTCAATAGTTGTAAGGAGAAATGTGAAGATGTGGTGCGATATATTTTTAATAAGTCAAATTAAGTTGAATTAAATTTTATAATTAATTTTCAATAATATAATTAAATCTAGACCGTAAAATTAGTATTTGATAAATATATTAAATTAAAATTTTTAAATATATAAACTAGTTCTCATCTTGGCCTACCCAATACAATATATGTGTGACTAAAATTTGTGTGGGCATAATTAATTTTGGTCTTCATCACGGAGAGAAACTAGTATATATCAAGTTAAGGAGGAGAAATTAGTTGATTGGATATATACACAAGCAATGCATTTTCTGGTGATATTACCAAATATTTAATTTAAAGTGATTAGAAATATAATCGACTATTTTATTATCTGATAAATCAATGTATAGTTCCGTCACTAATACTGTATATGATATATAGTTTTCTTTTTATATTTGTGGAATTGAGGAGATGATTGATTGGTTGATTAGGCCCCGATTTCATTTGCATTTGAATCGAATCTTGAAAAATATTTTATTAGTGAAATTGTTTGGTTCCTCCAATCGGGCGACTTCTCCAGAACTTCATTGGTGCATTTGGTATTAATTGCATGGCAACAATTATTTGGAATTTAATGTGCTAAAATACCAGAAACGGACATGATTTAATTTGCAATAACTTGTGTGGAATTGAATTCACGAGATGCATCTGGACTTCCCCTTGATTTGCGGCATAGAATTCCCATCATTTAAAAAAAAAAAAAAAAAAAAAACTTTTTTTTATTTTTTCCTGTGTCTTCTGAATTTTTCTGCTCAGATCGAGTTAGCTTGCCAAATTAAGGATGAAAATGGAATGAAAAATTAGTTTTTCACAGCGTTTCCAGACCTAACTCTGCATGATTTGAAGTTTTCTCAAGTTTTCTAGAGGTCCAGTTCACAATTTTGCTCTTTTATTACTCCATTATAATGGTATAATGTTGGTAATATCATATCAAGAATATGATTTAATAATTATAGTTCTGTTGTTTCATATTTAGTTTAAAATAAATAATATCTTGATGGAATTTATTATGATAATTTGAGATTTAAATAATTTAAATTTATTTATATAGTGAGAGTTTAAATTAGAGATTAGATAAAAAATAAAAATAAAAGAAACAAAAGTTTATCAGAAAAAATGGCTAAATGACTGTGTGGTTGCGGGCATAGAAAAATCGGCAAAATGCCCGTGTGATTGACATGATGAGCACAGTAATTTTACTTCCTATAAATGAAATGAAGTAATTATTATTGATATAAAATAAAAATATATTTCTATTGTATTATTAAATTACATAAGATGAAGAATAGGCATGTCAAGAAGAATGAGAGCATTGATGGAGTTTTGGGTTCTGAAGCTCGTGTATTTGAGGATTCAGGAGAAGCCCGTGTATCTGAGTATTCAGGAACATTTCCCTTCGAGGTTGTGATATGATGATGATCACCCAAAATTCGGATTTTTTTTTTTAATATAATATAATATGGTTAGGTATATAATTTTAAAAATAATTATATTTTTTTTAATTATAATTACTCATTTAGAAGGTCAGTTTCTATATTATGTAAAATTTATCATTAAATAAGAACTATTTAAAACTAAAAAAATCAAACAAGAAAATTGATTTGCTCCGAGTTGTCTCCAACTTACACACAATGTCACTGGAGTTGACTAAATTCGACTTGAGCCCATGGGTCAAGTTCTAGCCTTTTGCATTGAATGCGGATTCAAATTTGTATTCGGAACAATGATGAATTAAGTAGGCCCACAACTACTTAGGCCCAATACATATACAATAGAATTGTATTCAATTTTGTTGATGATGATTTTCATTTCACCCATGGTACATCCTTCCCTCCACGATCACGCCTTTATTTTAGAAATCATTACTCCTAATCCTATATGAAACTTTAATGGACCAACCACAATCTGAACAAGGCCCCAGTGTGTTTTGAGCCCAAATCCACAAAATCCGGCCAGATAACAAACCGATTTTCGTAAGCCCATCTCAATCTCAACCCAACTTGCTGCTTTTATTTTTGTTCCCACCCCATTCCCAGCAGCCACCAGCCGCGACACTGAGCAAATGAGGAGACTGGGAGGGTGGGGACTGGGCTGGCATAGTTTCTAAATAACATATATTCAACCAGACTTCGAATTCAAGTAGTTCAAAATCACAAGAAAGAAGCAATTCAAAGAATACAATGTGTGTATGTATCATATTCCCCCTATATCCTGGGCAACTTTTCATTTCAGCATCTGTATCTTTTTCTCAGTCATTATCTACCACCTCTGATTCATTAGAAACACGGAGGATTCCTCCGCTTCGCTTATTCTTTCAGGCCATATCCAGAGAGATGTGTATGGAAAAGATAAAAACGGTCAGGCGGTAAAATAAAAAACTTATGCGTGGACAACCCAATCGTGTCAGTATATGACTCAGCTATGGCAATACATCAGTGTCTTTGTGGTTCAGTCCAAAGCAGAGACCTACACAAACTACTATAAGCCGCATTTGTTACAGATCATACAACTCCCCTCCACAGCCTGCTAAACAGGATTTACCTATTTAGAGCAATAAAATTTGGTGGGTTAGCTATACAAGCACAAGTTACCCAGTAGATTTTAGATTTTAAACACCACATGCACCTCAAGTTCGTGTAAATAACAATCGTTTTATCCAAGATCTGTCTTTAGATTTCAAACTGTTGATAAATTACCCAAATCTTCATAAGACCATCCTACATTTTTTTAACAGCATAAGCTGGAGTAAAAAATCCCTTAAGTACAGTAGGTTAAGTGCAAAAAATTCAAGAGAAGCAATTAAGGGCAACCATGTCTCACGCATAGCTATCAGAAGAATATCTATACAGATATATAGACCTGGCTACGTGAAAAAGAAAGATCAACACTTGGACAAAATTTTATGCGTTATTACAATGATTTTAAGAAAACAACTTGTCAGTTAGGTTACCTTTTGCATGGACAGTTAGGTTTTGTACTCATTGACCCGCATCCATTTTGTTGATGACCATTTGTTCCCTTTGATAACAGGACAACCACCTGGAGAAAAGAGGACGGAAGCTTCAATTCGCAAGTAGATTTACACAACTGTCAACTCTTGAAATGGTTACTAAGAATGTTAAATAATGTAAATAGCAGGAGTTTAACAAACAGAATGACAAGTAAAATGGATCACCAGGGTCATACTCGCGTTCAGATCAACAGATACAGGATACAGTAGAAATGTAACCACACTAACCATGCAAACTTGAAGAATCAAGACTAGCATCAGGTTTCATACTCCAAAAAAGCAGAGCATCACCCTTCTTCGGTTTCACGGAGAGTCCTTTTTTTCCACATTCAGACAGCTGATCCCACCAAGGAACAGCACTAACATTTCCTGTGGCGGCAGGGAAAACTGTTTCTCCCCCCTCTTCAACGTCTGACCTGCTCAAGTGTGTAATAAAATACAGAATCAGAGTTGGAAGTGGGAAACAAAGGCATGCATTATCATCTTGGATAATGATTGCTTACAAGTACATAAGCACTGTAGCCATGCGTTGCCCACCATTTGCGGTGTTGAACTCATCAAGAAAGTAATCATAGTGAGGCTCGTACTTCTGACCGACCTCATAGTGAAGAACTTGAAGCCCCTCTCCATGCTCTGTAGATTGCAAAACTGACTCATAAATACCCAGAAAAACAAAGGAATGTGCACATAGAATATGCCTAGTTCATTGAATGAATTTTAATAACAAGCTGAACACCATCCCCGAACCACCGAGTAAAAAAGGTTGACTAACACCAAAACAAACAAAATGAAACCAGATTCAAGCATATACATCTCTATGTAACCCTAACAGTTCTAGACAGCACCGGAAATATTCAGCTTGATGCCAAAGAGCTAATAGTTGAAGAAACAAATACCAAGTGAAAATTCAAGACACTAAACCCAATGTAGCTAATCTGGATTCTTTATCCGCTGGCTGACTTGATATTAAAACAGTCACCATCTAATTGCCAATGTAGCTCTAAAATGGCATAACTTGAAAGAAAGTCATTTGCCAATGTTATACATACCTACTGGTATAAAAGTGAAATCTGCAATTCTTTTCTCAATATCTCTGACGGTTTTATCACGTCCTCTGGGAAGAAATGTTCCAGAGCTTGTGCGAACTCTGAATGCAAGAAAAATCACAGAAGCTTCCATGTAAAAGATGACAAACAAAAAAATCTTCAGCTTTTACACACAACCTACACGTGGGGGGTGGAAAAGAATCAAGAATATGAACCTGCTATCTTTACTTTTCCCAGTAGAAGTATCCACAACAGTTGACTTATGCATATGAGGCTTGGCAAGATTGATCAGGTACTCACATTCTTCATCAGACTACAAAGAGATAAAATGAAAAAGCTAAAATCATATGTATACAAGTGACATCAACTCTCTGATAATTAAACACTAAAATTGGCAAGCAAGTAAACCATACAGTCTCAAAAGAAACAAAAATGTGAATGTTGCAAGCATATCATTCATCTGTAAGAAGATGAAGCAGATCATTCGTGTATAAATTGCCATCACTACTAGACAAAATATGCCAACAGAACATGCCAGAACATCTAATCTTGGCAAATAATCTGCAGTCGGGTAAACAATGTCCCGGCATGAGCATCTGAACAATAATTCCACCAGAATTCACTTTCAACACGGTATCATTAGATGGCTAAGCCAAATTACCCCTTTGTAAAGTCTTCGAAGACAACTCTTTTGCATATGCGATCTAACCAAAAATCCAAGAATCAATTACACATATCAGGTCTTTATCTTCTTTTATCAATTTAAAGGCAAAGGAACTTTCACAGCCATTGACTCAAATTTCTCATACCCATATCCAGCAACTAAAATATACAGAAAACAAAGATATGAGTCCCACAAAACCCATACAGATAGAATGCAGATTAAATCAAGTAAATCGAACAGGGAGTAAACAAAAAATACCAAGAAATTATGGTAAATAGAAGCTCTGGGCTCCCAAGAAATGACTTCAACCCACTGATCACGTCTTCCCTCGTCATCATGACCTCTGCAACCCAATTAAAAAAAGAAACGTAAATTGAAATCCAGATCACAGAGTTACGAATCAAAGAAACATAAATCCAATGCAAAATAGTACCTCTCAAGAGTTGCCCTTGCAATAGAAGTGAGATCGTGTGCGTTATTGGCATCACCCCGGGAACTGCTTGGGAAGGATAGGAAACCAAGGGCCAACAGAAGGAGGAGTATAAACGAAAACCCGACAAGCATAGCGAAAACCAATGTGGAATAGGACCCCGCTTTCCGCGACGGAGCTCTCATTCGACCACCCTTCACCGCCATTTCGTATTCGCCGTTTCAATTCCACCGTCGACTTTCTTCGTCGTCCCTCCTAAATTAGTACTAGTTTTATATTTCTTTTGTTTTTTTGGCTACGGAAACATTCAGTCCAAATTAGTTAAAAGAGACGAGTTGAATTAAGTTAGAATTAAGGGGAAAAAGAAGTTAGAATTAAGGGATTAGTTAGGCAGAACAGAACTAATATTAAATAAAAAAATTAAACAAAGTAGGTAAATGTTTGAAATTTGAATAATTAAATTCAAAGGAATCCATCACTATCACGGTTATAGTGGTTGGAAAATTAAATTTCTTTTTTTAAGTAGTTTTAATTTTTATTAATGTCATCAAAATAAAATTATCCCTTTTTTAAAAATATAATTTAATATTTTTATAAATGAATTTTAGATATAAGTCATCTACTCATTTCATTTAAATGAGATTCCATCCAAATTAAAAAAAAAAAAAAAAAAATTTAAGCAATCCAAATAAAAAATTGCTATAAGCATACAATTGTTTTTATTATTTAGAGAGTATCCTACATCACACGATAGTTATCCCCCAACTCGTATAAAACAATGGGCTTGGCTTGGGGTTGACCAACCCTTGCAACTTGTACTAAAATTTAACATTTAAAGTTAGTTTTAAAATTTCTTCAATCTATTTATCACGTGGCATATAAATAAATATTAACTACACATTATCAAAATGCACATATCAATAGGATGGTTTAGATGTAGCCGCTGAAAGTTGGTTGATGAATATACATATTTGGGAAATGTTTCATTTGTGGCCCATTTCTTGTGCTGCAACATCTTCATTTTCATTTATATTCTTTGCATCATAAGAACCCTAAAACCTCTCTTAATCTCTCAAGATATTTCTTGTGTCGTGATTTTCTATATATATATATATATATATATATATTTTCAATGTCCATTTCAGATGTGAAAAATTAGAACTTTAAGAAAGAGAAAAGTTGAAAGAGATGATACTATTGATTATTAATTAAGAGACAGGATTAGAAAACTGAAGACAGCCCATTCATAACAATTCTTGTTTGATCAGAGCATTATGAAAAAAACATGGCATCTTCATTAATCATCTTCTGGTTTTTCTCATCAGAAAATGAACTTGGCCATGCTTTTATAGCATCCATTACATGACTTAACCAACTACATAACAGAAAACAAAACCAATTGCACAAGATGACGTAAAGAAGCCGAAAATTAAATTACGGCAGTTCTTGCTTTGGGTATCTGCTAAAAGGTGCAACAACAGGGAAGCAAGCAAAGCACACAAGAACACAATCAATCAACCATCTGAAAGTGAAGTAGCTCCAGGAGAAGGAGCTGCAGATTCACGTTTCTTATTTTGAGCAACTGCATAGGCCACTGATATCTTAGGCAGCAGCAAATTAAGACCTGGATAATTGGTAGGCACATAAAGTACTTGTGCATAATATTTAACTTAATCAGCAAGACTAATTGGATTTGCCTAAAATATCCCAAATGTAATGGAGACTGGAGTGGATGTGGTCTTGTAGCAGTGAAATTGGGGTGTATAACAGGATACTCTTCTCTTAGGTGTGTCCACCTCCACCGACTTGATGGCTGGTTGGTTCAAATATGCATATTTGCTCTTCGTCCACCTGCACAGAAAATCTATTTATGTAATGTCCCATTTTAGATCATAAAGAACATTGTCAGAACCAGATAAAACAAAAAGTGATTGTGAGCTCTCACACTCACAATCACTTGTGACCCTCATTTCATTATGTGTATATTTTATGCAGATAGCGCGTCAAGTAGCTAATTATGGCCTCAACTTTCAAGTATTTTTCATATTAGTTTGTGAGATCTGTTCAGCTTACCAGTCCTTTATTCCAACTCGTATTTCTTCCATGTATTCCTCCTTTTGGTTACTGATTTTCGCACGCTTATCAGTCTCTGTGTTATCATCACAGTCTGTCAAAGACTCCTCAAGTGGATGGTAATTATTCTCCTGTGCACCAGACAAATCAAGCACAATAGTATGTGTTAAAAAGTTGTGTGACAATAAGAATCAACAGCAAGACTTGCCAAATTGAAATTACTTTTACAGTAGGAGGCTGAAATCACTAGATTTAAGATATCATATTAGCCAACAAGGTTGTTCAACAATCTCGTAGTCAGACTCATACTTGATGAGAAGAAAAAAGATATTAGATATATTTAACCACATATAACCTCTAAATATCATGGTATTCAATCATCATTTATCAACATGAAATTCAACTTCAAAACTTACCCAAAGATAGCGAGCCCTGATACGAGCAGCAGCTTTGATAGCGGCAAACAAGTGATCTTCCTCTATCTCATGCTTTTTTCTCCAATATGTAGCAATCTCTTGCTTAGTCACGCTAGCAACACATTCTTGCTTCACATCTTGTTTTGCTGAAACTGAAATCCTGGGAAGTGGTGGCAGAGGAGGAGGTGGTGGTGGACTAGAAACCTTGCTTAGCTCGGAATGATGACAACTTTCACTTCCAATTTTCATTATTTTCCTTCCTAGATATTGTTTGTAAAACAGAAATCTTTTTTGTCTTCCTAGTGCTCTTCCAAGATATGCTAGAGCCACAAAGTGCTTTTATGGAGCTGGAACCATGTCAAATTCAATCATATACTTCAAGCCATAACAAATCCAATTTCCAACCTAACTTTCAAAGATGATAAGACGAACATACTAGTCTTTTCTTTCAACAACTCTTCTGCTTCATAATACCATTTCATCACTAACAATGTAGAAGACAAACACAACAGAGCAAAGTAAAATCTGACTGGTAGGGTCAACCATTAAACTCCTTTTGAAAGTAAAGCAAAAGAAGGCTAAATTAGCATTGTATGACATGCAAACCTACCAGTCCAAAGGTAACATGAGATGGGTGAGATTTAAAACATATGATAGAAGAAGAAATTCCTGGATCCCTTTCTATGCTTGTCAAAACATTATCAGAGATTTGAACACAAGGATTCAAATTAGACTCTTCAGCAAAACAATCACATCCTCCAGTAAATACATCAGCTAAAATTACCATATAATTCAACAAAAAAAAGCACAGGACCAGAAAGTATCATTTATTCAACCGTGATACACTACAAAATAGAATTACATAAAGATCCAACTTTTCTTTGTCCTCTAAAAATCTACAAACTATAAAGTATAAACCCCAGAAGTCACGAAACAATACAAAGAAAAAAACCCAACCAAACAATAATTAAAAAAAAAAAAAAAAAAAAACAATCTTTGTCAAGTCTCAGAAGTGATCCTTAAAGCCTTGGTCTTGAACCTGTACCTTGGAGCTCTAGGAATAACCTGACTAGGCCCCATATGGAATTGACCCGGATGATCAGTCATCGGAGGCCCGTCATCGTAAATATAGCCCACCCGGTGACCACAGCTTTGGCAATTTATCTTGGTCCGATTCCTTTGAATACCCCAATAATTGACCGTCTCGAAAAAAGGGAGCAACTTGTTTTCTTTCCGGAAGTTGAATTTGGAAGAATCAATGATGGCGAAGGAAAGGGTGCCCTTGTTTCCAGCTTCGAAGTAGAAGTCCGGTGGGAAGAGGTTGATGGTGTGTAGGTTCAGATTGGCTCCACACTCTTTGCAGCTGTATATTGACGCCATTGTTGTTGATCTCGAGCTCTTCGGTTGCGTTTCTTGGTTCAATTAGACCTTCAAGACTGGAGCTTTAACGGGATTGGAGATAGTTTGAAGGGTGGAAAATTCTAAAATCTCGAACGCGGAAGAAAAAATGTCAGCGCTTATATACTCTTCACGCGCAAATCTTCTGTTCGATATTGGAAAGTTTTGTATATATATATATATATATATGCAAAAATCATATTGAACTGTAACGATTAAACCATAATCTTATGGGCTGCTTACCACTTAAACTATATACTCTTGTCAACCATAGTTTTTATTATTTTCTTTTAAGTTAATAATTTTTTTAATCACTTAAAATTTTTAATAATTCTTTTTTAATATTTTTACTTTAAAAAATATATTATTTGATCTATTATTGATTTGTTAAAAATTATGCCAACCTCATTTGTGGACGAGTTATTAAATAAGAAATATAATAATTTAAATATCGATCTAAGTATTATTCTTTATATTCTTATTTTATTATTTAAATATTCTAATAATATATATATATATTTATACAAATGTAACTTTTAAAGAAGAGTGATAATGGCCTACATCCCTCCTATCTCCTAATAATAATAATAATATTTAATAATTTCTTTATCATTAAGAGTAAACTTCTAAGGTATGGTTTCCCAATACAAAATAATAAAGACTTTTTATTGTGAGAGGGAAAAAATATATTGTTAATGTTAATTATATTTTGAATTTTTATTTATAATTGATTTAATTTTAGGCATGTATCATACATATTCTATTTTGTATTTTTATTTAGAATTAATTTTATTTTAGATAATTCTATTTTAGATTAGGTTAGGATATTAATTTATAAATAGATAGATGGTTATAGAATTAATTGTATTTACGTGGATTGAATTTCAACTCAGACTCTCATCAACCTAGCCGGCGCGCGGCATCGGTTATTTGAAATCTTGCTTTTTCCGGCATCTTTGGAATTCGTCTTACCCATATTGAATTTTTATGACGGCTGCCCTGTTCATTGAAAGTCAATTTCTAAGTATAAACTTTTATTTATCACATTATTGGTTTGAATTTTGCCGCAGTTGCGAAAGATTAAATTTTTATTGCAATTTTTGCTAATTCTTGATGCTTATTTTTAGTTGCTAGTTTCAAATTGAATAGTTGCTCAAACAGTGTATCTATTAGTTGGATTTTTCTTCAGTTGGAGAAAAGACCTTGGATTAGAATCTTCTGTGTTTCTGTTGTCTCCGGTTGATTTTAGGGGTATGAGTTTTTATTGTTTAAATTCTTAAGCTTTTTGTCTTTGTACTTAGAATTGTTTTTTAAGTTGAGAGGGAAAGGTTCAAACTTGTTGGACAAAATGGAGGCGCTGAGGCAGGTGAGCTATGAATGAGCCTAAAAGTTTAATTTTGAATGCATATATTTGCAGATTAACGTGGAAAGATTTCTAAGTAATATTCCTTCTTCCTTCGTCTCATTAGTGCCCAAAGAGGAAGCATTCCCCAGAGGATAAGATTAGTTCACTGCCCACTGATATAATTGTTCATATCCTCTGTTTTCTAACGCTGAAAGAAGCCCCGAGGAAACAAGTGTTGTGTCGAAGCGCCGGAAAGACCTTTGGATGTTTGTTGGTCGACTCAATCTCCAGGAGGGATACCGGAAAAAGAAAAGCATAAGTTTAGTCTACAAATCTGGGAAATGTTGAAGTTTGGTGGGCCATCTCTTGTCCTGCAACATTTGGAGCTATGGGCCTGTAAGGGAGTAAAATCCCATCATTGTATCTAATTCTAATTTGGTCTCAGGCTTGTGAATGTCAATGTGGGTGGATATTTTCTTTTACAGGGAGTCATTCCTCTCCTTTATGGTTGCTTGTCTCTCTCACCTTAGATGTCACCTGGTTTGGTCATATTCAAATTCAAGAGGTCAGTTTAAACTTTTTCAGTGAAATATAGTAAGATTCGTTGCTATCAAATATTAATTGGTACATGAATTTTGTTTGCATTTTGTGATTTAACCATCCCAATAAATGGATGCAAAAAATGTTGTTGAGCTTCCCTAATAAGGGCATCACCTAATTTGGAGAAATTTGTAGATATAACAAGTGCGAAAGTAGTTAGAGAAAACACACGAAATTTAATGTTTTCACTCCAACATTTAAAATTGTTGAGATATATGAATATTGAAGTTGTACAACTAAACCGGTTTATCTCAAATCATTGGCATCGGGTCTTACACAAGTGGGAGAGAAGGGTAACCGAGGAAGACAAAAAAACAAAGCTGCCAAAAAGTTGTGTGCCCAGAAACAGCTTCTTCCCTGAATGGGAGGCAGACCTGATTCTTTAGATCAAGCCAAGTGGAACTCAACTTTGTTTCTTTGTTGAATGTTAATTTGTCTACAAAACTATGAGAATCATAACAGTTTCTTTGTTGAATGTTAATGTCTATATTTTTGCCCTCAATCACAGCTCCCTAGTCTATTGCAGCAGCATCCCAAATAATCCACCAGATGCAATACTTTTCTAGAGGTTAGGGAGCTTAGTCACCAATGCATTAAAACTGCTCCGTGGATGGGTGGGAGCTTTCCAACACTGGAATTATTTATGCATCTTTTACTGATTTCTCAGCTATATTCTAATTTTTTAAATCAGATAAACTTTTATAAACCAAATTGAATTTCTTTTTTTTCTTTTTTTTTTTTTTAAAAAAAAACTCCCAAGTTTAATCTGTGTACAAAATCAAACAAATGCCTAAAATCAAAGTGTACATGTTCTCAATGGTGGTCTTGTTTTTCTATTATACATATAGATACTCATTGAGAGAAGACGTGTCTGTTAAGAACCAAATATTACTACACCCTTGCACACACTCATTTTCCCTATTTATTTCCATAACTTATAGGTAGCCACGATTTCAGTAGCTCCATTTACCGACGACTCTTATCGTCCTTGACGCTTTTCTCATCTCTATCCGCCGTCCGGGAAGTGTATTGACTCGTAGACGACGGAGAATACCCAGGTGCACTTGGTGAATATCCAGCACTTGGACTATACACAAAAGCAGAATAATATTATTATACATTTCCAAGGAAGAAAGCTAATCTATGTAAAACCCTGATTTGTTTACCTGTATTGCCGGGAACTTGGACTGTACTCCGGATCTCCCACAGAGTTGTATGGACTGCAAAGGCAAAGCATCTCAGCATTGATGAAATTTTGCAGTCAAGAAAACACAACAGTTCCCTAATTGTAATCACATTGTAGTAATAGCATCATTTCTAAATTCATCAAAGAGGAAGAGGCCCTGCCCTGCCCTGCCCTACCTAAGCACCTTAGAAAGATCAATGCACAAAAATGAAATTCTCATGCAATGCAGGTAAATGTGACCTCACCACAACATGAAACCAGAGTAAACAACCGCAAAGGAAAAAAAAAAAAAAAAAAAAAACCATAATTGTAAAACTAGCACGTATCCCTGTCTCACCCATAACCTCATATTTGATTAGAAATTCCATAAGAAAGAGTAAAGAGCAATTGCTGATCACATGAATTTTACCTGCTGGGACTATAAGTCGGACTCGAAGGAGAATATGATGGCGATGTTGGTGAATATGATGGGGATGTTGGGCTGCAGGACAAACACAAATATCATAAATGACAGGAATCAAATGCAGTTATAAGTGGTAGCATAGTATGATTAATAATCACAAGGAAATTGCATAATTGCATAAATGTCTATACCTGTAGCTTGGAGAGGAAGGACTGTATGGACTTGAAGGTGAGAGCTTTGGACTAGTCGGTGAATATGCAAGTGAAGGGCTGTATCTAGCTGAGGGATTGTAACTTGGAGAAGTAGGACTATAACTTGGCGAGGTAGGGCTATAGCTTGGGGATGTAGGGCTATAACCTGGAGAGGTTGGACTATAGGCTGGCGATGTGGGACTATACGAGGGAGATGTGGGACTGTATGAGGGTGAAGTGGGACTGTAAGAGGGTGATGTTGGACTGTAAGAAGGTGACGTTGGGCTATAAGAGGGTGATGTTGGGCTGTAAGAGGGGGAGGTTGGGCTGTATGCAGGTGAAGTGGGGCTGTATGCCGGAGAAGTTGGGCTATAGCTTGGAGAAGTGGGGCTGTAGCTGGGAGAAGTAGGACTATAACTTGGAGATGTAGGGCTATAACTAGGTGATGAGGGGCTGTAGCTGGGAGACGTGGGAGAATATGAAGGACTTGTAGGAGAATATGCTGGACTGGTAGGACTATATCCAGGAGAGCTAGGACTATAAGTTGGAGAAGTTGGACTGTAGCCAGGGGAAGTAGGGCTATAACCCGGGGAAGTGGGACTGTAGCCTGGAGAGGTTGGGCTATAACCAGGGGATGATGGACTGTACCCAGGAGATGAAGGGCTGTAACCTGGAGAAGATGATGGGGAAAAGTGCATCCCGCTAATGACAGGGGAGAACTGCTCCAGACCTGTAGCAGGTGATAAGCGGTAATTTGGACTCATCATCACACTCGGAGACATCATATCATGATATGGAGTTCCACTGATAGGTGAACGACCAGGAGTCATGCCAAAATCAAGGTTGCCACCCTCCAGATAACTGGGAAGATTGATCTCAATAGCTTGCTTCAACATATCCTCATTGAGTAACAAGGCACAGTCACCCGTGCCAATCGGCGCAAGCTGACCCAACATAATGTTCTCAGTGACACCTCTGAGACAATCCGTCTCTGCATAAACAGCAGCATCAAGAAGTATGTCCACTGTTTCTTCAAATGAGCACCTCATCAAAGGCCCGGTATCATTCCGATTAATTCCATGGCGAGTAATAGCCATCAAGTGACCACGATAGGTCATTGTATCACACAATATTGCAAGATGCCGGTAGTTGACATAGGACCCGTCAAAAGATATCACAACACGCAATTCATCCAGCAATGCCTTGCGAACCGCCTCGATCCCAAGAACTTCAATCACTTCAATCAAGTGATTGCTGGTGGTCCTCCTTGCATCAACTTCTTCATGACACATAACAGCCAAAAGGTTAACACCTTCAGTGTCCAACATCCATTCATTTTCAGTGAGAAACCCATCTTTCTCGTCGAACTTGTTCACTTTAATCTGCTTGATGAACACCTTATTGATATCAGGAATGCCTCGAAGAGCCATTTCTGTAAGCATGTTGCTTTCTATCTTTTTAAGGAAGACATCATCCTCAGCAGATTCATCTGTTAATTCACCCTTGGGAGCTTCATCGTTCATGATACGAATACGAAGTATTAGTTTATCAGCATTATCGTCATTGAATATACAAGTGAGATCATCGTCAAACTCAAGGTTAATCTTCTCTGCAATGTCAGCCATACTTAACTTCTTATCCACCATCATTTCTCGATTCAGTTCTATACGGAGCAACCAGGGAGAGATCTTATCAGGATCGATCTCCTCATCTGGCAATTCATAATAAGACTTGACAAAATCAACATCTTCTGCAATTATGGTGCTCATGGGATCTGGATCATACCAAACTTCTGTGGCTTGCGTAACGCTTCGCAAGGTAGTGTATTCCAAAGCACACTGAACATTTTTTGCTCTATCCTTCGTCTTGGAAGATTCATTCAGGTACACGGAGAGAGAAGGTGTTTTTATTTTCTTGGCCACATTAATAATCTCCCTCAACCTAGGGACACCAAGAGTGACATTCTTTGCACTGACACCAGCATAGTGGAAAGTATTAAGAGTCATCTGGGTGGCTGGCTCACCAATGGATTGTGCAGCAACACAGCCTATCATCTCCCCAGGAGCAACAAGTGACTGCAAGAAACGTGACTCTATCTCGCCAATAACCCACTCAAATGCACCGCGAGTAAGTCTATACTCATTCAGAACCCTTTTACTGGCCAAGGCACTGCGAAGTAAGATATTGAAGAACAGAGTAGCATTCTTTTGAGCTTCCATGCTAAGATAATCATCACCATGAACCACCTTAAGCCTTTCCTGCAGTTTATCAACAGCTTCAACTATCTCCATTGGGTGCATATCTGAGGGCCTTCGGAAGTCAATTTTGAAGGTCTTCTGGGCATTTGATACAAGCCTCCTGATGTTTACAGGCAGAGGCCAAGTATTATCACCTGTGGTAGCAATCTCCGTTGCCAGTTGGAGCCTGTCAGCTTCAAGTTTCTGAACTTCAGCATCAAACACACTTCGGATTTCCCGAATAGTTTTTAGGTCCTCAACTGCTTCTGATGATATGTAATCTGGGTTCCAATTCGGATTATCAAGTTCATATTTGAAAATGGTATCAAATTCGGACTTCTTGAGTTTCAAAGATTCCAGCTTCTGAGATTCAATCCATACAGAATCCATACCATCTTCCCCATAAAGAAACTGAATCACATCCCCAAGGGAATTCCTCACAGTACCATCATACTTGACCATGATATCCTCCATGGCCTTCACCAATCGCCTTTGGATGTAACCAGTCTCAGAAGTTTTAACAGCAGTATCAATAAGACCTTCCCTACCACCCATAGCATGGAAGAAGAACTCTTGCGGAGTCAAGCCACGTAAGTACGAGTTCTCCACAAAACCACGACTTTCTGGACCATAATCATCCTTGGTAAAATGTGGCAATGTCCTGTCAATGAATCCAAAAGGAATTCGTTTACCCTCAACATTTTGCTGCCCCACACAAGCAGTCATCTGAGATATGTTGATGAAACTTCCCTTTGATCCGGCCGTAACCATTGCCTTAAGATTGTTACTCTCTGATAAACTCTTTTGGGCACTACTTCCAGCATCATCACGAGCTTTATTCAACACCTAAAATAAGCAGACAGGATTATCACTTCAAAGTATCAACATTCAACAGTTATAGAATAATGTAGTAGTATATTTAAGGTAGCCACTTACCTGGTTCACTTTATTTTCAAAAGATTCCATCATGGTTCGACCAGGTTCAGGCTCCAATTTCTTCTCTTGAGCACTCCTGATAAGATCTTTCACTTTACTTTTTGCATCTGAGATACTTATATTAATTTTTTCCATTGTTGCAGCATCAGCAATAGTATCACCAATTCCAATACTAAAACCATTCTGTAGAAGCCAATAGTTGACGAGCCACTGAGTATGTCCAAGAAATTTGCGGGCTGCATCAGGACCAACTTCTTCCCTGCATGTATTACTTCATGTCAGAGACAACAGACAAAGAAGCAGAAACAATCTGGCATTGCACGTACATGCATGTTTTGCATTTTAAGATTTTATAAGGGTTCATGCATTGTCAGTCATGCCAAGTTTTACCATGTCAACTCCAGCCATGCTTATAGGCACAAGCAAAAATTTTAATGTAAGTGATAAAGATCATTAGCCGAGTATTTCATTTACAGTACCAAATAACATGAATAAGACTTCCAGTGGAAGTTCCAAGTGCCTTCTTGCAAAGGGTGCCAGAAAGCAACTCTCCTTTCTCAATACGAACTTGAGTGTCTCCTGGAGTTATGGGTCCTCTCTCATCATCTTGATGCCATGCTGCATTTCTTTGGAGATTAATCTGTTTTGGTATGATCAGGTTGAAAACTTGCTTTCCCGTCCAAAGAGGCCTTGGCTTCAAAATGGCTGGAGCAGGAATCTTCCCATCAAAATCTTCCCACCACATCAATATATTCATAAATACATCCTGTTCCAATTAAAAACAGCTCCGAGTCAACTAAGAACATTTTGATGAACTCTGAGGAAAAAAAACAAAAGGAATAATAGCAAACCATGTCTTCGTACCTTCTCAATAAAAGTATCTCTCTTGGTTATTTTGCGGCATCCTAGAAGAGTATCCTGCACAATTCCCATAACCGGCCTATTTGATTGTGGTGACACTATGCACTTTGGAACCATCATAAGTTCTAGAACTTCTGCTCTAGTTTCAAATGACTGTGGAACATGCATGTTCATTTCATCTCCATCAAAATCAGCATTGTACGGTGAGGTAACGGACAAGTTTAAGCGGAAAGTTGAATATGGCATTATCTTTATTCTATGCCCCATTATAGACATTTTATGCAGACTAGGTTGCCTATTGAAAAGCACAAAATCCCCATCATTTAGGTGCCGTTCCACCTGCAGCAGGAGAATGAAGTTAGGCAGCTATAGCAAAGATCCCAATAAATCATCAAAACAAAATATCCCACCTTATATCCAAGCTCCAAATGTTGATCACTGCTTTTTTTCAAATATCGGAGATCAAGCCTCTGTCCGTCATCCCTTATGATGTACTTCGCACCAGTTTTTCCAGGGGGTGGATGTGGGCCATACTCTACAAGTTCCTTCAACCTGTTTCATATTCAAGTTTTATTAGGTCTAATACCCAATCAGAGCAGATGAGTGAATCTGAGGAAGGAATAGAGAATGGAACCTTTCAATGTTGTATGGAGTGACAGTTTCTGGATATGTGAGATTCAGAGCAATGCTCCACGGCACCCCAAGTTGATCAATGTTGATAGTTGGGTCAGGTGTAATCACAGTCCGAGCAGAAAAGTCCACACGCTTACCCATCAAATTACCTCTAATACGACCTTCCTTTGCTTTTAATCTGCTACATATTGATTTAATAGGTCTACCAGATCTTTGTGTAGCCTGGAAAGATAATAATTCACTGAATAAGAAGTCCTCAGAAAGAATCACACATAGAACAAGTTCAAACATTAGTCATACTCGTGGCTGTCCAGGCAGTTCATTGTCAAAATACGTCGCTATATGAAACTGCAATAACTGAGCAAACTCTGAGATAATGTGAGCTGGAGCCCCATTTCTCTCTTGCCTCTTCAGATTCTCATTGTGCCGGATTATCATAGCCAGTTGATGAGTCAGATCATCCTGCATCATGAGAAAAACGACAGCAATTGCTTGTTTTTTCCAAAATCCTATAGCTCATGACATGCTAACAGTTTCAAAACAAGTGGAAAAGAGTGCTACAAATACAGAAGCAATCAGAACTCTAAAGCAAAGCATATACAATTGGTTTACCTCGCTCCTTGAAGAGGTGTCCATCATTACAGAAGGTCTAACTGGAGGTGGAGGTATAGGAAGAACTTGGAGAATCATCCAATCTGGACGGGCATACTTTGGGTTGAAGCCCAGTAATTCACAATCTTCATCACTTATTCTTTTCAGAACACTAAGAACCTGTAAACAGGTATACCAAAGTCCAAAATCACATGCCATCAAACACAAAAAAGAAATGGATAAATTTTATCCGTGGGCGAAGGAGTAAGGACAAGCCACAACTAGGAGCAGGAATCCAGTCCCAAAGGGCCGTTAGGTTGCAAAATATTACCTTCTCAGCAGAAAGTTGTTGTTTTCGCTCAACAGGTTCAGGCAACTGCTCTTGGTCGTCACTTTTCTTTTTCTGAACCTTGTATTCAGCAACCATTTTCATACCATCAATAGAAATTTTTGGTTGCTGAGCACCACAACCACCCCTTCTCTTCTTCACTGGTTCATCAGATTCTTGACCTTGTACATCAATTTCATCACCTCCTTCGCATTTACTTTTGTTTTTGCAGGCATCCAAAATCTTCTTGAGTCTATTCTTAGGGTTTCTTATTCTCATAGCTTGTTTAAACTTTGGCTCCTCCTGCAAGTATAAAGGCGATCAATCCACTTATTTTGACAACAAATTCTTAAAGTTCCTAGTAGCATCAACTGTATTGCAACTGACTATGCAATCATTGAGCTGCATATCATGCATAAAGATTCCAACTAACCTTTTATATGATTGTGGGCTAATCATAGAAATAAAATCTTTTAATTTTCTTAGAATGATAGATTCATGTGACCATTGTGGTATAAAGGCTTAGTTCTTAAATTAAGAGGATAGATTGGGCTGTTTGTGGGGCAAATTTTTTTGGTGGCGAATGGCAGACCAAGGGGGAAGTCATAACGAGTTGCGTCTATATGAGAAGGCATGAACATCACATTATCAAATCTAACTCACTTTCCTCCTGAAATTCTAACAATTGGGAGCACAGCTTGGAACACACTCTGCACAAAAAATATAAAAACAAGAAGTCCGTACACTCAAGCACTAACCAGGTTTATGTAAAACATCATCTTTGCTAAGTAATTAACAGATTCATGAAACACAATCAACTTCTGCCAGCAAAAACAGCAACAGAAATACATTTTGTCGTTTAAGAGCATTGGGAAATAAAGTCTGGCAAAATAATGTACAAGATAAATATTAGTAGCCCTGTTTCCTTTGGACTTCAAAACATTCTCATGCATCTTCAGCTACAAGTAATCAATGAAGATGAGCATAATCCAGATGTTCGAAGCTAAAGTACCTCATCGGCTAATATCTTGGAGCAGTTGAAGCAAACGCATCGCATAATACTTAGCACAGTCTTGATGAAACCAATATGAAACATAGGCTTTGCGAGCTCAAGATGACCAAAATGGCCCGGACATTCCGCCATATTAGCCATACACGTCTCACACTTCATCTTCCGATCAATCGTCCCCAGCCTGGGATCACTCAGACCCCCGGGCTTCGGCTTGCCCCTCTCGGTCGTCTCACTATGCTCTATATGAACCACTGACATTTGCCGCTGCACGTAAAGTGTTCCCAATTGAAAACAAAATTGTTAAAAACAAGCTTCAACATCCAGAACCCTAGAGATGATCCACACAAAAAAGAAAAAATCACGAAGATACAGTTCAGAAGAATTACGATTTCATCTGGGCTGAGGATGCCGAACTGGACCACCCGGACCTTAGCGACCTCCGCCGGCGAGTACGGGAATCGTATATCCATGGTGACCTAATTCTAGGGTTTCCTACAAAAGAAGTATAAATTGGTTCTCGAAGAACAAAAAAATTGGCGGTTTGGTTGAAGAATTTGAATTAATTTAGAGTTTGGTTTTAATTTCAGTTGTTATTTTTGAAGTCAATTTTGAGTTCAGTGATAGATCTAAAAAACCTCCGCGACGACCTTTCTCACTTGGGAGGAAGGAGAACTCCAAACAAAAGAATGATCTTGAGGGCTTAGGCCTGTATTTATAGAAGAAAGAAGGCAGCCCCGTGTTGGCATTGGTCGGCCCTTTTTTTGGGGTGGACACTTTTACCCTTTTAATTATTTTAAAAGAAATTTAAAAAATTATCGAGGGTGCGCATTCCTTGCTGGCCAAGTGAAGAAAATATACCCCATATATATAAATCACAAATTATTATGGCTTGATATAAATTAATTTAGTATGGTTTGGTTGTTCGACCATTTAATCTAATTACACGGTTAAACTCGTATTTTATCATGAGTCTCGATAAAAATAGTAAGACTTTTGATCATCCAAATATTGTAAATTGTGTGTGATTTAGTTGTTTAAGAATTTTGTCAAATCATATGCTTAATTGAACTCAATTCCTATCAAAAGTCATAATAAATTGTAGACTTCTAAATTTATAGTTTCGTCATATAATTGGATAAACAAGTATTTAGTCTTACCATATAGTAAAATTATAAAATTAAATGACTTGTCAAATAATTTAGTCTCGCGTTTAATAATTTGGTTCTATTCAAGCTCAAACTAACCATGTGTTTGTTTTGTTGCATGATTTGATATTCTTCCATGGTTGTCCACTATTTTGGGCTTTTATAAAACGAAATTGTGGAAAGGGAACCAAATTATTAAACAGAAAGTGATAAATAGTAATTGGGAAGGAAAAAAATTAAACAGATTGTAATATTATATCTAACCCCATTTGTCTTATCATCACCTCTTTCTCTCTCTTTTTTTTTTTTTAAGTTCTTAATTTTTATAAATATCGTTACATAATTTTTTTCTTCCGTCTCTTTAATGTTTATTTTTTATCTCTCTTATTATTACCTAATTACCCTTAATTAATTTACAAAAAATTTTATAAATCTCTTATTATTTTTTAAAAATTTATAAAAATTATTATTAAAGTAGCATAGATGAGCATAACTAAAAATAAATTATTTAATGGATATTTTTAGTAGATTAAGAGAAGTTAAGTAATTTAAGATATTATTTTATTTTATATATAAATATTATGATTAATAATTTTTAATTTATTAAGGGCAATTTGAACATCAAAGAGAACGAAAAATAAGAAATAAGGGGCAAAAAATAAGCATCACATAATTACCTATTGGATGTTAGCAAATTTGCTTATTTTTCTATGTTAAGTTAAGATGATTGTTATGAGTTTAGATAGTGATAGCATAAATTTAATTTTAATAATTGAAAGATATTGATAATTTTACTAAATCTATAAGTAAAACCCTAACTAAATTTTAAATACACAATTTAATTTATTTAATAATTTATATATGCAAAAATATATATGTTGCATATTGGTTATTTTTAATATCCACAAGAAAATATTTTTTCTATATATTTCACGATAATAGTAAACACTTTTTATTTATAATTAAATATTATTTATAGTAAATCTAAAAGTGAAATTCATATTTATGTAACGTTAAATGTAAATTTTAATAGTAAATAATTATTTAAATTTAAATGTTATGAAATTAATTGGTCTGTATACTGTAGGGTTATAGGAGTAAAATTCATCATGCTCTTACTGTAGCGCTAGAGTTTTTTTTCGCACAGTAAATATCAGATCAATAAACTATAGATATCATATCAAGATTATACAAAAATTATACAAGAGAACTAAAACATACTTAATAAGTGAAATCACATCATGATTATATAGACATCAGATCAACATACTATAAATATCAGATCAAGAATATAAAAGAAATCATACAATAGAACTAAAACATACTTAACAAGGGAGATCACATCATGGTTATATGGACCTCAGATCACATAATATTAGACATCAAATCAACAGATTATATATATCGGATCAAGAATACAAAAGAAATCATACAATATAACTAAAAGATACTTAACAAGGGAGATCAAATCATGATTATATAGATATCAGATCACAAAATAGTAGACATCAGATCAACAGACTATAGATATCAGATCAAGAATATAAAAGAAATCATACAATAGAACTAAAACATACTTAATAAGGGGGATCAAATCGTGATTATATAGGCATCGGATCGACAAACTATAAATATATATAATAAGATAAAAGATATTATATCAATATATAATATATATCATATCTGCATAATTTAGAAATTATATCACAATATAAAATTTTATTTAATTATAAAATAAATAAAAATATTATTTTTAAAATATATTTTTTAAAAATATTGAAAATATAAGAAAAAAATTACTGAATTGTATAAAAAAAGAACGAAAAAAAGTTTCAAATGAGAAGAAAAAAAGAAATATAATAATATAATAATGAAAAAATAATAAATGAAGCTCATGGAATGAAGTCCGCCCAACATGGAAGTCGCTGTGAGAAAAAAAAAACAAAAAAAAATGCATATGTGACCTTACTCTATAACAAGCGTATGACGAATTTCCATCCAAAAAACTTATTATTATTTAGGTGGGAGTAAAATTACCGAAATTAATAATTTAAAAAATTAATTGTTACAATTAAAATTCAGGGATATTTCGCAATATTTGATGCAATTAAATATTTATTTTTATAATATGAATATAAATACAAATTATAGCTGTTTATTAATTAAAACATATAATATTTGTTCGCCCCGTTTTCTCGTTTCTCATAGTTATTCTAAGCGGAGGGGTTAAGTTTCCTAGGTGAACTTATTTTCCTTAATTACATATAATCTATATTTTTCTTTGAAAATTACCTCCAATCTATCTAGGATTATGAATTTACAGAAAAATAAAAATAAAAATTATGAATTTTGTAAATAAAAATCAAATTAGGAAATAGTAATACTGTCGTCCAAGATTTTGATCTTTCTTAATCGAACAACGCAACCCTGACTCTCCTCCCAGGCCGACGGCGGCGACTGTAGTTTCAAAGGTTTGGCCTCTCTTCTCATATTATTTCAAATTATGACAATCTGCTTGCTTGCATGTGTTTTTTGTTAATTTTTTTTTATTACGTTCGTTTCAAATTTTTAGAGGTATTTTAATTTGTGATTTTTTTTTTTTCCTAGAAATTTTTGGATAGATAGAATAGAAGTGTTGAAGTATATTGGTGGGAATTTTTCTTTCAAAAAAAAGTTAGTAGGAGAAAAGAGACATCTTGATTAGCTTCCATGGATTCTACTGTTTATTAGTTTTCGGTTTTCTCCTCCTTGATCTTTGGGGGAGTGGGTTATTCCTTGTTAAATTTTCGTGTACTTTGGATAATTTTTAGTCGAGAAAGCGGAAGGGAATTGGTGAAAACTGAAAAGCTTCAATCTTTGCTGGAAAAGATGAAGGCTGGTGGCGGCGCCGGTGATTCTCCGCTGATTCAGGTGAGGTGAGGTGAGGCACGAGCTTCAATCTTTAACCGGACTTCAAATATTTGCAGTTCTTGGAGGAAGGATTTCTTGGTAATATTTATATATATTTATTGTAGGATCAGGATCTGTTTAGCCGACTGCCGACTGAAATTCATGTTCATATACTCTCTTTTCTAACGTTCAGAGAAGCAGCTAAAACAAGTTTTGTGTCTAAGCGCTGGAGAGACCTATGGATGTTTATCACTCGACTAGATCTGCAGGATGAAAACTGCACTAAAAAAAGCCCACAAAAGTGGAAAATACGCGAGTCAATTGGATGGGTGAATAAGGTGATGGAAAGGCATAAAGCATCGAAATTGGATGAACTCAGGATTCGCTTTTGCTTGAACATTGGCCAGAGGAGAGTGATTGATCGATGGATTCGATATGCATTTGCAATGAAAGTGCACGCACTAGAACTGGATTTCTCAAAACCGGCCATGAGAAAACATTTTAATCCATATTGTTTCTGTGATCGAATTCTTGCCAGTAATGCAAAAGTTGCCTTCAGCTCCCTCAGATCATTAACTTTGAGTAGCATGAACGTCAGTGATGACATGCTAAAACTCATTTTGGAAAAATTCCCTTCTCTTGAAACTCTCATTATCCATCGCTCTGAAGATCTGGAAGAAGTCTAAGTCTGTGGCTCATCTCCTGCCCTGCAACATCTGGAGATTTTGTACTGTTGGGGAGGAAGGTCCATCACTGTCTGCGATTCCAATCTTGTCTCACTTAAAATCAGCTTCAAGTCCGGTTGGTTGCTTAAAATCGAAAACGTTCCCAGCCTTGTGAATTTGGAGGTGTGTGGATTCTTTCTTTTGAGGGAACTCATTCCTCCCCTTTCGAGCTGCCTGTCAAACCTAGAGGTTCTCACCTTAGGGATCACTTCGGAATTTCATATTCGAAAGGTGGGTTAGTCTCAACATTATTCAGAGAATGAAACATAGCAAGACATGAATATCAAATCATCAACTGATGCTTTCTTTTTGTTTGCCATGTTATGATTTAACCATCACAGGAAAGGTTTGCAGAAAACCATGTTGAGCTTCCCCTGCTACCTAAACTGAAGAAACTTGTGTTAGTTGCTTCAGCAGCAAAGGATGATAGTTTGCTTGCTGTAAGCACTAATTTGATAAGGGCATCACCCAATTTGAAGAACTTCATACTAAAGGTATACATGTGATATATGATGGTGGCTTCATTTTTTACTTGTTTCACTCACTTCATTTGAAGACATTCTGTCAGCTCATTTTGTTATCTGCCTGCTGAAATTCAAATCGTCATGACCCAATCTTACTTGCATTTCTTATTTGGTGGTTCTCAGTTGGAATGGAGCTCCAGAATCATGAGAATACCAAGAGAATTTCAAGGAGCTCCAAGCTTTCCGCTCAAGCATCTTAAAATTGTCGAGATATATGGATATTATGGCCCTTCCACCGAGGTGGAACTTATCAAGTTCTTGTTGGAAAATGCTATGGCCCTTGAGAAAATAATTATCGACCCACGTAACATTGTCAATCCTCATAAACCAATCTCATCTTTCGTTCGGGAAAGGAGGCTAGACATGGAAGAAAATGCCGCCAGAACGTGTGCCTGGACGCAGATTCGGCCCTTAATACAAAACATGCCTGTGAAATTCGAGCTACGAGAAGCGGGCGGATGAAGCCGTTTGGAGCGTGTGTCTGCCCATGTTCTTGGTTGTGGTTCAAGCAACAATGTGGTTTGACTTTTTATTTGCCGATGCCTTTCAAGGGGGATGAAGTCCTTTGGAAGTTTTCTCTTATTTTTTATGAAATAAAATATTAATTTTTAATTTAACAATCATCATTAAGTCTTTGGTATCATCTCAATTTTACTTATTATTGAACTAAATTACTTGTCATTTTTTCTATTCTTTATTATTTATATATTTTTTAGTTTTGCAAACTAATTTTTTTTAAAAAAATATTTTTATTTAAATAAATAAAAAATATATTTATGAAGGGAGTTTGTTATTTTTTAATAATTTTTTATTAATATGTGATATTTATTTTAATTTTAAAACAATAATGACAAAAAATTTTAAAAATATTTTTATTAATAAAATTTCACATTATTAAATAAATAATTATACATTTCAAAAATTATATTATATAAATTAAGAAATATGTGTTTAGTATTTTTTAAAAAAATAATAATTTACTTTAATTTTTTTTATAAATTTAAATACATTTAATTTTATAAATTTATTTTAAAAAATAAAATAAAAAAATATAAGTATCTTATCTTATTCCAATTAAAAATACTAATTTCAATAGAAAATTATATAGATAGATAAAATATAGCCTAATATTATTATATAGATAAAATATTTATTTTGACTAATTATTATTTACAAAGAAAGAGACAAAAATCTATAAGATATAATTTGGTAGATCCAGCATATATTTTTATTTATAGAAACTGTTCAATAATAAGTATCTCTACTCTACTTATTTAGATTAAAACTCTGTTTTATTAAATAAGGTTAGTTGATTAAACACCTGGCTTAATATTTAAAACTGATCTTTCAAAGTCACGATCTTCATTCTTGATCCTTGACAGATCCTTGACAGCTTAGTAAACCTTCACTCCTGAAAGTGAACATGTGGCCAGATCTATTACGTCCACCACACTCTGTATCCCAACTCGACCGTTATTTTGATCTTGCCTAGCGCCGGAAACCCATATTTTGCCGATTACCCCAAGTAAGAGACTGCGGCGGCCCTCTTGGGTTTTGGGCAGCCCTTTCCACCAGTTTCATCAAAATTTCCGGGCGTGAATCTTGCTGCCTCCGCGGCGGGGACCTGGACAACAGACAGACAGGACAGCTTTAGATAATGATAAATGCACCCAAAGCATCGCCTTGGAATGCAACCCACCCACATATGCCTTTCCTCTCACGAATTCTTCCCTCAGTCCATCACATAACGTGCCACGATCCCTAACCCCACGTCACAGTAACCTGTTGCTATCTACTCTTATACCCAAATTCTGATCCTTTTCTTCCCTTGTTTAACTCCATTATTAACTATTCTCCCTCCCTTTCTTCCCTTTCCTGCTCTTGAAGCTCAGTGAGCCAGTTTTCTGCTTGTTTTTTTCCTGTGTTTTGGAATTCACATCGGTCGAAGATGCCTGCGAATTCAGCAAATGGGATGCCGATCCTGTACGGCGACTTGGATTTGCACATAATTGAAGCCCGTAAGTTGCCCAACATGGACTTGACTTCTCAGCGTCTCCGTGCCTGTTTCACCCCTTGCGAATCCTGTGTTAAACCTTCTTCTGCCGCCCCTGAACATGACCACCACCCGGATGGTAAAGTTCACCACCACCACCACCCGAAAATCATAACCAGCGACCCTTATGTTACCGTTTCGGTACCGCAAGCCACTCTTGCTCGCACTCGGGTGGTGCCCAACTCCCAAAACCCCAAGTGGAACGAGCGGTTCAGTCTCCCAATAGCTCATCCTTTAGATTTTTTGGAGATTCGGGTGAAGGACGACGACGCTTTTGGTGCTCAAATTATCGGCACAGTGAAGATTCCATGCGATAAAATTGCCACCGGGGAATTGATTTCCGATTGGTTTGAGCTAATTGGCCCGAATGGGAAGCCGCCGAAACCCGACTCGGCTATTCTGTTGGAACTGAAATTCACCCCATCCGAAGAAAACCCAATTTACAGACATGGCATTGCTGGAGATCCTGGACAAAAAGGAGTGACGGGTACTTATTTTCCACTGAGAAAAGGGCATTCTCTGACTCTGTATCAAGATGCACATGTTACCGATGATTGCAAGTTACCTAAAGTTAAGCTGGATGATGGGCTGGTATATGAGCAACCGAAATGTTGGGAGGATATATGTTATGCTATATCTGAAGCTCATCACTTGATTTACATTGTGGGCTGGTCAGTCTTCCATAAGATTAAGTTGATTAGAGAACCCACTAAACCGTTGCCACGAGGTGGGGATTTGACTCTTGGAGAATTGCTGAAGTATAAGTCAGAAGAAGGTGTTCGGGTTTTGTTGTTAGTTTGGGATGATAAGACCTCCCATAATAAGTTCTTCATTAACACGGTATGGTATAGATGAACTTTGCAAGAATACTTTTTTACTTATCCTTTTCCCATGTGGATTGTTGGTTTTTTACCTTTTACACAGACGCTATGAAATTTGTTAGTTCAAGTCCTTGAACATTTGATGGTTGCCTGGACTTATATTTGATGATTTGATGATTTGATGAATCAGGCAGGGGTTATGCAAACGCACGATGAAGAGACAAAAAAGTTTTTTAAGCACTCATCTGTGATTTGTGTTCTGTCACCCCGTTATGCTAGTGGTAAGCTCGGGTACCTTAAACAAAAGGTAAGTTTTTGGCTCATTATTCTCATAATGGCTGAGTTTGAAGATTTTTCTGTTTGTACTTTTAACTTATTTTGAAAGCACAACCCTGAAACTAGAAAGAAGCATAGTGGAGGGATATTTTCATGTCTTAAATTGTGTAAACATCGGGGTAGGCAGGCGAAGCTTTTTGCAAGGTAATTTGTAATTGAGACCTAGTAAAAGGAAACAAGTCATTTACATTGGTTACCCGAAGCTTTCATCTGGTCAACTATTTATTATACCATTGATGCTTTTGTCCAGGAAATAACATTGTATTCTTTCTTTTTCCAAGTACTTGATATTACACTGGGGGTAGAAGTAAAACATTATATACTTTCTTTTTGTTAGTTGGATTGACTGACACTGGATGGAATATTTGGCCCTATTTGTCTTATATTTGATACTGAACTTGCTTTTCAATGGTTTTACCAGGTAGTAGGAACCTTTTTTACACACCATCAGAAATGTGTTCTTGTAGATACCCAGGCTTATGGTAACAATCGAAAGATCACAGCATTTTTGGGTGGCCTTGATCTCTGCGACGGTCGTTATGATACACCACAGCATCGACTATTTCATGGGCTTGATACTGTATTTAAGGACGATGTCCATCAACCTACATTTCCTGTGAGTAGTGACTGATCTCATTCAACAACTTAAATTCATATCTTGGTGCCTCTTTCTATTGTTTGAAGTTGTATTCTTGTATCAGTCAACTTGAAATCTTTTTGTTAGTGGTAGAAGTTAAAAGAGTATTACACCACGTAGTGTCCTACTATATTCTTTGTAGAGGGGTTATATGTCCCCAAATGCATCAATATTCTGTTATTGTGTTGGTTCCTAATAGAATTTTTTAGTTCTTTCCATGATTTTGAGCAAGACTATGCCTTGCAAACACAAAAGTCGGCTGATTGCTGTATGGATGGTCTGATGAAAATGAAATACTCATCTCGATCACATGAAGTTTACTAGTACATGGAATTTTGTTGTTGTTCGGTGCTACACTGCACACAGTAGTATTATGAACAGTATCAGAATGCAGAAGACAATTATGCTGTCAACATATGAAATAACAGAAATTACTGCAGGGAATCATGAAATGTGACAAATGCTTCTCCGCCTTATAAGTTAAAAACTTTTGCATTGGCAAGGATAACTTTAGTCCATGATTTCATTTCCCAAGGTTTCTGTGGTGTTCTTCATGCATCTTTTTTTGTTAATTCTTTTGAATTTGATCATTTGTTGTCTCTATTAGGCAGGGACCAAGGCTCCAAGACAACCATGGCATGATTTACATTGCCGGATAGACGGGCCTGCTGCATATGATGTCCTTATAAACTTTGCTCAACGGTGGAGGAAAGCAACAAGGTGGAGAGAGTTTAGTTTTATAAAGAAAAGGATGGCTCGCTGGCATGATGATGCCATGATAAAAATTGAACGTATATCATGGATACTTAGTCCAGCCATTAGTATCTCGAGGGATGGGACTTTTAGTGTTCCAGAAGATGATCCGAAACTATATGTTTCGAAGGTTAATCACCCCGAAAATTGGAATGTACAGGTTGGTTATTCCCCTGGTTACTGGTGGTTGATGGTTCTTTCTTGAAGTTCTGTATTCTTAATTGTTATTACTCTCCAGATCTTTCGGTCCATTGATTCTGGATCATTGAAGGGCTTCCCCAAATATGTTGATGCTGCTCATTCACAGGTCACATGAAAAGCCCCTGTTCACATTTTTCATTTGATTGCGTTGGTTATTTAGTCACTTGAATCTATTTGGACAACAGTTAGGACTTTGGATAGATGTTTTGTTTGCAAATATTTGACATTTCAGACATAATTCTTCGCCATTTTGGACCATTTTTTGAGCTTTGACTTTATTTCTTTCAGAATTTGCTTACCTCGAAAAAGCTGGTGATAGACAGAAGTATTCTTAGAGCATATATCCAAGCAATCAGATCTGCTCAGCATTTTATATACATAGAGAACCAATATTTTCTTGGTTCATCTTATGCTTGGCCATCATACAAAGATGCAGGTTACTCTTACTACGTCTAAAACAATATTGTGCTCATTACAAGTGCATTCTTGATTAAAATAATAGCTAGTTTCTATGTAATGACCGATGACTCGGTTTTTACCAAATTTTCAACCATGGGTTTCTGTTCTACTACTTTGTGAACATGCAAAATTAGCTGCTTTGATGGTAAAATTTTGCCTACATCGTTCGTTACTTGCTAAGATGGCTTATATTTAGTACAGGAGCTGATCATCAAATCCCAATGGAGTTGGTGATGAAAATTGTTAGCAAAATCAGAGCTGGGGAGAGATTTGCAGTTTATGTGGTTATCCCAATGTGGCCTGAGGGTGATCCCAAAACACTTACCATGCAAGAAATTCTCTTCTGGCAGGTAAAATTTTCTTCACTGCTGATACTGATTTACATTTATGCTGGTCAAATGTGAATTAATTTGCATGTACTCATTGAGAACACGAAACCGGGGCTATCCTTTGACAAATGTTCCTGATTTACAGAGTCAGACGATACAGATGATGTACCAGGTTATCGCGCAGGAGCTTAAAGAAAAGCAACTTGTTGACTCTCATCCACAGGACTATTTGAATTTTTATTGCCTTGGCAATCGGGAGGAGATCCCAGATACATTGAGTCAGCCTGTTGGAAATGGGGATAAGGTAGTTATTGATTGAAAAAGGCAAAAGCTCTCATAATCCATCTCACCTCGTGATTTTGTGCTTCCTTCCGTTATTATTATTTTTTTGTTAACTATAACTCTAGATTGCCTCTTTTGTGGCGATCATCATTTCTGAAAATTTGGACTTTAAAATGTTGTTACCATATGCACTAGGGGGAGCATTAATTTGGTTGCTTTAATATTTAGATTACTTTAACTTGATTTTTTTCTCCTCTCGTGTGATGATCATGGGAATTCTTTAGTTGTTCATAAGTAGATATATGCTGGAAGATTTTTGCCAAGCCAACCATACTTGTGCTGTCAGGTTTCAGATGCATGGAAGAATAAGCGCTTCATGATATATGTTCATGCAAAAGGAATGATAGTGGATGATGAGTATGTAATCATAGGGTCTGCAAACATAAACCAAAGATCCATGGCTGGCACCAAAGACACTGAGATAGCTATGGGTTCCTATCAGCCCCACCACACCTGGGGCAAGAAGCAGCGGCATCCCCACGGGCAGGTTTGAAATATCAGCTTTCTAATTCTGAGTATTTCTGGTGAACTCTGTGTCATTTCCAAGCAATTATCTTGAGAATCTGCAAGGATCGAGGGAATAACTGTCTGCTTTGATAAAACTTTCTTGTCTCCAGATATATGGTTATAGAATGTCCCTGTGGGCTGAACATCTGGGGCTGGAGAAAGTTGAGAAACATTTTGAAGAGCCGAAGACATTGGATTGCGTGAGGCGAGTTAACGCGATTGCAGATGAAAACTGGAAGAGATTCATTGATGAGAAGTTCACTACATTGCAAGGCCATCTTCTGAGATATCCTATAAAGGTGGAAGATGATGGCACAATTGGTCCTTTGCCTGGATCAGAGACTTTCCCTGATGTTGGAGGCAAGATTCTTGGATCTCATAGTCCTACCCTTCCAGACATTTTGACAACATGATTTGTTCCTCAACTGTCTGATTTGTTCAAATTGGGACTACTCCAACTGTCTGATTTGTTCCTCAACTCAAATGTTCTTCATTCAAGCCCCAGTTTCTTTGTGTGTATAAGACACCTCTGTTTGTTGTTCATCAGATCCCTTGTAATTTTTTATGTGTATATATGCAAAGACAATTCAGTTGTGAATGATACATTGTTGGATGAATCATCTATTCTTTGGTTTCCATTGATTTCAGTTCTTGTTTCTGTGTACTTATTTCAGCTTGTATCCAATATTATTTTATGTGAACTGTTAAATATAGTTTTTTTTTTTTTTTATCACCTTTTGAATTTTTATTTTGTCATTATTTTTTATTAAAGGATAAAAAATTCGGTTAGTGAATTATTATTATTTTTGTTCAAATAGGAATTTTGTTTTTATACAAATTAAGGTTGATTACTCTTTCAATAACTTATTATTGCTCCAATAGCCACAATTAATTTGTTAAAATGCTTTTGTTTTTCTTTCTTATTAGCAGCTCTTGAAAATCTTATAATTTAACTGAATTAATAAAAATTATGTTATGCTCAGAAAAAAAGAAATAAAAAATAAATTTAAAGTTATAATGAATTTAAGTATGTTCATATTAATGCTAAAAGTTTTTTAGACAGTTAAAAAATTGAAAAAATAAAGAAGGAATAGTTTTATTTAGTGATACTTAAATATCACATTCTTTTTCTAATTTATCATTTACTGTATTACTATTTTGTCTTCAATTTTTATCAAAATATCTTTAAGAGCATGATGATATCGAATTCGAGTCACATGTAAAGTATAAAAATCCTAAATTCGAATTACACAAGACATAAATTAATAGTCTTTCATAGGTGTTATGCCTTTCTAATTGTAGAAAGAAAAATAAATAAATAAATAATATGACTAAACTCAAAAAATGATCTATTACATATAACAAAAATATTATTTTGGTCCAAAACAAAAAAAACTACTTTTTTAGTACACTACATTATTTTTAAAAAAATTTTGGTCCAAAACCCACTTTGCCTGTCTTGACCAGAGGTATTTTTGTTATAATGGAAAATACTTTTCTTTTAAGCGACTAAAATTAATAAAATATTCAAAAAAAGAAAAGAATTAAAATATAAATTTTTATATACTAAATCTAATACCCTAAACTTTTAAGAAATTTTCAATTGACCCTCATTCATTTATTTTCTTTTTCTTTTCTTTATTCTTCTTCATTTTTCTTCCTCTCTCCTCGACAGCCACCCCATCCCGCCGGACCAACCCTCGCTGCCAACGAAACCGGCCGTTCGATCTTCCTCTCAGTTGCGCGACACCACAAAAACATTCTACTCATCGCCTATAACAAAACCCATGCCTCAAAACCCTTCTTCCACCTCGTTTTTCTCTTTCCCTGCTTCATTATTGGCCGCCGCTCCTCGCCGCCAGTTTGGCCACTTCCGGCCATGACTTTGTACGGTTTTCACCACCAAAATGATCCCCATCCCCCTTAGAACAAAACCCCTCCCTTAGATTTGTATTTTGGAAAAGTTGGAGTGATGATTGATTTTGTAAGGTGGCACTCGGTGGGGAAATGACGGCCTAGTGTTTCCAAAATCATAAAACATGTTTACTTGCTACATTTTTCAAATTTGGTTGGATCTTCCTTACTGGTGGTTGACATGTTCCCTTTAAATCAAATAGAAATCGAGATGATGAAAGAGAGGTTTGTAAAATTGTTACTTGGTGAAGACATGTCTAGTAGTGGAAGAGGTGTGTCCCAGCACCACGTCCAGAAAATTTGTTGAAATGTTTAGACATAGTTTTAAACAACTAGCACCACGTCCAGAAACGTCTACATCCATGCGTGTGAATTTAAACTGATTTTTTCACAAAACAGTCCACCACGTCTCAGAACAACTAGCACCAAGTCCAAAAATAACTAGCACCACGTCCAGAAACGTCTACATCCATGTATGTGAATTTAAGCTATTTTTTTTTACAAAGACAACTAGCACCACGTCTCAGAACAACTAGCATAACGTCAAAAATAACTGCACCACGTCCAGAAACGTCTACATCCATGCGTGTGAATTTAAACTGATTTTTTTTCACAAAGACATTCCATCACGTCTCAGAACAACTAGCACCACATCCAGAAACGTCTTCATTCATGCATGTGAATTTTTAAACTGATTTTTTTTCACAAAGACAGTCCACCACGTCTCAGAACAACTAGTACCACGTCTAGAAATCTCTACATCCATGCGTGTGAATTTAAACTGATTTTTTTCACAAATTGGAGGTAATACTTGGAGATATTGTTGTATAAATTGCATTGTGTAAAATTATTATTCTAATTGAGTGTTGAGTTATGTCCTCCTGATTAAATTAATTGGAATATAACTACTACCACCACGTCAAAAAATAACTACCACACGACGTATACATCCAAACATGTGAATTTTAGCTAAATTTTTCACAGAACATAGTCTACCACGTCTCGCTACGTCCAAAAAAACTAGCAACACGTCCAGCTACGTCCCATAAATGAAATGACTTAATAGTGCATACCCCCACTTTTGTATTGGTAAGTAATTTGATACTTGATAACTTTAAATTTTCAAGTGTTTGTTGAATATTTTGATTTTGTTGAACAATATGATTTTGGTGGGCTGTTTTTGTGAAAAAAAATCAGTTTAAATTCACACACATAGATGTAGACGTTTTCTGGACGTGGTGCTAGTTGTTTAAAACTATGTCTAAACATTTCAACAAAATTTCTGGACGTGGTGCTGGGCACACACCTCTTCCACTACCAGACATGTCTTCACCAAGTAACAATTTTACAAACCTCTATTTCATCATCTCGATTTCTATTTGATTTAAAGGGAACATGTCAACCACCAGTAAGGAAGATCCAATCAAATTTGAAAAATGTAGCAAGTAAACATGTTTTATGATTTTGGAAACCCTAGGCCGCCATTTCCCCACCGAGTGCCACATTGCAAAATCAATCCTCACTCAAACTCTTCCAAAATACAAATCTAAGGGAGGGGTTTTATTCTAAGGGGGATGGGGATCATTTTGGTGGTGAGAACCGTACAAAGTCATGGCTGGAATTGGCCAAACTGGCAGCGAGAAGCGGCGGCCAAGAATGAAGTGGGGAGAGAGAAAAACGAGGTGGAAGAAAGGTTTTGAGGCATGAGTTTTGTTCTAGGCGATGAGGAGAATATTTTTGTGGTGTCGCGCAACTGAGAGGGAGATTGAACGGCCGGTTTCGTTGGGGCGAGGGTTGGTCCGGCGGGGTAGGGTGGCTGTCGGGGAGAGAGGATGAAAAAGGAAGAAGAAGAAAGAAAAAAAAAAAAAAGAAAAGAAAGGAAGGGGGGCCGATTGAGAATTTCTTAAAAGTTTAGGGTATTAGGTTTAGTCTATACAAATTTATATTTTATTTTTTTTGAATATTTTATGAATTTCAGTCGCTTAAAAGAAAAGTATTTTTCATTATGACAAAAATATCTTTGGTCAAGACAGACAAAAGTGGGTTTTGGATCAAAATTTTTAAAAAATATAATGTAGTGTACTAAAAAAGTAGTTTTTTTATTTTGGATAAAAATAATATTTTCGCTATATGTAATGAATCATTTTTGAAGTTTAGTCAAAAAATATTTATTGATGAAAAAAAGTACTAGTAAAAAATATATATATATATATATATTTTTTTTTTCGTGTTTGCTGTGGTCCAGTTTGCCATTTAGTAAAAAGTCCGAGGACTTAAAGAAAAACTGCGCAGTTTTATACAAGTCATCAGCTGATATAATAAAACCTACTTCTCCCTCCGTCTTAATTCTTTTGGTTCTTCGATCTTGCGATTTAGGGTTCTGGTTTGTCACCCTGTGTTCGTCTAAATGGCAAGCTCTTCCTTCCTTACTCTATAAACTTTACCGCTCACGATCTACGTGTTATAAACATATAATATTTATTTTCTGTACATTAGGTTTCTTTCTCGCTTAATTTCGTATTGAGTTTTTTTTTTTTTTTTTTTTTTTTGGGATTTTTGCAGGCCGATTCTCCTCGCAAAAGGTAATGAGAATTTAATTCTGTTTTCTTTTTCGTTGAATTTTTCTCCTTTTTTTTTTTTTGGGTTGATTTTGTAGGGTTTGCTCTTTTAGGGCACTGATACTATAGTGCTTATATTTCGGTTGTTCCCGCTCCTAATCATTTCTTTAGGGTTTTATAAAAACACTATTTCGATTAATATACCTAATTACGAAAAGGATTTTAGGATTTTAGTATCTGTATATAAGTAGCTATGCGTACTGGTAATTTAAGCATGTATAACGGAGATGTTTGATGTCGTAACATTAGAGGAATCCGTAGTTGGTGGTATTTTCATATAAAACCAAGAAAAACTAAAACTTAGGTTGAGAATATGTCCTAAGTTTAGAATTTGGCTGGATGATTAGTTATGGTGATAAAGAGTTATAGTGACTTGTGAAATCTCTTCTCATGACTTGACTTTGACCATGCCTTTTGGTTTGTGATTTTGGGTATAATTTCTGGATTTTGAAATACAAACTTGTCTTTGGTGGGGTTGTCTCAGTTACATAGAAATCGACAAAAAAAAGGGACAAACTGAATTTGATCTTGTGCCTTGCGGCTAACCTTGAGTCTGAACCTTTTACTTATGCTTTTAGCCTAAGTTAGGCTGAAATTTGGTTTTAGTTCATCGTGTTCTTGCTCATCATGTTCCTTTTTTAAGCGTGCTAATCTTCTTTTAAATATTTACTGTGTATTTTACTAATTATAAATTTGTCAGGTATTCGAGGTCTCCCTCTCCATGGGAAGATAAGTCAAGATCTCCATTGCCTTCTAGGTCCAGATCAAGATCCAGGTCCAGATCATGGCCAAAGCCTAAGGCCAGGTCCAGGTCAAGGTCGAGGTCCAGATCAAGGTCCAGGTCTAGAACTCGTGGAAGGTTAGTATTCCTGTTTTTAGTGATCTATAACTTATAAGGGCTGTGATTTAAATTTTATTTCTTCCTTAGGCGGCTTGGGTGTTTCAATTGAATCTGGTATAACCTTTGATGCTTTCTGTAGGCCTGAAGAAGTTAGCAATCCTGGGAATACACTTTACGTGACTGGACTGTCTACAAGGGTTACAGAAAGAGATCTTGAAGACCATTTCTCGAAGGAAGGGAAGGTTGGCCTCTATAGCTATTTTTACCCCCATTGGGACTGATAAGATTCTTTCTTTCTTTGTTGTCTATAAGCAAGCAATAACACAGACATTGTTTGAAACTGGTCATAATTGGATGTATATGAGTACCACTGGTGATTTTTAGTTTTGTGAGTATGGACTTTCTGGTGGCTGATTACCCTGAAAGAAATTACCTTTTCAAACTTTAGGTCATGGATCTTCATGAGGTGTACTTTATATGTTAACTTCTGATCTCTTCTACAGGTTAAATCAGTTTTCCTGGTTGTTGAACCGCGTTCACGTGTTTCTCGTGGTTTTGCTTTTATAACAATGGACACTAGCGATGATGCTAATCGCTGCATCAAACATCTGAATCAGTCTGTTCTTGAAGGGAGATACATAACTGTGGAGAAGGTAAGTTGCCTTGCACTATTAGTGGCGAAAAATGACATATTTAAATGCATATCAGTCTTCTTGACTTGGAGGTTTTCTGGTTATATTCAGAAGATATTGCGTCAGCTATGTTGGCAGCAATCAAAGATGATGAGTTCATCCATTGCAACAATTTAGTCAAACAGCTTGATGATTGGCCAGCTTAACAATGGACAATGCAATTACTTTCATCTTAACATTGCCACTTTATTCCCAACAACTATACAACTTCAGCAAATACTTTCAACTCTCAACTAATCAACAGGCATTACCAACAATCTAATCAGGCTTTTATGGTATCCAATGCCTGGCTTTGATGTTTCTCATTTCCATTTTGTTTTTTCGCCTTTTAGGAAGCCCTAAGAAATATAGGTAGTAACAAATGACTAAATGATATTCCATTGCAAAATTTGGTTACAACTCCTGTATGTTTCTCTAACTAGAATATCTATCATAGGAGTTTGTTGCATATGGTTGTCTCTCTTCTTGGTGGCGTCCTGTGGCCCCCTAGGTGCCCAGTTTTAGTGGTTTGAGGTTGTTTGCTCTTTTTTCAGTCAAGGAGGAAACGCCCAAGGACTCCCACGCCTGGTCACTATCTTGGGCTGAAAAGCAGTAGGGGTGAAGGTGAGTCGTGTGCCTTTATTTGTTAAACATGATACCAGTAAATGCTTTTGCCACTGATTATTAAAGCTTTGGCATTCTGATTTTCTTTTGGCATTAAGGTTATCGTGGTGATCGTGGAAGATATCGTGGAGGCTCAAGTCATGATGACTATGGGTACCGAAGGTCCCCTAGGCGGTCGCCTCATCGAGGAGGTGGCCGGGATTACTCCCCTAGGAGGTCACCATATGGTGGAAGGTCTAGAAGAGACCGTTCTAGGTCATATTCTCCATACCGCAGCCCAGAAAGGAACTATGCTCGTGGCTCTAGGTGAAAATGGTTGCAGCTCTAGCTGGAAAACGCTCCTTGGGTTATACGTGTTCTTTAGACTGAGATGAAGTGAGCCTATGGAGTCTCTGTTTTACTTGCAATGCTGCGAATGTGCATTTCTATGCTAGGCAATGCTGTTTGTGCGTTTTGCTAAAAACCTCTGTACTATTTGACTAGTTGGCTTGTTAACTTACTTGTGACTCGTATTTCTAGTGTTACTTGTGGAAACTATTTGGCGTTATTCTTCTACTTTTTAGTTCTTTCTTTTGTTGTTCTGTTTTGGAACAACATTATGTTTTTGTCTGATGATTTGAGAAAGAGGAACCAATGTCAGAGTTCACATTTAATGGATAATAAGAATTTACAGACCAAATCTAATCTCTCCTAAATTAGAGAATATAAATGAAAAGGTAGAGTTATATGGCACCTTTCATTCTTACTTTTCATTCATTTAATATTTATCTTCGTCTCTTTTATTATTATTTAATTGTTCTTAATTAATTTATGAAAAATTTTATAAGTTTTTTTTTAATTTATCAAAAATTTATATATGATTGAAGTGATATAGATGAGTATTTTAAGTAAATTAATTAAGGATATTTAAGTAATTTAATATATTTTTATATTTAAATATTATAATTGATATTTTTTAATTTATCAGGATAATTTAAATATAAAAAGAACACAAAATAATTTAATAGGAGGTGAGAAATAGGCCTCCACTAAATGAAAATGGTCACAAAATATGAGTATATTCTCAAAACAAATAAATGCCGGAATTTCTAATTAGAGTTATGAAATCTCTCTCAAAAAAAAAAAAAGGTATATTAGCTGCTGTGCTCTCTTTTCCTGCCGCTCCTGCCAGCAGCCACCGGCTCTTTCTTATTTTCCCAGTCCCCTCAAATTTCCAACGGCAAAGCCCATGTCGCCACAGCCCACAGTTCTCGTCCCAAGTTCAGCTTCTCCGCCTCTTTTCCTCACCACCTCCCACAAGCTTTACAAACTTCCCCGGAAAAGCTTTTTATTTTTCCCAACACTTTCTAGGAAGGTCTCTTTCAATCTATTATCCTCACCTCCTCACTCTATCCACCATTCACCCCTGAGCGACGACGTTGAAGGAGGGGATAATGATGATGAAACCGTTATCGGGGATTGCCTTGTCTTCGAGGAAGGTATTTTCGACGACCCCTTTCTCCAAGATGAATCCGCGATAAAACCCCAGAAGAAGAATGTTATAAAAACCCAGAAGAACCATCAACGCAGGGGAAATGCTTCGGCTGCGGTTGTGCCGGAGAATTTAATTCCTGAAAAATGGGTTCAAATGCAGCGGGAAATTAATATTACTAAGAAGGAAAGGCGAAAGCTTGCTCAAGAGTTGGAATACGGGCGGAAAGTGGAGAAGAGAAGGGAGAGTCTAAGGCCTATAGGAAGAGGGAGGGTGGGGACTTTGAATGCTGAGGAGTTTGTGAATTATAGGGATGAGAGATTGAAGCAGTTGAAACCCATTGTGCTGGACAAACCAGGGGTTTTGAAGGTTGGTAAAGAGGAGAAGGGTGATGGGGAGGAACGGGAAGTGACAAGAAGTGTTCAGGGGAGATCTGGTGGGAGTGATTCAAGTACTAGGGTGAAACCTAGGAATCCGAGGTTGGCCGTGTACGGTAGAGGATTAGATGATATATCGGAGTTCTTCAGCAGTGGGAACTATGATCCAAATGCTGCAAAAAATACTGAAGGTATGTACTTGTTCTATTGCTAATAGAGTTTTATGTAAATGTTTGTTGCTGGTTTATGATGCGATAGTAAAATAGTAAGCTTTCCCTTATTTATATATTTGATGTGTTAGAGTGGTAGAAATTTGCATGCCGATGCTTATAGTTCATTCTACTGTTGTCATTCCTTACAATTGTGGCGCGAGATGATTGCATGGACTTGCATTGAAGTCTGGGAAAGATGTTACTTTTTTGGTCAACTATAATGTTAGTAGTTGCATTTTTGTGAATGAAATATCTGAAGTTCAATCCTCTAATGTACTCTATGAATGATGGTGAATTTTGAAGACCTTGGAACTCAAGTACAAATTTATGAATGGAACATGTTCGATGTGATTTGTTGTTTCGATGAATGACAGCTTCGGAAGTTCTCTGTTTCCTCTGATCCATCTGGCTTCTTATTGTAGAACTGAAAAGTTTTCCGGAATTTTTTTAATGATGTTCAGTATTGGCAATGTGAAACTGTATTAAATTTCAATTATTTTTTGTAGGTCCTCGAAAGTTATTTAGCAAAGAAGAAAAGCTTCTGTTAAATAAGCGTGTTCCTGATCTAGCAATGGCCACCTCGGTAAGTTTTTTGTCTATCAAACTCAGATTTCAAGCAGTGCTCGATTAGCATTTTCTTTTAACTTGCAACTTGACATATCTGCTAATAACTTTAGGTGCTAACATACCGGTTAATTGAGGGTTGCAGACATCAGAAAGTTGCGATGGATATGGGGATAACTAATTAGAACAAATCAGTAATGAATACATTAGAAGGAAGGTGATGGTAGCCCTAATAGATAAGAAGATTAGAGAACTTCTGGTTGGGGTATGTGCATAAAGGACTTTTAGATGCCCCATTAACATGACAAGAATTGGAAAGAAACTAGTGAAAAGACATAATTTATTTAAACCTGAATGCAAACATGTGGTTTGACAAAGCATGACGATGAGGTATCATTTATATAGCCGACCTCATATGGTGGGATAGGCATAGTTTTTGTACTATGCTGTTCTGACTATCATCGCTGAGAAATGATTATGTTATCAGTTCTGTTTTGTGTATTGTTATTAATGTGGCACTTATTTGTCTTATTGGTCACTATTTTGTATGAACGCATGATGTATTACTCATCTTTCTCAGGGAAAGTGGCAACCCTTACATACTCTGGTTGCATCTGGAGAATTTTACCTCGTGAATGCTTTGTTAAAGCACAATGTTGACATAAATGTTACCGACAAGGTACCTTGGAGAACTGTTATTGCATTTCCCAGTTCTACTAATGTAGGTAGTTAACTCGTGGTTTGTTCCATGAACTTCTACATGCATTGTGTTTCACATTCTGTTTCTTTCAACAGGATGGGTTGACTGCAATTCACAAAGCAATACTTGGCAAAAAGCAGGCTGTTTTCAACTACCTATTGAGAGAGTCCATAAATCCATTTGTGCTTGACAACGTAAGCTATTTATATTTACGAAAAATATTCTGTTTTGTTCTAAGAGATTTTGTCTCCTTCTGTTGTTATGCTTAAGTAATAAGGGGTATGCTTTTGGTTCTGATTTGTAAGGAGAAAACTGAACTTGGGAACTTTTTATGTTGGTGATGCTGATTATTAACCTGTTGAAGTGAAATAACTTCCTTTAAGTCCAATAAAAACCTTAAAATTGACATGATTTGTATGATGTGTTTATTTTATATACTATCTTCCTCCTCTTTGCAGTTTCTTTATTTCTCATGTTGAAGTAAGAGAGTTTAAAATGACTGTTATGAGGCTTCAGTGTCACCTTGCCAGCAGTGAACACAGCTCTCAGTTCTGTTGTTTTTACATCAGAAATTCTACATTCTGTTCCCGTATGATGCTTAATTTTCCTTCTTTTTCCAAATTTATAATTGACAACAGGACGGAGCTACCTTGATGCATTATGCTGTTCGTACAGCATCGAGTCAGATGATAAAGATCCTTCTCTTGTATAATGTTGACATAAACCTCCAGGATAACGTATGGCTCATCATTACCTGAAGTGATAATAACCCTTTCTATGTTTCATGTAGCTCTATAAATTGGATTTGATGCTTATCTCTTCCTTTTTCAGGACGGTTGGACCCCTCTACATTTAGCTGTTCAATCTCGCAGAACAGATGTTGTGCGGCTTTTGTTAATTAAAGGTGCTGACAAGAGCTTAAGGAACAAGGTACCATTCCTTACTTGGTATATTGTGTTCTGGAAATATGAACGCTGTTATGTATGTGTCCGGGAAGGACCTTCATATTAATAGATTATCGACCGAGAAAGTATTACAATAGTCTATAGTTGAATCGTGCGAAAGCGCCTATCCCTTTGGTTTATGCAGCAAAGTTTCAATCTTTACTTTGATGTTTTGCAGGATGGTTTAACCCCTCTTGAACTCTGCCTTCATTTTGGTAGAGACACAAGGACTTACGAGCTAATCAAGCTACTTAAGCTGCTTCCAAAAACCCCTTCTGGATAGTATTACTCTACAGAGCAATTCTCACTGCGTCAGCTTCCTTACAATTTTTGTCTCCACAGCCCATTTGGCAGTGTATGATATGATATTATTATACAAGTCCAAATCAAAGTTTTTGGCAGGCATAGCATAGAATCTTTTGCTTTTGTACATATCAACCTAATCTTCCCAAACTGGGGAAAAATTCAAGAAACACTCACTTGTATTGTATTGTTTAGTTATATAGTACAATTAGAACTACATTACAATGTTCATTTTTAACAAATAAGAACATTAATAGAAAAATTAGACAGATTCAAGAAAATTATTCATATTAAACGATTTATTTATATTGGACTAACATTAATGGTACGAGTATATATTTTACTTATACAATATAATTTGCAGTATTTTATGGTTGATTACGTAAATTGTAGTGTACAGAGTTAAAGGGATGACTTGTGCCATACCCACTTAATTCATTGGGTGGAGAAAGTTGGATTGCTGCCAACCTCTTATCTCCACGTGCCTCAGTCTGCTGAGCATTTCTTTGTGTATTGCTAACAAACTAGGCACTCTTTTGGATACGTTATCCATGTCATTCTTTTATATCCCTATTGAAGTCATCTAACATAGTGGGATTCGGAATTTTTAGATAAATCATAATCTTCATCTTCTTAATTAAGATAAATTGCAAGTTGTTTCAATGGTGTTCCCTTCTTGGTGATACGATGTTATATTTATTTTGCGTGGATAAGTGGAAGGAACCATCATAATATCGTATAACAAGTGGACAAACAAACGCGGCCTTAACAGAAAACATCGTACTTTGAATTTAAACATTTGGGAGGGGTGACATTATCCAGTATCCGTCCTACTCGGGCGATGTAATTTTTTCAGGGATTCATCAATATTTTTCTTAAACCCACCAACCCACCTCAATCACTTGCAATTTTTCCAGCAAAAACTGAGATGTTTTCTGCCCTATCTGAAGTGGACGCAGCAATAGTAGTATATTGTTTCATTTTCTCTTTTTGATAATCACGCCAGCCGGGCGATTTATTGTTTTCGGACTATGATCGGAACCCAGCTGAATTTCCGGAGGGTTTCCGGTTTCGAAGCTTGTTCGAAGGATCAAATTAATTGCTGCCGTGCAATTTCGAGCAGACATTGTTATTCTTCGAGGGTTCAATTTTTGTGTTTTGGGCTCTCAAAATCTCGGAAATGCGGTTGTGTTTCTGGTTTTAACTGTGGGAAAATCAAGTCAAATTCATTGAGGATCTCGTGCAAGTCCTCTTTTGGGAGTTCCAATCATAAATCAGATGAAAGCGGCGACGAGAGCTTTGACAATGAAGAAGATGACGATGATTTCGTTGAGGCCGTCGTTCTCCTTTCAGGTCTGTCTTTTTCTTTCTCATGAAACCAAGGGAAAGGAAAAATACCAAAAAAAAAGAGTTCTTTTTAGTTTTGGGCAGACTTTAATTTTGGAAGCTTGTGATATTTCTATGTAATAATACGGAGAATATTTGAGTGGGATTAATGTGTATATTGTATTAAAGTTAAACTCTTTAACGAGAGCTGATACTAACAGAATCTATGTAGAGTCTGCTCTTATTGTGGTATTGAAACTCATAGTTTGCTTAAAGTTCATGACTTCTTTCTTCTCCATGATTTGGGTGGTAGTAGAGATGGCTATGTTCTTTAATTTTCAATCATTTAGACTGAGCTTTAAGGGGCTCTGTCAACCTACACTGGGGTATATATGGGATAGAGTGATCCAAATAACTGATATTATCCACAAAGAAACCATCTGAAACTTATAAGGAAATGCAAATTTAGAGCTTGTTTTTGTAATGCACTTTGCAGAGGTGTTAATCATGCGAGTTAGAACAGTTTGATCCTCTCATATTTATGTCTCTTTCAAGATGCTTTTTCAAGTTGAATTTATGATGTTACACTTTTAAGTCGTCCTGTTCACAAATCAAAGTTGAATGGACTGTCCTATGCATTTGGTGCAGAAAGTATTAGCCACCATCGAATGCGTACGCGTGGTTTTAAAGAAGAGACCAAATGGCAATCATCTATCCACTTGAGGCCCTTTTCTTTTCAAACAGCAGATCCTAGATCTCATTTTCATTCTATAGGTTCAGGTTTTCTTCGACGCTTTCAGAATCCTACCATTTTTCTTAAGATTTCTTGCGATGGGGATTTCGTGTTGCCAATTGTTGTGGGTATATTTTCTAATTTTTGTGTAGTTAATTGTAATTGTTAGATCTTCATGCAGCAACATGAGTGATCTTTAACGTGTGTTGTGTCCTGCACCAGGTGAAAGTGCAATCGAGAAACTCATAGGTTCCTTTCATGAGGATGATAGTGGGGTAATCTTGCTAGCTCTTAAAGGACCTCTTTTGACTTCTTTTGCTTCTTACTGAATAATTAACATCCTACAGGACTGCCCAAACCAATTCCAATTTGTGAGGAATCTAATGGAGGAGTTTGGCTATGAAGTGAGTACATAGTTATTCATCTCCTGTATTTAAGATAGGATTAGGTATTGATAGGCCTGTGTTGTTTACTTTGATGGCTTCAGCTTTTGTAATCAGACATATCATTCACAGGCAGGTAAGTAAATTCTGTTTGACCATTAAATTAATTAGTTGCTGGAAAAATCACACATAAGCTAATCAAAGCCAAATTCTTAGGGGTACTGTTGCCATATGATTTGTAAAGATATTGTATTTTCTGAATGGATACCTTGCTGAAAAGGGTTTGCTACTGTGTGCCTGACCACAATACTCCTCCTTCATTCCTCTCCTCCTAAAAAGGGGGAACAAAGCAAAAGAATAAATTGAAATTTGACGCGAAGGGAGGGAGGGAAAGTTCTTCTCTTGATATATAATTTTCTTAACTATCCAGGCCTTCAACTCCATTCCTCGGGGTTTTCATTTTGGCAAATAGCATCCTTTACCCAATCTTGCCCTCATTGAGTACTTTGCCACTTTATGGTAGGGGCAGGTGAATATAGCATCCCACTGTGTTGGCAGCTTTCAAATTTATCACTATTCCTTCCTTTTCGTGTCTTAAGCGAAAACGTATGCTAAAATCTGATCTATCCTGTATTTGTTTTAGTACTACTAAACGTTTGACAAATCCTGTATTTGGTTTCAGGTCAAGATGGTCAGGATTACAGAAAGAGTAGTCAATACATACGTATCAAGGATATTTTTTCACAAGGTATGTGGAATTTGTGTTGCAGATTTTTGCAAAGGGAATAACAATGGTTACCGGTCATGCCATTGAAGTGATCTTTTTATTATGATAATTTTGTAGCCAGGGGACAAGAACATCTTAAGTGTTGATGCACGTCCGTCGGATTCCATAAATGTTGCTCAGAGATGCAAGGTAATTTATTTGTCTTTGGTTGGGTTTGCATTGCTACTCTCTCTTTGACATGCAAGGAATGACTTCAATTAATTCTTCGGGCCTTACACTGAACATCTTTCGAAATAGATGAGGTTGTTATCCAAGTTAAATATGCAATTTGGAGTCTATTTTTCTCAGTAATAAACAGAAGAATAAGGAGACTTTTGATCAGTACGAGTGTAATTTTAACCCTTTTTTCCTGAAAAATGGACATGTGTTGGAATTAACAGTTGGCTTTTGAGATGGAGTATTTGTGCATTCCAAGAAAATGCTGCTCTTTGCCTTCTAAAATTCAGTTGCGATCACTTTCCAACTGCTCTTCTAATTGGGAAACAGAAAGGTTCTGTTTTTGTTGTCTGAGATTGGCCCCCTTTGATTCATCCGCTGCATTTTTTCACTTCTCCTTTATATGATCACCTTTTGATAGTGACATATTTCATATCTTCAAAGAATTACCATTTGTATTGTTCTTTCCTGTGAAGATGATCAACAATGCTGTATTACTGTATTGTTTCTCTTGTTGTCACATCTTTAGAGATCATATATTTGGGATTAACTTACAGAGGAAATGAAATGCAGGCCCCTATATATGTAAATAAAGAGATTGTGTTGGCAGATGCAACAAGAATTTCATATGGACTGGGGAAAATGAGCAGAAAAACTGTGTATGATGTAGTTCTGGACAGGTTGGCAACTTTCTTGTTACAGAAGGCGACCTGCCTCTTCCTAGGTTAAGTGGAAAATGGTTGCTCTAACCTTAAACTACATTGGCTGCAGTGCTGCAGATGTTCCAGATTTACTTTCTGATGAACTCAATATGGTGAGGAACATGAAATTGGCTGCCGAGGAGGAAAGATATAGCGATGCAGGTACCCCAGGAACTATGTAACTATTCTCATTATATGTATAATTATGGACAGATATCATATTGTTGGCATTTCTTATAACTTCCATACCTGTTTGCTTATTCTTGAAGCCATGTGGAGAGACAAACTCAGGAAGCTTCGCGAAACGAAGTAAGGGATTTAGGCCATTCTTTTCTGAGGTATAATTGCCATTACTTATGAAACTGTTATCTCAAAAACTGACAAAATAAGCAGGAGATAACGTTTGTTTTCATTCTGCCATTGACAGAAAATGATGTTTGTACAGAAAGATGTTGTAAGATATCTTGTCTGACTGCCCTTGAATGTTCTGAGAGACAGACAGGGACCATGGTTGAGGAAATTTCCGAGGAATAAGTTCATTTAAGGCTACAGCATACCAGATAGTAGGACATTGTGTGTACAGATGTGGAATGCAGCCATTCTTGTATCGTGTTCATAGCCCAGAAAGCTGTACTGTAACTCAATCTTCTTGAGAGGATCATAACTTAACTTTACAGTCCAGAAATTTACAGTAAAATGGGGGAAGCCACTTCACTTGGAGTGTTCATTTGCTGATGAATGCTTTCTTAATTTGCCTATTTCACCATTAATTTTGTCGTACAATCCTGTCTTCATCTAAGAACTTGGTTGCCTGAACCCGCTTGGCTATATTGTTTAACAAACTGAAAAAGTGGAAAGAAACCGAGGAATCCATGACTGAAATTGGGGCAAGTTGTTGCCGGAGTTTGATTCATTAACCGCGTCGGCAGAACGAGGGGATTTTCGGGGTCATGTTGAACCGGAGAGGGGGAGGATGCCGCTCTCCATCGCCCCACAAAGCATAAGCTTCCTCTCCATGAACAGCATCATCCCCAATCTCAAGTGCTTCTTCATCCATCCGTAGATCCACAATACGATTAACCAAAATGCAGATCAAGCTCGTGATCACAACATTCCAGACAGTTATGAATGCTGCCCCTCCAATCTGGTACAGTACCTGGTACAACCCATCTAATTTCTTCCCCTCAATAAAGCCATAGATCAATCCAGGACCATAACTGATGCGAGTGTTTCTGCCATAGAAGTCTTTCAAAAGCTTTGGATTTGCAAAAATGCCTGAGAGAAGCCCACCCAGAGCGCCAGCCACTGCGTGGGTATGAAAAACACCCAATGTATCATCAACCTTCTGGAAAAAAACCGATTTCTTGTGCAAAACCATCATGGTGTACCATGGTATTGATCCAGACAATGATCCCATTAGCATTGCTGCCCAGGTGTCCACGATTCCTGCCCAAAAAAAAATCAAGAACCTCCTCTTATTACAACTCTTGATGAATATGGAAACAGCATTTATTGTTTTTTTTTTTTTTTTTTTTGTAGTTCAGAAACAAACCTGCAGCAGGGGTGATGCAAACGAGCCCAGTGATCATTCCCTGAACAGCCCCAATCACAGAGCTTTTCTTGTAATAGATCATATCCATGGATAGCCATACCAGGACGCTGGTAGCTGTGCAGAGATGCGTATTTAGAATAGCAAGCGAGGTAATAAGACCGGCGGCGAGTGGCGATCCGCCATTGAAACCACTCCATCCCATCCACAAGAATCCGGCGCCTCCCAGTACGTGGATTATGTTGTTTGGTGGAAAATGTTGTCGATCATTTGAATTCCTTGGCCCTACCTAGCAATCATCCCAAACGATTTCAATTAACAGAAAATAAAAACAATCAAACATTGAATTCAGGCAAAATTCTAAGAAGAAAGATTACCCAGTAAGCAGCAGTGAAACCAGCCACCCCAGAAGACAAATGAATAACATAGCCACCAGAGAAGTCGATAATTCCTCGAGTTTCAAGAAATCCACCGCCCCAAATGGTATGAGCACCTATTGTATAAGAAAACGTCAACCATAGTGGAACAAACAAGATCCAAGCATGGAAATTCATCCTGCCAAGCAAAGAACCCGCCAGCAGAATCACAGTTATGGCAGCAAAAGCAAATTGGTAGAACACATAGTCTGCATTCGGCAAGAAATATTCTTGGTATTGGCTCAACAAAAACTTCTCGTTCGTGGCCTCTTCGGGTTTGCCTAAAATGCCGCTTATATCCGTCCCGAAAGACATACGATGACCCCAAAGTACCCAACAAATCAAGACAGCGGCAAAGGCATAAAGGGCCATGAAAGCAGAATTCACAGCCCATTTTTTCTTAACCATACTGCCATACAATATTACAAGCCCTGGAACACTCTGAAGCCCCACCATGGCTGCTGCTGTTAGCTGCCAGGCATTGTCTGCAGTGTTGAGCCATGGCGGATTAGGCTCGTCTGGTTTGAGCCCAGGTGGGAGCGCTGTGAAATTATCCAATGCCATTATTCTGGATGGAAGAAAGCAAGAAAGAAAGAAATGATTGAAATTCCTTACTTGCATGGTGGCCTTGAACTATATACTAATATATTAAGGCAGCAAATAAGATTAAGCATAGCATTGTAATGATCTAAGGTTTCTGAAGTTTTCTGTCGGTTCTTAACTTCTCAAATCTCTCTAGATTCCCTTTAAATAATGCCACAAAATTATTTTTTTGAGATAAGAGAATTGTTGATTAAATGATGTCAAGATCAAGCCTTTTTTGAGACTCATTTGAGAATTCGCTACAAGAATTGCCTTGCTAGCAAGGTTGCTGTCTGTCAGCCGTCTCCTGTGTTCAAAGTAGGGTAGATTATCATTACATCAAGATGGAGGTGTCTAAATATCACTGTTATTTTCATAGATTCCGAAGAATTCGATGCATTAATTGCAGCTGGCTGTTTTTAACTTGAAAGAATTTCACAGAATCCTGAGAAAAACCATATTGGTTTTGCTGCAGAAAGTTCCAAGGAGACGGACAGATCGAGAAGGTGGCAATGCAAGAAAAAGACCATTTCAAACGCAGGTTAAGAGTACTGGTATTTTATAATCAATCAAAGTGCAGCACAGCCAGCTATCTCATCATCAACCAATCAAAAAAGAAGAGCGAAGCAAGATATATTGTTCATATTTACAAGAAACGGGGAGGAGTTTTCAATTGAATCTGATCTTCAAAGACAAAACAACCGAACCAATCAATCAAATCTTGCTGAATCTATGCCAAAAGATGAGCATAATAACGCATCTTCTAATGATATAAAATCTGGATCTTTGCTCTCTTATGATGGGAAAACATGATCTGGCCCTTTGAGCCGATGCTGCAGAAGATGATGGCGGCTTATTCCTTTTTGCATGATTTCCACTTCTGGTGCTGCAACTGCTACAAATCCTCTTTTTCACCTGGGAACAATTGATCGTAGAAACACATTGACCCATCTTAAAAAAATGGGATCTTTTTCTTCCTCTAAGAACTCAAAAACCCAAGAAGAAAACAGCCAAAAACTTGCGGCGGCTTTCAGAAATAAACCCTCTTAAAATGATACTACTACTCCAATCTGTCAAGTCAAACCTCTTCTTCAACAACCCTTTTTATTCAAAGCTGTGAATTGAAAACCCAATTCTTCTACAATTTGACTTCCTCTAAGGGAATCTGCGATTTTTCAGGATTTCTTAGATTTGACCGTTTTCTCTCGGCCGGTGATCCTAGTCAACCCAGATTATTATTCTGGGCTGGTTATGGCCTTTGGGAATCAGGATTATTAAGAGTTATACTGTATCTGGTTACGTTACCTGTGCTATTCGGTGTTCATATTGCTTACGAAACAATTGGCAACCTGGAATTCGACCATGGATTCGGCCTAAACCTCGGGCCATGTCTTTGTTTGGAAATTCAATTTTAACTTGCCTAATTGTTCTTGTTTTGTGACAAATACCAAACGCGGTTCAAGTATTCTGCTCGGTTTCTTTTCTTTCCTTTTTCTGGGTGGAAACAGATTGGCATTCGACGTCTTACTTTCTTCATCTTAAATTGACTGCGTAATGAATAAATTGTTAATTATAGCTTAAGAATGAGAGGTTAGAACGATTCGATTATTATTTTACAAAGAATAATTATTTTATGGTTTATAATTTTTTTAATGAAATAATAATGAGTTTACTCTAATAAATTTATAGAAATTGTTGATACAATTGAAGAAGGTGACACAATTTTGCAGATAAATAAAATTGAAAAAGTTAAGTTAAAGTAGAAAATGTTTACGTATCTTTTCTTCTATCCCATTTTTCCTCTAATTCCTTATTTTTAAATTATTTTCATACAAATTATTATCTATTACTATATTTTTATTCTTATCATCTCATTTAATTTTCAATACTTTGAAATTATATTACAATTCCATCTTCTCATTTTCACACAAATCATTATATTTTTGTTATTTATCTTCTCCTTAAATATAAATGATTGATAATCCTATATTTTTGTTCATATTATATAATCATCTTTCACAAAATGAAATTATCGTTCAACTATATTAAAATAATTTTAAATAATAATTATTACATTATTACACACCACATAATGAATGAATTGTGTGTAGATGGCCATGAAATGAGGATGAAGCGTCCATTTTATCATTAAAAAAAATAAATATAGCATATTTTTCTTATTTACCATTATTTTCTTTTATAAATGAGATAGCAAGATGGTAATTTTTTATTTTTTGTATACAAATTAATTCGAATTCAAAATCACATCCTCATGTATAGCAAGATAGTAATTTAGAAGGCCAGAAATTAAAAAAATATCATATTTACACGTAACCAGGGGGGGGGGGGTATGTAAATTATATTAGCAATAAATAAGATGAAAATTGGAATAGTGAGAGAGAGAGAGAGAGAGAGAGAGAGAGAGAGAGAGAGAGAGAGAGAGAGGGGCAATGAAGAATGGGGGGTTGATTCACCAGCCCACATTGAAATTGAAATGAATAAACCCACTGCCTGCATTAAATCCATCTTCATATCAAATGCATCACCATTTTCACGTATAAACCCCCCCATCTACCCTTTTCACGCCATGGGACCGACCGGAGGAGCCACCACCGGAAGAACAGGGGAGCACAGTAAACACAACTCCTGAGCGTTTGATTCCCTTCCCTGGGTGGGAGGGGAGGGGAGGGGAGGGGAGGGGGGTTAGTTTGGCAATAAATGAGTTGTGGGCTATGGTGGCTTCTTCTCTCTCATCTCTAAGACTGCTTCTTCTCATAATAATGGCAGATTCCCTTCATTTATGGCTCTCCTGCTAACCCTCTGCTTCAGTATCGCCATCACGGCCGTTCCCTTTTCCTTCTTCCTTTCTTACTTTCCTGTTCCCTCAATTTCATATTATCAATAGTTTTTTACCGGACACGGAACAATAAATTGTTACAACTTCACAAATTTTAATTATACCCATATTTAATCTATTTATTAATAGTAATATTGCAATTTAAAGTACTATTAATTAATGAAAAATAAATAGGTAAAAATAATTACTTGTTTGTTAAGATGAAATTGATAGGCACGCTGCTCTTAGGAAGCAGAAGCATTACTAGAGTCCAACTGGTACCTTAAAAAGAAAAATAAATGCGTAATTCAACTCCCAATTTCTATTTAAGAGACTCTTTATATTTTGACATGTTTTCTACTAATTAATATATTTTGAATGTTTCCCTAATTAATATCAAATGGAGGGAGTAATCATTTTCCATCTCCATCTCCCACCTGTTTTGTGTTTTATGGGGGTAAGGATGGCACAATCTTAATGTGTATTTAAAGATCCAAATCAATTTTTGTTTCAGTGTTACGTTATGAATTTTATAAGTTATTTTGTATCATGTTCGAACGTTATAATATTTTTTTATTTATAATTTAAAAATATATAAATTTCCACAAGTTGTTCTTAGAACCAAAACATATGCCTTGATCCCAAAAAATGTCATTTTCATTTTCGTATTATGACATTTAATTTTGTACGTTAGATTTGTGCACGTCACAATTACCATACCCCTAATTACCACATACATAAATTAATCCTTCCACTCCAAGTTTGAGATTGGAAGACTAAACCATCCTCTAATATTCTTATTCTACAATTTTGGCTTGCCATTGGCAATCATCATTCCCGTTTCATACCAAATGCAAAGAAAAGGGAAAAGAAAAACATTTCGTACCGAAACTAAAATTAAGTTAATGTCGGTCCCAAAAAAGGGAGCCAATTATTTTATATATTTTTTAAAGAAAATAGAAAGGACATTTTGGACCATATCAGCCTATCAAATACTGGTGGGGTTAGGTGACTTAACCACAAGAAAAAACATTAGTATGATGATTGGTGACTGACTCATTATATTTTAAGCCCATTTTTGCTTTATATCATATCTTAATACTCTCACTACTAATTACCAAAAATCACTCCAACTATTTATTACTCATTTTCTAACCAATCCCACAAGAAAAGGTAAAGTAGACCCCTAATGACGTGCTTCTTTCCAACCCATTTTTACCTCTTTTGGTACTACCCATTCATTCTTGATTTATATCGTCACCAAAATCTCTCCCAAAATCAAACCAAACCAAATCGTCCCCGTTTGTGTTATCCAAAATAAAAGATAACCTTTATTGTCGTGTCAAAATTTATCGGTAAGAATCGAAGCGGCAAGTGTACAAAAATATATAGCCTTGGATGCGGGCTTTTGGCATTTTCAACAGTGCACAAGAAATGAAAGTCTCCACCCAACGCAAGAAATCAATTATCTCTCTGATTAGCATCATATATTATGCGGTGCTTTATGGCGTTTGCAGTTTCTTTGTTGTTTTTTTTTTTTTTTTCTCCCTCTTTAACTGGGTTCGGTGGCGTGGTGTGTGTGACTGTGTGACTGTGTGAAAGAGAAGGAGAGGACTGGGGTGGGGAGGATGGGCAGGGAGGGAGAAGAGGAGAATAATGGGATTAAATGCAGTGACCAGTCTTTCTGCTTTGGTAGTAGCGGTTTTAAATGCTGTTTCTGCACACCCGGCCCCAACCCAAAAACCTTTTCTTTTTTTTCTTTTTTTTTTTTTTCTTTTTTTGTTTGGGTGACTCCTTCCTTCCTTAAATTTACATCGCCAGACATTCTCACCCTCCAACTAGCATCTATTCTTCATCTTCCTCCGAGGTTTTCTTCCATTTTCCTCCATGTGGGCAGGCCTGAACAAACTGGAGGAGGATTTGAAGTATTTGAGGATGATTTTGATATGCATGAAAACCGAATTATGATATTGGCCTGGTTCACTCAGAATTGCGATGATTATTCGATCTGATTGAGCCGTGCCAATATCTAAATTCGTTTTCATTTGTGACATTTGACAAACGCATCAATTCATAATTTGATCAATCATCATCTGATCATCATCCATCCATCCAGGTATATATAGTTGTTCTTCTTGACCTTTGTAGTACTGTACTCTTTCTTCAGTGCAGTATTACTTCAGCTAATTGAAGGTTTGTGCTATATCCGTGTGGTTGTTTGTTTGTTTGTGTTCCAAGCTTTTCTGCATTCTGTTTTTGTTTTGGATCCCTTTCTGGTAACCCAACACATATTGAATGATCTTCATAAATACAAAATTTGGGGAATGGAATGATCATGATGATGCAGTTTCATTACTGTTATTACTAATTTGGGTCTTTAAAATCCGAAATTGTTACACTAATTTAGGTCATTTCTTTCGAGATTTTGTTTGGGTAGTGTTGGAGTCATGAAATTCTTCATTTCATTCCATACGAGAGAATCAATATTCTTCAAATACAAGGGAAATGGGTTTTGTCTTTCCTTTTTTAAATGGCCCAATAAATGTAAAAATTATTTTTTATAAAAAATGTGATAAACGTGTGCATAAAGATTTGGGGGTTTGAAGACGATGCATATAATATTACGATTCAGGAGGTGATTCAACACGCACGCAGATTGCTGCAGAATATGATTCAACACACAGCTAATGCAGCTTCATCTTGCCCTACCTTACCTGAAGAAATCATTACATATGAATGATGCCCACATCTTAAAGCAACCATTTTTTTCTAAGCTATTTTCTGCCAAACTATGCTTGAATATTCAAGAATGTGATATAGGTATTGATCCCTCTATGTCTTAAAAAATGCATAGAGTATTTTCTTGTTTCTTGGAGGAAAAGAAGTTCAATCTTGTTTCTTGGAAAAAAAAGAGTTCAATTTTGTTTCTAAATTTATGGAACTACTTTAAGATTACGATGAATTATTTTGGAATAATAATCTTATTCATTAATTTATTTTATCTCATTTGAGGGGATCCCAATGTTGATCGTGTTCTCATACTACTTTTACTTGTATATAATTAATGAATTATGTTATAATCACAATAAAAGGAGAATAATGGTAAAAGTGAGGGGAGTAAAAAAAATCCTCACTCAAAATTATGAGTTATATTTGAAATAATATTAAAATAGCTCTTCTCCTTCCTTTTACAAAAATAAAAAGAAAATTGAATGTTGGTATATGTCATCCATTTAGTTGTTTTATTATAATATAAATTATTTTAGTTACTAGAGTTAAAAGTTATATATATATATATATAATTTAGGATTAGATAATAGCAAAGAAGGAGCTGAGCAACTGATTCACGCATTTTTTATTTTTTTTTCAGTTAATTCCTATCTTGACTTTTTTTCAATTTCTTTTAATTTTTAATTAGTTAATCTTATAGTACACTTGGTCCATTTGTTACCAACGGCCCACGGTCGAGAAGCGTCGGCCAACTCAAGAAGTTAATTCCTGGGCCACAACTGAAATTAATTGTAAATAGAAGTTTGTTTAAGTACTTAATTCCGAACCCACGGTGGGTTAGAAGACCGTTATTATAAAGGCCATTGTGGGCTGAATAAATGGATCATAAAAAGGATGATTGAGAGCATGCAGTTATATATTGGAGAAAATATATAAATTCTAACTGCCGACTTAATATTCTGTGACTTCACCTTTTGGCAATATTTTCCATATTTATTTTCGTGCCACTTTGACTTTACTTCCATGGAATTCGAGCATATCCTCCTCCCTACTATTACTATATGACCATTTGTTGTGGTAATATTAAAACTAATACCGATAACTTATTCTTATAGGTTTTGATTTTTTATTCCAACTTTCCGAATATAGTCAAGGAAGTTAAAAAGATATTTCTCCTTCAAATCTTATACTAACTAATCTAATTTTTACAAATAGTTATGACAGAAATTCGATTATTAAAAAAGAAAAAAACTTAACACATTTAAATATTGTTTTTAAATTTGATTGACTGCAACTGCTATAAACATATTTCATTAGAATTTTTATATTACAATTGATATACTTTTCAGTTGTATTTGGTACATTCTCGTGTTTTAAGAAATTGTGTATATATTTGATGAAATATTTAATATTATATTTATTATGAGTATTTGATGTAATGTTTATTATTATATCTATTATTATTAGTATATTTCTTTATATATAGTACAATAGAAGGAAAGGATTTTGGATAGAGAGGGACAGGCAACGGTTTTAATTTGCCGCTTACAATGAAGATGAAGTGATTTAATGATTTGTTGTAGGAATTAGCATTGGATTTTGCTTCCACTTTCTTCTTAATAATATATTATATAATATAAATAATACTAGTGTATTTAGAAGAGTCTGAGACGGCGAGAATATGTACATCTTTTTTCCTTATTTTTTTGGTTTACTTTATACACATCGATCTGATCCAATTGGTGGTGTGAATTCCAGCGCAGCCTTTTGCAGATTGGTCTGCGAATCGCAATGGTGAATGAATGAAGGCAGATCCAAACAATCAAAGATGATTATCAACTTTTTATACTATTCTTACCAATTCTTTACTTCCTAATTCAACTAGTATTTTAATATCCATTACCTAAAAAAGGCATTTTCAACGAATATTCCACTTGCTTAAATAATCATTCACTATTTTATTCACATATATATATATTATTATTTAATAATTTTAGTTTCAGAACCCATAGTAACGCCCTCTTGTACTAATTTATTTTGTTTACGTTAGCAAAAATAACTATTTTCGGACACATATTTGATGGGCTATTAAACAAATAAAAACCCACTTCTCAAAAATCGATTTTTTTAATACTACTAACCCTCCTATGTCTTAGATGAGTTCTTGGGATGGATTATAAAATGGTTTAGCTCCATGATTATGCCAGTCGTTTTGGGTAATGATCTAATTGCCTTTTTGTTACCGTTAACAAAAATTATTCACATTCACTGTGAAATGGAATAAGATTATTATTAATATTCCCTCCCATAAAATATTGTTAATATTATAAATTAAGTTAAAATTGTTGTAGTACAAATTAAATAAGTACTACTTTTGCCCTTTTACTCCTTAAACAAATACCCCTAAAAGATGAATGCTTTATTCCAATGAAGGGCCTAGGGTTTGTGGACTGATTCCTCTTAAATTTTATAGTATTACTACCAATGAAATGTAACAACATCCATATATTGGAACAAATGCCTTCTGTCTCCTGCTTTTACCATGCTCTACTATCAATCATTCTGGAATAAATAAATAATCATAATCATAATAATAATATAATTTAGTGTTAAATTTAGTTCTAAATATTTGATACTCGATAAATTTAGTTATAAATTTTGTTAGTAATAAATTTTTAAACACTTATCGGTTGAATTATAATTTTTACAAATCTTTATTCTATGTAGACGTCATTTAATTAATATATTTTATATTACGTAGACTAACACGTCATCTGAACCTCATTTATAATTTGTAGCTAAATTAAACATTTGTTGACTGATAAATTTTTATACCTACATTTGATATTAAAGTATATTTTAGAGATTATTTCTATATTTTTTTATACACAACACTTTTTATTTATATGTTAAGATTTGATTTGTAACGCTGATATTAAGAGAAACTAAAATTTGGCTTAATTTTATTAAATGGTATTTATTTATGATAAAAATCAAAATTTTAATTTTTTTTAAAAAGAAGAAAACTCCTCTGACTAGGAAGGAAGATACGAATCTGTTTCCTTACTCTTAGCGTCCGAGAGTTATTTTGCGGAAAATAATGAAAGTCTAAGGTCAGTTGGGCTGGCCGGCCGTCAAGGGGAGTTGAAGGTTATTCATAGTTAAACATTTCCTTTTTTCCGCATTTCTTATTTTTTCAAAATAATTTAAAAAAAAAAAAATCCCGTAAACATGACCTATGTTTTTTGTATTAAAAGAATTTAAAAAATACGTATATAATTAATGGCTAAAGGATAAACTCGTCGTGGTAGGTCCAGGCCAGCCTTGGAACCGGGGGGACAGCCACGTCATCCAACCACGCTAACTCAATAAAAAGCGCACCCAAAATTAAAGCAATTCTAGCCACCTTCAACTCAAACCTATTTGCTATTTGCTATTACTACTACAGTAGTACTATGTGGTTCCTTTATCTCTGTACTCTCCTCCCTGCCTCCTCTTCCTCTTTATCCATTTGCTCTTCGTTTTTTTAATCTTTTTTTGGATCAAATCCGATGATTATATATGTTGTTAATTGATTTCTTCATAACCATGGCACGGGGAAGATAGAGTGGTTTTCAACTTCTAATTTTTCGAATTTTTGTTTAGCATTAATTATCTCCTTTTTAATTTAATCATGGCGATGGATGACAACGAAAGCTGCGGCAGCCGCGCTGTGGAAACTGCCTCGCCCAAGCAGACCCGCCAGGATAGGCTTCGGCTTGAAGTTTACAACGAAGTATTGAACCGACTCCAGGATTTGGATCGCGAGGAGGTTCGACTCCCTGGTTTCGAAGACGAGCTATGGCTGCATTTTAATCGTCTCCCTGCTCGGTTCGTTCCTTAAACCCTAGTATCTTCTCTACTTTCTTGGGGGTTTTTCTTTTTTTCATACCGACCTAATGTTTGTATAAGTTTTGTGTCATGCATGCATTGAACTGCTGTTCTCACATGAAGCTGCATGTGTCTATGTATATATTTTCAATTTGGTGTTTTTTTTGGGTTTTGTGTCTTTTATGTGCGTGTTTACTTGTTTGTTAGAGTCTTGATTCTAAAATCTATTTATTTGTAAATTTTTTCTAAGTATGGATTCAGAGTCCTCTGTCTTTGACAGGTATGCAATGGATGTCAATGTGGAGCGTGCAGAAGATGTGCTGACTCATAAGAGATTATTGGATCTGGCTCAGGATCCTAATAACAGACCTGCCTTTGATGTTCGCCCTGTTAAGGTATTCAGTTGAAATTAGTGTTTCTGGAATTCTTCGGTGGTAGTGAGTCGAGTCAATACTTAGTTACCAGAACTTAGTTGTATCCTTCTTGCATTGAAAGAAGGGGACTTTGATATACTGTTGCATCTCGAAAAGATTTCAACTTTACCTTTACTCAAAAATTTAATGGTCCATTTCTTGATTGTGTTTGGCTTGAAACCTTTTACATGTAAATGGTATGCAGGTTCACCCTTTGTCGATTGAGAATGAAGCAGAAGTTGTTCATACAGATTCTTCTACTACAGAAGATGCTCTAAGTAATTTTAATGAGTCCATCCAACGGGGGTACTAAATTCTTCAAATTTGATGTAGTTTGTTCTGTTCCTGAACTTATTATGAAATTTTGTTCTCATTATACCTTTTGGCTGATGGTGCAACATCTTCTCCCCAGAACCCATGGACCTCCTACATTTGGTTCATCATCTAATCTCGAGGCCCTTGGTCTTCAAGCTAATGGAACGCTTGTCGGTGATGTGGAAAGTGATGTTACTTCAATTTTTGAAACCTCTAGGTAAAAAGATAATGGCATTCTACTCCTATTGTTGTTAGTTCATAAAACAGTTGGTGCGGGAGTAGACACATGTTTTGTTTCTCCAGAACATAATTCCATTATGCTATTCTTTTTATATTGAAGTTGAACTCTCTGGTGATCGATTATTCTGCAGGCCCATGCATGAGATCACTTTCTCAGCAATTGACAAACCAAAGCTACTTAGTCAGGTGGTAGAATATAGATGTATATATATATATATATATATATATATATTTTTTTTTTCTGTACCTTGAATTGTTAATAGTTCAACTTTTGGGAAACATAGTATAAAAAGAAGTTTCAGAATGATAACTTATATCTATGTAAATCTGGATACCTCCTACTAAGTTTAGGGCCAGATTGCTTATGATGGCAAGGTTGGATGAACTTATGAAACCTGCGGCTCTCCGGGGCCTTTTCTCCACATCATTTTCATAAATGTGTATTCCGTGATTTCAGAAAATGTAACTATCTTGATTTCAAATATGCAGCTGACATCATTAGTTTCTGAGATGGGCCTGAACATTGTAGAAGCCCATGCATTCTCAACTATTGATGGGTTCTCATTGGATGTTTTTGTTGTAGCTGGGTGGCCTTATGAGGTAATGATATTTTTACGGTCCCTTCCAACAATCTGAATTCTTTCTTCTGAAAGCTATAATTGTCATGCTTGTGCGAGTTGAACACAACTCATTGTCTACACCGTAGTCTGTTGAAGCTTCTCCTTTTAGTTGATTTTTGTGGTGAGATCTGTTCATTGACATGGGACATATTATCTTTCTGCACACTGAGTGTCTCCTTGTGGTAATAAAGAAACTTAGCTCAAATTCCCATTCTTTGTTGCAACAATTATGGGCATGATTTCTCCATCTCCACTCTTCTTTGTATTGACTGTTCACTTATTTACTTGTTGATTCTCGATCTACAGGAAACTGAGTTGCTTAAAAGCAAGCTGAAAAAGGAAATTATGGCAAAGGTAAACCTTTGTTAATTTTCTGATTGTGCATGTAAAAGGACAGTCTTTTTAAGCTGATGCAAAAGTGATCTCGTGATTTTGTGGCAACAGCGCCTTTCAACTGAACAACTTACCCCATCAACTTTCACTGACAACGAGAAAAAGGGAAACACATCCATCACTGAATATGTACAAATACCGACTGACGAGACTGATGTCTGGGAGATTGATGTCCACCAGTTGAAATTTGGGAATAGGATTGCATCTGGAGCTTTTGGTGATTTGTAAGAGATGAAAGCACTTTTTTCTCTCTTTTTGTGCTTGTGATAGTAGGTCTTATCATCTCATGTTTGCAGGTACAAAGGCAGCTATTGCAGCCAAGAAGTGGCCATAAAAGTCCTCAAACCTGAGAGAGTAAATATGGATATGTTGAATGAATTCTCTCAGGAAGTTTTCATCATGAGGTTTGTCAAATTCGTTTCATGTTTTTTGATGAGCTAGTTCTTGCCTTTGCATAACTCCTAGGAGTTTATCATGGACTAATTTGAAATTGATGTCTCTTGAGTTCTTTTATTCTCTCTGTATTGTAATTTGTTTATTCTCTTCAGGAAAATTCGACATAAGAATGTAGTTCAGTTCTTAGGCGCATGTACAAGACCTCCAAACCTCTGCATTGTAACAGGTAAGTTGTATTGGGTTCCCATGGATATCCCTGGTTTTTTATGTTTCGAAGTTGACATGTCATATGACTCTTATCTCCATTGCTAAAGTCTATGTTTTTAAAATATACATCAAAATCAAATAAATGAAATATAATGCATCAATGCTCCCTCCTTCTACATGGCTAAGTTATCAAATGCTAACATGTGGTTTTCTTAGATGTAGAGTTGAGTGATATTTAGAAAATATGCATAGTAGTTAGTTACCCAATGCTTCTCTGTGCTGGCTTTTTGATAGTTTTGGTTATTGACAGAGTTCATGGCCAAAGGAAGTGTGTACAATTTCCTACATAAACAAAATGGAGTTTTTAAGCTTTCTACCGTACTGAAAGTGGCCGTGGATGTTTGTAAAGGGATGAACTATTTGCACCAGAATAATATAATCCATCGCGATCTCAAGACTGCCAATCTTCTAATGGATGAACATGAAGTAAGGGGCCTGTATGCTGGGTGCATGCTACTTTCATTGTCTGTTTCTTTATGATAATGTTAAGGAATTGTTCTGATTGAGTTTCTATTGCAATTGGTAAGGGCTTCTTAAGTCGAAATCGGAAGTATAGTTGATATGACTATTGTTTGAAGAAAGTCATTACAAATAGTGATATTGCCTTCCAGTGAAGCTCTTATGTCTGAGTTCCACTTTAGCTTGCCGTTTATGTAATTGACACTCTTTTAAAACCAGACTGTTTTATGCAGATAGTGAAGGTCGCCGATTTTGGAGTTGCCAGAGTGGTTTCTCAGACTGGAGTTATGACAGCAGAAACTGGTACATATAGGTGGATGGCTCCTGAGGTATACAACTTACGATAGATTAGGTGCAAATATTTCAAATTCGTCAACAAATTAGTTTTTTTTTTTTTTTCTTGCTCATGTTCTTTTGTCATGTTAGTAAAGGACTATTAAATAGGATAAGTTGGGGGAGAGATGGGAAAACTAGTTAAGCGGCAAAGGCACCCAAGAGAAAAAGAAACAATAAATTTAATCTGCATGTCTGGTGAAAAGTTGAATTAGGCTGTATTTGTTTATGGTTTTTTTTCTGGGAAAAATTAGCCTTAGAAAGATTGGGACCCAAAGAGGACGTACATATTGACCTTCAGCTTGAGAGTGTTTAGTGCTTGTATGTTGGCTGAGTGATACATATTTTTCTTCGCATGTAGCTCGCTGCAGCATGGGGGGAACCTTGCACTTACCTTATTTGATATATTGCAGGTGATTGAGCATAAGCCATATGATCACAAGGCGGATGTTTTCAGCTTTGGTATAGTACTTTGGGAGCTTTTAACAAGAGAGGTAAGGTTTTTCCCACATTCAAACTTATAATGCGTATGCTTATCTGTTAGTTCGAGTTCTCCCTGAAATTAACATCTCACTTGTGTATTCGTTACAGATTCCATATTCAGATTTGACCCCCTTGCAAGCGGCGATAGGGGTCGTACAACAGGTAATTCACAATTGCACATTCTAATTCAAATGCCACTGCTATAAGTTAAGGTTTATAGCGTAATTCCCCTACTTGCGACAACTCTCAGGGTTTACGACCTGCAATACCTAAGAACACGCATCCCAAGTTGGTTGACCTGCTTGAAAAGTGCTGGCAGCAAGAGCCAACACAGAGACCCAACTTCTCTGAGATTCTGGAGATGTTACAGCGACTTTCTAAGGAGGTAAGGCATTCTGGAGTTGGCTATTACCTTTTAGTTTGTCTGAGTTGTGTGGCGTAACCTAACTTAAGTTGTGGAAAACAGGTTGGAGATGAAGGAGAAGATCGCCACAAAGACAAATCAATTGGTGGGTTTTTCTCATCTCTCAGAAGGGTGGGGCATCATTAAAAAACAAAAATCAGGATTTTCCATTTCACCATAACCTTATATTCCGATGTGTACAGCATTTTCTTTCTTTATTTAGAAATTTTCTCAGCAGGTGTGCATTTCAGTTTTTCTTCTTCCCAAAATGATTTTTGTTGTTTTATCCTTCCATCCGTGGTTGCGGAACAAAGTGTATATGAAACGAGTAATGAATGCTCTGTGTGGCCGCGGTGAATGATGGCAGTGTTTATAAAAATGCAAAATTACTAATCACAGTAGCAGCTTCAATTCACTTGAGATTGCAAAAAGTAGAAAGAAAGGAAGAAGCAAAACACATGGTTATTTTGATGATTCATGATTTGATTACCCGTGCCAATAGTAGTTGTCGGGCTCGAATGGTGACCTGCAACCTGGCAAGAGCATGCATGCAATGCAAAGCTATCCGGGCCTGTCTTCTCACGCACACCCCACGAACTATTGCCTGAACCCTCACAAGGCTTTTCAGTGCTCGAAAGGCTCTTCTTGCCTGTGTTGCAGTTACCAAATTAGGGAAATAATGCTAGTATGAAAAAAGGGGAATGAACAGGAACAAATGAATACCAGATGTCCCCTGAAACATGCTTGGATATGAACAGCAGCTAGTTCTTGTCTGGTCGTAGAAAGTGTAAATTCAGGGCTGATTCTTCTTCTTGCTGTTGCCCTTGTCGCTTCACTATAGCTGCTTCGTCTCGCACTGTTGTTGTGGAGGATAATAACAGTAGTTTGTTTAGCCGATGATGATCCGGAAAGCTTTCTTCGGACAGCACGAAACCACTTCTTTCCCGGCAGTGGCACACCCATTCCTCCTCTTCAGGTTCTACCCCTCATCTGGCCCAGTAATATTTACGCATTCAGTATTCAGTTGGTTGAACGCTTGAGAGTTCGTGCTCAACATGTTATGTTATCATCTTTAAATAGGGAGTATCTCTGTCAGAAAATGCGAACGTGTCGGGATGATTTGCTCTTCCTCCGCCTCTGTTTGTGTGGATTCCAAGTTTTCTTTGCCCAGATTTTCGGGGCCATCCTATACAGAACCACCTAACCGTTGGGGCCGGCCGGCCGGGCCGGGCCGGGCTCCATTTTAAAATCCCATAATCTAATCTGAAAAAGCTGAAATCAACGTCGTCAAAGTTGGCAAGTCCCCAAGTTTATTGATTTTATTCTCCTCTTCCTCCTGAGATTACGCAAAAAAACGGTGACGTCAAGAGTTATCCATTTGTCAAACGGGGTTTTTTTTTTAATAGTTCTCTTGGGCTGCATTGTTTGAGGGGTAATTAACAATCTCACCCTTTATTGCCTGCTTACACCAGAAAAGACCCCATTGAATCTTAAGTTTCAAGTGAAGCAACCCCTGAGGGGCAGCTTCTGTCTGACAGTCCGATGATCTGACATCTCTTTTTACATAAACAATGGTGAATGTTTTACTCAACCCTCACGGTGAAAGATTCAGCAAACTTTCCAACAAATTTAACAGATTCAACAGTGCAAAAGACTGCACATCAGTAAGCTGCTTGTCCTGCAAGCAAAATGGAGCCAAAGTAAAATTTCAATTTATTCCATATGGTCATTATTTCAGTACTTGGCTTGTGCTCTGATCCAGGTTATAATGTCTCCCAAGATTTGTAATTTCTGTACATTAGCAAATGTTATGCCAATTCTTTTAGAGTCTATACTAAAATGGACTAATACGCAATTGTCAGCCTTCTTTTAGCTCCTTGGAAGTGATCATGATTCTGTTGGAAGTTCACTCTGCACCCAGGCAGCATATCCTCCGGCGATGTCAGTAATGCCCGTAAATCCCTGCACAACACCTTCAAATATTAGTCCATCCAGCTCAATAATTGTTCGTATCAGAAGAAAGGGTAACAATGCTGTAGAGCTTCATTAAATAAACAGAATCATGTACAAGTTTCCCAAGGGTTTTTATCGAATTTAGTTCAAGAACAAGAGTCACCAATGCTCTTATAGAACGTACAGCAGATATGAGCTCTGTCGCAGCCATTAGAGACCTTTTTCCCAACTGGCAGCCCTGTAGTGATAGCACAAGTGCATTAGGAGCTAGTCAAAGAATGCAGAAGCTAAATCATCACTAGTTTGATACTTACAACAATAATTTCATCATCTTTGCCGAATTGCAATACAACTTCCTCCACAAATTTCGGATTCTTAGTCATCCCTGTTATCATCAGTGCAGAGGAAAAAATATCTATCAGAAGCATCAAGAACTTGGAGTTTTGCTTATTTCTCTTCTCCTACGCTATTTTGCTCCTCCGTTTTCATTATTTACTATCTTGGTTTAAAATGTTGAACATTTCATAGTCCAGACTCCAAAACAATCACAATAGGCTTGCAATTTTGATAGATTCATACAAGCCACAACCTCAACTACTCCATAATCTTGAACAAAGGACATTAAGAGGCCCAATCTAAATATCAATAAAATTTTCACGAAAATAACAAGAACATGCTGATTCTTTACTTCAAGTTCGTCAAAAGAAGACAAGAATTAGAAATTAGACTAATGCGGGCAAAAGAAGAAAGAAAAGAAAACCTGATCCCTCTCTAAACAGGTAAGGGACATTGACAGCCCCAGCAGCATGACCAGCACTGAATTCTTCAGGGGTCCTGCACAGTTCCATACAAAATAAAAACTTGATTATCTATCTAGGAAGACTTAGAACAACTGGGCGGTTTAAACTTTTAATTCTGAAGATTTACAGGAGCCTTAGCATCGATGAATGAATTAGCACCTCACATCCAAGTAACGATGTCCAGCCTGAAGAAGTTCATGCGCCACCCGAACTGGGACCGATATGGGCACCGGACTCGATTGAACATTCTCTCCCACCGTAGCCATCCAACTGATCAATCAATATTAATTTGCGGAAGACTTCAATTTCAGAACAAAAACAGATAAAACAAAGACCCTGTTCTTTGCTTTCTAATTCTAGAGAATGTGGAAGAAGCCCACCGGAAGTTTGAAATTCTTTTAGTGGAGCCAAAATTACGTTGTTGCTTTGGGAGCTGCTGAAACTGAGACCTTGCAGCTGAATTTGACGACATGGAGAAGCCATGGACGCAGCTGTAACAATAAAGGAAAGTTTTTTTTTTTTTTTTTTTTTCAAATTCTGACAACAACTAGGGATAGGAATGAAGAAACGAAGAGATTAAAGGGAAAGATAACAAGCCCGGAATTTATAAATCACCTTTTCTTGAAATCCTTGGGAGGCTGAAATGACTTTAAAGTAGCCGAGGAAACACAGAGCGTCCTCATAGTTTAGTATTTCCCAACACAGTAGGTACGAGGAGAAAACGTTTCTGTTCAGTGGGTTTCGTTTACTCCGTCCGAGCTTATATATTTTGAATAATTTTCACTGGCATAGAAGTCTTGAAGATAAACGGTGACCCTGTCATCGTACTTCTTGAGGTTGCAGCCGCTTGGATAAATCGGAGATGGGCACCTGGAGTGTTTTTTATCTCCACATCTGCACACCTTTCAATTTCACTTCATAACACTCTTTAAATAGTATATCTAATTTTAATAAAATTATATTTTAAATAATATGTTAAAATTATAATATCTATATATATATATTATATATATATATATATATAAATATAAAGATAGACAATAACAAACTATTTGTAAATCACCAATGGAGAGATTTTAAGTATTAGAATGTGTAGATGTAGATTGTGGAGTGTTGTTTATATTTGGGCTATGCTTGCCCGAAGTCACAGATAGCCCATATGTCAGGTGTCAAATGGACAGTTTGACCTAATCAACTCATTAATTCGTAGATTAAGATAGGTCAAATAATTCGTGGGTTAAGTTGACCTGCAATCACACCAACAGGTTAAATCTAATTCAATTCACGGATCAAATATCTAAATAACAGGGCAATGACTGATCCTCGCCTGTTGCATCTAGTTCGCTGGGGTCTAGATTGATTAGGGGATGATATCAAGACTGATCAAATGGGCTCCATGGCTCTCATGCTGTTTCGGCAACTCAACCCAAGCACTAGATCATTTAAAGTTGTTACCGAGAGTCCGTTGACGGTGATGTTTATGTTTCAATTGTAGAGCAAACTTGTTCAAATGGCTCGGTCAAATCTCGGCTCGAGCTCGAGCCGAGTTTCAAACAACTTGATAGTGACTCGAGCCAAAATTACCAGCCAAAAAATTATTGTCGATATTCAATACCTCAATTTGAATAGTAATTGTTTCAATTGAAAAAAATTTTGAATAACAATTAAGTCAAGGAATGTCAAGCCATTGCGTACTTCAATGACAGACCTACATAACCAAAAAAAGAATGATGTCAAATTCCAAGTGAATAATAAGAGTAATATATGTACAATGTTACTATGAACTCCAAAAGTATAAGGGGGAAACATTGTTAACATGTTCTCCTTCCAAGTATGGCTAAACAGATAAAATGAACACCACAACATCTACCATGTATGGTTCAAGAAGAAGGCAAATTTAAAATTTGCAAACAGGATGTGCACATGTTTGGAGACTTCAAGCTAAAAAAGTAGTTTCAGGAAACATTTAATGAAGATTAATTTCTCAAATTATAATCTCCTTGTGTAGCAATGAAGAAAATGTGCTATATCAGCTCAGCAAAATTGATTCCATGTAAATAATCTAAATGATCCAATGCACAGACAACAGAACACAATGAAGAGAACAGCAAAATGAAAAAGTATATATCACTCTCTAGTAAGTCAAATAGATACTCTTATCAAGTTGTCACAGGAACAAAAAGGTATTATAAGATAAGCACAAGACACAAATTTAGAGCACCATATAACAACATTAATTTATTCAAGGAAACTGATAGTAAAAGACACAGATTTAAGAAAACAATATTTACTTTGGACAAGTACAACCCAATCCACCATTAAGTTTTAGCACTACAAGTTTGTCCAAAACCTTCTTTGTCTCCATAGGATCTGCACTCATTAGAATACACAATTTTCTCAGCATAAAATGAAATCCTATGTATTTTTTCTATTCACACCAAACCAAGCAATAAATGAAATGGATTTACCTTCAGGTACAGGTGCTAAGATATCATAAGGCACCACAACCTCAAGGGTCGGTGTTTGGATCTTGCTCCAATCAACATGCTGCACTTCCACAAGCGTTCATTCAAAGAAATCAGTTGAACATTCAACAAATCAAATAAGAACTTAATCTGTTTTGTTCTTCAGAGATTTTTTTTTTAAAAATCCACCACTAACACATCCATATTTTACATAGAAAATAAAACTTTCACTATATCCCATCCATAAATTTCTATAATGAATTAACAAAACTAAAAAATTAAAGATCATCCATGACTAGATTGAAGGTAAATAAAAGTACACAATTTCCAGAATTAAACGCAATCATCATAGTAAATAGCAAATCAATCACTCAATAAGGAGTTGAAATAGAATAGCTTCAAATGACTAAAATTCAGATAGATGCTATCCAAAAAACAAATCATAATGATTGACATTCTAGAAATACCTAAAAAATCGAGCTGATCAAATCAACACCAATGGAAATAATAAGAGAGAGGATCTGGAGAGAGCGATAGTGATACTCTAAGAAAAAAAGTAATGCATACATGAAAAAACTACTACAGAAGATGAAGAATTGAGTTCATGGAAGAGTAAAATTGTGAAACCTTTCTCTGATTTTTGATAGAATGAAAAACTTGTATTTAGTCTGTACAGCTCCCCCCTATATATTGGAGTAATGATGCTTGAATTTGAAATACAGAAATAATAGAAAGGAAATGTTTTTTGGGCAGAAGGATCAAGTTTTATAGCGATTATGGGAAAAATGGGGTGTGACCGTTAGAGCGTGGACAGGCGGCCTTTCTATTACTCAAGCCCATTCCTTAGTGGGCCTTTTAGAATTGCTTGGTCCAACTCCAAGCATGGGTCCTTTTCTACCGTCTTTTGCACCTTTTTCAGCGATAGGGGTCTTCACCATGGCGATCGGGCCTTGACCTTCCTTACCCTTGCCTTGGACTGCAGCGAGTTGGGTCACCTTCATCCTCGTATTAACAACCTTTTTATATTATTATTATTTTTGTCAAAATAAATCATGTTTTATCATATTATTAATAGTATTGTAGACATGATTTTTAAAAATTAAAAAAAAAAAAAGCAAGGAAGGGAGTTTTTTTTTTTCTTTAAAGGATGACATCAAAGTAAAATCAAATAAAAAAACACAACTTTTTACTTATGTTGTTATGTAATACTGGAGTCATGGGACAATTCTGACCCTGAAAATTGTTTTAAATTAATAAAAATATGTTACTTTTTTTAAATAAAAATTCGTGAATTAATTGATTTTTTTGAAATTACAATCCAATTATACAATTTTATAAGTTTATTACAACAATAAAATGAGGATTTTTCAATATATATAAGCCAAGTCATTGGAGTAAAATGAGGATTTTTCACTTTGGGTCGGCCATGCATGGGCCTTATGGGTCATAGACTCATAGTTCATATTATGACTGTTGTTGACCTTGAAAAAATAAATAAATAAAGGAATGTTCGATTTTAAGTATGACAATATTGGATGGTTGGAGAAACCAGTAGCTTTGCTCATAAGAGTTATTGCAAAATGAGCATTGTTTATTCATAAATTATTGTGTTTTGCTCTTTCATAACTGAACTTTGTTAGTGGGGTTTTTCAACTTGAGTTAGATTAAGCAGCACCTCATGTTTATGTTTCAGTTGTAGATTGTACCAGTGAAAATATGCATGTTCTTGTTAGTTTTATGCTCCATGACAAAATACCTTGTGTTCCAGTTCCCTTTCCAGGCTTTCCTAGTCATGTTTCACTTCTGTTGATTCCTACTTCTCTACAGTTTATCGAGGTGGAACTTCCATTAACGAAAGCTGATGTCACTACAAAGTCAAGTCCTTTGGCTGCTTCCCCTTGCGAGGCATTTACGTTGAATAGGAGCAAAAATGTATGTAGCTTTCTGGTGTTGTCACTATTTAGAACAAAATGATTGTGACCCTTAAAAGTGCTCCGGTTTTTAGTCGTTATCACCACAATCATACTATCAGTCTGAAATGGAAATTCGTCTATTAGTGTGATCTGCCTTTTGCAATCCAAGTCAAATCAGAAAACTTGGTTCCAGTTCCCATCTGCACTGTTCTTTCGGTATTGACGTCTTGTATTTCCTCCTTCTTTTGGAAAGATGTTTGGTTTGGACGTGAGGCAGCAAGGACATTGGATTATTTAAAATGATTCCCTGATGGATATATAAAAAGGAATTAAAATAGCCAAGGCATGTGCTGATGCCAGATTGAAGGGCTCCCAGCATGGGTGATTAATGGTGAAGTTCAGAAGCCTATTAAGATTGTCATGGCATCTTCTTATATTGCAGAACTCTCTGAAGAGTACTATTCTACCCACCTTTAAGACATATGAATGGCCATTGCTATCCTATTATCATATATAGCTTGTTTCAATGCATTTTGATTCATCCTAATACCTCTTCAATCTTCGATATATGTTTGGCCTTATCCTCCACCTAATCTTCAAACTCATTTTGAAAAGTAGGTATCATCCATTCCATGAATATATCATATTAAAATATATATAATTATATTAATTTAAATTTAAAAATTATAAGATCAAACCAGTTTTATAAAGAAGAAGAATTTTATCATGGACTGAGATGAGACATAAAGAGGATGACAATAATTGCGCTTTGCTTCGACTGTCGGTAGTTGATATTTGGCTGGTTTTTATAGTCCCCTATGACTAAACCAAGAAAAAACTATGATAAACATTAAATTGATTCAATGAATGTTAGTTATAAGTTGATAGCAATCCTCCTCCTCCATAATACTATCCACTATGCGGTCTCTGATCTCCAACATACACGTGGAGATTCAACAATGTCTTCATTGCTTTCTGGATTTTTCAGCCTGGAAGACGTTATGTTATTTATTGCAGATGTTAAGTCGCCATAACTTGGCTTATTGATTTTGCTTTTGGAGATGAACTACTCCTTTTGAAGAAAGATTGAATTTTTAATTTGGGAATAAAAAAAAAAAGTAAAAAGATTGGATTGTTGAATTGTAATAAGGATATGGAGGTAGTATTTAAACAGTGAAACACTATTTTAAGTGTTCTCCAGAATATAGGTAAATGGTAATTAGTGTAAACTTGGGATGATGGCATCACATAAATAGTAGTATTAAGTACGCCCTCTCCCGCACCCACAGTATGCACAACATAACGCTTATGTCCCTTTCGCCATAGTCGTCGTTTTTGTTTTCTTGCAGTTCATCCACACTTTCCCATCCAGCCGTTTTCTCCTTCACCTTCCACTCTCTTTTTCACGACCCCTTTTCAAATTAAGGACCAAGGATTCTTTTTTTTTTTTCCCCATATTTTTGTAATCTATATTTGCGCCATTAATCGCATAGGAAGATGACAATCGTTTGAATGCGAGACCAGTAGAGAGGGAAAAAAAAAATAAAAAATGGGGCAGCTGTGCGGTAACTCCATCCGCGACACTTGGGATGGGATGTGGGACCGCTGTTCTCGGTTCTTTCCGTGTCTCTCCGATCCTGGTAACGAGGGATTATTCGATAATCCTCCTTGCTGTTTATTTTAATTTTTTTTCATTTCTTTAATTCGAGAACGATTCTAATGGTTTATTGTTTCCTTCCGGTGACGGAGTAGCTCGGAGATCTGCTTTGGGTTTGAAAGTTGCGTTGGTTTTGCTGCACTTTATCTTCGTGGGTGTACTATTATTTTTCGATAGAGATTTGATTGTACAAACAGAGCATCATCCTTGGTAATGCATTACGATTATGCTTTGCTTTCTGTTATTTTATGGAGTGCTCTGCTGCTATTACAAATTTAATGAGCCAGTAAAACTAAACTTGTCAACGCCCAGATACTGATATGGCCGAACAAACATAAAGGTATAGACGAGGAAAATCTAGGTTTGTAGACTTAGGTTTACTCGGATGGAAACTGAGGGTTGGGACTCTGAGTTTGGCAACTCCGAGACTGATGTAGGATTTGGTTTAGACACATTAATCATCGGATGTCCTTGTAAATATGTTCAATTAGGAGGAAGTGAGAATGTGACTGCCATCTTGATTGAATTACTTTGAGTGTTGAAGTATGAGGAAGTGAGTATTTGGTAACTTGAAGCATATTGTAGCTACTTGCTAAAATGATTCTATTCTTTGGAATGCGTTGGAGATTTATATTGGGTTTGAAGATTTTCAAGATTTGTTACTTGATAGCTCTAACTGAAAGCACATGTTCTAATGAGTAATTTTATCTTAGAGCTGTAGTGCGTAGTGCCTAGTAGTACTCTCCCATTAGCTATATGAAGGACTGCCCCAAAGGGTTTCGAATTCTCAGTGCAACTTATTATGTATGCTTGAATTTCTTATAATGGAAAAGAAAAGAAAAGTGAGTATCTGTACTGTTTCCATTGTAGTCCTTGTTTTCTATGTAAATTGTTTCATCTTTCTTTCCTATATGGTTTTGCGTCTTTTAGTGTCTTTCATTATGAATTAATGGCCATTACAATGGAAATGTAGTTTCATGGGTAGTTGAATCGACAGAAAGTTATTTTCTTCCAATCTGGATAGGAAGTAGGTGAATACTTCTTTAATCAACGGCAACCTTTAGTGTTCTTGGTAAGAGCTGGCTGAGTTGGCCAGATTTTGAAATCAGCCGACTCATAGGAACAGTTATATATTTGTTAGTAACTCATGCATCATGGGTACATGCCAAGGGGAAAGTTGAGTGTTGCCTCCTTTGTCCGAGTATCTTGACATTGTAAGCGCTTTCACATGATGAGTTTTGCAAGGAAGATAATATTTGATTAAATGATGTTGGAAAGCTGCACAATGATTTGAAAGAAGATATGAATTTCTATGCTTGATTATTTCCTTTTATGCCTGTATTTTTGGATTTCTTCTTTTCTGGATTGAACACTGATCTGTTAAATGCAGGTACACGTCAATTTATTTTTTATTGCTCGCGGCTACACTTGTTCAATATTTCCTCACTTCTTGTACTTCACCTGGGTATTCTTCACAAAGCATTTTCTCTTACTTTCCTAAATTCCAGGATTTTTCTTTTTATTACTTGTGAGATTGAACTTTCTTTCTTATGTAATTGAAAATTTGTTGTTTTCATTGCGTAGCTATGTTTTGGATGCAATGAGGGTGGCTACTGAAAATGATAGGAGAACAACAATGACCTCAAAGTAAGTTACTTAAATATTACAGATGGTTTATGGATAATAGAGAATAGCAGAGTATTATTTTGAAGAGGTATACATTGGAGTTGGAAATTAACCTTATTACATGTTATCTAATTGCTGTTACTTTTAATTTTTCAACGATCAAGAAAGACAACCTGCTTCAAGCAAAAATGGTAGCGTAGTCATTACAGTCGATCAGGACAATCCGGAAAGAAACCTTCTATTGCCAAATGCAAATACCTGGACGAAGCTTGTGATGGATATGTACCCTCCAGGATCCTCCCTTAGGTACGAAAACTTTTATTACTCTCTAGCCATTGTTTCCTATTGTCATGACATTATATATTTGTCTCTGATGCATTTCTCTTCTGCAAAGTTAGGGTGCATTTTGAGTGTGTTTTATTGTTCAACCATGTTGGTTATAGTCATCTCTCATATAGTGCATCGATTGGTGAGCTTTCTGCCGGTTGGCTTTATCTTGCTGGGTGTCTGTGACTTTTGCATTATAGTTCATGGAAGATAGTGAAAAACTGCTGGAGTTGGAATTTACCTTTTTTTTTCATTATCTATTCATTGTTATGCATTTCCATTGTACTTAATATGAAAGTGTCATGACAGCAAGGAGCATAACTAGAGATGAATCAGATCACTTCATACCTTCTAGTCTATCTCCTCATCACTATACTTTTCATGAAATTGTCAGCTGCGGATAGAAAACATATATATGAACCGGACAATATCACACAATTTCCTTCAGATTGTTGTGGGTATTCAACTCTTATGTGATTCATTTTATGTTTCTTTTAAAGGGGACAACTTTAATTTTCAATTCCATTTTCATGCTTGGTTTCTTGGCGGTGTTGGTATGTTAATCAAATTTTCTCTTTCTATCTTTCCAGAACTTGGACCTGCTCCTACTGCAATGTTGTGCAGGTAGAAAACCCTTATGCTTGTAACTTTGAAATATTTCATTATTAAAATTTGTTTGAGTGTTGTTATAGCTATCCCCAAAAGGCCAAGATTTATATGGTACAAGATTGTGCTTATTGAGGCTTTGTGTGAGAATACAAAGTATGGAGCCTTCACAGTTATTTAACAATGTTTTCTTAAATCTTTTAAAAACTTGCTTGGTGTCTTGCGTTATCTCTAAATCTATAACTACCCCATCAATATTTCTGATGTGTTTAGTTGTGAAATTTTTGTAGCCTCCACGGGCAAAGCATTGCCACGACTGTGACAGATGTGTACTTCAGTTTGATCATCACTGTGTTTGGCTTGGGACTTGCATAGGACAGGGTAACCACTGTCGGTTTTGGTATGTGTCCAGTACTTTTCTTCTCTCTCTCATCATCTGTTGTTGCCTCTTCGAAACCTTAATAATAAATGCTGTGTTTATCATGCCTCTCGGACCCTTTTTTCGAACTGACTTTTTGTGGCCATTTGCTCATCGTTTCGTTTTTGCTTTTTGGCTAATCTTATCAGGTGGTATATTTGTGAGGAGACTGCTCTGTGCCTTTGGACGGGTATCCTTTATATTGCATACCTCAAGGCCAATATAACAAAGGCTTGGTAAAGATCTATCTACTTTGATTGCTTTAATGTCTGACTAACCCCACACTGCTTCTTGGTGTTTTCATATCAATAGTTGGTTATGGAGAGTTTTGAAGTTTCTCTAGTCCTGAGATGAGACAACAATGATTGGGTTTTTTCAGGTGGATTGACCTGATAATGATCTTGCTGTTGATTACTTTATTCATTTCTCTCATCTTCCTGGTTCTCCTCCTCTTATTTCATAGGTAAGTGCATCACTCTTACGAATCTACATTGACAAGCACCTGCTAGTTTTCTCGCATGTTTTCTGTTCCTTTAGTGATCAAATTATTTGGAATCCCACTACTTTTTATTAGACCCTGCAGTAATTTTGTCTTTCCTGAAGTGGGGAGTAATTTTTGTCCTTCAATTCTGGAACAGCTATCTGATTTTAACAAATCAAACCACCTATGAACTAGTAAGGCGAAGGCGCATTCCTTATATGAGGTCTGTTAAACTAATTATGTATTTTTCATTGTGGAATTCAGTTTTTGCCGATGGGTCTGCGCACGCCAGATCGCTGTTAAACTAATACAATTCACATACCTGTAGCGCAACCTTACTTGGGTATTGAATTTCTCTGGTCATTGATCTGCAGGGCGATCCCGGAGAGAATCTATCCTTTCAGCAAAGGAGTATGCAGAAATTTGTACTCCTTCTGTTGTGCCACAGGTACTTTACACAAGTTGGAACGCTTGCCCACTGCACAGGAACTCGAGGAGAAGTCGAGACCTTATACCTGTTCGGATGTTTTGTCTTGTCGATGTTGCTGCTAATGACTTTACTTGCACGCCCTGTTACTGTCACTGTATAATTTTCGCCGTGGATGGGATTGAATCTGTCATTTTGCTATATACTCTGGGCACATTTATTCATTCAATGACACTTTAAAAACGCGCATATCTCCCTGTTTACAGTTATCTGGACAGTTTATGTGAAGTAATTTCTTGAGAGTTAACTAAGCAAGATCCTGATGTAGGAAAAGGAAAGCTTTTTTGACACTGAAAATGTGCATCTTCTTCTGTTGTAATGCCTTTCTGCTGTTGGTGAAATACATGAAAGTATGAGTAGGAACTGATGACGCTGAATTCCAATTCTTGCCTCTTTGTATTTGTTACAAAATTTGTATTTCTAACTCATGTAGCCTATCTTGTAGAAAACTCTTGAAAGATGAAAATTGGTAATTAACCTATAAACAAAAGTTCGCAAAATGACCAAAAAAAGAGGGGAGAAGACTGACAAATTAGGTATTTGAACCTGAGCTACCATGTTAGTTAAAGCAGAGGGCAATTTTTATGTTCTGTACACATATTTTGCTGTAGTATGCACCATCACTTCCGACCAGTCTTCCACTTCTTGATCGGAAAAAGAGTTACTGTTTTGCTGGCATTAAGGTCTCCGATATTCGTCGGTCGCAGCATAGATATGGCAGCTTGATGTTGCTTTCTATATTCCTTGTCATCATCCGTCAATGGTTTCAGCTCAAAGCTTCCCCTAGTAAGACCTCTGACAACCTGAATTGATCATGGCTTTCATTCAAAACAGCAAATGGCTTTTGGACAGTGAAAAGGAATTGACAACTCCACCAGATCATTTGAAGCGAAAATAAAAGAGAAGTAGTATGCATGGCTTACCTTTAGAAGAATCCAAACCTTGAGAGAACTACTCAAAACTGCAAGCTTTGTCTTCTTTCCTGAAGTAAGATAGTTACACATGTGCTGATCAACTCTGAGAACAAACCTTGGCCATGAACTTGGGTTTTCGGCTTCTGTTTTATGGTTCATCATTGACTGGAACAAATACAAAAGTAAAAAAATCAGATGAAAGACCTGTGAATCCAATGGACTAGAAACATTTCTTTTGCAATTAGTACAAATGGCCTCACAAGTAGTCGGCAGAGTTCATGTTCGATTTTAGAGAATGATGTCTCCAAAGCTTCCACTCGCCCGGTACCAGAACAACATGTGCATGGTTCACTGATCATGAAAGAGACACTCGGTCGAACCTGCAAACATCAGATCATGTTCAGAGGGAAGGAATAAGCTATCATAAGCTATGGCCGTTTATGCAGGAAAGGTAAGAAGGTCAGAAAATTTACCCTCTTCCTAGTGATTTCCATAAGTCCATGCCTTGATAACTCTGAGACATTAACCATTGATCGATCTCTCTTTACAGCCCTTATAACTTCTTCATAGACTAGCCTTTTGTTTGCTGGTCAGACATGAAATGAAATTCGATCAGTACAATATCCTCTTCCACAATTGCTATAAAATCGAAGAAGCTCAAGGAAGACAAGTATTATGTAGTTATTGATTTCAACTGCAAATAAAAGATCTTGATAGCAAACATGTCTACTTGTTTCAACAGCATACGGTTTATGTCTTATTTAATGAATTGATTATATATAATCAGATATAGTTTATTCGCGATGCTAACATGTTAGTTCAACAAGCCACTATGTACCTTTAAAAGGTCACCATTTAGGTCGCGAGAAAAACATCTGCAAGAATGTAATTCCACCCCTATATCCTATATCCCGACATTAAATCCATTATTGGCAATCAAAACCAATTTCAAGAATATGGTGTTCTGTTCTAACGCCACTTTCTTCATGCTAAAGAATTATGTTTGGCGGACATGCTGCAGTATTTTACGAGGACTAAGCATGGATGCTCATAATAGACAGTTATTGAGAAACTTACCATCATCGTGCATGTCAATGAAATCAACGACAATAATTCCACCAATGTCTCTCAGCCTTAGTTCCCTAGCAATCTGAATAGAGTTAAATGTTCAGTTTCTATATAGAGATCAAAGCAAAACCATAAATGAACGTGACGAAAACTGATTAGGCAACCCATACAATCAGACTAAGCAAATAATGCCAGCAGATAAGTGCAATATTAGTAAGTTTTAGGTTTAAGAGTTTGCCTGGACCAAAGTAATGAACATGTAAAATATAGGTTAGTCATTAGAACTCATGTTATCAAATAAGGCAAGTGGACTCATCGGAATTCGACAAATATATTGAAATATATTTTCTATCTCTTCATGTGCCACTGTCTTTCCTAATTTGGTGCTTAATCAGCATAGTAGATTAAATCCAGCAAGCAAACCAGATCTTCAAGAATTGCAACAGAAACAAAAGTAGAAAAACAATTAAAACATCCTTGAAACATTCATTTTTCAGAGAAAACCAGACAAGAGCTATGCCCCATGACAATTAATCCTTTAAAGAATAGTAACAAAACATCTTTTCCAACTCTAGAGGCCAACCAAATTACAAGACTCAACTGATGTAAGAAAAGTAAAACCAAAAAGTTCAAGTCTTGTGAAGAAACTGAATTTCAAGCACTCTGTCCAGTATTGTGAAGGATGAATTAAAGTTCAAATAGAAAGAGAAAAAAGAACGATGGGCTGTTTGTACTTGTTTTGCAGCTGCAAGGTTGACTTCAAGAATAGCTTCCTCTTGCGAAGTTCCTTGACCAAGCATACAATGCCCCCCATTCACATCAATGGACACCAATGCCTCAGTTTGTTCAATCACTAGATAACCCCCATTATCAAGTGGAACCCTACAGTGTGGAGAAATCATCAACATGAAGTTCAATAGGATCATGCTAGATTTAGCAACAGCAGAAGATAAAAGTACAAAAAGGCAATAAATGATCATGGCTTGGAAAAAAAAGCTGTTAAGCTCCGGATAGCCCTATACCTGTCCCTTTCACAAAATTATATACCAAGAAAGAATGATTTTTGTAGAGCTATTCCATTGTGCAACTTTAAGCACTTACAGTACAAACTTTAATAGCAATCGCTAAGTTTAAAACTTTAATAACGATTTCCAACACAAAATTGCTACGGAAAAGTATTTAAAATCGTTAGCTGCGAGAAGTTTCCTCACCTCTTACTGAGGATATTATTTATTTCTTCTTCAATTTTATACTCATCAAAAAGAGGAGCGCTTTTGCTGTATAATTCAACTCTATCACAAAGATTAGGAGCTATTTCCTGAAGATAGTTGGTAACCTGCAACATACAACTACAAAAGTCAACCAACATCTGCCTGGATGAAGATTAAAGCATAATGAGCCAAAGAGAACTATATTAAACGATCTCTCAAGCCAAATAAATAAGTATTCATTATTTCTGCATTCTTTCTTGAGTTGCCAGGATAGTCCCTTCTCATTCCTAATCCTTGGTATAAGTTGGTATCTGATGCCAGACATAATTTACCTGATCACATGGTTCAGAACACCAGCCACCCCCCCCACCCCTCCTCTCAATATACACAACAGACACAAAAGGAAATTTGTAAAACTGTAATTTATGCATTTTCTCATCATTCATCATACCTCATGATATGTCCTTGGAGAATCGACTATCATGCTCTCCACCTGAAAATTACACAAGCTTCATTACTTTGAGCGACAAATTCTCTCGTGCATTAATAAAATCAACCATTTGAATCACATGAAACAGAAACTCCAGAATGAGCTTACCTTATCATTAAAGTAATCTTGGGCAACAGATAGAGTTTGGCCCATTGCCTGATGTAAGATAACAGGCACTGCTCCATTGACACCTTCATCGGCAGCAAGAGCAGCAGACTTTGCATGTTCAATTATACTTTTCCAGGTTGAAAGCAATTTCTCCAAATCCTTTTGTAACTCGTCTATTGAATGACCAGCAGCTACTGTCCTGACAGTGAGACCAAAGCCTGGAGGTAGCAAACTTTTTGCTATGACTCTCAATCGCGTGCGCTCAGCACCAGAGATCTTTCTTGAAATTCCAATTGTGTTGCAACATGCATTCAAAAGCTGCAATGAAGACAATAAAATGAACAGAATTTAATAAAAGATTTCCTAAAAAGAAAGATAATAGAGCATGGGGGTGAAGCATAGTGGGAAAGATGTAAAAAATACCCAGAATCTGCTCCTAAGCTTTGGATAAGCAGTCAATGTGGGGGCTTTTGCGCCCAATCCTTCTTTGACAACTTGGACAACTATTTTTGTGCCTTTTTGAACCTGAGACCACTTGGTGCCAGATGGATTTGGAACTCCACCCTTTGGGAATTTCCTGTTGGTGATTGGAGCAGTTGACTGGTATTCATTTCCGCTTAACATTTCCACGTGCCCTTCACCATTAACTTCAAAGCCATCGGCAGCTACACTACCATTACTGTTTTTCTTTAGGAATTTCAAGAGATCACTATTCTCACTATTTCCTTGTTCCTCAAATTCATCCTCATCTATGAACTCTTCTGAGTCATCCTCGCTTTCATCATCCTCCACATAATCAATTTCTTCTACTTCACCTGAACTAATTTTATTATCAGAAGCACCTGCAATATCTCCAAAGCTGCCAAACAGAGACCCATTTACATCTTTTTCCTTCTTTTGATGGTGAAATGGTGGGAATATAAATGGCTCCCTCCTTGGCTTTATCTCCATGAAAGAGGGTCGAGGTCCACCAATATTTACAAAAGCACCACCCATGTGGGGAACCAGTTTTGTGATTACTCCTAGATACACACTATCACACTGCACATTGTTTTTTACAGGTTCCAGCAACAACTCAACCAATACTGCATTTTCCAATATTGCAATTCTTTGCATGGTGCATATGGAAGAGTTAATCAATATCTTTGTGGAAACTGAATCATCCTCAGATATTACACGTTCGCCATCATCAATCAAAAGCTTGTCATTAATATGTTCCTGTTGGTCCTGGTGTCGTGGTAGAGTTTCACTATGTTCTAAAGAATCTTCAGCTGAAGGAACATTTCCGAAAGTCTTAATATTTGCATTAGGAGGTTCACATGATGACTGAAGCAACCAGGGCTCCTCAACTGGATTGTCCTCAACCAGAAAAGCCTCAAAACGATCAGAGCTTTCATTCTTAACTATATCTCCAGGAATAAAACACAAATCCTCCTGGGAAAAATCAGACAACTCCAACCCTACTGTTTCACTACTAAGGCATTCTGTAATTCCACTTTTGATAAGTGGAACATCAGAAGAATTTGAATCCACAAAAGAATGAGAGACTGGGGAAGAAGACTGGAAGAGCCAAGGTTCCTCTGTAAACTCATAGTTGACTGAAGAAGTTTCAGTGAAGTCTGGAAACTTCCTACCAACAGTATTGATGGCCTTACAAGAGAAGTTATGGATTTGATGAAGCTGATTTGGGACTGAAGAATCACTTCTTAAACATCTCGAACACTTGCTTTTATCTGTCAAAAAACTGGAAGCATTTGAGTGTTCAGCACCACATTAACAAGGGGGTCATAAATTAGAGAGAGATTATACCAAATAGTAGTACCTCTAGCTGGAAGGGGAAGACTGAGCCAACTCTTTACTGCACATGATCGAATTATTTGCGCTCGAGGCCTTTTTACACAAGATCGAGAGCATGAATCCCTAACTAAATATTTCCTGTTTCTTTTGTTACATGATGGCAGCAAGATGGAGAATTCAAATGCAGGTCTGTTAAGGACATCACATGAAGTCCACATCTCTCCCTTCACAAAACCGAGCTTCCCATGACTTGGTATCTGCTCCATCCAAGAAATAAGTTACTTAGCAACTCATATCATACCAAATTAAAACTCTAAATCAATAAAAGGAAACAATAATTTTGTCCAATGCTGGAACATTGTTTAAGAGGTAAAAGAAATATTGTTATCGATTCAGACAGGTTGATTAGCTAGCAAATCTTTCTGTTCAAGGAAAATATAAAATTTGCTTTTTCCTACAGATTGAGAGTGCATAATTATGACCGATAATGATACAGAAAGATAAAAGGAGAACCTTGCTTGTGCTATATACGCCAGTGTGCTCTGTTGAAGACAATACAATAACCATCTCCAAATGGTGACCATGAACTCTTGTGAAGCAATATATGCAAAATTATCCTGTGAATGCAACAATTCAGTCACATCCATAATGTGGCTCTCTAGTCATCCCATCATTAAAAAAGTAGCAAGCCTCTGCAATGCAAAATTCAAGGACCTTTCTTCAGTTAGTTACAGTCTAATGACTTAACCAATGGGGTTTCAAGCTCTCAAAAACTACCATACACAAGCCACTCATGCTTCTCCCACCAGTTAGTAATATTTCGTCCATCCCAAAAAATTCAAGGACCTATTTTCTGAGACGATTCTTTGTAAAGAAAAATTAAATTTGTGACTGTCTGGTATACAGAAAATTCCGGAGGGCGGAAATAAGCAATTATCAGAAATAAACGCGCAGATTTAGTAACAGAATTAAGCGACTGAAACAGCGAAACAAGCATAATGCACAACAAAGAATGTAAGCCACACTCTACAAACAACTCTCTTAAGAGTAACAGCATTAATAATTGAATACCCAGAAAAGTTTCAGGAGACAAACACGAATCATCAGGAAAACCCTCGTAGATTTCAATACAAGAGTGAAAAACTAAAGGCCGGAACAAATACAGGGATGACATGACATGGTAAAGCGAAGAAAAACAAACCTGCTGACAATTCAGAAAATATTGAAGTGGGATAAGAACAGAGAATGGTGATTTGAGATTCCTCCCAAATGGGGTTCAATTAAGTAACAGCAGCTTGGCGCTTAACTTAAGTTACAGCAAGAAAACAGCCTACGAGCTCCGTCTGTATGTCTGGAAAGATAAGGGAATGGAAGGAGATAAGGACACCCTCGGCATTATACAAGAAAAAGTAGGGAAAAAGGTCCTTTCAGTATTTTTTCAGGAAGAGTAAAACAAATTTATTCTTTTCTTATTATTGGAATTGATTGTAAAATACCACCATATAATAAAATGGTCCCTAAATTATAAGTAAAAATTAAACTCCACAGCTATATCTGAAAATAAGGCAACAAGGGATGGTATTGTGGAACTATTCTATGAAAATTTATTTATCAAAAACATAACCAAGAAAAGAAAACATCCATATTACTACACAATTATTTGTTTCCTATCTTTTCTTCACCTGAAATTGCACACCAGATATAGTATAATCAAAGAATACAACTTTTTTTCAAAAACAGTATATGCATGAGCTTATGTGTATGATCCCTCATCCATCTATATGAATCAAGATTTGCGGTGGTTCTTGAGGGCTTCAAAACGAGCAGCAAGAGTGTCATAATCTGGTAGCTTAGGATGAACACGAGAGAAAGATTCTTGTTTCTGTTGCATAAATGGTGCCTGAGGTGCAGCCCTTTTAGGGGGTGGAGGTGGTGACTGGTTCATCATCCCTTCTTCTGCTGGCCTTTCCTCCATCTCAATTTCCTCATCAACATCTGATTCATCAAATTTGATACCTGAATGTGCAGCAGCAGCGGGGGGAGGAGCATTGTAGCTGTGCCTCCTGTGATATGATGAAGGTCCTTCTTCTTCTATTCCAGTGTCATCTTCTTCACAATCTGAATCGTCAAACCTGGTATTATCTGAACGAGCGGAAGGAACATTGTAGCTATGTCTCCGATGAATCTTTCTTGAATCACCATTGTTTGGTACATTCATGCCCTTCGCAGACTTGTGATGAAAACCGGTTGAAGGTGGTGCTTCTCTGCCAGCCAAGTAGGCAGCTGCTTCCGCAGCAGCAATTGCTTCCTTTGCAGACTTCTGAGCAGCTTCAGCAGCCGATGCAGAGTCTTGAAAACGAACTACATTTCTTTCTTCAACACCTGAATGCCTTTTCTTGCCCAAATGTTGCCATACAAGGCAAAATACAAATGAATCAAGCTTTAAAAGCCATACACAAAAAACGGCAGACAAGTTTCTTTTGCTTAAGCTAATAATATTTATCAGGCAAAGCAGATTTGCATTCCCTTTGAACAGAAACATAATCAACATCTAAATTAGTGGCTGCCTTACATGCTGGATGGATTTTGAGGTGTTACAGATTGATTTTGGGTAGCCTTGACAGGTAAGCTTGATGCACTACTGAAAGCACTTGGTCCATCCTGGTCAAAACATGAGATTGCTAAAGAAGAATACCTTCAAACAAAAACACATGGAAACAAATAAGAGGGAGAGGGAGTCATACTAAACGCTCTTCTGGGGGTTTGAGAAGTTCTGCTTCAGTTTCTGCTGTATCCCAATCAACTTGGTATTCCTTTGCTATCTCTTTCAAGACTTTCAATTTCACTTCACCAGATGGAGTTCTAACAGAAAGCTTTTCAATAAGCTGGAAAGTAAAGCAGAAGTCAGATTCTTGCTTTTGATTCAGAAGTCATTCTTTAACAAGTTTGAAGCACAGGAACATAAACAGCACTCATTCCAACAGTAGAAGAACAGAACCGCACAAGTAACCACAAAGCTTTTAATTACCGTGCGATTCACTCCAGCATTGGGACGTAAATCACTCGCTGCAGATACAAAATCTTTCCCATACTTTTTCTCAAAGACATCCCTAATGGCCAGTAGTTCTGGAATCTCTGAACAACGAGGGCCTGCAAATATTAAGCTTGATATCCCTTCTTTCAGATCAGCAGGGCAGTCCCTGAAGTTGATGCAACCAAATGATTAGCTTCCTAGCTCCATAATGTCTATCTTCTAAAAAGTTATTTGAGTATAGTATAATAACACCTTTGCTTTGCAATTATTTGAAGTCTTGCCACAATGAGTTCACAGAAGAGCTCAATGAACTCATTTGCAGCCATAATATTCTGTTCTCGTATCACGTGTTCAACCTACATTGTGGAAATGCAAAAAAATTGATTCAAAATTTTCAGAGCAATTTGGAGCTTAGTTCCAAAGAGTTGGGCAACACTAAAAGACAATCTGCTCAGAAATAAACATAGATTTCTTCTACAGAACGGAGATCTGCATGCCCAAATGTTCTAGTCTCTCAATAGGCCAATATCATAAAGAACAGTAAAAGGTTCACAACCAGGAAAAAAGAAATCCTACTAAAGAAATTAAATCAGCAAAATGAAACATCAAAGAGAAAAGTATCCGGATTGGAGTATCTAAGCCAGACATTTTTTCTGCAAAGAGTTTGAAGGTGGACAATCAAAGAACAGATCCTGGGTCAATGAACTGAAGTACACTCAATTTCATTCCACTTCAACTTGCAGTATCTATTTACTAACCATTAAATTCCACCGGCTAGTCACCGGAGCACTTCTAATCAGTAATTACCTAGTTCCTTCGTTTGAGAAAGTACATTTTGTTGACAATTCTTAAAAAGAAAACTACCCTATTTATCAATCCAATATTATAGCTTTCAGAATAATGGACATTCAAATCTCAATCATGAACTACTCAAACGCAACTTACTTCTGCTGCAGATACACTACGAAGAGAATCATCACTACCCCCCCCCCCCCCCCCCCCAACATCATTAGACTGAAAAAAATGAACCTTAAAAATAAAAAAAAGAGGGAGGAAGCAAAAAGGAAAATTACCCTCACTCGAGCGGTAGCATCCTGTTTTTTATCAAGCAGCATAGCAATGTCTCTCCTCATCTGCCTAATTACAACTTCCCGCTTATTCCTGAGTAGCTTCACTCTGGCCACAGCCATCTTCGCCATTGTCTTGCTATAGCATTATTAAAACAACCAAGAAAATCAGTAAATATGCAAAACATTGATTACTCAGAGTGAGGAGAAGTACCGAGTGCAAAACCCATCTTGTAAATACGAAAGAAGTGATCAAACTTCGTTTCTTCAAGAAAAAAAAGACTGAAAACTTCATTAATTAAAATCCCATCTGAAAATGCTGGCTGTAAAGCAAAAAAAAGAACGGGTTTTTTTGGCCTATAAACAGAAAAGAAAAAGAGAAATTGAAGACCATTTGGAAGAATTGAATCGTTTGCCGAAGAGGGATAGGCCAATCTTCATCGCCTTCTTGCACTGGTAGGTTGCAACGCTCGCAACAGTCATTGCTTAAGATTCCGAGGATCCCCAGTATGTGAGAGAGAGAGAGAGAGAGAGAGAGAGAGAGAGAGAGAGAATTGAGGAGAGTGAAGAAGATGGTAGGCGGTGGCGAGAAATTCTGCAGGGAGATTTAAGTATAACGGTCGTCTAAGTTGATGAAGGGAATTAAAAACATTAAAAGAATGTCTAAAATAATTAAAAATGGGAAAAAGTTAATACGTGGCGTACTCTTTGTGGGGCCAACGAGAAAGGTGTGCACTACCGACTTGTTATTATAGGACTAGTTCTCGTTTGGTGCGAGCCAGGGTGCCGTTTAAGGAGCCGTTACTCGATTTGACGGCAGCATAAGATGGGCTGGCATAGCATTATGGGTCTGTTTAGTAATGGGCTACAATTCAATGTTTGGGGATCCAATGCAAATGAAAACTAATATTTAATACTCTCTCCCAATTTTTTCCTTAATAAAAAATTTAATGAATTATATTTATTTTTTTATGTTTTGGTCAAATAATTGGCTCAAAATTTTTGATAATTATATTTAATTTTTTCATTAAAATCAAATATTAAAAAATATCAAATAAATAAAAAAATTGATGATTTTTTGCCAAAATAGATTATAAAATTATGTTAATTTTATCTTTTAACATAATAACAATGCTTATATCAGTACTTTATATCACTTTTTATGTCGACTACGGGTTGGTTGTTATTAGTTTGGTTGGATAGTATAACATGAGAGTAAGAGTTTAAATCAAATTATGGTGAACATGAATATTATTTTTGGATTGAAGATTTAAAAAATATACATTAAAGATAGAACAGAACTCCAAATGTTGTTTGAGTTACAATCCACACTTGCCTGAACTCACCCAATTACCCTCTTTAGATTATGGGCCGGTGCTGCACATTTAGCAGGCCTTCTTCTGTTAAGAGTTGGACACTTAAACTATCAATTCAGCACTGAATCATTATTCTGAATCAGTCTATTTGATTAGCGGGATCCAAGAGCTGTTTCCCTTGTCTTCTCAAACCAAACCATGTGATGACAGTCTTTCATGGCTGCTCGCTAGCCTGTCCAGTATTGAATCGTGACGAATGAACAGCTTCCACGTATCAAGGCACTGTTATTGAGCTTCAGTGAAATGGTAAAAATGTTTTATTGAACACTCTGAAATCTTGTAAATCTTCATAAGGTATGAACTTGCATGGGCCACAATTTTCTGTTGGGAGTATAAATTAGAATAAGCTTTTGCAGCAAGGATCTGAAGGAGATGGATTTAATACTTTAAAACAGCATTCAACTGAAGTTATTGTTTCCCCCCTTCAAATTTAGTTCCTGTTTGTTTGTGGAATATTGGTACATATATACACGCAGACATCGCAGTTTCTGCAAGATTCTATACATTTTTATGGCTTCTGTAAAACTCGAGTTGCCATAAGCAGCAACAATTGAAGGAAGCAAAAAAAAAAAAAAAATTTGATTATGATATTGTTGTATATCTACTGGGAGAATATGTTGAGAAGAGAAACTCTGGTTCGGATCAAATGTCTGAACAAGATCTCCAATCCATTTTCAAGGCTCTCAAGGATAATCTCCAAAGCTTCCAACTTCCTCTGAGCAGATTCAATCCTCTCTTCGCCAGCTGCATCTTTGCAGGAGGAAGTACGCAGCAGTAAATCTCCCAGAGCAATGTCCACATTCTCCAGTTCATTCAGTTTATTCCTCTGTCCTTCGCTCCCTAACGCCCCTTTATGCATAAGCTTCGAAACCAATGACCATCTGCTCGGCTTCGATTTCATAACCGGCGCTGATAAAAACAGCAGCAGAGAGGAGAAAGTTGAGATAGTCAAGAGGGTCGCTTCTGTCAACCCCTTTAACACAGCCGAAACTTGATGATCCTCTTTGTTAAACAGCTGCAGGGGCACCGCCTTGTTGTCTATGCTCTTCAGTTTTGCCAGGGACCTGGAAATTTCCTTGAGCAAGTTCTTCCTGGAGGACATAAAACCAGCAATGTCACTCTCGAGGATGCTCAGCTCTCCAGCCTTGTTCCGGCGGAAAGATGATTGGAGCCCACGAACGCCCTGTTTCATCTGCATCACCGTGTCTCTGGAGTTGTTGCAAACATCTATATACGTTACAGATTCCTCCATTAACGCGACGACCCGGCTGTCTTGCTGATGACCTGAGAGGGCTTGCTGAGTGAGTGGCAGGGAAAGGAGCTGATCTATGGCTTCATACAGTTCTCTCAGGCCTAACAGAGAATTGCAGATCGTATGAGTCTTGGAGGAGGAAGATGAAGAAGGGGATGATTCAAGAGTCTTGAGCTTGTTTAGTATGAGTTCCACCTTGATTGTGCTGGGATGTGATCTTGTAGGTAAACTAACAGATCGAAGCCTGTTTTGATTGAAGGATTTCGGGTTGAAGGCAGCCATTTTTTTGCTTCTTAATCGTGGAATGTGATTCAGAGTCTCTGTTTATATAGTAACACGACTGAAGGCAGGGAAACGTAAATTACCTCATTTACCCCTCATAGAATCTGTTTTAATTTCGAGACTCAACTTTACTAATTAGTCATCCAATTAAAACTTTTTAAATTTAAAAAATAAAATTAAATAATCCAAAGGAGAAGCAAAAAAATTTTCAGAATAATCTTTATAGTATGATTTAACGTGAAATGTATAATTAAACTTTTAATAATCAATAAATTTATCCATAAACTTTGTTATTCACAATACATTTAGTATTATTAACTGTTTTTTTTAATAAAAAATGTATTTAGAAATTACGTTGATGTGATATTCCATGTGACATTAAATTTGCGATGTAATTAAATTTATGTGCGTAGTATAGAGGTTAATGGGATCCAATTCAACTATTAAGTACTTAAAGAAATGTTATTATAAATAAATTTCGCGAATATCCTTTATTTATTGCCCATGGATTACTATTTTGCCTCCTTTTTTAATGAAAATATCCTTATTATTTTTAATAATAATTATATTTAGTTAAAAATGGACAAATTTAGTGAAAAAATAGTGATTTTCTTTTTTTTTTATAATTGATAATAATATATTTGTAGTATGCTTCCTCAATTAAGACCAGAAGGTCTTGAATTCGAGTCATGATGGAGATGCTACCACTAGATTAATAGGTTTCATAAGCGTTATGTCCCTCTCATTGTACAAAAAAAAATAATAATATTTGATACCCTTTAAAATACATATATATATATTTTTTATTTTGGAGTAGTTTTCTGAAAAAAGAAATTAAGACACGAGGAGGTTGGGAATATACTAGTATTTTTCAGTTATGCTAAGCCAAAGGAAAAAGGCACATAAAACATATTTTATGATTTTATTTTTGTTGGGATATGGCATGAAACAACAAAAGCATTAACAAATGTAATCCAAAGGTAGTTATTTGGACAGGTTATGGGTTGTATTGTATGTACTAAAATAAGGGCATTTTCATGACCCCCGAAAAGGTCACCGGCGGGAAAGGGTGATGAACCCCATAAAAGGGTCAGTTAGGCCGGAAAATGGGAGAATTAAATGGGACGGCAACTTCCAAAAGCTGTCCTTATAGGACGAACCTTCCATAATAGCAGAGACAATTCACTGCTGGACAACCCTACAAACATGGCTTTTGTTGGATTTTGAGATCTATTGCAGATCGGTCTACTCTCCCCTTCTTTCTTTTGTTTTTTATCTCTCGTTTTTTTAATTTTACTACAATATTTATCCACTTTTTAATAATTTAAACATATATTCACCTTGAATTCGAGTCATTCGAAAAAAATATAAGAACATATATCGATTATCTTTTAATAAAAAATGCAAATAATAAAAAGCATAAGCAAGTGTTTATTGGTTATGATCATGAAATAAGTTTACAATGTGTAAAATGTAAATAAATGGAACATAATTGTTAGTAGACATGTCACAATCGATGGAAATATGAGTTAGAATTGGTCATCTAAAAAGTCATAATCAAATGTTAGGCGTCAATCAATTCTTTATGTATATGAAAAGAATAAATAGAGAGAGCAAATCATTCAAATTACACAACTAATCACAAATAAATCAACATTTATCAATAAATACTATTATTAAAAATTACGGTCTGAATTCAATAGTCTAAATCATTAAATCATCTTTCCCTTCAAATAATATTATATAGTTAATTGGACATTAAACTTTTATTTAACGATATAAATCACACCAATTAGTAGTAATTTAATAAACAATTAATATATTTAATGCAAACAATTCATCCAAACTAATTGTATGAATTAATGTGAAAAGTTAGATTGAAAGAGACCTATAAATGTAGATAGGATGTTTGCCGACGGATAATAGGTTGTGGTTGCCGACGGGAGTAATAATTAACGTTGTGCGCGCACGAGCGGCATGGCTTCTCAAGATAAACCATGGCCATGGCTAGGTGGGTAGCGTTGAATAATGACCCGGGAAGCGGGCAGGGGGTAGGCCACGTAATTAAAATTAGGTTGGGATTCCATGCACCGCTGGCATGTCTTGTTCTTGAGCCGGGCCCCACTACTTATCATCTCTAGACAACCGTGACCAAAAAATTTAATGGTTTTTGTCTATAAATAATAATTTTCCCGCGGCTCCAATAATAATGCTACGGAAAACGAAATTTATACTACTCAACAAGGCTTTAATACATATATATATATGCATTTTGATCAAATAATTTACTCCTAAATTATTTACATAATTAAGCACATGGATTATTGTACTTCTATTATTATGTACCAAGTTGTACCCACGATGCATAAAGTCAAATTTTTTTATTTTTTGTGTCAATGAGTATGTAAAAAATTGTTATTGTTTTTTTTTTTTTAAGGGAAAAAATTGTTATGTTTTAGTTAAAGGTTTTGTGTTTAAATTATAAAAATGCATTTGTGTGAGAATGTGAAATAAAAGATTTTTTTTATTAATTTTATTTTGATCAAATTCACATAAGCTAATGGAATCAGGAATTAAAAACAGGAGTTAGAACACTTATTGTCCAAAGCCATGTCTATATCTATATATTATCTATTTTAAAATATAAGTCATTTTAGAATTTTTATATATATTAAAAAACAATGATTTAATGTAAGATTTTAATAAATTTTAAATTATATTTATTTTTTACATTTAATTAATTATACACAAAAAAAAAAACTTATATTTTAACATTATTTGAAATTGAGAGGATATCTATTTAGAATCAATATGTTTCTATTAATTGTGTAACAGAATAAATTATAGAAGAGTGTAAACCATCAAAGTGAGGAGCATTAATGTAAAATGATTTAACTTTAATACCGTCTTGCAATTTATTTTCGTATTAAAATTAACTAAATAACATAGGAAAGGGTTCAAATGAATATTAAGGATTTAGAAGCCTGCATCTAAAGGCGCGATGCTACTAGATCACGCCTTACCAAATAATAACGCGGTACCTCTCGAAGGCGTGAGAATGTACGTTTTCACGCAGGTTGAAGTTAAACCGTCATAGTTTCCCTTTCCCACCATCAAAATTCAAAAGGCACTGACAAATAATCGTCACTCACTTCCGCGCTCTCCAATTCCACTTTCTGTTTTCCTTTCCCTCTGCCTTCGCTGCCGATTGCCGGACGAGCAGGACAAATTATCAGGACTTTTTCCGATCGAATTTTGACGAGGATCGTCGCACAAAAATTGGGTTTCATACGGTCTATTTTATAGATTTATTGATTAATTTTAGACTCATTTAATCAATCACTTATCCTTTTTCTAAAATTTGTTTCCGTTTGAAATAATGATGCGATTTTTATGCTATGCTATTATCTTTTTTCCTCAGTTACCCGTTATTTTTGCTAATTAATTTCGTCATTAGCAAAAGACAATGGAAATTGTATAAGGTAACGTGGAAGAAGACAAGGTGAGCTGTGCATTGTGCTTGACAAACTGATAACAAGCAAATGATTCCATACTTGAAGATGATGGACCTCCAATCCATTAAAATGGCGGTGTTGGATATTTGGCCAACAATAGCTAATGTTTATACTATTTATTTAGCTGTTGTGTTTCTTGATGAGAGGGGAGAAGGCTTGTTGTCTATGCAGGTGATTATTTTTCCATATACGAGGGTTTGGGCGGTGTGTTGTCTTGGAACATTTTGGGAAAGTGCTCCACTGCCATTTGCCGACCCTCATCTCCTCACTTGGATCGAGCCCTTTTCTTATAATGCAGTAATTTATCAGGTACACCCACATTTTGTTCAACAAATTATACAATGTTTAATTGCATTATTGTCTTATTTGACATAGATTTTCATTCACTAACCTGAATTAGTTTAGAGAAATCAAGGAATATGCTTCCTGTCCTATACCTATTTATGCTCCTACTATTTTAGAGGCAAGTGGTCAAGTTGGTAGAGGGCTTAGAAACATTTACAGCTCCCTTGTTTGCTCTCTTCATGACTATCATTATAAATTGCTGGAAATGCCTTTTTTTAAGTGGTGTTCTGGTGCTATAAAATTAGAATGCTTCTTTCTAGTCATCTTCAATGATATGATATGGAAGGCTTATCCATTCAGGATGCCTTTCTTACATTTCAACTAAATAGTTGTTGTAAGAACAATTCTTAATCTTTGATATTCTATTCTCATTTAGAACTAATCTTAGAAAGATATGCCTCAGCAACCGAGCTTAGAATTAAATAGCAGCATTATGGAGAAAAATCTACATCTATAATCTGAGTTTAGGTGTAAAGATATATGGTGGTTAAGAGATGAGTAAATTATAGCTATAAACCAAGCATGTTGGGCAAGTTTTTCTTCAGATTCTACACACGAATGGCTTCTTGTCCTCATCCTACAATATAATTGAGTCCTATCGTATAAAACTAATATTTGCCTAGATATGTGGATGTGCACGAGTGGCTTTCTTGCGATGATGTTTCCCTTCTTGTTGGCAACATGAGGCTTTGGAATATTTTGCAGGATCATCCCGTGATTATTGCTTAATCCAGCTAATAGTTGCTTCAATTATTATCTTCCCATGGAGTGATTTAATTAAGTTAATCACCAAGCACAATGATTAAGTTAATGACCAGTAGTGGGCAACTCTCCATTTTTATATATGCTCATATCCGTGAAGAAAATGAAACAGAGATATTGCTTTTTGTCACTATTAATCTTGCCGCAGTTGCTGCCCATAACTTTCTCTTTATAATTCTCTAACAAAGCAGTAACTTTGATAAGAACTTTGAGGTAATCATAAATCTTCCAGCTTAGTTTTTACATGATTACTGGGGAGATCTTGAGGTCATATAATAAATTACTAGTAGATCATAATAATATCTCAGTTCATAGGGAGAATTTCTGAGGTATAGCTTGCAAAGGTAGACCCAGAGCTTGGCTGGCTGATGTTATATTTAATGGCATAAGAAATACAAGCAAGAGGGGAGTTTTCTAGATATGGATCTACAGAACAAGCGTGTAATCCATTCAGCAACTAGATTTCAAAATTCATGGTTAGAACTCAAGCCCCTCAACACGTGGATGGAGACAAAACAAGGACAATTATGCAATACATTAATGCATCAATAATGTTGGCTTCTCTGGCAATTTATTGCTCTTTTTTTTTCTTTTCTTTCTTTTTTACCTCACGCCTGAGTACCATGACTTTAATGAGCCATACTTGTTGCGGAAGTTTGTTTCTCACCTCAGCAAGTAAGTTTGATTTGTTGGGTAAGAGCAAATTAAGGTTTATCTGAGGAAAAAGATCAATATGAAGAAGCATGACCAACTTGTAGATTTGTTATGAGTCAAACAGTTCATCTTAACATTTCAGTATGCCATAGGTTTATCTTTGGAGAGTGGAAACTTTTGTCTATGCAAGTCCTGTTCATCTTGGAAAGAAAAGGTTAAGGGTGGTGATAAATACGTATTCAGAGGAGCAATTAAGGCAACCACATGTGAGGATGAATAGATAAAGCTGTTATAGGGATCTCTTCTCTGGGGAGTTCTTCCCATGATCTCACACTAGTTCTACGTGGGATAAGATCTAAGACAGACAAAGTTTCATTAGACGTTAGTTCAATGGAATTTCTAGGATTGTGTTGACAATGTTTTGCTTCTCTGGGGACTTGTTATGAATGTAAAGTGCAAAGATCAGGCGTAGTAAAAACTTCGGAGTGGAGATATAGGAAATAGATGCACAGATATGGAATATATATAATGTCCAAAATTCTATTGTATTTGTTGTCTTAAGTACAGAATTCTTTGTATACATTTACATTCATAAGCACATCCTCTAAAATCTGGATGCCTATACAGGATTTTGGATCAAAGATCCTTTGAGACATATTTAGCATGAGAAGATGTTTAGGAGGGAGGTCCTTGATCTAATCAGGCACCTAAACAGTCCCTCCAACCCATTCTCGATGCCTTCCATTGTAGTATCCAAATTCTCCAATCTGTTTTGAACAAACTGGATCCTTTCATTTTGACTTTGATCATTTCTGCTAAGGCCGATTAGGGATGAATCCACATTTTCCAACTCGTTTAGAGCTTCTTGTTGGTCTTCACATCCTAGTTTTCCTTTCTGTACTAATCTTGAGACCAAGGACCATTTGCTTGACCTTGGCTTGGAGGACTGAGCTGACAAGAAAAGCAAGGCTGACTGGAAAGTGGAAACGGTTGTTGAATTAACTTCTCTTAGTATTCTAATTACTGTTGCTATGTGTTGATCATCAAGATCCAAGAGGGCTGATGAAGCATCAATTTGTTTCAAAGCTGCAATAGATCTCTTGGCATCTTTCTTCATTTTCTTCCTGAAACAAGTGTAGTTATCCAGGCTCGCTTCCATGGTAGAGTCTCCCTTTCTTCTCCTTAGAGAAGATTGAAGATCTCTCACATTTTCCTTAAACTGTGAGACAATCTCCCTTGTGTTGCCACAAATGTCCAAGATTCTCACGGATCCATCCAAGAACTCCTCACCCCATTTTTGATTTTGTTGTTTAGACAGGGCTTGTTGGGTGAGAGGCAAGCTGAGAAGATCATCCATGCATTTATACAACTCTGCCAATCTGCACAAAGCATTGCAGATTGACCCAGATGAGTTGTGTGATGGTTCAAATGCTTTGATCTTGTTCAGCTCCTCTTCAATTCGAAGAGTGGTGGGATGTGATCTACTAGGTAAACTAATGGAACGAACATGGCTGGATTTTGAGGCCATTTTTGCTCTCTCTTTTCTCTTTTTCCTCCAGATGATTGAAACACAAACTATAGGTTAAAACTTTTATTGGCGAGGGATTGTTCAGGACTTGTGGTCATATATATAGGGAAAGAGAGATGGAGACTTACCAGAAGGGGACAAGATGAGCATTATTCTTAATTAAAAACTGGGATCACCATGCGTTGGCAATGTGGGTAGTCCTTTAAGCTTGCGACTCTGTTAGAAATTTGGCCTACATAGCTTTAATCATTTGCCATTTCTTTAATACCGCACGGTGATTTGGAAGGTCTGTGACTGTGAGGTGTCATGTTCTTGGTGTTTAATCTAGTGCTAGTATTTCTAATTTTTCTGCCACATAGCATTTTCCTTTAGGTTCTATAGATCTATATGCGCTGGCTGCCGAAGATTGTCTCATTTGGAGGAGCCTTGATTCATCAAAACCAAGGACAATTAAGCGCACACACACATAATGTTTAGACAACGAGATTCCGACATAGAAACAATGAAAATTCATTATTTGAAATTTCGAGGAAAATTGCTATGGAGCTGTACTTACAGCTACAGGCAACAAATCGATTACTTAGAATTAGAAAACTTGGCATTTCCATTCATTATTGATCGGTTTAGAGGCTGCAAATATATTAATGAATGCATTTTAGAGGTTGCAATAGTTACACACGGGAGGCATTTTTTGGTACGTTTCCATAATTATTTTTGTACAGCAATTTATCCTAAGATTTGTACATGTGTGCATGATCGGCTTTCACATGAAAATGTTTCCTTTGGTGCTGCCAACTTGAATGTAGGAGTATTAATTTTTGTGTTATTATTGCTCAATAATGGCAGGGCTCAAGTCTTCAATTTGGTTTTGCTCATATTCTCCAGAAGAAATTACCTCTTGGTTTCGTCATTCACGTTCCTTTTAATTCAACAACATATTTTAGGTAAAAGAAATGATCTTTATATTGTTGTTGTGGGTTAACTCACATATTAATTTTACTTTTGTTCTTGAAAAGAGTCTGATTTATTGTATTGTATTACCTCAACAATTAACACTATCATTCTACCATAAAAATAGATGTTTATGAAGTTTCAAAATCTTTTTATAAACTTTTAAGAAATATTTTGACTATTTTTTCTATTTATTACTTTGTGGGAAGTATTGTAATAATAGAATTCAAGATGTGTAGAGTTTTAGTTATAATTAGGGTTAATTAGAGCTTCCAGGATTATCTTGAGAAGGGTTGATGTAGAGGTTGAGTTGGTTGATGAGGAAGTCCTTTAACAAAGCAATATTACTGTGATCTAAAACTCAATTGATGAGGTATTAATTCTAACGATTTGAATGACATCAAATGTAAAACTCTCTAAGGATGTTTGGATTATTTGCATTTCAAATGTTAGAATTGCAGATTGGAAAATATCAATGGAAACGGAAAAAAGATTGAAAATTAACACATCAGATATGAGAGTATAATTTCTGTTGTATTCATTAGGTACAAGACTTCTGTTCTATGATATACATCTTTGTACATAAGCATATCTTCTAAAAAATTGTATGCCTATGCAGAGTTAGGATGAACAAGTGTGCGTAAATTGATGGCAGATTAGCATGAGAAAATGTTTAGAAGGGAGGTTCTTGATCTGATCAAGCACCTATACAATCCCTCCAAACCATTCTCAATTCCATCAATGGTAGCCTCTAAGCTCTCCACTCTGTTTTTTATGAATTGGATCTTTTCACTTTCACTTTGATCGTTTCTGCACAGGCTCTGAAGGGCTGAATCTACAATTTCAAACTCGTTTTGGGATTCTTCTTGATCTTCACATGATCCCACTTTCCCTGTTTTGTTTGCCAATCTTGAAACCAATGGCCATTTGCTCGACTTTGACTGAGCAGACAAGGAGATCAAGACTGATTGGAAAACGGAAATGCAGGTTGAGTTCACTTTGCTGATCACTGAAGAGATATGTTGGTCATCATCAAGATCCAAGATTCCGTTAAGACCTTGATCTAATTGTTTCAAAGCTGCAATTGATCTTTTGGCTTCTTTCCTCATTTTCTTTCTGAAGCAAGTGTAGTTATTCAAGCTTGATTCAATGCTGGAGTCACCCTTTCTTCTCCTCAGAGAAGTCTGAAGATCCCTTACATTTTCCTTAAACTGTGAAACAATCTCCCTGGTCATGCCACAAATGTCCAAGATTCTCACTGGTCCATCCAACAATTCATCACTGAATTTCTGATTGTTCTGTTGAGACAGGGCTCGAATGCTGGAAGGCAAATTGAGAAGATCATCCATGCATTGGTACAACTCAGCCAATCTGCACAATCCATAGCAGATTGACTCAGATGCACCTGATAGCTCAAAAGTCTTGATCTTGTTCAATACCTCTTCAACTCTTAGAGTTGTAGGGTGTGATCTGCCAGGGAAACTGTTTGATCGAATGTGAGTGGATTTTGAGGCCATTTTCTTTCTCTGTATTTTCTCTTGAAGATTCAGATGAGAGAGGGAAGTTTATTAGAGCTTATGAGGATGGAGTTGTACAAGACTTCTGAGTTATATATATAGAGATAGACTTATGAGGACAGCCCTTTTGAGTTTGGCAAATTTGGAAGACAACAGGCCAACAAAATTGCAATCATTTGCCATTTCTTTATGTATTTGAATGAGGTTTTATGTTTTCAATGCCTTTGATGAAGATCAATTATGGAGTATAATGCATTTTCCCTTGTGTTCTATAGATATCTGAATGAGGTGGTTTGCTGAGGCTTGTCTGGGAGGGAGAAGTCTAGATGCATTAAAAAAACATGCACAAGGACAGAGCACATCTTTCTAAAGGATATTGCTGGTGAGACACTGAGAGATTCCCACCAACAAATTGTGCAATTGCAGCAATTTTTTAAAGGGGAAGGGGAATTCAAATGCATTGATTCATGGTAGCTGCTGGAAGAGGTGTTCTATAAACCAATTGGAGAGAGCAAGTAAGTTTGTTCTTGGTTTGTTCATTGTTGTGTCCCATTTTTCTCATGATTATCCATCAAATGTGGTGATTAAGGTTTCTTGTTTTACATACATGTTATATTTAATTATCCTACCCCTAACTAATTACTTAAAAAATAATATTTTTTTAAGTTTTTATTTATCGGATCAGATGAGGATTTAGAGTTCCCAGAAACTGGATGGGTCACATGTTTGTTTGTTAGTAGATTAGAGGCCCGACCCAAAGTGAAAAATCCTCATTTTACTCGAAAGACTTGGCTTATATATATTGAAAAATCTCATTTTATTGTTGTAATAAATTTCTAAAATTTTATAATTGGATCGTAATTTCGCAAAAATTCATTAATTCACAAATTTTTATTAAAAAATTAACATATTTTAATTAATTTAAAACAATTTTACCATGACTCCAATACTACATAACAGCATAAATAAAGAGTTGTGATTTTTTATTTGATTTTACTTTGATGTCATCCTAAAGTTTTTTTTTTTTTTTTTGTTATTTTGAATCCCTTCCTTGCATTTTTTTTAATTTTTAAAAATCATGTCTACAATACTACTATTAATATGATAAAACATTATTTATTTTGACAAAAATAGTAATAATAAAAGGGCTGTTAATACGAGAATGAAGGTGACCCAACTCTCTGCAGTCCAATGGCAAGGGCAAAGGTAAAGAAGGCCAAGGCCCCGATCGCCATGGAGAAGACCCCTATCGCTGAAAAAGGTGCAAAAGAGGGTAGAAATGGACCCAGGCTTGGAGTTGGACCAAGCAATTCCAATAGGCCCGCTAAGAAATGGGCTTGAGTATAGAAAGGACGCCTGTCCACGCTCTAACGGTCACACCCAATTTTATCTTTCCCCTCAATAAACATCTCCTTTCCATTATTTTCTGTATTTCAAAAAACTTGATCTTTTTGCCCAATAAACATCTCCTTTCTATTATTTTCTATATTTCAAATTCAAGCAAGGTTTCACTGTTTAATAATTTTTAATTAAATTCACGATCAGAATTTAAGAAATGAATCCATAACAAATTATTAAATAAATTCACAAATCCTATAAAAAAATGATTAATGAATTAAAAAAACACTCACCAGCCTGTTTGATTATGGGGTCTCCATTTTGGTCGCAGAAAAAAGAGTTTCATAATAAATTATTAAATAAATTCACAAATCCTATAAAAAAATGATTAATGAATTAAAAAAACACTCACCAGCCTGTTTGATTTTGGTCGCAGAAAAAAGAGTTTTGATTATGGAATAATGATGCTTGAATTTGAAATATAGAAAATAATAGAAAAGAGATGTTTATTGGACAAAAGGATGAAGTTTTATTGCGATTATGGAAAAAATAGGGTTTTAAAATTTTGGGTTAAACCCCCCCCCCCCCCCCCCCTCTCTCAAACTTTAGTTAAAATATGAAAATTATAAAAATTCTTATGTACTATTTAATAATATCTTTTCGCCCCATAAATAATGATGTCATTCAATTTATTAAGTAAATTAATAATAATACCCTTAATATGCCACTGAATAAATTTTCAGACCAAAACACCCCTTATTCAGTATTAAGTAAACCAATTCTTATATAATAGTCCTATGACTATATTGCTATTTCATAATTTCTAAACTTATGCTCTGAAATATATGCGAATTGAGACTTCGTAATCTGATACAAAATCACTGAGAAGGCGCGAAAGTAGCATATAAGAAAATTTAAAATACTCTCCCATATGCGTTATTTTCAAATTGTCCTATAATTGATAAGTATATAAAGTTAGTAATTGTTATTGTGTATCTTATAGGCTTATATAAGATAAATTAGTTCTTATACTCACATTTCGTTGGGTTAGATATTTGACTCGTGGGTTGAGTTAGGTTCAACATGTTAATTTGATAACTCGCGAGTCATTTAACCCATTTTAACATGTGATATTATATGGTGATATTTCTTAATATACCACTTTTTATTTTATTTATTTATTTTATTACAACGTGACTCAAATTCAAGATATATTATCTTAAATAAAAGAATTTATTTCTAAATTATAACCCTCTTAAAAAAAAAAAACTTTTGGGCAGGCAGGCACGTTTTAATTTTTCTATTTTCTATAACCGATTTTAAAAATATTGGGCCAGATAATAAAAAGCTTCATGAAACTCTTTTGTGGGAAATTATACTATTATCATAGGTGTACCTCTAATTTTGTGAAAAGTGATGGCATGTGAAGAAAAAATGTTAAATGATCACTGTAATTTGGTTTTCCTGTTCCAAACTTGTGGGGTTTCCTATTTTGTGATTTGAGTATATCTGGTGGAATAAATTAATCTAATTAATTGTGATTTATAAGTTACACTAATTATCCAATAAATTGACAATCAATATCAATAAGAACAGAGTTACCTATGCAGCCAGCAGTCTCAAACTCAGATCATACAATTCTGTATAATTTAAATATGAAAAGGAAAATACAATATCCACAATCTAAAGATCATACAAATAAATAAATCCAACACCCATCACTATCATTGGAAAAAAAAAAAAAAAACAGTTATTATATAGTAGAGATAAGAGTAATATAAAATTCGGTATAATTTAACTGAAAATAAATAAAAATAAAACTCCAAAAATATAGATGTCTTAAAAAATCCGAGAAAATGACCCACCTAGCACCCCAAAAATACGTTCAATTACACAAATAATGCCACGCATCAAACTCCCAAAGGACCATTCAATTCAACGCTTCAAAGTGAGATCACGGCAACAATATCTTCTTATTGTAACAAGGATCAATCACCACCTCCAATCCAACTCTTTATTGCTTGAATTCCGCTGCTTGGATCTAACGGATTGGATCACTATTTCCACAGGTGTGCTTGGCATTAAGGGCCCAAGCTGTTTATTGGCACATTCTCTGGCAACTTTTTCTTCCATTGGTTGAATTATATTCCAACTATATAACAGAGGTGTATGAGGATCCACTATGATCCTCTCAAGAGCCACACCATTTTCTAAAAAATATTTTATAAGTTCAACTTCACTTGTACGACCATAATACCCATATATCTTAACAGTTTTAAGATGTTGGAGTGGAAGCGTTACACCTCTTATTTGTTCTCTCTGTGCTCTCGACTTGTTCTTCCCCCACCATTGCAACTGTGGGGGAAAAAAAAAAAAAAAAGTTTGATAGCTATAATAAAAAAAGAGTTAACGGAACCAAAATAAACATAAAATAACATACCGTCAGCACAAACTTCTCCAAATTGGATGATGCCCTTATTAAATTTGTGTATGGAATCAAACTATCATCCTCATATCCCAAAACAACTAAGATAAATTTCTTCAATTTGGGGAGACGGGGAACCTCAACAACATTGTTTGCATCCATTTCCTGGATGGTTAAATCACAAAATGGAAAACATAAGTAATGCATCATTGATATTTGATATCAACATTAAAATCTTACTGGAAAAAGTTTAAACTGACCTTTTTAATATGAGTATGCGAGTTGACATTTAAAGTGAGAACCTCCAGTGTTGGCAGGCAACCAGAAAGGAGAGGAATGACTTCCCTTAAAAGAAAGGATCCACACACATAGACATTCACAAGCCTGGGAACATTTTCAACTTTAACAAAGGTACCCTGAATATATATTTTAAGTGAGACCAGATTGGTATTAGATACAATGATGGATTTTAGTGTCGAACAGTGCCACACCTCCAGATGTTTCAGGACAAGAGATTGGCCACAAACTTCAACATTTCCCACATTTGCAGATTTATAGATAATGAGACGTTCAAGAGAATGGAACTTTTCCAAAATGAGGTTTATAACACCATCACTGAAACTTATTCCAGCCAAAGTTAATGATCTAAGGCAGCTCAAGTCAATCTGTGCATGATTATGAGCGGCCTGCCCCGAGTAAACAGAAGGAGATTCCTCTGAAACTTTCCCACTACTCAGACCAAGGAGTTGAGGGTGGAAACAATAAGGTTTCGGATATCCATAGCCATCCGAGGCATCCAATTCTAGCCCTTGCACTCTCTTTGCAAACGCATGTCGCACCCATTTATCAATCATCACCTGATCGTAACAGTTGAAGTCAAAGCAAATCCTGAGTTCCTCCAATGCCAATTCTTTATTCTTTTCCTGGACCTTATCAAACCCCAATTTATTAAACTTACGGTCCTTGAGATGGAGTCGACCAACAAACATAACAAACATCCAAAGGTCTTTCCAGCACTTGGACAGAACACTTGTTCTAACTGCTTCTTTCAGCGTTAGCAAAGAGAGGATATGAACAAGTATATCACTGGGCAGTGAACTAATCTTATCCTCCAGGGAATGCTTACTGTTTGGACACTGTTGACATGAAGGAACAAGTAATATTACAAAGAAATATTTCCAAGTTAATCTGCAAATATTTTAAGGCATTGAAAACTTTTAGGCTCATGGCTCGCCTGCCTCACCCGCCGAAAATCAGAGGTAAACGTCTCCATTTTGTCCAACAAGTTTGAAGCTTTTCTCTTTTCACCACTTCCTTCCCGCTTTCTCAACTTAAAAAACAATCCTAAATACAAAGACAAAATGCCTAAGAATTCAACGAATAAAAACCGAAATCAACTGGGAAACTAAGAAACATAATATTACGTAACCTCATAGAAGAATCCAACCGATAGAAACATCCTTTAAGCAACTATTCAATTGGAAACTAGCAACTAAAGATAAGCATCAGAATGAGGAAGGAATTGCAATAAAAATTAAACCTTTGGCAAATGGGCAAATTGAAACTAAGAATGAAGAGGGAGGTGTGATAATAAAAACTTATATCTTTGGCAACCATTTGACTTTGAATGAATATGGCAATTCAATCTGGGTAAGAATTCTAACCAGGCTCCATTTTGTCCAACAAGTTTGAAGTTATTCCCTTTTCACCACTTCCTTCCAGTTTTCTCAACTTAAAAAATAATCCAAAGTACAAAGAGAAAAAGCCTAAGAATTTAAGAAGCGAAAACTCATTACCCCCAAAGATCAAGGAGGAGATATCTGTGGAGAAAACAGAAGACTAATAATCCAGAGGTCTTTCCTCCAACTAAAGAAGAATCCAACCCATAGGCAAATAAAGGTAAATAAGCATCAAGGATCAGGAAGGTATCGCAATAAAAATTTAATCTTTGGCATGCAAATTGAATCTAAGAAAAAAGAGAAACTCTGATAAATAAAAATTTATATCTTTTGGGAATTAATTTTGAATGAGAGGGCAGCGGTAATATATCAATCTGAAAAACAAAAATCTAAGCCTATAAGCACCTAATCATGCTGAAACTAATATATATGGCTTCTCAAGATAAACCATGGCCATGGCTGGGTGGGTAGAGTTGAACAATGACCCGGGGAGCGGGCAGGGGGTAGGCCACGTAATTAAAATTAGGTTGGGATTCCATGCACCGCTGGCATGTCTCGTTCTTCAGCCGGGCCCCATTACTTATCATCTCTAAACAATCGTGACCAAAAAATTTAATGGTTTTTGTCTATAAATAATAATTTTCCCGCGGCTCCAATAATAATGCTACGGAAAACGAAATTTATACTACTCAACAAGGCTTTAATACATATATATGCATTTTGATCAAATAATTTACTCCTAAATTATTTACATAATTATTGTACTTCTATTATTCTGTACCAAGTTGTACCCACGAGGCATAAAGTCAAAAATTTTTATTTTTTGTTTCAATGAGTATGTAAAAAATTGTTATGTTTTAGTTAAAGGTTTTGTGTTTAAATTATAAAAATACATTTGTGTGAGTATGTGAAATAAAAGATTTTTTTTGATTATGTAATTTTATTTGTATAATTCACATAAGTTAATGGAATCAGGAATTAAAAACAGGAGTTAGAACACTTATTGTCCAAAGCCATATCTATATCTATATATTCTCTATTTTAAAATATAAGTCATTTTAAAATTTTTATATATATAAAAAAACAATATATTAAAAAAATCTAAGCCTATAAGCACCTAATCATGCTGACACTAATATATATGGCCAAATTTAAAATTACTGAAAACTAATACTCCCTCTATTTTAATATATAGGTCGTTTTGACTAAAACACAAATATTAAGATTGTAATTAATTTTTGAAAATTCCCATAACTTTTAATGGTTAAACCTGTTATATCCCTATTTAATGCATTTTTGATAATAGTGCTATAATTTGAAATAGTCATGACGAAAACAAGTTCCAATGAAATTGCAAATTAAATAAGGGTAATAAAGTAAAAACAATGAATTGTTTCCTAGAAATAGACAAGTGACTTATATTTTTACCGATTTCTTAATGAGTGAAAACGACTTATATTTTGAAATGGAGGGAGTAATCAATAGATTCCCGGATCTAATCCAGAGATTTTTCCTCTTGCAAAAGAAAAATCCAATCAATAAGAACTTTGAGGTAATCATAAATCTTCCAGCTTAGTTTTTACATGATTACTGGGGAGATCTTGAGGTCATATAATAAATTACTAGTAGATCATAATAATATCTCAGTTCATAGGGAGAATTTCTGAGGTATAGCTTGCAAAGGTAGACCCAAAGCTTGGCTGGCTGATGTTATATTTAATGGCATAAGAAATACAAGCAAGAGGGGAGTTTTCTAGATATGGATCTACAGAACACGCGTGTAATCCATTCAGCAACTAGATTTCAAGTTTCATGGTTAGAACTCAAGCCCCTCAACACGTGGATGGAGACAAAACAAGGACAATTATGCAATACATTAATGCATCAATAATGTTGGCTTCTCTGGCAATTTATTGCTCTTTTTTTCTTTTTCTTTCTTTTTTACCTCACCCCTGAGTACCATGACTTTAATGAGCCATACTTGTTGCGGAAGTTTGTTTCTCACCTCAGCAAGTAAGTTTGATTTGTTGGGTAAGAGCAAATTAAGGTTTATCTGAGGAAAAAGATCAATATGAAGAAGCATGACCAACTTGTAGATTTGTTATGAATCAAACAGTTCATCTTAACATTTCAGTATGCCATTGGTTTATCTTTGGAGAGTGGAAGCTTTTGTCTATGCAAGTCCTGTTCATCTTGGAAAGAAAAGGTTAAGGGTGGTGATAAATACGTATTCAGAGGAGCAATTAAGGCAACCACATGCGAGGATGAATAGATAAAGCTGTTATAGGGATCTCTTCTCTGGGGAGTTCTTCGCATGATCTCACACTAGTTCTACGTGGGATAAGATCTAAGACAGACAAGGTTTCATTAGACGTTAGTTCAATGGAATTTCTAGGATTGTGTTGACAATGTTTTGCTTCTCTGGGGACTTGTTATGAATGTAAAGGACTAATTAAAGGTGCAAAGATCAGGCATAGTAAATGAAAGAATTTGCCACATAGGATTTGGGTTTGCACTTGCTCGATTTATCATGCAACAAAAATTTCTAATTAAAGCGGAACCTTAGAAAAGTACCTTTGAAGCGTGCACCTGGTGATTCTCTTGTATGTCTCAAGACTATGACTTCACGTTGTGTGGGCAACGAACTAGAAGTCAATTGATCAGCTACTCACCACAATCCACTTGCTAGAAAACTATAGCGCCGCAGCACCTGGCACGTACTATAAACGCACCGCCCGCAGAAAGAGAAAGCTACGCGCAGCTGGTATAAACCAATGCCAAAATTTTAGCCACTAGAAACCCAAAAATCAGCCGCACACTTTCTTGAAAATCCGACTTGGAGAGAGAAACGTTTTCTCTCTCTAGAATTTTCTCTCTCTAGATTCTTGAATTATGAATCTATTGAATTGTGTATCTTGAATAGCTAATCCCTTATCTATTTATAGTGTTACAAGAGATACCCTAAGTTGGTTTAGGATTGGTCTTCCTAATGGGTTTAGGTAATGAATTAGTTTCCAAATCCAATTAGGTAACCAATAGGATAAACCAAATCCTACTAGATTCCTAATCTCTAGGATTTCCTAATTCCAATTGAAACTTAAGACTTAATTAATTAATTAAATAATTTTACTTTGTTAATTACTTAATTAACCCTTAAGAATTAATTAAATAATTCCACTTTGTTAATTATTGAATTAACCCTTAGGAATAATTAACCAATTAATTAATTAAATCTACCTATTCAATTAACCCATTACAAAATTAATCGTACCACTAACGGATTAATTTTGGCACTACCATCCTACACCAGAATTACTTCCGGAACAACTTAATTAAATTATATTCATTAATCTCCCCACATCAAAGATATAATGCTCGTTAATTAAAATTAATTTACTGATAAATTAATTAATTAACTTCTTTAATTCTGAGACTAGTACTACTCGACATTTTTATTATACCGGACATAAGTCCACCGGCCGGGTTTAGTATAATAAATATTTCGAGCTCATCTCGGGAGCACCATCACCCCGGACGCACCGGTACATGGTTTCCTTTCGACAAGCAGCAGCACACCAAGTAACTAAACACGCGCACCCAACCCACCGAGAATATTGGCCACAATTGACCTCACCCATTGGCAGATCAAAGTACACTATGTCTAATCCTCATGCCCGCTCGAGTCTAGGGATTAGGAGATAGAATACAATGATCGATTTGTCTATTAAATCACTACAAGACAAATCATTCCTAAAGGTCAAATTCAATATGTCCCGGGCATATCTATATGATTCAATTAGTTTAGACAAACCAATTATCTGAATCACATAATAACCTAAACCGACAGTTTGTCCAAAACTGTCTCGGTTACAAACCTCATTTATATATTATGTCTTTCAACCAATGATGAGATCTACTGTGTCACACCAGACACCTCATCATCTACTTACATAATATAAATGGACAATTATGCACAACAAGATATAACCAGAACATAAATCGATATATTACAGGAAAAAAGTACAACACAAGCATAGCTTATGTATTCAATTCCAACAGTAAAAACTTCGGAGTGGAGATATAGGAAATAGATGCACAGATATGGAATATATATAATATCCAAAATTCTATTGTATTTGTTGTCTTAAGTACAGAATTCTTTGTGTACATTTACATTCATAAGCACATCCTCTAAAATCTGGATGCCTATGCAGGATTTTGGATCAAAGATCCTTTGAGAACATATTTAACCTGAGAAGGTGTTTAGGAGGGAGGTCCTTGATCTAATCAGGCACCTAAACAGTCCCTCCAACCCATTCTCGATGCCTTCCATTGTAGTATCCAAATTCTCCAATCTGTTTTGAACAAACTGGATCCTTTCATTTTGACTTTGATCATTTCTGCTAAGGCTGATAAGGGATGAATCCACATTTTCCTACTCGTTTAGAGCTTCTTGTTGGTCTTCACATCCTAGTTTTCCTTTCTGTACTAATCTTGAGACCAAGGACCATTTGCTTGACCTTGGCTTGGAGGACTGAGCTGACAAGAAAAGCAAGGCTGACTGGAAAGTGGAAACGGTTGTTGAATTAACTTCTCTTAGTATTCTAATTACTGCTGCTATGTGTTGACTTTGAATGAAAGCGTAATAAAAATCTGGTAAGAATTCCAAAGATAACATTGAGCCGTATTTAAAATCTTCCAAAACTACGGTGACCAAATTTGTTACAAATTATACATGTAAATACATGTAGTATTTAGTACCTTTTACTAAATACATATTTAGTATATTTAGTAAAAGTTATAATTTCTGAAATTTGTGGGGTAAGATTAATTGTGTAACCGTTTATTATGTAATAAGAATCGATTGGGCCGTAATAAAAATCAGGTCAGAATTAAATTTGTCGTGTAATCCTAACTTTAAGATTTAACGAGGTAAAATTGAGTTATTATTTTTATTTTAATTCGAATCTTTTATTGATATTAAGAGTATAATCTCTTTTTGGTAATATTAGTAAAACTATTTAATTAGGAGTAAAAAATATATTTTATAAAATAAACTGATTCATTAAATGTGATTTTTAACAAGTGTGAAAATATTAAAGTGACAAATAAATTGAGAGGGGAAGTATTATATAAGAATCAATTTGGCCGTTAAACATTTTCTGTCATTAGAAGGCTTGTTGGGCTGGTCATGTGAACCTGATCCTTTTGTGTTGGGTTTAACAGGTCGAGGCGTCGTTTTAGTACAGGCGGGAGTGAGTAAATAGAAGTTGTCAATATTTTTGGAAATTCTTCACTGAACTTCTCTCTACTATTATTCTTCTCAGTCTGTAATCTGAACTCTAGTTCCTTTGAATTTTTATTAAATAGTCCAGGGGCATGATAGTGGACCGCCGATCACCGCATCGGGTGGGCTTAGCAACCGAGAACGCAAGGCCCAGAGGTTGGTGTCCAACCGTGATCTCACGCAGTTAGCGGCTCCCTTCGATAAAAAAAAAAAAAACATTTCAAATGAATTTGGAAATCATTCCACTACAGAACTCCCAAAGGTATTTGGAATTTTGAGGGAATTTAGGTGATCATAAGATGAGATTCGTTAGAACTCCATATCAACAAATATATAATAAAAATAACTGGAGAGTTGTTGTAAATTTGCAATTTTGCAAGTATTATGTGCAAAGTTTTCATATACATTTGGTGTTTATAAGCATATCCTCTCTAATATTTGGATGGCAATATATACATCTCTGCAGGATTTGGGATCAGCATGAGAAAATGTTCAGTAGGGAGGTTCTTGATCTGATCAAGCACCTGAACACTCCATCCAATCCACTCTCAACACCATCAATGCTAGCCTCTAAAGTCTCCAAACTGGTTTGTGCAAATTGAATCCTTTCAGTACTTTCATTTTCATCATTTCTGCACAGGCCCTGAAGGGCTGAATCCACAATTTCAAATTCGTTCTGGGATTCTTCTTGATCTTCACATGATCCCAAACTCCCACCAGCTTTGTTTACCAATCTTGAAACCAATGACCATTTGCTTGTCTTTGCCTTGGAAGACAAGAAAATCAGGACTGATTGGAGGACATCGATGCTAGTTGAATTGACTTCTCTGATGACTGAAGAGATGCGTTGATCATCTTGATGATCCAAGGTTCCAATTACTTGATCAATTTGTTTCAAAGTTGCCATTGATCTTTTTGCATCTTTCTTCATCTTCTTCCTGAAACAAGCATAGTTATTCAGGCTTGATTCCATGCTGGAGTCTCCCTTTCTTCTCCTCAGAGAAGATTGAAGATCTCCAACATTTTCCTTAAACTGTGAAGCAATCTCCCTTGCGATCCCACAAACGTCCAAGATTCTCACTGATCCATCCAACAATTCATCCCCCAAACATTTCTGATTGTTGCTATGTTCAGACAGGGCTTGAATGGTGGAGGGCAAGTTGAGAAGATCATCCACGCATTGATACAACTCAGCCAATCTGCAGAGTCCATAGCAGATGGACTCTGATGTGCCCGATGAAAGCTCACAAGGTTTGATTTTGTTCAATATCTCTTCAACTCTAAGAGCTGTGGGATGTGTTCTGCTAGGAAAACTGTTTGATCGAACATGGGTGGATTTTGAGGCCATTTTCAGGTTAGAAACAAGCAAAACTCAATTGGGATGATGAATTTGTTGACGAAGCCTTCTTGATATATATATACAAGACAACCCAATATTCTGAATATAAAACTAAAATGCTAGAAATATGGGCAACAGAATTCTAATCATTTGTCATTTGTTTAATACATTTTGGTTAGGAATGCATGAGGTGTAATGTTTTCAGCTTGTTCCATGAAGAGGAATTGCGCAGCTTCTTCCACTTAGCATTTTTACGTGGCTCATTTGGTCTCTTTGGAGTAAGCTTTAATCAACTCCCCATGCCCCCTGCGCCCCCCACCGCCACCGGCACATCTTCTTAAAGATTAATATTGAAGATATGGTAGCTGCAAAAAACAAAAGAATAAATTCATGGAAAATGTAAACAAGATGATTGCGCACGTATGGCTTGTTGGTAAGAATAGATTTGATCCAGACCAACTCCATCTGCATCTTCTTTGTTGGATTTTATCCTATTACTACTAGTCTCCCAACTCGGCAAAATTAACGTATGAGTCCTAGTTTCAGAGTTTAAATGAGTTTATGGTCAGTTTCTCCTAATTAAAATGACGATCAGCATCTTAATATACTTCGAAAATGATGTTCTTCTTCCTTTAATTTGCAGAAAATCTCTTGTTCTAAGATCAAATCAGTACGGGTGATCTCTTCTGATATGATAGGCAGACAAAACTGGATATTTGCCAACTAATGTATATATGCATGGATGGATACGGTTGTTGCATGTACTTACTAGTACTAAATTATTAACAAACGTAATACTACTCCTTAGCTGTCTTGACCAATAATGTCCCAGAAATTTTGTGCGAATGCATCCAAATGGAAGCTTATGATGACAAGTCACTCGTGCACATCTCTGAAGATCTGAGTTTAAAACTTTTTAATAATAATGTCGAAACACAGATTCATATAAAACACGAAACTTATACTATTTTCGTCCCAAGATGATAATTACATGTATTCTGCAGCCCAAGTTGAAGTTCTTGATGGTTGTTTGCATTTAAAAATGTTTTTAGCGTAATTAAGAGGGGTTAATGATGTACATTTGAGTTGGGTTATGAGAGCAACTCGATTACATTGCAGATGCATTAATGTTTGGTTGCTTGTTTGAATTCAAAATGAACAGCTAATTCAGCCAGAAATAAGAATAAACAACTCAGTTTACTGAATTCGATCCTACTAAGCACACACGTACGTCTGATCTGTTCTATGATTTAGCCAATGCGTACCAATGTTCTTTATTTTTTCTCCTTCCCCACGTGAAGTGCAGCAAACCCACTTCAATTTGAGTTTCATAAATCATAACTCAGATTTAAAGAGTCAAGAATAACGCAGAAAATGCGGTTCGATCTTGCGGTTCGAATGAATTTTAAAGGAGACACGAGAGATGAGAGATAAATTGTGTTAATACTTTTGTTATATATGGTATATTAGGTACAAATGTATTTGAATATACAATGATTTTGTGTTGATCGATAAGCATATCTTCTAAAAAATCGTATGCCTATGCAGCAATTTTGAAGCTAATTAATTAGGAGGAGAAAAAGTTTAGAAGGGAGGTTCTTGATCTGATCAAGCACCTGAACAGCCCCTCTAATCCATTTTCTACACCATCGATTCCAGCTTCTAAGTTCTCCAATCTGCTTTGGACAAACTGGATCTTTCCGCTTTCATTTTGATCATTTCTGCATAGGCTCTGAATCGCTGAATCTGCATTTTCTAACTCGTTCTGGGATTCTTGTTGATCTTCGCATCCCACTTTCCCTTTGTTCACAAACTTTGAAACCAGGGACCATTTGCTTGGCTTGGAAGATTGAGCAGCCAAGAACATCAGGACTGATTGGAAGACACTAACGCTTGTTGAGTTCACTTCTCTGAGTACTCTGATCACTGCAGACATGTGTTGATTATCAAGATCCAATACTCCGCTGAATCCTTGATCTAATTGTTTTAAAGATGTAATTGATCTTTTCGCATCTTTCTTCATCTTCTTCCTGAAAGAAATGTAGTTATTCAGGCTTGATTCCATGCTGGAGTCTCCCTTTCTTCTCCTCAGAGAAGACTGAAGATCTCTAACATTTTCCTTAAACTCTGTAACAATCTCCCTGGTGATCCCACAAATGTCCAAGAATCTGACTGATCCATCCAACAACTCATCCCCCAAACATTTCTGAATGTTGTTGTATTCAGACATGACTTGAATGGTGGAAGGCAAGCTGAGAAGCTCATCCATGCACTGATACAACTCAGCCAATCTGCACAATCCATAGCAGATTGACTCAGATGAACCAGATGATGATATCTCAGATGTCTTGATCTTGTTTAATACCTCTTCAACTCTAAGAGTTGTTGGGTGTGACCTGCTAGGCAAACTAATTGATCGAATGTGGGTAGACTTTGCAGCCATTTCTCGTTCTTTTTCTTCTCTTCTTTTCACTTTTGAAGGTTGATTGATAGAGATTATATGATAATGAATTTGATGATGGAGTTTGTTCAAGAACAAGATCATATATATATATATATGCAAAAAGGGTTTGGGGAAGGGGACAAAAAGAGCGATATTTTCTGAATAGGAAAAGCGATCAGCATGTGCTGGCAATGTGGGCAGTTCTGGGGCATTGAAATTCTTGTGAGACAGTAGGCCAACAAAGTGATAATGATTTGGGATTTCTTTAATATTTTGTAAAAGCTATGGCGGGTGAAGCAGACATGCGGTGTTACATTTTTGGCATGAGGAATTGCTCTGTTTTCGCCACATAGCAGTCCTCTGCTTCGTAGCTCTACAAACGTGGCTGGCTATGGCTGTCTCGTTTTAAGGAGCCATAATTCATTAAATTAAAAAAAAAAAAAAAAAACAGAGGACAAAACACAAAAGATTAACAAATTAGTAATTGAGATACAGAGAGATATTTATTGCAGAGATTACAGCATTTTAAAAAATGAGATGTTGGCGGAAAGAGCTCTACTTAATAGCTTGGCTTACGAGAATGACTATAAAATTTCAAGATCAAGGAGAATTTATTATTGCGAGCCCAACTAAAAAAAAAAAAAAAAAATACGGGATTTTGGAATTTGCAGGACTAATTATTGGGTGGCTGGAAATCAATCAATGAATGAATAGCAAATGGAGGTTTCTAAATTGTCGCACGTATGGCTTTGTTGGCCCTGTGTCTCCTCCTCCGGCGGTGAAGCCAATTAATTAACTCATGGGGCAGATGAAGGTGATTAATTCAAATTTCGCGCAAGAAAAAGGATGATTATTAGAAAACGAAGCGGAGAGCAAGAGCGGCACCACCACCACCACCACCACCGGCCCGGCAATGGCTGAATGGCCGAATGGCCGAATGGCATGCATGTTTGGGGAGGCATTTTCTGGCTTCCACCGGACGGATCCATCAAATTTGTGCAATATTAATATAGTGCACAAATTTATAAGGTGCATGCATGGCATGGCATTCTTCTTACTAGATTTGGTTTCAATGGTAGCTTACAAGGCTACATCTTCCCATCAAGATATTACTGCTAGTGTTTGGCATGCAGCATCTGCTCCCCATTTCTGAGGCATCCATGCATTTTTGTCCAAGCAAACCATTCAAATTATATTCCCACTTTTACCATATAGGTGCAATGGATTTGCACGGCCGCAATACATAAAATTATTATTTTAAAGCGTATGTCTACTTTGAATTTAATAAAAGAAAGGGGCATTAATTTAAAATTTCCATGTTTGGGAATTCATTAAACTATCACATGCCTTCATCTTATTCTTCTTTTTTTGCTACCTCCACTCCTCTTAATCTCCATGATTAGACATTATTATTATTGTTATATTGGGTAATTTGTAGTGCTTTGGTACGAATTGTACGGAGAAGGATGACCAAGTTCATGCTCCTCTTCTTTTTTGCTCTTCTATTCACAGAGAACTCGGCTTCATTAAGCCTCGGAAAATTATCGTCAGCCCTGTTATATGAGAATCATTATGGATTATGGATCACATATTTTGGACCTGGGCTATAGGGCCCATTACCTGCTGCAGCCCAAACAGTGACTATTTTTTCATTTTTATATTGTATGGCTTGGTAAGCCAGCAGCCAAGTCAGGATGGCCGAGTGGTCTAAGGCGCCAGACTCAAGTTCTGGTCCTCGTGAGAGGGCGTGGGTTCAAATCCCACTTCTGACAAAAGTTCCCTTCTTTTTTATTATTTTAGGCGGTGATGTCTCTAAAGTGTACCAATTATTACTTTAGGAAATTTAAGATTCCCCGATCCATGTATTTTTATTTATTTTTTTTTTTTGGCATCATAAATGATTTGATAAGCATCTATATTAGTCTTGTCCCTCCCCCACCCTCCCTAGTGGTAACAATTTTGGGATTTTTCTACTGTTATTCTTGATTAACAACTGATTGCCATCTTGATTAGGAACAATATGCAACGCAACAACGATGGCGAATTGCCGTAGATTTCTGCCTCTTTCCCCACACCTACTGCTTCGACAATCAGAATCTTTCCATATATTCCATTCTGGTTTTTCCATCCATTTTCAACATCCATGGCTGAAAAGTGTTTTACAGAGGGAACAACAACCTATGGCAAAATTCAGAACAAGATGTGGGCAGTGGAACTTGGACAAGATTATATACAACACAACCCCCCCCCCCCACACACCTTTTTTTCGCTTCTGCTTTTGCCCATTGAATTTTGTAGCCAACTCTAGCTGCTATTGGTTGAAGGACAAAGTGGCAAGTTTTCGGTGCGGCCCTGTTTTATTTAATGTCATTTTTTTCCCACAAGATGGTGGCATGTGGTTGTAGCAGAAAATGCTGGTGCTTCTTGGAGACAAATCACATTTTAAAAACGCAATCTTGTTTCCTTAAATGCACACTCCCTTCTGATTTCTTGAGATCCTTGGCTGTAACCACTCTCATTCTCACATTACATATTCTATGTTTTCAACCTCTGTTTGAAAATTGGAATTGATTCATTGAAGGGTTCTTGAATTGCCTGTCCAAATTTCAATTGAAGTTTCAACTTTAAACCTCATATTAGGAGGAGGGTTGCTTAGATTTTGACAGTTCATGTAAAATATCGTGATATAAATTATATAATATTATTATATTCCATGTATTATTGGAAACTTATTGGGATTGATGGTAAATGTGAGGAAGAAGAGCATCTTGCAATATGGTATAGATCCCATTCTAACAAACTAAAACTACAACTTGTGACTGAAACCAAATAAATTAACTAAGCCCTGTATTCCACAAGATGAGCAGCCTGCTGCATTGTCTCCACAGAGGATCATGCCATTGTCTCATGTCTGAATGCTAATTGCTCGCCATAAATTACGACATAATTTAGTATTAGCATCTTTTGCATAATTCAAATGGAAATTGGAATATAAACTCTACCGTACGATAGTATTCTTCTCATAGTACCCCACATATAAGTACACCTAAATCCTTCATAATTAGGCAACGAGGTTCAATGATTAGTGGCATGTGGATTGGTAATTAAGAAATCAAGAATGATGCCCGTTACCTTGCTAGATTCAGTGCTACTTGTTAATAATCCAACAAATCCTTATTATATAATACCTTAATTCTTCTTTTCCTCCATGTTTTGGCAAATCTTCCACAATGACACCTAGATCCTTTTGGATTGTTCAATGATGAGCATTAATCATTTCATAATCCGAGTTGCGTTTGTAATGTTATTTTTAGTATTACAAATAAAACTCTAATTACGAGATAGAGAGAGTATAATGGAGTAACACAAGTAAAAGTAGATTCATTGATTTGTCTTGGGTTTAGTTTTCTGAAGCAGAAACAAGATATATCCATTTGTTTTTGTTTCAGCCATGAGATAAAATCTAAATCAATCAATGTTATCAAATTTGTATAACAGTCAAAATAGTTAAGGAAAAGTGTCCTGAAATTTTTAGACAGCTAAAGAAATATGAAGAACAGACATGAAGAACACTTAGAGAAAGTGTTTCTGTAGCAAGAAAAGTACAGAACTTGGGAATGTTTCTAAGAAATACTAAGGGAAAGTGATTAGTTGGATGATATACTTAATTGGGAATGTGGTCATTAATTGTTCTTTGGACAAAAAAATAATATGAAGAAGGTGAAATAAATGGTCATCAGATCCAGGATTGAGTTTCATATATAGCTCAAGCTTAAGTAGTACAAAATTTGTATTGATTACATCTTGGATATATATTTTCGTACAATTTTTTTTTGTTCAAGGAGTAACTATGTTGAGAAGTGCCACTCTATGTCGGACCAATTGTCGGAACAAGCTTTCTAGACCAGCATCAAGACCTTCAATCCGGCTATCAAGAATCTGCATTTGTCTTCTCACCATTTGGATTTCAGCTCTGTTTTCTCCACTCTTAATGTGCCCAAGAAGGGATGTAAGAGAAAGATCAACGCACTCCACATTATTGGGATTGTGTCCTTTACGTGGATTAGCTGCAGTTTTTGTGATTATAAACTTGGAAATCAAAGACCAACCACTGAATTTAGGCCTTGACGAAGCTGGAGAAGATAAGAACACCAAGAGAGATCTTAATATAGAGATAGTGAGAGCAGTCACTTCTCTAAGCATCTTAATCACTATTGCTAAGTTGTGATCTATGTCTAAAACGAGAGAAGGAACGATTCTGTTTTCGATATGCTTCAATGTTCTAAGGCCTTTTGCTGCTTCTTTTCGTACTTTCTTTCTATAGCTAAGATAAGTGGTTATGTCACTTCCAACGGTTGAATCGCCATTCTTGCGTCGCAGCGCTGATTGGAGCTCTTGAACGTGTTGTTTTATCGCAAAAAACAAGTCCCCGATGGCGCCACATGAGTCTAGTAACTCGACCGATCCATCGAGTGATTCTTCCACTACAATCCCATTCTGATGTTGAAGAAGAGCTGCTTGTGTGTTTGAAGATGCCATGATTTCCTGAGTGCAATTGTAGAGTTCAGCAAGTCCAACTAGACCAGCTTGAATAGCCTCCCCACTCAGAGGTTCTGTGATTGAAACTGAAGATGCTTCCCATTTCTTTAACTTGTTCAGTTCAGCTTCAATTCTGATGGCATTGGGATGCAACCTTGATGGTAAACTGATGGATCTAACAGCATACTGACTGACAGATTCAGATTTCTTAGCCATTTTCTTTTCTATTTTTTTGGCTTTCTTTGCGTAAGCTACAACTGGCTGATCAGTGTTTTGGAGGAAGACTGAAAGAGATTCATTTTATAAGAGTGAAGGATAATCATGAGGGAAGAAAATATTGTAAATGACAGCATTCTGATTCCGTCACCTCTCAAATTGATTCTGTTGCATGTTTCCCCAACAACAGGTGATATTTTATTTTGTTTAAGGAAATTCTATGGTCCCAAGAAGGACAACGTTTTAAGATTTCATTAGCTAATTAAAAAAAAAAAGGAAGATTTGAACGTCAACAGTATGATCTAGAAGATTGTCATGACTCATATTCACTTCCCTCAATCACATAGCCATGAATTAGCAGGATTCCCTCAACCAGAATTTGGATCTCTCTGCAAATTGTTTACCCTTTGAGATGAGAGAAAAGGCATTGGTTGGTTGGTTGGTTCGACAGAAATAGTTGGCTTTCTATTATGTCTGGAGACAAACTGTCTGAACACTGCATTGATATTCCATTTCTAGGTTGAAAATGATGAAAAGATTCAGTAGTTTCTATTTATGTAGTAGTATTCTAGTGGACGATGAAGCATAAGTAGCCTTAAACTACACTAATAATCATGAGTAAAGACTTAGGCATTGGGAGAAGCAGCAACTTGTCTGCACCTAGTTAAATATAAGAAAGCTTAAAAAGGCAACACAAATAACAGCTGAATTTTTCCTTTTACTTAATATCATTGTGCATTAACAACACAAAAGGCTGGAAAATTGAGAGCCTGAAAATACATGATAATAAGTCAAAGAAGCATTCAATCTATGATTCTATATAGTATATACAACAAATCTTTACTACTGATTGCCCTTTGTTACTTGTGGAGAGCCAATAATGCCGAAATGCCAGGGAGTCATGATACCATTCAAACTCCATTCCACACCTTCCCTTATCAGTCAGCATAATTGGTTTATCATCATGCTTCAGCTTTTGCTCAATCAAACTGCAGTGCTTTTAGTGTCAAGACATGAGATTGAAAACAAGTTTTGTCTCGGTCTAACTCATTGCCGCATTTGCTGGCCTTGATTTCCAAGTACAAATTAGTATTCTGCTACAATTGAAATGCTGGTCAACATAACTTCAGGTCGTGAAATGCTCACTAGTTTGAACCACAAAATTATCCATCCCCAAGAATTTCCATGAGGCTTAGGTGATGCATACCTCACGGTTTCAGTTTAAGCCATATATAGTAAACACACAGGTTCTCATGAAATTTAAACATACAGGAAAATCAATATGCATCAAAGACGTGAAAGACTCACGGGAATTCTGCATTCTTTCATGTTAATTGAAAGATCTCAAGCAGGTCTATTAACTTTAAAGGAACAGCAATACTCAGAAGTAACTGAGACGGATAAATTCCACATGTATTAAATTCCAGCAATCAGTTATTTGGCAGATTTTAAGGCTGAAACATAAGACCCGCAGGGATAGATTACAAACCTTGTTCTGTAGCTTTCTTCAGCCACTTAAGATTACTTTCTAAGGTTGTATAAGCAGATACATCAGTCAAACTCTTACTCTCTACTGCATAATCAAATACTTCATAAGCCTCAGCAACTCTATCATTCTTACAAAGTGCCCTGACAAATGCCCCATAAGATCCTGGCTCAATTTTCATACCGCCCTCTTGCATCAACTTGTACAATTCCAACCCCTTGTCCACTAACCTTGCCTTACACAAACCATAAAGTAATGTATTATACGTGCAAGCATTAGGGCTACAGCCCTTCGCCTCCATTTCGCCCAACAACGTCAATGCCCCCAATGCATCCCCATCCCTGCACATTCCATTCATCAGAGAAGTATAAGTAACTGCATCCGGAAAATGTCCCATTTCTGTCATCACACCAAGAAACTTCTTAGCCTCTTCCACTCTCCCCGACTTTGACAACCCGTAAATCAAAGTGTTATAAGTTACAAGATCAGGCTCCACACCTTCCTTCTTCATTCTCTTATACACACCCAAAACCTCACCACTTTGACTTAGCATGCAATGGCCCTTCATAATAGTGTTGTAAACATAACAATCAGGCTTATATCCTTCCTCACTCAATACTTCCAATAACCGGGTAGCTTCCCGGAGATTCTTCCTATTGCAAACATTATCAATCATAATAGTATATGTCACGAGATCGGGTTTTACATCAAAGCCCTCCCTCATTTCCTTAATAAAACAATTCACAATACTCAATTCCCTATTCCTAACGAGATGTCTGACTAAAAAATTATAAGTATATGAATCAGGAAGTAAATTCTTCCCGGAAAGATCTTTTACTACCTCAATGGCATCCTCTTCCCGACCAGCAGAACAAAGGGTCCTCACAGCGACATCTGTGGACACCTTATTTGGTGGAAAACCTCCGGTAGACATATAATTGAGCACCTGGTGGACAGATGAAATAGAATAGTCATCAGCTTTGCAAGCTTGAACGAGCAGAACGTTGTAAGTCGAACTGTCAGGGGAAAAGGTTGGATGAGTATTCTTCATGTGATTGAGTAAAGAAATAGAATCTTGGAGGGTTGCTCCAACGGATGAAAATGACTGAAGGATAGCATTGCAGAGCCTAAGGTCCGGAGGCGTCGTTTTTGGGGCGGAAATGAGCTGATTGAAAATGGTTTTGGCATCTGAAAGGCTTGATGAATTGAAGGTGACTATTGGAGCTTGGGGAGCAATTTGGGCAACGATTTTTGTGGGTCTCTTCTTGGGAGGTTTTCCGGCCAAATAATGGGGTTTTTGAGCCGGAGATTGTGGTTGAGAAGGGGATTTTTTCATAAGAGTTCCTACGGGTAATTTGGCAGATCTCATGGAGGGTGGAAATTTCCCCATTTCTTTCTTCTTTCGATAGTTTTTACAGGGCCTGAATTTATCTCCTTTTTTTATGGAGAATCAAAAGGTTTGATCGAAAGCTAGGGTTTTGGAAGGGTTTATCAATTTGGTGGCGGACGAAGGTTGCAAAAAAGTTCAGCAGTTGGGGGAAATGATGGGTGGAAGGAAGGTGGCGGAGCGACATTTTGAAAGGACTGTACTGCCGTCCATTTGTCACCAAGCTGACGGATTCACCCTCGGGTTCGCTTTGGAATGGTGAGGATATCCTTACATTGGGCCGTACTTGATTGCACGATTACGTTAGGAGTCTAGTCAACCCAATAAATTTTTTAGGCCCATATAGTTAACCCAAACTACGATTGGTCTATTAATTTGTTTCAAATTTGTCGTCGAATAACCAAAATTATCAAAAAGAACAAAACAGTATATTTACTAATTTTGGAATAATATAGATCAAATTCGATACAAAACCAAAAATTAAGGGCCAAAAATGAAATTTTCAAGAAAGATATATTATTATTATATTTAAGCATATTTCATCATATCTTTTTTTTTAAATATATTTCATCATACCTTGCCAAGGGATGCGGAAGGGGGAGGGGAGAGATATTATTAATTATTAAAATATTTCAAAACTTAGAGATCCAAAATTTGACCGCTTGAAAAGCTTAAATTTAAAAATAAGTCATAACTTGAATGAGATTTTCATTTATGGCATATTTTGTCAAAAACCAATTAATATTCCCTCAAGAAATACACCAATGAAGACATTAATTCTGAGTTTCATAATACATGTATGTTTCGCATCATAAGTACTTGTTGTGGTCTTAATTCTTCCAAGTTCAATCTAGTTTTTCAATTTGGCATCCGGAGTTATTAAGATTGTCAAGATTGCCCTAATCTTACATCGATAATCCATAACAAATAATTTAAGAATTTTTCTATAAAATTTTGTCTCACAATGTTAGTGTATTGACTCAATGTATATAACTTCATATTTATAACCTACTAATAATTTAGGTTAATCATTTTAAACTAGTGATGACGAAAGTCGAAAGTTATTGGGTTAGTCTATATAATTAGGTTTATGAGTTAAGTGTTATGTTACCTCTAATGTGAAAGAAATAAGTGTTATATCACATATGAATCCAAAGGGATAAGTGTTGTGTTATATATGAAACTAATGAGACAATTTGCGATAGCCACCTATAGAGTATCATTCCGAGTAAAATTGACCAATTGTTGAGATTTGCGAGAACACAAAGATTCAAAAAAGGGGAAATGTAAATTCCAAGTCCATATTTGGATTAATAAAAACAAAATTTAAAAGTTATTATGCTAATTTATAGGATTGAAATACAACTATACTTTCCAACCATTATTAATTGGTTTTCCATTCAATAAATTTCTACGAAAATCATTGATAGAAATGGTCCAAGACTCGTTTTGGGAATAGCCAAAAAAAAAAAAAAAAAAGAATGGAGAACATGAAAGTTCGAATCATCGGACCCATGGTCCAAAAATCGAAAGGAATGGAAGTTTAGAGAGCATGCATAGAGTTATTATGAAGAAGAAGCAAGTATGAAGAAGATGGAATATTGTTTGAATAAGTCCATCCTTTGAGAAACCCATTGCTGTTATTTCGTTGGTATCTTGGAATTTCCACAGCGGATGAGACGACTGATCATCAAAGTCCATTACTATTACTAATGCTTTTGGAAAGTATGGAAATTTCTGCACAAGTGCGCTACATTCCCCCTCCTGTTCTCACATGCTTAGAATATATTGATAACCATGACAAATATTTAGTGGAATTTAGAAAGGGTCCAAGCCACCACCCACCATACATTTGTTATCTTTTACATACTATATATTAATTATAATAATATAACCGAAGAGTATAATTATAAAAATAATATTTAAGTAATTTTGAAGAGAAACGCACGAATTGATTGAGATTATTAACTAGAGAAAGTGCAAAGAAATTGTATTAGTTAAACGGATGAGTAGTAAATAATATATTGAATTAATAAGAAAATAATTGTTAATTTTGTTCCAAAATAATTAATTTATCTGTTAGGACGGGGAGTATTTAAAAGTTGAGGTGATGTTCGATAAAAATTAAAATTTTGATAATAAATATTGAATTCGGATCAAGGTCGGTCTCCTCCTTCATATCAAAATAATAATAATAATAATAATAATAATAATAATTGTTTATGAGATATAGTAAAAAATAGAGAACGATAAACTTGGAGGAAAAATTAAAGAGCAAAGAGAACACCTAAACAGTTTTGACTTCAATTTTCTTCTTCTACTAACAAATTATAGATTAAGAATTTATATAAAACAAATATATAGTCATAGATAAATTATATATCATAATTCACTATAAATATACTCATATTACACTTAATTTAATTTTGTAATTATATTTAATGTATTTTTATATTTTAAAATAATATTTTTCATATAATATTTGATACATTTTTGTATTTTTAAAGTAGTATATTCATATATAATATTTGATATATATATATATATTTAATTATATTCGATATAATGGTTGTTATTATATTTACTAAAATAAATCTTAGAAGACGTTATAAGAATTTAATATAGTGTAAGTGTGTTACAACTATATTAAACCAAAAAAACTATAGAAATGATGGAGAAGGAAATGGATATTTGGGTGTAACTCATAAAGCAAAGATGATTAGGAGAGTTAATAGAAATTAAATATTGTGGGAGAAATAGATTATGAATGTTGAAAATTGTTAGAGAGGATGATGATGTGCTTGACAGTAGGATCACCACCCAAGGCACACCCAACTACTTGAACTAGTCAAACTATAAAAATATAAATATTCTAATAATATCATATTTCTTTTATTATTTTTTCAAAGTCTATTTTCATATATATATAACACCGCCACTAATATTATACAAAAGTGAGGCAAAGCACCCTTTCTAAAGAAATGACTAACTTCTTTTTAAAAATACTTATCCAACCTAAATTTTGCTCTTTATATATATATTTTTTAATGTAAAATGTTTTATACTTTTAATATAATTAATGACCAAATTTAATAGGATAGAATATATATAATATTTTTAAAACGTACATAATAAAAGTAAAATAATGATAAAAAATAATGGCTAAGGGGTTTCGAAGAAATGACCATCAGGAAAGGAATTAAAAAACTGAAAACTTGGTATGATATGGTCTAATTGAATGTATAAAATTTGTTAAATCGGTAACGATTTGTGATGGAAAATATTTCCAATACCAAACAATTATAGAGTTTATATGTCCAACATAACGGAATTGATATGGGACTGAGATTTCTTTGCGAAATGATATTTTTATAAAGAATATTAAATATCTTATATAAAAAACAAAACAGTAGCATTCTCCTTTAGTAAAAAAGTAAAGAGCTAAGTAGTGAAGAGAAAAGTGAAGTCTTTGTCGGGGTGGGAGGAGACAAAAGAGGGAAGATTGAATTTGTGGGGAGGGAGGATCTCTAAAGACACAAAATAATAAACCAACACACGGAGGAGGTGTGAACAGTCATAAAGGGCCACCACTTCCATGTGGACAGAACCACCGCCGGATAACCGTTAGCCATGGTGGCGGCTCCACCGGGGAGAGGTGGTGCTGCTCCCAACCGGAGGAGACCGGATCAAAACCTATGATGATTCCCCTGCTTTCCGAAGCATCAGATTTTTCTTAGTGCAACCTCATCAATAGTACTAGGAATCTTACTCGAAATCTCCATCCAATAAAACCCCTACCAATCATCATCCCGAAACCTTTTTTCTTTTTTTATTTTATAAAAATAGTCTCATTTATTAAACCAATAATAGTTTAATAAATGTGATTTTTTTTAAACTTAATAAAAATGTATTAAAATTGATCAATTTAAAGATATTTGTACTAAATAAATTTGGTGGAATACCATATAAATGATTGTAGGACCGTGAATATAAATTCGTTGAGATTCGAACACATAAAATTATGTATTCTTTCTTATATAAAAAATGTTCTCATAAATTAAAAACTGATCATTGCTTAATTTGAAATTATACGTTATTTTTCTTTTTTTAGTTATATTTCTTTTTTCAAAAAAATATCCTCCTTTCATATATTTAAACTCTATAGACAATTTTGGGTTTAAAAAGGCGAAAATTAAATTAAAAATAAAAAACATTTCATTAAAAAAAAAAAAAATTCTTGACTTGTCTCAACAAATGATATCAAAACTCGTGTCATCTCAAGACTTTGATGAGTTCCACCTTCATTTATGTAAACCCTTAATCAACTTTTTTACTGAAAACCAAAATTTATATAGACGATCAATCAACTTGACGAAGTAAAACACTGATTGATACAGACCCGAAGAAGAAGAACGACCAAACGACAAGTCTTCAGCAATGGCCATCATCAATGAATATCCATAAAAACGGGAAAAACCTTCCCCTAAAATTTCCCAAGTATATTCACCGGCGTCAATTTTCAAGTCTTCAAGTCCAGTCAACTGGGAAGACCTGTAACATGTTTCTACTGTTACAACATTTTCCTCTATTATGGCTCTTGTTCTGCAACCGTGTGGACCCCCCCCCCCCCCCCCCCAATTACCCAAACTTTCCACTTTGCATCATCATCTACTGTGTTCGTCCTCCATTCATCAATAACTGCAATAAATGGCCGCCGCAAGCATATAAAATCCTTCCTACCCAAGTTTTCGATTTTGTTCTCAGTATTATCGGAACACTTTACTGAGTTTAGGACTTGCCAGTCTTACTCTTACATCTGACTGTAAACAAAGACTTCCATTAATTCGTTAGTAAAAAGATGCAGTTAGGGACAGTAATGGAGGAAGATTCAATCTTGATGGAAACATCTCTTCCTGGGTTCCGCTTCCACCCAACTGAAGAAGAACTCGTCAGTTTCTACCTTAACAGAGCTGCATCCGGGATCAAACTCCCATCTGAAGTCATTGGCTACCTCAATATTTATCATCATGATCCCTGCGAGCTACCTGGTACGCACTTACTACACATGTTGCCTTTGGAAACAACTCACAACGTTGTCTTAAACCATTCTCAAAAAAAATCAGTATTATTTTGCAGGCATGGCGAAGATTAATGGGGAACGAGAATGGTACTTTTTCGTTTACAGGGATAGGAGGAAAGGGCATGGAGGGAGGCCAAATCGGACTACCAAGAATGGGTTTTGGAAGGCCACCGGTTCTGACCGTCCGATAAGAAGCCTGTCGGAAAGTAAGAAGGTTTTGGGCCTAAAAAAGACTCTTGTTTTCTATACAGGCCGCGCTCCACGAGGGTCCAAAACTGATTGGGTCATGAACGAGTATAGACTCCCCGATAACCATTCTGTACCAAAGGTATGCCCTGTCCCGTTATTCAAATATGTAACTCAAATAAAATGTTTATTATTATGTTTTTGTGACACGGAAATGTTAAGATTGAACTGCTTGAATATTTTTCTTCATTTGGGGGGTGTCATGTGTGATATTGCAGGAAGATGTGGTTCTATGCAAGATTTACAGGAAGGCAACATCCTTGAAAACTATAGAGCAAAGAGCAGTAATGGAGGATCAAACTAAGGCTGTAGGCCCAATTTTGTCATCCTGTCAGTCACAAGGAAGCCCAGAAGAGAACTTTGCAGAATCGTTGATCCAAAGTGAAAGCATAATGGGCCTGCAGAACACAAAGGAAGAAGTTAGTGAGATCATTAGTCCATCTTCGTCGTCTGTTAAGGTTGGCTGTGTGAAGTATTTTAACTGGAAGGAATTGGGAGTACTGGATGTGCCCAAGTTCAGCTTGGATTCAACTACCGATTCGTTTTGGGCTCAGTTAAGAAGCCCATTATTTGAATTTTGGAGCCCGGGTGCTCTTTCCAATGCCCTTTACTATTAAGGCCTAGCTTCGAAGATGTAGTAGTTGGGCCTCAAACTTCCTGAGCTTCGTTGTTTTTTTTTTTTTTTTTTTTTTAAATTGGAGGGGAGAAAAATAAGGAGAAATGTAGAACGAAATTGGAAAAAAGAAGGGGAAAATACTAGTGGTTGACTATTCTTCACACTAGCCCAAGCCAAGCTAAAGAAAGTTAGGCAGCAGATAATGCGGAGTTGGAACTGAGAACTTAGTTTTAAATATGCACAGATGTAGTACAAATGTTCAAATTCCATTGATATATTTCTTTGGAAATTTGTATAATATAACTACTATATAATTTCCTTTTCAGAATAATAAACTGTATAATTATAGAATTAAGAAAAATAAACTTTGTACCGGGGAAAAAAGTTTGATATTAGATATCAATATAATTGTGAAATTCATATATTGAGTCGTTAAATAAGTCTTTTTAAGACAATCAAAAATGAAATCATCGTAGAGTTAATAAGTGTTGAAACACCTTCATGGCTGAAAAAACTTTAAGGTGGTGGTGTTGAGTTTTTTTTATTGCCGTGGATTGTGTTTAAGTAAGTAATTTTTAAAAATAAACTTAAACTCTTTTTTTTTCCCCTTCTATCACCTTATACCAATATTTATACTTACGCTTCTGAAGGCAACCTACATTTATACACATCAACCACAGAGTGCCCATCTTCAAGAATGTTCGAATGGCCAAGCCTCATTTGTTGTTTGTGTATAAATATCCAACACATTTACAATCAAAGTCTAAATTATCGGTTGGCAACGTAATGTAATAGATTATGGGGTAGATTTAACTCTTTTTTTTTTCAAATTAAAAAAAAAATTATCGGTTCAAAATAAAATTTCTAAGTAAATTTAAGGAATTCGGTTAAATGGTACAAGTTCTATTCAGAATTAAAATTTGAAAGTACAAGTTTTACATAGAGTAGTTTCAAATAAGATTAATTACTTATATAAACTTCTCTTTACCAATTGCGCAACCTTAGAGTATGTAGAATTTTCCAGTCAAGTTGTAGTTGTTTCTGATGCACAAACGTCTCGTGGCTGTGGATAGTCAGGGAAGAAGAAGTTGGAATTATTTTTTTTTTTATTAAAGATAATATTTTTAGCCAAATTTAGATTTTTTTTTTGGGCCGACATGTTTGATATATATATATATATTATGAATATCTTATTTTATTGCTTCCAAAAAAAAAAAAAAAATGTTGTCTTATTTTATTATTGAAAAAGAATCATCTGCGTCTCTGTTTTAATTTTTTCTGCTGTGCACCATTAAATTTTTACCATTATACCTTTGAGTTGTAAGATTATAGCATAAAAACTGTGAAAAAGAGAACATTTTAGAGAAATAGAGTTGATATTAACTTTATTATATCATTATTTGTTGGTTTTAATGGTACATGATCCATTCATATTTTCCCTGACCCAAAGGAAATTGGGCAGTGAAAACCACCATAAATGGCTGGATCACCTTCAAGCTCAAAGGGATCCAATCTCTTATTCAAGGCTCAGAGCTACGAAAACGACGAACATGTTCAGAGAGAATAATATCGTCAATTTTAGGAACCAAAAGGGCGTTGGTTGGCGCAATCCAGATTGTTTCCATAGCCAACTCCCAAAATGTCGCAGTATCTTCTGTAGAACCCGATTCGGTCTTGCATTTGAGCGTTCGAGCCTTTCCCGCATTCAATCCCGCCGTTGATAATGTTAGTCACCACGCCGTATCCCGGCACACGACCGCCCGCGTTATCTGCAGCAGACGGCGTCCACCGCCCGGTCATCACGTCGTGGCAGGAAGGCTTTGGTGACTGGGGCGTCATCCAGAACCAAAATGCAGTCTTGAAAGAAATGGTGGGGTCACTCGCCACTAAATCTGGATTCGCTAGCAAATTCGAGCCTATGGCATTTCCGGCCGGACCGTAGTTATAATTGCTGCAACCAAAACACATGCATTCATAAATAAGACTTGTTTTATATAGTGCTCCAGATTAAGAACTTGAAGGAAATAATGATTTGATTCGTAAACTTACTAAGAAATCTGAATCGGCCCACGTCCGAAGTATTTTTTCCCAGGAGCACAAGGCCATTGTTGGCTGGCAACACAGTAATCTGGAGGGTTACCTTGTTCTTGCTTGAAACAATAACCCCATGCATATGGGCCATCTGGAGCTGTTGCCCATCCGCCTATACATGATCGCCAATCAAAAAATAAAAGATATTAATAAAGACATTCAACATTAAAGATTAATTGACAAAAAAGGGGGTGGTTAAACGTTTAAGTATAATTACCGGTGGTCTCATGGGAAGTTTGAGCCAAGAAGGCGGCGATTTCTCTCTTACGAGTATCAAGATCACCGGTGGTTCCAAAAGCGCCAAAGGAGCGAGCAGCAGCTATGAAAGCTTCGTAAGTGTAGAAGCCATTGGAAGGACAAGCAGCATCATTTCGATGCTTTAACATTTGATCAAACTGGGGCTTAGTTATAATGGAACCAATATCTTGGCCAAACACCCCTAAAAGGGATAACAAACAGCACAAAACTACCACCCAAAACCTCATATTTTCCCTTGGTTTAAACTGATCTCAACTAAGGAATGGTGTGTATGGGTGGATTATGAGGAGGGGGTATATATAGCGATTAGAGTCGGTAGAGTGGATAGCCCAGAAGATACTTGCGTTGCGTTTATTAGCTAGGTTCCCACACGAGTACGTTTCCTTGTTTCTGCAAACAGCATGTTGATGTTGTTTCCAAGCTGTGGAAAATCATTCATATTGACCAATTCAAAAGGAGACAAAACAAGAACATCGTCCGCAGCCGGACATGTGCTCTTACGTGCACAAATTGGTCTGATCCGTTAGCCCCATACAATTTGGTTTGATCCACCTAGCTAGCTTCAATATTTTCATTCATTTCAACCAAAATTTTCCCCCCATTAATGCACTTACGAATGATCCATAAAAAACACACACACACACACATATTATATTCCTCTACCAAAAAAAAAAAAAAAAAGAATTAAAGTAAAAAATTATATCTTATTTAAATGTAATTATTATTATGAAACAAGAGAATATTATTTTGATTCAAAAGCATATTTAATTAATTTGATGAATTGGGCTTTAACTAGAAGATAAGGAGGTGTACGTAAGATGAAGAATTTAAAGTCATGGTTGATAGTAGATTTCTGCCAAATATCGCGACTTTAACCATCAATTGAGTATTTCCAGATTTGACCAAGTCAAACCGAACCGGTACTTTTTTTTTTTTTTTTTTTTGGGGTTTTTTTCTTTTCCTTTTTCCCAGAGAAATAAGAGCTCGCCACCTTGCTAGATCGGTGACTCATAAGCTCTTATTTCGTTTTTTTCTTACTTCAATTCCGGCCAACTTCGGGTATCCAATATGTTATATCCAACCCCAAAAAGGAATTTATTTATTAAATTTAATTTAATAAATAGAGTAAAAAATTTATATATTTAAATAATACTAGATTAAAATAATTTAGCAATTATAAAATTACTATTCCACCTTTTCACATCTCTTACTATCATATCATCATATACATATTTGGGCCCAATGAGCCAAAAACTGAATGTAGGAATATTTGTATACCATGTTTTATTATTTATAGTCATATTTTTAAATAGTTCTTTTACTAATTTTTAAATGATTTATCAAAATTTAACAAAATGAATCTATATTTTTTTTATCCCAACAAAAAGAATACTATCTTAATTATTTTAAATATATTTAATCCAATAATAATCAATTATAAGAACAATTCTTACACATACAGTATTTTTTAGAAAAATAAAAAAGATAAATAAAAAAGGAAAAAATGAGGGAGGAAAATAATCAATTTTTTTGTAAAAAATTCATGAACAACTACTTGTGTTAATTGAATGAAACCTCGATCAATTACTGGAACTAGTACCATCACCATCACAGCAGTCTCCATGGACATGATCGCAATAATGATTTTGATTTCCATCATCGTTATTATTGTTGTCATCTTCATCAAATGTTTTATTTTGTGAAAAATGCAGCATTTATTTGAGCGATTCTTCATGCTATTGTTGTTGTAGAGAAGACAAGGAATATGACGATCACATAGTTATGATTTGAATCAGACTGGAAGAAGAAGATGACGACGTGAATTGACTCATGGTGGCTCTGACTATCGTTAAGTGGTATTCGCGGGAAGAAAAATAATTCTAAAAAATGGGTAAAATAAATAAATATATATGTGTAATTATGAACAAATTCTATTATGTTATTATGAGAATATGTTATGCACTAAGTAAAAATAATTATTTTAGAATGCAAATATTCTTAATTAAATTTTTTGTGTAGAAATTTTCCCTATATTGGAGGTTCATTATCAGTGTTGATCGGGATTTTAAAATTTGTGTAATATAACTATCTTAGTTCAATTGAAAAAACTTATGATGATATGATGCTAAGGTTTCATGTTTTATAACCACAATTTGAAAAAAATCAATAAAGGAGGAGGTGAAATTGAATTTGAGAGTAGTGTGTTGGTAGTGAAGTTTGTAAAAGAAGAAGAAAAAATAAGAAAGAATGTTGAGTTTTTTATTTTTTTTAAATGGATATTTTGGATAATAAATTTTAAAAAAATAGGTATATAAATAATAAAAAATAGTAGTCACAAACTGAAAACTGAAACCATTTAAAATAGTTTGGCCCAATCTGAGAATTTATGTTCGGCCCATATGGATCGAATTGTGCTTTTGCGCCTTACTTATTTTACCCTCTCGTATTCTCAAATCAAACATTGACGGGAAAGGGGGAGTAGCTAATTAGCGGCGACCGACCCGCAAGCGGAAGAGAGGGCGGAAACACCGTTGAGTTAATCTCGGAGATTGTTCCGCTGCTACGTTGACTGTAAATACTACTATAATCTAGCATTACGCGTCAACGGAAGAGATCGATGGCAGTTCTGAACCTAATTTGGCCGTCCGGCCTATCGAGAAAATTCTCCTAGAAGAACTAAGAGCGCGTGAAGACAACGGGGATGGCGGAGTGGCTAACTAGCGGCGACCGAGCCTTAAATGAAGAGATCGATTGCAGTTCCGAACTTAATCTGGCCGTCCGGCGTCTCGAGTAAGTTCTCCAAGAACTTAGGTTAAATTATCATGTACTACATAATATGTGTTGGTGTTAGATTTTAGCATTTCGTGTTTTGTTTATGCACGTGATAGTTTGTATAATCCGTGTTTATGTTAGGTTCGGCATTTCGTTTTTGTTAGTCTTTGCTTCAGTCTATGGTGGAATGAGTACAGCAACCCGTTCATCTGAATAAATTATTTGTTACTTATGATTGAAATCAAGCCTTTTTCGTTAGATGGGTAGAACATGCATGTCCTTACATTAACACGCAGGAATTGCGAGATTATAATTGTATTTATATCCAAAAAGATATAATTCAAACGGAAATCTGGATAGGAAAGAAACATAGTTAGTCCTATTCCTGACAATACATGCCCTGTCTAATTATACTGAGGATTTTATACCCCAACTCTGAGGACAAATTTTCAGATAGAACAATTTTTGTAACAGTATCTCCCCTAAGTCAATGATGCTTTAGATTGGTCATGACTTCTAATACTTGGAGTTGAAATCCTACCACAAATCTCCATAGCCACTCGCCCCTAAACCTTACTATTGTTTGGTTAATTTTGGTGTTTAATGTAAATTTTGCTTAGGTCTTTTGAAGTGGTGATGAGGCACTGGACTAATTTAAAGATGGTACGGTTTTTCTTTTGCACCTGCATTGTTTTAGCAGAAACAGCTCTATATCTGAAAAATTGATTGGAAGCATAATATTACTAGGGTTTCAATGTATGCTGCTTTTGGAAATCTCTCCAAAAAATTATTTGCTGATTACATAATCCTCATCCATAGGAACCTACACAAGTGCTAGTGTATAGTTCTTGATCCTGTAACTTGTTCCAATTGAGAACCAGACTCTCAGTTGTCTACTATTGAAGTTAAGGTCTAATAGCATGTGATTCCTCTCCAGATTTCATCTCCAAAAATCTTCACTTATTTTGTTTTGGTGCATCTTTTGTTTTTGCTTTCTATAGTGATAGCCACCCAGCCCAAAGTTGAAAGGTAATGAAGGTTAGAATGGATCTGATAATTTGGAGAATATAGCAGTAACCGAAAGAAAGGACACTCAAACTAAATTTCTCCCGTTGCTCCGCTCTTTATTGCCCTTCTTATCTGCTGCATCAACATAGTGTCCCTGTAAGCATGAGCCTCAATGAAACTATGCTAATCTTTACGCTACCTCAAACAAGTGAGCTTTTAATTCAATTTCTCTTCGGCTTAATTAAGGTAAAACTTGCTTCCTCCTCATCTTCTACATGAGCAAAAGCTTTCTCACTGTGAGTAATTTCTCCAAGTTTCTTGGTTATTTGGGTTCTCATGATATTCTATGATATCCTTTTCTCAATTGGGTAAAAAGTTGGCACTGTTGTACTATTCATGTGATTAGTTTTCTATGATATCCATCTTGTAGTACTGGTGAGATTTTGAATCCATCTAGAATTTTTATGTTATCTAATTAAAATTAATTGGGTTCTGTAGAACTACATGGCAGGAATGGTGTCATTCGCAAAAGAATGAGAACATTTGATTCATATTTTAAAGCTGATTTGCAGCCATGGCTGCTCAATGTTTAAACAGCTTTTTATCTAATACCTTTTTCCCTCGAACGATTTGTTTTGTTTTTTCTTTTTTTTTTTGTTGGGGGGGGGGGGGGGGGGGACAATTTCCTGAACGAAGAATAATTTTGTTCACTGAGGTTGATTTTTCTAACGCTTTTCTAATGGGTTTTTCCATAAACAAGGGTATATTTTGTTGGATCTGAAACTTTCTATGGATGTATTTTCTGCAGCTTCTCATGGGAAGGAAACAACACATCTCCCTTCCTTGTGAATTGAGTAGTATTGGGTTGGAGCAGTTGACCTCTGTAGATGGTGGGGTGGAATCACGCAAGCTTGAAGAAAATGAGGCCGATTTTGAAGGTAACATAACAGTTAAATTTGTGTTCTCTTCTTTCACTTAACTGGTAACATTGAAGAAAATGAGGCAGATTTTTGAAGGTAAGATAACAGTTAAATTTGTGTTCTCTTCTTTCACTTAACTGGTAACAAACCAGCAGTTAAAATGAAGTTGTTGACGACTTCACCCATCTCTTTGAGGACCATGTTCTTTGTCTGAAAATACAGATTAAAATTTGTAATTTCTGCTGGTGCACAGCCAATTTCGTCAACAAGTTTATTTTGGTGCCTTTTTCTTGGAAAAAGTACAAAGAGCTTGTAGATGAAATGGAACACTTGATGTCAAGAAGTGATGACTATTATCAAGATTTTGATACACCATATATTTTTGGTGACAACGCTACAACTATCTGCAAGTATAACTTCAATTTTGCTAACATATATTATGCTTATTGTAGGTACTAATGGCAAGAAGAGACTTCATATTTGTGATGGTTGCACTGAATCTAATTAACAATAATAAAGAGCTCAATCCTGACATTGTATCAACCGTGAAGATACACAAGGTAGCATATGAACTTTTCGGCCTTTAGCCTTCCGGTTCTAGGCCCAATATGATGTTATTTAGGTGCTCTAATTGGGCCATTTTTTGCAAATATCCGGTCGGTTATAGGCCCAATGGGCTGCTATTTCGGTGCACTAATTGGGCCAATTTTGCAAATATCCGGTTTTATTTTAAATGCGGCCGAAAATTTACGGCCCTTTAACGTTTAATGGGGGTTTATCGGGCTTCCTGCCTATGGGTCTTTTAAGGACTCAATTGAGTGGGCCTAACTAGGAAAAGTCTCCAAGGCCCGTTTGGGGTTGATCATAATTATTTGTAAAGTTTGGTGGGCCTTTGCCAATAATTAAAATATGATGGGCTGAGGGGTCCTAACTATGAGTTTAGTTTATGGGCATGTCATTAGGGTTAATCATCAGTTTGTTCTATTAATTGTTCAATTATTAGCTGTTATTGGGCCTAATTTCCTTGGTCTCAATCGTCAATTTGATAAGAAAATGGGCCTATTATTAGGCCTCAATTTGGTTCCTATTATTGTTCTGGTACTTAAGTGGGCCTTCATTTAGGCCCAATAAGAGGTCCAATATCTCATTTAATTGACGATTAAGCCCACTTAAATTTGGGCCCAATATCAAGCCCACTTAATAATGAATTGTTAAGAAAACGGGCCTGTTATTGGGCCTAATTTCGTTGGTCTTAATCGTCAATTTGATAAGACAATGGGCCTATTATTGGGCCTCAATTTGGTCCCTGTTATTGCTCCGCTACTTAAGTGGGCCTTAAGAGGTCCAATATCTCACTTATTTGACGATTAAGCCCACTTAAATTTGGGCCCAATAACAAGCCCACTTAATCATGAATTGTTCAGAAAACGGGCCTATTTTGGGTCTTAATTGAGGTGGGCTTAACCATCAAGTTGTTCCGAAATAAGTGGGCCTTAATTTATGCCCAATAAGAGGTCCAATATCGCATTTAATTGACGATTAAGCCCACTTAAATTTGGGCCCAATAATAAGCCCACTTAATCATGAATTGTTCAGAAAACGGGCCTTAATTCAGGTGGGCTTAACCATCAAGTTGTTCCGAAAATGGGACTGTTTTTGGGCCTAAATGAACCTGGGCTTTACCTAGTATTGGGCCTAAATATAACTGGATTATATTGGCTTGTATCAGGCATAATTATAAGTTGGCGTTATCGTCTATTTGATGATATAGGGCCTTTTGTTCGGCCCAAATTTAAGTGTGCTAAATTGTCAATAGATGATATAATGGGCCTAAATTTAAGTGGGCTTGAGCCTGAAGTTTTTCTGATAATGGGCCTGTTATTAAGTGGACTTAATCGTCAATGCGATTATTTAGTTGGCCTATTATTGGGTCTAAATTTAAGTGGGCTAAAACGTCCATTGGATTCGTTAATGGGACATTTATTGGGCCACAGTATAAGATTCGCCGGTTTGCTCTAAATTAGTTAAGTGAGCCTATGATAATGGGCATGTTATAGGGTCTAATTTAAGTGATAGTCATACATTGTCTCAGAAAAAAAGGAATGAAAAAAAAAAAAAAAAAAAAAGGAGGAATGAATGAGAAACAAATCAGGTCAAACTGAGCTTACAGCAAAACAAACTGCCACCACTGCACTAAAATGCAGCCACAAATGATACTCAGACTAGAAACTTTCGAGTTCAGCAACAAAATTCAAGCCAAACTCTACTCATTATTTTTCATTGCACAACATACCTTAGTTCCATGATATCAAGTGACATTTTCTACCACAAGCCAGTTAAAGATTGGCATAAATATCAACCACAAAAGGCTTGCCTTTGTCATGAAGTGTTCATAATCGCAATTGGAAATTCAAGAAATTTAATGATGGGAAAAAATGAACATTAGTCGCCTACTTAGGTAGGGAAATAGAGGTAATAATTTCACGAGTCAAACGTCAATCAATCAATCAGTCTCGTTAACTTCAAGCTCATGATACTAGAGAGAACTCCTTCAATGATGATACCTAAATGGTAAACTTGTGCTTGTTCACAGACCATCTCTAAACTTCTTCAAGCATAACAAGAGACCTTAATTTTATATTCAAACCTGTTTGTGCCGTCTACTAGCAATTGTCATTTTGGTTTGTAAGGTTACCGCAAGATCAGTAGCAAAATGATACTATCTATATATGAACTAAACACAAGAAATGTTTTTAAGTTGAAGTGTTAATAGAAATTACCTGAGCATCTCCAAAAAAAACACCTTCGACTAGGTGAGGATTCTATAGAAACATGCTTTTCCCGCCGCGGAATCTAAACAGAAGAATAAATGTTACCTTTCAGAGCAAACACTGCACACCTACCAACGCTGTAAGAGATCAATAATGGAAAGGATATCTCAAAGCTTCTCCTTGTATTCACTCATAGACAAAAGAACCCTCCAAAATATTCATTATTAATTATAAAATGCATCACTATAATATAGATGCAGAATAATTATAAAGGCTTTCCAGACAGTTTCTTAGATAGTTAATATGTTTTTTAGGTATAGTCCAAAGTCATTATGTTATGTTCAATGCTTGTTAAGTACACATACTTTAAAAATCACAAATTCCAATTATTGTGGAACTGTAGACAATTACTTTATGAGTTCAAAACCAAAAGAGAAAATATCATATTAGAATCATTACATATGTTTCAAAAACTGAGAATAACAACATTTAGTGTGATAAATACATGAATTAAGTATAGACATTATTATCCAGTATCCAAATAGGATAGCAATAGTATTCTGGGAATCTAACATGACAGAAGGCAATTTAATTTTTCAGTCCTCACAGGTTTTCCAAGAGCAAGCTGTCCAATTTCTCAGTCTATACTGCTGTAAATTTGTCATTCAATAAAATTTTAACCTTTTCATAGAGTTTGTTCCATCTGAGGATCATAAATAATGAACAGAATAATTGAGTATATTTATTGACAGACGCATGGAAAGGTTATAAATTAGTTTAAAATATGAATTGAAGTTCTCAACTATCTGGCCAAAATCCCTATTGGTGAGGCAGCATTGATGGATGTCTCAGTATCTTACATACCATGGTGAGAAACTGGTTCAGCAATCAATTGAAACAATTGGAACCAAGATTTGTATATTATTTCTTGAAATGGGTTGACTGGTTCACTGCCACAAATAGGTATTATCTTTTCAGTAACATGTGAATGAACAGATTGATATTGAGCATATTTCTGTTTCTTGAGAATGTTTTGCATGGGGGAAAAGCAAACATACAGGATTCTTTTACCTAGCATTGAATCCCAGAATATCTAACAAGTGAACTATATAATTTTGTAATTCAAGTTGAAGCACATACCCGAATCCGAAGAACAGTCTCACTGTCCTTTGTTGGTTACAGCCCAGCTTCAGGGGCTAGAATTCCGCGGCACTACAACCATAAAGCAATACAGCAAGGTGAATTAAATGTCACACTGTCTTGCCTAATTTGCAACAATTACAGAGAATAGAGTAGAAAATTTTAAATTAAAATTAAAGGGAAAATAACAAAAAAAATACCTCGGCAAAAATGACAAGACAATTGAATTCTAGTCCACATCATTCATAGATGTGGTGAGCAGGTTCTTCTCTGAAAGTGCAATGAAGTGGCAATAAGGATATGACTTGCTCCTTCATGCAGACAGACTTTTGAATCAAGCTTGAAAAAAGGCTTCCATGAGCTTGCTGAAAGTTGAAGAAATGCAAAGAACAAATAGGGATGAACCTGGATCTGGCACAGGTAGGGATGAAATAAGTTAAGATCTAAACGTAAAAATGCAAATAAAATACAAATCGATAACGATAAATCCCAAAATAAGATCAATCTATTTTTTCACAATTCATCAGAAAGCAATTATAACTTCAGTTAATTGGCCAATAAGAAGAAACAAAAGGTCATGATTAATTGATGAGTAAGAAACCAGAAAACAATAATCAAATACTATCTCGCAAAAAAAAAAAAAAAACAGATATAGAAGCGATGGTCATGGCGCCAAGGTCACAAACATCTTTACCAAACAAAGACAATTCTGCCCCCTTTCAGTTGTGAATGGCCACAATCAGAAGGGTGAACAAGGTTTTTCGGAATTGCTTTTAGATATCCAACTACTACAAAAAGCAGCATGCAGAATACTAATTATATGAAGATTAATCATATTGCTGGGCACAACAGGATAAGAAATTACACATGGTGTCTACAAAATATCAACAGCTAACATGAGATTCCAGTCCAATACATCAAAATACCAATAGCCAAGAATGTGAATCGGAAAATTGATTTCGCTGTACCGACTGGTGAAAGTTCATTGGCCACAGATGCCTTCCTCACCAGCTAACCCTCTCAATATACTTTTTTAGGTGGAAGAAAGTAAAAAAAATTAATTTTCTAAATCTGAAACGACTGGTGAAAGGTTTACTGATTCTCCATGCTTATTGAGTATTCTAAACCATGAGGAAAACCATTTTCCAAGTCTACATTCATTAATGACAAGCCAACCATATGTGTCACGCACTCATCAACAGGAAACTCTAAAGCCAAGATTACCATCTGGTTTTTGCGAGCCAATTTTGCCCGCACCTAATTAAGCCACTTATGCATATCTAAAGTCAATTGATAAAATAATACCATATATTATTGACCTTTCATACCAGTATTTAGATGATTGTTACGCAATTCTCAGTAAACCACCATAAAAAATTTGACCCGGCAAAACTATGTGGAGAGATTACGTTTAACCTAATCATTTGGATAAATTTCCAGATTTCATGATCTCACACATACCCACTGTAGACTTTGATCACCCTAGCTGTAAATAAAATCCCACGGGGATTGCTTAGAAATGATCACTCTAGCCAATTAATTTAACTTTAAAGTTATCATCATAGATAAAGCTCAACTTAATTCTGTAAGAGGATACATAGGCTTCTTTTCTCTTTTCTTTTGTGAGCTACAGAAGAACATAGAATCGATGTTCCCCTGTTTGATCAACCTTCACTAATCTATTGAACATCGGTGCTCAACCCTGGTACTTTACTAATTTCAGAAATTAGAATCACAACATTGTCTTCTTTCAATATATCTAGATATAGTCTTACACAACATTGTATAGTCACAAGTTGAAACAAAATCTTCATCCAGCTGCACCAATAGGCCTCCCTCATTACTGAATTCACAAACTTATGACTGAATCTATTAAACTATCACCTTTCATAAGAAGTGGTTTAGCATCCAAATTTTATTCAACATTTTACTAATAATTTGTTTCAGTAAAAAGCTCTCTATCCTCCCATACAAAACTTATAATTAGAGCAAGATTAGTTGTTCATCTTCTAAACTAAAAGAAATCACCCACCTAGACCAAAAATCAATAACCAAATATTCAATACAACTGCCACAACAATACAATTAAGACTAGCATAAGACAAAATAGTAACATTCGGAAAACATAAACAACAAAGTCAACCTAATGAAGTATCATCCAGAAAACACACTTAAAGGAAAGAGAACAAAGTGATGATAGTAACATGAAAATAAATTCATGATTCAGACAAAACAATATACTCCAGAATCAGTTTGAGCGGCAAAGTAATCATGCTAGCGATAGCAACCAAAGCACGACTGTGACATCGACGTAACACATAATATAACCGGAGCCCTAGGTTTTACATATTTCTTTTTCTCAGACAAGGAATTGCGAAGGAGAAGCATTTCAACTAAACCCTAGCTTTCATCTTGCGAAGTTAAATTAATCTGACTTACGAGAAGTCAAATCGTCAGAAATTGATCGATCTGAGAGAGTGATCGACTCCAAAACCGCGCAAAATAAATCGCCAATGCGATTTGGATCGGTGGGCGAAGGCAGCGCTAATGCGAACTTCGGGCGCTTGACGCTTCATTTCCTAGTCGTGGAAAAAGTGCAAACTTAGTTGTAAATGAGGAATATGAATTGATATATATGTCGGTGAATATATATATGCCTCTTTTTAGGGTTAACAGATGAGAAAAGAGAGAAATGAGGATGAGGGGGTATAACGGGAAGAAACGGAGTATTAAATGAAGAAGAGAAATAGAGAATTGGGAGTATTAAATGAAGAAGAGGATGCATTAAATTTTAATTTAATGAAGATGAGGCTGTATTAAATCACGAGATACTCCATTCCATATAAGTTGTTACACATAATTATCTTTTACACATTTTTTTATAAATTTTTAATTATAAATTTTGTTATATTCTTTATTTAATATGTATTTTGAAAGGACTTATATTTGAAATAGAGAAACTATTAGGAGGGAGGGATTAACGGTTTTAATTTCGAATTGGGAGCCTTAGCTTGCACGCGTGTATTTAACAGCTGCAGCGGTGAAATAATCCATTGAATAATTCGGTTTTTTTTTAATAAGGAAAAGTAAAGTCTTATTAAGTGGGTAGATATACCTTTTTTTTCACATCACGATCTAGTTATTTGCGCACGTCTCAACGTAAAATTCACAAAAAAATTAGAATTTGAATTATAAAGGAAGAATAGACGATGACAATGACAGAGAAAAGGTAATAAGATAGTGATATTATTTTATAATGTTAACGATTTTAAATATATATATATAATGTTAAGACGAAATTGTCACGTAATAATGAAAAAAGATTTTGAAACCAAAATATATAGATTTTTTTTTTATAATTGTAATGGACAAAAAAATATTTTCCTTATATGGACAAAATTCGAGTTTACTCATGATATAAATAAAGAACACGGAAGAATGGTTTCAGCCTCCAGCTGGGGAATGTATTGGTAATTTACGTACGATTGGAAGGTACAGTTTTTTACACAAGCCTACTTTATACAAAGCTACAAGCAATTTTACTCTTCCCATCACACATCAATATATATATATATATATATATATATATATAAGAGAAAACAAGCAACAATACTTGGTGGAAAGCCAAAAAGAAAGAAAATGAAAAGAAAGCAGAAGGAAGTACAAAATTGACAACTTGAGAACAGCATATCAGCCAAAGGGCGAAGGGACAGGGGTCCAGCAAGCGCATCAGATCTCTTGATGCTTCCCATTCCGCAGATAATAGAAGCAGGTGTTGAGAGTGCAGAGAACTTAGCCCCGCATTGGTCACAAACATCATAACCGATTGTGGATAAACGGACAAGTGTAGCAGCGCAAAATTGGGAAGGATCAATAGACTTGTTGGACAACCCTCTCTTGTTTGCCTTGAGGTGCTTTAGATAGGAGTAACTCAACTCAAGCATCTGTTTTGAGTATGCATAATTCTGCACATCCCATGTTCCTTTTTTATGGCAGTGCGAATGCAATTGATCCGGTGCTTTGCAAGAAGAGGTAATGAACCAAGGTGGAGTGCACTGATAGCACTTGGCCCTTCACTTTCTGCACCTGACTTATTTCCTGGGAGAAAATGTCATTCGTAAGACAAAGGTAAGTTTCGGGTTTATGCCAACCAAAAAATAGAGGAGTCCAATCCAAAAAATAGAGGAGTCCAATCCAACTGATTGAATCCCAATTTTTCGGAGGTTCGCATTGGAATATCCGAAACCAAATCATGAAGCTCATAAACAAATTGGGAAAAGAGCGGTGTTTCTTCAAAACTACATAGAAGATAACGTTTGCGCAAATAAAATGGAGCCTTAAATTTTCTTATGGGAGTTTACTTCATCAGCAGCCCTCGGTTATGTATCTTGAATAGCCTATTTTGGCTACACCACTAAAAAAAAAAAAAATCAATCTCACTGCTTGAATCTAAAGCATCGCTAATTCCACAGGTTTGTTTGGCATCAAGGAAAGAAGCTGTTTCTCGGCATACTTTATGACAGTTTCTTTTAATTTGGTTTGCTCTTTCTTCTTATAGTAATATAAGATACTCGTTTACGAGGATCCATTGTAATCCTCTTGAGAGTCTTACCATTTTCTAAAAAATACTTGACAAGTTCAAATTCAGTGGTATGAGCACAATATCTATATATCTCAACAACTTGAAGATGTTGGAGTGGAACGCTTAATTTTCCTTGGAACTCTTGAAATTATGTTTACCCATCCAAACTTCAGTATAAATTTCTCCAAATTAGGCGATGCACTTATTAAATTTGTGTAGGACATCAAACTATGATTGTCACATGCATGAGTAACTAAGATACATTTCTTCAATCTAGGTAGTTGGGGAAGCTCAACAACAATTTTCGCATTATTTTCCTGGGATGGTTAGATCACAAAATGACAGAAATAATGCATCAGTTCATATTTGTAGGGTGAAAGGACCGCTCCGTCTTCCTCGGTGAAGGGATCGTCTTCTCTGCTTCGCTCATGATCTGGTTCACGAGCCTCAGTACTCAGCTGAGATCTCCGGTCTCCTTGCTCCAGGAAGGAGTTTCCTCTTCTGCTACCACCTTGGAGAGTCACCCAGGAACTCCCCGACCCAGCCTTCCTCAAGGCTCGTCATCTCTTCTTCTCAGCCTCAACAAAACGGTAAACAGGAATAAATTCTTAATACCGGAAGAGAGTGAAGAGTGACAACAAAAGGGCCGCAAAATGGAAACCCTAGTTTCTTCAGGAGAGAGAAGGTCACAGAGACTAGAGGGGAGAGCGGCCAAGACAAAAGAGAGAAATGACCGTGCTACCTCCATACCCTAGGTCATTGCCCGGGTATAATCAAAAGAGGATGGGCCGCATAGGTTGCTGGGCCGGGAGTAAGCATGGACTCAGAAGAAAGGTAAACGGGCTTTGGGCCAGATTGGGCCAACACCCAACAACAATATTTGATATGGTTGTCAAAATTTTATTATATTTCACTGGAAAAAAATTGAAACTGACCTTTAGTACTTCAGTAAAGGCGTTGACCTCTAAGGTGAGAACTTCCAACTTTGAGAGGCAATCAGAAAGGACAGGGATGACTTTCCTTAGAACAAAGGCTCCAAACACATGGACATTGACGAGCCTTGGAACATTTTCAATTGTATGAAACCTAGCCCCTAAATTACCACCCATACATATTTTAAGTGATACCAGATTGGTATTAGATACAATGAGAGATTTCACTCCCACACAAAGCCATAGCTCCAAATGTTGGAGGACAAGAGATGGGCCACAAATTTTAATATTTCCCAGATTTTTGGAGTGATGGATAATGAGACGTTCAAGAAATCCGAAATTTTCCAAAATGAGGTTTATAACACCATCACTGAAACATATGCCAACCAAAGTTAATGACCTAAGGCAGCTGAAGTCAATCTCGCTACTCAGACCAAGGAGTCGAGGATGGAAACAATAAGGTTTTGCACGATCGAGATGTCTGGAGACATCCAATTCTAACACTTGCTTTTTCCTTGCACATGCATAACGAACCCATTCATTAATCTCCTTCTTCTGGTTCTCGTAACAGTTCAAGTCAAAGCAAATCCTGAATTCCTCCAATTCCAATGCTTTATGCTTTTCCAGTACCTTATTCACCCATTCAATAAACTTACGCTGGCTTGCCAGTTCCACATCTCTATTTAGCCACAATGCTTCGGGGTGGACGTCAGGGTCCTCGAGATTGCGTCGACCAACAAACATCCAAAGGTCTATCCACCGCTTTGACACAACGCTTGTTCTAGCGGCTTCTTTTAAAGATAGAAATGAGAGGATAAAAAGAAGGATATCAGTAGGCAGTGAACTAATCTGGTCCATGAGGGAATGCTCCCTCTTTGGACGACACTGTTGAGATGAAGGAAGAAAAAATATTACCAAGAAATCTTTCCACGTAAATCTGCACAAATTTAAAGGCATTGGAAATTTTTAGGCTAATGGCTCACCTTTCTCAGCCGAAAATTAGAGCTAAACGCCTCCATGATTGAACTTTTCCCTTTTCACCACTTCCTTCCAGCTTTCTCAACTTAAAAACCATCCCAATTCAGAGTATAAAGAGAAAAACCTAAGAATTTAACGAATAAAAAGTCGATTTCTCAACTTAAAAAACAATCAAATCCAGAGTAAAAAAAAAAAAAACCTAAGAATTTAATGAGTAAAAAGTCACTCCCCGAAATATGGGAGAAAACTAAACTTAATAAACAGCTAATCCCGTTCTTTCCATCCAACAAATAGAAAAACCATTTAAGCAACAATTCAATTGGAAACTAGCAACTAAAAATAAGAAATGAGGAAGGAATTGCAACAAAAATTTAATCTCATCGAACTTTGGATGGAGAGGGAGCCGTAATAAAATTTCAATAATTCCAAAGATTCCGGAAAAAAACAAGATTTATAGTTACCCTAACGCGCGCCGTCAAGGTTGCATGAGACTCGATGTGGGATTCAGTCCGAATAATTTTTTTACAATCCATTTGTTTATAAATATAAAATTAAATTAATATCTCCAAACCTAATATGAAATAGATTAGGAAAATGTTTTTTATTTGGGCTAATCTATTTTTTGTTTGTGTTAACCTATTTGGATTTTTCATTTTAAAATTGTCTCCTAATTCTTTTATGTGAAATTATTTCTTTATAAGCCCCTTTCTATTTATTTGATTTTGCCTACCCATTTTAATTTGGACAGATCGATTTGAACATGCCTATTAGAGTTAAATCCATGAAATCACAAAAACTAATATTATATTTAAAAACAGCAGAAAAATTCAAAATTAAAATAGTTTGACTTATGAAAAATAGGCCAACCCATACCAAAACTTGTTAAATCAGTCCAATCACACAAAAAATAAATAAATAAGTAAAAAGATTTTCATCGGTAGAAAGAGGAAAAAAAAAAAAACCAAATAATAACACCATGAAGTTGTTTCGGATAGAAATGCGTAAATTCTTGTTTCATTTTGTATGTTGTGGACTTTTGATTATAAGCTCTGGGTACATAAGATGAAGAATCATTCATTTCAACCCTCCAAAATAGAACTAATTCGTCGAATGAACCCTTCTTTTTCTTCTTCTGGGATGATCGAAGAAGATGAAGCTGTCAGTCAACCATAACGCTGACGAGTACGGTCATTTTCTGTGCTACTTTGTTTCGTTAATGTTGGTCAAGACTGGAACAAGTATCCATACAAGAACTGATTCCAAACATCTGGGACTCCAGGAAGACACCAATGTAAGCAATCCGTAAAGGAATTGGGGGTTGTTAGCAGCTCTTTCGTTAATGGAGTCCAGAACTTTTTGTGCACGCCTGGATGCCCATCTTTCCTGTATGCCGACATTTGTGTGATGTTGATCACCTGGGCTTTGAATCCTCGGCTGCTCAGCTTGTTTATGTAAAATTCCACCATTCGCATCATCCTCGGATCAGAATCTATGCCCCAGTGCCCCTCTTTCGATATTGGCTCCGTTTCGTAGAAACATCTGTCTTCCTTCGCCCTTCCCCATTCTTCAGCCCTGTAATATCTCCATTTTATTCATGCATGAACGTTAAGAGAAGGAGTCCGTCGCATTTCTGCTATTTTATGCATACCTGTTGTGATAAGAAGGAGCGCTGACGAAGAACACTCGGGTTTTGGTACGATTGACGTGGTTATCTACCCAGTCGAACCATGTCTGGAGTGCCATGTCGTACGCAGGTAGATTTTCTATGTCTTTGTAAACTTTATCACTATCGGCACTTTCGAATGATCCCAACCTAAGACAGTCAAAATCTCGATTTGGCCAATTGTCGATGAAAATCATAAAGCTTAATCAAGCCAATCACTTGCACTCACAATATCTTGATTCTATATTTTCTCCACCAAATGTAGGAGTTGAATACAAGAACATCGGCGTCATTCCAGTTCCTGGCGTGCTTTTCTATATGGTGGTTTCTTATTATGCGCTTAGACGTCCGATGCATTGAAGGATCATCACCGTTTGATTCCAACAACATTGGTTCCCAGTGGAAGTCAATTGTAACATTGTATTCCTTCAATATAATAATCCATAAGCGTTAGGACAAACGTCAAATATCAAACACTTGATGTGCATGCCTAAACATTCAAAAAAACAAAAGAAGAAAAGCTATGGCAGTCATCTCATATTAAAAACTTACGAGGACTTTGAAGGTATGAAAGGTGTAAGGGAAGCGAAATTCATCCGCTGGTGGTGGGTATGTAAGGGATGACTCAATTAAGCAGACCATTGACATCCATTGATTCCTGCTTATTGAGTCTCCTATAAATACAACCCTCTTATTCCTCAGCTTCTCCAACATTTTAATGGTGTCAAACCTTTTTTTCATCAAACAAAAACATGTAATTCGATAGAACATTAATAGAGAAAATAGTAAAAACAGGGCAGTCACCTTGGGAGGTCACAGTGGTGAGGTTGCCAACTCCATTGTTGATAATCAAGATTCTTCCTTCCATACTTTTCACAAGCAAATTCATTAAACAATAAAGAACATTGTCGAGCTCTGTAAAGTGGGTAAGATTCATTATCTTTAACCCATTTCCCTTCAAAAAGATGGCATCTTGAGAATGGTACGGTACTACTCTGATTACTATTAGCATTGCCATTTTGGTTCACTCCACCATTGCTTCCCTCAAACGGGTCTCTGTAACGGATTTTGCTGAAATGATATACGGTCATGACCCCAAACAGCACTGCCGCCAATATTGCAGCATGCAAATTCAAGAAATTAAAGTATTTCAAACCCAAATGACTGCTTGTTAAGTTGCCGGGCTTTTGATCTTCTTCCATGGCTATCGATCTTCTTCAACAACCCTCAAGAAGATCATGTTTTATAGATTTATTTTCGTTTATATATTGGTCATTTTACTGGTGAGTAGAAAGGGCTAATTTTTAATCTTTTGAGGGCATGGGTAAATAAGGAATAAATGACCGGAAGAATTGTCCTTGGCATTTGATATTTTTTTCACTCTTTCTATTTTTTAAAGACATTTCTAACCCTAAAAAAAAAAAATAATCCATAAATGTCCATGTGTCTATAAAAGTAATCTTATTGATAATATTACCTGATAAATTACTTTCAATTTAGCACTTAAAAGGTGTGTTTCACAAGTGGTATAAATCAAAAAAATACTAATGATTATAAATTTAGTAATTTTGTGAATTCAAATATGGAAATAAATGATACACCATTAATAAAATAACAAAATCATCAATCACACATCTTATAAAAAAAATTTATTTATTTAAAAATACAATAAATAATTCTTCTTTATTCTACTATATCAAATCAAATATACAAATTATTATACTCTAAATATAATACCACTTTGACAAAAAAAAAAAAAAAAAGTTTGTAAATCTGGCATTTAGGTTTTAAGTTCAAATAAACATATATAAATCCTCTTTAAATATATGGACTAGGACCTCAAACTATATCATACTCGATAGGGTTATAATTTCAAAATATTCTCTTGCAATACATGATTTATTTTTTAATTATATTTAAGTTATTTTTATACTCTACAAAATTGTATATTCTCATATAATATTTAATGCATTTTTATATATTTGGAGTGCGGTGTATTTTTATTTAATATTTAATATATTATTTAATTATATTTTACGTAATATTTATTATAAAAATTGAATTATGCCTGCAACTAAAGTGAACATCAGCTGGCAACCAGACCGAGGAGCTCGGAAGTGGTTCAATCAAAGTTTCGGTTCGAATTATTAATTCGAATTGACTTTATAATAAAATCAAGTCGAGTATTTGCATGTTCCTCCACTCACTCAATTATTAATCTGCATAAGACATACATCCATACATTTACTGTGTGTCAATGTATGGTTTACAGACAAAAGGTTTTAAAAAAAAAAAAAACAACGAACGACCGGAGATCACACCGGACGTTAGAGTGAGTGCTCACAACGGAACCATCAAACTTAGAACGAGGCAAAAGAAAGTGTCTTCTGGGAACCAAGACCGTAAGGACGTTGGTTTGTGCAGTCGAGATTTTCTCCATAAGTCAACCCAAACATATCACAGTATCTTTTGTAGAACCCAATTCTGCTCAGAGACTGAAAACTTGGGCCAAACCCACACTCAATTCCGCCGTTAATAATGTTTGTAATTAGACCGAAGCCCGGAACACGGCCGGCTGCTATATCGGCAGGAGACGGCGTCCAGCGGCCAGTTATGACATCATGGGAGGAGGGTTTGGGTGATTGGGGCGTCATCCAAAACCAAAGCGCAGTTTCGAAGGAAACGATTGGGTCATTTGCCACCAAATCTGGATTCGCTAATAAATCGAGCCCTAGGGCTTTCCCTGCTTGACCGTAGTTAAAGTTACTGCAACAAAATTAAACCATGATAATTTTAGTCAACCCATAATATTTTATATCCAAATCATTAGTTTCTTTTCTTACTAGGAGATTTGGATGGGCCCACGTCCGTGGTATGTTTTTCCAGGATAACAAGGCCATTGTGGGTCGGGTACGCAATAACCTCCTGGGATACTTGCACCCCCTATTTCTTCCTTGAAGCAATATCCCCATGCATAGGGACCGTCGGGTGCGGTTGCCCATCCACCTGCGTAGCCATTCCAAAAACTCTGTTAAAAGTGAAAATGGTTTGTTATCACAAAAGTAAAACACAAATGGTTTGTTAGTGACTCCAAAACCAAGAACCTGTGGTTTCATGGGAAGTGTGAGCAAAGAAGGCGGCGATTTCCCGTTTACGAGTTTCGAGATCGCCGGTGGTTCCGAAACCCTCGAAGGAGTTAGCAGCAGCTATGAAAACTTCGTAAGTGTAGAATCCACGAGCAAAACAAACTTCTGCGTTGCGATTGCTTTAACATCTCTTCAAACATTGGTTTGCTTATAATGGAGCCTACATCATCTTGTCCCAATACCCCGACCGCCATTAGGGCTAAGAAACTCCACAATGTCACCGCCCAAAACCTCATTTGTTTCTCCTGTCTCATCACTCCACGTTGTTCCAGTATGCGTAAAATCCAGTGCCGATGCCTACATATATATATACTAGAAAATGAAAATTTAACCCCCAACTACTACGCGCGGAGCCAGTAAAAAAATGTTAATGTTAAAAATTGAATGATTAAAACATATAATATATTATATTTATCTTTGAGTCTTATATAACACCAATTTTATATAAGTTACAACCTTCTTATTGACGTTCTTCATTGTTATAGCTGCAATTTTGTTAGATTGATAACGATATTATTGATGATGTTCGATGATTTGATATAAGAAAATTCAGTTATCATAAATATAATTATTATATTTATATTTTGAAGTTTTTATCAAGAAATTAATGATGTATTTTTATTTAAATTAAAATTTTGATATGTAGTATATTTACTTTTTAATATAATAAATCTATTTATCCGTATAGACACAACAACAATAATAATATTTATATTTGTGATTTGTGTTTTTTTTTTTTTTTGCTGTATTTTTCTTTTGTTGTTGGAGTTTTTTTTTTTAAAATTAATATATATATTATATTTTTTTATTAAAAAAATAAATTTATAATAGTTTTAATAAAAATAAATAAATACTCTTAATGATGGTTAATGTGGCGAATGGGGAAAAGTAAGCCGCCAGACACGAGGTTCTCATCCCCAATAGTTTGGGCCCGTGTACGAGGCATCGTTAATGGAGTGGGCCAAAAAATATCATTGGACCACCACTACAAACACGTTTAAAGTGACCTAACACGTTTAAATTATATTTTATGAGAAAACACGTTTAAATTATATATTATTTTGTTTGGAAAAAAAATGGTATCCAGTGATAAATTTAGTTCTAAATTTTTATTAATTTTTTTCTTTTGGATATTTAACAGTTAAATTATTATTCCGTCAACCCCTAAACTACACGAATATCACGTAGATTAATTTAATTCATATGGTATGTGTGTTAACATGTTATTGTGAATAAAAAAATACATTTTTTTAACATAAAAAATATGTTATTATGACTAAATGTATGGTGAATAACAAAATTTATGACAATTTGTCACTGGATCATGCTATAGGGACTATTTTGTTGTATATTCTCTATATGTCTCATTCGGTTCTTCATCGCAATCGAAGACAGCGGATTTCATTATCGTTAGTCCAAAATAATTAATCTATATTATTAGTAGTTTACGAGATTGAAAGGTATATACAAATCACTTAGACTATAAACTAACGATGTGAGATGACATGTTACGCGTTTGCAATTGAAGAAGTGGACGGATTTCTTCAGTGTCACGTCATAGATTGCTCTGGATTGCGGGATAGTTCATATTGTTGTTAATGGAGTCTCATAGAATGGTTGGCACTAGGTGAAAGATATGAGTGAAATCAACCCCTCCCCCTGGTTTGTTTTCGATAGAACTCCCATCCCAAATGGTTGAATATTTTGAAGGAGTTCTCTTAATCCACCCTTGAAATTGCAGTTGGAGAAAATGGTTTGGACAGGGCTCTATAGGCAAATTCTCTTGATCATGCAGTTCAAGTTGAAGTCTTTCGGAAGTAACTTCAGCTTGCCAAATAACTCAAAAGTCAGCTTCGATTCACTGTGTTGGAATTGTTGATGATCCAATTGAAATATTCAAGTCTTTGGGGTCTATTTTCGGCTGGTTTTTTGCTTCCATTCATGTACTGGTTCTCATGATTTTAGTTCCTCAACTTGTTAACCTTTGTGCTTATTTTGCGATTCCAGGGCTGAAATCTCATAAGGCAAAGAAGATTTTACAGGCAATTCCTCTAAATAGATTTTTATGAGAGACTGATATTGTGTCAAAGACAATAAATACTGTAACTGGTTTCCTGACTGCTAAGGATGAAAACCTTAACCATCCGGCCAACATTCATCATGTTGCCTTACTCTCAAAGAAAATCTTCTTCTCCTTCACAAAGATTTCTTTAATTTGAGTAAACTCTCGTTTTGGTCCATTAATTATTTATTATTATTTTTTCTTCCTGTAGTTTTTAAAAATTAGGATGAGACATTAGTTAAATTGCACTTTATGTAATCAATTATAACTAAGGGAGTACAAATATAACTTGGTAATTAAATTTTTATTCATTTACTCATTATTACTTTGCTTTATTTAAGACATCCATACGCACGCACTATTGTTTGTCAGGAAAAGCAAAAACTTAAAAGTGATGTAACACAAAGCCCAATCATTTAGGAACCAAAGGGACGTTGGTCTCTGCAGTTGAGATTTGGGCCATAACTCAGCCCAAATATATCACAATATCTTTTGTAGAATCCAATTCGGTCCCCAGACGCTGGAGTTGGGCCATTCCCACACTCGATTCCGCCGTTAATAATGTTTGTAATCACACCAAAGCCCGGAACTCTGCCGGCGGCAGTATCGGCAGAAGACGGCGTCCAACGGCCAGTTATGACATCATGGCAGGAAGGCTTTGGCGATTGCGGCGTCATCCAAAACCAAATTGCAGTCTTGAAAGAGATAGTTGGATCACTTGCCACTAAATCCGGGTTGCCCAGTAAATCAGCTCCTATTGCTCTTCCTGCTGGACCATAGTTAAAGTTGCTGCAACCAAACCCACCGGCAATAACAGCATTATAAATCTAAAATTTGTTCAGTTTCAAAATCAAGAAACGCTCCAAAGTGAAACCCTTATTATACTTACTAAGAGATTTGAATGGGTCCACGTCCGAAGTATTTTTTGTTAGGAGCGCATGGCCACTGTTGGTTTGCGACGCAGTAATCTCCAGGATTACCTTGTTCCTGCTTGAAGCAATATCCCCATGCATATGGGCCATCTGGTGCGGTTGCCCACCCACCTGCGTATAGCCCATTTCAAGTTTCAATCTAGCTAGCTCATTGTGCTCTGTTTAATGGAGGGCCGAAAAAGAAACAAGAAAAAGAACCTGTGGTTTCGTGGGAAGTTTGGGCCAGAAAGGCGGCGATTTCCCGCTTACGAGTGTTGATATCGCCGGTGGTTCCGAAACCCCCGAAGAAGCGAGCGGCAGCTATGAAAGCTTCGTAAGTGTAGAAGCCTCTAGCAGGACAAGCGGCGTCGTTGCGATGCTTAAACATTTCTTCAAAAAGGGATTTGCTTATAATGGAGCCTACATCTTGTGCCAATACCCCCGCAGCCATAAGGGCTAAGAGACTGCACCAAATCACCGCCCACAACCTCATTTCTAGCTTCTCTTTTCAAACTTGAAAACTGCTCAAGTTTTTGTGCATAAAGTAGAGTGCGACGGTTTATGTATTTATAGAGTAGGATAGGATGAAAAGGATCTCTTCGTTTCCAATTCTTATACCATAATTTTGAAGTATATTCCAAATATAACAAAAAAAATCACATCAAATATACTTTAAATATAATAACAAATATTCAATTATAATATTAAAATATATTAACTTTTTATACATAAAAATATAATATTAAATACAATTAAAAAATATCAATTATAATATAAAAATATTAATAAAATATACGTCTAACAAAGCATAATACAATTTGTGTTTCTAACATAAAGATGGACCAAGTAAAAATTTACCAACCGGGCTAGTCAAAATTGGTCAATCATCTAGCCGAAATTTTTTATATGAGCCCCCATTCGCCACATGTCCTAAGCTTTAATTATAGGAGTTGAGGAATCGAGTCGCGAGAGTTTGGCCAGCGGCGTATAGGCTCAATTATGAAATTCAAAATTTAAGTTTTATTCATATAATTATAATTTATTGTGAAGTTCTCAAGAATTATTAAACAATAAAAATAAAACACACGGTTCACAACACACTAGGACTTTTCTCCGAATAAATCATTATTTTTAAAAAAAAAATATATTACTAACACATAAAATTAATTATCTTGAATGAAGTTAGGTCCACTAATTATTATTATTATTATTATTATATTTTTTAAGGTACGTGTAGCACTTATGGGTTACGATAAAGAATTTTACGTCACATTTGAGTTGAAATCTAACGTGGGCAGATTAATCCAAAAAAAATAAATAATAATTTGTAGAAAACAAAGTGGGCAAAAAATGAGTGGTAAAAAAATGAAATCCACTTACTAATTCTTACTCTTATGTGCGCACTTAAGAATTACTTTGATTAATTAAATGATCCATAATAATCTTACAAGATATATAATTAAGTATTAAGTCGTTTTAGTGATTTAGGGATAAAAGTTCAAATCTCAATTATTTCACTTGGCGGCTAATTTGTCGGTGACAAAAAATCTATTGAACTTGGGCCAATGTTACGACTGCGACGAGCCGCCGGATTATCTTGCGGGCGGAAAATTGGCAGCCGTTTCCAATAATCTTGGACGACTCAGTAAGAGGATGGACCGGGAGAGGAGAATCCAATAATGGAGTGATTGAACGATTGGGATTGGATTAATGGCTAGCTAGACGGTCCAGATCTCCTACCCTTGTATAATGGACTCACCATTTCTGAATATATTTCGTCGTACATGGGCGGCCGGCTGCCGCAAATTACGACGGAAAAATTATATTTTGATTAAAAAAAATTATACATTTATTTATTTAAACATTCCTCTATGTAGTTTTTTAAGTGATATATATTAAAAAAAAAAAAAAAAAAAACAATGGCTTGCGTTTGTTCAAGGCTGGAACAAGTATGCATACAAGAACTGGTTCCAAACATCTGGGACTCCAGGAAGGCACCAATGGAGGCAGTCTGTATGGCGGTTGGGGGTTGTCAGCTCCTCTTTCGTTAAAGGATCCCAAAACTTTCTGTACATTGATGGATGCGCATCTTTCCTGTATTCCGCCATTTGTGTAATGTTGATCATCTGGGCTTTGAATCCTCGGCTGCTCAGCTTGTTTATGTAAAATTCCACCATTCTCATCATCCTCGGATCAGAATCCATGCCCCAATGCCCCTCTTCTGATATTGGCTCCGTTTCGTAAAAACATTTGTCTCCCTTCGCCCTTCCCCATTCTTCAGCCCTGTATAACACCTACGACCATGTATGAACGCTTTGAATGGTAACTTAGTAGGGTTTAATCAAAGTGCCAGATCCCAGTTCAGAATAATGGATATTGTCATCATTACTATACCTGTTGTGTATAGGAGAGGAACTAACGAAGAAAATTCGAGTTTTCATACGATTGACGTTTTTATCGAGCCAATCGAACCATGTCTGGAGTGCAATCTCATACGCTCATAGCATTTCTATATCCTGTTTAACGTCATCACCACTTTCCAGCGATCTCAACCTTAAAGGCAACGAAAACATATTGATCCATGTAAGAATAATGATCAAGAATTGATAGCTTTTGGATTAAACAGACAAGGGTTTTGCATGCACTCACAAGATCTTCATCTTGAGGTCTCTCCACCAGATGTAGGAGTTGAATACAAGAACATCAGCGTTATCCCAGTTTCTTGCATGTTTTTCTATTTGGCGGCTTCTTATTATGCGCTCCGGCATCCGGTGGTTTTTGAGATCATCACCGTTTGATTCCAACAACAATGGTTCCCAATAGAAGTCGATTGAAACATTGTATTCCTTCAATATGATTAGCGGACAGAACAAAAATCAAGGAAAAAATAAAAGAAACTGTGGCCGTAATTTGAACACAAATTTATTAAACAACTTACTAAGGCTTTGAAGACAACCAAGGAGCCATTTTTGAGAAATTGTTTGGGTCGATCCATGAGGGATGACTCAATTAAGCAGACCATTGACATCCATTGATTCCTATTTACTGAGTCTCCTACATACACAACCCTCTTGTTTCTGAACTTCTCCAATATATCCATGGCGTCAAACCTTGGGAGATGACAATGGTGAGGTTGCCATCTCCAATGCTGATAATCAAGATTCTTTCTTCCATACTTTTCACAAGCAAATTCATTAACAAATAAAGAGCATTGTGAAGCTCTGTAAAGCGGATAGGATTCATTATCTTTAATCCATTTCCCCTCAAAAAGATTGCAGTTTGAGAATAGTACTAAGGTCGACGAAACTTTACCACTCTGATGATGATTACTACTGCCACTCCCATTAAATGCATTGCTCCCGTCAAACAGAAACAGCTCTCTGTTTTTTATTTCGTTGAAACCACCAAGACTGCCAGTGATATTGCAACATGCGGATTGAAGAAATGAAACTTCAAGCCCAACAAATTTCTGCTCCTGAAATTCCATGGCGTTAGATACTCTTTCATGGCTGCTCTGGTGCAGGGGGAACTGTTGGGACCAATTTTCTTCAAGAATTGATCGATCGTCATATGCATGGATTTTTTATAATTTGATGATCGGGAATGGACAATTCTTTTCTCTCACACTCAAACTTGGCGTGATATCGAAAAGGTTCAAAAGATTTGTTATTTGATTGATTCATTGGTCTGAAATGATTGAGGTTGTTGCTGGTTACTTCTCAATCCACTGAGTTTTCAGGGGATATATGAATTTTTAGGAAAATGACATAAAAGCAGAAATAAATCGCTAAGAAAATCCATATTAACACTAGTACTTCTGCTCCAAACATCAGACATAGATTAATTAACCTTCAACGAGCATAAATTTTTTATTTTTCTGAGACGGGGGAAGTATTAATTATATATGCAAGGATGTTGTTAGCAGTCCATTTCTATATAATTATTGTTCTATTTTGCATCATTGATGCAGCTCGTGATGAGTTTTCATATCCCCCAACTACTATTTCAAAAGTCAGTAGTTTGTTAAGAGGCAAAAGAATCAAAGAAAATATTTGCTTGAGCACCTACTTATGGAATATTTTTTTGTTTAATGCTGCTGAACTAATTCCCAATAAATTAATTTCAAACCATTGTCCTTTTCATGATCATTCACCCCCCAAATTGTCGCATTTCAGTATCATCTTGACAGCCTTATCGAACCACATTTTATTTTCTCGTCCATGCTCTGTTTCTTTCCTCGTGATAGCTGCATAAGGTGAGTTCAGAAAGGGAAATGAAGAAAGAACAAACAATGGTAAGTGTTTGTTGAATGATATTGTACTTTGTGTGTTTGATTTGATCCTTATGTTTGGTCAAGAATGGAACAAGTATGCATACAAGAAGTGGTTCCAAACATCTGGAACTCCAGGGAGGCACCAATGTGTACAATCTGTATGATAATTTGGGGTTGTCAATTGCTCCTTTGTCAATGTATCCCAAAATTTTCTATAATTGGCTGGATGTGCATCTATTCTATACTCTGACAATTGCGTAATGTTGATCATCTGGGCTCTGAATCCTCCGCTCCTCAATTTGTTTATGTACGTTTCCACTATTCGCATCATTCTTGGATCAGAATCCGAGCTCCAGTACCCCTCCTTTGATATTGGCTCTGTCTCATAAAAGCATTTGTCTCCCTTCTTCCTTCCCCATTCTTCAGCCCTGCCAGTCATGAAGTCAAATTATATCATCATCTTTCCATTTAAAGGGTGCCCATTTCCTTTTTTTTATCCAAGAAACAAACCATTTAGAGTCGGAAGAAGTTTCAGATTGTTGCTATATTTAGATATATATTACCTGTTATGATAAGGAGAAGGGCTGACGAAGAAGACCCGAGTCTTGTTACGATTGACGTGATTGTCCAGCCAATCAAACCATGTCTGCAGTGCCATTTCATATGCTGGAAGCATTTCCATGGGTTCGTAAACGGTATCATTATCTGCACTTTCGAATGATCCCAACCTAAGAAAATGAAAAATCATGATTCCATGTCAGACAATGGATGAAACTTGGATTGATTAAGAAGCATCATCGATCAAATCAAATGGTTGAGATGTTTTGCTCACTCACAAGATCTTGATTTTGAGTTGTCTCCACCAAATGTAGGAGTTGAATACAAGAACGTCGGCTTCATTCCAGTTTCTGGCATGCTTTTCTATTTGGTGGTTTCTTATTATGCGCTCCGGCACCCGATGAATTATGGGATCATCACCGTTCGATTCCAGCAACAATGGTTCCCAGTAGAAGTCAATTGAAACATTGTATTCCTTCAATAAAATGCATACAGACAGGACAGATATTACTATCAAATACTTAATGTGCGTACCTTAAACAATATAAGAAAAAGGGCCATGGCAGTCAACACAGAATCAAAATTTACTAAGGCTTTGAAGGTAATCAGGGAGCCATTGTAGCGGAGTTGTTTGGGTCGATCCATGAGGGACGACTCAATTAAGCAGACCATTGACATCCATTGATTCCTATTCAATGAGTCTCCTACATAAACAACCCTCTTATTTCTGAGCTTCTCCAACATATCAATGGCGTCAAACCTTTTAAAACAATAAAACATCAAGAAACAAGAAACCCTGCAATTAATTAGAAAATTGAGTACATATATTAATTGTGAGAAAGAACAGAAAAAATGGGTCCTCACTTTGGGAGATCGCAGTGGTGAGGTTGCCATCTCCAATGCTGATAATCAAGATTCTTTCTTCCATACTGTTCACAAGCAAATTCCTCATTCATAAGAGAGCATTGGCGGCCTCTGTAAAGCGGGTAAGATTCATTATCTTTAACCCATTTGCCTTCAAAAAGATTGCACCTTGAGAATGGTAAGGTCGACCCATTACCAGCGTTGCCATTTTCATTCAACGCATTGCTTCTATCAAACAGTTCCCTGTTTCTGAATTCGTTAAAACGATACAAGGCCATGACCACAAACACCACTGCCAGTAATATTGCGACATGCAGATTGAAGAAATTAAACTTCAAACCCAAGTTATTCCATAGCTTTCGATACTCTTTCATGGCTGCTCCGGTGGTGGTGCCGCCCTGATATGAAAATGGTGTCTCTGACGATATGCTGGGACCAATTTAATCTTCTTCAAGATCTACATGATCGTCCAATGCATATGGCTTTTATCATTTTGGCGATGAGTGGAGTGGGAATGATTCAGCCGGCCCTACCTTAGGACCTGACAATTGTTTCTTCACACTCAAATTTGGAGTCAAAGCTAAGCAAATCCATGGCAGGTTGATGCCCAGATTCCAAATACATTATTTATTTCACTGTAGTGTGATTAAATTATTGATATGTTTCAATTCATGAATTTATGTTGATTGATTTATTGGTCGGGAATTATTGAGGTTGTTAGCCATCTTTTCTTTTTCTTTTTTTTTTTTAAAAAAAAAAACCCCTTCTTGGAATCACCCAAGTAAATAAATTGTTCATAGAAGTGGTGCCATTACTGCCTCTCCTTAAGTCCTTATCCTTCTTGTTTTCTTGTCGTTTGGCATTTCATTTGTTGTTTCCTATTCTTTTTCTTGAAAGACAGTCTACTTTTAGTAAGATGGCAACTCGCCAATCATAATGAGATTATATTATATTATATATATTTTTTAATAAATGAGGCATAACTTAGATCATCTCGTAGTTACTGTTCTCGTAACTACTGTTCGAATTTGAGTTACTTCTTTTGCGTCAAGCAACACCTATTGACGCAACTTATCGGATGACTCTATCAATCTTTCACATCCTCTTAGCTTCCTCAATGCCAGAGATGCTAAGCAATTAACTGCTCTATTTGCTTTCCTATAAATTTAAAAAAAAAAAAGAAAGAAAAAAATATCAAATTAACTATTTGTCTTAATAATTATATTTTAAAAATATAAATAATACCATATTTTTTGGGAATCAACTTAACTTTTTGTTTAATGTAAGTATACATGTAGTTGAACTTAATTCCAAATAAATATTGGGCTTATTGGGTGGTAGCTTACAAGCTAGGCCTTTGATGAAGTAAATGATTTTATTGGTTTCCTTATAGACAAAGTGACTTGCTTAGTTGTGCTTTTACCTGCCCCCAAAATAATTAGTGATGCTTATATTCATGTCAATTTTTCAAATTATCAGCCATTATTAGCTTTACTCCTTCTTATTTAAATCAATATATTTGCCTTTGTTAGGTTGGTTTTGGTAATTTACCTTATCAATTTTCAAATCTTCGTGTATCACTTACTCTGCGTATGGAATTAAAAGTGTGCTGATAAGTTATGCTTACATCACCATGAGAGTTAATATAATAAATTCGACAATTTCAAATGCGAAATTTAACGCAGTGGGGATTTCGTTTCTTATAATATCATGTCATTATATCTGATTTTTTTATAGTATTAATATATAAGGAATTGGTGTGGGTTGTAATGTGGGGTTCCTCATAGCACTTTTTTAAAAAAAATCGATTATAATAGGAGGGTATTCAAGTCCACGGTCCACTTTGCAATATATATATATATATATATATAAGAAATTCAATATATATATATATAAGAAATTAAATATAATTAATTTAAAACTAGTTTTTGAACTTATTATATTTATTTTTAACCCAAAAGATTGGGCTTACAAGGGACTATTGATCCAAAAAGCAAGCATTACATTTTTTAGCATGCAGGAAAACAGGGGAAGGCCAACATCATCTTCTTCAATAAACCAAAAAAAGTAGGGAAACTAGGCTTTAAGATTGCATTTTGGATAAGCAATGTTGCAGTAGCTACTTCAAGATTGATTATCCCTTGGATTATTTGCTGCTTTCACCCAAAAGGCCTTTGGTTGTAACAATCCAGGTTATTACTTCCATAGCCCACTCCAAACAAGTCGCAGTACCTCTTGAAGAACCCAATCCGATCCGCCCCCTCATTCTTTGGACCCTGCCCACACTCCACCCCACCATTGATAATGTTCGTGATCTGGGCTGCTATTTGTAGCTCAGTTTTGCTATTTGTAGCTCAAAAAAATTGATGAAATGACAAAGTTGCCCTTAAAATAGAAAATGTGAAAATGTAATGAAAAATCGGACCCAATGTGCGAAATAAACATAAAAAATCGGACCTAATTGGCGAAAAACTGAGGAAAATTCGCCTGTGTTAGGCGAAATTTCCATGAAATTTCGCCCCACTTATGCGAAATTTCCTGGAAAATTCGCACCACTTATGCGAAACTTCCAGGAAATTTCGCATAAGTGGGACGAAATTTCCATGAAACTTCGCCTAACACAGGCGAAATTTCCTGGAAATTTCGCATAAGTGGTGCGAATTTTCCAGGAAATTTCGCCTGTGTTAGGCGAATTTTGAAGGAAATTTCGCTTTTATATAAGTCTGCAAACCTTACAAAATCATAAGTCATTTCAGATTTTCTAACCAAACTCTCTCAGACCAACGAAACAAATTTTCCAAAAAAATCGCACGTAATGGATGCCGGCGGATCTCAACCACCACAGCGTCCCGGGAAGGGGAAAGGATTGTTTGTACAGGTAAAAAGCGTAAAATTTCAGTTAAATTATTGAGTTTCACCCTTAAATTCGCACATGATGTGCGAATTTAAGGGTAAAATTCGCACAAGATGTGCGAATTTTACCCAAAAATTCGCACATCATGTGCGAATTTTGGTGTAAAATTCGCACAACATGTGCGAATTTTTGGGCAAAATTCGCACAACATGTGCGAATTTTTGAACAACATTCGCACATCATGTGCGAATTTTACCCTTAAATTCGCACATCATGTGCGAATTTTGCCCAAAAATTCGCACATCATGTGCGAATTGTGGTGTACAATTCGCACATGATGTGCGAATTTTACACGGAAATTCGCACATGATGTGCGAATTTTTGGGCAAAATTCGCACATCATGTGCGAATTTTACCCTTAAAGTCGCACATCGTGTGCGAATTTCTTGGGTAAAATTGTTTACATTAGTTTTGTATTACTTTTAAATATTATTTATAATTTGCATGTTTCTAACTTATTATTTGCACTTTCTTGTAGGTTGCGGGGAAAACCATCCCGCGACAGAGGCCCACTGCTTCTGCACGGATGAAGAAAGCAGCTCGACGTGTGCCTGCACATACGCTGGTAGACGAGGACTCCGATCAGGAGGAGCAGCATTTTGAGCAGTTTACTGGCGGCGAGGAGATTCCGTCGCCCTCAGGACGCGGTGAGGAGATTCCGTCGCCCTCAGGACGCGCTGAGGAGCCCCCACGAGGTAAGTTTTAAATATAATACACTTTCTACAGATTTATTATATATGTAATTTGATTATAATGATTACGTGTTTCTATTTCAAATGATTGTGTGTTGCTATTTCAATTAAATTGTTGGATGTATTTGTTTTATGTTTTTTTAAATAAGTTTATTTATAGTCCATATTTTTTGAAATTAGTTACGAATAGGCGTGGGCGGAGCGATACGTCTTGGATTGTGACCGAGGCGTGTACGGGTGGCCCTATTGATGGGTCGGTGATACCTAGTTGGAAGGGCCACGTGGCCTATAGGTATAGACCGGACGGAGAGGAGGGTGAGGAGGTAGTACCACCTAGGTCCACACTGAGATGCCAAAATAGGGCAGGTGTGTGTGAGCGTCTGGTATCTTGGTTGGCTTCGATGCCATCTGACTGGCAGCTTTTGTTGCGCTCCACTGGTTTAGCACACTTGCCGTACACTATGCACACGTCCATCGATACCCCACTGCTTATTGCATTTATTGAGCGGTGGCAGCCGGATACGAACACGTTTCATCTACCAGTCGGTGAGATGAGTATACTCCTACACGACGTGTGGGAGATACTTCGTATCCCTGTGGATGGTCCCATGGTTGCTGACATCACTGACAAGTCAGTGCTATGGAGCCTGTGCGTAGATTTGCTTCATGTGTCCGAGAGGGACGCGGATTGGGTGGCGAGCCACAACGATGGTGGCGTTCTAGTGGACTACGTGATCAGGAGGGGGTCAGCTTTAGGTACGGACATGCCGCGAGCTTTGGAGGCTTGGTTGTGGTTGACTATTGGCTCTACTCTTTTTGTGGACAAGAGTGCCAATAGGATTAAACCACAACACCTTGTGCACATTCGGGGACAGTTGCAGACCGTGCATCAGAATGCTTGGGGTACATCTACACTAGCCTACTTGTATAGACATCTAGGTAAGGCTAGTAGAGGATCTTGCAGCGGGATGGCGGGTTGTATGACCCTACTGCAGGCATGGATATACGAGCACTTCCCAGCGTTCAGACCGCATTCAGTGCCGATGCCTGATGATCCCCACACCCCGCGCGCTGCTTTGTGGACCACTGGACCCCGTCAGGCCAGCATTTCCCGACTGCAGAGGTACCGGCATGCCCTTGACCACTTGCGCCCGGAGGAGGTATGTCAACATATATTTGCCGATTTTAGTAATAAAATGTTTATAATAAATTGTAAATATGTAATTGCTGCACATATATGACATTAATTTTATATATTACAGGTGACATGGACCCCGTACGGTCATTTTCCGCACGTCCGCACCCCGATCACCATGTACAGGGGGTTGATCGCATGTGGTGGTGAGGTCGAGCCGTACATGCCAGATAGGTGCGTCCGACAGTTGGGATACGTGCAGGATATCCCAGCCGACATCTTCCTTCCGAAGACGGCGTTTCGGCCGTACAGTGGTGGGTACACTGTGGTTTATGACTTGGCGTTCGCCAAGAGCATATGGCGGGCACCACGTATGGCGTGTATACGTCCCGATGACTTCCAGCCTGCTGACGTTCCCGGCGCGGTCACCCACGATTACCTTACATGGTATCGTCAGCACTCCCACCCATACCTGTTCATCGATGGCCCCCCAGCTGATGATGGTGGAGTTCCGCCGCGAACCAACACTGAATATGTAAGTGTTTCTTCGTTACATAATTTGATTAAGTATAATGTTATATTGTTATCGAATAAGTGAAAGTAATCAATGCAATGTATTGTCTTTGTAGTGGGTCAGCCGGTGGCGAAGTTACGGTGAGGACGCCTTCGAGATCATCAGACGTAGTGGGTTACCCGAGACGGAAGAAATGGAGGCTAGGTTGAGGGCGGAGCTAGATAGATGGCATTTGGCTGGTTGATTGTAGTATATTACTATGTTATTTTGTTATTCTATTTATTTTGTGATACTATGAGGATTCTGATGCGTTATATGTTACATGTTTACTCATTTTTTGTGCACTTATGAAATTAAAATCAGGAAACTAAAAAAAAATATGATGATTATTAACAGAACAATATAATTTTCAAAACAAAGTTAAATGGCTACAAAAAATCATGGTCCACAAATCAAGTCCCAATGGTCCAGCCTATTTTTAAATTCATCTTCTGCTGCAAAACGAGCCATAGCCGCATCACAGTGATGCCTCCACACCAATGCCAATGATGGTACAGGACAATCACCCGTCAAACTGACATGAACGAAATGATTACCACGTACGTGCGCAATGGCTATCTGTCGAGATGGTCTGGCGACACCACGGTGGGGCCGCAAAGGGAGAATGGAGAAACAGCAACCGCGAGCAAGACTGAGGTGGATTACCAAGGCGTTTGCATAATTGGCGATAGCAAACAAATCCGTTGGGGTGCTCATCCAGCCAGCAAAGGGGCATGGTGATGTAAAATGATTCAATCGACCAATTGCCCAAGCAATAGGATCTGCGTTTGCCTCAACTAGAGCCTGTGGTAGACATGCACCGAGGAGGGGGCCGTAAGTATCCTGATGCATGAGAATCTCTCCAATAGACGCAGTTCGTACAGTCTCCCAGTCATTCTCATTGCCATGCAGTCCGAGTGCAACGGCGCGAAATCCGCAATTTCCATCTGACTCCACGTCCGTAATGGCATTGCAGAAAGGATGGACATAATGTGGAATCATGGGGATACTCTCACTGTCCGCTCTACCTACAAATTGGAATATAAACACGTAATAGTAATTTTTGGGCTTATAACAAAAAAAAAAAAAAAAAATAAGGTAACCAATCAATATAAATTCACAAGAAAAAACAAAACATAGATTACCTTCATCGAATGGCAACGATCTTTGAGAAGATCTCCTGGATGAATTACTTCGTCTTAAACCTCTCTCGCGAGCGCTCTGCTCGCGCCGCACGGATTCATGTAATCTTGGTCTACCCCTTGATGTTGACAAAATGGCTGGTTCGAACACACTGGCATTGTCAGTATTGAGGGACTCATTCATCTTGACAATCAGACCTCGCTGCACCACGCGTGGACTATTCTCGAATTGAGGAACGATTTTCTGGCGGAAGTATCTGTTAAAAACAATGAATTACAACAAATTAAAATTATTTGCATAAATGTATGTTAATGAATCAAAATATCATAAAATAAAATACATAATGTAAATCTTACTGAAGTTCTGCAGATAATGTGTTCGAATCTACTTCAGATGTCTCAATCGTCAACCGCTTCCAGAAATCGTGCACCATTTCCATGGTGATCGTGTCGTGCGATTCCCTCAACTTCCATATGTCACAGGCACAAGGGATCCCATGCGTGGCCTTGCAAACACATCCACATCTCTCGAACAAATCATTACCCAACTTGGTAATCTTTTCAACTTGTTCGCTGATTAACTCCAAACAATAGTGAGAGACATGGCCATTCAATAATTCATACGGGAAACACAACATAGCTGTTGCTTTCTTGGAAATGCATGCCTCAAGGGTTTCCCTAAAATTACATCAATAAAGTCAAAGGTACGTAAATTAAATAAATACCGAAAAAGGCGAATTAATCTAATTAATAAACGTACCTTATCTGTGATAACTGGTAATTGACGTGGTCGTCAATCACCCCAAATAGCGTGTCAAGTGAATGTGTGCCAGCATTCATCCAATCCTTCAGTGCGGCATGCGTACTCTCCACTCTGTTACTGCTAGTATTGCCAAAGTGCAGAATCTTGTTTGTCCAAGCCCTACAAAACATCTCTTTATAGGACAGCCAAGTCCTCTCCAGGTAGACAACAACAGATCCAGCAACTACAGAATAACCACTCTTCAGCCGCTGCAGTAACACTTCATACTCTTCAACTGTTGCCGCATTAACAATTCCCTTCCAAAGCTTTTTTATTGCCTTTTTCCTATCACCCTCACCAACAAGCTTTCTCAACTGATTATCAACATCGCGGTCGATATGCCACAAACACAGCAGGTGGTGTGATCCAGGAAAATGATCCCTTATAGGATCCATCAAACTCATCTCGCGATCAGAAACAATAACGCTAGGTACATTTTCAGCATCCAACAACCCTCTCAATTGTTCAAAAACCCAATCATAACTAATTCTTTTCTCGTCTCTCAAAAGGGCACATGCAATATTAAAATTCTTGTTGGAAGGAGTCATACCTATAATCTGAAAGAGTGGCATCTTGTACTTGTTCGTCTTGTATGTCGCGTCCACCACAATCACCCAATAATATCTGTTCAACAGCTGGATGGAAATTGGATGGGCTATGAATGCATGTGTGATAACACCTGTGACCTCTTCTGTCAAAACTTTTACATAGTAATGCTTCTCCTCGGCGTAATGAACAAATTGCTGCGCAATATTTCTACCCTCGAACTTTGCTCTCCTGTCATCAGCTTTGAGATTGTTTAGCTGCCGCACTGTCACATTATCTTCAGGATACGTCTCGGCAAGATGATTCCTAATCAATTTTGGCTTCATATTTGCATTGTTCAAAGTCCTAGCAACCTCCATTGCGCCAGCACTCATGCGGCTAAGCTGCCTGTGACCCTCTGGATACACTATAGCAGTGTGATTGTGCATTGAAGTCGGACCTGGTGTGACTCTGACCCACCAACCATTATCCTTCACCACCTTGCAATATAACTTGAACCTGCACTTACATCCTCGCCGGCTAGTGTTCTTCCTCTCTTGTGGGAGAGGCCCTTGTTCAACCGGATCTTTGAATCTATTGCAACGATATGTGACTGAGTTTCCATTGTTACCCCACCCCACTTTAATCAGCTCGAAGCGAAATGTAAGAGCCAACTCCGAATAATACGTATATGCTTGTTCTTCAGTTGGAAAAAAATCAGGACACTGAAACTCAAGACTCAAATCCCTCTGAATGTCTGGTAATCCATTTGGATCCTGCGACATTCATCAAATTAATACCAAAAATGAGTAATTACATATACAATTAAAAGATATAAGTTCCAAGGAAAAATCGCATGTAATTGGCGAAGTATCAGGAAAAAATCGCCCAGCTTAGGTGATTTTTTGTGGAAAGTTCGCCAATTGCATGTGAAAATCGGGATAAATTTCGCCTGCAATGTGGGAATTTTGCTGAAAAATTCGCCTGCACTGTGCGAATTTTACAGCAAAATTCGCCTGCACTGTGCGAATGTTTCTGAAAAATTCGCCTGCACTGTGCGAATTTTTCAGAAAAATTCGCCTGCAGTGTGCGAATTTTGCTGACAAATTCGCCTGCACTGTGCGAATTTTTCTGCAAAATTCGCCTGCACTGTGCGAATTTTTCAGCAAAATTCGCCTGCATTGTGCGAATTTTTCAGCAAAATTCGCACATTGCAGGCGAATTTTCCATCAAATTTCGCAAAACATGTGCGATTTTTACACCAGTATGAAAAAAACTATACAAAAGTGTTAAATTCGTACCATATTTGCGTATATTTTGGAGTAGACGCTGTCCCAAATTAACCAAAATATGTGTTCCAATTTGCTTCGACGATTTTGAACGTTTTTTGGAATGATTTCGAATGGTTTTGTTTGATTTTTGAAGGAGTTTTGTCTGTTTTGATATGTATTTTGTATTGCATGAAGTATATACCTTATTCATATGTTAGGGGCAATTTTGTCATTTCACTTTTTTTTTTGAGCTACAAATAGTAAATTTGAGCTACAAATAGTAAGATCCGTTGGTGATGACCCCATAACCTGGGACCCTCCCAGCTGACGTGTCTGCACCAGATGGGGTCCATCTTCCCGTGATGACGTCGTGGCTTGAGGGTTTGTTCCACTGCGGCGTCATCCAGAACCAAATTGCAGTCTTGAATGATACAACGGCGTCGGTGGCCACCAGGTCTGGATTGTTTATAAGGTCCTGTTGGATTGCTCTTCCGGCTAGCCCATAATTGTAATTACTGATACCCAATCAAAGAATAAGAAAAGAACCATGAAATCGATCAATGTGTTGATTGGAAAGGATAAAGAGGAACAGTATCAATTCTGTATGAAACTAAGAATTTTAGGCGAAGAGCTTACTGAGTGAGTTGTATGGGTCCTCTTCCATAGTACTGTCTACCAGAAGGGCAACCCCAATCGGGAGAATCGCAGAAATTCCCTGATGGGTTCCTTTCTCTTATGAAGCAATATCCCCATGCATATGGACCATCTGGTGCAGCAGGCCATCCGCCTGCAAATGCCATGATTCTGCATTTCAATTATCTATGTTTCTCAAGGATAACATCAAGGATAAACTAATTAAACAATTGTTATCGCCGGTCGATTGTAGTCGTGCTGTAACATTAATGATGAGAGGCATGACCTGTAGTCTCATGCGAAGTCTGGCCCAGAAATGCGGCGATTTCTCTCTTGCGAGTATCAAGATCGCCGGTGGTTCCGAAGCCACTGAAAGATCGCGCGGCTGTGATGAATGCATTGTAAGTATAGAACCCGTTGCTGGGGCATCTGGGGTCGTTATGATACTTGAGCATTTGATCGAACAGAGCTTGGCTGATGACGGAATCAACCCCTCCATTTCCCGCACTTGGGTTGGACGGAGTTGGGCTAGGGTTATTACCGCTGGTGGAGCATTGGCTCTGGCAACCCGTTGCACAGTAAGCCCCGGTTGATCCACACCACCCGAACTGGCTGCAACAGAGCCCGTTTGGGCACAGAGCATTCCCTGCTTGCTTCCCACATTGTTCTGCTACCGAAACGGTTAGGGAAGTAGCAGCAACTGCTATAAAAACAACAAAGATTAAATTCTTGACCATCTTAGTTTCTTGCTTGTTCGATCTGAGCATGTCTTTTTAAGGTTTTATAGAGTGAGCAAAGTATCCATATTTCAGGCTTCAAAATTCTTGCTCTCGTCATCATGTGATGGAGAGTGAATTTTGACTGGATCAGAGTTGGTGACGTAGCTGGGTGGAAAATGTTGCTTCTTTGACGGGGTCTTTACTCCAGTCTTCCACATTGCCAAAGTCGTTAACACACGACCGATCGTTGAAGGAGAAAACTAGCCACTGCCGTGAAGATACCGCAAATTGGATATTTTGAATCTCAATTCTAAAGCTGAAGCTTGTTTTCATGGGGTTGGAAGGATGATTTTTCTCCCTGAAATTCAGTAGTAGTAAACCGTACTACATGGCATTTCTTGTTCAAACAAGCATTTCTGCCCACAGACATCCCAGTAACATACATATATGCTCACCTTCTTTTTTTCGTTTCTTTCTTCCTTTTACAACATCCATTTTTGTCCGCCATTTTATCTCTTTTGCTATGTGCTAAGAATGTGCTTGTTCAAGTATAGCTCAACATTTTTAAATCTCAATAATCTCAAAAGTTGCAGACTTCTTCTTTCCAAAATATCATAATTTATTGAATAATAAAACCTAGCCGGAGTGGCTAAATTTTATCAATTTGAGCGCACAAGTGGCTACAAATTGCATAGAAAAGAAAATAACAAAAGGCCTGGGGATTGGTTCGGTTCTATTCAATTGGTGGTCCTACCCGGTCCGACCGGACATTCAGGGGAAGGGTTTTTGATCGTAGCAGTACAAATTATCACCAGTGCTCACTTTCAGAATATCACAATATCTCTTATAAAACCCAACACGATTAGCCACCCTGTCAATTGCGCCAATACCACACTCATCCCGACCATCGATAATGTTGGTAATGACACCATAACCAGGAACCCGCCCAGCTGCCTTGTCAGCAGCAGATGGGGTCCACTTCCCGGTGATGACATCGTGGCTTGAGGGTATGTACCGGTCCGGCATCATCCAGAACCATATGGCCGTCTTGAAGGATATCACAGCGTTCGTAGCAACCAAATCTGGATTATGTACAAGATTTACTTCGATTGCTCTTCCGGCGCGCCCATAGTCACGGTTGCTGCAAACCCGCACAAATATTTAAATTCGTATTGAAGAGGGAAAGAATTAAAGTTGAAATTTTGATGGGATTTATTTATTTACCCAGTCAGCATAATGGGTCCTCTGCCGTAGTATCGTTTTCCCGCCGGGCAGGGCCAACGTGTAGAAGTACAGAAATTGCCGGTGGCGCCATCTTCCTTTATAGTACAGTATCCCCAAGCAAATTGGCCATCTGGGGCCGTTAGCGCCTGAGCTGCACCGGCAAAGAACAACATTCGAATCCCGGGTTACATGTAAGACTTTGGGCAAGAAGAAATGGGGATGGAGCCGAAAAGTATAGTATGTCAACCTGAGGTTTGCTCCGACGTTTGGCCAAGGAATGCGGCAATCTCCCTCTTACGAGTACGTAAACTGCCAGTGTTTCCAAAGGCAGGGAAAGACTTAGCAGCAGTGACGAATGCATTGTAAGTGTAGAATCCATGGCTTGCGCATTCTGTATCGTTATGGTGTTTAAGCATCTCATCGAACAGAGATGGGGTGAAGATTGAAGCAAGGCCGCGGGCAGCGGCGGATTGGGCTAAGGTTAATGATAACAGTAATACCCATAGGGCCAATACAATTGAACTCCAAAATTTCCTCATCTTAAGCTGATTATCCGTGTTTCTCAGGTGAAGGGCCGGATCGTAATATAAAGGCGTAAGGAGTGCTTGATGATTCCATTAAAATATTTGCGTGATGGGTCAGTGCTTTGATTTCCTCGCATGAATCCAGATATGAAATCTTTAAGACTACTATCATTTTGTCTCCATAGCTTTGTGTTTGTGGTGAATTATTTAATTCCTAAAATGTCAATTTGCATATTCTAACTAATATGGACTGAAAGAACATGGTGAATTATTTAATTCTTCCATGGCAATTTGCATTTGCTAATCTGGACTGAAATTACATGGAGGTTTCCAACCAAAATATTCTCAAGTAAAAAATCAGAAGACTCATCAACAGGGATTGTCAAGTTTGGTATACAGCACACTCTCGTACAAGGAAACACGTGCACCGTCCAAACTAGTACTAAATTTTTCCATGAATTTTCATATATTACAAGAATTCCCACAATTAGCAGAGCTACCTAAGGATGTGGCAAGATTTACCCTCACGGGCATTTGTTTAAAGGTTTGAAATTGGAAAATCGAAATTGGAATAATCTCGTTTGAAATATGAGAATTAGAAAATATATTTGATTTTTAAATATTAAAACTCGACTCTAAAGTTTTTCATTTTGGTCGCGTATTTAATTTCATACATATAAAAAATTATTATTTTTATAAATTTATATTTATACATAATTATTTACTATTCAGATTCCAATTTTTTGAACAAATCAAATGTCAAAAGTGTAATTTTTACTTTTAAAAAAAAAACACCTATCAATTTTCCAATTTCAAACACTTTTACCAAATACCTCCTCTTAATTTATAACCTGTATAGATCTATCTATATAGGATGAGCATGGAGAAAAAGGAGAGCATGGAGAAAAAATGAGGAGAAAATGATCAGTTCTTGAAGTACATCCGGGAAATTTCTACACTTGTGGGAGTGCCCGAATTTGTCATATTCAGGGCCTGAATATGTAAAAAAAAAAACTTGTAGTGTGCGATTGATAATCATCTATTTGCACACAAAATTACAGGCTTTCGTAATTGATGCAGAAATGAATCAAATACAAGACGACATTCAAACCCGCTCCAAGATGAAAGGTGGATTGCCGGTGAAACAGAGGAGAGAATAGACATGAGATCATAAATCCAATTGATTGCCTTTTCGTGGCCTAACCAGTAGGAACAGATTTGTACTAATTTCTCCAGTTATTAGTGATAATCAATCAGGTTGTCATTATTGTTGGAGAGACGGGTTCTGGCAAGACTACTCAGATTCCCCAATATCTCCATAAGCAACTACACGAAGCGCGGGAAGATCGGGTGTACGGAGGAGGAATTCCAAAGAGTTATGTTGTCTTCTTTGATGTTTGAATTCATTGTGTTTTTATAATTTGATGAAGTATTGAATGAAAATATCTATTTTGACACTCAAAGTTTAGTGCTAAAAAATAGCATAGTAATTATTTAGAATTACTCTACTCATCCTATAGCAATAGTTTTGTTTAAATATTATTTTGTCTTATAAAAATAGTTTTGTTTATATTTTTTTATTACTAATATATTATTTCATCTATAAGATTTATATTTATATAATTATATATTATTTTTATATAGAGTGAATTTTAAAAAAGGTCATCATACTTTGATAAAGTTTAAGTTTTGATCACTAACTTTTAAAAATTAAAAAAATATCACTAACTTTTGCATTTGAATTTTAGTTTTGGTCATTTCATCCATATTATCCGTTAAGCCCACTAACGGACCAAAATTTTGAGGGTATTTATGTCCAATCATACCCAAAAAACCCATGTGCTTCCTTTTGAATTTTAAAAAAGGTCATCATACTTTGATAAAATTTAAGTTTTGGTCACTAACTTTTAAAAATTCAAAAAATGTCACTAACTTTTGCATTTAAATTTTGGTTTTGGTCATTCCGTCCATATTATCCGTGAAGCCCACTAACGGACTAAAATTTTGAGGGTATTTCTATCCAATCATACCCAAAAAACCCATGTGCTTCCTTTTTTTTATTATTATTTATATTTCTTCCCCTCACCCTTTCCTCTTTTTTTTTTTTTTTTTTTCGTATTCATCTTTCTTCTCCAGCCACCCTGCCACCATTCTTGCCGGAAACAACAAAACCCATCACAATTCTCCCAGAAGCATCTACATCCATGCATGTGAATTTAAGCCGATTTTTTTCACAAAGAAGGATGTGAAAAAAATCGGCTTAAATTCACATGCATGGATGTAAACGTTTCTGGACGTTTCTGGGAGAATGGTGATGGGTTTTGTTATTTCCGACAAGATGGGTGGCAGGGTGGCTGGAGAAGAAAGATGAATACGGAAAAAAAAAAGAGGGTGAGGGGAAGAAAGATAAATAGTAAAAAAAAAAAAAAAGGAAGCACTTGGGTATGATTGGACAGAAATACCCTCAAAATTTTGGTCTGTTAGTGGGTTTCACGGATAATATGGACGGAATGACCAAAATCAAAATTCAAATGTAAAAGTTAGTGACCTTTTTTGAATTTTTAAAAGTTAGTGACCAAAACTTAAATTTTATCAAAGTATGATGACCTTTTTTAAAATTCAAAATGAAGCACATGGGTTTTTTGGGTATGATTGGACAGAAATACCCTACAAATTTTGGTCCGTTAGTGAGCTTAACGGATAATATGGACGGAATAACCAAAACCAAAATTCAAATGCAAAAGTTAGTGACCTTTTTTTAATTTTTAAAAGTTAGTGACCAAAACTTAAACTTTATCAAAGTATGATGACCTTTTTGAAAATTCACTCTTTTATATAGTATAATTAAAATATATAATAATAAATATTTTGCGTGGGTTATATTTTATATTAATATAACTATAATTTGTCCACATATTTAGTATGCTAATTTGTTTGTCTTTTGGGCCTTGGAAAGAGATTTCACCCAAAAGGCCCATGGTTAAATTCAGGTTATTTCGTGGCCCACTCTGAACAAGTCGCGTACTCTTAAATAAGCAAGTCTAGCCCACGAAGATCACAAAAAGATTTGGAAATCCAAAGGGTCCAAATACCACGATTTAGGATACTGTGACTTTCCCGTGACACTCTCTGATAAACTCTAATTACTTTATTTATATATTTTATTTTCAGTTAATTTTTATGTAATACATAATCATTTATATTCTTATATTTTTTAACACGATGAATTCATTTTTTTAAAGAGTTAGGGTATATTAAATTATTAAATATAATTTTTTATTATTAAAAACATCTCAAAAATATATAAAATAATACTAAAAAAATAAAGTATGAAAATAAAAAAATCTAGTAAAAATATATGTTGTAAATTAACATGAAATATAATATATAGACAAAATAATTAAAGTTTGTCACAGGGAGTGTCAAGAAAGTGTCACATAGGATTCTAAGCAAAATACCACACCAGTAGCGATCTCCTGTTATTTTTTTAGTGTTACACCCATGTAACACCAATGAAAAAGTGACACGTGTCCAACTTATTTGGTAACAGTCATGTTTTTTTTTTTTTTTCATTTAACAAAAAGAAAAAAAATTCAATTATCGTCCACTTTTCTTCTTTCCTCTGCGATTTCCTCTCCGCCAGCCATCACCACCCAAGAATAAATTGCATCCATCACTACCGCCACCTAAGAAGAAACTACCTCCGCCACCATCGCCATCCAAAAAGAAACCACCACCGCCCCAATAACGTCAGCAAAGTTTTCTAGTTAGCTTTGGTGCGCTTAAAATAGGTTGAGAAATCTATCTGAATTTTGATAGAAAAAATCAGTTTATGTGTAGTTTCAGCTTTAGTGTGATGCTTTTTCTAATTTTTCGTTTTTTTTTTGTGTGTCTATTTTGGGGCTGTAATCCATTGCAGTGGTGTATATGGGGAGTATTATGGTTTCATCGTTTGTTATTTCTTTTGGGGGTGTTTTGTGAATTGGTTTTGTTGAGTTTTGGTGCCAAAGCTTTAGTCTTTTGGAGATAGGTTTCAATAAATTTGAGTCATTGCTTGGAAGGAAGGTGCATTTGACAAATTTGATGTGAGTTCTGTGAAGACTGATGTTAGATTTGCAAGAAATTGGTTCTTGCTTGAAATCATAACTAAGAAAATAGCTGCTAGCCCACGGTGCTGCAGGGTATGTGATTCGGAAGATTCTTTTGTTAACATGGCTTAAGTGATTTTAAATTTGTTAAAGGTTTTTTCTTTATTGGCGGTGGTGGAGTTGGTTTTCTCTTGGGTGACTGAGCGGTGATGGTTTCTTTTTTGGTGACGGAGGTGATTTCTTCTTGGGAGGCGGTGGTGACGGAGGCCGTTTCTTCTTGAGTGGTGGCCGGCAAGAAAAAGATCGGAGAGAGAAGAGAAATGGGCGAGATTGATTTTTTTTTTCTTTTCTTTTTGTTAAATGTAAAGAAAACAACATAAATATTATCTATTACGTTGGACACATGCCACTTCTTTATTGGTGTAATAACAGCAAATCCTTACTCATATCCCACTAGCTTCCATGAAATGGGCATTGAACAACCGTCAACGATTAATTCGAGGAGGTCATAATTGTGTCTAAAACGCAGTTCTTTACCCGTGGAGATGAACTTTATTCATTAATGTCAAAATCGGAATAAAAAGGACTGCCCTCTAATAGTAACCAATAAAATTCCTTCAAAGAAATGAATAATAGTGGAGGAATAACTCAGTGCACATATAATTTTATTAAATTGGATTTTTGTTTTCCTAGGGTTTTTACAAGCGTCCATTACCCATATAGATACATAAAATTAATTAGGATACGATACATAAAAATTTGATTACACAATAATTTATAAATTATTTTAGATTTATATATTTTGTATTCCTCATTCTTTATTGACTGAAACTTATGATTCTTTGGTGATAATTAGAGAAATATCAATCACTATACTATTACTTTTTTTTATTTATATTTTTAATTGTAGTTATTAGATAAATAAATATAAATTAATTAAATTTTATGTATTTCACCAATTCAACTTTTCATTATTTTCTAACAAAAAAGCAATAATCAAGCAATAACTTATTGCTAAAATAAAATTCGAAGAAAGAAATTAAAACAATTTCTAACACGGTACATGAGCAAAATCAAGTATATTATTTTCTTAACTTTTGTCGTAATTTTGTAATTTTGAAATATATATTTTATCTTTTTATAATAGGATAATACTTTAAATATAAATTTAATTATAATTTGAAAATTTATTTTTATTAATTTAATCTTATTAGACTACTTATAATAATTATTATATTAAAATATTTAATATTTAAAACCGATAGGCCACCACCATCCTCCATGGTCCGCCAAGGGTGGTTTGGTCAACAACGACAGAGGGGTCTTGTTTTAAAAATTATTTTTAATGTGTATTAATTTTAATAAACACAATTTTTATTGATCAAACTTACTAACTTTCATGGATGTTTTACAAACCCAATATTCAATTCAATGCATTTCGTCGTTTATTTTAATTAGAAAAATAAATATTTAATTTTAATTGACATGACAAATTTAATACTTTTTTTAATACTATATTTTAATTGAATTTGCGGATGAAGAGCGAAGGTCGTACGAGGTAATGAAGTGAAGTACAAGTACTACTACTGTTTAACATTAACGATGCTGGTACGACCTTGGACAACTACCGTGTTTAATAGCTCTACCCTTCCCCTACGCCACTCCCACTCAAGGCGGGCCCCACCCTAACCAGTGGTGTCATTATTGGGCTTGGGTGGCTTGTTCTTTTTTATCAAAGGACAAAATAGTAGTCCATATATATATATAAGATATCTATAATGCTTTTCAATTATTCCATATATTCAAAATAAAATGTAAATGTATTATAACCAAGGTAAACAATATTATAAATAAAATGTTTGTTATATAATAAGTAGGTATATTAAATATAAATAATTTTTCCTGGTTAAAAGTAAAGTGACATATAATAAAATGGCTTAAATGCTGTTTTTTTTTTTACTTTGGATCCACCAAAATTTAAGGGAGACAAAGTAAACCCCTCCTATTATAAGGAATTAAAAACATCTCAACCTAATAAAAATTAAAATACTAACTTTAAGCATGATTTTACCAATTCGAAACGGCTACATCACATTCATTGGCTATAATATAATTATGTTAAATAAAAAATAAAAATATTCATGAATTCACAATTATAGATTTTAATACAATACACTATTCACATGATAGTCTCATAAATTATAATGTAAAATGCCCAATTTTACCTAACCATTTGTTTTGCTGCGTTAATATGTTAGGGAAAAAATCAAGGGTAACATGTGGGTAGACTCTTACTCTTTTCTTTTTTTTTTTTTAATTTATTGTTCTCTTTAATTATCAATTTATCTTTTTTTAAAACTAAAATACCTTTATTAATAAAAATATATCGATAATAAAAAAATTAATAAATTAAAAAATAAAATGATTTTTAATAACTAACCCTGGACAAGAAGCAATATATAGTATTGCAAAGTATTTTTAAATAAATAATAAAATATTATTAATTAAGAGTAAAAATAATATTATTAAATAATAAAAAAATTATTTTTATTAAAGTATTAGTAGCATGTCTTATATATAATTGCCAACAAGAAGTGGTGGGCAATTGGGAATGCATGAATGGCGCCTTTGATTGAATGTGTACCTCAGCGTATCTTAGCAGTTTAAAGTGGTTGGTAAATTCATTACAATCCGATTACAAACAGTTTTGTGGGCTGGTGATTTTGAAACGCACCCACCGCGGATTACACGACGTCGTTGTCATCTTCTCTTCTTCCTCTTCTTTCTTCAATTCTGTCTATTATAAATATCAGCATCATTATTCTTTTTTTTTTTTTTTAACAACAATAATCTCCCTTAGCAGCTCAGCCCTCAAGTCTCAATCTCCTTATTCTTATATATTCTTTTTTCATATTTTAATTTCAATATTCTCTCTTTTAAAAAAAAAAAAAAAACTACTCATTTCCTTGATTTAAAAAAAAAAAAAAAACCTATTACTACAAATTCTCCATTGTACAAAGATAATGTGGAAATCGAGATGAATCAACATTGAAACTCGTAAGAAATATTGTATCAAAAAAAAAAAAAAAAAAACTCGTAAGAAATATTAATTTCATTTAAAATTGTAAATCGTAAACACATTTAAAAGTAACTGTGAGTTAAGTAATTAATTTCATTTCGATTTTCTCCCTTCAAACTCTCAAACTAAATAGCATGGGTTAGAATGCAGAAATCCCATCAACCATTTTGAAAAAAAAAAGTCTAAAGACAGCAGAGCTAATAAAGTGATGACTGGGTTTCTGCTTCTAAAAAAAGGGCCAATTTAAAATTGAATTTTACGGCTAAAAAGACAAATCGATAAGAAAAGCACGATGATTCAGTTCCCCAAATATATGGACGTCTCTTCATTGGATGATGCTTAGTTCGCGGAGCATTACCGATTACTACTCAAAGCTTGCAACTTTTCAAAAAGGGATCCGATCTAACCAAAGAGTGCGGTCGTCAACATAATGATATTTTCTTGTTCAAAACCCACTACGTTTTGAGAATTCTGATTATTTCGTCATTTACGGGATATTCTTTTATTATGAATCGTTTTATTTTACTTTTATTGCTTTCATATATCCAATTCCAAAATATAAATTGATGACTTATAGGACATGGTAAAAACTGATAAAATACTAGGTCAGCAGATTAGGCCGTTAGTTGTACTAAACGAAAGTAGGTTTGTTGTTATTATTGTACTCTCCATCATCAAGATCAAATTTATTATTAAAATTATCATGTAGGATAGTCTATTATATAATATTTAAAATTATTTTAATGTTATAATTTTTTAAATGTCTATTATTTTTATATAATCAATATAATCATGTTATTTAATAATGAAATATCAATATGATAGTCTAACTACTATTTATGATTGATTGAATGAATTTAAACAAGCCACGGTAAACATGATGTGGGAAGATCGACTTGGCCGAATGAATTTAGACAAGTTATTGTGGACATGATGCAGAATTCTAGAAGATTATGAAATGAAGAAATTAATATTACACGAAGACTCTGTCCAATATTAATTTCTCAAATTTCGGCTATTCATTTTCTCCTCCTTAAGTAAGTAGGCTCATTTATTTTTGACATTATCATTTTGAAATTCAAATTCAACCCCCCAAAAATAATGTTACTATTTATTATATTATTTTATTTAAACAAATGAAAACCTATTATTCTAAAAGGAGAAGAGCAATATCCAACTCCTCCCCCTAGGAAGATAGGGAAGACAAAGAATCAGTCAAGATTTAGTAATTCTTGTTTCTCATGTTATAAATTTTCTTCTAATGAGTTAGGTTATTTATTAAAAATTTTCTTTAATAGATTACGGTAAATTACAATATTCTAATTAATTATTGTATGTGTTGTTCGTGATTCAAAATATTCGGTCATTATATATCTAAGTTATAACAATCTAACTTAACTTTAGACTTTTTATGAGAAGACCATAGAGATATATTTAAACATCATATTTATAAATTTGTTCGTCATATATCCACAAGTTAATTCACATATTAGGTAAATTTATTTATAATAATTGCAATTATGTTCTTAATTATAGATTGGGTTTCATAATTAAATAAATTACACTGTTTGGTAGATATTTTTTCATTATCAATACTCTATCTCAATATAATTTTAATAGTTTATTTTAAGAAACCGTTACACGGAAGCACTATTAATCTTGCCATTATGAAGATATACTTTAAAACTGCTGACGGAAAATGATTCGTGAAATCAGCATATTGATGTCATCCTTTGCTTCTCGCCAAGTCTTTTTTATGTATATAAACGGAAAAACATGCTTTATAATATTCGAATGACTTATGGGCCGAGTCATTTTTTCACTCCAATATCGAATGTGATCATGTAAACGTGTTGATCACAAAATGTTATATTGTTAAGATCATACATACACACACATATATATATATATTTGAAAGTAAAAATTAAATTTTTAACTTTAAAGTTAAATACGATGTAACTATTCGTTCATTTATAATTATAAGTTAAAAGATCGTTTTTAAATAATTGATATCGTAATTAAAATCGTACATGGTCTATTAAGCCTCCGTTCGCAACATGTCCATATCTAAAATCGACGGTTCATGCATTGTGGACGTACCTAAAAGTAAATGTGAGTTGAGCAATCATTCACTAACCCAAGTTCAAATTCCCCTAATGCGCATTAATATATCAAATTATTAAGAATTCTTTTCTGTTCTAAGTATCTGCACGATGAGAGTGGTAGTTTCACGAAGACTCTAAAAATTAAGTCAACTATTAAATTTTTGATTACTTTTTAATGTTTTCAAGACGTGGACTTTAATTAGTTACTAGGATTAATCTCCATGGTTATATATTAAGGCTAGGACAAGTTTGGCCCGCCAGCTTCTATTGAGTTTTTAATAAAAGAACCGAATTCCAATTTCGTATGCTAAGTGCCAAGTTGTGGGTTGTTGTAAATTCGATCAGAATGTTAAAAACCCAATATACCCCACATTGACCCCTTTTAAAAAACTAACTAAGGCACCAAAAATAAAGTTTTATAAAATTAATAAAATAAACTAGGCTGATTTTTTTTAAAAAAAAGATTTAATTTTTATATATCCAACTTTGAAATGTAAATCGAATATTAGTTACGATATAACAAGTTGATCGAGTAAGACATCGACATATTAAACCGTCATTAAAAATTTAACAAAATCAACTTGATCGAATAGACTTAGACAAGTCATTGTAAACATGATGTGAAATGATGGAATGGATTTAGACAAGTTATTATGGACCTGACATATGATGTGAAATGAAATAAATGTTACCCGAAATCTATAAAATTAATTTCTCAATTTTTGGCTACTCATTTCCTCCCCCTTAAGTAAGTAGGCTACTCCATTTTCGACATCATCATTTTGAACTCAAATTCAACCCCCAAAAAATAATGCTACCATTTATTATAATATTTATAATATTTCATTCTAACAAATAAAATATATTATTATGAAAGAGAATGAGTAATATCCAAGTTTTCCAATCTGAACATTCTGAGCCATCCTTCATTCTTCATAATTAACTAAGGCATGAGAATATTTTATATATACATCAATCTCCAATTCTTTCTTTTTGTTCATTAATTCAATATATAGAAAGACGTTAATATGCTAGTTACTAGAAAAGTCTTCTCCCCCTCTTAAACGGTAAAAAATATTCTTTTTTTCCCACCTTCTCCTTGCAGGAAGACAGGGAAGATAGAGAATCAGTCAAAATTGTAGTTATTCTTGTTATTTATCTTATAGATTTTCATCTAATAAGTTAGATTATTTATAAAAAATTTCTTCAACTTTTGTTAGTCATAGATCGCAATTATGATATCAGTATGGTTTCGTGTTGATCTTGTTTGTGATTTAAAATGATTCAATTACTATATATATAACCATCTAACTTTAGAATTTTCATTTCAGGAGAAAATTGAAGATATATTCAACATCACATTTATAGATTGGTTGATCATACATCTACATGGCAAATTTTGTATAGATTTATTTATAATAAGCACAATTATGTTCTTAATTATATATTAAGCGTCACAATTGAAGATATATCATGCTGTTTGAATGATATTTTTTTATTATCATTTATTAAACAAATTTTAACTACCTTAAAATAATTTTAGCATTTTATTTTAAAGGAGGTCTTTTAATTTTGCCTATATTTTAAAATTGCTGACGAAATGATTCGTGAAATCACCAAGGTGACATCCTATGCTTCATCGTCTTTTTTTTTTTTATATGTAAACACGAGAATATATGCTTTGTAATATTTATATAACTTATGGGGTGAGTCATTTATTCACTCCAATTTCGAATGTGGTGATAATGTCATGTTGTTAGGATCATAAATGTCTACTATTAATTTAGTTTAGCCTTAATATCGGTTAATTGCATAATTAGAGTAAAACAAGTCCCTTTTGAAAAATATAGAAAATAATCTGACTCATTGATTGAACATTGAATACCTATCTTATTAATCACTCTATTATTAAAAAATTCATCAATTTTCTCTAAAAATTATGCGAGTGCCTCAGATGTGATCTACTATTCTCGGGTGTAACTCGAATTCAGGACCGTCATATTCATAAGTACTCCCAGTGTGATCTATTTCTGATGTGACTCGAACTCAAAATCTCCATGCGTCTCAACGTCTCCGTCATAACTCGAATTCAGGACCTCCTGATCTTAAGTGAGAAAATTTATCAGTAGACCGATTCCTTCTTGTCACATTCATATTTTTTTAGCTGAGAAAAAAAAGTTATAAATAAAAATAAGACGTCAGAATCAAACCCAATTTATGAAGCAGCCCTTTGGGCACTCCATAGACTTGTTAATACACGACTTGGTTGTGTGAAATCGTCTAGAAGTAATAATATTTATGAAAGAAATAAATGCCCTTTCACATTGATTTTTCTTCTCATTTTTCTCGCAAAATTATATAAGGTTCGACTAAAATTATATTTTATTAATATTTTTATTTTATAACTGATATATTATTTAGTTATATTTAATATATTCTTATATTTTAGAAAGTGACGCGTGTGATATGTTTTCATGTAATATTTAATGTATTTACACGTTATAATTGATATAATAATTGTCATAAAGTATATTAGGAATATACTCGAGAAGTATAATATAAGAATTGATTTTTTTTTTTTGGAATGAAAATGAAAATTCTGAGGCATATATAAAAATGGGAGGCTTGGGAGGAGGTGTTTCCAGGAACTTTCATTGGTGGAGTGGTTAAGTTGGCAAGTAATAAGTTAGAAAATGGAAGGGATAGCAGTGTGCTCCGCGAACTATGTGCCGCTGAGCCCGATAAGCTTCTTGGAGCGGGCGGCATTTGTGTATGGCGAGAGGGTTTCCATTGTCGTCGGGAGCGGCAGGCGCTACTTATGGAAGGAGACCAAGCGCAGATGCATGAAGCTGGCGTCGGCTCTATCCGACCACGGCGTTCTCCCCGGCGACATCGTGAGTTTCCTTCCCCTTTCCTTCTTACTGTTTCATTATTGCTATCAGGGCGCACTATACTTTGGCTACAGGGGGCCGCCTTCCAAAATGGTGGGCCTTCTCTCCAGTTTGATTATTTCGGTTGAAATTTAGTTAATATCTGTTTTCGATTTAGTTAATATCTGTTTTCGATGTAGTTTAATTTTGTTATTAAAATTTTAAAATTTATATCCGTCCTACTTTTTACATAACCATCTCTTATATGATCTATTGTACAATTAAAATTTGACACACAATAGTAATTATTATTTTATTTATAAAAAACGGAAACTACCAAAACTAATTTATCGACAATATAAAAGTCATTTTTTTAACCTATTAATTACAGTGATTCTCTATTGATCTCATATCCGATTGTTTTTTACAAATCTACAGTTTAATATTATATATATTTTAATTTATTATCTAGCATCCCATTTAAACGGTTTTCACAATAAAATCTAAACTACTTTTATCATGTATATAGATTTTAAAATTACTACATTAATATTAATATTATGATTCGTTATTCAAATTTTATTCACATATTATTTTCATAAACCAAAATATAATTAGAATTATTTATTTGATTTAAGCGTTTTTTTTTTCACTAAAATCGATTGAACCATCTTTTAATTTTTTTCGATTTTTCCCTTTCCATTTATTTTCAAATTTCACGTACGTCTAGAATGTTTTATCTAAATTTGCAAATACGTTTCTCTATATATTCATATGATTACTTATTATTTACTTTTTTTCAAAAGTTAAATTCAAAAATACCAATATCCCGTGTTTACCATTACCAGAATCCACAACAATCATGGCATGATTTTCTCTATTATGACATGCATATTTATAATGTCCAAGTTATGCACACTTAAAACACTTTACTTTTGATTTATCACATGGTTTGAATTACCCTTCTTCGTTTTTCTCACTACCATTGGCATTCTTTTACTGATACTTAAGTTCTTTCTATAATAAAATCTAAATTACTCGTGTCATTTGTATAAATTCTAAAATTATTTTAACACAATTGGTATTGAATATTCAAATTTTATTTAATATTGTCAACAGTCTCTAGATAGTTCGGAAATGACATTACAATTTCACAGTTTAATTTTGAGAGTTCAAAGTCAAACAACAAACTGTGTTTTTGTCTGTTTTTGCGCCGATAATGAGATTCCATTTCGTTGACTTGTTGCCGAAATATTTATTTTATTGCTTTTTATTCTTTTAAACGATAAAGTAGTGTTCATTTGTTGGAGGGAATAGGGTTGAAGTAGAAACCCTAATAGAAAATTCACTCTTGTATTTGTTTGTATTGAATCACCTAAATCAATAAGTTTCAAGAAAAAATATATTTATATTTCATAAATCAATACTAATTAACTTCATTAATTATAATTATATATCTTTTACTTTTTATTAATTTATTATACTAACCATATTGCATCATCGTACACTTCTGTCAAACTTTTTTTTTTTTTTTTTGTAAAAAATAAAAATTCAATTTTTGAGAGTAATATATAGTAGTAATAAAATTGAAATTTAAATACGAGGTATAAAATACAAAGATATTAAAGTCTCTTCTCCACCTTCATCCAAATTAAATTATTTTTTCGTTAGATATGAACGATTAACATTTGGTAAGAAGTATAAACTTTTGGGCGGTAGTCATAATTTAAGTAGTATTTGCGGGGCGTGTTGAAATTTTTATAAAATTCAAGTTGACTTTTCTTTAACTAACTGTCAGCATCAACATCTCTTGACTATGAACCATGAGAACGTTAGAAGTTTCTACAGAGACAAAATTCTAATTATACTATTAAACCAGACTGATCAATTATAAACAAACTTAAGGGAGGTAAATGCAATTTAACCGTAAATTTATTTCATAACATTATTTTTAGTATTATAAAAGAATCTGTTTTATAATAGTATTTTAGTATTATAAATTACCGATTTTTTTGTGCACTCTTAAATACCAATATTTTTTAATTTACTGTCGTATAGATTAGGATCATTTTACCCTATTATTTGACTAAAATGTCTTTATTATTGATAATTCAAGCCTTAAATAAGAAAAATTGGACCGTATTTAATATATATTTTTTGGGTTCAAGACTGGAGTAGTGATTAATTCTCTAATTTCATAAAATGGGAACACGAAATGTTTGATGAATAGGTTGTAGCAGTGGCTCCAAATATACCAGAACTCTATGAGCTGCATTTTGCTGTTCCAATGGCAGGTGCTGTCCTTTGTCCCCTTAACACAAAGTTGAATCGAACTGCTTTGGCGCATAAACTCGAGCAGTTGGAAGCCAAAGCCATTTTTGTAGATTATGAGTTCATTCAGGTCGTGGAAGAAGTTCTTGGATCAATATCATCCAGCAAGAAAATCAACCCTCCACTCTTAGTCTTAATCCAAGAAAAATCGAATCAAACAGAGAAAATAATGAATTACGACGAGCTTCTTGCAACTGGGAAAGATGATTTCCAGACAATATATCCAAAATCTGAATGCGATCCAATCTCAGTGTGTTACACCTCTGGCTCCACAGGCAGACCAAAAGGAGTGATTTACAGCCACAGAGCCACATATCTGTATTCATTGGGAGAAAGTTTTCGAATTTCTGGGATGGCACAGCAAGTCCCTGTTTTTCTTTGGACGGTCGACATGTTCCGCTGCAACGGGTGGTGTTTCCCTTGGACAATGGCGGCGTTGGGTGGCACAAATGTTTGTCTTAGATATGTAACTGGAAGAGCTATTTTTGATTCCATATTTGTTCACGATGTGACCCATTTTTGTGGGGCACCGACCCTTTTAACCCAAATTGCTGAAGTTGCTGAAACTCTGGACTGTAATGACCATCATCAACAACTTCCTCATTCGGTCAATGTAACAGTTGCAGGAGCAGGGGCGTTGCCAGAGCCCCGAGTTCTGAAGAAACTCGAAAACTTAGGATTTGTTATCAATTGTGGATATGGTATGAGTGAAGCTCTAGGACCAGTGATATCAAGAACTTTGACATCTCATTCTAGAGATGAAGGTTTCAATGATTCTGAAACAACCACAAAAGTTCGCGAAAAAATGCATAATTTACTAATGGAGGGGGTCGATGTCAAAGATCCAATAACCATGGAAAGTGTGCCGGCAGACGGGGAAACTATAGGCGAAGTGATGTTTAAAGGCAATGCCCTAATGCTAGGGTACATGAAAAATGTACAAGAAACAGAGGCAGCATTTAAGGGAGGGTGGTATAGGACTAAGGATCTTGGAGTGAAGCATCCTGATGGTTCTATTCAGATGAAGGATCGATCTGTGGATGCAGTTGTTAGTGGAGAAGAGATTATTAGTTCACTAGAGATTGAAGAAGTGATAGTTAGGCATCCTATGGTTTTGGAGGCTGCAGTTGTTGGAATGGCTGATGAAGTTCTTGGGGAGATACCTTGTGCTTTTGTGAAGTTAAAAGAAGGATGTTCTGTTTGTGCACAAGAGATTAAGGATTTCTGTTCTGGTTTCTTGCCTGAAAACATGAGGCCTAAGCATGTTTTCTTCAAGGAATTGCCTCGGAATTCTACTGGGAAAATACAAAAATATGTTCTCAGGGATACCTTGATGACAGATTTTCCAGTGTAATTGTAGGGTGTGGGCTCCGTTATACTGGCTAGCTGTTGACCCGACACGGGAAAGGCCAGGTGCGGGTTGACACGTTTAACAAACGGTTGAGTTCAACCAAATGAGTTAGTGGGTTACTCTCTTGTCCAATTTTTCGTGACAGTTATTAATATAATTGTTTAATTGTTATTTATTATTTTCTAAAACAATTAGGATCTCCCATTCTTCTTCAACATGTATCTTAAAATCTGGAAAGTTAATTTAGAGTTGTAATATGGATTTTATTTGTATTGTTCTGAGGTGATGGGATTTGGTTTGTTTGTTCTGGTTGGATGGATTGAGATTGTGGGATTGTTGCATTTGGATTTTGTATGATTTAGTTAAATTGGATAGTGGTTGTTTGAGTGATGGTTATATTGAAATATTGATTTTGGACTGTGGTTTGTATATTATGGTTGAATTAATGGATTTAGTTGAAAAAATACGTGTTTTAATTTAAATGAGAGTTGGGTTGGATTTAATTATTTTTTAAGAGGTGAGATTGACCCAACCCGCTAACCCGAAACTATCCATTTTGCGGGCCCTAATTCTTAACTATGATATGCGAATCTACATTATTAGCATACAGAGATAGGCTCATAATAAATGTTACTTTAGGCCTTGAAAATATGCAGAAGGGATCCTCCTTTGCCAAACTTGCCATTGCCCTGCTCCTGTCCAAGGCACCACTCAAAAGCCTAAGGCATTTAGTGAATCATTCTTCTCTCATGAAACTACTGGGCTTCACAGAAAATCTCAAAAGGAGTGGCTCACGCGTGAGGTCGCTAGAGCTCTGAAATTGCAGAAAATCTCTGTGATTCTGCACAGAATGAAAAACCCTTGTTCAGATGCTGAGTTTGTTTGATTGCCTCAAAATTATTATACCTATAATTAATCAGATAGAGCCATTTTCATGTTCCAAAGAATCGGGAAATGGGGCCAGGATTACCAGAATATGTGGAGGATAACTCTCCCATGTTGCTTCTCATTAGTAATAATAATTGTAGGGGTATGCTCCACCGGCAGTGCAAATTATTCAAAGAGTAGTTAGATTTTCCTATCACAAGTAAATAAAATTTTGGTTTCAATATCAGCTTTTACTATCAGTTGTTGGATTTTTTCATTCAAAGAAAGATTCGCAATCATAAATCTCCATTATTATATCTTCAATGATATAATAAACAGGAGCCACCATGTGGCATCAGACATAAGAGTGCAATAATATTCTCATGTCGGCCAAAATTCTGAATATGTTTTCGATTGGTGGTGACCATCTTTATGGTTACTCCATCATAATCCAATTGCTGAAACGGTCGTTTAGAACGCCAACGACGACAATGGATTGAGAGGAGGAGGTATTGTCATGTTTAGCCAATTCTCCTCTTTCTTCACTAGTTTTGTCTCGCCCAGCAACATCTTCTTTCATATTATTTAATTCGTCCAACATTCATTTAAAAACAATATTTTTCTTACATAAAATATCATAATTCCATTCATTGGAATCATATAAAGCGATACCTAAAACTCCCATTAAGAGAAAAATAGAATGTTATATGTAGCGGAGTACAAGCTTTTTTTTTCGCTGTGTACAAAATAAATTTTGTAGCGGAGTATAAATTTTTTTTCCTCCCCACATAAATAGAAGTATATAAACGAGAATTAATTCTAACTCCCATATGATGAAAAAAGTAAAATGTCCCAACAAGTCGCTAAGCTAGTGATAAATCCCGTTAGTATAATAAGCTTTATAAAAAGTCCGTCTATTCTTAATCTCCAATGGAAATAAAAAAAAATGTATCCATTTATAAGTGTCTGTTAGTTGGATTAATGATATGAAATCTCCTATTTTCCTCTAAAACTAAAATCTTATTTATAATATGAATCGTAAAAATAAATTTATTTTTAACACATAATTACAATTGCAACATCTCTTACTACTGGAGAACTTAATCACTCCAACCACCTACTCCAAAATATAATATAGTTTTACTCTAAAATCCAGTATGTAAAGTGTTTTACAATAACTCCACTCAAATCCAACAACTCTATTTTATACCTACAAATAATATTTTATTCAAATTTATTTTTATTTTTATTATTATATCACTATAATTTTTTTATTCATTCGCATTATATTTTTATATACATATCTATATTTATAAATTTAGATATTTGATTTTAAATTATTTTTTAAAATAATTATTAAAAAAGTTAAGTATACTAATAATGAAGGTATGAATTATATTAAATATATTTTATATCACAAAATTATATTAGTGTTAAAATTTTTAAAAATTGAAAAAAAAATCAATTAAAAAGAAAAAAAAGGAAAATAATTAAGCTTTCAAAAAGAAAAAAAAATTCAAAAGATGCCAACATGGCAAGAAAATTATTAAAAAATGATGAAACCCCACTTCTACATAGATCCGGTCTTCCTTCATGCACGCTAAATCATGCGTAATTCTTATTTTTACTGTTGAAGAGGAATTTTACTCTAATTTCGAATGAAACCAATGTCGGTTGGAGTTGCTCTTAATACTAATGTATCATTAATTATATATAATTTAATAACTATAACATAAATTATTAGTTATATACGTAACAAAGGACTTCCACAAAATTATATTAATAGAGGAGGGAAGAAGGAAGATGAAAGGACATCAATAATTCATTGCATTATTGAAATTGGAAAAGGAAATAAAATGAAATGATTCACCCTGCAATCACCTGTCTCAATTTGTAGGATCTTATTTGGAAACAAAGTCGGGTCGGGTGGACAAATGCTCAAATTTCAATGGACACAGAAATGCACATTCTTTTCATTCATGATTCTAACCATTTACCAAACGCTCACGTGTGATATACAACAAAACTATCAATCAGAAGGTTGTCCAATCCTTTTACGTCGGTGGAGGTTAAGGTTACGTTTGTTTGTATTATTTTACTTTATTTTATATTGGTACATAAATTTTTTAAAATATAGGAGAAATTTGTTTTAAGAGAATTAAAATTTCAAATTTTAAATATGACGTATAATTGAACAGTTGTTTGGATATATTTTCTTCTTCTCAAAAAATAATTTTTTAGACGGTCAAAATATAATAAAGAAACTTAGTTCTAAAATTGGAGGTGGTATTTTTGCTTAAAAACTCAGTGCTAGTTGGCAAATTATATTTTATACAACTGTCTATTGCTCTAATTGAACCTTAATCAATGCTGTTATGATATTTCTCTAATAACATATTGCAATATAACTTTATTATATAATGATTGGAGTTAGTTTGGGTTGAATTTTAAAATGGTGTTTTAAAATATATTTTATTTGAAATGTAAAGAAATTTTTGCTCAAAATTGACAATTATGTGTTGAAAATTAAAAATAATACAAAATTTCAAAAGATAATTTAAAACACAAATCAAATAAAAGGCAATTCTCTAAATTAAACATTGTAAATTTCCCAAATATAAAGAGTATAAGAAGATTAACCACCAATCTTTCGAGAAAAGAGTTATGGTAAAAGAAAAATAAAGATTATAGTTTTTAAAAATTAATTATTAATTTATATAAATAAATTTAAACCTCTCATAGAAAAATTAGAGAGAGTAATTAATAATTATAGAAATTTCTTTATTTTGGAGTAGTAAATTTTAACAATAAATTAGCAGATGTCAATTCAAGAGAAAAGTAATGGATGAATAGCAGTGACATGGACTTCAAAAGAAAGGAGCCCACAAAATATGCCGCCACATTTCTACCAAATCATCACTTTAATTAGTCCCAACTACCCCCTTCCCTCGAAACCTCATATCCAGTTATCGCCGTTCAACACACACTCATATTTAATTCTATATAAATTTTCAGAAATCTTTACATTTCTCATTAGCATTCTTCAATCTTCCACCACATTTGCCAAACACACCCATAGTTCTTCCAATGTTCAAGACCTGATCATCTTCCTGCCTTTGGTTTTCCATTTTTCCTCCCACTTGAGGCATCAGGTACTTCTTGGTTGTAGTGTGTTAAAGTTTCTGTCTTTTTTGGGTTTCTGCTCCTAGAAATTGTTGTTTTGAGGGTTTGGTTTTTCTCTTGAGATACCCTTTTGGGTTAATTTAGCAAGAATGCAGAAGGGTTGCTGGTGAAAGTACAAAATAGGGAAAAGAAACTATTTTTAGCTTTTTCTTCAAAAAAAATTAATTCTTTTTCCTGGGCTCGTACATGGTTAATTGTAAACATTCCCAAGTTTATTTGGTCCCCCCGTTAGTCGAAGCTTGAGTTTTGAGAGCATTGACGTTGAATTTACGTATACATTTGAAAGTAAAGATTGATCTTTTTTCCCATCCCCTTGAAACAAGAATTTACTGGCTGGGCGTTTCCTAATTACATGGTTGTGTATTACACTTGTACGGTAGTTCAATTCCCTTAATTTTTATTAGTTATAAAATGTGTGTTGCTAGAATTGAGTTTAAAACTTTATAAAGGTTGATGGTTTTTTCTTCTGCTACTTGTTTTGTTGGAAACTTGCAGATATTATTGATCGGCTTCAAGTGTGAGGAAAATGGTGGCCATTAAGCTTAATGGTGGGCTTGCTTATGGAATCTTTGGTACAAAAAGTGAAAGAAGAGTGGTTAATAAAGTCTTTGGTGTTAAAAATTCTACTGGGATTACTCATTATCGCCTTGTTGGGGTGAGTCAGAGGAAAGGGCATAGCTTCAACAATGTTATTAGAAATTGTGCGTTTGTGAGTGATCAAAGTGCCTTGGATTCTGAGTCTGGTACATCCGGTGGTGAAGAAAGTTTTTCTTCAAGTAAACAACGGCTCATAAATGGTTCACATGAAGAAGCAATGTAAGACTCAGTTCCAGTTGACAGCTTTATTTTAGAAAGAGCTCCAGTCTGCAGTAAAATTTTCCTTCAATTTTTTGTTAGTATGCTTGTTATTTGTTCGTTGACTACTTGTTTGTACATGAAACAGTGATAAAATTTATAAATTATCCTTTTTCAGGCTACCTTTAACCATGATTCATGGTTCTCAGTGCCTTGACAGGTGTATCTTCTGTACCAGAGCAGTCGCCAACCGTTGAAACTGAGCTCATTATGCTATCACTACCGGCGATTGCAGGACAAGCTATTGAACCATTGGCACAACTCATGGAAACAGCTTACATTGGAAGGCTAGGTAGAAAATTTTTCCATCTTCTGTCCAGTTTAACCATGGGAATAACTAATATTGCTGAATATAGCTTTGTGACCTGTTCACTACTTTTGAAGTTTCTAACTAGATGTTCCTTAAAGGTGCACTGAGCTTGGCATCTGCTGGAATATCGATATCAATATTTAACATTATATCAAAGGTATTCAACATTCCTCTGCTTAGTGTGGCAACTTCATTTGTTGCTGAAGATATTTCTAGGCATGGGAAGAAGGATTCTCTTGCAGGTTAGTTATATAATTGCCTGGTAAGATGAAAAAATGTGTTTGTAGTGGTTCTAATGACCTTTACTTGATACAGATGATAGAATGATGCTTCCTTCAGTATCTAGTGCCTTGGTATTATCAATTGGAATTGGCTTGTTTGAGGCTGCAGCTATGTACTTTGGATCAGGAGTGTTTCTCAGCATGATGGGTGTATCCATGGTAAGTAGTACTTTTTGATTGCCTGACTTAGGCGTTAAGGACTTTACTAAAATGTTATTTTTACAGGATTCTCCGATGCGAATTCCAGCAGAGAATTTTCTTAAACTTAGAGCATTTGGAGCTCCAGCAGTAGTTCTTTATCTGGCAATACAAGGCATCCTCCGTGGTTTCAAGGATACTAGGACCCCTGTTCTATGTTTAGGCAAGGATTTCTGTGTTAATAGAGCTTACTGTACACAATTTTAGTACTCTAAAGCTGTAACTGCTAACATGAGCTTGCCAGTTCCTTTTGACTGATGGATGACAAAAATGGGCAGGGCTTGGAAATTTGGCAGCTGTATTCTTTTTCCCGGTAGCAATGTATATTTTTCAAATGGGTGTAACTGGAGCTGCCATTTCCACAGTTGCATCTCAGTAGGTTCTTTTGCCGCAAAGCTCCCGATTTGCATCTTGGATCTACAAATGACACACCTATTTTTCAAATTCAGGTACATTGTGGCCTTTTTGATGCTATGGCATCTCAACAAAAGAACAGCTCTGTTGCTGCCCAGCTTGAAAAGTTTGCAGTTTGGGGACTACATAAAATCTGGTGAGTCCTATTCCTGTTTCAACATCACTAAATTAGATGGTTCATGCATTACTTTCTTAGGGAGCACAATCTTCCATAGTTTAGGATCCAGTGCTTTTTGTGGAGCACTCGGTGTTCTTTGATAAATAAGGCCCTTTTTTCTGAAGAATGTTCATGTCTTTGTAGGTGGTTTTCTTCTTGGAAGAACTCTTGCTGCTGTGCTGACTGTGACCCTCAGCACCTCTATGGCTGCTCGTCAAGGAGCCTTGGCCATGGCTGCCCATCAAATATGCTTGCAAGTATGGTTGTCTGCTTCACTCCTTGTAGATGCCCAAGCTGCGGCTGGCCAGGTAAACCTTCTGTGTTTATCTGTTCTCGGCTGATTTAAAAGGGCAGCTTCTGCTTAAGATGCACAGAAGTTGTCCTCCAAGGAATAACTTTTTGAAGTGTGGTTCTTCTTGGAACTGCTTATTTCCAATTTTTATTGAACAAATGGAAATTCGCACAATCCGAGCTTATTATTCTTTTCCTGTCTGTTCCATTTGCAGGCATTGATTGCAAGTTCTTTTGCAAAACGAGACTTCAGCAGAGTGAAAGAAATCACTTATGCAGCTATAAAGGCGAGTTAATCTTGTGCCATCCAATCTTTTTCCATCTTAACTAAGCAGTCTTAGAATATTATGAGTTTCTTATCATCAATCAAATCCGATACAGTATATTGATAAATAGCTGCTGTTACATTGCGCAGACAGGACTGTTCACTGGCTTCTCCATAGCACTTGTATTGGGCTTGTCCTTTCCTTCATTAGCCAAGTTATTTACTAATGACATGCAAGTGTTGGACATTATTAAATCCGGATTACTGGTAAGAAGATTGATGATTCTGTCCTGAACTTTCAAACTTTTCTCTGCTTTCTCACTGAAGATGATCTTGTCTGCAGTTTGTCAGCGCTAGTCAGCCTCTCAATGCCTTGGCCTACATTTTTGATGGCCTGCACTATGGTGTTTCAGATTTCCCATTCGCCGCATGCTCCATGGTAAGTGGCCTAATAAGATTTGGCAGACTTTAAGAGATTGTACAATGCATTATGTTCTTGATCACCTTTTACCACTTCAAAATGGTTTTTAGATGGTAGTTGGTGCAATATCATCAGCATTTCTGCTCTATGCTCCTTCCATTGTCGGTCTTTCTGGAGTTTGGTCTGGTTTGACTATTTTCATGGGGTTGCGTACTGTGGCCGGATACATGAGGTAAGTTTGTGACCAACAAATTCCTGCTCTTCCTGAACTCTTTTTTAAGGTTCACTGCCATAATCCAGCTATAGGTTTTAGAATATCTTAAACTTGTTATTGTTGGCAGAATATCATCAAAGGATGGTCCATGGTGGTTCTTGCAAGAAGTGAAGAAACCTGAGGTTGCTGACATGAAAGTATATTCACAAGTTGAAATTCAATGAGATGGAGGAATCCAAGTGAATCGATGCGGCATCAGTTACGATCCATTTAAAGTGTGGCTGATTAGCATGAGAGATTACCAGCATATTATGGGATTTTCGTTCTTGAAGATCCAAGGCAGAAGAAGGCCATAAGAGTCCTGGAAATTTTGCTGGAGAGGAGAAATGTCTCTGATCATTTTCACCAAGATCCCAAGTATACTTTTGATGATTTATTATTTGAAGAAAGCATGAATGTAATATATATACGTACAGAGAATTGTTTTCATCAGCATAATACAGAATTACGTTCTTTCTGTTGGCTCTGTTATATTTTTCTGGTGAATTATAGCGGCCATGAACAAGGCCACTTCAGAAAAGGCTGCTCAATTCCTTTGCTTTCTCTCTTAAAAGGAATTTCTGGACCTTCCCTGTCGATGTTTTTGGTATGTCTGCAAATATTACTGTCCTGGGTGCCATATAATGTGGCAATCTGTCCCTGCAAAATTTGATTATTTCTTGATCATCTGCTTTACATCCTTCCTTCAACTTGACAAATGCACAAGGAGTCTGACCCCAGTGATCATCTGGTCTGGCAACAACTGCAGCCTCAAGAACTGCTGGATGACCAAACAGCACAGTTTCTAACTCAACACTGCTTATGTTTTCGCCACCCGAAATTATAATGTCCTTCAGACGATCCTTAACCTCAATGTATCCATCTGGATGTTTCACCGCGAGATCGCCGCTCCTGAACCACCCTCCCCTGAAAGCTTCTTCAGTGGCCTTCAAATTCTTCAAGTATCCACTCATCACAGTGTTTCCTCTGAACATAATCTCGCCCATTGTCCGAGCATCAGCCGGAACACTGACCATGCTGTCAGGATCCTTCACGTCCACTTCTTCTAAACCAAGGTTCTGAACACCCTGTCTTGATTTTAGTTTTGCTTGTTCATCTGGTGGCTTGGATTCCCATTCAGGCCTCCACAAGCAAGATGTTCCCGGACCATAAACTTCTGTAAGTCCATACAGATGTGAAACTCTGAACCCCAGCTCCTCAATCTTGAAAAGGATTTGCGGAGGTGGTGGTGCGCCACCAGTCATTATGTCAACCACATGAGGAAGCGGCCTCCGATTACTTGGTGGCGAATTGACAATCATGTTTAACACAGTTGGCGCACCTCCCATGTGTGTGACTCTGTGGGAAACAATGTTGTCGAATATGTCTTTTGGAAGAACCTTTCTGAGGCAAACATTGGTGCCTCCCAAAGCTGCCAATCCCCAAGCTAGGCACCAGGCATTGCAATGGAACATTGGCACTGTCCAGAGATAAACAGGCATGGATGACATACCATGTATGGAATATGTAGAGATAGCATTGAGGTATGCTCCTCTATGATTATAAACCACCCCTTTAGGTTGTGATGTCGTGCCAGAAGTATAGTTTACACTAATTGGATCCCATTCAGTTTTAGGCCATCTGATACTGAAATCAGATTCTCCAGTTGCTAGGAGGCTCTCGTATTTATGAGCAGTAGGATTAGCAGCAGCAGCAGCAGCAGAGGGAGAAGGAGAAGATGGATCATCATCTGATTCAGGGATTACTACGAGAATTGGCAGCTTTCTGTGTTCACTCTCAAGAACATCAAATGCACCTTCTGCAACCTGAAGAAACTGGTAATCCACAAAGAGAACCTTGGCTTCGGAATGTCTCAATAGGACTGCTATCATTGCTGAATCATGCCGAGTGTTGAGCGTGCACAAAACTGCCCCGGCCATCGGCACTGCAAAATGCAGTTCCTGCATTGCTGGTATATTCGGAGCCAGTGTGGCAACCTGTTCATCATAAACCAGTGCAACATTACAAACCATATGAACCGAGTATTCTCCTGAATCTGATCACTCGCATCAGCAATGGTGATTGACAATCAAACACTTGGGTTTTCTCATTCAACGGAACCTAAAAAGCTTTGTTCAAATTACAGCTGTACTCACCAAACACCTTCCACAAAAGATCGTCTCAGATACAAAACTTATCATACCTAACAGGAAAATTGTTCAATTCGATTCATTTCATCAAGAAATCATACTAGCTATTCAGGAAATACTTCGATCAAACTCCTGACTAAATTGGCAAATGAAATAAGCAAATATGCTCAAACTCTACAACGCAAAAACGAGACAATAAGCAAATATTTGTTGGCAAGAGCAACTTACCATATCACCTCGAGAAATCCCCATCTGGGCTAATGCAGAAGCTATTTTTAGACACCTTTGATGAGTCTCTTCCCAAGTGTACCTCAGGGAACCATATATGACCGATGTTCTGTCACCAAAAACCTTGGCAGATCGATTCAAGAAACTTATAGGTGTCAAAGGAACATAATTTGCAGGACATCTGAGCAGACCCTCCATGGATTTCCATGAGGACTCTACATCGACATTATCCGACGAGAACTGACATAGACTCCTCCGGCTACTCCTCTGATTGTAGGAGGGAACAACTCTGCTCCGGCCATGGAATGAGAAACGAGATAGTGACTTCCTGAGGAAGAAGTGGCTCATGGTGATGAATTGGTGGGCATAAAGTAATGATTTCTTGGAGTAATTTAGAGATATGCATCAATCTTTAACAATGTTGAGAACTTGCAGGACTCAAGTCAAAGCAAAAGAAAAAAAAGATTCCAAGAATTGAGATTGGACCACAATTAATTAATCATTCAGAATCAAATAGGATATGGAGATCCACAAACCAACTACACATCTGCAAAGATAAGGTCAAAATTTATCTTTTTATTTTTGTTTAAATAGGAATCAGCGTTCTTTCTATCCTTCAACAAAACTTCACGTCATCCTCCTTAAAAAAAAAAAATAATAAATCTTTTATTTTATTGTTATGAAACTTTATCATTCAATTAAAAAGTGAAAAATTGGGTTCGAATTTCTGCACTCCAGCCAATTATTTGAGGCAAAGCAAAGATTGCTGTTTAGAAAGGAGTGTCTGTCTTCCAACTAGAGAGATTTGGAGAAGGGGAACTGGATGGGTAGTGGGGTGGTCCCGTCTTCAGCGGATGACAGTTTCTGCAAAGTTTTTGAGTTCTTGAAGCAACAAATGCTCAGCCCACATTAAATTCACTGTTATTAGAATATGTTTTCCGATTGCCAATTTAAAATAAACATGATTTCACCTAAACTAACTTTCATAATTTTGATTTTAACTATAAATACAAATGTTGCAATTGCATCATGTTCTATTTAAGGATTGGATAAGAGTTCGGTAGTTTTTTTTTTTTTTTTCGTAATTAATCAAAATTAAAAAGGGTAAAATTTTGATATTAGTTAGTTGGTGGAACATACTATTCAAATAAGTAGATGACTTATTGTATTTTTTAAATTTTAAGTACATTCCCCTAATTATATAAGTAGATGACCTATTGTGTTTGGTTGAAAAAAAAGGAATGAGGGAATGTAAACAAATCCCTTGAGTATGGGTTTGACAAAACCTGGCAGGGGTTGGAGTTTGAAATTTGATTCCTTCGATTTTGTCTCTTTCTTTTCTTTTCCTCCACTGTCCTCCGTCCCGATTTGACCGGTGGTGACATAGAACGTAGGCGACGGAATAGGATTTTTCAACCATCATAACCCAACATCAAACTGGAGAAATAATTAGTAGGTTTTGTTCTAGAGATAATGTGGAGCATTTTGGTGGTGAGAACCAACCAAATGCATGGCTGGAGAGGGAAAATCGGCGACAAAAATGCGACAGGAGGTTCAGAGAGAGAGGAATAAGAGTGTTGAGGGCGGGGATTTTGTTCCTTGCGAGGAGAGGGAGATTTCCGACTAGTTGTGCGATCGGAATGGGGTTGGAGAAAGCGAAACCAGTGGTGGCGGGAGGGGGACAAGATCGACGGGGAAGAAGGAAGAAAGGAAAAAGAAAGGAGAAAGGGAAAAGGGGAAAGTCGACTGTAATTTGGAGACAATAAAAATAAAGGGGAGGGGGCGGCTAGGTTCGAGAAGGGTCGGAGGGGAGAAATTTTTTAAAAAAATTTTACCTAGAGACATTTTAAATATTTTACAAAATTATAAACTTATTTCCGATTTATAAACAAACGCTGTTATTCAATTCATAAAAATTCATATTCATTCTGATTTAAACAAAACCTATTTTGATTTCAATGTCAGTGAATTTAACCAAATTTCCCCTTAATCTAATACTTGTTCAAATTATCTCAAAAAATCTCTCTCTCTCTCAAACTCAATTTAAATTTCTTTCCGGTAATCCCTCTTGCACTTCGATTTAGATGCGTGAAAAAAATTGAAGCGTGCATGGATGACACGTTTGGGCATCAGATTTCCTTTCCAACGACTATGGTCTCTCTTGAAGTTGTGCATAGTTTTCTGAAACTTTTTTCACCTCCAAACAAATACTACATCTTAGGCCTGCCCTGCTTGCTGGGCTTCTAGCTCTTCAAATACGACCTGAGAAAGGCTGCAAATTTTTTATAGGTGATGACAGTTTGCTCAAGTAAGCAGATCGCCCTCTACTCATTGTTATTATTACTATGCATCTCCCATTTGGACCACTGAATTACTGCTTTCTTCTCAACAGTTCCCAGAAGCTAAAAAGCTATAGTAATTCCTTGCAAGTCAAGGAATCCTCAGACCAACAACCCAGTAATTGACAAATTCCTCAGCTATATACCTACCTACCAACCACTAGTCTCTATTTCTTCTTCATTTGCTTCCCCTCTTTCTTCCCACTCATTACCCTTTTCCCTCTTTTGGCTATTACTCTTATGTTACCATGTTAGTTTTTTTTACAAGATTCGATTTTTAATAATTGAATCGGGTTCTTGATTATAGCACTTGTAATCTCTGAACAATGGAAGTATGGATGCAATCAGTGAAGTTTATGATCTGATATGGCCCCGTTATCTTCTGAAATGACAATACGGGGGGGTGGGGCGGAGGGAAGAGTTAACGGTACTGGTAGACGGTGGTTCCAGCCATGTGTTCCATAACTAGTGGTACTTTGGAGCAGTTGTAACCAAATCTTTTGATCCTCTACTGCTTCGTTTGGCCGCCAGATTTGTTTACCGCTACACGTTTTCCATTAATGACTCAAGCACGTTTAGTACTTTCTAGTCATAAATTAATAGAGATTTGAGGGGTTAAAAGTTATCTCATACTAATTAATATTTTACTAATTTTAAAATAATTTTTTTATTTTTATATTTTATCATTCATTTAAATTGTGAATGTATTAAAATTTACTACTAAACTACCTATTTATTAATAATTTTCTCTTTAAATTAAAGTAAAAAAAATTTATTTAATTAAATTATTAATTATTATTTTTTCTTGATAAAAATAAATTTTCTAAATATATTAATTTGGGAAGGGAGTAAATTTTACGGACTTGGTACTGCATCGGTACACTGTACACCTCAAAACAGAGATTCTCTGATCAAACCCAGATTCCAATATCATTTTATTCGCAATAATTTTTATTTTGATTTTCTAGGGAACAACTTTAACATTATCATTTTCGCCAAATTTCCAGTTCTTGATTCTGGGATTGTGTTGGAATCCCATGAATGCTGTACCGTCTGGAATTGAAAATCGGAAGGGTAAGAAACAGAGGTCTGGATAAATGGTGATGAGAACAGAAACTATTCATTCATGTACAGGGGATTTCCAAGAACAAGCTAGCTGGAACTTGGGGAGAAAAATAGAATTATAAGAGACCAAAAAGAAAAGAAAAAGAAATGATAGTGATGATCATGGGTTGAAAATGAGGTCTCCACATTTGCATTTCCAACTCATGGGCTTGTAGTTGGAGTAATCATCTCCTTTGGAGTAAGAAATTGAGGAAACTTCAGAGGAATTTATTGAATTCTTGTGCGGCCCGTCTCTGATCTGGGGATTTGTAGGCACCTGGATGGCTTCACAGTGCCCGCAAGTGTCGCACCTTCTATCGCACCGTGGCGGCCTCGAACCAATCTTCGAATTCCCAACAGTTTTCGCCACTGGTCTACCTGAAATCGAACAACAAGAAAGACGCAAACTTTATGTCAAAACAGAACCATTCTTCGGACATTCTGCAGGGAAACTTTAATTGGAAACCAAGGATAATTACCTTGGGCAATTAGTCTCAGGTGGGATGTGCATAAAACCAGGAGAACAAGAAGAGAAATGGCAAAATGTTGAACCCTGCCGCATGTGAGATTCTGACGGCTACCCATTTCAGGGGAAAGACAAAAGCTTTTTTCTTTTTTCTCTAAGCAGGACCAACTCCAACTCCAACTCCAACAGATACTTGGTATATATGGATAAGGAGTTGAGAAATTGAGAGTTAAAAAAAGATGGGATTTTGGATGAGATAAGCAAGAAAGCTAGTTAAAAAGGGTGTCTTGACGATAGAGATGTGAACCTGGAGAAGTCAGTGAGAAGGAGAAGGAATTATTAACAAGAGATTGCCCCAAAACAATTAAAAATTTGAAAGAGCCGTCAGTGAAACAATAACTTGTCTAGTATACTCAAGTCACTCTCCAGCTGTGAATTCCAAGAGAACTTGAGATGATATAACATGGAAGGACAAAACAGTTTAGCAGAAGTTAAAAAGGGGTTGGGAGGAGATTGGAGAAGTAATAAAAAGGTGGTCCGAAAAGGGAAGAACCTTATAAAAACCTCGTTTCATGCGCCAGACATTTTAAACATACATCTATAATGGAAGAAAGAGAATTATGAAGCAGGTGGCCGAAACATTCCATTTCTTCATGGCTCTGAGGGAAAAGAAGGGCCGTGGCAGTGGGGTTGTGGGTGGGGGATGAGATAGTAACAAGAGATATATTGAGAGAGTGAGGATTAGGGAAGAAGACAAAGCCCCAAAACAGCAAGAAGCCACTTTCCTCCTCCTAAGCTCTCACTATTACAGAGCACTCACACACATAGAGCACAGAGAGAGACGCAGTAACGGACATCTGACTCCAGCTGTTAGATTTTTGGGGGTTTTCGCTATCCAAAATGTTGATCTGATCTGAGAGGAGGAGTAGTAATTTTAATTTTATGCCCATTACAGTAGATTTCTTGTATTGGTTGGTTTCAGGATTTGGCGCCACTCTCTTTATATGTGGCAGTTGCAGTGGCAGTGGGCAGAGGGCAGAGGCAGAGGCAGAGGCAGATTGATCTTTAATTTATTAAGGAGTATATTTTGATTGTTTCAATGGTGAGATAGCCTCAAATTAACCGCTTCTTGTTTCTCCGTGGGTTAAACGCTGCTTTAATGCATAACTAGCTTGAAAAAAGCTAGCCCAGCTGGGGGATCCATGTATGCATCGTTCTTGATTTTGGGAAATATTTGGATGCCAGATTTCCTTCATTCTGTGTGTTGTTAGAACAGCCAAAAGGATGAGAAATCCTGCTGAATCACTATCAAAGTTTCAATTATCAAAATAAAAACACTGCTCACTGCTCAGTGTCTCTCCTTCTCCATCATTTTCATCTTAAAATTCAACATCTCAAATCAAGATTGTTAAAACTTTCAAGTCACGAGGAGAGGAGGGACATAAACCAATAAACAAACTACTATATCTATATATGTTTAAAAACAAGCAAGCAAGTTATGCTCAAATATATTATGCAGTCCAAAACTTTATCAATAAAAGTACAGATACTAAAAGCACTGGACCCTATACTGAGATAGTCCTAAATGGAAGTGTGATAATAAATAAACACATGGTTTTATTGGTACCGACATGAAAGATAATTTTGCGAGCTTGCTTCACTGGAAATGCTCATAGCCCAGTAAAGAAAGCCTTAGCAACTACTCTAAAAGACCCTCCACCGCTTTACATTGATTCGAACAAGAAGAAATATATGTCCGTATGCATAGTCCATTAGTGAGTGGAAATTGGGCTATTCCACAAGGTAGAAAATATCCCGGCCCGCTGGTTTTTCGCTTCTAAAATCCAACAACAAAACTCTCGGGATCCCTGTAGATGTGGATCCCGCAATAACTTTTGTGCCACGTTGCCATTTTCGGAAGCTTAGCTCTACTATGTGGCAGGGTGTGGCGCGCCTCTCGTTCAGGTCCGGCGCCAAAAGTAACCAACTGATCCAACTCCGACGCCTTCCTCCTCCTCCCTCCTCCCTCCTCCCCGGACCAAGCACATTTCACTACTAACTAACTCTACACACCCACATTTTTCTTTAGTCTCGTAATCATTTCCATACATTTTTGCTTAATTTTTCTGTTTGTAGAAGCTACAGCTATCTTTCTTTCGGCATTTTTGGAGAATCAGATGTACTCACTGCCGATAACAAACTGCAAAGGGCTCCACCAACAATCACAATTTGCCTGTGTTCCCTCTGCCTCCTCGTCGGAGAAGCAACAGTCTCTGGCGTCCTTACTTTTTACGTCATTCTGGGGAAATGATTTGATTTTGAGCAATGCCCACTTGGGCCTTTGTTTGTCGAATGAAAACCGATCGTGGTCGACCACCCGGAAGAGAGCTTTTGCTGTGTCCCCGTCGGCTTCGCTTCCCAGCTTTAAGATGAATTTGAACGAATACATGGTCACTCTCGACAAACCTCTCGGCATTCGTTTCGCGCTGTCGGTTGACGGCAAAATTTTCGTCCATTCACTCAAGAAAGGGGTCTGTTTTTCTTCAATGTATAGTGGTGCTAATATTTTATTACATTTTCTTAATATTGGTTTTCATCAATCCCATCCCTTTTGTTTTTCCAGAGTTTTAAACTCAATACAGTCTAATATCTGGTAATGAAAGTTTATTGGGTTTCTATTTATGGATTAGGGAAATGCTGAGAAGGCAAGAATAATAATGGTGGGAGACACTCTAAACAAGGCTAGTGAATCATCAGCTGGGGGCCTCATTGAGATCAAAGACTTGGCTGATGCAAAGTATGAACGTTTTACATTCCTCATATTCATATATGTTGCAATTTGTAGTAGAGTTATGATGTGATAATTTTGTGGTTGTACTCAACTGCAGGGAAATGATGAAGGGAAGTTCAGGTTCTTGTAGTCTTGTTTTAGAGAGACCCTTCTCTCCTTTCCCAGTTCATCAGTTATTTCAGATGAATGACCTTGATATCATGTTTAACAGAGGTCGAGTCCCTCTAGTCACCTGGAACAAAAATGTGCTTCCCTCAAGTTTCCAGGCGACGTCTGAGGGCTCTGGGAATTCTGGGTTTGTAACCTTTTCGGCCAAGTATGTGAATTTGGTGGGATGGAAGTATTTGAATGATCAATATAAAACCAGCCAGCCACAAGTCGTGAAGAACAATACCCCTGCCACCACCCCATTAAGCCCTGTTGTCACTATTTTCTCTGCTGATGAATCCACAGATGCTGAATGGGCTCATGGCAGTTTTACTTTGGATGAGTACGCCAAGGCATTGGATAGGGCCAAAGGGGAGCTTTATTATGATCACTCCCTCGGTATGCGATATAGTAAGGTGTGATAATGCAGACACTCAGTAGCTATTGTATTAGAACGTTTTGAATCTGGGGCTAAATAGGTTCCAAAGCCAGAATTACTCGAGGGAAAATATTGCTGCAAAGATCCTTCCATATGTTAATTTCCGCTGTTGAGTTTTGTTACTAAAATATTTTTTCATCTTACTTCAATTCTGCTTCACTATCTTTGAATGAACACCGTGGGAGTTTAGTTACAGGATATTGTACTTCTTGTTGATCCATTCACTTGCTATGTTTTGGCAGATCACCGAACAAATATATGTTGGATCATGCATACAAACTGAGGCTGATGTTGAGACTCTGTCTAATGCTGCGGTGAGGGGTGCTCTATCATTGACTTCTTGAGAAGTTCCATGTAACATGACTGTAATCTCATATAACTCACAGTGTCATTATCTTTTGTCGTTGATGTATTACATTTACTAAAACTAATTGTTGTCAGTTTGCAATATCTCAGTTAATTTTGTGTGATGATGTTTTCTTTAATTTGTTTTTCTGTGATATAGAGTTTGCATTTCCCTAATTAAATTTTCACTTTGAAGAGGCACTTTGCTTATCCTAGGCAGTAAAATCAACTAGTTGATCAAAATAAATCATTTCAACTGTCTGAGTGATATGTTGATGCTGTTTGACTGTGATATTGTGGCATTTCAGTTGTTTCTTGTTCAATTGACAATTTGTGAGAGTCTGAAATTTGTCCATCAGGGAGTAACTGCAGTGCTCAATTTCCAAAGTGGTATTGAAGCACAAAATTGGGGAATAAACTCAAAAGTAATTAATGAGACCTGCCGAGGCTGTGATATTCTTATGATCAATTATCCGATAAGGTAAAAGCCAAGTCATCACGAAAGATTTAGTACTTTGTTAGATTCTTAAACTAAACTTTCATGAGTAGCATATATTGCCTATGAAATAATTAGCAAAGAATGTGCTTATAAATTGCTCAAACTTTTTGTAAATCAAAGCTCATGCTAAACGGTTTTAGGCATTCCTGCCCTTTTTAACAATCTAAATGAGCAGGACAACTTTACAAGTAGCTGTGTAATGTTTAGGTAACTGAGGTCAAAACCATTTATGCACCAACTCATTTGGCAGGGAGGTGGATTCTTTTGATACAAGAAAGAAATTACCATTCTGTGTTGGTCTCCTTTTGCGCCTGCTCAAGAAGAACCATCGTGTATATGTCACTTGTACAACTGGTTTTGATCGATCCCCAGCTTGTGTGGTTGCATATCTGCACTGGATGACTGACACTTCCCTTCATGCAGCCTACAATTTTGTAACCGGATTGCATTCTTGCAAGCCTGACAGGTTGTTAGCTCTAAGTCTTCCTGAGTCTTTCAAATGTCTGCCTGATCTTGATGCATAACGTTTGGCAAAACATTATATTGCAGGGCAGCAATTGCTTGGGCAACATGGGATTTAATTGCAACGGTGGAAAGTGGGATACATGATGGACCAGCCACCCATGCAGTGACCTTTGTGTGGAATGGGCATGAGGTAATAACAAATGTGGATATAGATTGTCTGCAATGTAACATTAGAAATTTCTCGCTTATTAAGATTTTGTACTCTTTTCTGAGGGTTGATTTTCTGGGGAGAGTTGTGAAGCTGCTTCCACTCTTATGACTTTTAGTCGATAGCATTCTTTTCCTCCGTAATGTAAGAATATGAATCCTGCATGAGTTACAGCTCTGACCATTTTGCCCAAATACAGGGGGATGATGTTTACTTGGTTGGAGATTTTACTGGCAATTGGAAAGAACCAGTTAAAGCAGTCCATAAGGGTGGCCCAAGATATGAAGTTGATGTTAGACTTTCTCAGGGAAAGTAAGTCTCCTCCATGATTCTTTTAAAAGTTCTAGCAGTTAGGTACTTCAAGGGTATAATTTTGACATCCAAAGAGCAAGTTTCTTAGATTTCTTGATTATACAGGAATGCCTTTCTCTAACCCAATAACTGATAATATATTTAGGCAATGTTTTCCATTTCTTCTATACATCTGTATATTCTTCTCCCCTTTACTGTATCTATTTCTTCAAAATAAACAGACAAATGTAGTTACTGAAATGGTTTGGTATAAAAAGTAGAGAGTTCTGAGAGCCAGACACTGCTGTTTTCTATTTTCTGTTTTCCTAATTGAACTCCTTGAATCTTTTTTCACACTTCATTCATGGGAGCCAATAGACTGATTGTGTTGTTAAGAGAAATATTTTGTGTCCCTCAGGTACTACTATAAGTATGTTGTCAGCGAGCAGTGGAGACATTCCACAAGTTCACCAACAGAAAGAGATGACAGGGGGAATGTTAACAATGTTATTGTGATCGGCGATGTAGCTAGCGTGCGGCCTATATCTCAACCACAAAAGAAGGTACATCCTGATCTCCACTGAGGAAATGCCCTTTAACACATTGTAGATTCTAGCACTGAACCTGATAATGATCAATAACTGCTTCAGGATGCAAATATTGTGAAGGTCATTGAGAGGCCCTTGACAGAAAATGAGAGGTTTATGCTGGCAAAAGCAGCTAGATGTGTGGCATTCTCGGTCTGCCCTATAAGACTGGCCCCAAAATAGTTGCTCTCATAGTGTCCTAAGCACGGCTCTCATAGTTTCAAGGCCCTCAAACTTTCATCTTGGCTGCAACAATGCAGATTTTGGCAATGAACAGGCGAGTCGATATGTTGAGAACAGATGAGGAAAAGAAACTAATTGCAGCTTTTGAGATGGGATTTTTTCTCAGGGAATGTGAGATGGGAAAAATCTTGTTATTCCTCCTCCAGTAACTGTATATTGTTGAATCTTTGTGTTGCCAATTGTCAATCATAGGAAAATCTTTAAACTTTGAAAGAGAAGGTGATAGCAAAGCTGGAGTGGTTCAAGACCAGAAGGTGACGAGGAGAAGAAAACTAACCATATCCACTTTCATTTCTTTGTTTCTTTGAAACTGCTGCTATCTGGCATGAGTGGTAAAAGAAGGGTTAAAAACTATAATATGATCAAAGATGATTTTACATTTTCGTGTGTCATATTTATTCATTTCTCATTTGTGTTTCTCGAAATGTTATAACTTCCTTGTGGTTATATTGAAGTGTCGTCATCATCATCAAGAAAATGGTCAAATTAAAGGGAAAAATAAATGACAAAGGCCAGTTGCAAAATGAACTTCTGGGGTGTCGAAACTATGACAGAAATATGTCGACATTCTGAGTTCTATCAACTTAATTTCCTCTGATATAAAGCCTTGGAGAGAAATGGCTTTCAGGGTTTCACTAGGAAATCATTCAAATTAACCTCTTCGCCGAAACTAACTTGTTTTCTTTCCGGCAATTCGCACCACCCCCATCCGGCCAACCCTCACAGAGTCTCATAATGCTGTAAGTTTTCCAGCATGGTTACCGTCATGCCTTGACTATTTTTTTAAGAATGTACTTTTAAGAAATAGTCGTGTTTTGGATAATATGAACACGACTATTTTTTTAAAATCGAAGAAATATTATCGAAGCTTGCACGACGGTTAAGACCTCTCATTCCATGCCTCCAGTCTTCACTACATGTGGTGGAATCGTATTCTGGTAATTTTAAGTCTGATAAAATGTAATTTTTTAGAGTGATAGTGAAAAAATTGACAATCAAGAACCCTTTCCGTCACTTTACATAACCTTACTTAGATATTTTCATCTCATATAACTGCTCGTTAAATTCTTTGGAATTCAACCCCTCCCCTCCCATTAATTTCCAGCTACTTTTCTCCTCCTTTTCCTCAAGCCATTATTTCTTGAACTAGACAAAGCTGGCATAGTTTCAACATGTATGTCTGTGACGAATTTTGTCTTAATGGTTGTATTCACAAAACTATTATTTTGAATTGTCAAAAATATATATATATATATATATATTAATAAGTGCATGATAAATTTATTTGACTGTGATTTCTTATCAAACTTTTACACTTAATCGATTTTATTCTTGTACTAAGCCAACACAACCATCTTTTTTCAAGTACGGAGCGATCTCAAAATTTCTGTTTTAAAAAATTAATAATAATAATAATTTCATCTTTTTTCCTTAGCCCAAACACTACCAAATTGTTTTGAGAGCCTCTAGGGTAACATCTACACAAAACGATGGATGCAAAAGTAGTTGGGTTTTAGAGATGGGATCTTATCCCATCATGGCCTTCACTAACCACCCGTTCTTGCTGAAATGTGTCTTCTCTGCCTTCCATTTCATTTCACTTTTATCCAGTTTATGGATTCATCTCATCCGCTTTCCGCCTTATGTTTTTCTTTCTCAGAAAACCAAAAAAAAGAAATGCCCATGCAAGGCCATCATTAATTCTTTCGAGCCCTGATTTCTTCCATCATTCGCATTCACCTCATATTGGATTCTAGCCATGCATTATCCCACGACCCATTTTACAGAAAAAATCTAGCTTTATGTGGGTAGATTTAAATAGAACCGGCTGTTAATTCTTGAGTTTTTGATGAAGTCCAGCAGAAAAAAAAAAAAAAAAAAAAACAGGGGAGACCTTAAACAATGCTTCAAGAACAAAATAAAAAACATGTAATTGAGCAGAGTAGCTAGATTAATAAGCTGATTGATGTGTATGTTAAACATTTGGGACGACGTGGAGAAATATAAGCGTGCCCAACTTTCCATTTCTCGCAATAAAAATATAGCCAACCAGTTCGAGGTTCGACAGCCATACGTTAATGGATTAGTTGCTTTAGTATGTGATTGGTGGATTTTCTTTTCTGCATTACATGATGATATCTTCATGGCCCGTCTCAGTTTTTTCAAAAAAAATAAGAAAGAAAATTGAATTTCTTCTTTGTTTGAACCCTGAAAGGTTGAAAAAAAATGAATCTCCAACGTTCAAACCTGATCCGGAAATGCAGAAGCTCTCGTGAGCTCAGCTTTCGCTTTCTTTATCCAAAGGGTGTATAATGGGGAGGGGGAAAGCGGAGGTTTCCACTTGCATGAGATGACATGAAGAGAACTGTTTACCGTTAGTGTCCATTTAATCAACCATAAACTTAAAGGCATCCCCCCCCGAACCCACCTTGGTTAAAGGGTATAAATCCACCTCCTACAAAGACACACTGCCCACAATGTCGATTGCTACCACCATCAACGGCTGGTGCCTCTCCTCCATCACCGCCGCAGCCAAGAACTCTGTCCAAAGAGCCGCATTACGCCCCACTTTTTTCGCCAGGCTCGAGTCCACTTCTTCTTCTTCCTCCGCCTCTTTGCCCCGCCTTATCCGGGACGAGCCGGTTTTTGCCGCACCAGCTCCCATCATCACTCCTGTCGTGGTACGAATCATATCATTTTACGTATAGTTTTATTTCTAGTTAGCTCATGATCCCATTTTTAAACTCAAACTTTCTTTGATCCAACCTTAAATCACATATCAAACCTACACTAATAGTTCTTACAACATTGCCAGAGTGTTCTCGATAGGCCACAACCATGAAAAACATGAAAATTTGACCATTTTCCAAATGACAACCACGATTCGTCTCTTCTTTTCTTTGACATCAGGGAAGGGATATGGGCTGTTTTATTTCTACACCTGGTGAAGTTCCAACTCCTACACTTAATCCTAACACCATTGATGAGCACGTAAGTCACCACTACGATTTTTCCACATCGAATTCACCTTTCAGTCTTCGAGAAAACCAATGTCAACAATAAAACGTTAGGAGTACTGTATAATAAATAATATATGAAGTCATGAATGACAGCCACACGTTATTCCCTTGGTCTCTCAACTAACTATAATAACTACTTAGAAATGATAGTATACTATTCTATTCAATTTGTGGCTCCCCCCCACCCACCATATCCACTCGTCCTATGTGGATGGAATAGAGCTAACGTTCCTAAACTTTCATTCCTTTTGAAAGTAAGCCATGTTTCTTCTTTCCTACTTCTTAGGCTACTTCGGGCCATATCTTTTAGTGGTAATGGACGATAAAAGTAAAGGAAAGATAATGAAATTTCAAGAAAAAAGAATGGCATCCTAGATATAATGTCTATAGTGCTGTCATATTCTAAAATTTGGAAAAATTTATGTTAGAAAGGGAGATTTTAACAAGCGTAACTCATCAAAACTACTAATTTATAGTTAAGTTAATGTAACCTTAAACCTCGTAAGTGGGCACATCCAACTCCACATCTCATGGTTTAAAAAAAAAAAAAAAAAACTTGTGGTAAAAATTGAATGGCTGCATTTTGTAATATTGGCACTCGTCAATAGATCCTTCATATCAGTTACCCACGTTGCCTTCTTTCCTTCAAGTTCTTTCTTCTCCCTTTGCCTTTGATGCCATCTTTCTGCATGCCTCTTGACGCAAGAAACTTGTGAACTTAAAAGGGTTCAGATTGTGTGTATCAACTGTGGGATTGCTTTTTCCTCATTGATAACATTTGGGTTCTCTTTGGGTATTGGGAAAATTTGTAGAGAGAAGAAATGGGGAAGGAGGCATACGAGGCGGCCATAGCTGGACTTCAGAAACTTCTCAGGTTTCGTCTTCATATTCATCGCCAAGAAAGAAAGATTGATTCTTTTCTTTTTTTTTTTCTTTTTTTTTTTTGAGCAAATTATGAATTCATTCTTCAAATGCCTGTTACCATTTTCTTTCTTTCGTTCTTAAAATATTGTCATCTTTAACAGGAATATTATAGCACAAGACAAATGCAAAATCATGATTCCCTAGCTAATATTTGTTCTAATATATTGCTTGCACAGAAACAATACAAAAAGAGCTTTTTCAAATGAATGCTCATCACCTTATCAAGTGAAACAAAAAATTTATAGTGATTTGTTATAAGTTGTAACGGTTGGTTATTTAGTGGATAACAAATCGAACTTTTTTCTTATGAGACAAAAAGAGTTACATTCGGCTGCATCTGAGCAATTATTTTTCCATTTTCGCCTTTCTAACTTGAGCTCATGACAATAAGAGATTGTGTGTAATTTAAATATATATTTATAGCTAGTCTTAAAAGAAAAAAGGCATCATCACTCACCAGCTTTGAAAATTCTGGTTTAATTTACAGTGAGAAGGAAGACTTAGGACCAGTTGCAGCCGCAAAAATCGATCAAATCACGGCGGAGTTACAAACACCAACCGACAGCAAGCCCTTCGATCCTGTCGAGAGAATCAAAAGTGGCTTCATCAAGTTCAAAAAGGAGATATATGAGTAAGCAGTCTATACCAAACACATGATGCATTATGTTTCATTTCCTCCCCACAATATATACCAAGAACTAGCAGTGCTTATTATTATTATCATCTTCATCAACAACATCATGCTATGTTAATTCAGGACAAATCCAGCTTTGTTCGGCGAGCTTGCCAAAGGACAGGCCCCCAAGGTACAGAAACTATTATGGCACTGTACTACTGTTATCACTTGTTCAAAAATAAGCATGGACTAAGATCAATTCTCTTCTTCATTATGTATTTTGTTGATTTCGTTACAGTTCATGGTAGTCGCCTGCGCCGACTCTCGGGTCTGCCCATCAGTTGTGCTGGGATTGGGACCAGGGGAGGCATTCACCGTCCGAAGTGTTGCAAATTTGGTCCCTCCATATGACCCCGTTAGTTTACCTAAGATGCATCAGTAGTACAACATAGTTACTTCTGTTCCTGTTTACAGAAATTAACAATTAACCGTTGCCGATCTTCTGCATTAAAACAGGTAAAGTACACTGGAACAGGGTCAGCCATCGAATATGCAGTTCTGCATCTCAAGGTGACGACAATAGTTCTTCTTACCTGTTCTCCTTTTTATACAACTTTTCCCTGGAAAAAAGAAGTGTGGAAATTGAGAATAATAAGGGAATCATCATACTGGGCAGGTGGAGTATATTGTGGTAATTGGCCACAGCGCCTGTGGAGGAATTAATGGACTCCTGTCCTTCCCAGACGAAGGACCCAAAGTAACGTAAGTGACGGGTTGAACACTAGTCATTCCATCTCCAGACATGCACATCTATTCATGCAGATAACTTAACTTGCTGCATTGCTGCAGTGACTTCATTGAAGATTGGGTCAAAATTGCTTTACCTGCAAAGCATAAGGTGAAAGCAGAGCATGGTGATGCTCCTTTGGCTGAACTGAGCACACACTTAGCGAAGGTAAGACAAAAAGACAGACACCAACTCCTCCTCAATGCAGGCTGGAAACACCAATTTTGATTTCTGTAAAGTGCTTTAGTAATTTATATAGATAGATATAGTTGCAAGAACTGACTTACCTTTATTTTCCTGCTGGATTTGACAGGCGGCTGTGAATGTGTCACTTGGAAACCTGCTATCATACCCATTTGTAAGAGATGGGTTGGTGAAGAAAACTCTGGCTCTCAAGGGAGGCTACTACGACTTCGTGAATGGAACATTTGAGCTATGGGGACTCGACTTCGGTCTTTCTCCTCATCTCTCTGTATGAACTGAACCATAAAATCAGACAGGGTCATCCCCTGTTTCCATTTTAATCCCTCCCCCAATAATCTTCAACGTTGTTGTTGTACTACTTCATTTCCACCCAACCCTCACTCACAAAAAGAGCGGTAATTTTAGACTAAAGCCTGTAACATAGAACTACCTGTGTTGTCTCAGTTTCTTCTTGTAGTAAAAATAAGTGAGCTTCCTCATTTCTTGAAATTGTGCAGTAGCCATTCCATTCCATTCCTTCATCTCTCTATGGTTTGAATATGTTCGTCACAAGAGTTTTCCTTGCCTTTGCTAGGTAAGGGATGTCGCCACCGTTCTGCACTGGAAGCTCTATTAAGTAGAAACAGGCATAGGGGTTTGCCCTGCAAAAATGGCGCTTTCTTTTTTTGTTCTTCACTTGGTCATGTACAAATAAACAAGTATTCTGTAACAATGTACGACTGCCCATTTTGCTGCTGTCAACAAACAATCTCTCCCGTAACCTTAAAACAGAAATGTCCGTAATCGAAATCTTCGGCTTCTCAATCAAACTCACAGAGACAAAAACCAAATAGCATTTCCCAGTTATTTGTGTTATTCTAACAACAGTTCCCTGGCTCTAACACTGCAATAAGCTAACATTTATAGCAACAAAAGTTCTAGGGACAAGATAAATCATCAACTGGATCAGCTTTTGGCACCTTAACAACAGGATTGGTACGACCTCCAAGTCATTGTTGACACAGATAAATGCAAGTGGATGGCTAAACTATTTACCTCTTTAATAATGTATCTGTACAATGTACACAATATGGTTATGGAACATGAAGGGAGACAAAAATATCACCTTATATTTCGACTACTACACACAATTGGGAAAATCCCATGTAGAAGAAGTGTACTACATATTAAGGGTCAAGTCCCTGAAACACTTCATGTCTCATCACTAGGTTTTGGTTCAAGAATCACAGGGATCTTCTCTATGTGATCACCACGAAGGACTTCAACAATCACCTGTGTGGCATTATAAACAGTAATGTCATTACGTTGCAGAGCAAATAACTCCCATGACTCACAGAGAGAAGCAAGTGATCAGTACTTACTTACCTTATCATTTACTTTACATTGGTCAAGAATTCTGTACAAATCACTACCATTGGAGACCTTCTTTCCATTAACAGATACTATAATATCCCCCAAGACAAGTCTACCATAAGAATCGCGTTTAGTCGGTTTGAGACCCTGCAAAGACAAAGAACACAGATAGAGATTCAAAGACGAGATGAAGGCAGAAGGGCCATAATGAGCAAATAAGGGAGGACAGAAAGTAACATACAGCTTTTCCAGCTGGACCATCTGGAGGAGCATCAAGAACAAGCACACCACTTACTCCCAATTGCTCTACAGACTGGTCAGGTGCAAACTTGATTCCTAAAATTGGTCTAGTGACTTTCCCAAACTTCACTATTTGATCAACAATGCCACTAACCTGCATAATTTATGACCTTGATATAAGCTATTCTATCTCCTTTCCAAACAAAAGCAGATTCTGAAACACTTGCTAGCGAGAATATAACAAAAAACTCTACCTCAACTCATCTAATAAACCATTAAGATTGGTTAGCTCAAATAAACACATTGAACTTACAGTGTCAACAGGAATTGAGAATCCAACACCAGAAGAAGCACCAGAGGGGGAATATATAGCTGTATTTATCCCAATGAGGCTTCCTGAACTGTCAAGAAGTGGTCCTCCACTGTTACCAGGGTTTATTGCAGCGTCTGTCTGGATAACATCTTGAATTGGACGGCCAGTAGCAGCAGAACTAATTTCTCTTCGAAGCCCACTACATGAAGTAATGAAAACTACAACCTTTTAGAGAGGTAACTCATCAAGAGGAAAAAATGCTTTTTTTCAAGTAGACCAGCTTTCAGATAAACCAAATGTACTGGACAATTTAATACCAGGAAGAGGAATGGATTTTCCAGACAGCACATTTAGTCATTCCTCTTTACTGCATACCATATGCTAACTTAAATATAGCTGAACCCAATTAGTTACGAAATGCTAGTATTCAAATCGTCAGCACCAAGAACAAGTGTTTATCATTCTTTCATTTCTTTAATAATTGACACGAGAACCTAATTTGTTTCCTTTTCAACTAAGTATTTTCACAGCTAAGGTTCATTGATTCAACACGAGGCTAAATGAAATGCAACAAACCTGATAACACCAGTCGTGAGGGTATGGTCAAGTCCAAACTGCAGAATGAAATACAAAAACACGCCAATTAATACCTTAAACTGAAACCGATAAATGTAAGAATCTTCATTGTAGTTAATTTTCAACAGAAGTAACATATCTGACACAGAAAATATCAGATAAAAGTAGAGAATTTCTGTACTGACTGGATTTCCAATAGCATAGACTTTTTGCCCAACAAGCAAGTCCGCAGACACACCAACTGGAATAGGTCTCAACTTTTCTTTTGGAATACTAATCCGCAGAACAGCAACGTCTTTATCTTGGTCAAATCCAACAACTTTTGCATCACAAGTGGTCTGGTCAGCCAAAGTGACCCTGAACATGACTAATGCCAGGTTATAGCAAGCCACACAGAGCTTCTTTTCTCTTTTTTTCTTACAATGCATACAACTTTTCAATGCGGTGAGAATCATTTCATGCAAAGATTTTCACATGGAATCATGGAAACGGACATCATCTCCTTGCAACTATCATAATTTTGTATCCACATTGTAAATGCGTCTTTACATTTGGACAAGAGTGTTCCAAAAAGGTTGTACATGCATTCCTCTGAAATATCAACTAGTTGTTTCTCCATCAATTTCACAAATATGACTTTATAATTCACAAACATACAGCAGAGAAGTTTATATAGCAATTAACGAGGTTCAGGGAATCATTTGCAAGGGAAAATGAAGGCGATGAGAGGAAGTGACCAACCTGAGATCAGATGCCCCTCGAATCACATGATAATTGGTGACAATATGACCGTCTTTATCCCAAACGAAGCCCGATCCTGAGCCTTGAGGGACCTCAAAAATGTCCAGAGTGAAAGCGTCCTGCCTGAAAAAAAAGGGTCAAAATTCTTACGAACCAAAACAGATTTCCCAAAATTCTACCTATTCAAAACCTGAAGATGTTCTAATTAATGCATTCAGTAACATGTTCTTACTTGGAAGCGAGATTAGTGATGTAAACAACGGAAGGCGTGTTTTCCTGAAAAAGGCGAACGGTAGCAAGCTCATCGGACTGCAACTTTCTCGGCGACGTAACAAAAGCCGAAGCTGGACCAACATCGACCACCAACAGCAACAAAGATAAGGCCAGGGAAGTGCAGGCAACAAGTAGCGGGTCCAACAGTTTTCCGATTGTCGAACTTTCCTCGGGGCCGGCAGTAGTACTGCCGGAGTGAGAGCTCCACTTGGCATTACTGCCGAGAGCACACACTACTGGAGTTAAAAGAGCATTGTTGCTTCCATAGTTATGTGTTTTCCGGCCATAAATTGCAGCTCTAAACAAGGAAAGGTTGGTGATGGTGCAAAGGGCCGAAGGATAACGGTAAAGGGTCGCCGGAGGAGGAGTTGCAGAGACAAGCGAATGCGAAAAAGCAGCCATTCCTAAAGTGACAGCTGCCTCCCCCGGATTCAATTCTTACCCAGAAAAAAAAAAAACCAAAGAGAAAAAAAAAAAATTTATGTGATGCACATTTCCGCAGCTTTTCTTTAGTCGATTGTGCTATACCACACAGTGATTGGTGCACCCGCGACGGGTCCCACTTCTTGGATGGCTAATCGGACGTCTCAAATTTAAAACACCGAACAGCCGAAAGATCAAAGCACGGCGGTTATAAATCGACCCCTGAACGGACGGCCCTCATTGATTCTAGTATCATCAGCTGAGAACTCAAACCTTGTAGAAGACTCTGATTTTCATTCAACAAAGAGCAAAGTGGCATAACTATATCTAATCTCAGTTCACTACAAATATTCCAGAAAAGGAACAGGAAAAGGAAAAGGAAAAGAGAATGATGTTACTGACTTCCCCACGTTGTTTGGAATGAAAGACCTTAGGTTTTGTTTGTGGTTACAACTTACAAAACTGACGCAAAATTTATAACTACAAAAATTTACCCAAGGGTCTCAGTTCCCTGGGGATGCCATCAAAGTTGCCGGAATTTACATCGGACTGAAGCACCGGCCGCTTCCCGATCTTCCAATGTAAACCTTCTGCAAGATGTTCCTTGTTAGGAGTCAGCATTACAAAATTTGGATCAGCCCTCTGGTAACTGCATTTCCAAAGAGTGCAAAAGGGTTAGAGGGTTGTAGAGACTTGTAGTAATAAACGCTACACAAGGAATAGTAACCAGGAACAAGAAAACCAACCTTGCTTCTCTAACATTGTCCACCCGGATGCCGAAACCATAGGACGTTTCTCTTCTGGCACGATCTCTAGTTGCTGTTGGCCAACCAAATAAGAATGTTAATGTTCTTTTGATCAGGGAGATGGAAATGTGTGCATGCACAGCGTGTCGTGTTTTCAACAATGCATCCTCTGAATTGTAACATTATCAAGTACCTGAGATATTGAAGGTAAACGACGGTTTCCACCATGACTTGAAAGCTAAAGCTAGAGAGGAGCCCAGAGGTCCCAACTTCCCCTGTGAAGTTGACAGATAGTTAAAACATAAAAACATAGAATAATGCATTAAAATGCCAAAGCAAGATCAACATGACTAATGATTCAGTAGCTATTACCTTAAGCAAGAAGTTTTTATTGGCTTGCCAAGAAGCAGCAACTTCAAATGTAGAATCTTGACTACTACCATTGGGTCTCCTCTCATAATCAAGCCTTCATGAAAACGAATCCAAAACAACTAATTTTACATGCTCATAATGTACCCATTTACAGAACACATCAAACTTAATATTGACAGTACCTTGACTGCAACTCAAAGCCGAAGTCAATGTAGTTAGTAATCCCAACCACTTCATTTTCTTCCATCGGATTTTTCACCTATGGTATTGTATAGAATAGTTGCAATCAGTATTTTGCATTTAAATATTCAAGTACCACTATAAGCAAAAGAAAATAACAGAAAAACTTCCCTGGGATGATTGTATTGATATCAAAGGGTTCACACACCTTTGCATGAAGGTAAATAGTCTTAAAAATTATAAGTTCATGACAGTGAGGGAAATGAGAAAGGGGATGAGGGTTGGGAGTTGGAGTGAGAGGAGGAAGAGTCATACACGTCGTTGAACCACCACATGCTGATAGAATGTGGCAATGAACTGCAGAGTTTTTAAATCAAAATTGTAAGTAACAGCAAAAGTTCAAAATACTATTCAGAAATATGTATATAAATGATCTCAACATAAACGTTAACTGAGCTGCAATAATATTGAAGAAAGCTATATATTGAAATCAATTAAAGAAACACAATAACCATGAGTTTAAAAGACTGAAACCTGGGAACTTTTAGTAAATTCAAGACCAAAGTTGAAAGATGGACTCAGTAGGCATCCAGATCCTAGCCCATAAACAATAGCACAGCTCCAATTAGCTAAGTTTTTATATCTTGCAACATCCTTGCTTCCAACTACATCAAAACAGCACATAGCAAAGAATGATGCATACAATTTCAATTTCTCACAAGAAGTTTGACACAATAGAAGTAAGGTGTGAGATGACTCCCGCAAGAATTATTAGAAAAGCATTTGCATATTCTGATCATATTGTAGAACGAATGCATGAGTCGCGATGTATATCTCAAGCTAGCCACAAAAAGAATAGAAGACTTTCTACTGAGCATCTTACACTCAGGTTCATATTGTACTCCTGCTGTCAACCGCCCCATCTTGCTCACCAGCCAAGCGCTTCTTGGATAATCATCTCCATCTACAGTTAACAGAAAACACACAGTCTGTCACAACAAAATTTAGGAAAAGGTATTCGTGCTCTTCATAACGTTGACAGCGTAGCCAAAGGGAGAGACTCAGATAATTTTCCTTCATTTCCGAAGTTAGCAAAAAAAACCAAAGATGAAGGTTGCAACCTTAAAACCAGAACCGGAAATAGCACAGCTAATAAGCAAACCTATCAGCACAGACACTCAGCAACTACCAAAACAGAAGTAACATAAATACAAAGGTGAAGTCATTGACACTGCATTCGAAATACAGACTTGCGAAAGGTTGTAGTGTAGCTCCCACTGACACATTTGATGAACCATATCGCAAACCCATAATTCCACGATCTTCAGAAGACACTCTGAAATGTCAAATAATGTAGTGAACGAATAACAGGACCACATAGAGTGAACCAACAAGCAGAAAAGGCATGTAATAATTTGCTACCTTTCCTTCCAAAGCAGTGGGAAGATACCAAATGCTCCAAAACCAAATCTAGGATAATAAGCGCATGACCTAACGAGTAGAATCCTAAATGAACAGAAACAATAGGTTTAACAATGGAAATCTCTCACCAGGGCCAGCACACAAATGAGAGGGCATGGAACATATTAGTCCTTACGGTTCAGAATTGGACACAGAAATATCTATAAATGTATGTGGATCATCAACATCACTGCAAGAAACATAAATATTATTGAAGATTCAGCAAACACTGAAACTGATCTAAAAGCATATCAATGTTAACAGCAATATCAAACTCAAAAATACCTTTGCCATCGAAACTGTGCATTCCCCACAATATTTTCGTCAGGATTGTGATCCAGTGGACCTCCTATCTATACATGCTAAGGAACAAAATATTTCCTTTGACTGCAGTACCAAGTTATCATTCATGTCCAGGACCAGGAAGCATAAGTCCTAGCTTATGATACAATCATACAATACTGTTTGAGTCAAAACAGCATATGGGAGCTTAAGTTTTCTACCACAAAGGCAAGAAAAAGAAGGGACGAAATTTGGGCCAGGATGCAGTCCTAAGAAATCGATGCGTGTAAATTTCCAAACAAAAAATCCAATCTTAGATGAGAAAGAACCCACGGGAAGAATAGAAAAGGCCAGAGCACTGAAAACTTCTCGTAATCAAAAAAAAATTAACAAAGTCATCCCATAAATGATAAATCTTTCGGCAGCTAACATTAATAACTACTAGAAATCAGTTGCATGCAGGATTAACAGCACATATAACTGAGAAAAAAACCAAACAGATTTTCAAAGAGTGACACGAATTATCATGATCAATAGAATGGTGGTAGGATACAGAAGCAATTAAATCAACGTGAGGGTCATCAATGGGCTTAAGCATTATCTTGGTGGTGAAATGCCTGGATTTTTCAAAGTAATCATCAAACAGACACCTCAGTGCAAGTTTTCCGAACAACACGTTATACGACGATTCCAGCATCCTGCATGGACCCCCAACGAATCCCAAATGCCCCCCACCCAAAAAAAAAAACCAGTTTAGAATTCAGGTTTCAGTTCATGAAATCATCTCCGGCGACAAACAAAACAACTTCAACAAATGATTGTATCCGGTGCAGAAAATGTAACAAAATAAGCAACACTTGGAAAGACCAGGGATAAAGCGAGAACCTAGTACGAGCAGCAAGTGGAGGAAAATCGAACAGGGGAGGAACCAACACTATCGGCGGCGGAGGTTGTTTGGTCTCGGACCACCAGTTTCCCATCTTTCTTTATTTTAATCCCGGCTGAATCAATGCCTGACAGTGAAGTTGGTAGTGATTCCGGGAGTGGCAATTTAAGAATTCTAATAGTAATCTTTTCTGAGCAAGACAACGATCAATCTCTCTAAAATCTGAATCGCTCTAACCCACAGTTGTTTTGGAGCCGAAAATCGGGAAGCCTAAGCCCTCGCGAGTTGCGACCGATTCAGCATATCGATATACAACGGAATCGCAGGTTCCCACATCAGCGACGTGGCATCACCCAGCGGTGCGTACCGCTTTCTCCATATACTCTCACCCCGCTTTCTTTCTTTCTAGTTCAGAATGTAAGTATAAGTCGTGTGTTAGCGTTCACAGCAAGCGGAGTACCATACATAATATATATATATATATATATTTTGTAGACCGTTTTTTTAAATAATGATTTTCTTTTTTTTTATTATCAAAATATCATTATTATTTTTTAATTATAATAAAGATATTTTGATAATTTAAATGACCATAAATAATAAAAGTATAAAATATTTAATGACTCATTCTTATAAATCGAAGATTGTATTAGTATGTAGATAACTCTTTCATTATAAATATATAGAAATTAAGTTGAAAAACCATTTTATCGTTTTACTGTCTACCAGCCCAAAAAATCACATACTTAATATATACACCAATTATCTTTCATTACATAGCTCTAATCCCAACCATATTACTGTCTACAGCCCAAAAAACTACATACTCTATATAAACACCAATCTTTCATAAAATGAGACATATCTAACTATCTTCTATCTAATTTGCAAAGTTGGAACTTCTTTTGTATTCAATGCAATAACACCCTATAAACGACTGAGAACTGACTTATTGACCAAATAGGAAACTGACTTATTTACCAAATGAGTCCAATTTAGCCAAGAAATAAACGTGCATATTACCTTCCATGAACACATAACAAATGACCAAAGTGTAGTCGGCCATGAACGGACAAATATCCCTAAGTGCAAAATACTCTTTCCCTAGGAAAATCTCCCCTTGTACAATCATTGAAACCGAAAAAAAATTATCTTAAAGGAATTGAACCCTTACCAAATAAGCATACCTGCAATAACGTGTTGCAACAATGAAACCTTGTACCTATGTTTGTATTGAAGTGAATCAAATGAACTTATTTCATTAAAACTTTGGGAGTTAAAGAGTGTATGACGACAATTGACATATAAATTTTATTATATTATTTTAAGTTAAGATAGATTTTATCGAATAATAATTAACATAAAAAATCTGTCATACTAAGATTAAGATAAAATTTACACTAATTTTAGTTAAAATATAATATTAGGCATTAAACAAAGTTATGAATTTATCTATTTGGCATGTACACTCAAACAAGAAAATCTATGCATTTTGAATAGTGTCCATGAGCTAAGAATATTTTGGCAACATTTGTGGCGGGAGAAGTAACGGATTAAATGGTCAAATTTGGGAGGCAAATTAAGCAATTGGATGGAGACTCCCATCCACCAACTTTGAATTTGGGAAGAGAATAACTTTGGGTGACGTGTCCTACGTACATACATATATATATAATATAAATTAGGTGCCTAAAATACAAGAAAATCAACTGATGAAAACGGACCCTAATCGGAATCCAATTTGTTGTTTAGTGTGCGAGCAAGTGATGAAATTGGAATCCATTGTTTTGTCGGGTCGGTATCGGGCCACGTTAAAATTTGGATTTCTAGCAATTATATAGAATAGAAGCGGCTCTTACCGTTAAGGAGGCTGGCTGATGTTCTTTTCTGCATTTTGTGGACGGATACTCATGAATTCACTGGCTCTATTTATTACACAAGGTAAAATTATAAATTTATAGATTAAATATGTCAAACGAGATATTAAGAGATATTTCAATTATGATAATTATATCGATCATTTACTTAATTTTTTTCACAAATTTATTAATATTTTAAAATTAATATTAGGTAGGGATAAGTTTTTTTTTTTTTGGGGGTATTGAGATGAATAAATTGTTATGGTGGGAGAAGTTTGAGAAGTCAATATGAAAAAGACGTTCAACAGCTAAAAAGGGAGAATGTGGGGGGTGAGTTTGGAAATGCCGAAATTTTGGTGGTGAGGATTAGTAGTTGGTAAGTTGCGCAACGCCCGATCACATCACAATAAGAAAGAGCAACGCCTTGGAAATCCTTTTGTAGGGACGCACCCACAATACTAGCCAACCATTGGAGTAGTATTTCACTCTGCTCTGGATTCCGCCATTTTTAAATTCGATTATTATTCATGGTCTTTCTTTTATTATTATTATTATTATTATTTTGTTTTTTTTTTTTTCTTTCCATATTTTTATCTCTTATATTTTTCGGCTCCTGCTCTCTCCTTCTCTCCTCTCATGGTATTTTTGGTTTGAAAAATGTTAAATAATCTACCCTAACACAAAGCAAAAGAGGTGATGATGATTATTTATTTATTTTTCTTGCTTCACAACAAAAAATTAAAAAATTTCTTTTCACTGTCAGTATAGATTACTTATTACACAAAATAACTTGTTTATCCATATACATTGCGGGTTATCTAGATCGAATCAATCGTCCATATTAAACAACTTGTAACTTTTGTTAATCGTTCGATTATCACTTTACAAGAAGGTAACAGATCGTCTAACACTCTAATCTCCTTTGTGATCGATCGTGTAAAAATTTAGTTCAACCAAACAATGAGACTTCCAATTATTAAATATCACCATATAATATAACAAACATGCATTTAACCAAATGATTAAGTTATATTCTGATTATCAAAGATTCAAAACTCGTATATAATTAAATCGTCTAATAATTTAATTCAATTGATCAAACTAAACACGTGTTCGATAAATGTATAGTAGTAGTTAGATATACATTATTAGTACATGCTATAATTTCCACTTTTTCGAATGAGTCACGCTTGTGAGCTGAAGAAATATAGTGACGGTTTTATTAATTTCCAAATCCTGGCGGTGCTAAGTTTTAGCCTTTTAGGGAAGGTGCCATGAATATTGATCATGCTTTACATGTGGCCCCCATTAAATACCCTTCTATTTATTGACCCTGTTGTATCGGTCATGGATTATCCGAAAAAGAAAGATCCGATTAATCATTAACCATAATCAAAACATCCTCACTTTGATTACGCATTACTATGACCATCATCCCATTCCAATGACTTTCTAAAGTCCTTTTTTTATTTTTTGTTTAATGGACTACGGTTTCGTTTCATAAATAGTTTTATATTTATAAGACTATTTTAATAATAATTAATTTAAAAATAAATAAATATTATTTATTGAAATGAGCCCACAATACTTCTCTTCATTAGTCCTATGAGGTCGGTCGAATGCATTCTTTCTTAGGAGTATGTTGTGAGTGAAAACTTGAATTGCTTTAAAATATCATTAAATATGTTGAATTCAAATAAACAAAAGATACATACTTACAAAAAGAATACAATAATAAAAATAAAAATTATATTATTTGTTTAAATTAAATAATTTTAATATTTTAATTTGTATAAATAATTTTTAAACTCAGGAATGACACAAAATCTTATAAGGTGTCCAATTTACGTATTAAATATTGTGTTATTATTTTCTTATTTATAATTTTTTAATTTTATTAAAATATTAAAAAATAATAAAAATATTTTAATAAAAAAATAAAATTATAATTTTAAAAAACTATATATAAAAAAAAACAGCGTACAAGTCTACTCCTTAATAAAGGTGAAGGGAACCGGGTAAGGGATGGCGCGAACTTCAAGGATGCTTCTTGAACCAAAGTCAGCCGTGGCAACTCGGGAATGTAGGCCTCTCTCCGGTCCTCCACTCGAACCCAACTCACCCTTCTTGCATTCCATACTTCCCTTATTTTCTCCATCTCTCAATTTCCTCTCCTCTCTTTTTCAGTCTTATTCATTCTTTACTTTATTCATTTTTGATTTCTCTATCCGCCAAAATTTTCCCATTCACCAACTAATACGACCCTTCTCGCTTCCAATTCCATTGTCCCCTGCCTTTTGCCCACAAATTACAACCCACGTACCTGCATTCAAATCCTACAACTGTAACCAATTCTGATTTCACAGCGTGGGTTGGTTTTGAAAGGCTCCTTCTTTTTCTCCTTCTGATTCCAAGTCCCAGAGATCCTCTGACTGGGAGTCTAAAGTTGGTCCAAGGTTAGCGCGTAATCATGCTGTTGGTTATGATTTCCTGTTGTCTCGTCTCTTCTCGGAATGGAGGATTATTGTATTCTTCCATTGTTTTTTCTTATTTTATTGATTCCTTGTAGTGGGGCTGTTTTTGTTTTGGTGCGTCTTCATCATGAAAAGAAAAAATGGAGGACCCCTTTTGCTTTTGCTAGATTGTCTTAAAATTGTCTTTCTCTTCCTTTAGGCTCTGTTAACGATCTCAGTGGTTGTTTCCTTCAATATATTTCTTATCTGTGCATTCACAAAGTAAGTGTGTGTGTGTGTGTGTGTGACTTTATCCTTCTTCAGTTTTACTCTAAGATTATATACTTGGAACCAAGATCTGGTCTTTTTGGAAAGAGAATTTCGGAACATTGATCAAATTCTTTTTAATAGTTTGATTACTTGGGGTAGGAGACAGTGAAGTTGTCCACAATTTCAAGGCTTTTTGAAAGGTTTCAAATTGAAAGCTTCGTTTTTGAAGGCCTTGGTTTTTATATTTTGTTCTGAACTTGTGTTTTGCAGGGGTGTTGCAATGGCAACAAGCATAGCTCCTAGTAATGTGTCTTTGCACTTCGAGAAGAGTTTTAACAGGGCACGTGGATGCAAACAGGCTTATTGGGTCTCCAGTGTAGCTTTCTCCGGATGCATGCAAAAAGAACTTTCTTGGTATGTCCATAAGATTCTTGTATAGCACACTTTTCTTTTGGTCCGATTCTTTATTCTGTTTTCTCTGCTTTCGGATGTTACTTCCCCAGATATGAATATATGTGTAAAAGATAGTACCTTACTGCCAACTGGGAAGTAGAACCAAATTTTGGTTGCATGTTTGAAGTAGGAGTGTTATGACTTGTATTTTGAAAGGTGAAGTTGATTATCAATGTTTTGTTCCTTCAACCAACTCTTCTGTTATTGTTTATTCATTCAAACTTTTTAACTTCTGCTGTTCTTTCAACTTTTAAATGGCAATTAGCCTCATATGTACCTTTGCTGAAGAAAACTTTCAAACCATCACTTGTTTTTCCAAGTTTTGAGCTTGTTTCTTTGTTCAATCAAGTGAAGGTGGATGAACTGTAATTTATGCTTTTTCAGGTCTTATGGTGTATCCAAGGCCATTCAAGTGAGCAGTCATCATAATATTAGTTTACAAATCAATCACAACGGTAAAGCGCATAGAAAAACAATCTTATCATGCCTTAGAAATGGTTCTACCAAGTACTTTGATTTTGCTGTTATTGGAAGTGGAGTTGCTGGCCTCCGATATGCCCTTGAAGTTGCAAGGCATGGTACCGTGGCTGTTATAACTAAGGCTGAACCCCATGAGAGCAATACAAACTATGCCCAGGGTGGTGTCAGTGCGGTGTTGTGTCCTTCAGATTCAGTCGAGAGTCATATGCATGATACAATTGTAGCAGGTGCTTACCTATGTGATGAGGAAACTGTTAGAGTAAGTTCCATTTAAGTGTGACCACTAGATTTGCATTATTCTTGTCAAAATTTTTATTCAGCTTGTTTGATGGAGTTTATGCTCTTATCTTAATGCCTTTTGGTTTCCAATATCTGATTATATCAACTAGCTTATTCCATAAAATACCACATATAAATTGAGCCATCAGCATTGACATTCTAACTGTTGAGTTGTTTATTGGTCATTGACTATGCAGCTTATTTGTGGTTTACAATGTTTATTGTCCTTGCTTTGACTTTTTTCCAGGTGGTGTGTACTGAAGGACCTGAAAGAATCAGAGAATTAATTGCTATGGGAGCTTCATTTGATCATGGAGAAGATGGGAACTTGCACCTAGCAAGGGAAGGTGGTCATTCCCATCGTAGAATTGTTCATGCTGCTGACATGACTGGTAGGGAGATAGAGAGGGCTCTACTGGAGGCAGTTCGCAAAGATCCTAATATTTATATGTTCGAACATCACTTTGCAATAGATTTGTTGACTTCACAGGTTTAGTTTTTACTCTTCTGGAGCCTTAGTTTTTATTTTTATTTTCAAACGGTAGCATGGCCATTGAGTCTTTCTGGGCTTGTGTAACTCACGAGAGGATGAAGTTAAGTGTCAGTGTGTTGGCTTGCAGGATGGTTCTGAGACAGTTTGTCATGGTGTTGACACACTAAATACAGAAACACTAGAGGTGGGAGAAATGATTCTATCGCTTGATTACCTTTTGTAGATTTAAATATGAACCATTTTAAATAGTGGTAATGCCTGTGCTTTGCCTTTTTATCAATAGGTTGTTAGATTCATCTCTAAGGTGATATTGCTTGCTTCTGGTGGAGCTGGCCATATTTATCCAAGTACTACTAATCCTCCGGTATGGGTACATTCTCTCTTCCCATGAATTTTTCTGACATAATCCCCTTTATTATATTTCCTTTATTCTTTTGCAATAAAGTTTGCGCATCCTTTGTTGATGTGAGCGTATTACTACAGGTAGCTACCGGTGATGGAATTGCTATGGCCCATCGAGCTCAAGCTGTAATTTCCAATATGGAGTGAGTAGTGCTTTAAGTCTTAAGTTTGGCATGTTTGTAGTCAGCTTCTCTACATTCTGATATGCCAAAATCCACTCTTATCTTAACTTTGAGTACTATGAAAGTTTGGCATGACTTTTCCTATAATTAACCAGATACATTGTTCATGTAAGTTGCCACTAACCTAAATCTATGGCTTAGCAGTTATACCTAGAATCGTAAATATTTCGTGAAAGTCGATAAAGTGCATTTTTATCTAGAATTTGAATTGACTAAATCTCCAGAATCATTTTTCTAGTGACACCTTGAACCTTCTGGATGGCTATTTGCTACAATGTAATGCATATTGTTGTAAAGTAAATTTTCAGCTTTCTTAGTTTCTGCCTACAGAGTTGTACTAACTTGCTAAAGAATGCCATTTGTTTTTCAGATTCGTTCAATTCCACCCAACAGCCTTAGCTGATGAAGGCCTTCCCGTCAGACCAACCAAGGCTCGAGAAAATGCCTTCTTGATAACTGAAGCTGTCAGGGGAGATGGTGGTATACTATACAATTTGGAAATGGAAAGATTTATGCCTTTCTATGATGACCGGGCAGAGCTTGCTCCGAGGGATGTGGTGGCAAGAAGTATTGATGATCAGCTTAAGAAGCGCAACGAAAAGTACGTGCTTCTTGATATTAGTCATCAACCGAGAGAAAAGATTTTATCACATTTCCCCAACATAGCTGCTGAATGTCTCCAATATGGCTTAGACATAACCCGGCAACCAATCCCAGTGGTCCCTGCTGCGCATTACATGTGTGGTGGAGTCCGCGCTGGTCTGGAGGGAGAAACCAATGTAAGAGGTCTTTATGTTGCTGGTGAGGTGGCGTGCACTGGTTTGCACGGAGCAAATCGTCTTGCTAGCAACTCTCTGCTCGAGGCGCTAGTTTTCGCACGGAGAGCTGTGGAGCCTTCAGTTGATCACATGAAGATGAATCCTAAAGGCCGCAGTGGCTTAGTAGATGGATGGGCTAAGCCTGTTGTCCCCAAAGCACTTGGGAATGTTGTCATGAGCAATATAAACCGCAGGACAAGAGAAGTAAGGAAACAACTGCAGGCAATCATGTGGGAATACGTGGGAATCGTGCGTTCAACAACTAGACTGCAAACAGCCGAGAAGAAAATCGGGGAGCTGGAGTTAGAATGGGAAGCATTCCTGTTCCAGCATGGCTGGGAACCGACAATGGTCGGGCTCGAGGCTTGCGAAATGAGGAACCTCTTCTGTTGTGCCAAGCTGGTGGTGAGCAGCGCGCAAGCCAGACGGGAAAGCCGTGGCCTTCACTACACCATTGATTTCCCATATGTAGAGGAAAGCAAGAGGTTGCCAACAATTATTTTTCCAGGTTCATCTCTAAATAGCACATGGAGTTCTCGGCAATTACAGACACAGCAGCAAGTGTGTCCAAAGTAATGACTTCAATTCTTTTGCTGCCAAATTTGCTTGGTGGCTGGTTTAGGCAGGAAAGCATTAGATGAAATTAAGTAGTATTTTTTAACTTAATGCCCCTCATCTTCCCCTTGGTGATTCTTTACTTTTAGCTTCCTCTTTCCATTCATAAAATGTCTTATAGCCATTGATGACTCAAGTTATGTTCTATTGCAAAACTCTTGGTAATTTGTATTGTATGTACATTTTCCGGGTCCTTGGTAACGTTTGTAGATGCTAGTTGGGCCAAATTGTTTCGGCTTCTATTCTAGTAAGGAAATAATTCAATGGTGTCTGAAATCAAGTGGTGCAAAATGGTCTACAGAATCAGAAATAAACAATGTTTGGATTCTCCAGGCTCTAGGTAAACTGTCCTAATCTATGGAACGTTCCTAAATGACGAAAGAAGCACTTTAAGTGAACCAAAACTTTTGCACATTTTACATTTTTAACTGGAAGGAGACAACTTTTGTGTTCCGTTTTCCAGCCCACTGGTCCAATCTGGTCCAATGAAAGACTCTGCCTACACTGTGGTTCCAACCATTTCAAGAACATAATTTCGATGCCCCTCCTGACATTTTTGTTTGATTCTCCAAGTTCTTGGTCCCAACTGACTAATTCACGAGCTAGCTTGGTTTTCCAGGACCCTCATCCAATATTTAGAAACTGCAGCCGAATGAGTGATCTGTTGCAGTTGCATGCTCAGAATTCATGGTGTCTGTGAAGCTAATTTTAGTATGGGTAGTGGTTTTGGTTGGACTAGTGGCTGCTAACCCAAAACTAAAGAAATGCAATTTCCCAGCGTTATACAACTTTGGGGACTCAAACTCAGATACAGGGGGGAGATCCGCTGCTCTGAGTTTTGTGTCTCTTCCCAATGGGGAAACGTTCTTTGGAGCGCCTTCAGGCAGGCAATGTGACGGTCGTCTTATAATTGACTTCATTGGTAAGCTCCCAATGCCCCTGAAACATTCATCTCTAACCATGAGATACTCTTTTCTTGAGTTCTTTGATAAGAATAATTGTTATGCTAACTCAGTAACAATGATCCTGCGTTGAAGCTTTGGTTTCTGATGAATGATTGTTGATCTTCGTTTTATTGACAGCTGAGAAGTTGGGTCTGCCATACTTAAATGCTTATCTGGACTCGATCGGGACGAATTTTCGACACGGCGCAAATTTTGCAACAGGAGGCTCATCCATCCTTCCAGGAGGTTACAGCCCATTTCATCTTGATATCCAGATTGGTCAATTTCTGCAGTTCAAATCAAGAACCTCAGCACTTTATGAGAAACTCAGTCGAGAGAGTGAGTGAGAGTGCCTTCTTCTCAATACACTTTTGTTTCTTGATTTGTTTAATCTTGATGAGTGCTGCTGCAATCATCTGTACAACTTCAACTTCTGGTGATGAATTTTTCAGGGAATGTTCCTCCATTGCAGAAGAGCTACCTTCCTAGGCCCGAAGAATTCTCGGAGGCATTATATACCTTTGACATAGGACAGAATGATCTCGCCCATGGATTTCAGTATACCTCAGAAGCAGAAACTCAAGCATCTATTCCTACCATCCTCGACAAGTTCTCTGAGGCCATTTATGTAAGTCAGAATCCATTTCCTACTGTTCTTGTTTTTTCCTTAATGAAGCTGTGACAGTAAATTCTGGAAAACCACTTTGTTCCAGACACTTTACAATGCAGGGGCAAGAAACTTTTGGATACATAATACAGGTCCAATCGGCTGCTTGCCCAACGATGTAGTATATTATCAGCTCAAGCCTCGCAATCTGGACAAGAACGGCTGCGTGGATCCTCAAAATAAGGTGGCTCAGGAGTTCAACAAGCAGCTCAAACAAAGGATTATTCTTTTCAGAACAAAGCTTCCAGGGGCAGCATTCATTTACGTGGATATGTATTCAGCTAAATACTCACTGATTAACAATGCTAGAATCCATGGTGAGCAGCAAATTCGTTTCTACATTAATTGGATTGGTCCTGATCTGATCTTCTGAACTAAAAGAGCCCAGAATTCCATGTCCTGAAGTTGCTGTTTTTTCTTGTACTAGGTTTCGAGGATCCCGCTATATTCTGCTGTGGCAGTTATTATGGTTATCCTATAATCTATGTTCCTTGTGGGGTGATCGTTAAAGTGAATGGAACTGTCCTGGGAAGACCGTGTCATAATCCGTCGAGGCATGTTAGCTGGGACGGCATACATTACACTCAAGCAGCTAACTCATTGGTTGCGAAGACAGTCCTGGATGGCTCTCTCTCTGACCCGAAAGTTTCGGTTCTCCAAGCTTGTCAGAGTTCTCCATAGTAGAAATCAAGAACTGAAATAAACAGCTTTATCTATGGGATAGAATGGCTACTGAGAAGAAGAATGATGTTGATTGGAGACGATAATATTTGTCCATGAACTTGTCTTAAGGTTTAGGGATGAAACATTCAGCTTAATATTTTATGTTTAGTTTTCTTCTCTTCCATAATGTCAGTCAGGTCAACAAGTAAGGATTATACAACTAAATTTAAGAAAATGAAGGAAAACTAACATGAAAATTTCCCAAAATCAAGAACCATGCATCCATCGATCCCTAGCTGGGCTAGCTTTCAAGCAAATGCATTAATTTGAGGCATCATTGATGTCACCATGGAAAGAATCAAAATATACTCCTTAATAAAGATCAATCTGCTTCTGACTTTGCCACTGCCACATACAAAGAGAGTAACGCCAAATCCTGAAACCAACCACTAAAGAAATCTACTGTAATGGGCAAACAATAAAATTACTACTACTCCTCAGATCAGATCAACATTTTGGATAGCGAAAATCCCCAAAAATCTAACAGCTGGCGTCAGATGTCCGTTACTGCATCTCTGTGTGTGGGGAGTGGCTCTGTAGTATTCTGTAACCGTAAGTGCTTAGAACTTAGGAGGAGGAGGAGGAGGAGGGGAGTGGCCTCTTGCTGTTTTGAGGTGGATGTATTATTCGATGAACTTGTAGGGATGATCATAGGCTAAACTTGTTGGCAATCGCCGTAGTCCAGGCTCTGTCTTTGCTGTTATATGCATAAGTGCTGGTAGAGGCCAACAAAACAAATCCTTCTATCTTCTTGTTTCCGTTTAAACTCGGATTTTGAGCATGTAAAATTGGTTGTACAAGGAGAGAACCAGTGCCCTTAGGAAGCATCTCCCATAATTCTGTACCTGGAAAAAAAAAAGCATTTGCAATGCAAACAAGTTTAGAGTATGACAAGAAGGATGCCAGACTCTTTAAAGATCTCAAATTTTGGGAGCTTGTAGGTGCAAATGACATTTACATTTTGTCGAAAAAGTTTCCTAAAACAATGTAAAAGTTTCTCCTTCTAAAGAACCATTAATGCCAAATGCAACACATTAACTACACTTCTACAAAACATTCTGTACCTAAGAATTACCAACAATTTTTCAAAGCTTTTACATTAGACAGTTTCTTCACAACAAGAAGGATACTGTTTGTTTCTTGTCCCAAAAAAAAAAGGTGGTAAGTCCTAAGTTTAGTGACCTCTTGTAATCTTGTACAAGCAATAGTGTTGTGTTTCACCGCAAGATGCCATTTCCACATTTAAAAAGAAAAACATAAAAAATTTACTCAGGGAAGAAAGGAATGGACAACCATGAGACAAGCTTACTGGTGTATATTAGCCAGTAGGGAGAGATTCTTAGGAAGGCAATCTCAAAAACAAAATTGTAAGTTACAACAGAAATACACTTTCATGAAATATACCATACCATGTGGTAAATCTAAAAATCTATAATCAAAATAAAAACATTCTTAATATAGAAAAGAACAGACAAAGAAAGTCAACTCTTTGACAACAGTTACTTGAAAAGCAGCATAATACCTTCAGCCTGAGGGAAATACAATTGCTCCTTCAGACTAAGAAGTCCACTACTTTCAATTTTCTTCACAAACCAATCACGTAGTTGATCATTTGACCTATCTTTAGGACTGTTCCAATAGCCACGCACACAAAGTGTATCGCGAATGAAGATGAGCTATAATATGAAAATTCAGCACAGTTAATGACAGAGTAAAAAACCAAAAACACACTAAAAGAACAAAAAACACTTTGATGCATGTTGTTTTACAGCCCTCAACTGTCCATCTGTTTATTTAACACAACTCATATTATTCTCTCTTTATCCACAAATATGGTTAAGCTTGCCACATACCACTGATACAGTGTTGGTATTACGCAGTAGAACGTATGTCCCCCAAGCCAAATCTTCCTTCAGAATATCTGAAATGTCTTGTGACATGAAAAAAATTTGATCTGAACCTTCAGGAATAATTTTTTCATTCCTTGTCGCGGCACCCTGTATTCCCAAGAAGCAAAGATTTGTCTGTTTCAGCTCACACCTTTCCTTGTAATGTAAAACTCAAAATTTTCCTCACACTGATAATAGCCCATTACACATTTTAAGACAATGCCACAATGAACTGTGCCAAAAGATTGAAACAAAGGCTTCTGCAGGTACAGTTATGGTGATGCTGGAGCTTCTAATGGTTTAGAGAGTCAAAATTCAAAACATATTCATTCTTAAATTTCTAGAACGAATACCAAAATCGCAAGGACACCCTACATACAATAAAAATGATAGAGGTACATGTAAAGCACCAATACACAGCCACTTTTTTACTATGATTAATATTTGTCCCTTATCCTTCAAGAAGATCAGAGTACAGACTACAGATACTCAAATTTGAAAAGATTATCAACCTTAAGAAACTTCCCAAGATAGGGAACGAAAATGGAAAATGCAGCCAATGAAAGCCCCAACACCTCTGTTCTCTGCACATGCCATGATACCGACCAAAGTTGTGCTTAGAAGAATTAAAGTATACTGCACTGCTTAAAGAAAAAAGAAAAAAAACGGAAATCAATTGATTCCCAGTTTGTGAATTCAAGAAAAGAAGGAACCTACAAGCTGAGCTGGGGTAATAGCAGAAGAATCTGAACCAACAAAGTGATTTACCAACAAAAGTGATCCAAATGCATAACCAATCCATCTGGGTAAGTATGATTCATCTAATCCAGGGATCCCTTAAAGAAATCAAACGAACAAAACCCAACAAAATTTCAAGAAGATACATAAGGGCACATAGATAAGCAGGCCAGAATACACTGATGAAAATTACCAAAAGTGAATCGAAGAACAGAGAGGTTGAGTTGCTGTTGGGTTGTGGAAGTGTCTTGAGGAGAAGAATTATCCGAGCCAGTGCAAGATATTTTTGTTGATAATGTCCCTTTTCTAGCAGTAACTATAGTTGACTGGTAAAATTTGCAGCTAGTTCTTGGCAAGAATCTTTGCGGCACTGATGCAAACACCTGAAGTGCAAGACTCCTCATCATTGAACTTCTATCCCCAACGTAGCTATCCTCGAATTTACTAGAACATGTGCACCTGAAGTAAGAATCTCCTTTGGCAATGCTACAAACAAAACAACATAATGATATCGTATTCTAGTTTTCCTTCTTTTTTTTTTTTTTTTTTTAAATTTTGCTGTTATGTTGGTTCAATTTATGTTTTAATTTTTTAATTTTAATATTTTACATTTATTATTTTATCAAATAGGTGGGTGTAATTTATTTTTATATAGAATTGTTTCTTCTCTTCCACACTGTCTTCAAATTTCAATAACTTGGCTGAAAAATGAACATCAAATTAGGTGGAAGCGGTAGCCCAGAAAAAGACTAGATCTTGATGCAGACGAATGTGGCGGTTCGGTAGAGCAGAAAACGATAATGAAATTCCACCATTATCATAAAATGATTGACAAATGAGCACAACTGGTATTTGAAAACGCAACATTTACATTCCCATCTCCACCAAACTGGTGATTGATACTTGTACTGGACTGACTAACTAGATATGCAGCCACACCCTATATTCTTCTTCTTCTCCCCCCCCCCCCCCCCCCCCCCCCCCCCCTCAGTCTCAGAAACGACGACCAACCCTCTTCAATGAGGACAAAACAAAGAGAAAAAATGGTATCAAACACTTTACATCAAGCAAGAAAAGCCAAAGTCATCACCAAGAAATGCTCATAAGAAAACTGTGATTTCTGAGTTTGTAACAGTGTGGGAGTTGTTGTCAAGAAGAGCTTCCAGCGACCTTGATCCCCGGTTCCTTACTCTTCCTGCTTCTTTCAATAACTCGGACAATCTTCGTTTCTCTTCATCTACATCTGGATTTGCTGTCCCAAGCCTCTCCTCTCTCAGCCCGACTAAATATTCCAATATTTCAATTGCATCAGTAGTCCTGCATAAACAAGTTGTCAGATTAACATGACTTTTAGCAACTTAAGACAAACAAATGCTTTTAAAATACAAATGAAATCGAAGCAGGAAAAGGATGTAATGATCAAAAGTACCTTCCCATGGCATCATATGTACCAGCAAGATTGCTGTAAACCCCCAAGGTGTCAGCATGATAAGGCCCGCATCCTGTTTCCAAGATGTCTCTTGCTTCTTCAAATAAATCTGCAGCTTCATTTATGGCATAGAGTTGTACGCAAGAAAGTCCCATTTGGTTCAGAGCCATGCCAAAAAGGGCATTTCTTTTCTCTCCAAACTCCCGGAATTTTGAAATTGCACTCTTTAATGAGTTGTAAGAATCAGAGTAATTCCCAAGGATGTAAAACAAGACCCCAATCTGAGCCTCAATCCCTGCAATTGTGCTCTTTTGGCCGGGTGAATTTCCATATACTTTGATGGCCTTCTGGAGTAACTTGAGTGCCTGATCAGGCTCATTTAAGGACTCATAAATTGCAGAAACATCAACCAGCCCGCTAGCAATTTCTTCAGGGGTACAACCAGGGACCGGTTTACTATAAATACGAAGAGCATTTTCACAATGGGATCTGCATTCGCTGAATTTTCCTATCTTGTTGTGAAGATCAGCCAAACGGACATAGACAGAAGCAGCTGACGGATGGTTTTCTCCTTTGGTTGACTTGAACACTGTGAGAGCTTTCTGATAGGCAAAAACGGCCTCATCATACCGTGACAATGACAAATATGCATCCCCAATGTTGCAGTCCACAGCAGCCACGTCTGCGTCCTGACCATTGGCAGCCATGGCCATGCTTGCTAAAACGTAATGCTCAAGAGCAGTTTCATGATCTCCCTTTGAGTCGCAAATAAGACCCAAGAGTCTCCTATCGGCTGCTTCTTCGGGAGAAGCAGGCGACATGTTGTCCCTGTGAATCTCGAGGGCCATTTTACAAAGCTTCTCAGCCTCATCAAATTGCATGGCCTGAACATGGGCTTCAGCAACATACCTGCAAGTCTCACCAAATCGAGGATCTTTTTCCCCAAGAACTTGTCTCTGAATCTCCAAACCAGCCGTATAGAAAAGAATTGAATTCTCAATCTGACCTGTCATTGCATATGTATCTCCAAGTTGCATGCATCCAGCAAATTTAGCCAATGAATGGTTTTGGCCTAAATCCATCACTGGTATTTCAATGGACTTCTCAAGAAGATGAATTGCATCGTCATACCGGCCTATTCTGCAGTATAATGCTGCAACAACATGTAAGCACATCACAAATTCCAAATTAGGCTTCTCATTTGCAGATATCTCAAATAAGTTCAAAGCTCGAAGGGCTAATTCAAGAGCTTTTTGAAAGTTATCCCCTGACGTGACCAAATCCCTGGCCTGTTTGAGTATATATGGTGCAAGGTATGCTGCCTCAGAAGCATCCTCTGCTGCATTCTGGACTTTAACCCCTGCTAAAGGAGAGTTCCTTTCAATCTTAGCAGAGGACACCCCATTCAGCGTCTTAAAACTCTTGGCAGCACGAGGAATGCCATTGAATGATTTGCCCTTTAAACCTGATTTTGTAGATGCATCAGACTCAGACATGGAACGAGAATTCTTTTTCGTTTTCCCAGAAGCAAAGGGCTTCTCACTTGAATTGAGGATCCGATTGGTTTTCCCCAACTTGTCATCTTTGAATCCATTGTCTACCTCAGAACCACTATCCCTGATTTCTTTTCTCTCCATAACCACCTCCTTCTTTATCTCCACATCCCCATAATCTCCTGCAGCAAGATACCTCAATTCCGAATCAATTCTTGATTCCTCACCGTATGACAAATAGCTGACCCTGGAAGGTGAATGATCAGAGCTCTGCATGTCACAGACATTGTTGTACAATTGCTCAATAGAGGTGTCCACAGCCCCTTCAATGGCTAGATCAATGGAGTCAGTATCAGGGCTGTGAGTACTCAATGGACTCCTGGGAGATGTCTCGGAAAAAATTTCTTTGTGAGGCACATAATGCACTCCCTTCAATTCTCTTCCATTTACTTGCTCCATCACAGATTGATTCATCCCAAAAAAACACAAGGAAATTCAATATTCCCTAGCGGTTCTACAAAATCAAAGCAGAGGAGTTATCATTTGACCACTAATTCATTTCATTTCCAAAATTAAATAGTTCATCATTCCAAACAATTATCAGCCCAGGTCCTACATATATCCCTACCAAACTACCTTTCTCTCCGCTGCTACTTTATAGTACTCATGTAAAAAGCAAACAGGGTCATAAAGAGAAAGAAAAAAAAAAAAAAAAGTTCCAACTTTTTACTGAAGAACAGATATTTTCCTGTACCATTGCTCTTTCTTTAGGTACTTTATCGTGGATTCTACAACTTTTTCCAAAAGGGTATCCCATCAATGGTCAACAACGGCGTATACTTTCAAAGAAAGTACAGAATCAAAAGCACGGACCACCCATATTCAACTAATGAATAGCAAAAATCATAAGCAAATGAACAAATGATAATAAACGGAAGAGAGAAATGTAAACAGGAAAGAATGAGCACCTTTTGATGAACCCACCAACTATTTTTCCAATATTTCTTCTCCTCAAACAAACACCAGCGGAACACGATGTCTCCTTTTGAGGGTTTCTTCAATCTGATAAATGTGTATATATACAAGTCGATATTGGGAAGAGATTGAAGAGGGTGGGTGGATAAAGGAAGAAGCAGGGGACAGAATTCAGATTAAAGAATCATCCAATATAGAATTTTCAACTCTTTTATTTGTTTCTTTCTTCAAGAAAAAAAAAAAAAAAAAAAAAAAGTGGGTGTGGGGGGGGGGTGTTGTGAAATGAGAATCAATGATCGGGAAACCCAGAAAAAAAAAAAAAAAAAAAAAAGAGATGAAGATAAGATTTAAATACAGAGGAAAAATGGTATAAATATGGGGATGAATGGCGGGGTGGGGTTGAAGAGAGGTTGGAATGTTGAAGCATGAAGGGGACCTGTCATCTGCCACCAATATCACCACCACCGGTTACCATACCCGCCGAAAATTCTTCTGTATTTTTGGGCTTTTTAAATTCTTCAAATTATTATTTTTTAAAATTGTTTTTGTGTATTTTATTATTTATGTGTAGTTTTTCGCTGTGAGTTCCCATGCTATGGCGGGGTTAACGGCTTTTCAACGCTAACGTATTCCAGTGACAACCCGGTGATGAAAAGAGGGACAGGAGGGTGCCACGTAGGAAAGAGTGAAAACGTGGCGAGATTCTATTGGGGGTAATCTTTTTAAAACCGCTTTCTGCAGTTGATATATCTTGTGTCAGTGGGTCGAGAAATGGTTCCGACCTTTTTATACGGGAAACTACAATGATTAGGACGGGTAGGGCGGGGCGGGTCAGGGTTCGCCCCACAGAATAGAATGAGCTGTAGAGGGTCAGCTTTTGGACTTTGGGACCAATGGCCACCCTCCCACAACTCCAACGAGGCTCTAAATTTAAATCGTCTTCATAGGCTCCATCCCACTATTTAACCGCAATAACTCCTCGGATAATCTAAAGTAGCCCGTAATAGGATCCGAATTCAGAATAATGAAAAGAATATTTTTTCGGGTACAGACGATGAAATTCTTTTACTGAATTATAAATATAATTTAAATTACGTAACAAATAAAGTACTAAAATGTGGGACTTTTATTTTGAAAAGATAAATTTGATCTTCTTTGGGCGTTAATGAAGGCAATTTGCTGAGAATGAAAAAGGAGCGGAAGCTTTTTCCACATTGCAAGTAAAAATCGTGGTTTCTTCATATATAAGGTATATCAAGAATTTGATATATGCATAAGTCAGGCTTGCCGTTTAAATCATCTTTTTATCCCTTTTTTATTATTTTAATATAATCCACAAAATTATTTTTTGAATTATATTTAATAAAAAATAAAAAATAATAATAACGATTTGACCAAATTTAATTAATTTAACTGTTAGTCAAATTCAAAAATTTGTAAACTTTTAGACCTAATTGAAAAAAATAATAAAACTTGTTGGGTACAAAAATTTTGATTTGCTTAATGGACAAACTAATCAAAATTTGTAAATTATTATTATTTTTTAAAAAATAACTAAATATGATATATTTATGAATTTTTTAACACTGAAATTTAGATGTTTCGAATTTAAAATTTATTAATTTTAAATGATAAGTATATTATTAAATTACAACCCTCTTATCGATATATTTATGATTATAGCGAAGTAATTTTTTCGAACATATTTTAAAAATATATAAAAAGAGACCACTCCTAGTACAAATAACAAAAAAAAAAAAACATTTAATCCTTTTATCTAAACTGTAGTAAAATAAATTTCTATATATAATTTTTTTTACGGAAAATACAATAAATAGTAGGTGGAATTATTGTTATAATTCTGGATATATTTAAATATTAGGTGGTGGATTGATGTTGAGCAGGTACATGATGGTAAATTCCTTTGCACTAAATGACGACATCTATGGCGTTTGATTCTGTTTAATTCAACTGCAAGTAACACGTTCTAAACGTCACGTATACTGAAATATATATTATCTGCGTCACGAGAAACCGGCCGGCATTCAGATTCCACCGCTGCACCGCCGGCCGGTTGTCTGCGACCCGATTTAGCCAGCCCAGCCCTACAATCGGAATGCCGGGATACACAAGTAAACAATCGTCCGCAATCCACAGCCAAAGAATGAATATCGGATAGGAATATGGCCACGTAATTAATTAGGCAAATAACTGAACTGAATTTAGAAAGAATGACATTTTGAAAGTTTTAAATTTCATATTTATGGCAAAATTAATTTTGCAATGAAATTGCTTAACTACTTCAAGAACAAGAAGTTCGTTGAGTTCTTGTGATCATTAGCTTGCATCTTGTGTATTTGGGAGTTTTTGGACCTTAGCCTATCATGAAAAATGTCTCTATTCTTGTTAGTTATTGGCCATAAAAATAACATGTCAATATATAAGGGTGAATTCTAAAATTTATCATGAATTTTACTTTTCAAGAAGTGAAACTTAGCAGTTAGGTAATAATATGAGGGCGAAAGATAGACATTACAGGAGACGAAAAATAAAAATTAAGAGACGATGTTTAAAAAAATGAAAGACTTTTTAAAAAAAATTGGGACGTTTAATAACAAAAAAAAGGACACGATATAACACTACCATTTTAAAATCAGATTAAAAATCACATATTTTAGTATTTTGACATATTTAATTTCATCATGATAATTAGATCGATTAAAACATACATCAACTCTTTACTTTTTAAGGTATTTTTATCAGTTCATGCAAATTCTTTCCCAACTCCTCATTCTTTTCTCCCTATCATTTTCGGTCTAATTTTCTATCACCACCTCCCGAAAATCAAATTTCAATATAATATAATAATCTATTTTAAATCCCCTCATTTTTTATATATAATGCAAATCGAGCAAAGGATAAAACATTAGAACCTTCACTATCAAACAAGATCCGGAATTAAAAAGATTGATATGCATTATTCGGTTTGCTATTACTCATACAACAATTTGGTATACCCGAAAAAGGTGCCAAATTTATTAAGATAATCTGAAATATTAGAAGAATGCAGAAGATGGTGGAGAGTAAGTAAAGGTTTAGGGTATGAAATAAAATTAGTGGCATCCCCATTCATAATATAATATAATTAATAAATTGTTTTGAAACCAACAGCAGTATATTCTCAAGGTACAACCACCTGCTGCTGCAGCTGGGGTTCTTACTGACTCCTAACCCTAATTAATGGAACCCATTCACCTACACTACCCTCTGCTTTGCATGCATGCATGCTTCACCATCCCAGATTGCCCAGTGATCCAATCCACCCTCCATCCAAAGAAATTTATTTTTTCTTCTCTCTAATCCCATTTTAAAAAATGTTACAAAATTAATCTAATTTGTTTGGCATTTTTTTTTTTTTGTAAGAATAGTTTTTATAGTATGATTTAGTATTAAATTTTGATATATACATTTGTTAGTCGACAAATTTAGTTCTAAATTTTATTATTCACGACACATTTAGTCCTAATAATATATATATATATATATTTTTTTAACATATTTGAAGGTTGAATTACAATTTTGTCAAATGGACTAACATATCATCGTGAGTCCTAAGTATGCAGATTATATTATATTTCACTAAGAGTATACTCTATAATATTTTCATGTTATAATTGATGTGATCTCCAATTACAATTAATATATCTCATACTTTGAAAATTTGTGTATTCTCATATGATATTTAATGTATTCGCGTGTGCTTGAAAACTGGTATATTTTCATGTAATATTTGATGTATTCTCATATTATAATTATATATTTTTCAATTATATTTGATATATTTTTACCAGTAGATATAAGAACTGTCCCAAATATATTTTTTATCGAGCAAAATTGCTACTAAAACTATTATGAATAACAAAATTTAGGTCTAAATTTTTCGACTATCAAAATTTTAAAACTAAATTTTAACACTAAGTGATGGATTATTCTTGTAATTTTTTTTTTTTTTTGAAAAAAGGGCTAATGTAACCACTCATACTTGTATAATAGAACAGGTCTCTTCAGCGACTCAAATTAAAGATGTTTATTTCATGAGGTCAAACTATAAAGTTTCAATATTAATTTTACGTATATTTTTTTCATCTTAATTTTCCGTCGGATTCATATTCTCAACATATAAAATAAAGGGACTTTTGTTATGTATGAATATTTATATTCGATTTGAATGGTGGTGAGGTCCTCTGCCATCTATAATTTAGTTAATCATTAATGTGTACCAGATTAATTAAAATCTATCATCGTTAATAATGAGAACAGAATTATTTGCGGCCGCCAACCAAAAGCATCAATTAAACTAATATAAAAGGTTAAATTATTATATAATAAAATATGTTTAAAAACTTGGCAACAAATCGAATATAATGTCGGATTAGTCAAGAGGTCCGAACCCGCTCTGATACCATATTAAACTTTATTGATCCAATATGAACGTCCAATCCAAAAATTAATTGATAATAAATAAAAATATCATTAGATTATTTATATTATATTTAAATATTATAAATTTTCGATGTGAGATTGAATCATTTTTAACACCCTCCTTGACATATAAAATCGGGCCATTCTTAACCGTCTGAATGAGGAAGCCATTGATACTTGAAGAGGAACATAGGTCATATATGAAAATGATGTCTGAAATCTAAAGTATATGTACATTTGAACGTTGTTTTGTCTGATACATATGGAGTCAACTTAGTTGATGATGATGAGCAACTCCTACGTTATATGCAACCTTTTTCTCCTGTGGCTCACTTCGATTGCTTCGGCATCTCCCATTTTTCATAAAGCTTTCTCACTATTTTCTTTTTTGACTTCTTTTCTCAGCCTATTTGTGTAGGGTAGAGTTTTAAATACCCTCATTTTTTTTATTATTTATTTTTCTTGAATTACTTATTTTTCATCCTATGAATTATCAAAATGTGATGGTGGTAAATTAAATTACTACTCCATCAAATAGAGTTTTCGATTGTGTTATTTATTTACATTTGTTACCTAATATCTAAATTGATTATATCGAGTACGAGTTTAATACGACAATAAAATTGTATTAACCCTCCTATTTTACGAGACTTAAATATGGGGTTAAATAAAACAATGAGATTATATTGATCTTCACTTGTAGGAGACTATATTTTGGAAACATGAGAATGTTAGGATTAATAATTAAGAATAAGAAATTGAGAAGTAATTAAGAAGAAGTTAATATAGAAGTTGAATGAGAAGAAGATAAAAGTTGAAAAGAAAAGAATGTGTGAGTTAGTTTGTTCAAAAGAGAGAACATAGAGGATTTAGAACAAGTGATTTCATTCTATATTTTCTATAATATCATCAAATCTTAGAAGATATTACATATATAGACACCTCATATATTAATTTTTTAAAATTACAAACTAGTCCTAATTCTACTAAGGGCATGACAGAGAAGTGAGTAACAATTCTTAGATAGTATTTGGGCTTTGTTAGAATAGGGTCCATATGGTCATAATAAAGAGAATTAAACGGATTGATCCGTAATTAAATTAAGCTCTAAGAATATGGGTACCACAACAAAGAGAAAGCCCACAAGTTGTAGGCTTGACAAATGGTGAGAAAGTGACATACAAATATGTACAGGTTATGATATGAATTCATAAGAGCACTTATGGTAATTAAAAAAAAAAAAGGTCTCCATATCAGTTATTTGGGACTATGGGTGCATGTGATGGAGCATAATTAAATTTTATCTTCAGCTCTTTTTTGACCATGCATATTTAGGTTTGAAAGAATCCTATGCCTCCTTTCTCATCGATTATTTTATTCTTCTTTCCCTACTTTCCATTGGATACTAAGGAGATTTTCGAAACGCAGATGGATGGAGATCATGGATGCAGCTGCAACATATATATAATTATTAGTGACTGATGCTCGATTGTGATTTTAAATCGATCATAAAATAACATTTTAAAGAAATTTTAATAGTAGAATTGAATCGATTTTGATATTTAAAAACAAACGAGAAGAAAAAGACATGAGTGGAGTGGAATGGAGTGGGGTGGGTTGGGGGGGGTGGGTGTTTGGGGGAGAAGCGAATCAATGAAATGAAAATGTTGTTACTTTTTGGCATGGTACTGTTAGATGCAAAAGTATTAGGGGAATATGTTCCCACTTTTCTCACTTTGCCTTGGTCAAAAAGAGAGAAACCCTGTTTTGTTCTTGCTGGTTAATTTTTTTTTTTTTTTTTCCCCTACAAACTCAAAAACGATTTGATCTCAGAAAGAGGCCTCCGGGACAGGCATCTTGGTTTTTTTTTTAATCTCTGGAGGGCTGTTTTGATATCAATGAGGCAAAGTGTATTTGTCTTCATCGGAATTAAAATTATTATTAAAATACAATGTTAACAATACTTGTCTCTCCTACAAAATGTAATTGCTTTAATTTATACATTAAGCATATTTCTTTATATATAAAAATTATCATTCTCTAATATGAGGTTGTTAAGTTGGTTCTCGAATTAACCTCAAAAAAATAAAAATATTACTTGCTAAGACTAATTCATTTCCAAATTATAATCTTGCTTGAATTTTAAAGTTTTAAAACCAACTTTGACATAGACGTTCTGCACTTCAACACTTATCAATGTCCACTTGGGGTGATTTGTAACTCAAGTATGTAAGTGGTGACCATAGTCTCCCTGTTTGACATCCATTTGCATGGGACACCAAGAAAAGAGGGAACCTCGTAAGAGGAAATGTGTGAAAACGTCAGACGTAACTTAGGTACAACACTGTCCAAATAATGAGATTCGAATTTGAATCCCTTAAAATACAGTGATTTCCTTAACACACACACCCACACACACACACACACACACACACACATTCTTGGCTTCTTCATTCATTATATGATCCTACTAAATTATTGTTTCAAATCCAGAAACTTTATTCATGATACCTTTTGTCTGCATGAGGCAAGTTGCGGGCATCTTCAGTCCCATCAAAGAAAAAAAAAAAATTACTTAGATAATATCTCATTTTTTAAAGAAAAATATTAGCAGGGAATCATGAATCTCGTCATAATATCATGTGGGCTGGTTTCGATTTCAATGGATGCCCATGCATCTTGCTCAAACAGTGTTCATTCAAAGTGGCACCCATGACAATAACATGCACAAATTCCGGGCCTGATTGGATACTAATTTACCCAGCTGGGCGCAAAAGCAATTCATGTTCATCAAAAGCTATTTAAAGCCCAAATTATGGTATTCTTATGGACATAGAAGATTATTCTGCAGCATGGAGCTTAATAAGGGCCCATCATCATCCTGAAAACATTGGATCAGAACGAATGTTTTCCTGGCTGCATGAATGGAGCTGTAACAAGAACAGCAAGAAGATGAATTATATATAGCTTATCTAATCACAATTATCCGCCATGAATATCCTGGGAAGCAAAATGGTTGATGGATGGGTCTAGACTCTCTAGCGTTTTAGAGGGGAAGGGAAGGGAAGCATAAATTGGTCCAGTCTATGTGTCGACACACTCAGATAGGAATGTCCCGTTGACCATCCAATTCCAGGTATCTTCTTATCTTAATTATGTCCGACAGAATCTTCTTTTCAATTTATATATTAATCTATTATTTTCAAACTTAAGAAATGGTGCTATAAATACCTTACGACTTCCCCCATTTTTCTTCCTCAAGACTACTCTTTTCCTCTCTTCTTCCCAAATACAACGTAGTAAAATCTGTCACCTTCCTCCCATACAAACGATCATGGATTCTGAGACTCATAGGTTCGTACATAAGAAAAAGTTCAATTTTTTTTTTTTACTAAAAAAAAGGACAACGTTAAAATTATTTAGGTGCAATTGCAGGAACAAATGTGGGGCGTGCTATAGACAGTTCAACAAGATGGAGCATCTGGTGGAGCACATGAGGACTTCGTATCACTCAGTTCACGAACCAATGTGTGGGATCTGCAAGAAACATTGTCGTTCTTTTGAGTCCCTCAGAGAACACCTTATAGGTTCATTCATTTTTTTCATTCAATTCTCACCACACTAATTAGTTTGCATGTATTCTCTTGGGGGATTCAACCCTTTAAAATGTTCCTTTCATAGCCAAGTTCTTGAAGAAAAAATCATACTATGAAGAGCTAGTCCTGTCGAAATTTTGACTCGTTCAAAGGACGAACAGACCGATCCCAGTTCAGTAGATTCACTACTGCATCTGCATGCATTCGACTTTTGCTTCTTTTTTTTTTCTTTTTTTTTTTTTTTTTGGTTTCTAAAATTCTTCTGTTTCATAAACTTTGATGAAATTGCAACCCTTGATTATCATCAGGGCCACTTCCGAAAGCTGAATGCGAGAGGATATTCAAGGACCGGGGATGTGACCTCTGCTTGACAATCCTCAACAGCCGCAATGCGCGCTGGTCTCACAGGGAAACTTGCCAACTCTCCCGTACTACTAACAATGTCTGCATCCACATCTTCATGATTATTCTATATTCCACTGTTCTTTTTAGGATGAAAAAGAACAAAATGGCTACGAGAATTTGTCAACAATATACCTTTGTTTTTTTTTGGTATTAGGGTATCCTGTATCGTATGGCTAACCTGGGGATGCATGATGAGATGAGGATCGATAACACTAGAGCAAAAGTGGTGGCAATGGCTTGCAAAATGGTTGGTGGCGGCAGTGACGGCACACTTGACCTTTGTGCTAGGGTTTGCCTCATCGACGAGTCTGAAAGGATAATCTTCCATGCTTACGTTAAACCCCAACTTCCCGTTACCAATTACAGGTGAATCTCACCTTCACCAATGAATTATTTATACTATAATCATTTCAGTCTGTGTTTATAATGGAAACTTTGGTACAGGTATGAAATTACTGGGATACGTCCGGAGTTTTTGAGGGATGCAATGCCGCTGAAACAAGTTCAGAGAAAAATCCAGGATTACTTATGCAACGGGGAACCAATATGGCAGATCCGATCTCGGGGAGGAAAAGCTCGGATCCTGGTGGGCCATGGTCTAGATCATGATCTTAAGTGCTTGGAAATGGAGTATCCAGCGATCTTGATGAGGCAAGTTCATAACAACTAATCAAATATTCCAGCAATTAATCTTGGAATTACTCCAAGAAATACAGACTAAACTTGGCATGCTACTAAATTCTCTGCAGGGATACTACAAAATATCCACCATTGATGAGGACAAGCAAGCTGAGCAACTCCCTCAAATATTTGACTAAAGCGTACCTGGGGTATGTTGTTACCTTGATCGTCGTCCCAAAATTAGGGTTCTAACTGATAGATGATGATGCTTTTAGTATTACAAAATAACAGTCGATGATGATCATATGCATCATCTTGCTGCAGGTACGACATTCAAACTGGGATCCAAGATCCATACGAAGACTGCGTTGCTACAATGAGGCTTTACATGAGAATGAGGTCACAGTACCACAGCCCGGAGGACTACCCGCTGGCGACCGACCCGCACAATCGGAACAACTTTGCGGCGTGGCGACAAAGTGAACTGGAGAGGATGAGTCCTGAGAAATTGTTAGAGATTTCAAGGTCTGACTACTATTGCTGGTGCTTGGATTCAACCTCAAATACTAATTATTGATAATGTTTTAAGCAGCCAGTCAAATCCAATCCAACAACGTTAGAAATGTTATTCTACAAGTAATTAATCATTGAGTTAATATTAATTTCCTCAGCATAAGATCTGGCTGAGGGAATGAAGGTCTTAGTTATTACATTATTAATGTAAGATGCAGCGTCGTTTGGAGAGCACCAATTCATTGAATAATGATATATTACCCCTACTTGTATATTGCAGTTGTCGTTTTCGATCATTCTGACGGACAATAAGTAGATAATTCAACGCCGGAAAATACACTCCCGGCCATAAAACGTCGTTTTCGAATTCGGTTTTTCAGAGTTTTCTTTTTCAACGCCGGAGTATAGCAGTAAATGGGGCGCTCGAGTCAATCAAAATAAAAAAAAAACATATCATTGGCAGATAAAAATGGCATCTTGAGAGAAAATAAAGATAATTTATACCATCACACATCACTGGGAGTACATATTAACTTCACTCTAAGTTCATCATTATTCGTGCAAATCAACCACAAGGATCAGAGCATTATAATTATGCAAATTGAAGTGAAACCTTATTTTATTGCATAACACAACACTGCTTGTAAATCCCAAAGACACAAAATAGCAGTCAAGCACATGGAATTCTTCTACTTTAATCCCGGATAATATAAAGAAAGGAATCGCTACAGCTGGAGGAGTTGACTTTGTGTTCAGGGAATTGGATGGACGACCACCTTCCCTGTAGCTCGGCGAGATCCCAGAAAGGTAAATGCTTCAATGGTTTTAGAGAACGGAAATGGGCTCTGAGGATCAAGAACTGGTTTCACCTTTCCAGCTTCAAAGTAAGGATTCAGTTTCTTCAGGACAGACCCGGTTGAAGTGACGACGAAGTGGAAAGCAGGAGGAGGCGCGTCCCCAATAATTGACACCACCTTCCCACCTTCTTTTATCAACTTTACACCCTTATGAGATTCACCTGTTTTGAGAAGAATCAAAATAAAGATCATAGGTTCAATTTCAGTACTACTGGCAAGGATCGATGATTCAATGTTATAGTAGGTAAGTAGGAAACTGGGATCGTACCAGCAGCATCATAAACCACATCAAATTTCTCGGGATGTTCTTCAACATTCTCGTTCTTGTAGTCAATGGTTAAATCAGCACCTAAGCTTTTGAGGAAATCTGCTTTGCCAGCGCTACAAGTGGCCACCACTCTGGATGCACCAAAAACCGTCTTTGCTAGCTGTGACAGATGAAATTACATTACTCCCTAGTTATGACCATGAGGGAATTCTCTGATGTATCATAGTAATGCAGTTTTCAGAAATGCTTTCAGATATATATCAAGAAAAGCCAATTCTGTAAAAATTATAAGTCAAAAGTTGAGACCACAACATGAATATGTAGACAGGATCATAATCAGCCCAGATCAGTGTCTACTGGTTCGTTTTCACCGATAATCAGGGAAATCAGAACAGGGATCTACATATTCATTCAGAAACAGAGTCGGTATATAAACCTGAAAATTAAAGGGCCTTCCAAATCAACCATCTTAACAGAAGGGTTTCTTACCTGAATGACGAGAGTTCCGACGCCGCCAGCACCTCCAAGAACAAGGAGAGATTGGCCAGCAGAAAGACCAGCGGCTTCAAGTCCCTCGTACGCAGTTTCAACGGCAAGAGGAAGACTAGCTGCTTCAACAAAACTCAAATTCTTAGGTTTCAAAGCAAGAACCTTTTCGTCAACCGCAGAGTATTCCCCGAGAGATCCAAATCGGCTTGGTTTCACCAAAGCATTCTCATTTATATCACCATAAACCTCATCTCCCACCTTGAATTCTTTCACGTTGCTTCCCACTTTAACCACCACACCCGCCACATCATATCCCGGAACAATCTACACCAACAAAACTATCACGTTCAATTCATACAAATACAGAAAACTTTCAGGAATCTGCTGATCCGAAAAATAATCAGGGAAACAGAGAGAGAAGGGAGAATGAATTCTTACTGGGAGAGAAGAATCGGAGGCCTTGAACAAACCAAGCATGCGCATCCCATCGATTGGATTTAGGGCAGCAGCTTCAACTTTGATCAAAACTTGGTCATCATTGACATCAGGAACGTCGACTTCGGGTTCGAACTTGAGGACATCTTCGGCCTTGCCGTATTGGCTATAGGCCCAAGCCTTCATCTTGGTAGGAATAGTTGCAGAAGATGCCATGGCTGAAAGAAATGCTTCTACTGTTTCCTGTTCCAGAGGTATCTTGAATGTAGTCGGGAAAGAGAGTGTGATACACACTAATAGTACCAGAGATTGAAGGGTCAATTCATGAATTGTGGATTAAATAGAAACCTCAGAGGAGTTGTCGTTGTGGAAGTTTCTGGTATTTGTTTCTGTTTATAGCTGGTGGGCTGGGTTTAGTGTATGGGCCGGTCTACATGGATGGATGCTTTGTTTGGTTGTTGGGTTCGTGCATTGACTTGAGTTGGCTTTCCGTTTCCCACTCTGGAGACTTCAAAATGGGATTTACTATTTGTATAACAAAATTACTATTTGTATAACAAAAAATGTCTAAATTACCCCCGATATGAAATAATAGATCTTTTTTGGTTAAAAAACGCTGCGCATTGCTGAACTAAAGGGCAAAAAACGTAAATTTGGTATGGAAATGAACAAAAAAAACGCTTAAAGGTCTTGTGGAAATTAGATAAAAACGCTAAAACGTAGCGAAAATGTGTACTGAAAACGCCGAAATGCAGCGTTTATTTAGAGCAAAACGCTAAAGTGAAGCGTTTTTAGTACTTAAAACGCTAAAATATAGCGTTTTATGCAACAAAAAACGCTAAAGTATAACCGAAAAACATATCTCGCTCGTTAAATAGTAGCGTGTGTGACGGTTTTTGTTAAAAAACGGACCGAACTAATATGAACAGACCAAATATTCACAACAAATTACATCATATCATAACCTTTGTACATTCTCTGTACAAAAGGTTCCCTTACAAATATTGACAACAAATTCAAATCGACAATCGAAAGAAGGTTTCGTCGAATCATATCCATCTGTCATTCGTATTGTACAACTTTCGATTGACATTCTTCACGAAATGGTAAGTTTGCTACCCGCTATGTATTTTTGTATTTTGCAGCGTTTATTTTGCCCTAAAACGCCACTTATTAGCGTTTTAATCACCATCAACGCAAATATGTGGCGTTTTGTGTCATTTAAAACGCCATTTATTAGCGTTTTAATCACCATTAACGCTATTATGTGGCGTTAAGTGTCATTTAAAACGCTAATAAGTGGCGTTTTTTGTCAAAAAAATGCCAAATTGTGGCGTTTTATGCCTTTCATTTAAGAAAATTGTTGCGAAATTAGGGTATTTATGTGAAATCCGTAGCGTTTTTAGTTAAATTTTTTGTGAAGTGTAGCGTTTGTTTGTATAGTTATGTGAAATACGTTGCGTTTTTTTAAGATTACATATGTAAAGTGAAGCGTTTTTTATAGTCCTATTGTGTACTTTATAGCGTTTGTAACAATATGGATTTGGATTTCTGACTATACAGGACGATGATTCGAATATGAGTACACATGATGATTACGAGCAAGAACAGGATAATGAGGATGACGAGGGGGGTGAGGAACAGGACATTGGGGCAGATCTAAGTGAATATTTTAGGATAGATAGGGATTTTGCAAGTGTGGAGGATGCATTTACGTTTTGCTATCCTATAGCTAATAGCCTGAAGTTTGTGCTTTCGAAGCAAGGCGGAAGTGGCTCGACGTATTATTTTAGGTGCAGTCGATGGAAAGATCCATTGAAGGAGCCTCTCCCCACCATACGGTTGAACACGAAAAGATGCGGATGTAAATGTCCGTTCAAGTTGACTGTCAAGAAGGTTGTTAATGAGCGTTACAGTGTGCTTGTTACGCCAGGGGTATCGTCCACACATAATCATCCTGGTATGAATATGTTTCGCTATTGAATATGTTATATTATTTTTCCTATAATTAGCAATTTCTTATATTCTTATTACTAATTTTTGTAGGTATAAGGCATCCATATGGGCACAGGCAGTTGAGCGGTTTCTCGAAAGAGGCAAAGGCTGAGGCTAAACGCATGCTTTCTTTCAATGTGAGACCAAAAAGCGTTTGGGAAGCTATTCATCAGCAGTTTCCCGAAGACAATGTACAGATAAGGCAGGTCTACAATTTGAAGGAAGATATGAAGAAAGATGGATTGGATGGTAGGAATATTGGGCAGCAATTTTTGCATTTGGCTCGCGAGAAGAAATATTTTGTTCAGATTATCACTGACGAGGCCACTAATGCGATCACACATGCATTCATCGCTCATCCTACATCAATTCAGATGTTCAACAGGTGGTATTGGGTTGTAGTGGTTGATTCAACCTACAAGACCAACAAGTACAAAATGCCCGTCGTTGAGATGATCGGTATGACTCCCACCAATAAGAACTTCAATATTGCTTTTGCCATTGTTAAGGATGAGACAAAAGAAACATATGATTGGGTAATGAAAAACTTGAGGGAATTGTTGCCTAGTAATGTGGAACCAAGTGTTGTTGTCTCAGATAGGGAGTTGGGTTTGTTGCAGCCTATTAAGGATCACTTTCCATCTTGCAATCACTTGTTATGTCGGTGGCATATTGACCGTGATGTTGCCAGTTGGTTGGAAAAAAATGTTGCTAGGAGGAATGTGGACACGGCCACTGATATATATAGTAATTGGTGGAAGAAAATTATCATGGCTCCCACAGTTGAAAGGTTTAACCTCTTATTAGTCCAATTCAAGGTTACATACTCTATGGTTGAGCCTGCAGTTGTTGATTATTTGGAGGGGACGTGGTTCATTCATAAGGAGAAATTCTGCCGGGCCTGGACGGACACATTTCAACACTTAGGGAATACGGCAACTAACAGGGTTGAGGCTTCCCATGCTGCATTGAAAGATTGGCTTCATTCTTCCACCAATTCTCTCGACACGTTGTTCATGAAGATCGACTCTCATCTCACGCATCTGTTTCCTCACATCGCGTAAGTGCAATAACCGCATTCGATTATTTATTTAATGTCATAATTTTATTATAATTTTATTGTATGTTAAAACAATAACAGTGGGTCGCTCGAGTCTTCTACTGCCACGACACAAACCAGTAGGATGGGGTTTCCATACTGTTACTTGAACAAATACGTTTCGCATCACTGCCTGAATTTGGTAAGCAAACAAGTTGAAAAAAAGGATAGGTTGGCAGGCGAAGTTATCGATAGGTGTGGATGCGTGTGCAAGGTGACGCTTGGGATTCCTTGTGCATGTGATATATACAAGGCACAAGAATCGACCGCATATCAATTGCTCCCATTAGTCCACGAGTTCTGGCAGAGATTGACAATTGTACCCTCCCAAAGGGATTCGAATACTCTGAATGAGGACATCAGGTACATTTTACTTATGTTTGTTAGTGATTTTAAATTTGTTTTATTTTTTGTAATTTTACATTTGGATGCTGATTGAAAATAATGTTTCATCAAGGTTTTTCAATGAGGAAGTCATTCCTGCAGTTAACACAAGTCCGTCATTCTTGGCTCGTCTACTTAATATGGCCTATGTGGAAGAGATGCACGCTGATATGTCTAGTGCAGCTGAGCCATCGGTTGAGGGTACTCATAGGGGAAGGCCGCCGAGTAGACTGCACCATTCAGTTATGCGTGAGTGGAGTGGACGCGAGAGAGCGACACGTGGATCACGTGGTAGGGGTCGGTCAAATTCAAGTGGCAGATCAACTGGGCGCACATCCAACAATACGACGGACTCCTCTAGTGAGTCTCCATTACGTGAAGGTAAATATTGTTAGTGATGTTGCACGAATTTATTTATTTATAAAATTAATGCAATTATGTTCATTCTATTTTATTTAACACTTTAGGATTTGGACAAGATGTACCATGCGTACCAGTGTTTTTCCGGCATTACTGTACTGGATGGTCGGATGTCATTGGAGATGGAAATTGTGGGTTCAGAGTGATTGCTAGTTACCTTTCAGGCGGACAGCACAATTGGAAATTGTCGCGTAGAGCGCTTGTTGGGGAGATCGTTCGTGATCCACAAAGGTATGCAGGTTTGTTTGCAGTTGTGGAGGAGAGACCTGCTGATGGTGATCATTTGGGTGTCGTGCTCCGGCGTTTAAGTTATCAAGGTAGAAGTTGTTCTGAAGCCTACTGGATGGCCACACCCACGGACTTGTTCCCACTTGCAACGCATGCTAATGCCGTGGTACTGCACCTCAGCCGTTCGGAGCCGATGGCAAATTATACCATATTACCCTTGGATGCTGGAGAGGACGAAACCCGCCCTGAGAGACAGATAGCAATTGCTCACGTGGGTGGTAATCATTACGTTCGTGTTGATGTTCTTGATGATTGTCCCCTTCCTCCACTGCACGTTGTTTGGCGCGATCACTGCAACCAAGCGACCGTTGGACGTTGGCCTAATAGTTTCAGAATGCGTTTTAGGCTATGGGTAAATCGTCGTGATGCTTAGCGGCTTCAGTTTACTGTGACTTTTTGTTTACATAATATTTGTAGTTATGAACTAAGTTTGCTATTAAATGCTTGTTTGTATTATATTAACTTAAATTCAAATTCATGACATATAACTAAACAAACACTTTGGAAAAAATGTAATGCATAAAGTACTACTATATAAATGGTTATGATGTCATAAAAAAAATATAGAAATGTAAACAAAATGTCATACATATAAAAATACATATGGGCTCAATCGGCCAGGTCAAATCGCTGCTCAAAATCCGCAATCAGACCAGAATACTCGTCGTGCAGGTCCGGTGCTCGATCTCGCAGCTGATCCATCAAACGGTGCTGCACGCCCAGCACATCGCTAACCCACTACAAAAAATACACACAATTATATCAATTATTGATTTTAAACAATATAATAAAATATATTACAAATTTGAAAAAAAAATACTTACATATTCCGATGACGATCGGCGTGGCTGTGGCTGCTCCGGTAGGGGCCCTATGACGTACGGATGGGATCGGGGTACGAACCACTCCAGATATCCGTCCACGCAGGCACTATATCTGACGTCGTGCCCTGTCTGTGCACGGTGCACAAAATATATAGGCCCGGTAGCCGGATATGCGTCTCACTCGGACTCCGCATATGTCCGTGGGTGGTGCACGACGTACCCACTACCCCCGTATCCCCTGTACGTCCCATCCGTGGCCGGAATGAACGGTCTGGGGATCCACTGCATGTACCTCAACTGACGTGCACACCGGTCTGGCATGTACGGCTCTATATCCTCCCGGTATGCAATGAGTCCGCGGTACTGGGTCCTCGGAGTGCGCGTGACAGCGGCGCGACCGTATGGCATCCATACAACCTATAAAAAAATTTTCCAGTTAAATTTCCTAGTTTTATGAAAACTATATATATTTAATTAATGTAAAATTTTGATTTACGTACATCGTCCGGCGACAAGGCATCCAGGGCCTCGCGGAAAATGGTCAGTCTGTCGTCCTTGTTGCGCGGTGCGTCGATCGTCCACCTGCTGGCCCGCGGCCGATCGTGGTGAGCTGGCAAAGGCCTGGCATTACTCCTAAAAGACGGAAAATGCTCGTAGATCCAGGCCTGTAACAACGTCAAGCAACCCGCAACGCTCGACGTGCCATGACGACTAGCAGCACCTAAGTGTCTATATAGAAACGCTAGCGTCGCCGTGCCCCAAGCATACTCGCCCACCTGAGCCATCCCGCCCCTCAGCTCCAGAACAGGACCTGGCCCGAACTTATTGGAACTCTTGTCTGTAAACAGACAGGTCCCAATAGTAGCCCACAAAAATACGGTAACGTCCGAGTCGGGCCGCGGTCTACGCCTACATAGCTCTATCACCCGCTCGGTCGAGAATGCCCCATTCTCGAATAACTCCTTATCGATGTGCTGATCCGGAGGTATCTCGAGCAAATCTCTAGAATACGCCAATAGGGTGGCAGTATCAGCGGACTGGGTAATCAACCGACCCTCTATCGGTAGACGCATAATCTCCCACACGTCGTGGAGAAGTATCGTCATCTCACCGAAGGGTAGATGGAAGGTATTGGTGTCCGGCTGCCACCTCTCCAAAAAAGCGCAAATCAATGGCGCGTCTATATGCCTAAACAGGATGCTGGGAATATGTCCCAGCCCTGTATGACTAAGCATCTGAGCCCCTAGGGGTGACATACCTCGCACCCAAGTAACTAAGGAGTCGTACATCAAACCCCTATTGTGACACCTAATAGGGGATCTACCCCCCGTCTCACTAAACCTCGATACGACGTGGCCTAAAAAACTAGGAATAACCGTCGCATCGATCGGCCCACCCTCGACTGGTGCAGTGACTAACCAGCTCTTGTCATCCTTCTTCCGCTTTTTAGGAATCGCTATATTTATGAAATATAATATATATAATTATTTAACTAATTAACAAAATAAACAAATAAAACATAATTTTTCAATTACTAATGTTATAAAATAAATGAACCATTCGTAAATATTTAAACAATTTACACAATGAATAAACAAAAAAGACAAATTAATAACATATATATACAAATATAACATATTTTCAATAACTAGACAAACTAGCAAATAAATAAACAAATACATCATAAAGTAAATAACTCAATAAATATTACAATTTATAAAACAATATCACATAATTTAACTAAGTAATCATATTGCCAAATAAATTAACAATTAAATAATAATTTAAATATTTACTTAATTATTAATAGTATTAACAAATATCACATAATTTAACTAAGTAATCATATTACCAAATAAATTAACAATTAAATAATAATTTAAATATTTACTTAATTAATAATAGTATTAACAAATAATACATAATTTACATAATTCACAAATTAGACAAATAGATCAATTAAATAAACGTAATTAATAAATCAATATCGCGTACCTGCAGAGGGCTCCGCCCGCTGCTGCTGCTGCATACCAGACTGCCGCTGATGGCTCGATCTCGGAGGCTCCTCGTGAGCCTCCTCCTCCTCTGACCGATCGTCCTCGTCGCTCGGCGTGGCATCGTCCTCGTCCCTCAGATGGAACGCCGACTCCCCGCTAATCCCTCGACCGCCACCCCTGGATCGGCCACCTCGAGTTCGAGGTCTCACGGCTGCCATCTTCTGCCTTCTGGCAGAAACTGTGGGCCTCTGTCTCTCCTCAACGGTGGAAGGAGGAACGCGCGGTTTAACCTTACCGCCACCCTGAAAAATGTAATTAAAATATATTAATAAACAGACATTTTATATTACATAAATATTTAAAATACATATACAAATTGATTTAATTGCATTTGACCAACGGTCAAACGCTCCAACATAGCGTTTGACTAAAAGTCAAACGCTATAACGCAGCGTTTGACTTCTAGTCAAACGCTACAACCTGGCGTTTGATCGGCGACAAAAAGCAGATCGGGCGCGTTTTCGAACGACGAAACGGCTCCGATCTGCGTTCACACTGACCCAAACGCAGTGGATCCGCGTTCATTCTCCATTCAAACGCAGCATCTAAGCGTTTTAACAACATACAAACGCATCAAATCAGCGTTTTTCCTACAATCACACGCAGCCAAACAGCGTTTCTGACCAAAAAATAGCTAATCTGAACTGTTTTGAACTCATAAAACGCCAAAACAGCATATGCGAAAACAAATCTAAAAAACGATTAAAACACTTTCAATGCTTTCTTACCCGAATAGTAAGACCTTTGCCCGCGCCATGACCTCTCGAAGAATCACCACCACCCGCGTCCATTTCGCTTATTTTGTTTGAATTTGGGAAATATGTTTACTGTTTTGGAAGAATGGAGCGTTTGATATGCACGAATGAAGGAGATGGCAGCGATATTTGGTCCGATTTGCGTTTTGTAACATTCAGCCGCCTATAACGCTCCGCTTTAACGAGCGAAACCCTCCCAAACGCTACAATTTAGCGTTTCTGTTCACGTGTATCGCTACACTTTAGCGTTTATTTCCTACAGTTCCGCAACCTTTTAGCGTTTTATGTTTTCAGTACCGCTGCGTTTTAACGTTTTAGGTGGAGTTCAACGATACGTTTTAACGTTTTTTTGTAACTTTTTCGTTTCCATTTTACGTTTTTGCCCCTTAACTTATACAAATCGCAGCGTTTTTATCCCAAATTTAATCAGAAATTGATCATTTCTTTCATACCAGGGGTATTTTGGACATTTTTTGTTATACAAATAGTAAATTTGTTATACAAATAGCAATTCAGCTTCAAAATTGCCCTACTTTGTCGGGATTGGAACATTAAATACAGGTAATATTTATGGTCAAAGTTGTAGATGAGTATTAAGGTAATTTATATGGTGGTCCTATAGGACCACCATGAATTTTACTCCTACCCCGCTACAGTAGCGCGCTACAGTTCCGCGCGCGCGCTACAGTAACGCGCTACAGTTCCGCGCGCTACAGTAAACGCGCTACAGTACCTTCGTTTCTTTTGTTATTTTTGGCTATTATGATACATATTATGGACGTTTTTGTTGTATGATATGATTTCTTTTATATTTTTGATCTGATATCTAAATTCTGTTGATCTGATGTCTATATAATCATGATTTGATCTACTTTGTTAAGTATATTTTAGTTCTACTGTATGATTTCTTTTATATTTTTGATCTGATATCTATAGTCTGTTGATCTGATGTTAAGTATGAGTTGATCTGATGTCTATATAATCATGATTTGATCTACCTTGTTAAGTATATTTTAGTTCTACTGTATGATTTCTTTTATATTTTTGATCTGATATCTATAGTCTGTTGATCTGATGTTAAGTATGAGTTGATCTGATGTCTATATAATCCTGATCTGATCTCCTTTGTTAAGTATGTTTTAGTTCTGCTGTGTGATTTCTTTTAAAATCTTGATCTGATGTCTATAGTCTGTTGATCTGATGTCAAGTATACGCTGATCTGATGTCTATAGTCTGTTGATCTGATCTCCCTTTTTAAGTATGTTTTAGTTCTACTGTATGATTTCTTTTAAAATCTTGATCTGATGTCTATAGTCTGTTGATCTGATGTCAGTTATGAGTTGATCTGATGTCTATATAATCCTGATCTGATCTCCTTTGTTAAGTATGTTTTAGTTCTGCTGTGTGATTTCTTTTAAAATCTTGATCTGATGTCTATAGTCTGTTGATCTGATGTCAAGTATGAGTTGATCTGATGTCTATATAATCCTGATCTGATCTCCTTTGTTAAGTATGTTTTAGTTCTGCTGTGTGATTTCTTTTAAAATCTTGATCTGATGTCTATAGTCTGTTGATCTGATGTCAAGTATACACTGATCTGATGTCTATAGTCTGTTGATCTGATCTCCCTTTTTAAGTATGTTTTAGTTATACTGTATGATTTCTTTTATATTCTTGATCTGATATTTATAGTCTGTTGATCTGATGTCAAGTATTCGCTGATCTGATGTCTATATAATCCTGATCTGATCTCTCTTGTTAATTATATTTTAGTTCTACTGTATGATTTCTTTTATATTCTTGATCTGATATCTATAGTCTGTTGATCTGATCTCTTGTATTCTCTCATCTGATGTCTATATAATCCTGATCTGATTTCCTTTGTTAAAAAAAGTATTTTTTTTAAAAAAAAGAATTTTTTATAAAAAAGGTATTTTTTTTTAAAAGTTTGTGCGTCAAAAAAAAAAAAAAAAACTGTAGCGCGTTACTGTAGCGCGAAACTATAGCGCGTCACTGTAGCGCTACTGTAGCGCGCGCGCTTACTGTAGCAAGTAGGAGTAAAATTCATCCTACTCCTATAGTACCACCGTAAACGGACTCGAGTATTAAATAAGGTCATTTTTCTTATTTATTATTTCCACTTTTATTATTAAAATATATTTTTTATTTTTAATTAAAAAATAATTTTAGGATATTTTGATAATTAATAAGCTATAAATATGAAAAAAATTATTTGTATTTAATAATATTTAATTTTTATTCTCCACCTTACCTCATTTTTCATTCACATTTCTTACTTTTCTCCCACTTTCCCAATTAAATTTTATTTTCTTTATTGGGTAAATAAAAATAGTTAATTTGGAATTTTTTTAATATTTTACTTTTATTTTTATCATATATTAAATTTTTCATGATACTTGACTCCTTAAGTTTTAAGTTTGAATCATTTAAATTTCTATATTTTTTATATTAAAAAAAATTAATGGTTCTTATCCTACTATTAAGTTGAATTAAATAGTACTCCTTATTTCCAAAAAAAAAAAAATTAATTAATTAAATAGTATTCCCATTTCGATTGACCCTTAATTATTCCAAACAACATTTGAGTATCATTCATCTTCACATTCAATCTATACCTAATTAATCCCTCCATTCTAATAAACAAATCCTTGCCGTCCATTCCCAGAAAGACAAGAGGAACAGTCAACACGGCTTCTTCCTGTAAGCTTGAAAGATCGTATTTTTATTACAGTAAAAAGGCCTACTCACTTTCCTTCCTTAAGTGGTTTCAAAAGGAGGAAAGAAAATTTCCCTATAGTCTACAATATATCCTACACAGACAATAGTGGTTTTTCACTCTGAAGCAAACTTGAAATGGCACAAATTATGCAGATTTTCAACAACTTGAAGACTACGTTGATAAAGAAGAACAAAGGCCATAACCAGATATCAGAGAATTGGATGCCAGGGCTGCGAAAGAGAGGAAGGACATGGACACAGCTGTGCTTGCCATCTGTGGGAATTTGTCCTTGCCCCAGTTCAATTCCCAGTCCTCCACACGAGTTGCAGCAGAGGATGATGCAGATATTAGAATATACGCGATCATCTGTTTATAAGCCATGGGAAAGTTTAGGCAAACAAGAACAGTGCAATTAATATAAAAAGTCTGGTCATTGAATTCGATGCGCAAAGCACTCCAGCAATGGAAGCAGGGTTTTGAAGGATTGCTTAGGGAAGTTCTTGAATTCAACAGCAGACAATATCAAGCACTAAACCTTAGTATTATGATGTGTTGAAGAACAATTAAGACCCACAAGAATACAATCTCAAAATTTTAATTTCAAAGATTTGCATCAGATTCAGGCCTATAGAAAAGGACCCCTCACTGATGCAACAACCCGCCATGACACCCGAAAGATTCCTAAAACCTGAAGGGTTTGCAGTGCAGAGTGCAGACAATCTAACAGAAGAATGATTCAACGTGTTATCTTCTCATCTATTGGATCATAACAATTATTGTAATCAGGACGTTGCGTTGAGTCATTAAGAAAGACAATGATACATTACCGCGTGGTCCCCAATAACCAGAGGCAGGTTCCAATCAAAGGCTCAAATGGCCTTCAGAAAGGTTTATCAGATGCCCAGGCATTGAGGGACTTCAACTCGATCAAAGTTTCAAAACCAGAATTCGTGAAGAATGGTCAAACACTAGAACAAAATGGAATAAGTAAGGGATGACATGGGACTTGCCTGATCAAAGGCGAAATCGAAAAAGTATCTGTAACGGTTCAGGAGGATTGAGCTGCCAGTGATTAATTGGTAGCCCAGATCCAAAGCCTGTGCTCCGGAGTACGCAAATGCTATTATATTCACTGTGAAGCAGTACCTGAGAATATGCACGAACAGATAGCTTGAATCGGATTCAGAAGACTAATGAGAAGATGATTATAACTAGAATGGAAGCAATTTTTAAAATTTAATCAACAATCATGAGTAAGAGATTAGAGATGAGTAAACAACCTGAACTCCTTGTATCGGTCGAATGAATCAATTGCCCAACCTTGATTTCTATCGGCAGCCATGACAGACAATGAAACCAAAGAAAACAAAAACCCAAAAACCCTAAACCCAAACGCCGTCTTCTTCACCAGTTGCTCTCTTTTGACCCTCCTCTGTATCGTCAGCGAGGGCCTAAACCTCCGCCCACTTCCTCCAACCTGCCCACCTTCTTCCGAACCTCCAACGCGGCCACCGGAATCTACTACTTTCTTCTTAACCGACGGGACTTCCTCCACCACGTACCGATTGATGACGTGCTCCGGCAGCGGAGGCTTGGGGGCCAAATGCCCGGGAGGAGTTTGGTCTTCTTTTGAGTAGGCAGGGGAGGATCCATGAATAGGAGAGGTAATATCAGATACAATGGAGGATCCATCGGGGGAGTACCCAGTAGACCTTTCCGACAGTGGATGAAGCCTGAAGTCTCCACTGTTGTCCAAAGAGCCCACGCTAAACTCCTCCCTTTCTGATGAAGTGGACGGCTTCCGACCGCTCTCCATATTCATAATCGTCGGTCAATAACAAGAAGAGATCATACACAGCTCGATTGGCAGTTTTAGTCTAGTTTCAATGGCAAGTAAAAAATAAAAAAAATGGAAGAGGAGATGGAAGCTAGTGAAGAATGACGAAATTTAAAACGAAAGGAAACGCAACCCATACGACAACGACGGTTTTGGCAGTTTATTTACCGGACACCAGGCACAATATATGCATTACAAAATCAAAACCTCCCGGGTGAATTTTCTGGCCCCAAACAATTATTTTAAAATTATCACCCCTGTGTGGCTGACTGCTACTGGTGTCGACCAATATATAAATTGAATTTAATATAACATAATTTAATTATTATTTAAAAATATTATTTTTTTAGGAAGACGAGTGTTAAAAAAAAAAACAGAAGGGAGAAGGATAACAATTGTCCTTTTGAGCTTTGGTGGAATAAAAATGGAAGTACAAGTGGGGACTAAAATAAGAAAAGAAGACGAAGAAGAGATCCCCTGTTCCAAAGTAAAGGGCCATTGCTTGCTTCATGCAGAAGATACCCAGGAAAAAACTAGCAATGAAATCTGACGCTTTTATAAACAACCCGCATTAAGTTGATCCAAATCTATGTCAGATTCTGGGCATAAAGGGCTGACAAGGAGACCACCATGATCTACTACCCGCATATATTACACTTTGCATGTTCTTCGATGAAAAATATATTAAAAACCCTAAACCTCCGAGAAGAATTCATGTGCTTCTTGGTAGCGGTCCAAGACAACGTTGTAGAGCGGGTGGACTTGTTCCAGTAGATTGGTGTAAGCGCCCAGCAAATCCCTCTGCATCGGCGGAGATTCCGCATCCCTAGTCCAGCAATACTGACATATGGATAATCCACTTAGACAGTAACAGGTATGATAATGATCCCTACCCTTCCCTGGTTTGTCTCTGAAGCCACCATTCTCCTGCATCAACAGTATATAAGGAGTTAAGTTACTTGGAAGGAAAAATGGCTTCAGAACAAAAGAAAAGTCAAAATAAATCTTAATTCATCCTTGCACGTAGCTGAGAGACAAATACATTTGACGGAACAACTAATAATTACTTGTGAACACAGAAGGAGATATCGCTGCAGATGAATGCTGTTGAAAATTGGTTTCATTTCCCTCTTACTGTTGATAAAATCAAGGCCAATAGAAGCTAAACTCTTTGGATGATAAGAATTGCCTCGCCCTGCAACAAGACGGATGGTATAACCTCATCAAAACAATGCCATATGTTCTAGGCTATTGCATGATAAAACTGGGGTAAATACAACATAATCAACCAAGTGTAACGAATAAACAATAAAGATTAACCATTGTGAATTAAATTATCATATCAAAACGGTTTACCTCCTTCTCTAGGGGTATGAGAGCCTGTAAAATGTTCCGCATCAGATGATTCTGAATCATGATCACTTCCAGAGTTAAGATGATCATCACACACTTTTGACACCCCTAGTTGTTCACATATTATTGGGTTCAATGTTTGAAATATTTCAGCTACTCCTCCCTGTTAGTCAACCATTTACAACTTCGAAAGATCAAAAATAGAAAGTTCATGAGCAAAGGTAAAGCTGAATTTCACCTGCCAAAAGGAATAACAGCCATCAACCAATTTATTTGTCCTCCCCTGAAATCCACCTTCCACGCCTTGTCTAAAGACAACCCAGTCCTGCCGTATTGATACAATAGATATAATCAGTGCTCAAATTTTTATTATAGGCGACAGAAAGGAGTACAAAAATGCCAAGCTTAAATAGTTAAGATGGAAATATCCAAGAGGTCCTCAGAAGCCAAAAAACATCAAACCATTAATTACAGAAGCATTATCAAGTATTTGAAATACTAATCTCTATATAGGTAGGAGCATTTCCGAACTTAATTAAATTTGAGAGCAGTTGATTAAAAAAATTGCCTTACAATCAAGCGAGGCAAGTCCAAGCGATGAACCGCATTGATCAGAACCATTGCAGCCAAACCACAAAATGTGTACCTAAAAACTCAATTTGCAAAAAGGCAATGAGGACAAGGCTTCACCTGTGATCACCTAAACATAAAATTACCCATAGAACACAGGTACTGTATGAAGATATTGGAAACAGAGACTATTTAGAGATCAACTATGCCATCATATACCATCAACTCTATAGCCTGCATTATATTGTGTCGTAATTGATGTTTATGTACACATTCCATAAATACTAGCACTAGAATCACATGTTCATAGTTCAGCAAAGTCGATTAGCAGGGGAGCATTTGACTTACCCACCATGAGCCTCGGAACCAGGTTCACCAGCTATTCCACCTTCAAAAGTCTGGCAGCTGAACACACATAATAGTGGTTAAACACTTGAAGGAAAAAAAGAAAAAGAGACTGAAATGAACCAAGTAAACTCAGCCAGACTCCCTATCTGACAGTAAAAGTTGACATCATTGAAGTTCTTTTCTTCAAGCTGTGTGCGCAGAAGATACTTCGAGAAAGTGAACTTGGCATAATAATTGACATCAATACACTGTGGATATAACAATCTGGGGCACAACTGAGCCCCTTGAAATTATATTGACCTTGATAAAAAAATTCACAACGAACGTTTGAAATTATGAAACTTCCTCATAGCTAGAAGAAAAAAGGGGACCATATGGAAAAACAGAAACAATGATGAGATGATAAATGTGAAAAAACTCCACCAAACAACCTAGGAGCACATTGTACATAATTAGTTAATGAATCAATTGAGCAGTCATTGCAGAAGACTAATCCTGAATATTCAAACCCCCAAGAGATTCCCATTTGTTTGCTTATCACACTACTATATTGAAATCCTGCGGGTTTACAGGAAAGAAAATAATATGTATTTCGTACCATATTATGCATTTCTACAAATCATGTTTCATGCAAACACTTAACAGCCCAAATACACTAGCACCAGATTCTGCAGACAAGGAATCAAATCCATAACAGATTAGTCACATAATGAGCTTGATCTAACTTAATTTTAGAATTATGGAGGCTTCAAATCAACCTTAAAATGTAATCTCCAACATTTTGAACGAGCTCATCATCCAAAACATTCAAAATACTTGCAACCTGAAATATACACAATAAGCATAAGTTCCATAAGAAACTTGGAATACATTCAGCTTCGGATATCAGTAAAAGAAAATCCAGTGCATGTTGCCAAAATGCGCAAGAAACGGATTAAGAAGAATGCTACTCCCTTTGTCCCATCCCATAATAGTCATGTTTGAAGATAAGTTTTTGTCTCACAAAAATAGTCCAGTTTTTCTATATTTTTATTATTATTACATATCATTTCACTTTTAATATCCTAATTAATAAGATTATAAATGATGTTTATGTAGTTTACAGCTAAAATATAAAGTTACATAAGAAAAAATATAATAATAAGCATTTTATGGGGTTTGCACCTTATCCAAAATAATAAGTTGTACCTTGTCCAGACAGGACTATTTTGATGGGACAGAGGGAGTGTAAGTTACTGACAAAAGAAAGGGTAAAATAGAGATGCAATCTTCAGACAAATAGAATACCTGTCTACTTTGTCGTTGAAAAATAGTTTTAAGGTACATTTAGCATTTGCAGGAAAAATATCAGTAATGGCCCAAATGAAATGTATTCTACACAGCCCCCAATTTTAACCTATTATACTTCTATGCATAGAGATGCACAAAGGAGGTGTAACAAGTTATGTCTCTTCAAGGATACAGTAACAACTCTAACTCCGTGAAGTTCCAAAACTTACAGCAATTGCAGTATAGCAAGCCCGAACATCTATTTCTCCACCATCATGCATCCTGAGGAGAAAAATCAGTTGAACATGTTATTAGACAATAGAAAGGCTAAATAATTGATGGTGTTGAGGCCAAATCACCCTCCCCATTTCTCAAAAGAGGCAAAAACTAGTAAGTCGATTCTGGAACTTTAGAATTTGCTAATATTTACCTGAATCCTCCATTTGTATCTTTCATTCGCTGCAAAAATGCGCGAATTTTCCCCCTGTAATGTAACAAAATCAAATCCAAATTTTCCAATGGCTTGACAACTACACAAATTTGTATGAGAACTAATTTGTTCAGCCAGACCTATTAATTGATGACAAGGCCGCCATGCCGCCCAAAGTTACAAGTGAGTTAACCGCAGCATATGTTGTTGCAAGATGAGGCATCTGAAAAAGGTAGCAAAACATAATAAATTAACAGTTGATGAGACAATCAGAAAACAATCGTAAGAGGCTTGTTCCATCATCCTAAGTTAGCATTGATACTACCCTTCAAATAAGTCATAAATTTAACAAGGGACCTAAATGTGCCACGGGTTAAAAGATGAAGCTCTCGGAAGGAATCAGAAGGACCCGTAGGTATACCAAAAAACAGTGAGCATTACCAAAACCCATTCCATTTAGTACCTTCTACCATGGAATAAAGATTGTAAACATCCAAAGAAACAAAAAAAAAAAAAATGGTGTAGAACTTGCCTGACCAGGTCCACCACCATAACCGCCATCTGGATCCTAGAATGCAACAGGAAAATGGAATTGACTAATAATCTGTCAGAGGAAGAAGGGTGCAGCAGAAGAGGAAAGCTAATAAAAATTCTTCAGACCTACGCCAACAATGTGCAAACTTGTCCCAGTAAATAACATTCAAAAACCCAACAAAGTCATATGATAGCTTGCAGTGGCAAATAGGGTAATTTAAGACATTATTCTTGTCCACATAATTTTCTTCATTTTCGGCATTGAGCAGCTAATATTTGTATTGTATCAATGATAACTTAACTGAAAGAAATAAAGAATATTATCAAGCAAAAGAGACAGCAATTTGTTCACTCAAGTTAATCTTTGAAACCAGAACTAAGAGATTGATTAAATTCATAAAACAGATAAAAATAAAATTAAAAAATATAGCTAAACCAAACTAAACACAACAATATGGCGGCAGAAAAAAACCTGGCAACGATTAAGAAAGTCGATAGTATTAGCTTCTAGTTCTTCATCTACCGACTCACCCAATATAGCAATTGAGTGAAGGATCCAATAACAAAGCCAAGGCCGGCTGCACAGACCCCCCCCCCAAAAACAGAGAAAACAAAATTAGATTCAAACTCTAGCAACTTTATTTTCATCTATCTGTGCATGTCGCTGTGGAAAAATAAAGAAAATCTAAGAAGAGAAAAAGGGCAGGCAGAGAGGTATACTTGGCATCCAAAACGGAGAAAGATGGACCGAGTTTGAGAAGACCATTGGTGAGATACTGAACGTGGTTTTCCCGCCGTATTTCCAAGCTTGTTTCCACCAAGAGAAACCAAATTAGAAGAAGCAAAAATATAGAACAGTATTCGGCTACTGACTGTGAATTTCTCCAAAGGATTATCAAAAAATAATACAGTAGTAATCACAATCGTATTGAGTAGAAGTAAGAACCAGTGCGGAGTGATCGTGATTTGTGAGACAGAAAACTTAAAAGGGAAAAGCCCTAGACAGAAAACGAGATAGAGGAAGGGAAGGAACCAACAGCGCGGCTTGGGCGTTAGGAGGAAGACCGAAGAAGGATGCATAGATATGGCCGACCTTCTCCTGAACCATCCATTGGTCTTCTTGCGACCTCGTCGCCGTCGGTCTCCGCTGCTCCATCTCAGGATCGGTAGTGGTCTTTTTTATTCTCTTTCCTCCTTTTTCTTTCCCCCTCCTTTCGTTAGGTATTCAGGGGATCGTTCAAATACTTGGTTAAAAAAATAAATTAAAAAATGGTAAGAGTTCAATATTATACTGAGACATTGAGAATTACCATTCCTAAATTGAAGCAGTTCATGTTCTTGAGAATAAGCGCGCTTTTTACAATGAGTGCAAATCTGTAGATTGTGGTATTTTTCTTTTTATTTTTTTTAATAGGCTAATATCACTCTATGAAAAAATAATTAATAAAAGTATATTCTATAGATTATTCCTCTCTATGAAATATGTTTTAGATTATTCCTCTTTATGAAAGATTCTTTTTTTTTTTTTTTTTCTCCTTCAAATGCTCAAATTGAGCTAAAGTAAGAGGTGATTCAATAGTCACACTTTTTAAACTTTTTTCTTCACCTTCAATTGGAGACCATTCTTATATATTAGTCATATGACTATATTGGAGGTTGTAATCTGTAAAAATAAAAATAAATGATTAATTATGAAGGGAAATAGTGAATAATTAGGGAATATCACATTAGAAGTGATTATATTTTAATATAGTAAATTAAGTATAAACATGTTACTCCATGTGGACTATGATATATTTCAGCTTTACTTAAGTTTGAGTGTACTATTTTGATTACAAATTTGGTTTGAATCCAACGATTCTTTTTTTTTTTTAACAAATTTTATGAAAAATCCAAAAAAATTATACGGTAACTCAATTAAAATGAGTTTCATCTGCATGTCATAAAACTATATACCAAAAGAATACATAAAAATAAATAAATTCGTACAATAATAACAGAAAAAAATACATATATTATAAAAAAATCAAAAATTACAAAAAAAATTTATTTGTTTCTCTTCATCAATTTCACACCACAAATATTTTATACTCTAAGCAAAATAAACCAAAATTCAGTAAATATATTTGAAAATATGAACTAAACATATTAGGAGCTATTAATATATTTTAGAGTAAATTATATAAATACATATATCAAATGTATGGCTTGTTAGATTCCTATAACCTACCAAATCTCTACCTTTAAGGTTTAAATTCGACTCGTTATTGAGTCTATTAAATCTCTATATTTAAGACTCAATCTCGACTAGTTTGTTAAGTCCACCAAATAGTTGCGTTTAAAGTTAAAACTCAACTTGATTAGTAATTAAGTCGAATTCAATGCCAAACCCCGTCAAGTTTAACCAATTATGAACATAGGTCAACCTGACTTAGCCCATCACAAATAATTTGTGTGGAGTTTAGAGCATCTCCAATACAAAACTTAAAAATACAGTATACTTTACTCTAAATTCCAGTATTTACAATATTTTACAATAACTCCATTCAAACCCAACAACTCTATCTTCAACCGAAATTAATATTTTATTCAAATTTATTTTTATTTTTATTACAATAAATTGTTTTTACTCATTTACATTATATTTTATATATATCAATATTATTTTATTTTATTTCATTTTTTAAAAAGTTTCAATGTTGTATAATTTTATATTTAATTAATTATTTATAAAAATTGGGTGAATATTTGAGAATTTTGAACTATATAATTGGATACAAAAGTTTTTAATCATACATTAATTATTAATATTAAATATAATTTATATCACAAAATTATATTAGTGTTATTTTTTAAAAAAAATAGAACAAATCAATAAAAGAAAATGAAAGAAATGAAAATAAGTAAGTTTAAAAAAGAAGATAAAAGAAAATTCATGGCTAAAAAAAGAATTTTAAAAAAATCAAGCAATCCCACTCCTACAGGATTGCGTCTCTCTTTCATACGCTAAATTTAGCGTATATCTCTCATCCCCTCAAATTTATCATCTGATTTATAGTATCCATTGGAGCAGAGATTTACATTATTTTTAGAGAAAAATACAAAATGAAGTATGGTTGGAGATGCTCTTAGTTCATTTGCATCCCTATTTATGATCAACTAGCCTCAACCATAATAGTTTGTTGGAGTCACAATGGTAAGCACCTATGTTTTTGTATAAATATTTCCCCACTTATGATATAAAATCAAGATGTTATAAAATAAATAAATAAATAAATATCAACCACATTAATATTATTGATCTCATGCTAAATCATATCAACGATGTCACATATATGAAGAATAGTAATAAAAAGAAAGTAAACAAAGAAAAAAAAAAATTTAAGGTGGCATTGTCCATCATAAGAGAAGAAAGAAAGTAGTATAGAACATTTTGATATGGTTAAGAGGTAAAATTAAGTTGGTGATGGGTAAGGGGGAATGGTTGAGACTAAAAATTCTTCATATTTAAAAAAATTGAAAAATTTCATTTATTTTATGATTGTTTTTAATTTCCTGAGTATCTCTTTTCACTTATGTGTGACACATTTAATAAAATAAGAAAATTTGAAAACAAATAGAAGGTAAGATCCATGCCAAAGGACCCACAAAATGGGAGAAAAAGTAGAAGCAAACCACAAATCGGATTTGGCAACCTAACGATGGCGTTACTAAGCAGGTTTTATATCGGGCAGGCATTAAACAGCCCCACACCTTTCTTCGCCGAATTGAAGAAACCATCAAACCAAATGGCTTTTTCCTATATGGGTCGAAAAACCTGTCAAGAGATAAGAACTAACCACATCGTAGTACCACGTTATACTGTACAAATACAGAATACAGATAGACACGCCTCAATTGTGACGTAGACAATTAATGCCCAATAAATGGCGGCTGCTGATTCGTCTCTTGCCAGATATATAAAAGGGGAGAGGTTCACTCACAACTCCATAGCCGAACTTTGGGTACAAATTAAAAGAATCTTCTTGTACTCTAGTATTTCATCTAGTAGAATAATCTCCCTTGATCTTGACTAACTAGTTCTCCTAGTACTCTGCTTAGTTTCATTTCAACTTCGGAGTGACCGACAGAGATGGCTATGAAGCGTGCAGCTGCCTCTGCAATCCGTACTTTTCCTGCTTCTGCTGGGGCTTCAAATTCCTCAGCACCCATCAGACACCTTCATGTAAGTAAACCCTCCTTTTTTTCCCCCAGATTCTTGAGTTTCAGAGTTTCAATTGCGAATTTCTGATGTTTTTCCCCTCCCCGCAACCCATTTCAGGCTGGAAGGAGGGTGACCAATATCAATATGATCCACTTTAAAAAAATTGATTTTTTTTTGTTGTTTCCATTATTGTTTTTGAAAAAATTTAACCCTTCACTTTATGGCTATGGTGGTTTTGGTTTTGGTTTTGGTTTTGAATGATTGTTCGACCGATGCTTATCTTTTAGTACTCCAGTAGTTAGTAGTAGTACTACGTGAACATTTTGTTCTCCGCCTAAACTGCAGAGTCAAACGTTGACGTGCCACCGATGTTTGATTTTTTTTTTAATATTAAAAAAAAGAAAAGAAATTGCTGTGAAATGTTTATTTTTTATGATCCTTAACATACTCTATAAAAAAGAAAAACGAACGATGTTGTCTGAGAGCCCTCAATCTCTCGAACAAAGCGAAGCCCTCCAGTTTCAGAAGAAATGTAAGCATTCGGGAGCAATAATTTTTGGGGCTAACTCAAAATTTTAAGCTTTGGTACAGGCTTCCCCTGGCAGCAAGAAGATTGTGGGTGTTTTCTACGACGCTGGAGAATATGCTGCCAAGAATCCCAATTTCCTTGGCTGTACTGAGAATGCGTTGGGCATCCGTCAGTGGCTGGAATCACAAGGACATCAATACATAGTCACTTCTGACAAGGATGGACCGCATTCTGGTAAGATATTATAATCCAGCATCATCCTTGTTTATATTTATATAAATATATGCAGTGGACTGATCTCGATCCGGTATTGTTTGGGGAAATTGGGCGATTCAATATGAAATGGTTATGTGCCATTGATAAGTGAAATAGTATAAAAAATCACGATGGCTTTGCTTAGCATCTTCCCTTGTGTAGATTAATGGCTTTTTAATGCTCAATTTGCATCATTGTGATTGTGATTCCTGCCAATGTTTGGAACATGACATTGGTTCTTTTGGGTTTTGTGGTGCATCTTATGCAGAGCTCGAGAAGCATATTCCCGACCTCCATGTGTTGATAAGCACCCCGTTTCATCCAGCCTATGTAACGGCTGAAAGGATCAAGAAGGCCAAAAACCTTCAGCTGCTGCTGACAGCTGGAATTGGCTCCGATCATATTGATCTGGAAGCTGCAGCGGCTGCAGGTTTAACGGTTGCAGAAGTCACTGGGAGTAATGTGGTCTCAGTTGCAGAAGATGAACTGATGAGGATCCTCATTCTTGTTCGAAATTTCCTGCCCGGATACCATCAAGTTATCAATGGAGATTGGAATGTTGCAGGTATTGCTTACAGAGCTTATGATCTTGAAGGCAAGACTGTCGGAACTGTTGGAGCTGGACGTATTGGCAAGCTCTTGCTACAGAGGTTGAAACCTTTCAATTGCAATCTCCTCTATCATGATCGGCTCAAGATGGACCCGGAATTGGAAAATCAGATTGGTGCAAAATTTGAGGAAGATCTTGATGTAATGCTTCCCAAATGTGACATCATTGTCATTAATACTCCCCTCACTGAGAAAACAAAGTAAGTGGTAGGAGCTGGTTTGAGAATTTCTGAACCTCAGCCACACTTGGATGCTTATAAATTTTAACTCCTACGTTGAACCTGTCATTAACACTGGATGAACAATAACTCTCATACATGGATATGGCTAGTGCTGTTGGTTCTATCTTATTTTCCATGCTTTATGAGTGGGTTTTTCTGTTTTTTCAGAGGAATGTTTGACAAAGATAGGATTGCGAAGCTTAAGAAGGGAGTCTTGATTGTAAACAACGCTCGAGGAGCAATCATGGACACACAAGCAGTTGTTGATGGTTGTTCTAGTGGACACATTGCAGGTGACATTATAATCTCTTCTTTCAACTTAATACAGGGTTGGCCGCTATTTCACTATCACTAAACTCAGAAACACCTTCTTACTTTCTTTCATTGCGTGTTCTTGCAATAACTAGGCTACAGTGGAGATGTTTGGTATCCACAGCCAGCTCCTAAGGATCATCCATGGCGTTACATGCCGAACCAAGCAATGACCCCGCATATCTCCGGCACTACCATTGATGCACAGGTAATGAACTCATTCAAAGTCTAATGAGGGCTTAACATTATGCTTGCGAAACAACGCTAAACTGTTTGGAGTTCGATCGTCGTTGATATACACATAGGTGTAACTTGTATCAAATTCAAGAGGTTTTAACAGCTGTAGTTTATGTTGTTTGCGTTGCAGTTGCGTTATGCTGCTGGAACAAAGGACATGCTGGATAGGTACTTCAGGGGTGAAGAATTCCCCCCTCAGAATTACATTGTCAAGGATGGAGAACTGGCAAGCCAGTATCGTTAAATTGTTAAGTGCTTTAGGAGTTGGGTTTTGGTTAAGAGAATGGTATTATCGTGTAAGCTTTGTGGAGAATAAATTGGGATCAAAATTCTGGTATCTTAATCATCTACTTCTTCATGTTATGCCTTGTTTTGGTGCTACGTCGACTTGAGTTATTGTAAAGATGAAAAACAACTTTATTTCGAGGGGCCAGCATAAAGCAATAAATTCAAGGGCCAATTACATTTACCTTTGCTCAAATTATTAATATTTTCTTAAATTTTTTAACAATTACATTTATTTCTTTATTAATGTCACAAATTTAAAAATATCAAAAATTAAAAATTTTTGATAATTTATTATCATAATCAACTTTAGTGATTGTTAATATGAAAATTTTTTTAATGACGTTTTAACTTAAATACTAATGTTTAAATTCTTTTTTTCCGCCAACCTCAATGTGAATGTTTAAACTTTTTGATTCACTTATGAGTTTGAATGGTTGGAGACAAATATAATTATTAAAAATTTAAAAAAATATTATAATTATATCAATATAATGAGAGATAAATATAATTCTTTAAATTTAAATAAAAACTTTAAATAACAAAAAAAAGGTAAGCAGTGATAGACACGCAACATAGTAATACACTTTTCACTTAAAATTATACAGTAATTTGAATCAAATTGGATAAATTAAAAAATGTTATGCCTTTCTCTTTTTTGCGTGCTTATGTCTCTCTTTTTTTTTTTAAATAATAATAGTAAAAAATAAAATATATTGGAAACAGCTGAAAATATAATTTGAGATATTTACAAAAGAAAGTTAACAACTAAACTTCCTAGCTGTATAGTTACTAGATTGGGGTACCGAATAGCCTGCAGGCCGTCATAAACGTGGACCGCCAGGATCATATGAGGATATGCGGCAGATCAACCGTCGAAGATCCAACGACCGTTCGTTCGAAAAGCGACTCACAAGGTCGCTCCATACATTTTTACGCGACACTGTAGAAAGACTGGAAGCATATCGCAGTTACTCAGTTTTACGGCTTCCTTTCTGTCTTCTCTGCTGTCTCAAGGTAAAATTTTCTTTTTTGGCCTATGAAGGATTGTTTCCTTTTCCAATTCTGATCAACCGTCTCGATCTGAGAATTAGGGCTTTGATTCATGTTTACTCTTGAGCGAAATTGTTTTGTGTTTCGTTTACTCTCTGAAACTGATTATCATCTGTTTGTTAATCGCTCGATACAATTTTATTTGATTGGCGATGACTTCGTAGGGAAAGCGAACAAGTAGTATTTGGAGTCCAGTTTTTTGTTAGATTTGCTAATTATGATATCATGCATTTCTTTGTACTGTTTCCGGCAACCTCTGTAACACGTTGAATAGTTATGATTTGATGGAAGAATTATTGCAATCTTCCAAGCAGACATGTCCTGTCAAATTAGTCAATTGAGGTGACGCTGATGTGAGAAATTAGCTTATTATCAGTTGCAATTTACAGCATAATTGGTAATCTCAATCTCTTTTTCAAAGCTTTCATAATAAAGCCGTCAATTTCACATCTTGTGGATAAAGATTAGCTAGGGGATAGAAGGATTTTTGTCTTTTTCATAATTTTACAAGGTCATTGTTCTCATCCTTTATGGTGATTGAGTAATGATTTTTATGTCCTGACACAATTGTTTTAGGTTTTGTTGTAATGGCGGAAACCAAAACTATGAGGAAACCAGTTTTTACCAAGGTAGATCAGTTACGGCCTGGTACTAACGGACATAATCTTGTAGCAAAGGTGGTTAGCTTGAAGATGGTGTTACAAAAGGGTCGTCCAGATGGACCCCAGGTGCGTCAAATGAGAATTGCTGAATGTTTGATTGGAGATGAAACTGGGACGATTGTTTTCACTGCCAGGAATGAACAAGGTATCATCTGGTACTTGTCATTTGGTCCATGTGGAGTATAATGCTCAACTTATACGTTCGCCCCAAAAATTGAGACGGTAACTAGTAACCTTATATTGGAATATTTGGAATGAAATATTTGTTTGTTGCTCTCCTAAGGAGTACAGGAGGGAGAGACATAAATAGACGTAATCAAATTGTTGTGACGGGGGTGAATATGTATTTTTAGTCCATGCTTATTTACATGCATGATTACATATTATGTGATATTTGTGTATAGGTGGAGGGTGCTTACTATCGTTTTCTTGGTTGAGGAAAGCATGAAAATAAATTGAAGCTAGTTGATATGCACTTTTCTGAACTTCAAAACTAATGTGTTTTTCACATCACTTCGGTTGATCTTTAATTATATGATGATTTAACCTCTGGTTTTATTATTTGCAGTGGATATGATGTCAACAGGTGCTAATATAATCTTGAGAAATGCGAAAATCGACATGTTCAAAGGTTCAATGAGGCTTGCGGTGGACAAGTGGGGTCGAGTAGAAGTGACTGAAGCAAGCAGTTTCACTGTCAAGGAAGACAACAACCTTTCTTTGGTTGAATATGAACTTGTCAATGTTGTGGAGGAATGAATGCTGCTTGGATGTGATTCCCATTTGCTTTCTGGAATCAAAGCTGGTGAGCCCAGAAAGAGTACAAATTCTATGGTTTTAGGAGGTTGGAAGAAAGTTGGTAAATGGTAATATATTGTGGTTCCCCAAATGCTCCCTTGTTGTTCGAGCGATGCGCATCAAGTTTCTGGTTAGGAAGAAAGGTTGTGATGAAATAATGGTTTGAGAGAGGAAATGTCAATCATAGCATTGTGGTTTTCTCAAGGCTGCCGGGCAGATGAAATATATCCTCGCGCGCCCTTTCAGTATATTTGGTATGGATTTTATGCCTTATAATATAGGCTTATATGAATGTCAAGCTTTTGCAAAGTTGTGCTATGCCATAGTAACTAAATCACTAATGTTTTTGGCTACATTTATAATTCGAGCCTCAAAGTTTATGGCAGAAACTTGCCATTTCGTTTTCCCATATGCTCTTATTCTTTCCTTTCAATTTAGATATGTACTCTGGAATGGGTGTGGCAGGAAGCTAGTTTTGAATGGAAACATTCTGGTATATGAATGTCATCACCAGTTTTTTTTTTTTTTTTTTTTTTTTTTTTGTAATTGTAACCATTGTTTGCGCATCTTCCACCCTAAGTGAGTTCGTTGAGTGAGTCAGCTATGTCAATGACCCTGAACCAGGGTAAAATTACAATTATGGTCAATCTTGTTAATTAAAAAATATTCAAAAAATTTTAAAACTCAATTTAAGTCCATTATAAAAATTTATGGACTAAAATTGTTAAAATTTAAAAGTTGTTTGAATATTTTAAAGTTAATATGATAAAAAATAAAATAACTATGTTCATGGCTTGATTTTTGATAAATAAGAATCAAATCAATTATAAGAACTGATAACAATGAGGGGCTGGGGATTTTAGAAAGGGATTTAAGATATTTTTAAATATATTATATTTTGATTAATTTTTATTTGATGGTTTTTTTTTTATTCGAATTCAACCGTATTTTCTCTCCCAAACTCCACATTCAAAAAAATATTTCTTCATACATCTTCCCATCTGCGATAATTTTATTATTGTTTTAGTAGATTCAGAAAATTTATGGGTAGAGTATTATTCATTCAGTAAATTTATTGGTATAGTTTCATAGATGACGTTATTATGGTAACAGTTTCGTTGGTGAAGTTCGTTGGCACAGTAGCGACATCATTGATGATGTTCGTTAATTTGGTCCAAAAAAATTAATTTAATTATTAGATTTATGATTTGATATTTTAATCACAAAATTAGTGATGTATCATTGTTCGATTAAAATTTCGACATGTGATATACTCAACGATTGATAGAGTAGATCTATATAGATTTATCCGTAATAAACATAATAACAACAATAATATTTATAGTTATGAGTTGTGTTTATTTCGTTATCAATAAATTAATATATATCTTTTATTAAAAAAAATCACTCAATTCAAAACCTCGATTGCCACAGCTACCTCCCTCTTTAAATTTTACGCCCGTAAACAATTTTATTTTTCCCCGAATTAACAACAAACGATCATTTTTGGGCCGAAGTCCAGAATGAGACCAAATGGAGCCCATTAAAGTACGGTAACACTCGTCGGGTCGCGTGAACTTCAAAGGTATGGAAAACTGGAAATGTTAGGGTTTTGGAACCTACTGGGGGTTTAACGAAAATGGCTTCCAAATATTCAAGAAGATTACTTCAGAAAACGTCGTACTCAGCCAAGGCCTGCTTGAGTCCTTCCCCTCGGGTATCTCCACCATCCACTATCGCCTCTAGTCCATCTAAGCTCGGTGGACTAGCACCTCCTTCCTTGCCTTCCCCTGTTTCTCGCCTTCCCCGGCGCTACCGCTTCTTGTCCAAGTCCCGGTGAGCTCTGTATACTAAATTAATATGCACAACAGAAAGACACATTATTCTGATTATCATTTACCCTCCCATTTCGCAAGTACAGTATTTAGTTTCTTTGGTACAGTTAATTTTCATGGCTATAAAATGATGGGTTTCTAAATTCACGGAGTTCAGGCTACCGTTTGAACTGGGTTGCGGTCAGTCATTGATGCCTCTGCATTCCGCTACTGCTTCAGCATTGCTGAGGTCCATGCTGTCTTCAGAAGTTGGCCAGTGGGGCTGTCTTTCAGAAGGTAGCCGTTTCTCGCCTCCCCTGAAACTCTGTTGTTTTGAGCACTAGATTTGCTTATATACTGTTGTAGAATTGGAAGTTGTGTATCTTCATATATAAGAGTTAATTATTAATCATTTTCTTGGCTGACTGACTTTAAATTATATAGCTGCGGTGTGCATACTCTCTTTGAAGACGACTATGAAATATGATCTAACTAATGCAAGTTTTATGGTAGAAGTCGTTTACATGTAGTTCAATTTAGCTTCTCTGTTTATTATGGATACGTGTAGATAGTCAAAGAATGCGAGGAATGGGATCTAATAGGCAGCCGATATTGATAATTTGGCTATGAGCTGCTAGCTGCAATTTAGGTAACTTGGCATCCCTGAATATAGCAGTTTATACAAGAAGGGGGATGCCCTCTTAGGTCTTCATGGCCTTGTGTTTTTGGAAGAAATTTGGAGAACAAAATGAGTGCATTCCGTGCGTGTAACTAGCTGCATAGAATCTTACCATTTTGCTGCAGTAGCTGCTCCGAATTATTATGCATTATGCAAATATTCTTGTAATGTTCATATCTTATGCTATATAGGATGTGTTGTGTTTCACACAAGAGCTTTTATGACACATATGCGAGATGGTTTTGGTCACATTTTTCCTTTATTCCTTCTCATTACAGGATTTGCCACTCCACTATAGCAGGTCTTTGCACGTTGAGCTTATACTCATGGAACTGTAGCAAACGAAAATTGTTTTTGATCATTTCCTTTTCTATTCCTCAAGAATAAGATTCTCAAATGTTATATGGGGAATGAACTTTATTCACATTTGTGTGAAGGGTTTATTTTGATATCTACAGATGCTGTTTTGAATCACTATTCCAGTTTGACGTATAAACTTAACTTGTTTCTTCACCTGGCAATGTACTGATTGACTCCTGTATTTACATTGCTGCATTAGAATCATGGGTTTGACGTCAAAGATGAGAAATGTATATGGTTTTAGATTCTGTATGATCAAAGGATTAGCTGATTTTTCTCTCCTCCTTGCACAGAGGAGAAATCTTTGGAATGCAAAAAAGATGGTTCTGTTGACATAGTTTTCAGGGGGAAAAAACTCTATTACACTCCAAGTTCTTGCCTAACAGAGTACAATTTGTTCCTTACTCTCAATTCTAAAACCTTGTATGAGAGTGAATTATTGTGTATCGTCCATCTGTTTGAGGAACTCCAAATCCTTCAACTGCATTTGCACAGCTTCTTTGGGCAAGGGTTTAGACTCTGCAAACTTAATTAGTTCACTTCCTTCTTCAAAATCCTTTAGCTTCTCTTTTACAATCCTTTCAACTACTTTTGGTCCTACAGTAGGAAAAACAGCACTGAGCATGACAGGCAGCAATTTTTCATCTTCTTTCTCTACTGGGTTGGTACCAAAACAGCAGACATAAACGGCTTCAAGAGCTTTCTCCACTCGAACCTCCATCGGTATCTGGGGCGCAGAAGCCTTTGATTTTGATCGTTTCTGTAGTAGAACAAACATCAGTTCAGTTCGTAGTTATAGTGAAATTTTTAAGGCATTTAAGGGCACTGCAAACTGCAAAGCAAACCAAACCAAACAAACCTCTTTGGCTTCATTCATCATGGCCAAGAAAGTTTCTTCTTCAAATTCAATATCATTGGATAACCGAAGTCTAGCCACCCCTTCTAAAATCTCCTCTGATTTGAGCAGGCCTGCACCCACAGCAGCTAACCAACAGCACAGCAACACATGTAAAGGGTCCCCCGACTGCACATTAACATACGCAATCTTCATATCAGTGAACCAAGATTTCTACGAGATCGGCAAAATATTACTACATTATCACGTGAATAATAATCGAATTCTTGCAAAATAGGAGGAGGCTAAGAAGAAAAACACCTTGCCATGTCGTTCTTGAAATTCGTAGAAAGCTCTGGAGTCATTTATCGAACATTTCTTCCCAACCCGCCTTCTAAACTCGGCAAAATCGATTAAGTCGCCGCCCACGCCGCCTTCGTCATTGATTATTCTGGCGACGAGGCCTATTACGGGGAGCGAACCGATGACTTTATTAGCGAAACCGGAGAAGGTGTTGCTTTCTTCCATGTAAGCTCTAACGAGTAAGACGCCATTGTAGTTCGCAGCAGCTCCGGCCGGCCTGGTGGGAACTCCGTAGAGATGCCGCAAGTAAAGCAGAGACGAGGAGGAGGAGGAAGCCTTGGTGGATTGAAGGGCGCAGGCGGATGAGGAATGTAGATTAGTTTGAAGAGAGGACACCACCACCATGGCTGTTAGGAATGATGTTGGTCTTCTTCTTCGTTTAATACTGACCTCTCAATTATCCCACAGCACAGTTATGATATCTACGGCGGGGAGGTCAGCCTTTAGTCTAATTTGCTTTGCTGCCCCAAAATTATTTTCTCGTTTGTTTTGGCCATAAAAGTACGAGGGTCGATCCCTTGTTTAAATATTGTCTATTTTTTAAATTATTGTGCATTTTTTACTAAAAAATAATTAGAATATTTTGTAAAATACTGTAAACAATATTTAATACTACTATCTTGTTAAAAAAAAAAAAAAATTACAAGTAGAAGTTTTAGGAGGGGGGAAATGTCAAGTTTGATACTCGGAGGGGCGAAAACTGCAAAATTGCAAATTGAGAATATCGAAATCTTATTTGTCCGATTGGCATTGGCGGACCAAATAAATGGAGTAGTGGAGTGGAATAAAGGAATAATAGGTTTGCCCTTCCTTTCCCATTTCGTGTGAACTGTGGAAAGCGTGATACTCGTTGTTTCCTCCTGCATTTACGCTGCTGCAGAGTGTGAGACACACTCCCACACCAAAGAGAAGCTTTTCGCGGCACTGCTTTCCCCTCCGTTCATCACCCAAAGCGCAGCTGCAGAATCTCCGAATCCGCGCTCAATTAACTTCAGCGAAGCTGCTCAAGAACTTCGTTGCTGCAGGTACCAAATTCTCTCTTTCTCCCTCTCACACAGTCACACACCTCGGCTCAGGGAGGGAACAGTACGCAAGGCGTTTAAATTCAAATTAAGTCATCTTCTTCCTCTTTATCTGATAGTTTCAAATCAATTTATTTTGAAGAGAAAACCTTACCGGAAAGCGTCTTTCTCGCTACTTTTTGTACTCGATTTTCTATGTTTCTTTCTTGTTAGCAGTACAGTGGTGTTGGCGTGTGACAGGGTGGTGCCATGGGAGCGTACCGCGACGGTGACGTTTTCTCGCGTAGTTATGACTTCCTTACTTCTCAAGATATGAGATTCTCTAAGCAAATTCGCGATAATGTCCATGGCAACATTTATGTTGATCCGGTATGACGACTTCCTTTTCTTCTCTCTGTCCTTTTGTTCGTTTCGATTCCTTTTTTTCCCGTTCGCTCTTTTTCTTTTAATCTCGCTGATGCATGTTTGAGTTTGAGGCTCGGTTTGCCTCTGTATGTACTGCATGTTCTCCTACTATCTACTTTTGTAGTAATTGCTACTTGTCGCTCTATTCAGTTGAGCTTTTAAAAGAAATGGAAGACTGCATCGGTTCAAAACTTGAAGTTGTGTATTAAACCAATTGTTAGTCGTTAATTAAAGTGTTTGACTTAATATTCCATTATTTGGTGAGTTGTAGCGAATATCATATAGTTTTACTTATGTTAGCATTTCTCAAGCCTTGTCAATTTTGATTTGTTTTATTTTCAACGCGGTTCATCTTCCTTTTGCATTTTTCGCCCATTTTGTGGTCACGCATGTTCCAATTATTATGCCGCATCTTGCGCCTGTAGCCTCTAGCTGTGTTGCAAATTCTTTCAATTTTGACTTGTCCCCGTATGCTTCCAGATTTGCTTGAAGTTCGTTGACACTGAACAGTTTCAGAGGCAAGTTTGACTAATACGTGTCATATTCTTGTTATACCATTTGTTATTATTATTTATTAATTTTGTAAACTATTCTGCTTCTGAAGTTGCATTCAAATGAATTTTGTAATACCTTTTTCATCATCTTCACAGGTGATATTTTCATGATATGGTCTTGTAGTTAATTTACTGACAGTTAGGAAGAGATACTGACATTGATTTTTCTCTACTCACAGGCTTCGTGAGCTTAAACAGCTTGGTGAGTCCTTGTTCAAATATCTATTAATATGTCTATGTCTATATATTTAAATATGTTGGATGTAGGTTTGTGCTCTCTCTTAATCTTTTCCTTGTCAGTTATACTTGGAAACTTTCTTAGGTCAGATAGAGAGTCTGCTCTTGATTTTCATACTGTTGGTTTTAGTTATAAATTCATTAATCTGAGATATTATTCTCTTGGCCTCAGAATTTGGCTGATATGTAATATTCGGTTTTGATTATAAAAGTACTTTGGAGTTGTTTGTAATCAGGTTCTCTATCCTGTTTTAGGCATGGCATACATGGTTTTTCCAGGAGCAGTGCATTCTAGATTTGAGCACTCCCTTGGAGTTTATCGTCTTGCTGGTGAAGCCATTCTGAAACTCAAGAACAGCCAAGTACAGTACCTATATAATACAGTCATGTAATAACAAAACCTTTAAACCTACAGTATGCATGCTTATTAACTCAACAAGTATGTCATCATAGGGCTTGGAGCTTGATATTGATAGTTTTGATGTACAGACAGTGAAACTGGCAGGTGAGTTTATGAATTAAATTATCAAATATCCTTTTAAGTTAAAAAAAGAAAGTCCCTCAAGTGTTTCATGTGTGTTCACTACTTTGGTTTTGACTCCCTCAAGTGTTTCATGTGTGTTCACTGCTTTGGTTTTGACTGTTTGTAGATCCTTTAATTGATGTTTGAATTCATTTATAGGGCTGTTACATGACATAGGCCATGGGCCTTTTAGTCACTTGTTTGAACGAGAGTTTCTTCCCAAGGTTCTCAGGGGATCTGAATGGTAATTAATTGTTTTCTGTTCTCTTTTTCCACAGCAGAATCTGATTCGGAGTGTATGATGAACAATGTTCCAAGCACTTTCATGCACGATTAACATGAACTCCCATTTGTTATTCATGATAGGTCTCATGAACAAATGTCGGTGGAGATGATTGATAACATTGTTGACGAGCATCATATTGACATCGATTCTGAAAAAATTAAAAGAGCCAAGGTTGGTGGAATGTACTTGATCTCTTATCTTTTTCTGCCTGGGAGGATGTTTTCTTGCTGGTTCTCCCGCATTTGACTTGATCAAAGACTTTGGTCATGAAAAGATCTTTCACCTTGTTTTTGTTGCATATTCCGTTCTATTGGTCACAGCAACCTTTTTGTTTATAGATATTTTGTACCAGAAAAAAAGGGCATTTAGAGGTATTGAAGCTCTAGGTTCAGGGTTGGGAAAGAGGGTCAGGCTATTAAGGGTCTGTAGGCAGTCTTTATAGTGCTATGAAAGGCTCTCCTTGAAAATTTTCTTGGTCAATGTTTTCTGCTGGAAGTTTGGTTGAAACTGTTTTAATGGACTCTGGTTTGTTCAATGTACTAGAATAGCACATGACATGCTCATCTTTGATTTTCCTGCTGGATGTTAGGCCCTTGAGTACTATTTGATTCTGTGAGCATTTGGTCTTCAGTGATGAATAGAGTTGCACTTAAGATATTTTGTAGATTCTAATCAGGAACTATAATCTTCGGAAAAACAAATAAAAAGTCTCCTGTACTTATGACCATTAAGTTGCCGTTTGGGTTTCTATGAAATTATTAAATATACTTTTTGATACTCACATGCAAGCTTTCATGTGTACTTGCATTCACAAATATCGTTACATTATAGTTTATCATACTTTTTGTGTACTTAACCTTTATGATTGTCAGTTTTCTATTGAGAGGTGTAATTCACTTCTTTGCACTCATCATCTACAACGTGTTTTAATATTTTCTAAATCCATTTTGGTATTCCCCTCACAGGAGATGATACTTGCGAGTTCCAAGTTTGCGTTGCCAAAGGTTGGATCTTTCATTTCCTGTTCTTCTTAGTTCTGTTGTCTGCGTTGATTAAGCGCAAAAGCTCTGAATCTTATTCAAACTTTTTGGTTTGGAATTTTTTTCCCACAAATGTGGGCTGCTCATATATTTTCAGTTGTCTTTTTCTTCTAATGGGTAGAGTGCAAAGGAAAAGCAGTTTTTGTATGACATTGTCGCAAATGGCCGAACTTCTATAGACGTTGACAAGTTAGTATATCCAAGAAACTGGCTCTGTCTTCGTGGATGTCATGTTCGCGAAACTTCTTGATTCCATTTTTGTTAAGTACAGGTGGTTTGTTATTTACTGATACATTTATGAGACTTGAATTGGCTGGCAGGTTTGATTACATAGTCCGGGACTCTAGAGCATGCGGTCTAGGATGCAACTTTCAGTTTGAAAGGTTATTTTTTATTCTTCTTCATCCCTTTTAAAAGTGGATTAATATTTTTTGCAGATAATGAATGCCAGTAAGAATATGAAATGTCATTGATGCCTGTCATTCTTAATTCTTGTTTTGCAGGTTGATGGAAACAATGAGAGTTTTGGGTGATGAAATATGTTATCGAGCCAGTGATTGTAAGAGTTGTTATAGAGATAGAGTAGTATTTATTGTTAGGATTTGTGATTTCACTCTGCTAACCTATCGAAGAGGATAAAAATTTTCAGATCTGACCATCCACAAATTATTTGCTGCTCGAGCTGATCTGCATCGGACGGTTTATACTCATGCAAAAGTGAAGGTTTGATCTAAATCTTTTGTCAAATGCCTAACTTTATTAATACTAGTTTAGTTAATGCAGAGATTACAAGTTATCCTCCTACATTTGCCGCAGGGTTTCAAATGTCAATTTGATTTCCTTGTGTTATTTTCAGGCAATTGAACTGATGGTAGTGGACGCTCTTCTGCAAGCAAACGATTACCTGGGTATATCATCTCACATACAGGACCCTAGTCAGTATTGGAAGGTTTGTGCAGGCATTCACGTGATTCTCCTACTTCCCTTGCGCTCCATATTTGTAGAGGCTTAAGATATCCTTGATATTGGTTCAGCTAGATGACACAATAATCAAAACAATTGAGACTGCTCCAGACCAACATTTACAAAATTCTAGGGACTTAATCCTGCGCATACGAAGAAGAAATTTGTATCAGGTATTAAACCTTTAAAATGTCATATAGGATGCTACAACTTCGATATCAGTATTACAGTAGTTTTCTTCTTTTTTTTTTTTTGGTTCTTTGCTTTTCTCTTGTTTTCTTTGGTTAGAAGCTGTGCGTTCCAAAATTTCAGTTCAAATTTATTTGGTATGGCAGTTCTGCAATGAGTATGCAGTCCCCAGGGACAAATTGGAACATTTTAAGGATATCACTGCAAATGACATTGTCTCATCCCAGGTTCTGAAGACTGATCCTAGAATACTGATGATTTCTTGATATTGGTTTATTTCAGGCCAAATAGTTAATTTTGCTGCTATTCTAATCATATGACTTTTATTGTTCAGAAAAATGGTGGGGTAAAACTTAGTGAGGATGATGTTGTTGTTAGCAATGTTCGAATAGATCTGACTCGTGGAAAGCATAATCCCCTTGAGAGGTATTTCGAAATAGACAAGTCTCTTAAGTTTAGTGTTATCTATCTTTCTCAATCTCTTTCTAATGATTTTTTCCTTTTTCTTTTCTGACACATGTTCCATTTCAGCGTCAGTTTTTTCAAGGTATATCCTTTTGCCTTTAAAATTTTATGCCTCCTTTACCTTTCTTAATTTCAGTTTTGCCAATATTAACTGTGATAACTTACTCAGGATTATGAGAGTGATGACAGGTTTCAAATATCTGATGATCGCATCAGCCATTTGTTGCCTACATCTTATCAGGATAAGATAGTGAGAGTGTACTCCAAAAAACCAGAACTGGTATACATTAATCTTTTCAGACACATTAAGTTGACTTCTGATGCTTAATCTCCATTCCTTAATGAAAGATTAATCCTAATCGACTATGTAGGTTGGAGCAATCTCTGAGGCATTCGAAAACTTTCAGTTAAAGACATATGGGATCAAAGCACAGGTGCATGCAACACCAGAAAAGAAAAAACGAAGGTTATGATTTCTCCAGTATGTGTTACTTTCTTGATTCCATATAAAATTTTGGTTGGAAGACCTTGGGGAGCCACACGTTCCTGAATCTTTGTCCATGCTTCTTTTACATTGGGGAAATTCTCAACTAAAGTTCTGTGGGATTACTTACTTCCTGCATGTACAGCCACATAGTAAAGCTAATGTAGATCCTGAGAATGATGGAATACTCCCACTTGTGGTATCTGAACCACCAGTGCTTTATATAGGTCTACTCTGAGTGGTGTAAATACTGGTAGATTCTAAGTTCCTTTTCTAAATTCTAGTTGGCTTATGAAAGATGTCTGTCCCGTCCTATAATACTAGTATTATTTGTTGAACTAAAACAGTACAATTAGCCAAATTGAACTAAAACAGTACAATTAGCCGAATTGTTTTTTTTTTTTTTTTTTTTTGATGGGGTTGGTATATCTCTCTAGTATCTATTGATACATGTGGCTGTAAGAGTGGTACAGCATTGAGAAGGTCAGTGTGCTTCTCTTCTCGCATTCATAAAATTGTTTCATCTGATAAGAATCAGTACCCTCCCCACTCACAGGAAAAAAAAAAGTGAATACAGCTAGGAGGTGTGTGTATCCCAGGCTTATATTGACAATGAATTGTGAGAGAGAGAGGGGGGGGGGGGGGGGGGGGGTGCATGGATCCTGTTGACAAAGATGGGACGGGATCGCTTGGCCCCCACAGAAATAGCATCAGAAAATTGGCAGATGTAGAGAGAAAATGGCGATTAGGTGTTAGGGGTGGTAAGGAAGCATGTGGGTTTTATTAGGATTGGGGCCAAGAGGGGGTTTGATTTTGGAATGAATAGAATGATTGTCACGCTGGATGAAGTAGTAAAAGTAGACAAATGTACTTGCATTTCTTTTCCTTGTTTGGCCTGGAGTGCTTTCTCTCCGTCGGACGGACGGACTCTCCTGGCAATGGCATTATTGTCCCCCAGCCTCCCTCCCCCTACCCTGGCCAAACGGCCATATCATTTAATTTTGGGGGGGGGGGGGGGGGGGGGGGTGTGGGGGTTTTGGGGTACTTAACGTAATCCTCGACCGTATACTTTCTGTACTCTGCACTCTTTTGCCTTCCATTCAACTAGGAAAGCACCCATTTTATTATTAACTAGTACTAATTTAATGGTGACCAGACCTTCTACACCGCAATCTGGGTCCCCCCGTCCCACGTGATCAGGTACGTCTTATGAGAAAAACAGGGAAACATCCATTCAATTTTGTTGCGTTTTTGTGGAGGTGATTGAGTTTTAAGAGCTGTTCTTGACAATATTATGATATCCAAGCCTACCAACCAACTCCGATTCTTTCAAACCCCAAAATTATTTCGTAAGAAAAATAAATTTTAAATTTAGCCCATCTGAAAAATTTTGATTACCCATTTAAAATGTGAATTCTAAACCTAATTGGATTATTATTAACAGTGATCTGTTTTCTATTTTTGCTGTCTCTAAATATTGCCTAGTTATCACCCAAGCAATTATGTCATTCTCCAAAATTACTTTGAAAATCGAGAAGAAATTTGCTGTCACGTAACATATTCAAACAAAGATAAACACAGCTTTCTGTTGTGCATAAGCTGTTATGATAAGAAATAAAAATTTAACCTAAGAATAGAGCCAAATGCAAATATAAAGGTTCAGTAGTTAATATTTAACAGAAGAGTTTGGTCGGCCTATTTTAAAGTCCTTTCCGGTAAATTTTATCATATATAATGGAGAAGTATTAATATATTAATAAAAAAAAAAAAACCTTGGTGGGAGTAGTAGTAGGAGATTGGGTTCCCAAATTCCAAGGGTAAAAAGAAAAACGGCCACCATGGCATAAAGTCATATAAGTACTGACACCAACCGTCCGGGGTATAAATCTAAAGTGGGTAGTTATAAGCGCGGGGGAGGGGAAATGAAAGCCCAAATTGGGTAATTAATTAATTATTTATAGTAGGAAATATTAGAAGAGACGTGGGTGATCCCATGTGACCACATGGGTCTGGGCCGATGATCTGATGGTTTTGCAATATTGATGCCACCCTTGCCCCTTTCTATAATACTAGTACTAGTACTGCTTCCTTCGTTAAGCCAGCCATGGCCATTACTCCTCCTCACTAGGGGTGTAATCGAAAAGAGTTGAGCTCGAGCAGGGTCTTATTTGTGTTTAGCTAGGTAAATAATTATCAAACTCACATTGTACTTTATATTTTGGACATAGCTGAATATTGTTATTTTGTATTTTGGACGTAACTGGACGTTACTACTTTGTATTTATAGTGAACGTGGTAACTATTATAGTGGACGTTGCTCGTGTGTTTGCCATTTTTTTGTGAAAAAATTAACGTTGTGTTTGTTATACTGGACGTTGTAGTATATTTTATGAAATTTAGTAGAGAAACATTGTCTGGTTGTTTGTATTTGTGAATTTTTTGTGTGTGTTTTTGGACGTTGCGCTATTTATTTTTTGGACGTATCAAGACGTGGTAGCTGTTATAGTAGACGTTGCGCGTCTGTTTGCCTTTTTTTAATGAAAAAATTAACTTTGTGTTTGTTATACTGGACGTTGCAGTATATTTTATGAAATTTAATAGAGAAACAATGTCTTTGTTGTTTGTATTTGTGAATTTTTTATGTGTGTTTTCGGACGTTGCCCTATTGCTTTTTCGAACGTATCAGGACGTGGTACCTATTATAGTGGACGTTACGCGTTTATTTGCCCTTTTTTTGGTGAAAAAATAAACTTTGTGTTTGTTATACTTGACGTTGCAGTATATTTTATGAAATTTATTAAAGAAATAATGTCTTTGCTGTTTGTATTTGTGAATTTTTTGTGTGTGTTTTCGGACGTTTCGCTATTACTTTTTCGGATGTATTAAGACGTGGTAGCTATTATAGTGGACGTTGCACGTCTGTTTGCCCTTTTTTTTGTGAAAAAATTAATTTTGTGTTTGTTATACTAGACGTTGTAGTATATTTTATGGAATTTAGTAGAGAAACAATTTATTTGCTGTTTGTATTTGTGAATTATTTGTGTGTATTTTCGGACGTTGCGCTATTATTTTTCAGACGTATCAAGACGTGGTAGCTATTGACATTGCGCGTCTGTTTGCCTTTTTTTTGTGAAAAAATTAACTTTGTGTTTGTTATACTAGACGTTACATTATATTTTATGGAATTTAGTAGATAAACAATGATTTTACTGTTTATATTTGTGAATTTTTTGTGTGTATTTTCAGACGTTGCGCTATTACTTTTTTCGGATGTATCAAGACGTGGTACCAATTATAATGAACGTATCAGGACGTGGTACATATTATATTTTGTATATATTATATAAAATATATTATTATATATTAAGCTCACTAGCCAACCAAGCCTGTTTATGGCTTGCTCAATACTCGGTTCGTCAGTGAAACGAGCCGACTCGAGCTCGATCAACCCGAATTCGAGCCGAACTTTGGCCGGGCAGCTCAGTTCGTTTACACCCTACTCCTCACCCAAACCACCAATCCTTTCAACCCTTCCCTAATTATATTATTATTAAATAAATTGCTCTATTAAATCAGAATAAATTGCTCTATTAAATCAGATTATTTTAATAGACAATCATTTTATTATATATATGGAGCAACTAACGTAACAGGGGGAGCAGCTGTAAATGGTATAAGTAGTAATATGTGGGCTCACTGTGGTTTTCTAGAAAGGCAGCAAACACGGGAGAGAAAGAGAGAGAAATACTACACACAGGACTTTTTTTTTTTTTTAACGGTTGGAGTGCAGCTTCAGAGTCGCAATAGCAGTATTAGTCTATTCTAATTCCAATCCTCCCTCCCCTCACTTATAAATACTCACTTCGCCTGACTCACTGAGCAGCTACCCGAGTCACGATCTCCCCTACTTTTGGCCTCCGGAAAGAGAAAGGCAGCTTTTTTAGAGGGATAGAGACTACCACGGTGCCACTGATTACCGGCGGTGGTGGTGCGGTTAAGTGAAGGAGGAGGAGAAGATGAGCGAAGGGGGAAATGGGAATGAAGGGGTTGGCTTTGTCAGGGCTGACCAGATCGATCTGAAGAGCATAGATGAGCAGCTTCAGAGGCATCTCAGCCGGGCTTGGACTATGGAGAAGCAGAAGAAGAGTAGTAATAATCTTCTTCTTCATCCTAATAACAACTATAGTAAGGAAGAAGGCGATGATGATAATATTCGTGCCGGCGCCGGTGCTGGTGGTGGTAACAGGGAGATACCAATCAGATTCGATTGGGAAATTGAGCCTTCCAAGCTCATAATCAAGTCTGTCATTGCTCGCGGCACCTTCGGCACCGTTCACCGTGGCGTCTACGACGGCCTCGACGTCGCAGGTCCGCTTTTTTTTTTTTTTTTTTTATTCCCTTTATTTCGTTTCTTATGTATATAATTTAAATGTCTCAAAATTTTGTTTGTGTTCGGAAATCAATCATTTTCGACGTTGTTAGTTACTCCACCGTGCTGTTGATGTGCATTACAAATTTTTCTTTCTCCCGTTCGGGTCCGGGCCCTCTGTCGTGCCCTTTAGGCCGTAATGAAGGTGGAATATGTGGTTTTCAGGCCGCATGCCTTTTGATCTGATCCTCAACTTATTCGCCATTCAGTTCTCTGATGAGGGCTACTTTTCATTCTTTTTTTTCTTGGGTCATATGTGGTCCTTAATGGTTATCTGCATCGATGCATACCCAACTGCGTTAAAAAAAAGCGCCCTACTGTCACGAGATTAAGCTGCATTACTGTTTTTCAGAGTAATGTCTGCTTATCGCTTGCACACTTTACCTGTTTCTTATCTATCTTTTTTAGCTTTAAATGTCGGTGATTCACATTGTTTCTTGTTAATGTCAACTCCACATGAAGTGTGAATATTTCCTTTCTAAGCTACAGTAGCCTCCAAAAAAGGCCAGTCTTGTCCCGGGGTGCTCGGTGGTAACAGAAAAAGAAAGCGGCGTACTTTTACCAGTTACAACGATTAGGATGATCATAGAAATTAAGTATAATCTATCTAGAGTCATTATTATTTACTGATCTGTCGTTGAATTCATTGTTAACCTGTAAAATTTGGGGTTAGTATTTGTAGTATCTCTCTGTGACATGGAGCACTGCAGATCTTTTTTCCCTTTTGTGCTGTACTTAGATGGAGTTCTTTTCTCTTTTCATCAGTAAAACTTTTGGACTGGGGAGAAGAGGGCCAAAGAAGTGAGGCTGAAATAGCTTCCCTCAGGTCAGCTTTCACTCAAGAAGTTTCAGTTTGGCACAAGCTTGATCACCCTAATGTAACAAAGGTAAAAATTATCCATGTTTATGCATTTCATTGTTTCCTAATTGTTTGCTACATCAAATTACCGAAAAGTGATGATGGATTTTAATCCATGATGTTCATATATTTGTTGTCTGTTTTTCATGTAATGCTATGTTTCTCTGAAAGCAATAGTTTTTTTGTAGTTCATAGGAGCTACTATGGGTACATCAGAGCTCAACATACAAACAGATAATGGCCACATTGGGATGCCTCGTAATGTTTGTTGCGTTGTTGTTGAATATCTGCCTGGGGGAACCCTGAAGTCATACCTCATCAAGAATCGTAGAAGGAAGTTGGCTTTCAAAGTTGTCATCCAACTAGCATTGGATCTTGCACGAGGGTGAAGTTTTTGCTTTCCCGTTCTGTTACTATGGCTATGATATGTGCTATTTACAGTTTTGGGGACTGGATTTTAATAATTCTCTCCAATATGTGATTCCTGAAAGCTGCTGTTGGATCCAAATTGAATCTGTTAATGCTCCTTACAGGTTGAACTATCTTCACTCCAAAAAGATTGTCCACAGAGATGTGAAAACAGAAAATATGCTTCTTGACAAGACCCGTACGGTGAAAATAGCTGACTTTGGGGTTGCTCGTGTTGAGGCTTCAAATCCTAATGACATGACTGGAGAGACTGGTACTCTTGGCTACATGGCCCCTGAGGTATCCTCTTAATGGGCAATCAGAATGGAATTACTGGTTGCTTTTACTTGCATTTTAATGCAAATGATGGGGTTGCTTCCTGTCAACCCTCCACCATCAGTTTTTCTTATACTCAAGTCTATTTGATTCTTCAACCTAGGTTCTCAATGGCAACCCATATAATAGAAAGTGCGACGTATATAGTTTTGGCATTTGCCTCTGGGAGATATACTGCTGTGATATGCCTTATCCAGATCTGAGTTTCTCAGAAGTTACTTCTGCTGTGGTTCGTCAGGTATTTAGCTGCACCTTGTTACCTGTATAAGCCTTTCAGTGCATATTTAGCTGTTTCTTGTTAGCTTTTTAAGCCATTGAATGCACATTTTCTTTCCGGAAATACAAAATGCACAGTTTAGACTCACTTTTGGAAAATTCTGTGACCTAGATAGATATTAACTTTAGTAAGCATGTTTCGCATTATGTCAACGTCTCTAAGCTCAAATACCATTTAATCAAAATATAAGTTGGTTCCTAAACTGGTGGTCACCAAGGATGTTACTACAATACTTATTTCCTTCCTTTAAATACAGAATCTAAGGCCCGAGATACCCCGTTGCTGCCCAAGCTCTTTTGCGAATGTGATGAAGCGATGCTGGGATGCAAACCCCGACAAGCGGCCAGAGATGGATGAAGCAGTAGCCATGTTAGAGGCCATTGACACATCAAAGGGTGGCGGTATGATTCCTCTTGATCAACAGCAAGGTTGTTTCTGCTTCCGCAAAACCCGAGGGCCTTAGGAGGAGGAGACCTCATTCCACACTAGAAAAGAAGAGATTTGAAGTCTAAAAAGTATAGTCTCCTGATTTTTAGGCTGTAACTAATTATGATTGAGAAAAAACTATATTGAAGAAGGAAATTTCAAAGAGAGGTTGAGGGGGTGGCAGAATTCTCAACTTTTGGTCTTTTGATTATATGAAGAAATCCAGCAACTAATGGGTTCCCTATTACTTCTATATGGAGGTACGGATGTTGGATGTTGTGGAGAGCATTCTGCATATATCATTGGATCAATTTCACTGACTTTGTTCATATGGTGGGTGATCCTCACATTGACCATATAAATTTACCTTCACGAGATTCCTGATTTGGTAGTAAATGGTGAGTAAGTAGAGCTGCTACTTTTACTCTTGTGTAGAAATTAAATGCTGTGGTATTATTTGTTGACAGATGATGATGGATGTGAATATCAAGTTACTGTGGGCAAATATTTTACTATGGCTCAGCTATGTTGTATTTTCATAAGATAAGATTCTTCATGCTATTATTATTTACTTCTCTCTCTCTCTCTCTCTCTCTCTCTCTCTATATATATATATATATATATATATGGGAAATCAAATTCTTATGTAATAACTTCCAAAGATTGATGGATTTACTGTCTGTTTTCTGCACTCTGGATGTGTCCTTTCTGAATCTTTAACGTTAATAACCAAAACAAAAGAAGGGGAGGCTCTGAAGAAGGTGAATTATTAAAAAGAATACAAGAACAATATTCATCAACGGCAAACAGAAATGACAGATTCCCGAGTGATTCTCAACTAATCGTATTATGATGCGTAGTGTAGGAGGAAAATAAAGAGGGATTTTTTTTACTAGCCAGCAATCTTGTAGCTTGGATTGACAAGATTTTCCAGACCAGACACCACTTGAACTGACTCTATTACGTCTCCAACCTTAAGATCTGCTAAAAAATCCTCGTTCTCTGTAATGTAACCAAACACAGCATAGCGTCCGTCCAGTATATTGGCATTGCTTGGCGTTAGTTCACTCTCTTTCAGTAACCAAAACACTTGGCTTGAAGCAGAATTGTTCTCGAACTCCTGTTTTGTTAGTTGGTCAGCAAAAACCATGAAATTCAGCATAAAGAATCTCTCTTTTAGTTAGTCATGTAGCAGCAGAAAGTATATATAGCAAAGAAGATGAGTGATGATGGTCTGAAAACGCTTACTTCTCGAGCCATCGCCATCGTTCCGAAGGCGTTGAATGGAAGCTTTGTTTGAGCTTTGTACAGACCAAGTTCCTGTTTCATCACCAAACTTAAAACTGTCAGTCGATTTCACTCCAAATCACCTCCTGTTTCTGTGTCTTTTTCTTCTCATTTTTCGGACACTGATACAGAAAGGCAGATTGTAAGTGTCACAGGTATGAACTTACTTCCAGAGTGGCTCCATACAAAGGTGTTTTTTCTCCTTCCACCATGATTTCCAGAGGTATTGTACGGGTCTTCTCTGTACTTGGATCAATAAAACCCTCAGCAGGTCCCTCTGGATCTCCTGTTTGAACCACAAAACCATCCGCTGCACAATATCAAAAAATGAGTATCAACAACACATGAATATGTACTGAAACTTCATCATTTCTAATGGTTTCAACAAAGATTGGATCGAATATTGGCGCCTTAACATACCTCTTTGAATCTCCATGCCATCATAAAAGTGTCTTTCCACCAGGTCTAAGAAATTCCCGGCAGTTACTGGAGCATTATAACCATCCAGAACAATACGGAATACACAATCAACCACATTGGGATTGTCTTTCACCCTGACCTTCATATCCACAGCCGCTCGGCCTTTGAGTAAGGGCATATTCTGATATTCTTCAGGTACTTCATATGGAAAGCCATCAACCATATCTTCTTCAACACTGCAGAAACCCAATGCCGCAGGAAGATCTCAGCTGCAGTCAATGACAAGGGCTTAAATGAGAATAGGGCATTTTGGGATGACTCATTTTTCTACTTCTCTTACAAATTTCATCCTTAAAACTAACTAGGCTGTTTTGTAACTAAAGGGTAGATAATTTTAAGGGTTTTAACAACAATGCAGATAATGAATGCTGTTTCTGCTTAAATCTCTTAACCTAATCAAGAAACCATTCTTCCAGATGAACTACAGTGAAGAATTTTAGAGCATATAACAAGTACATTGAGTGTTCAAATCCAAATTATCCCCAAAATGTCAGTATTACACAAAGTTGAAGTTCGAGAAATTCAAAGCTGTTAAACTCACCCTCCAACATAGTTAAGAAGCTCCTTCTGTAAGGGAGCAACTGCATCTCGATTTCTACTCTCAACAACTTGCTGGAATACATCCATTCCAGCTTCAAGTTTGTCTAGCAATTCAACCCCGTGATCAACCTTGGATTTTGCTAAACCTGCCACAATCATCGTTTTCCCCTGCTTGAGAGCCCGAGATGCTTGCCTCACATTCTGTTTATACAAATGAATTGTAATTCAATCCCTCAGTAGGGTTGTAAACCAAACATCAACAGCAAGGAATTGTAAGATTCTTACTCTCTCGACAGAATCCAGAGCCTTGACACCGGCAATTTTGAGACTATCAGTAATATCCTCAAGAGGCTTCTGAACTTCCCTAATAGCTTTGTTATCAATGGGCAGTGCGTACCTCAAGAGCGCTCCAGGATCCTTAATCGGTGGCCCAGAAATCAAGACCGAGACATCCGGCAATGCAGGAGCAATGGCATTGGCATTGGCATTGACATGGCTCGTCGCTTCCAAAGCTGGCGCCCCCGCTAACAAACCAACTACTAGCGCCATAGAAATTGCACATTGCTTTAGAGAAAATGATCCACTCCCCTGACAAAATGTAAACTTTCATCCAATTTCAAAAGCCCATTTCATTTCCAAAGCCGTTAATAAGTAGGCGCAGTAATTCAGCAAAGAACAGAGAGTTTACCTGCTTATTTGGGGACTGAAATGGAGGTGGGCTTTGCGAACAACAGCACAAGGCTCTCTGCAGACGAATTCCGGGATTATTGTTTTGGGGACGAGTGAACTGAAACTCGAGCTCACGGTCGATCGGCTTGAGGGGAGATGCCAAATGGGAAAAGTAATGGTGGCAGGAGAGCAGGGCTGCCATTGGAGATTAGTGAGTGACAAGGTCAGCTATTCTGTACCAATTTAGTAATTTGGCAAAAGATTTTGTGACATTTGGGATTCTTTCAAATGCTACCAAAACTGCCTGATTACTGAAGAACAACATATAAAAGAATGGATATGGAGATAAGATTTTGGTATGTGAAAATCCGAATTCTTGATGCTTTAGTAGCCTTTCGGTCAACCTTACACTCTGGATAAGATGAAGAAGATGATTTTCTCTCCTTGTCCTCCTCCAGCCTCCATTAATTACAACAAAATTGGATTGCTGTTTCTGGGCCACACTCCCATAAAATTGGGTTTCTCCTTCTGGGCCACACTCCCATTGAATTGGGTTTCTGCTTCTGGGCCACATTGTCATGCCTTAGGTAAATTATAATAATAGAAATGGAAATTCAGTACATAGGAAGAAATAGAGAAGAGGAACAGAGGAGATTAAGAAGAATTACAGACGGGATAGGGGAAGAATAACAGAGAGAGGGAGGGAAATTACAAGAGAGAGAAAGAGGGGAAGAACAGAAAGTTGAGGAAGAAGGAATCCGTGAAGGATCTCAAAAAACTCGTTAACTCACGCGGGAATGCTTCTCCCACTTTTATCCCACTCCTACCCTCTCTTGATAGACAAAACGACACCGTAAGGATTCCAGGCATGACAAACCCCTCCGCTTGAAAACAGTCTTGACCTCAAGACTGGAATTGTAGAAACTAGCTCTGAATAAAAGTTTGGTCCTCCCATGATGCATCTTCAGCTGGAAAAGTCCTCCACTAATAAAATGAATGATGAAGCTCCTGAACAACCTAAACATAGCATTCAAAACCTTGGGCGAAAAATAGTTCTTGTTTGATTCTTTTTCAAGAATCCGTGCATGGTAGATGTTGTTGAAGTAGAGACAAGGTCCCAAGTGCTTAAACCAGCAAGTGCTGCCATCATAAATTCTGAGCCTTTCCTTCAAAGGTTCTCCAAACTTATCAACTCCAACTCTGAGCTGTCCAAATGTGTATACTCCTTCCATTCTGTCAAGAATCCAATATTCTTCATGTAAAATCAGTATGGCTGGAAAAAGTATGGCCAGTTTCACCCGCCTCTGCATCACTTCCTTGTCATATATTTCTTTAGTTGACTCCATCATTTCATGCATGTTTGTGTGGATCTTGTACGAGTTTATTCCTTCCTCCAAAATCGCATTCATTGAATCGGGTAGAAGAGAGCTGTCAGATTTCAGTAAAGGCATCTTCACAACTGAACCAAAACTCTCAATCAACTCATACTCAAACTTATTATGATTCTTGCTCTCATAAAGATGATGAGACATCAACATCACACTACCAGGTCTTCCTGGGAAGAAGACAATGAGTCCCTGATCCTTAGTTATGGTATCTTTAACCATTTTAGTGTGGCTCACTGATCCTGCCTCCCTATCAGGTTCGCGGTTTCCCTCTTCAATCATCAGAATTGCACAATCGCTTAGAGTAGCTGCCGAGCTTCTACTGCAGCTATATTGCGCAGAACATTGCACAGAACTGGACCTTGAGTTGATCTGATCTGTCGAGACTGTGATCTGATCTGCCGACGCTTTAATCTGATCTGCTGACACTGTGATCTGATCAGCCGACGCTTTGATCTGATCTGTCGAGGCTGTGATCTGATCTGCCGACGCTTTGATCTGATCTGCTGACACTGTGATCTGATCAGCCGACAGCCTGGACTTTGAGTTGATCTGATCTGTGCTGGAATTGACCTGATCTGTCAACACTGAAGTTTCTGAATCAAGACAACAACCTGTTGTTGCTGTTATGCCACCCAAACTTCTAACTGATTCTTCACACTGCTTCATCATATAAGGTAACACTCTCCCTTCCTCAATAATGGCCAAGAAATTCTCTGCTCTTACCAACTTCCTAGCAGATCCTATCAAAGCCTGATTCTGCTGACTATGCTTTGCATGTTGTCCGAGAACTGGCTCAACTTCACTTAGGCACACAACTTCACTTAGGCACACAGAAAAAGTCAGCGATTTCGCATACTTCCTGCGTATATATATTGCCCCTTCATCTAGCATCTTGCTCCGTTCCCTTTGCTTTGCCTTGTATGCTGATGGACCTTCTTTGACAGTAATAGACAAGCCATTCCTAACCAGAAACGTTCTCAGCTTATATGTGAGAATTTTCAACTTAGTCATGAGATTTGCTTTTCCGAGGCTGTTGATCAAACTGCAATAGGCAGTATGACAAGGAATGAACCCTTTCTCATCCATCTCCTCAATCAATAACCGAGCTTGTTTTACTCTAGTTAATCGACAATATCCCTCACTGAGAATTGAATAAGAAAAAGAACTAAGAGACACACCATTTGTATTCATTCTCTCAAACCAGGAATTAGCCTCCGCTACTGGGACTTTGGATTTAAACAGAACTTCAATGATAGTGTTATCTATCACAACATTAGGTATACAGTTCCGTGATCCCATTTCTTCAAATAGCTTAAGAGTATCAGACCCTTGCTCTGCCTTGCCAAGTAAGTTCAATACATTGCTAATAACAACAATATCTGGTTGGCAACCCTTGTTTAGTGCATTAAGTAATACTACAAATGCATTTCTGCTTCTTGTACTCAAATCACCAAGATCATATTGCGCTGAGAATTTGATCTGATCTCTTCTTTCTGTGATCTGATCTCTTCCTCCATTGATCTGATCTCTTCCTCCTTTGATCTGATCTCTTCCTCCATTGATCTGATCTCTTCCTCTTTTGATCTGATCTCTTCCTCCTTTGATCTGATCTCTTCTTTCTGTGATCTGATCTCTTCCTCCATTGATCTGATCTCTTCCTCCTTTGATCTGATCTCTTCCTCCATTGATCTGATCTCTTCCTCTTTTGATCTGATCTCTTCCTCCTTTGATCTGATATGTCAACAGCCCCCCCTCACTTTTAATCCCCCTATGGAACTCTTTCTGCCTCTGGTTAACATTTTCTACTTCAAGAGGAAAGGCCTTCACTTTGTTTCCTGCTCCATTTTCATGATCCCAAGAATGATGTACTCTTAGTGGATCATTTTCCAGTAAGACTTCCCGCCCTTCGAGAAGCTCAAATTGTATGTCACTAGAGGTTTCAGAACAGTATTCAGGATTCACATTCCCACTTTCCTCATTATCTAAATCATGTTTTCTGTTATTAGTTACCACACCTTTGTCAGCAAATATCAGAGAATCACTTGATCTTTGTTCATTCAAATAGAGTAACGAATCAGGACAATCCAAACTTTTCTTCATCTTCACTGTTGGTTTAGTACTTTTAGCCCTATAACCAACATCCCTACTGATATCAGCTCTTGTTGCCATTTCCACATCAAAGCCATTTCTAAAATATCCATTTCTTCCAGGATCCCAATTCTTCTTAACGTTATCAATTAGCTCTCCTTTCTTGACCCTAAGACAAGAAATGCCATCAAGATTTTGATAACAGTGAAAGGTCTTCATTAATGCCTTACTGTCAGAGAACTCAGCAATGAATCCAACAGAGATAAGGATCCTATCAGTACCAGGGTCGAATGTAATGTCTTCAGCACAATCACTGGTGAAGAAACAGATCAGCACCATCATTCTGCTGACATAATTACTTAAAGTAGAATCTATATTGGGGAAATCCATCTCTTTCAACCTTTCCCAATGAGAATAAAATTTAGAATGATTAACTTCCCCCAAAATATACCAATCGAAGTATAAATCATCAAAGGTCGAAACAGATTTTGGTTCCAACTCATTCAGCATTTTTTTAGCCAGTGAATGTAGTGCCCACATATTTCGACTCTCTGAAAAAATAGGCACATACAAGGACTTAAAGGAATCGTCAAGCATAATGAATTCATTTTCCCCTATTAATTCAGCTTCTACACTAGTAAACTGCGGAAGCTTATTATACTCCTCAGTATCGACCGTACTTTCCTTTCCATCACTATTGTCATGTTCAACTTGAGCATCAGTAATTTCGTTCCCAGTCAATTTATCTTCAAACATTTGGGAACAATCGTCAATCTTCTCTTCTAAACGCCACTCAATTGAATCTACCTTCCCGTAACTAACCACATCATTATCAATATAAATTTGGAAATTACCTGAAGTCGGTAGCAGAGTGGTTTTATCCTCTTCTTCCTTTTCTAAAGTAGTCGATTCACCACACTGCTCCAATTTTGATCCAACCACGATCCCCTGGTCTTCATCTGCGACTTCGAATTTGCCTTTTTCCTGAAGTAGCTGATTCTCGCATAGCTCCCACTTCTGATTCCCTCGATTGAACATCTCATCCATTTGCAGCTTCCATTTCCTGTTCCACTCAGCATTCAACTTGTCTGAATACGAATTCAACCTCTCCATCATCGCACTCATCTCATGCTCCATTCGCTGGAAGTATTCATCCACTGATTCATTATCCGATTCCAAATGATTTTCAGCCATCTTCGCCGCGGACTCGTGCCAAAGTTCGCCCGCTCTGATACCAATTGTCATGCCTTAGGTAAATTATAATAATAGAAATGGAAATTCAGTACATAGGAAGAAATAGAGAAGAGGAACAGAGGAGATTAAGAAGAATTACAGACGGGATAGGGGAAGAATAACAGAGAGAGGGAGGGAAATTACAAGAGAGAGAAAGAGGGGAAGAACAGAAAGTTGAGGAAGAAGGAATCCGTGAAGGATCTCAAAAAACTCGTTAACTCACGCGGGAATGCTTCTCCCACTTTTATCCCACTCCTACCCTCTCTTGATAGACAAAACGACACCGTAAGGATTCCAGGCATGACACACATCTCAAAGCGAAGCAGTGTTAGGTCTCAGGCAACCAAAGAGCGATGGATACATAATAGCCATATACGAAGGGAGGGGGGGGTGTTGTGACAATTTCAATTGCCCTAAATTTCGTTATGCCAAATCAAGAAGATTTATAAAAGGTCTATTTTGCTGTATCTAGATTGATCCGACAATAATATTAAGTAGAAAATTTGGGAGGAAAAATAGATTAACTAATCATTCTCAAGAAAATTACCATGGAAAAGAAGTGGTAGCAACTGCAGTCAAGAACCTAATTGCACTTATTGCAATACTATCTTCAACTAAAAAAGAAATGTAAAATCCTACACTTGAAAAAGAAAACTAAAAAATCTATATGAACTGGAGCCGCTGGCATTTATCTGATCATCTTAGGATGAAAAAGCCCTCCTCCAAGCATAGCCTATTATTATTTATACGATATCTTTATTGGCATTATTGATCTGAAGTTGCACCTCCGACGGCTTCAGTGTCCTGCTCGGAGTAGTCTTCCGGTATATACAATGAAGACTCAGTTGGATAGTTGCCAATATTGCTCCTATTCCATTGCCAGTCTGCAACACAAATCAATATAACATCATTGAAAATCAAACAAGGTTTTTTCTTTTTTAAAAAATTTATAATGTAAACTAAACATGCATGGATGAATGATGAATGATGAATGAGAATTATACTTACCAAGACGTAGTAGTCAAGTGGAAGAAAAGCGTAGGCAGCCCAGATAATGCCATTGGAGAAGCCAGCTAAACATATCCAAAACGGCAAGAACTCCACACTTTTAGTCCTAATGACTTGAAACATAATGGATAGCGGAGAGCCGTAGAGAATGATGCCAAACACAACGCAAATAGCCCCAACAAAATTGGTTCTTGTGGTAGTGTTATGGAATACTAACACAGTAACTGCAGCTATCGCTCCCACAAAAATCAGTTCCAAAATCAGCCCACCAACCACCTTCAACTGAAACAAGGAAAACAAGGATCCAATATTCGTTTTAAACGTATAAAGAAATGAATGAAGAAATTGAAATTGAGATAGTTAATTACCCTATAGTTGGACCTGGCATCTGTGTAGTAGAAGAATATGGCGAGATAGACGAAATAACAAAGAAGGCCGAAGGAATTGATGGTGGTAATGAGGGGGCTATGAGGATGAACGAAGTTCATGGAGTAGAGCACCCAAAAACAGCAGTTCAACACCCCAGCAAGGTATGGATATGGGTGAAAATCCAAGGTGGATTTGCTCTTCCAGATAGTTATAAAAGTAGGCCTGCATGCATGCATTATTAAATCAGAATTCCATTTCTTGTACAGATTAAATCAGAGATAAAGAAAACGGATCAAGATATACGTACACTGGAGAGATGAACAAAGCGCCTGAGGTAAAATTTCCTGCCAAAAAAAAAAAATAATAATAGCACGATTTTAATCCTGTCTAACTATTATGAATCAAACTCTGATTATTGATTTCTGCACTGAACCCAAAACCTTGAGACGTACCTATTTTCTGATCTTGATGATCAAACAATGTCCACCATGCAAAGGAAACCCCAAAAAAAAAAAAAAAAAAAAGAACAAAACCCAGATTAGGACGATAGAACAACGTACCGATAATGCCAAGGATGGTGCGGATGAGCTGCACCTTGTGATTCATTTTAGGGAGTGGGCGGCGAGAGCTGAGTGAGATGAGGATCGGAGGAGCTAATTAATACAGCAAAGGGGAGTTTGTTAAGAGAAAATCTAGGTGGGATTGGTGTGAGATTTTGCTTAAATGTAATAGACAGAAGCAAGGCAAGTTTGTTATGACTCGATCGTATCTTTGATTTCTTTATGCTTAACTGAATTTGGTTAGTTATTCACCAATTACATGTTAATTTATCATTCTCAGTAATAAAAAAATAATTATTATATATATTATACTGCTAGGACACACACTAATAATATTGTCTTTTAGATTAAATAATAATTAATTTTTATCTGGAAGAGGTTAGTTGGTAATAACAATGATCAGGTGGATTGTAAAATGTAAAAATTCTGAACGGGAAAACTAGTTTTTACTTCAGTGTCAGTGTCGCGGTGGCCGTTAGTAATGGGATTTACTATTTGTATAACAAAATTACTATTTGTATAACAAAAAATGTCCAAATTACCCCCGATATGAAATAATAGATATTTTTTGGACAAAAAACGCTACGCATTGCAGAAGTAAAGGGCAAAAAACGTAAATTTGGTATGGAAATAAACAAAAAAACGCATAAATGTCTTGTAAAAATTAGACAAAAACGCTAAAACGTAGCGAAAATGTGTAAAAAAAACGCCTAAATGAAGCGTTTATTAATATCCAAACGCTAAAGTGAAGCGTTTTATTTACTAAAAACGCTAAAGTGAAGCGTTTTATTTACTAAAAAGGCTAAAATATAGCGTTTTAAGCAAGAAAAAACGCTAAAGTATAGCCGAAAAACATATCTCGCTCGTTAAATAGTAGCGTTTGTGACTGTTTTTTTTAAAAACGGACCGAACTAATATGAACAGACCAAATATTGACAACAAATTACATCATAACCTTTGTACATTCTCTGTACAAAAGGTTCCCTTACAAATATTGACAACAAATTCAAATCGACAATCGAAAGAAGGTTTCGTCGAATCATATCCATCTGCCATCGTATTGTACAACTTTCGATTGACATTCTTCACGAAATGGTACGTCTGCTACCCGCTATGTATTTTTTTATTTTGGAGCGTTTATTTTGCCCTAAAACGCCACTTTCTAGCGTTTTCGTCACCATCAACGCAAATATGTGGCGTTTCTTGTCATTTAAAACGCCACTTATTAGCGTTTTACTCAACATAAACGCTAATAAGTGGCGTTTTGGGTCATTTAAAACGCTAATAAGTGGCGTTTTTGTCAAGAAAAAACGCCAAACTGTGGCGTTTTATTCCTTTCATTTAAGAAAATTGTTGCGAAATTATGGTATTTATGTGAAATCCGTAGCGTTTTTAGTTAAATTTTTTGTGAAGTGTAGCGTTTGTTTGTATAGTTATGTGAAATACGTTGCGTTTTTTTAAGATTACATATGTAAAGTGAAGCGTTTTTTATAGTCCTATTGTGTAATTTATAGCGTTTGTAACAATATGGATTTGGATTTCTGACTATACAGGACGATGATTCGAATATGAGCACACATGATGATTACGAGCAGGAACAGGATAATGAGGATGACGAGGGGGGTGAGGAACAGGACATTGGGGCAGATCTAAGTGAATATTTTAGGATAGATATGGATTTTGCAAGTGTGGAGGATGCATTTACGTTTTGCTATCCTATAGCTAATAGCCTGCAGTTTGTGCTTTCGAAGCAAGGCGGAAGTGGCTCGACGTATTATTTTAGGTGCAGTCGATGGAAAGATCCATTGAAGGAGCCTCTCCCCACCATACGGTTGAACACGAAAAGATGCGGATGTAAATGTCCGTTCAAGTTGACTGTCAAGAAGGTTGTTAATGAGCGTTACAGTGTGCTTGTTACGCCAGGGGTATCGTCCACACATAATCATCCTGGTATGAATATGTTTCGCCATTGAATATGTTATATTATTTTTCCTATAATTAGCATTTTCTTATATTCTTATTACTAATTTTTGTAGGTATAAGGCATCCATATGGGCACAGGCAGTTGAGCGGTTTCTCGAAAGAGGCAAAGGCTGAGGCTAAACGCATGCTTTCTTTCAATGTGAGACCAAAAAGCGTTTGGGAAGCTATTCATCAGCAGTTTCCCGAAGACAATGTACAGATAAGGCAGGTCTACAATTTGAAGGAAGATATGAAGAAAGATGGATTGGATGGTAGGAATATTGGGCAGCAATTTTTGCATTTGGCTCGCGAGAAGAAATATTTTGTTCGGATTATCACTGACGAGGCCACTAATGCGATCACACATGCATTCATCGCTCATCCTACATCAATTCAGATGTTCAACAGGTGGTATTGGGTTGTAGTGGTTGATTCAACCTACAAGACCAACAAGTACAAAATGCCCGTCGTTGAGATGATCGGTATGACTCCCACCAATAAGAACTTCAATATTGCTTTTGCCATTGTTAAGGATGAGACAAAAGAAACATATGATTGGGTAATGAAAAACTTGAGGGAATTGTTGCCTAGTAATGTGGAACCAAGTGTTGTTGTCTCAGATAGGGAGTTGGGTTTGTTGCAGCCTATTAAGGATCACTTTCCATCTTGCAATCACTTGTTATGTCGGTGGCATATTGACCGTGATGTTGCCATCTGGTTGGAAAAAAATGTTGGCAGGAGGAATGTGGACACGGCCACTGATATATATAGTAATTGGTGGAAGAAAATTATCATGGCTCCCACAGTTGAAAGGTTTAACCTCTTATTAGTCCAATTCAAGGTTACATACTCTATGGTTGAGCCTACAGTTGTTGATTATTTGGAGGGGACGTGGTTCATTCATAAGGAGAAATTCTGCCGGGCCTGGACGGACACATTTCAACACTTTGGGAATACGGCAACTAACAGGGTTGAGGCTTCCCATGCTGCATTGAAAGATTGGCTTCATTCTTCCACCAATTCTCTCGACACGTTGCTCATGAAGATCGACTCTCATCTCACGCATCTGTTTCCTCACATCGCGTAAGTGCAATAACCGCATTCGTTTATTTATTTAATGTCATAATTTTATTATAATTTTATTGTATGTTAAAACAATAACAGTGGGTCGCTCGAGTCTTCTACTGCCACGACACAAACCAGTAGGATGGGGTTTCCATACTGTTACTTGAACAAATACGTTTCGCATCACTGCCTGAATTTGGTAAGCAAACAAGTTGAAAAAAAGGATAGGTTGGCAGGCGAAGTTATAGATAGGTGTGGATGCGTGTGCAAGGTGACGCTTGGGATTCCTTGTGCATGTGATATATACAAGGCACAGGAATCGACCGCATATCAATTGCTCCCATTAGTCCACGAGTTCTGGCAGAGATTGACAATTGTACCCTCCCAAAGGGATTCGAATAATCTGAATGAGGACATCAGGTACATTTTACTTATGTTTGTTAGTTATATTAAATTTGTTTTATTTTTTGTAATTTTACATTTGGATGCTGATTGAAAATAATGTTTCATCAAGGTTTTTCAATGAGGAAGTCATTCCTGCAGTTAACACAAGTCCGTCATTCTTGGCTCGTCTACTTAATATGGCTTATGTGGAAGAGATGCACGCTGATATGTCTAGTGCAGCTGAGCCATCGGTTGCGGGTACTCATAGGGGAAGGCCGCCGAGTAGACTGCACCATTCAGTTATGCGTGAGTGGAGTGGACGCGAGAGAGCGACACGTGGATCACGTGGTAGGGGTCGGTCAAATTCAAGTGGAAGATCAACTGGGCGCACATCAACGCAGCGGATCCGCGTTTACCGCGTATCCAACGCAGCGGATCCGCGTTTGGTTCCCCTAAAACGCTGCAATTCAACGATTCAACACTAACACTACGCTTCAGATTAGCTTTTTTTCAGTCGCAAACGCATATAATCAGCTTTTATACCACAACCAATCGCTAAACAGAAGCGTTTAAACACATAAAAACGCTGAAAAAGACCATTCGAACGCAATTCCAAAATTCGATTAAAACTTTGAATGAATGATTTCTTACCCGAATAGAGAGACCTTTGCCCGCGCCATGAACTCTCGAAGATTCAGCACCACCACCGTCCATTTCAATGATTTCTACTGAATTTTGGAAATAGATTTAATGTTTTGGGATTTTGTATGAACTCTTGCGTGTGAATTGCCCCAATTTCGACTTGTGCAGCGTTTCTGGGTTCGTTTGCGTTTTTTAAACAGAAGCCTCTCGAACGCTCTATTTTAACGAGCGAGGTCTTCTTCAACGCTGCACTTTAGCGTTTTATTTATTCCTAAACGCTACATTTTAGCTATCATCTAGGTTGGTTTCGCTGCGGTTTACCGTTGAACCTGCTTCAAAACGCTGCATTTTGACGTTTTTATTGCATACCTACGTGACATTTTAGCGTTTTTTGTGTATCTTTTCATACCAATTTTACGTTTTTGTCCCCTTAATATTGCAAAACGCAGCGTTTTTACCACAAATTTAATCTGAAATTGTTCTTTTTTTTCATATCAGGGGTATTTTTGACATTTTTTGTTATACAAATAGTAAATTTGTTATACAAATAGCAATTCAGGTTAGTAATATATATGAGTCGGCCCATGGAAATGAACGTTAAATGGGCTCTTAACTCCTTAGAACGTGAGCTTGGTCCAGTTCACTGACCCGAACACTACATCCTTTCACGGCCCAATGGTATAATGCATCCTTGGCCCGTCCTGTTACTCTCTTAAAAAATATATATATATATCTATATATATATATATATTCACAAAAAGAATGGATAAGACCAGGTCACCCCTATTATATTTTGGGAATAATCTTAAATTTTTTAAATAACTATTTTATCGAATTGAATAAAATTGTTATAATTAAATGAGAAATTTTGTTGCTTTTGTTGATAATTGATAGCTGTGGTATTAAAAAAAAAATTGAGGTGTGAATGGTCTTTATCTATTTGTTGGCAAAAGCAACACCTGGAGAAATTAAACAGAAAAAAAGGACATCTCTGACTTCAGTCCAAATTCTGTATTCCAGTATTCTTTCCTAATCCTCTCCACCCCGAGAAAATGAAATAAATAAAGAATATGAATTTCACTCCATCGTACACTCTTTACAAGAAATAATAATAATAATAATAATAGACGAATTAATTCTTTTCATAAAAATAAAAGAGCATCTTTTATGTTTCTTACGATAATCAATCATTAAATTCATTTATCACAAATTCTTATTCTTTTTTATAAGCAGATTCTACAATATCATATTTTAACTATCAATTTACTTTTTAATGAGGTTCTGTCACCTTTGTAATTCCTTTTAGTTCTTTGATAGCCAATAACACTCAAATTTCATTACTTATGAATATATGTTATTTTAATTTATCAATCTAGTTTCAATAGTTCTTGTATCCCCCCGAACTAAACTTTCATGCATGCCTACTATATCCACTCTGAATCATGATAATCACACTCATATTATTTACCTTTGTTATAATCAATCCACCTATATTCCAAACCACTCGTAGTCCTTTTATTTTTAATTAATAATTAATTTTTAAATTCCTTTATTGCAAATTCTTATCTTCTTTTTTTTTTAAAGTAAATTTTAAAATTGATCATCATACTATAGTCAATTTATGGTTTTGGTCATCATACTTTGAAAACTCCAATTTTAGTCATCGTACTTTATTTTTCTTTTCAAAATTGGTCATTCCGTCAAGTTAGACCGTTAATCCAACTAACAGACCAATTTTGAAGGGACATTTTAGTCTTTTCCTTTCCTCTTCTACTTTTATTTTTCTATGGTTAAAATTGTATTTTCCTTTCTCCATCTTCTACACTTAAAGATATTTTCTCTTTCTTCCACCCTCTCCTTTTTTTTCTTCTTCTCTTTCTTCTTTCTTCCACTCGTTCTTTCGTCAAATCCTCTCCTTACGACCAACAGATCACTGCCCATCACCATCCAAAATCACTACCGTCAATCCAACATCATCACGCAATTTTGCAAAAGAAAATTTTGAAATTTCATTACCCATCATGTCCCCGCAATATATCACTTCTATGCGCAATAGCTTGATTTAAGGGATTAATTAAACATTCAGAAATATTTTGGGAGAAGTATGAATTAATTAACTCCTCATTCCAAGTAGCTACTTTGGCATTTTGCGAAAGAATCCATGTTGTGCGGGCAGTAGGGTGATGGCAGCCATTGTTACAGATTTTACAAGTCCACATAACAAGGCATCAATTTCTTTCCTTTGTATGATCAAAAGTAATAGAATTTTATACCGAATTGAAATACCATAGTTTAAAACCCAGCAATGATTTGCAGAACAAAACTTATCCTGGAGGTACTCCAATCGTGTCCCCGCAAGTCATCCTCTCTCTCGGTAGCCGCCGCCCCTTCTCTTTCGCTTTTTCCTTAGTCGAACCCGACCACCGCTTCCTTTAGCTACTATGGGGTTGGAGAGGAGTGATACTGCAATTCTTCTGAGTAGTGAAATTCGTCGGAGAGAAGCTGAAACGTCTCAGAACAACTAGCACAGCGTACAAAAACAACTAGCATCACGTCCAGAAACATCTACATCCATGCATGTGAATTTAAGCTGAATTTTTCACAGAACATAGTCTACCACGTTTCGCTACGTCCAAAACAACTAGAACCACGTCCTGCTACGTCCCGCTACATCCAGCTACATCCCGCTACGTCCAGCTACGTCCCGCCACGTCCAGATACGTCTCATAACACTTTCTATCACGTCCAGCAGCGGAGAGGAATCAGAAGCAACTCATTTCACATGAAAGTGTCAATACCTTACGGAAAACATTTATATATCATGTCAAAACCCCCTAAGAAAAAAAAAAAAAAAAAAAAGCAGCTTCGGATTTTGTGTTTGTGGGTTTGGAATCTCGGCCATGGTGATGATAACCTTGTCAATATTACTTCATCAAGTTGCAATAAGGAAATAAAATCATTAGAATCCTTCAAAAAAAATTCTGCATCCAACCCTCCCTAAGTCATATCATATTTGAATTAGGTGGTGGTGGTGGGGTGGATTTGGAAATAGCTATTGAATTGTTCCGATTTCTTTCCTTCCTTGAGACTATTTTTACCGGAGTTGATGGATTAGAAAATTCTGGAGTTAGTTTGGATTATAGCTATTTAGGAGCAGAATTCTTGTGCAATGAATTTATGGTAGCCTTCAGTTCAACTTTTGAAATGGAAATTTTTACAATTCAAATTTTTTGTTTCATTTTTTGTTACCGAAGATTCACTACAAAATTAAATTACAAAATAATTATTTATATAAATGAAATATTAATTATTTATACAACAAAAATTTAGTTGAAATCCAATACAAAATAAAACAGCATTTTATGAAAGGAAACGATATTTCAAACTGGGATTTATAGTTGGTTGTGATGGTCACGTGTCAAATTTCCGCTCATTTTAACGCCCCATCAGTTGAAGACAAATTGGGAATGCAAAATAAATGAAATTGACATAAATACTCTCAAAAAAGTTCTCCGTTATGAAGCTTAACGGACAGGATGGACAGAGTGACCATTTTTTAAAATAAAATGAAAGTATGATGATCTTAAAAATAGTTTTTAAAGTATGATGACAAAAACTGAAAATTGACCATAATATGATGACCAATTTTGAAATTTATTAAAAAAAACACACACACAAACACACGCGTAGAGTGAAAATTTGGAGAAGGAACATGGGTAGACAGAAGAAGATGGAATATATATGGGAGAGAAGGTGGGGCCCAATTAGGGGTGACCACGGGACGGGATTTGACCATATTTCATAAATCTCGTCTCATCCCGTTCGGGACGAGATTTTATCGGGATTGGGATCAAGATGTTGTCGGGATCGGGATGACGGGATGTCGGGATCGGGATTACAGGATATGTAAAAAAATTAATTTTGGTATTTTATTTATTATTTATTGTCATACTTTTAACTAAATAATTTAAAATTTTATTTATTAAATAAATGAATAAAAAAATAGTCTACTAAACTTCAAACGTATCTGAATAGTGAATTAGAAAAAATAAATATATATATAAAAAATTAGTACACACAATATTTACTACCTAATTAATATATTTATAATAAGAAAAATATATGCAAATAATAAAATTAAATATATAATGAATAATAAAATTTAATTTTTTCACAAAACTAATAAATATTTTAAAAAATATGTATTGCTCAGGACATGATCGAGATATTTGTTACCATATTCCAATCTCGTCTTGGATGTCACAGAATCTGAACGGGACTGAACGGAATCATGATCTACTCCGAATTGAGACCATCGGGACAGAATAACGAGGAGGATTTGAAAAATTTTTGAGATTTTGAAAAATTTGCATACCACTAAGCCCAAGTGATAGAAGGACCCACATATCTTAAAAGGAAGAAAGTAGCACTATACTGTATACACCTCCCCTCCTCCACTCCAAATGCTCCCACTTTTGTACATCACTGTCATCCATCTTTACACTCCCATTTCAAAGCCACCGAAAAGCTTAACCCATATCCCAACAAAACCACCATTTCTCCTCCCTTCATCTTTCTTCTCGCCACCTCCACCATTTCCTCTCCCCCCTTTAATGGTGTTTCCTCTTTGGGCTGTTCATCCCTTCTTCCCACCCCTTCTTTTATACCAATCTCATCATCATCATCCACTGTGCAATCTGGGCTCTGGTAAAAAAAATCAGATTTTTAGGGTGTCGTTTGATTCCAATTTTGATCTTATCAGACTCGTACTTTTTTTTTTTTTTTTTTTAATTTGCCTGTAAAAAAGTTGATAAACCCATGATGGATCAAACAAAGTTATAAGAATTTCTTTAATAATAAAAAAAAAAAAAACCCCACTTTGGAGTCAAAAGATACCTCCATTTTGATATGGTGTCTTACCTTAGCACATAAGGAATTGAATAACACGATGATGAGTGAGCATTCAGCGAAACCCACATGTTATTCCTTTCTTTCTTTTGGGCTCTCCTCATCACTCCTCACTCATGAAGAAGCGTAGACTCTAAAACTCAAGTCGTTTTCCTCAAAGATTTCTCAACACTTCATCAAAACCTCTTTTCTTTTGGGGCTTTTTTTTTGCCTTTTTATAAACATTTCATGTGACAACTAGGTTCTCCTTCATCTTTGAAATGACGTCCAAAAATTATAATTCAATTTGCGTTAAAAATGAATAAAATAGTGGAATATAGTCAATTTTGGTTTAATCGTTTGAAGGGGTATATCCAATGGGGAGGAAAGAATTTGGAAAGGTGATGAAGATTAGAATAAATGCAGATAAGATTAATTTACTTATAAACTCGTTTTCATGAAGCACTGACTTTGTCAAAACACAATATTAAATTCAGAGTGTTTGCTTGCATTCTCCATTATTTAATCCCCAGTTTCGATCTGAGCCCACATCATTTTTTGTATGAAAGTGAATATATTAATATGTTGGGAGTCATTGAAGGAGGCCATGATGAAGAAGAAGATGATGATCCAACCAAAACTATATATATAATGCAGAATTTTGATAAAATTCATATAAAATGCAGCAAATTTTAATAATTTGGATTGAGATGCATGCATGAGCATTGGGGATGGATGAACGGTTGAGTAATATGAGGAATGAAGTGGGAAAAAATAGGAGTCAAATGAGTTATAATGCAATGGGGATGTGTTTTCAATTTAAATAATAAAAAAAAAAGGTGAGAGATTCTTTGGGGGATTGGGTCCCAAATCCCAATTTTGGTGGTGAAATTAAAATAACAAAGTTAGTAATTTTTTTAAGTTTTTAAAAATTAATGACCAAAATTTAAATTTTATCAAAATATAATGACCAAATTTATAATTCACTCTTTATTTTAACCTAACACGACTATCAAATATTAGTTCTAAAGTTTATATTTAATTATACAATTAGAAAACTTAAATCAATTTAATCAGTCTTACTAAAAGTATCGACTATACCATCCGATCATTTTTTTATGTAGCCTCTCCGTTTTAAATTAATAGTATATTTATTAATATATTTGGTCATACTAATTTTTTAGCATCAATACATTAAAAATGGTACAGTTTAATTAAGAAAGAAGGAGTAGGTACCAAAACTATACTTCTTTCGTCATAATTTATCTGTCATTTTAGCTATTAAAAGTTATCTCTTATTAATTGACATTTTATCATTATCAAAGTAAATTTTATGTTTTTCTTGTTTTATCTTTCCTCAAAATTTATAAGTGTATTAAATTTTATCACCCAATTATCTATTTCATTAGTAATTTTATTTTTAAGTTAGGGTAAAAGAGAAAATTTTATTTTATTAAATTATTAATTACTTTTTTTTTTTTTTTTGATAATAGTAAAGACGGAGGGAGTATGAGTTAGTGTTTGGCAATTAAGAAGAAGAGACAGACCAACAAATTAAGTGAACTCATAAACTATTAATAAGTTTGTTAGCAAAGAGATACACTTCAAAAAACAGTTCCCAAGTCAACTGAGAGGACTTTGTTTGGCGTCGTGCGGTGGTATAATACGTCATATATTTTCAGTTCAGTTGAGCAAGAACCCTCGCCATCTTTCTTTATAACTAAAATCCATGCCCTTCCTCCTATCAATCAACCAACTTGTCAATTATCATAACAAACACGACTTTTTTATAACACAAAAAATTGCATAATCATGATAGATAGATCCATACAGGACACGATAATTCGATACGAACACGACATAAAAAAAAGTTATTGTTAAAATTTTTGACACGTATAATAAATGGATCGGGTTTGAGTCGACACATTTAAAATAGCGGGTCCAGTTTAGGTCGACACGACGGGTTGTCGGATTGACACGTGAACCCGTTAAGAAAATATTTTTTTAAAAATTAAATTTTATAACCTTAATAATTAAGGAAACTTCTAAATTTCTAAATTAAAAATTCAACAGGATTTTCTATAATAATATTTTGTTATTTAAAATTTCTAATTGTAATTACCTTTGGATTTTATTTATTTTGGTTGGATTGAATTGGATTTTTGTTGTATTATGAAGAATTTAAATTGATAAAATTTATGTTATTGTCATGTATAAGAATGTTATGGTTAAATTTAAATTGATGGATTTGAATTTGATATATTTAAATTTTAGATGGTGTTATTATAAATAAACATGTATGTTTTCGTCTCATTGAAAAATTCAGTCACTTTTTTCTATGGCGAAAATTTGGACAAAAAATCACCTATCAACAATTAAACGGATTAAGTTCGGGTCTATACGATTATAAACATGTCGGGTTAGGGTTGGAATTTTCGACACGATTAATTAAATGAGTTGGATTTAGATTAGAGATTTATCGACACGATAACACGAACACGACACGAATTACCAGCCCTAAATCCACGTTCATCAACACCAATCTTTCATACCAAAACGCCATCGAAATTGGCATAATTCTTGGGTTCTTCACAAAAACAGAGCAAATCAATGTAGAGTTGCAGAGCCCAGATCGGCTTCTGATAGCAAATTGCAGAACAATATATTAGTGGCATAATGTAAAGACAAAGCAGGGAGAAAAAAAAGATAAAATACTAGAAAAAAATCTATCAAGGCTGTGGTGGATGTATCATCCAGCGTCTTCTTCTTTGGCAGGGAAAAACTTAAAAAAAAGAAAAACAAATTGGCGGGGCAGAGAAGCAGGGAAGGAGATGACTCAACCTCACCCGACAGCCTCCCGACCACTCAGAATGGGTAGTATTTATGCTTATTTCTTAACGATCCCTCCGATTCCCTAGGTGCCCCCCCAGGTCCCAGCTGCGGTTCCCACTCCCGCCCGGCGCAAGTTAGCCTCCCTCCATTATTGATAGCTTAATCTTCTTGGGCATCTTCATCTCCTAACGTTAAACTTCAAGAGGTTTGGTTCATGGGCTTACTCTTAAACCACCATTGATCTTCTGCAACTACTTTGTTGGGTAGTTAATGATTGTCTCATTTACAAGTATAATTTGTGTTATCAAATATTAATCCATTAATAATATTCGATGAATGTATATTTAACGTTAATTTCATACTATATCTCCGATAAATAGTAATCCTTAATGTTACGAAAATTACTCGTAACAAGAAGCGAATATATCAATAAAGTTGAATAATAAAAAAAAGCGATCTTGGACGATATCAAATACCCAAAAAGTCCTTAATTGTGTGATTATTATCCATGGAGAAAAATGTATACGAAGGGTTAATTCAGGAATTCCGTCACGATATTACGAATATAAAAGGCGCTCGAATTGCCTCTCCCAACTTTAGCTGCAAAAACCATCTACGCTATAACAATTTCAGCTATATTGATCGGAAAAAAAAAATAATAATTCCGGTGGCGGAGTGGTGAATCGGAATCGCCAAAATAATTCCGGTGCCTCAACCTAGACTTTCTCAAAGAGCCATCTCCGTTTGCAGCTGATTAAACTTCTGTAATTCAATTCCGTAGCGGTTGCCAGGCTGCCCCAGTTGAAAAGTTCGTCGGGCGGGAAAATCGGCGGAGCTGGGTCAGGTGAAAGTTGGCATGATGGGATTTTGCATATGTCCGTTGGAGACTCCGGCGAGGTTACTGTGGAGTACCAGTTTCTTTCGCCACAAGCTCATGCTTTTCTAATCTTTGTTTTCCCCTTCTTCAGATAAATATAAACTCTCTACTACTAAAACCACGTCGTTCGGTTAGTTTCGTCTCCTGCATAGTTATACTCAATACCCTTGCTTCTATATAGTGAGACGGTGACTGAAATCATACGCCGGAGGTGTCAAAAAATATAAGTATAAAAGATATTATAATTAGTGGGGGGATGGATTCCGGCCGTCTTTTCTTCGACCCGTCGTGCCACGGCAACATGTTGTTCCTCGGTAGTGGCGATTCCGGCTTTAGAGGTGAAGAATTTATTACTCTGCCTCGTCTTATTTTCTTTGTTTACTTTCCTTTTTTGGTGCTCGTAAATTATGTTATCATGATTACCCTGGAAAGCCCAGAAAAATTCAGTGTCTGGGTTTATTAAAAAATCCCCAAAAAAAAAAAAAGTTTAGTCTGTTCTGCATGGTGTATCATGTGTTTGATCTATGAAAATTAGTGGTAAATTTATACGGTGAGGCGTTTTTCAGGAGCGAGATCGATGCTGAACATGGAGGAAACGTCGAAGAGGCGACCTTTTTTCAGCTCTCCGGAAGAACTGTTCGACGAAGAATATTACGACGAGCAGCTGCCGGAGAAGAAACGCCGCCTCACCGCTGAGCAGGTGAGTAAAGTTCTTTCTTCCATATACTTCTCCGTCCCCTTTAAAAAAAAATAAATATTAAACAACTAATTTTATTTAAATTATTGAATGCTTAAAAATTCTAGATTCCTTGGGATAGCCATATCCAGATAGTGCTGGGTTTCAGATGTTCGAACTAATGTTCGATAGAGATAAGATAATGCTCAATTGGCATATTCACTCCGCAGGCAGTCAGCATCAAAAGGGTTTTAGAATCCTTTGACCCAAACGCCTACTACCATCATCCATATATATCTGAAAAGAATATAGAGAATTTCAGTCTTGGTTTTCTCCTTTAGATTTTGATTCTGATTGTGAAGACATAAGAAAAGAAGCTCTGTTCATGGGAAATGTTTTGGGCGGTCAGGGTACTAATTAATATGGTGTGGGTTGTATGGTGAATCAGGTGCACTTGCTGGAGAAGAGCTTTGAGGCTGAAAACAAGCTGGAGCCGGAGCGGAAAACCCAGCTGGCCAAGCAGCTGGGACTGCAGCCCCGGCAGGTGGCTGTGTGGTTCCAGAACCGTCGTGCTCGGTGGAAGACCAAGCAGCTTGAGCGTGATTATGATCAGCTTAAATCTTCCTATGATTCCCTTCGGTCTGACTATGACTCCATGCTCAAAGAGAACGAGAATCTCAAAGCTGAGGTACCAAATGTTAGTTTCCTAACATCTTTTTTGTCTCCATTGCTGATGATAACATGAGGGATTGTGTTGTACATATTTCAGTATACTCACAAATTTTTAGAAAGTGAAAAACTAAAAAGATTTAAAAAATTATTTTAATAATAATAAATTATTAATTAATATAAAATAATTTTCAAACCCTAAAACTTCTATTAATTTGAGATATTTCTTTAACTTTGGACTATTAGCAAGTGTGGTCCACGTAAGTTCATAATTTAGTCATTCTCTTCAAGAACTTTAATTGGTGAGAAAGTTGGTGTTGTTGGTAAATGTTCTTTTTCTTTACTACTTTCGGGCTTCTGCTACAATTTGTGAACCCCACTTTGATCGATGTTTAATTCCTCAAAAAGGGAATATGCTCCGGTCCCGGTTTTAATTAAGTGTCGCACCACAACAGGTGTTTTCTTTGACTGAGAAGTTGCAGAGCAAAGGGGACGATATCGGAGAGAATCTGAAACCTATTCCAATGGATCGTGATCAGCTCCTCCATGCATCGGCCACATCGTTCAGTGTGAAGGTGGAGGACCGCCTGAGTAGCGGCAGCGTGGGTAGTGCGGTGGTGGATGATCAGGAGGGTCCGCAGATCGGAGACAGCGGTGACTCCTCCTACCTCCCAAACGACGATTATTACCCAACTGCAGGATGCCATGTTGCTGCCGCCGCCGCAGCCGCAGCCGCAGCAATAGGGGATGGTTTACAATCGGAAGAAGATGACGGTAGCGACGATGGCCAAAATTACTTCTCGTCCGGTGTGTTCGTGGCGGCAGGAGCAGCAGAACAGCAGAATCGAGAGGAAGGAGAGCCAATCGGCTGGTGGGTCTGGTCGGAAGTTTATTAAACGGAGGACCCTTGTTAATGTCTCTGTTCTTCTTTTGTTATGGTGCTTTATATATGTATTTTTATTTCCAGTAAAATTAGCTTTATTTGGAGACGAAGAAGGTGCAAAAAATGAAACTTCTGAATCTCAGAGCTAGTATTAAACGAAGAAATTTAAAAAAAAAAAAAACAAAATAATGAAAATGAGAGACAATCTCATGAGTCGGAGCCAAAAAGAAGATGTGGGCTACGATTAATTTTATATATTTAACTTTTGATTGCCATATGGTGCCATTAATTCTCCACGGCTGACAGTACCAATACACATATTCTAATCCGGCGGCCATAGTGGCGGTGGTGGACCTGTCTCTGGTTGTCGTCCGTCATGACTAATTAGGGTCCTAGACAAGACTATCAAAGAAAACAATTTAGTATAACACCAATATTTCAGTTCATAATATATTTATACACTTGCCCTGTACCCCATTTTATTAAAAATAATACTCTCTTTTTATTTTTAATGGTGATAAAATTAAATTATAACAAATATGAGTATTTATAAAAATTATTGATCTAACTACAACATTTAACCAAAATCAATTAACAAACAAATCACCAGTTACACACATTTAGGACCAAACAAATCACAAGTTATATATTTGGGAAGGGACCCTATAAAATTAATTAGTAATAAGTATAAAAATTTGTAAATTAATTATAATGTATATAAACTTTTGAGGTGATATTGAGATTTCAACATAGAGTGATTGTAGTTTAGATCGGGCGGTACTGTTGTTTGGAGACAGGTGAGGGAAATAATAGAGTTGAAAAATGGAAGTTTTGGTGGTTGGCGGTGGCGAAGAGACTCTTGGTTACTGGTGAGCTACAGTTGGTAATGGGCCAAACGTGCTACGCACCCATCAGCTACCGAAGCCGCCTCTTCCACTCTCCCGGCCCTTAGGCCCCTCTCTCCAATCTCCATCCACCCAAAACATTCCAATCCAATATCACTCTTATTGTTTAGTGTTTAGTGTTTAGGCCCACTACAACATATGCCATTTTTTTTTTCTACTTCTTATATATTATTTAATGCCTGCATTTAATGCTAGGCAAAATCAGAATAACTCTCTCATTATTACCTCATTTACTATGTAGTAAAGTAAAGATAAAGATAATCAAATTACTTTAATTAAATTATTATATTTTTTTAATAAAGTGATCAAATTATTTTAATGAATGTTTTGTTAATTTATCAAACAAGTCAAAAATAATCAGATTTCTTTATTGATTATTGAATTATCAAATTCTGATTATTATACGTCAAATGCACCCTATATATTTTTAACAATTAACAATCAACTATCGAAAATAAGTAGCTTGTGGAAGCAAAAAATTGAAGATAAATGATAAATAAACCTTAAAAATTTACCAAACTATTAACACCAAATAGACAAGTAATAGTGTGATTTGCATTTCCCTCTAATAAACTATCTCCTCCCCCCCATAGACTACACAATGTAACAACATACACACCTAATGTAATTTGGGTATACCACCTCTTCAACATTGAAATTTTTTTTTTTAATTATTTACAAACTAAACAAATTTTCACAAGGTGGTTGTAAATCTTGATGGTGTCTGTCATGATTTTCAAGAATCCAACATAAAAAGCATCTCATTATAAACCATCCCACTTTGATTATAATATATTGAAAATTCATATTATAATAAATTTCGCTCTTACACAAACAACTATTTTGATGTGTGATTTTTACTCAAATACAACAAGTATACTTGTTTACGCAATCATCTTCTATACTCTAACACAAATAGCCCTTTATTTTGGCAACTCACATTCTCCATTGTTTTATTTTAGTCCTTTCCACGAGTCGTTTCACCCTAGCATGCCTAAAATATTATGAAATAAAAATAACTCAATGCAATATAAAGCTCACATTAGAGTCTCAAAGGAATTATCTACAAGGCCCATATCATTTCTGTTGGATCCTACGAATCTCGCTAGAACTAGCAAGCCCAAACAACATTTCCCTTCGTTTTATTTTCTTAGAGCTGGAAAGTGGAAGTTGGCAGACCAATGGTTCTTCTCATCACATCACAACATTGTGACTCAAATCAGGAGCTTCCTAACTAGAGATTAAATCTCAATTGTCTATACCTATCAAGAAGGAAATATTTGCACATAAACTAGGAGTTTAACATTCAAATTCCTAATGGTTATATACATGTTGGGAGATTTAGGGGTGATAAGAGTTGAGCACTGTAATCTTAAAGTTTTATATTCGAATTTTATAATTGGAATCGAAAAAAAATATATTAAAAAATACATGTTGTTGACATAATTTTTTTGGTATGTTACTTTAGAGTGGGCTAATGATTCAAACATACAGTTAGAATAAAATCTCTACCTAGTTTCAACCCGTAGAGTTATGAGAAATTCTTATATTTATTTTATAACTCTACCTTTTTTTTAATTAAAAAAAAAAAAACCCTATCCCTATATCTTTTAATGTACTTTTTGTTATTTGTATCTTGATTTTCTATTTTAATCAAATTCACATATCCCTTCATAACACCACCGCCATTTGTGGTATATGATGGCTATTTTGCCGCGCTATAGAAAATGAGTGACTGGTGTGAATGATAGAATTATTATTTATTAACCTTGTTTATGAATTTAAAAAATTTCAAAATTGACAAGTAATATTAACTAATTCTAATTTTTTTTCCACAATTTTAATAATGGTTAAATTTGAATCAAAGCTATTGAAGAGTTGGAATAATAAGGAAATATTGGGCATTAAAATTAAAGAGGAATAAATGCAAATGAGTAAGTAATGCGCGGTGATCTGATCCATAAAACCATATTTAAACAGTCTGGCGGCCCATGTGCTGGTGTTTTTGAGCCAGACAAAGTTGGGTAAAAAATCATGAGACCACAAGATTTTTTATAAGACCTGCTCAAGTCTGGCCCAACATCCTCACAACTGTCCACGCATCCATTATTACCATTAGTTATTTTATTTTTAAACAAAATTAATTATCATTAACTTTAAACCTAATTACTATATGATTCCATTAATTGAGTTAGGCTTTTAACTAACCTATACTTAGTAGAATTTTTTTTTTTACTATAACTGTAACCCCAAATCATTAGAGAGTTAATGACATTTTGAATGCTCTTAATTTTTGCATCATTTACAGAGAGAGGTCGCAATTAGTGGGTGCGCGTGTGTGTGTGGGAGCAAAACAAGAGCAGAAGTCGCTGTCAGGATGAATAATGAAGCTTCAAATCCCACTATTTGCCTTTCCTTTTGTTGCAATGCAGGTCCTCTCCTTCCCTATCCACGTATAAACATTTATTAAAAAAATATAATTAAATAATTAGATATAGCAATAAATATAATTAAATAACACTATTTAAAATTAACTCAAGTTATAATCATATATTTCTGATAATAAGTCTAAAATTTAATATAAATATCATAAGTTGAATGTGTGAAAATAATATTACTAATTTAATATAAAATTTTGATGTGTGAACATGTAAGTGACTCGATTGCCCCTAGGTACCGACCTGCATGTAGGCAGTAGAGTGTAGAGACGATTTCAGATAATGTGTAACATTCCTTATGACAAATTTTAATTATTTTTTAATATATTATATTTTTAATTAATTTTTATGTAATATATAATCATTTACACTTTTATATTTTTTAACACGACGAGTTCACTTTTTAAAAGAGTTAGGATATATTAGATTATTAAATATAATTTTTATTATTAAAAAATTTCAAAAAAATATATATAAATAAAATAATATAAAAAAATAAAATATGAAAATAAAATAATTTACTAAAATTATATGTTATCAATATTTATAAATTAATATAAAATATAATATATAAATAAAGTAATTAAAATTTATCATAAAAAATATCATAAAAGAGTGTCACAAGGTGTGAAGAGACATACATAGGATAGGATAGGATAGGATAGGATAGGATAGGAGGGAAAACAAGGGTAGAAATGGAAATGTCAAAAGTCGGTCTTGTCTAGTGGTATGAATTTATGTCTTGACTCTTCCTAGGGGTTGGGAGTGGAGGAGGGTTGGACTTTGGCACGGAGGTCACATGTCAAATTTAACCGGTCTTGCCGGCCAAGCTCTGCTACCATTATCAAATTTCGCCGTCTCTGTCTCACATGACACCGCCCTCCGCCGGTTCTACCACCCATAATAAGTCCAAATCCCTCCACTCCCTACTCCCTCACCCTTTCTTCTTATAAATTCCCACGTTCACACTCGCACTTCCTTCCTTCAAGTCTCCATAGTCGTCTAACTGTCAGTCTACTACTCACTTGGTCGTCGACAGTACACCTCTTTCCACGGCGACATAATCCCGATCAATTCGCCTCCGCTTCCGTGGTAATCTCTCTCTCATTATCCTCTACTTCTCCTGCTTCAAAATTATTAACTGCCGTCGGTGATTTTTTCGAAATGCGCTAATGACGGAAATTTTTAGTTTGTATTGAGATCTTGTTTTGTAGCCGTTTTATATGTGTTTTTGCTTTTTCTTATCTACATTGTTTGATCTACTAGATTTTTCCGCCTAAGTGCTTCTGTTTTGGTTGTGCAAATGACTGTACAGATCTCTTGAGTGATGATCACTTAGTATCTATTTTAGTTTCTGGGGAACAATTTTCCCTGCAATTGATGGTTGCTCCACATTTCTCCTTGAAGATGAAATTCCTGCTGGGAATGGGAATCGGAATCGGAATCGGTCCAAAGTTTGATTTTCTTGCGTTCAACTCCCTGAATAAGATATGAGATCCTGATAATTTTGAGTATGGTTTCCATATTAAGTTCACGAAACTACTAAAATTGCGCTTGTGATTGAAAATCATTGACTCATACGTGTGAACATGTACTGTTTCAACTTGTTAAACTTGGTCATATAATTTTAGGTTTTTATTCTATTGGGTTTTAGGTTTTTGCCGTGTTCTTTTAGGTATTTCACTGTAAGGTGATGAAAACCAAGTCCCGAGTGACTGTTGAACGCATTGTTTTGTGTACAAAGCAAGATATATATAATTTTCTGTGCATTTCAGTCTGTATTATTTGCGCATGTTCAACTTTTATTTCCTCTGATATGGTTTAGATTCTTGCATACTCATAGTTGTCTGTTCTGACTTACCTGATGTTTTGAGGAGCCTTAGACTGCATCATGTCAGAAACAGCTCCCAAAAGTGTCGATATGCAATCAGAATCCGAAAAAACAAATAAATGTTCGAGTAACGGGAGCATCATCAAGACTCAGATTGAGCAAAAAGTTGGAAGCAATCTTGAAGAGGGTCAAAGCAAAGTTCCTTGTTCTGCAGTTGGAAATTCCAAAATTGTCAATGGAGCTACTAATTCTGTGCCTGAGGTGGGGAATTCTGAAGTTGAGTACATAGAATCTGATGATTTGAATGATTTGGAAGATGTGGACATGAGTGTGAAGGTATGTGCGTAATTTAAAAAGAGTATTTCATTGATACGAAGCTTAAAACCATGCCAACAATCTAAAAAGTTTTCTGTTTGTATGAATCTTACAATTGTAGTTTGTTTCAGACACTCTTAACAGGACTTGACTCTAAGGACTGGGTTTTGGTCTGTGAGGCACTCAACAATGTTCGTCGGCTATCTATATTTCATAAGGAAACAATGCTTGACATTTTGTAAGTTCCAATCTTCGGTATGACAATGTCACTGTAGAATGTGTTATGTTAGTACTTTTGCTCCGCCTGAAAACTGTTGAAGTGCGTGTAATGATTTCTTGCGTAGTCCTAAAACTGATAAGGCTTCATTCTGGTAAACAGAGGTAATGTGATCTCCCTAATTGTGAAATCCATGAAAAATCCTAGAAGTGCTGTTTGCAAGACTGCTCTAATGACATGTTCTGATATATTCAAAGCATACCGCGATGACTTAATTGACTTATTGGATCCAATGGTATGTATTACTCTTTGAAATTGAACTTCTTTTTTGGTGCTATTATTTTACTATTTACTGATCAATGAAATTCATGACTTTATCGTCACTGGGATATTATGATACCCATCTTTAGCTTGTGCAACTTCTCCTCAAATCTTCACAAGACAAGAGATTTGTGTGTGAAGCAGCTGAGAGAGCTTTAATATCCATGACCACCTGGATTTCACCTGTTTCATTGCTACCCAAATTGCAACCCTACCTCAAGAACAGAAATCCTCGCATTCGAGCAAAAGCAGCTATGTGCTTCTCTCGAAGTGCACCAATACTGGTAAAAGTTGAATTTTTTCTGTTATTGACTTTGATGTTATAAAGCTCCTTATCTTCTTCTGCATGTAAGGTCTTTACTTCTGCTGCTAATAAGTGTAAAAACTGAAGGTTAATTGCAGCAATGCTCATTAAAACAAAAAGTGTATTTTTCTGAAAAGGATACATTAAGTTGCATCCATTTTGTGATGGCCATCTTAGATAATTTTCTCATTATGTCTTTTTGGCAGGGTATTGATGGGATTAAAGCATACGGAATTGACAAATTGATTGAAATAGCTACATCCCAGCTCAGTGACCAGCTTCCAGAATCTAGGGAGGCTGCTCGTGCTCTGTTGTTGGAGCTACAGACTGTGTACGAGAAAACACATATCCCTAATGCAAATGCTGTCTCTGATGAACTTGCGGAGGTCACATCTTGGGAAGATTTCTGTCAGTCAAAACTGTCACCTTTGAACGCGCAAGCTGTTCTGCGTGTTACCAATATTGTTCGGGAAGGCGTTGTTGGTTCTTAGCATGAAAAGTCGTTTAAGTGATTTCACCGTTTTTGGTTCTTGCTCTGAGAAAGGTCTTCTTGGTACTTAGCATGAAAAATCATTTGAGTTAGTACTAGTGTTTTTGTCATTTTTCTTTCTTGGGTTCTTGCTCATATTCTACACTTGTATATACTGAAAGCTTGTGATGGCTGGTAAGGAGGTCCAGGTTTTAGTTGATCTATAGAGCCTGTAATGATTGTTGCCCTTGGTTTGCCATGTAGTTCTAGTTATATAGTGAAATGAATATTGTTGCTCCGAATGTACTGGCTTCTGGGTTTTTTGGTCCCCCTTGGGGTCACATGTAACATTATGATTTCTCTTGAAGATTGTTGCCGAATACACTGCAGTGCTTCTGAACCTGAAAGCAAGAACCAAAATGCAGCCTGTTTGGCCATTTTCAACACGGATTGCAGGCTTTTGAGTGACCAATTGCTTATTGTTATGAAAATATTCATTTTGTTCATGGTCTTTCTTCCTTGCTCTATCTTTTGTTTTTGTATGGTTTCTCTGCTTTCCTTTTCCTGTATCTGAATCCCTTTACAGGTTTACAAGACCAAATTGGGAAGCTTGAAACAGAAATCCTGGAAATGCATGCATCTGATCTGAGTTTCCTCTGTTCGGTTATGATTATTATTGTTTTCGTTCTATTGTTCGCGGTTGGCATTGGGGGCCCTGTCACGGATCGGAGGTCATCATTAGTTCATAGCCCCCAACTACTAAATCATCACTTCCTTTGGGTTTAAGGTACGTAGATGTTCTCTCATTTTCACTAAGTGAGATTTCATTTTTTTGTCCCCAGGAGGACAACAATATGGAATCTGTCATTTTGTTATTTATTTAATGGAGGATAAAGAAAGTGAAGGGTTGAATTAAAATAGTTTAAGAAATCGAGGGAGAACTTAAGATTATAACGTAAAAAAGCAACACAAACTCCATGCGGTAGAATGAATGAAACTGAGGCCACTGGTCAGAAAGGGAACGTGGAAGACAAACGAGAAAGGTTCGTTCTTGGTTGTCTTTTAATGATAATGACGGAGTGCTTAAATTGTTTGTAACGTTTTTCTCACCCACTCCACAAGCTCCAACTCCACCACTATGCCAATGGCTTTACTCGTCGGCGGCTTTGCGACCGTCATTGGATCACTATATAAACTATGACTCTTTGCCCCTAAAAATGTCATGCCGTCGGGGAAACTTTCAGCTAAAAAAGGTCAGGGAAAATGGCCCTTTGATATGAAATATCAAGCTGTGGGATTAGCTTCGCTGGTTCTGCTAATGGCCATCATCATATCCATGGTATTATTGTTCGTGGGCATGGCACTTCTTGTCCTGATTCATGTCTGTATCGTTGGGAAGACCATCACTCGTGGATCTGGTCCTGACAATAACAGCTTGCCGGTGGCGGCGGAGGCTAGGGGATCGAGGCTCCGAAACGTGAGCATGTCTAGAGGTGATTTGGAGAAGCTTCCTTGTTTCGAATTCAATAGTGCCAAAGAGATGAAGGGGCTCTGGCGCACTACTGCTTCTTCTCCTCCTCCGACTCCGGCTCAGAATTGTAGTCCGGTGGACTGTGCGGTTTGCTTGGAGAATTTCAGGGCAGGTCAGAGGTGCCGTTTGTTGCCTCAGTGTGGGCACAGTTTCCATGTGGAATGCGTCGACATGTGGCTCTTACGGACGCCCATTTGTCCGATCTGCAGAACAACCGCCCAAGGAAATAACCGTCCCGGTGGTGAGTTCATTACTGGTGAGGGTGGGCATTCCGGCACGGCCTCACCTGAGTCGCTGCCGGTGGTCACCCAAACAGCAGCAGAGAGGACTGGCAGCCCGACCCAGACCCGAGAAGAAGCAATAGAAACGGGCTCAAGAATCCAGATAGCTTCAAGCAGTTGAATCCACCAATGCGGAAACGTTATTAGCCCAGTCCATGCTGTTTTGATTCAATAAATATATTAAAATTTCGAGCATTATTAGGGGTGTCTTTATTTCCACCAACGCGTGTCTTTTTTTTTTTTTTTTTTTTTTTTTTTTTTCGCGCTGAGTGAACAACGTTTTCGCTGAGTCAACAACGTCTCAGAACAACTGCCGCAACGTCTAAAAAATAACTGTCGCAACGTCTATATCCAGACATGTCTACAACGTCTCCTCACACTAGCACCACGTTCAGAAACGTCTACATCCATGAATGTAAATTTAAACTGATTTTTTCACAAATACAACTATAACCACGTAAAAAACAAATAGCACTACGTCCAGAAACATCCTCATCCATGCGTGTGAATTTAAACTGTCTTTTTTTTTACAAAGACAGTCCACCACGTCTCAGAACAACTAGAACCACGTCAAAAACAACTAGCACCACGTCCATAAACGTCTACATCCATGCGTGTGAATTTAAACTGCCTTTTTTTTAAACGTCTACATCCAGCAACGTCTAGTTACATCCCATAACGCGTTCTACCAAGTCCAGCAGCGAGAAAAAATCAGAAGCAACCCATTTTACATGAAAGTGCTAATACCTCATGGAAACCTTTATATATCATATTTTGGAGCAACAGATCATTATTTGAATAAGAAAACACGAATATAACATCATTAATAAATTACCCAACATCAAATCGTGAAAACAAGGTTCCGTAAATCCATCAAATACAGTTCATACTTTATGTGGTGATTTTTTAAGAAGAATAAGTTATTTTTGAAGAAGAATAAGAGATTTTTGAATATGACGAAGTGATTTTTTCGTTGTATTTGGTGTTGTTCATCGGAAAAAACAATAGTCGATCTCCGTTAAATCTATGTTTGAATGAAAATTTTGATTAAATGCGGTTTCGAATGGAGTACGGTGAAGAAGAATAACTGATTTTTTAAGAAAAAGAAGTGATTTTTTGAAAAAGAAGGAACTGGATTTTTGGAGAAGAAGAAGAAGAGAAGAGCGTGTATCTCACTCTCTTATAGTGAGAGTGGTGATGTATTACTAGGTATATGTACCTCTAGGTACAGGATATAAATTGCGGACAGAATATTAATTAGAGTACTCGATGATTTTAAAAATAAAAAATAATAACCTCGTGTTCCAAAAATTAGAAATATTTGTTTAAATTTTAAAAAAAAACATGTTCTGGGAAAAAAAAAAAAAAAAACCTAAGCAAATCAAGAAGATATTCTTGAATGAGACACTCCAACTATGGGAATCTTATTAATTCGTTTTAGGATAAGTTGACTTTCTTTTTATATAAAAAAATTATTTTCAAAGAAAAGTAAATAATTCAAATTTTAAAATGTATTGTCTTATCAAAAATTCATCTTGCTTTATTTAAAAAATATTTTTTAAAAATTTTTTACTCCCCTAAAATATCTCTATAACTTTTTCGTTTTTTTAATAGAAAAAAGTGTCAAATCTTAACTTTTTTACCTTTTTAAATATAACTAATAAATATACGGATTATTACTTTTTCTGAAAAATGATACAATATAATTTTAAATTAACATGTCTAGTAATATATATTTATTTTTTAAAAAAATTATTCTCCTAATTTAAAACTATCCATATTTTTATTTAAAAATAAATAAAACAAAATCCACCGTGATCCTTCACGTTTTCCGCTGTAATCATACATTATTAAAATATTTAAAAGACTCTTTTTTATATAATAAATAAATAATGCAGGAAGTAACCATCAAAACGTTGGCATCTCCCATGAATTTAGGAACTATTGGAACGACGACGACTATTGGAAATTCAAACCTCAATTATTTACGAAAACCACGAATTCAAAATAAAACAACTATAGTTTTACCAACTGGAAATGCTTTAGTACTGCTTCATATATATATATATATTACTATCACATAATATAAATAAAATAAAAAATACCTAATTAATATAAATAAATAAATTTTTGTAATAGGTTTGAAATATATGATTATCTTTTATAATAAAGAAAGTAATAACAAAAAATAAATGTGAGCTATATCAATATTGCCGTGATAAAATTAGACAGTAAAACAAAAATATGTGACGTTAAAAGGTAATAATATCTAGTGCTGTAGAAAACGAAAACAAATAAAATCCGATATTTATTTTAAAATAATAATGTGTATTTATTACATTAAAATATAAGAATATATAAAAAATTATTTTTATGTTAAAGAAAAAGATAGTAATTTATATTATATAAATGATGACTATATATGGGAGATGATACATTCTTCTTGACCCATATAAATTTCTCCATACTATTATTACGAAGATATTACACGCAACGAAGAAAGTACCAATGGCCTCTGGTATTGATCATCACAGTCACCATGTCGTCCTGTTTCCGTTCATGTCCAAAGGCCACACCATTCCGGTCCTCCACCTGGCCCGCCTCCTGCTCAGCCGCAACGCCACCGTCACCATCTTCACCACCCCAGCTAACCATCCCTTCATTTTAAGCTTCCTTTCGAAACTGCACGCCCACCAAAACATCTCTACCGTGGTTCTCCATTTCCCGGAAAACATTGGCCACGGAGTCCCTCCGGGGACCGAGAGCACCGATATGCTTCCCGAGATCTCCCTCTGGGTCCATTTAGCGAGGGCCACCCATCTCATGAAACCTGATTTCGAAAGATCCCTCGCGACTATCCCGGGTCCGCCCGTGACTTTCATGGTGACCGATGGTTTTCTGCCCTGGACTTTGGACTCGGCCGATCGATTCGGTATCCCCAGGCTTGTTTATTACGGCATGAGCAACTTCGCTCAGGCTGTTTCCAAAGACGTTCGTGGACTTCTCCGAGAAGTCGAATTAGATGATGAACCAATCACGGTTCCACATTTCCCCTGGGTCAAGGTCACCAGGAATGATTTTGATTCAGTGTTTACGGACCGCCATCATCCCGGTGGCCCACTTTTCGAATTTGTCATTGACTGCGGCATCTCGACTGCTAACAGCTTCGGTCAAATAATTAACAGCTTTTACGAGCTTGAACCGATTTATGCAGATTACATGGAGAGAACATGGTCGGTGGGGCCACTCTGTCTGGCGGAGCCGCCAAGGGGGGAGCCCGGAGAAGACCACCTGAAGAGTCCATGGATTGAGTGGCTGGACGGGAAGCTAAAAGAGGGAAAATATGTTCTGTACGTGGCGTTTGGGACGCAAGCGGAAATATCCCCGGAGCAATTCCAAGAAATTAAAAATGGGTTGGAGAAATCACAAGTGAATTTCTTGTGGGTCGTGAGGAAAAACGAATCGGAGCTAGCCGATGGATTTGAAGATAGAGTACGAAATCGAGGATTGATTGTAAAAGAATGGGTTGACCAGAGGGAAATCCTCGCCCATCCGAGCGTTCAGGGGTTCTTAAGTCACTGTGGTTGGAATTCAGTTATGGAGAGCATCTGCGCCAAAGTACCGATTCTTGCTTGGCCGATGATGGCGGAGCAGCCGCTGAATGCTAGGTTTGTGGCGGAGGAGATTAAGATAGGAGTGAAGGTGGAGACGAGCAATGGATCGGTGAGGGGTTTGGTGAAGGCGGAGGGGCTGGAGAAGAGTGTTAGAGAATTGATGGAAGGAGAAGCCGGGAAGGAGGCGAGAAAGAAGGTGAAAGAAGCCGGCGAGGCGGCCATGAAAGCTGTAGAAGAAGGTGGGTCGTCATGGAAGGCATTGACTGAGCTATTGACTGAGTTGCATGGAAAGCCTAGAGTTGTCACTGCTACATTAACCTGAAAAGAAGATACTACTGTCCCTATCTATATTACAGTATCAACCCAAACTTTCGACTTTAAACTTCTAGTAATCTTGAGAGAGTGCTTCCACTTTCGAAATGATCCAATTTTTTTTAATATGGCTATTTTTGTTAAATTTTTATCAATGTCTCTAAAAAATTTAAAAAAATCCTTATTATATAATATATTATTAATTAATTAAATATATTAACTGACTGGTGTCTTGTGGAACTTGGTAGGGTGATGGCGGAAATATCAAATCGCGTAAACCAATATTGACGCAATTCCAATGGAAAATTGAAGCAGTTTGAAATGGCGTCGCTTATTATGACTATAATTCGCAAGCAAAGCAACAGAAATTGGGTGGAAATATCCTATCCTTAAGTCCAACAGCATATTCAAATGCGAATAGTGGCATCGAAATTATAATATTTTCATTCCTTTATCAAAATTATAACCTTTAAACACGTTATTAGTCGTTAGCATCTAAATCCCATTCACTCACTCAATAACTTTTAATTTATATTCTATTAATAATTTATGAATATTGACTACTTATAATCTATGATGGACCCTAATTTATAAATGATTTGGATCAGTTCAACAATTGTTTGTTGGATTATGCGAAAAAATTATAAAATTTTGTCTTTATATTATTGAATACAAATTATAATTTTATACACAATTAATAACTTGATTAATCATTTTATAAATTAGTGAAAATATTCGGGTGGAAGGGTTTGGAGTGAGTGATAATAAGGATTGAAATTTATGACCGTGTGAGATTGAAAGATAAAATCAAGATTTTGAATATCATGATTGTAAAAAAAATAAATAAATAAAACAAATAAAAATATCTAAATGTTATTATGTCCGTCTAGGGCAACATCACATCTTTCGTTTATCCTTTTCTTTTTCAGAGTGTAGGGCAATGTCACATCTTTCGTTTATCCTCTTCTTTTGGACCATTTCACTCCAAGGATAGACATTGCAACTTTTCTAATTAACGGTAAATTATTTTTTAAAATAATAACAAATCATGCTTCAAGTTCCAAATATTTAATTAATTGGAAATTTTAAATTCAATTTTTTTTTTTTTTGAAGCACAAAATCTTGTACTATGTATTTAAATAATATATAAGTAAAAAAAATTAAAAACTTAAAGAAAAAATAAATATTATCAATTAAAATAAGATGAAATCGAAATCCTAATTATAACGCTACTTTAAGCGACATAAATTTATGTATATAAGATTAAAAGAAATTAAAAATATTTATTCACATAAGATTTTTATAATTTTAAATTATTTTTATTTAATGTATAAAGGAAGAATATTTTTTAAAAAAATAAAAACATTATTTTTTAAAAAAAATTAAATAATAATTTGGGAGTAATAGTTAAAATAATATATGTGCCGCTAAATTTTAACGGGCGACGAATCCAAATTTCCTCCAATCAGCACAAATGTATGCATCAATCCACCAACTTTGGACAAATTCAAAGACATTTTTAACAAAATACAGAAACGTGGCTACGTACGAATGCAATAAAAAAATAATCTACTTGAGTTTCCAATGTTTCCAACCCAAAAATCTCTCTTCATTTTAATATGTTTTGGAGCTTCAGAATGAAGTCCTCTGTATGCTGGCTGGCTGCCACTCATTTCTAACTTGGCAAGCTGCAGCAAAGTTTACCTCTGTTGAATGTCAAGCAATCATCTTGGGTTCATGCCTAGAGTCTGAAACTATGTCTGGAGCTAACAAGTGGCCTGGAAATGGAGATCAAAAGCTCAGCATTGCCATCATCTGCTTGCCCATTTTGCTGGGTGTTTTCCCTCCAGTGATTTCCCAGCTTTGGAACCCCGGATGCATCCTTAACTTGGGAAACTCTTCCTCAATGGATAAATCATCAGGTTGTGTTGATGATGATGATGATGATGATGGCGGCGGCAGCGAATGGGGAGGTTTCTTGGACTCAGGGAAATGTTGTGGAGTGGTCTTTCAGAGTTACCTTTATGGATTGGGGATGCGAGCTAATGAAACAGGACAGATATTCTTGAGTTCTGCAGAGCTAAGGAATTGCTTGATCAGGATCAACAGTTCAGATGTAGATACAATATTTACCTGTGAAACTGAGAAGCTGACTACTGACAGGGGCGGCTGCTCCAATTTTTCTGTTGATGATGTTCGTTATAAGTTTGGAAGTAGCATCAGAAAATTCACAAAACAATGTGATTTTTCGATTGAGCCTGATAGATGGAAGCAGTCCTGCGATTCCTGCATACTAACCTGGAAAGAGATGAAAGGAACACAATTTGAAGGCAGTGATCAATTCATTGAGGCTGATTCTGACTTGTGCAGATTTTCATTGCTGGTTACCTCAATAAGTGCACGAATCAACGATGAAGAATGGGTTGGAAAGCTTTTCAGCTGCCTGGGGAGTCAAAGATTTGATCAAGGCAAGTACTTGAAGCAAAAATACTCTATCATCAACATAAAGTTCCAAGAATTGATTTCTTTAATCCCTGCAGGTCATGGAGCAGAAGAAAATGCAGAAAACTTTAAACGCAAAATAGGTGATTTCCCAAGCGTTCATTTGCTTTCAAATTCATCATACCACTATGTCCTCCTGAAATAAATTTTTTCTTTTTTTCCACGATTAGGATTGAGCATTATTATAGGTGGAGCCATTGTTGGATCTTCCACGGTTCTAGCTCTCTTCCTGTGGATTTTCTTCCGAATAAACAGCAGTTCAGGTTCACTAATGAAGAAAACTGGTATCAATTTCCATTGCTTCACACCCCCAACCCAAGATTATATGTAATGTGTTCGTATATATATACATATATATATATCAATATGTATGACCTCTGAAATCATGCAGAACTTAATATGCTAAAGGAGTCCAAACATCTAAAAATCCCAGTCAAGGAAGTATACTCTGCCACAAACAATTTACATCCGGTAAACTGCATTGGTGAAGGGACAGCAGGTAAGCATCTCAGAGACTAGTTATCCTGAACCTAATGAAAGCTTATTAATGCAAACTTTTCTCACCAGATCATAGGGATGTTTAGCTTAAGCTCGTATTCAAGACAAAAAAAAAAAAAAAACAAAAGACAAGATTGGCTGACTGACTAACGATATAACAATGTATTAATGTAGGCATTGAGCATAAGAATGTCAGAATGCCATTTCAATTTCCCTTTTTATCAATATTTCAGGAATGGTGTACAAAGGCTTGTTATCTGACAATCGGCAAGCTGCAATTAAGCATCTAATCAATGGTGGTGAGAGTTTTCTGAGGGAAGTCAGGAGCCTATCACATGTGAGACATCCAAATCTAGTTTCTCTCCTAGGATATTGTAAAAAAGGAGGTGAATGCTTCCTTGTTTACGAGCTTTGTCCTAATGGGAACCTGTCGCAATGGCTATCTGGTATGCTTTCCATTTTTCTATGTATGTATTTACTTGTCTACACACCTCTACCAACTAGTTTTTCATATGGGATCAAAAGCAGGCCAAGAAGATAAAATCCTTTCATGGATTCAAAGGATTAAAATTGCTATTGACAGTGCTTCTGGACTTTGTTTTCTCCACTCATATCCAAAAGGTTGCATTGTTCACCGCGACATCAAGGCAAGTTTATGATCAAAACATAATGGCCCTCTAAACGCTACAACGCATGAAAGCTGACAAATTTTCTTAACCACATCAATATTAATACTGTCCTCAAATAAAAGTTAGAACTTTATTTGGAACACAAAGCTTTACCTTTCATGGCTTTGGCTTTGCAGCCGACAAATATCCTGCTTGGGGCAAACCTTGAAGCTAAGCTTTCGGACTTTGGATTGTCCAAGGTCATTGAGTTGGGTGAAACCACTTCAAGCTCAGAAGTGAGAGGAACCTTCGGTTATGTTGATCCGGAGTACAGGGCCAACCACAGAGTGAATCCAGCTAGTGATGTATACAGTTTTGGAATAGTTCTTCTGCAGCTGCTTTCTGGAAGAAAAGTCATAGACATGGATACAAGGAAACCTCAGCAATTGGACAAAACAGTAAGACAAAACTCATTATTTCAAAGAAACAACTTTACCTCTTATTCTGCAGCTGAAATTTGTTAGAATTAATCACTCTGCATCAAATCAATCAGGCAAAATCACTGGACAGACAAGGCAAGAAATTCGACTTTATAGATCCGAGACTGGAGGGCGAGTATTCAGCCAAGGGGTTTGAGCTCATATTTGAGCTGGCTTTGTCATGCACCTTACCAAGGCAGCAGCTAAGACCTACCATGGACCAAGTTGTTGCAGATTTAGAAGAGGCTCTTCACTTGTCGACCATGGCCAGAGCATCTAGTCCTGTTGCTACAACACATGATTTGTCAACAACATAGTAATAAAGCCAATTAACATTCATACAATTTCTTCAAGAGGCAAAGTCAGCAATAGCCTTTTTATGACAGCAAGTATATATGAAGTATTATTTACAGAATGCTCCAAGAAGCAATAGTTTTAAACGAATACATTAGACATCCCTCTTACCAACATAAACTTTATTCACGGATGATAATGCGCCATATAATATGCTTCCTTCCCGACGTTCTGTCACAGTCAATATCCTAACAGCTACTTGATTTACAAAAATGAACACAGATTATACACCTACCTAGAGCTATAACATTGATGTTTACACTAGCTAACTACCTTGTCAATCTAGAGAGAAATCAGGCTCATCCGGCTTAAATAACTTGGGCATCTTTAGACTTGAAGAAGAAGTATTCGCCACAACAACAGGGGTCTTGTGGATAGCCCCTCTTCTGGTGTTTGCTGCGAATTTTGAAGCCAAAATTGTTGCTCCAAGTTGCTGCACATTGTTTCCATCTCCTGAATCCTCCTCCTCATTTTCATTCTCATATCCGTCGTCGTATCCAGAGTTACTGTAATAAAGATTCTCTTGCAGTGCCAACTCTTTGGCTAGCCTCTTTCTTTTAAACCTTCTCCAAGCAACTTGAAGAAAGCAAGCACCCCACGTCCTCCATTGAGAAGAGTAGTACCTAAATGCATGCTGGAGCTTCTTGCTGTGAAGACGCTTAAATTGCATTGCCACGAATTTGAGGTCGTCGGCTCCAAGTGCAAATGCTTCCACTTCAGTTAGTGTACGCACTGTTCTTGTTGAAGATGGCAAGTTTATGTTTGAGTTGGGGATCAAGGCCCATGTCAGTAATTCCTCCCCACAAAAATCACCAGGTCTAAGGGTGATGGAATTAAAAAACCCTGATCTTCCACCATTGGTCGTGGAGCTTTCTAATTGTCCTCTGATTATAAAAAGCATCTCGTTCACTGGATCTCCTTCTCGAAACATATAGGTGGCTTTAGTGCTCAATGATGAGACTAAGCGTTCACATATGGCATCAAGCAGTTGATCATCCATTTGTGCGAAGAATGGCACCTACAGTTGAGAATCTTTAGAATTTCTGTTATAAAAGACCCCAGAATGTACCCACTAATATTTACTCAGCATTTCGTGCATAAGATTTAGAAGTTTCACCCAAAAAAAATCCCCTTTAAACCATTTCCAAACTGGGTTTTATTCCATGACTTTATTACCTCCAGTATTCCAGTTTAAACAGTAATGCATAGAAGTGAGGAAAATACATACTCGTCGAACCAGGTTGAGGCAGAGGTGTCGCTGAATTTCGCGGCGGAGATCCAAAGGCAAAGATTGCAGGATAGATTCCTCATTGACCCCCCTTGTTACAAGCCATTTATACTGCACAAAACGACGAACACGTTCTTGCAGTTCTGGAGGTAACTGGCGATGCCTCATCCATTCTTCTGTATCTCTTTTTCTGACCCTCCACTCTTCAAGTCTCACCGTCATAGATTGCAAATAAGTCTTGACTCCCAACATACAGGAAATGAGTGTCATTATAAACTTGACCAGTAATCACTCAAACAGGAAAAACACAAGAACTGATGCGTATGAAAAATTGAGAGGAGGCATAATCTTTCCTGCTGTACTGCTCTACTAATAGAGATAACGCATAGAAAAGATAATCAGAACTCATTATAACAACTCCTAAAAGAATTAAAAATACCTCAACTCCTAGTATCTAACCTTATTTCATAACGAGAAAGATAAAATATTCTTGGAGACTAGTTAAACTAGGCATGTTCCAACAGTAATGATGATTATTTGGCAAAAGTTTACCTGCATGTCGCCAATCAACCTCGCAAAAATAATTAAACCGCCAATACATAAGCAAACGCAAAATGAAGTCTCTCCAATATAAGTGCTAGTTTGCAAGTTTTGGCCATATGAACTGCAAGGTGGCAGATTGAATATATCAATGGACATATGGTTTAAGTATGAAAAAACAATAAGCCCTCAAATTAAAAGCAAATTGCACGCTATATTGCAAAGTGAAATCTACATTCAACCCTTAAAAGAAAACACACGATATCACTATCGCTGTTTTAGATCACCTACCAAGTTTTCCCCTGGGCAGGGCTTTCAGGATATAAATAAACTAATGATTCAGCAGAAACCATCAAGCTCAATAAGTCTTTCTCTCGTTTCACTAGTTCCATTTCTCAAAAGATGGCTTCTTTGCTCTTAACAGCTAGTTGATATAGTTATCATGTGTAAATTGAATCTAAATAATAATCAGAAACATATTCTTGCAATGATGCCAAGACAAAGCACATGATGAACACTAGTGCTGAGAGCAATTTGAACAAGTGATGATATAGGAACATAAAGGCACATATGAAATGAGCAAGCAGCTGATGAACTAGTGCTGAGAACAATTTAAACACAAAAACAAACCTCAAATTCCTCAAACCCCACCAAAGGCAATAAAGATATTTCTCCTTGAATGATGATGAAGAAACTTCACTGGTAAAAGCATCGGCAAACATTCCAAATTTGAAGTCAGAGTCGTCATTTTTAGCATCACAGCGAGTAATAAGTTTTGTGGCATTGAGCCAATAGTTTCTCTCAAGGTTCCCAATACTATCACAATCCAGAAACGTGTAGGAGCAAGGAGGAAAAGCTTTAAACTCCCGCTTACACTGCTCTTTCCAACACGAGTGTTGCCGCCCAATAGATGCTAGATACCATGACGCTCCTAGCACCTTTGTTACAAAAAGGATGGTTAGTTTCTGATGCTCAATACCGCAACATGATCACAAATTACAATGTACTCAGATGGTTTAGTAAATGCTTACATGACTAGCTAACATGAAGAGAAGGAGATTGTAAGCGGCCCCTGCCCAAGCAGTCTTGGCGATAAAACCCGTTGATTTGATAATTCGCCGATTTAAAGGAAATATGACAAACAGCCTTGGAATGTATTGCAAAAGAACAATGAGGGAAAGGGTGTTGTTGTTTTGCCCAGACCCTCGATTTTTCGTTGCCGGAATAACATACCGGATGACAATCTATTCAAACAATGAAACTAAGGATATAAATTCTAGCAATTAGGACAAAGAACTGGAAACAAACTAATAAGTCAGACGATAACATTTGTAAAAGAAGCTACTTGCCTGAGGTAAGGGGAGCAAAGCAGCTAAATCGATTGCAAAATCTGTTTTCAGGTATCTCTTCTTGATTTCTTTGCTATCCAAGACGAGTTCTCCCCTGCCAAAGACCCTGGAACTAGGGGCAACGAAAGCAGTGCGGAACTTCATGATCATGTGGAAGAGGTAGAAAAGGTCGGTGAGGGTGCGGCATAAGGTGATAATTTGGGAGGCTCTGTTGTCGGTGGACATGCAAGCCGGACCACCGACGTAAGGTAGGTAGAAATACAGGGGGTCGATGAATAGCGAGACGAGACATGCTATGAGAAAGAAGTGGTTCCACGTGTTGATGATTTGGCCGTTGGGGTCGAGGATTTGATACCTCCATAGGACGTGGACGAGCTGCTGCGGCTCGTCAGCTGCAATGACGATGGGTTTGTCGCTATTGGTATGGTGGGTGGTTAGTGTTCGCCGGATTTGGCGGAAGTGGGACGCCGGCCTCGTGAGTATCCTATTCATCTTCCATGGCGGACTCCGATGATATAATCGGATTCCGCTTGGGGTTCGTCCAGTTCTTTTTCTGAAATTAGATTCTTATATAGTTCATGAACAAATTCAGAATCAACAAGCAAAAAATTAACAACAATGGTAATCAGGCTAAAAAAAAAAAAAAAAACTTTCTGTTGAATCAAAACCAACCACCAAAAAAAAAACACAATGGAGAAGGTGAAAGGGAGAATTGGGAGAAGAAATGGTGGTTCTGTCTGAGTCTGGCGAGGGTGGGAGGAGGAGCAGAGGGGTCGTCTGTGGAATATGGCCGTGGAGAAAATTTGAAGGGTGAAATTGGATGGTTTTCCGCTTTATGTGGGCGGGAAGATAAATGTAACTCGCGGGAAAATAGGGGCCCACCTGCGTGTGAGTCATACTTTGTAAACTTTCTACAGTGTCTCTTCTTCCTTTTTTTTTTTAATATAAAAAAAAAAAAAAAAAAAACCATTCAGCGACAATATTTAATTTGTCTCTATATACTCCATCCTTTACTGAATTTTTTTTAAATAAATATAACTTTTTTTTTTTGGAGGATGTATACGTAAATGGTTTTGAAATTATATTTTGTCTCATAAAAATAATTTAATTTTTATCTTTTACTATTAATATTATTATATAGCAAATCATTAAATTGACTTGGTTTGGTTGGCCCATCTGTTGGTTTCCAACTCTCGAATTAACTAATTAAGAATAAGAAATTAAGAAGAAATCAATATAAAAATTTAATGAAGAAGAGGATAGAAGTTCGAAAAAAAATAACTTATGAGTTAGTTGTTCAGAAGAGAGAAAACAGAGATAATTCAGAATAAGAACAAGAGAATGTATTCTATATTTTCCATACGAGATATTACATATATAAACTCTTCATATACTAATTTTCTAAAATTATAAATTAGTCCCTAATTCTACTAATTTATTCCTATACTAACTTTCTAAAATTATAAATTAGTCCCTAATTCTACTAATTTATTCCTCGGGCATGACACCAACCCAATGGACTGTAGTCTGTTGCTTTCCGGCCCAATGGACTGTAATCTGTTGCAAACAATGTCCATTGTACTTCATCCGGCCCAATCAAATGAGTATTATAGATGGTTTCATAGGAGAGGATAAGCATTTCTTATTATAGAGGCGACCAATGTTTTGTTTCGAAACTCTATATTTAGAGAATCCAATCATTGATTTAGTTTATATTATTACAATACATTTGCGTGTAGAATACAAAATTTAACCAAAAAATCAAATTATATTTTTATAACAATAATAACTCTGTGACGTTATCTGCTCGTCAATCACAGTAATTTCTTATCAATTACATTTTTTATTTAATTTTTCTCATAAGTATAGTGGTTTAGTTTGTTTTTTTTTTTTTTCATTATTTGTAATATTGCTTATATGTTAAACTATTGCCCACAATAAAATATGAATTATTAGAGTTTTAACATAAACCTCAAAGCCAAACGGCTAGCCTAGTTTTTACATGTTCGTATATTACGTATTTGTCATAAACTAAATAGGGCAACAACTAAATATTAATTATCAAATTTATACAATAAAATTGATCTAATATTGTCGACACTCTATTACATGACTTTAAGAATCGTACGTACGTAAACATAATTATGTGGAATATTTGGATTTAACAATTTAAACATATCGAGTGTGAAGCTTAGAGAACATACGTTAAAATTATTTAGAATCAGAATTCGAAATGAATACAAAATAAGTGAAAATAATTTTTTTATATTTGATTTACTAAAAAAATAGAATTAAAAGAAATAATATAAATATATATACAATGTTATAGATATATTATTATAAATATAATATTATAAAAAATAAAATTTTAAATAAGTAAGTGACCGAACTAGTTTTTGTAACGCAAAACGAAACTCCAGTATTTAAAATTTAAATGCATTTCTTCATTCACACGTCCCAAACTAAATATCAAAAATTATTTTAATTCTGATCATCTCATTCATTCTAAACTCACCAAAATCCTTAGATATTTTATGATGATAACTCAAAATAGATAAGCGGAATTATCATTATCAGTAGCCATAAGCAATACGCAATAGTATCGATTACATGGACACGGATCTGGATGAGCTGCTGAAGTTTTGAATTAATGACTGAATATTTGATGGATCTGCTTATATTAATAAAATAAAAATTTATGAGAATTTGCAGAAGTAGTGGGGATCGTGGCAGCCGGTCTCACAAAGAAGAACGTGGGCCGGGCCGATATTGCGTTCACACGTTCGTCTCCGGTGATGCCGATGGATCCTACCCCTGCCCTCCCATGCTGCTAAGCTAAATCAATATCTACCAGGTCAGCTTCACATTTTTTATTTTTTTAATCTCACTCTAATAGATTAATAATGGTGTTCATACAAGATACCGAATATTTTTTTTGTCTTTTACAAGGTATTCAAATGAAAATTTTAAGGTTTTTTTTTTTTTTTTTTCATAATAATTAACATTTTTTAAAGATTATTGTTCTCTCAAATTCTATATAAAATGCTCTAGAAAATCAGCAGAATCTTTTTAGGGAAAAAAATATTGTAAAATTAGTTTTTATAATATTATATAATGTCAAATTTAGTCATAAACATTTGATAGTTTATAAATTTAATTATAAAATTTTTTATTCATAATATATTTAGTATTGTAACAAACAAATTGTTACGAGGCATTTAATGATTGAATTTTAATTATATTAATTCTTATACTACATGATACATGAACGTCATGTAATCGATTTTATGTCACATGAACTAACATGTCATGATGAACACATGGATTAAATTTAATGTAACTTTTAACTTTTGACTTTTGACTTTTAAATTATAAATTATTTATATTTAGTGATATAATTTTAATATAATAAAATAATATTTTTTTTTTGGGTACAATAAAGAAGGAGGTTTAAAAACACATCTCAAAATTTTAATTAAATTTAAAATATTAAATGAATAATTAAAACCATTTTCAAAATAGTGCATAATTATATTATTAACTAAACCATCATATTTGTTGGTATATTAATCTTTATTTAAATATAGAATAAGGACGACCAAAATTTGTGAAATTGTTTAAACCCAAGTAGGGGGGAGAAATCAATAAGCACAATGAATATATGAAGTATATATTTGTGATCTCCTAGTTTTGCCTCACCAACATATGTATTGGTCAAATTATTTTTTAATAACCTAAATAACAATTAATTTTTTGATTGACAAAAAAATAATAAACGTGTTAACGTAAATATTTTTATTGAATTAAAAGATTGTTATAAAATTTTACACTAATAACTATCTAAACTCATTTTATTAGAAATTGTCAAATTTTTTCTTTTTTCTTCATAATTTTTTATGTTTGACCTTGGTGACAAGAGTATATATAATTGGCAGAAATATCTATAGAATAATAGAATATCGAACCATAGAGACAAAACTTATTTTTTCAATTTCAGAAGAACAAAAATTATAGTATTTACATAAAATTTAATAATACATACCCATTAATTAAATAAAAAATTTTGTTATTATTAGGTGAAGGAAATATTTAATTTAATAAATGTAAAGCAAAATAAGAAAGACTTATCTAACATTTTGAAGTATTTAACATAACATAATTATAATTAAAATCTCACTTATCTAAAATTTTATTTTTCGTACATTATTATCTCTCGTAATATAAACAGTCACAATAATGAGAATGAGAAAACTAAAATTAAAATATTTTTGTAAAGTTTTTGACATTATTTTATTTTAAAACCTTTGAAAATTTATAAATATAATAAGCGAGAGTGCTTACCACTGAACTAAATCTCTCTTGTCTATTTGAAATAAGTGTTTGAAGTTATTTAAATGCTTATTTTTTAATTAAAAAATTTTATTTGTACAGTGTCCAAAATAATTGACTGATAAAATAATATATATTTTTGGTATTTTTTAAATATAAAAAAGTACATAATATCTTAGTAAAATTCGTGAGAGTTTTTTAATATTAACCCATTAAGAAAAATAATGAAGGCATAATTTGTAATTTTGTATAAATAAATTAAAAAATATGTGAAAAAAAAGTGGAGGAACAAAATAAATGTAATTTAGTGATAAATATTCCTCACTTAATATAATAAGTTTTAAATTCGAAGTTAAAAAAATCCGGAGGAGTATTTGTATTATTAATGTTGCAGCAGCAGCAGCAGCAGCAGGAGGTAGTGAGTAATTGTTAGTTAATTTTGTCAATTGTGAGTGAGACGGTTTTGTTTGATCGTACAACCTAGGATCGCAGAAATCTGAATCCTGCCGGTGCGCCGGTCGGCCATTGGCAAAAGTTAACGTGTCTGAGGTTTCATGGAATTTTGTCCTCACCTCACAAGCCCACTTCTCAAATTAATTGCAGACGTATGAGGGAATTTCAATGAGAATATGTTTGTCCCGGCAAACAAGCACTTCTCAGAAATTCATCCTTTCCATTTTTTGTTTCTATTAATATTAAAAACTCACCCGAAATTTATTAATATATTTCGTATCTATAATCAATATAATAATTGAATAATAAATTTAAGAGTCCTTATTTGATATATGAATAAATTTCTATAAATTTTATAATCATCATATTTGGCCTTAAATACCCTGACTTTGACACCCCCAAGACCCCCATTCTTGTCTTCATAGCCCACTTCATGGTTCTGTTTTTTGTTTAAAAAATTGGGAAAATAATGCATGAGACGATGCAGGTCAGGCCAAAATGATGTAAATTATTGCGTGCAAGTTCTGACAGTGGATACTCCTCTGATCGTCTTCTTCAAACAGGATGATACCAAAAAGAATCAGGGCGGCTCTAGCTCATAATATCAACAAATCATTCCTTCCTACCTGGGCCTGGGATTGGGTTTAGCCTGTATTTTATCCTCACGAAAAATGCTCCAAAAAAATTTCTTTTTTTTTCTTTTTTTGATGGAAATATCGAAAATAGAGTGGAAGAGAACCCATCCAGAAAGATAGGATGTTTTGTAGGGCTGCAATTTTAACGTCCCATTTTAACACTTTTGTCTTCGACGTAATATAGTTACTACACTCATAATTTCAAATTACGATTCTTGAAATAGAATCCAAACATTAAAATATGCTCGAATTGGATACTATGTTAAATAATCTAAACACATGACGTAATAATTTGTAATACGATAGTAGAAAATACAGGGTTACGGATTAGGACAAATTTAAGAAGAAAACTGAAATTAATAAACAGATAAGTATTAAATTTAGTATGCGATAATAACTTTAACACATGATTGCACAGAGGTATAGTGGCTTTGTGAATGTATATCATGATCACATCAGAAGCCACTATATATATATATATATATATTGTTGAGATAAATAGAAACGGGACATAGCCCACGATGGTGGCCATGTCAAGTCGCACTCCATTAGGCTTGATTTAGATTTATTGGTTTTGCAATTTGCCTTGTTAGTCTGTGGACCTAAGCTTCACTAGTTTTAACGTTGTTAATCATTTACGTGGGTAATTAATCATTTTTGTGGGCTGCCATGATTTTGCAGTAAACCTACTGAGATTTTATCGAGAGACTGTTATTTATCTTTTGTAAATATCTGCAAGCACGAATAAAGTGTAGGCTATCATCGAAGACATTTTATTATACAAGCATAACTGCACAAGTTCTTACCAACTTTCCTCTCTGTTTCACGTTTTTGGTGTTTCGTGTTTGTTATCTAGGTGTCCCCGCTGCTGAATTCCCTAGCTTTCCGTCCTCGTGGTCAAAAATTCATTTGCTTTTTCAGTCGAATATCTTGGGCCCACGTTCATCTCTTGTCCATCCGGGTCATCCTCGAATTCCTTCTTAATTGATGCAGAGCAATGGGTTTGTGGTGATTCTGAGAGAACTCTGATGATGGACGTTGAAGCTCGCGGAAATCCCATAAAGGTAACACATTTTCAAAAACTATTGTGTAGTCCCATGTTTAAAGACTGCTTTTTTTTGTTGGGTTCTTGTTAATTTTGATCTTTGTTGTCGCAGAGGACGTCGTGGAAGACAGTCTTGACTTTGGCTTATCAGAGTCTGGGTGTAGTTTATGGAGATTTAAGCACTTCGCCGCTGTATGTGTACAAGAGCACTTTTGCAGAAGACATCAAACATTCAGAATCCAACGAGGAAATATATGGCGTCCTGTCTTTTGTATTCTGGACATTAACTCTTATTCCGCTGCTTAAATATGTATTCGTGGTGCTTCGAGCGGATGATAATGGTGAAGGTGGAACATTTGCTCTGTATTCACTGCTGTGCCGCCATGCCAGAATGAGCACTTTGCCAAACGGCCAGGTTGCCGATGAGGAGTTATACGAATACAAAAAAGGTGAGATTGTGTCGAATCATAAGGGTGTTGGGTCCAGGTTGAAATCAACACTGGAGAAACACAATGTTTCGCAGAAGATATTGCTTATCTTGGCCTTGATTGGGACTGGAATGGTCATCGGAGATGGAGTTCTTACCCCTGCACTTTCAGGTAGTACAGGGAGCAAAATTCTTCTTCGTATATTATACCATGTATTTTAAACTTGTGTATTTGGCATCTGAGGATTTGACAGAGATTCTTTTGGTCACGCCTGCAGTTTTTTCTGCGGTCTCTGGACTAGAGCTTTCCATGGCAAAAGCGCATCACCAGTGTAAGCTCCTTGATTTTGACTTAAGAACCCATTTGGCTACTGTTCATCTTTAATTATGTCCTCTTATCAGCTACAAACATTCTTTTTCTGTTTCTAGATTCCTCTGTGCTGCCAAAACGTCTCAGTTGAGCGGATAAATATATTGAAAACATTGCCAAATTGAATTGAAAAACATGTACTATATGAATTTCTTTTATGGGTTCTGCTTGAGAAACTCCACACGAGTCAGTAGCACGCCTATTATTTGGATCAGAAAATGGTTGGTTAGAAACAAGTTTGGGCGTAAACAGTAGAAGGATGGCGCAGTGAGCAAAATGGTCCTTCCCATAATCCCGTGGAATCAGTGGGCAATCATTTAGCCCTTAACAGATGCTTATTTTGGCATTTGGCCTTTGTCATTATGTTAAAGTGACTGGTGGTGGACCCTAAAAAATTGATTTTCAATTGATTGGCAGAAACTGACTTGCTGAAAATTCTAGAGATTTTTCTGTAGATTGTATTGTCTGGACAAATAGAGGCTAAGCTGATTGTAAGTGGAGAATCTGCCTAACCCGTCACCCATAGGATAAGTCGATCAACAATTTGGACAAGTAATAAAAGTTAGGTCTCCAACTTATGTTTCAGTTTAATATTTTAGGCCTCTGGTAAGGATTAAGGCCGTCTAAAACATTTACTGGATGAATCCAAAACTCTTGAATGTACCTATGCCAGAGAAAGGTAATTACATGGAATGAGCTAAGCTATGCTGAAAGTAAAACTCTAGGGACAGATAGATGCTTTGGCTAATAGAGTTAAAATGTCAAGATCAGGCTGAGTTAATAAGTTGATCTTGTATCCTCAATGGTTGGCTGGTTTCAGGATGCCCACAATGTTGAGATTTGAGACTAAATGTTGAATACTATCCTTAGAAAACTTTACATTAATGTCTACATGGTTTCACTGTATTCAAAGAACGTGGATGTGTTCGATAGTGTCTTTCTTGGCTGGTGGGATAGTTACTGACGCATTAGTTGGAGCTGCAGAAACTGCTTGCTGGGTGGCATTTGGAACTTATAGTTAGGCTTTATTTGGTGAGGACTTTTGTAGTTTGGCTGCAGTGCAAATGGACTTTTCCCTTGATCCACAGAGTCCTTACGTTTATTCCGAGGTTCAGAAACTTTATTGGACTATTATTCCAGGAAGACAATGTTGAGAATAATGTTATCTCTTCTTTTTCTGTTATGATGAGTATTATTATTTTATCTTACATTTTGTAATTTCGTTTCATGAAATGGTATTTCTCGTTATAGTTAAGCTAATTAAGAGCAGTTTGAAAATTCCTACTACTAAAGTTGCATTATCAACCTAAATTTCTACATGTCATTGAAGAATCTAGAGGTTGGTAGTTTCATTTTTATCAGAACTGCAAAAGTTGCCCTTGTATCTGCAACCATTTATAGGTTTTTGGTTTGTGCCATACTTCTGCATATAGTATGCATGCATCCTCTCGTTTGATTTACTGAGTTGCTTTCTTCAGTATCCAAATGAGAATATACTATTTTGACAATTCTGCCAACCTAGAAGAGCATTCTGTGATTCAGGTTTGCTTAATTTTTTTTTTTTATCTGCAGATGTACAAGTTCCAGCTGCTTGCATCATATTGGTTTCATTATTTTTTCTCCAACATTATGGAACCCACCGGATAGGATTCCTCTTTGCACCAATTGTAATCACATGGCTTTTGTGCATCAGTGCCATTGGACTGTACAACATTTTCTACTGGAATCCCCATGTTTTTCGCGCAATCTCTCCTTATTACATGTATAAATTCTTGAAGAAAACCCGAAAAGGAGGTTGGATGTCCTTGGGTGGGATTTTGCTGTGCATGACAGGTAAATGATTGGATAAAGTTGTGTGCTAGTCGTTTTGTGCTATTAATTTTTCTCTTATTTTTACGTGTCTCGGTCTTGCAGGTTCGGAGGCCATGTATGCTGATCTTGGCCACTTTTCTCAACTGTCTATCAAGGTATAACATATGACTTTCCCGTTTCAACCTGCTGCTTGAGTTCTTTTTTCTGTGGCTCTGGTGTTCAAGAGAAAAATGATACAGTTCTTGAAATCTGATTGTTAGATTGTAAGAACAAAACTTGTATGATATTCCATTCTGCCACAACCATATGGACGTGAGTTAGGGTCCCAGTTAGAATGCCTTCATTTACAGCCCTCTTTTTCTGTTGCGCAATTGCAAATAAATGCCTGCTATGACAGTGAAAAGAAATCGAAAAAATTGATGTCAATGAATGTTATCCCTGGCCTTGGACAGTATAGCATTTTGACATAAATGAGCTTCATTGCAAGTGATTCTGGTGATGGACTGGCTTTTAACTGCATTCACTTCCTTGCAGATGGCATTCACTTTGATGGTTTACCCGGCACTGATCCTCGCATATATGGGACAAGCTGCTTATCTCTCCAAGCATCACGCAATCCAAAGTGATTATCAAATCGGATTTTATGTCTCAGTACCTGGTAATAAACTTGTCTTCCTTCTGATCTTCAATTTGGAACTAAAGTTTTTCTTGAAGCAATCAAATATCTTTATTTGTTTGACTGTTCTTGCTTTTGACAGAAAAGATAAGGTTGCCTGTTCTTGCAATTGCAATTCTTGCTGCTGTAGTGGGGAGCCAGGCAGTCATCACTGGATCATTTTCAATCATCAAACAATGTTCAGCATTGGGTTTCTTTCCGAGGGTGAAAATCATACACACATCATCTGAAGTACACGGGCAGATTTACATACCTGAGATCAACTGGATTTTGATGCTTTTATGTTTGGCTGTTACAGTTGGCTTTAGAGACACTAAACACATTAGCAATGCATCAGGTAGAGTAATAGCCAAACTTTCTTGTCGGGATTTCTATAAATCGCTATGTTTTGAATCTTGATTACATCTGCCAAATGTAGATCAGATAGAAATTAAGATTGATACTTTCTTAGGGGAAAAGTCCAGTAGGTTTATCTTGAGTTGTGTTGAAGTTGTTCCATTCGATTTTTTTGAATCGTGCTTGGAATTCTAGTCTGGTATTTCTAATGCTGGCTTTCACTGGAGCAGGTCTTGCAGTTATTACTGTGATGCTGGTGACCACCTGCCTGATGTCTATTGTTATTGTTCTCTGCTGGAGAAGAAGTGTCTTGCTATCTATCTGTTTCATAGTCTTCTTTGGTTCCATTGAAGCCCTCTACTTTTCAGCTTCTCTGATCAAGTTTCTTGATGGGGCTTGGGTGCCAACTGCACTCTCCTTCATCTTTCTTATGGTCATGTATGTATGGAACTATGGGACAAGGAAAAAGTATGAGTTTGATGTTGAGAACAAAGTTCCAATCCCATGGCTCCTTGATCTAGGCTCAAACCTTGGAATTGTGCGAGTTCGAGGCATTGGTCTGATACATTCGGATCTAGTCTCGGGTGTTCCTGCAGTTTTCTCTCATTTCGTCACGAATCTTCCAGCTTTTCACCAAGTGGTTGTCTTCCTTTGCATAAAATCTGTGCCAGTACCTCATGTACGACCTGAAGAAAGATTCCTGGTGGGGAGAGTTGGACCGAAAGAATACAGACTCTACCGGTGTATAGCCCGATATGGTTATCAGGATATTCACTTGGATGATGTTGAGTTCGAAAAGGACCTTGTGTGTGGTATAGCTGAATTCATCCGATCAGAAAGGAATGCTAAAATCGACGATGATTTCGAAGATGATGACAGGATGACAGTAATTGGGACTTCATCCTCCTGCAACAACGTTATCAAATTGTGGGAGAGCGATGAAGCAGATTCCAACCCTGTTGAACCAACTAATGTAGAGAGATCAGAAGAGATCAGTTCAACAACAGAGGTTCCCAATAAGAAAGTAAGGTTTCTGGTGCCCAAAACTCTGCAAATGGAGGCAAGTGTACAAGAAGAATTGCTAGAGTTGATGGAAGCCAGGGAAGCCGGGTTGGCATTCATACTAAGCCACTCTTATGTGAGGGCTAAGAGTGGTTCAAGCTTCATCAAAAGAATGGCCATTGATGTAATCTACGATTTCTTGAGAAGGAACTCTCGAGGGTTAACGTATGCTTGGAGTTCTCGAGCATCAACTCTGGAGGTGGCCATGGTGTACCGTGTATGATTCCTTCTTGAAGCATTTTTGCATGTTTACATTTCTTACTAGCATTTTGTGCGCCTCTGACCTTGTAAGTACCTCAAAATAACGATATCTGCTGGTGCTTTTTGGGCATGGAACTGTGAAGTGTATACCAGAAAGAAGAAAACACTCTGAATCAATCAATCATATCTATGTATACGTGTGTACATTTCTTCATGTTTCTTAGTTTATGATGATTTCCAGAGGGCCAAATGGTCCAGCAATCCGCATGTGAAGAACTCTTAAAAAAGGAAGAAACCGAAGGGTGCACGGGTAACAAAAAAAAGCCAAATGAACCACTTATATCGATCCCATGTTGCTGTGCTCTGATATGCTACAGTAAATACGAGGTTTCTTCAGATTTGGATTCAGTGTTTGCAAAATGGCAACCTTTTGTTTTTGTTTTACAGATGATCTTGTCTGAATTCATTAAATAAAGTATGAAATCCGCATAAAATGACCCAAGAAACTTGAGGCATGATTCATTCAAACTCTTTTGAATTAGAGACAATACTACTTATGACAATATCATTCGAGTTTTGAATGGTGTTTTTATGGAGGAATATGATCATGAATTCATAATTAAGAAAAAGATGGCTTATCCAGAAAAGAGCTCGATAAAGAAGGAATTAATTAGTAGGGGTCCAAGACTCCAAATACTAGTACTGCTAGATAACTTGAGAGTAAATGCAGTTAAAGACAAAAACAAAGAGCATATGATTCTCTCTTTCTTTATTTACTTCTGCTGCACTAGTTCTTTACTCCACTGACCCATGCTTTCCTCTTTTTTTTTTTTTTTTAATTTTATTTGGGCATTTACTGCTTTTTCTGCCTTGAACTGAGCTCCCTTCCATAATTTAGTACTGTTTTCTTGTCCCTTTTCATTTTTCACACACTCGCGCACTACATTCTTAAAGGATTCACCCCATTCTGCATCCGTTTCCTGTATAGAATGTGTTTGTTCTTTTGTCCCTCATTATGCATTTATGCTCTCCCCCATTCATTACTTAACCGAAAATTGGAAAGGGGTTCTGCAGATTACGGCGTATAGATAAAAAGAGGGCATATAAACATTCTCTCTGTTTGTGGGCTCTGTTTGATTTTCTCTGTTATAGAGCAAATGCAGTGCTTTCTTATGAGCTGAGTTACAAGAAACCATGGCAAAATTCTGGATCATTTTGCTTCTGTTGTTTGTGTTTCAAATCTCTGGGTGCTCATCAGCTTCAGCCACTCCCGCTGCAAGTGAGTGCATGCAAACTCGTCCATGATCCAGATGTTTTGATCCGACTCTCATTCAGTTTGGTGAACTGAATCGTTCTTACCTCTAAAAATTGAATCTTGTCTGATTTATGTGCAGAAATTGTTGGCGGGGTTGTCGCAAATGTCGCCTCCGCTCTTTTCAAGTGGTTATGGTCGCTTAAGTCAACTACTAGTAAACCAGGTAAGGGAATCAAAGATTCATGATGATTTACTATATATTTCAAGGGTTCCCATCTTTTAGTTTTGTTTCTGTTTGTCATTTTGACAGTACTACATTAACGTAATAATTGATGATGTTTACTCCTTAATTTAGAAATTTCAAGCCGTTCTATGATGAAATTTGAGGGTGGCTACACTGTGGAGACTGTTTTTGATGGAAGCAAGCTTGGAATTGAACCATACTCCGTGGAGGTGTCGCCATATGGAGACCTGTTAGTTTTGGATTCTGAAAATAGCAACATCTACAAGATCTCAACCCCACTGTCGCGCTGTAAGTTTATCTTTTTTTCTTTTTCTGTTGATACTGCGGTGCAAGTTGTCTTCTTGCTACTCATCTGAGGTCATCCTAAATTCCAGTTTAGTCCCAAACACATTTTGCCCAAAATTCTTTGTATTTGATGTTTGCTTTCTTTGGATGAATGTGTCCAAAGATTTCATTGAGCTTACTGCTGCCATTGGCAGGATTCTTGGTAAGTTGATCTTCAGATGTTCTTTAACTTAGAATTTTAGCTTGCTGCAGTTCCCTTTTCTGGTTTAGTTTTGGAACAAAAAATCGCCTTGCAAAGCTTTTGTTTACAAGAAGACTCAACTTTTTGGAGTACAGTACAATTTCTTTTCTACAGAGCGAACTGACTCCGACTTTTTGGAGATTTGTGTCGCTTTGTTAGTTTTGCGACCAAATTCTGGACAGCTGCAGACTTCTCTACTTTATTCTTTACGTGGGAATTGTTGTTGTCTGCTCTCAGAAAAAAAGAAACCTGAATAGGAGTACCATTTGATGAAACAGAAGAAAAGAAAAAGGAAATCTTTACCCCTTCTAAACAAGTTCAGAATCTAGTCTCCATCAAGAAAATGTGCTGTATTACGGTTGAAAAATGAGTCTAACAATCAAAATCAGCCACTTCTGTACTTGTGATTTCCTAAGACTTAAGCCCTGCTTCATGTAGATAAGCTGATTTTCCAGTTTCTTGATCTTGCAATCCTGATTTTCACCTGAAAACTGAGAAGAGAGTTGAGTGGATGGCAATTGATGGTCAGTTTCTGACAATGTCTGCAACAGATAGTCGACCCAAGTTGGTGGCTGGATCACCTGAAGGGTACTCAGGGCATGTTGATGGGAGGCCAAGAGAAGCCAGGATGAACCATCCAAAAGGGTTGACAATGGATGGCAGAGGAAACATTTACGTTGCCGATACTTTGAATATGGCAATAAGGAAAATAAGCGACAGTGGTAAACCTGCATCCGCTCTTACAGCCCTTCAACTGTTCTTTATGATGAGGCATATCTTCTCGTGGAACTCAACCAACTTCATTTTTGCAGGAGTTGTGACTGTAGCTGGGGGAAAACGGATCCGAGGAGGAGGCCATATTGATGGCCCAAGTGAAGATGCAAAATTTTCCGATGATTTTGATTTGGTCTACGACGCAAGCAGCTGTTCGCTCTTGGTTGTGGACAGAGGAAACCAGGCTATTCGAGAGATTCAACTGCATGATGATGATTGTTCTTACCAAGATGATGACAAAACTAACTTAGGTATGAACAACAATGGTGGCTTATTCTTCATCTACATTCGGTTCATTTCATTGAATATCTTTGCCAGTTGCCCATTAAACATGTGCAGGTCTAGCCGTGCTCGTGGCTGCTGCTTTCTTCGGCTACATGTTGGCCTTGTTACAACGTAGAGTCGCAGCTATCTTTTACTCCGACAGCGTAAGTTATTTACTCACTTTTAAGTAAGGAATGATTTCTGGTTAGCAATATTACACAGTTTCTATCGATCTCTAGGATGAAAGAACTCCGGCACAGGCAAAGGGAATGCCTCCGGCGGCGCCGTATCAGAGGCCTCATAAACCAATTATACCTCCTTTGATCCCAGCAGAAGGCGAATATGAGAAACAAGAAGACGATGGCTTATTTGGTTCGTTGGGAAGGCTTTTCGTGAACACTGGATCGGCTGTAATTGAACTATTTGGAGGGATGTTCTCAGGTTTCAGGAAAAAGCCATCCCGCCACCACCACGTTCAACAGCAATACCATCACCTTTCTAGGCATTCAAATGCTTGGCCAATGCAAGAAAGCTTTGTGATCCCAGATGAAGATGAACCTCCCTCGATCGAGACAAGAGACCATACGCCAAGAAAAGTGTACCCTTTTATGACGAAAGACCTCGAGAAAAGCCGACACTTGAAGAAAAGCAGACCTTATTATGGCGGCGGATGGAATGGAGATTTCCACCAGCAACAGCATCAGCCGCAGCAGCATGTTTATCAACAGCAACAGCAACAGCACCATCAGGTTCCGCAGCCACAGAAACATCATCAACAACAATATCATCAGAAGCACCAGTCTTCCAGGTCTCAGACTTATTATGAACAGAACTGCGAAACCAATGAGATCGTGTTTGGGGCAGTTCAGGAGCAGGATGGACGCCGCGAAGCAATGGTAATAAAAGCTGTGGATTATGGTGATCCTCTCCGCAGTAATCACAATATCCGTTCTAGGTCATACAACTACATGGGATACTCGTATGGTTATTGATGATGATCTCTTGTTCCTTGTCATCATCCATCGTACAAAGAAAACAAAAAACAGTCATCATTAGCAATAGTTGTAGCAAAAACAATGTGAGAGTTGAAAGTTTGAATAGAAAATGCTTGTTTTTTCATGTAATATTGCTGTATTGGTAAGTTTTACGATCCCTTGGATTTCTTTCACTGCCTTATAGTACTACTGTTTCGAACCTAAAATAAGAATCCCATTTGTTGGAACTGTAAGAGTAGTACTTCTGTTTTGAGAGCCAGCAAAAAGGAAGCTTGAATGAATGCAGATTCTTTCATCGACATTCAAAAGAAAAAAACAAAAAAAGGAATTCCCGACAATGAACATCAGCCAGCCGTTGGTGATCAGAACCTGCGGCTCGTAGTAATAATTTCTTCTGAGAAGCAGGCCATGCCGAATCAGCTTTGTGTTGCGTCTATGAGTGTAGTGTTGTCATCGTTCCAGCGAGCGTCTTTTCGGCAATCTCAAAAATGTCAGAAAGTAAAAATGTTAGTTGGGGGTGGACGCTTGACTCTAGCGTTTGCGTTGAACATTTGAAGTGTTCGGCTTAATTGTATTAAATTCTTGCACACAACTATTTAAATTATTAATTAATATTTTTTTTAATAATAGCAAAATTTTTAAAACATCTACCCCTTTGTTCGGATTTATCTGTCACTTTATATCAGATAAATAAGACAAAAAATTAAATTCTAAAGTGACAGATAAATCGAGATGGGAGGAGTAATAATTAAAAAGAGAGGGAGTATTTAGTTAGAAACGTGGTTGAGCGGGAAAATGCCTTGGTTGTTAAGTTTGAGTTTGACCCTAAAAATAGGGAGTAATACTTAATAATTTGGTTTGAATAAGATATAATTTCATATTTTAAATAAAATAAAATTTACGATTATTATATATTTTTATTATAATTTAAATTACATAAAATTCATATATAATCCTAACATTAAAAAAAAATTATTTTATTAGAAAAAAATAATCTTGAATTGAGACGGGGAGTGTTATGCAAAAACAATGTTGCGGACATTCTTCATCTTTAGAGAACAATCATAATAATAAAATAATTAATTAATAAACTGGGTACAAAAATCCATTTATTCCTTGCAAGTATCAAGGATATTGCATTGCCCGCCAAGTAATTGAACTTCGTGCGTACCCTGCCCAAACTTCGAATAATCAATTCATGACCACAGCTCCTAAAACAACAAAAAAGTTGAGAACGAATTCTCCATAACCATTTTCTGAACATCTACCCAATGAATATGTATAAATGCTTGATTAAAAGAAGAAAAAAATGTCTGTGATCATCTACACCTAGCTAATTAAGCAGCATGATCATGGTTGATGATGGCTGATGGTTGGTTGTGATCGTCGTCTCATCGGGCTGGCTGGTTTCTTGGAAACTTGAAAGCCCGTCATTTAATCATGTGAACCGGTGACGAAGGAATGCCCTACGCCGGGACTTGGGCCGGATTTCTTGATAGCTTGAAGGATGAGGACCACGTCGCTGAGATCATGACCCGGGCCGCCACCACCTTCTCTCCGGTGTGATTTTGTAGCAGCGTCGCGGAGACTGCGGGCTTCGGCTGTGCCCGTGATAAGAAGCAAAGTGAAGAGGACAGCAAAAATATTGATGGTTAGTGTAAGCAGATGTCTTTGTCCACCGGCGGCCATGATATACTTTTAGCACAGCAGTTGTTGTTTAGTTCTGGTTTATGAATTTATGTAATGAACTAATGCGGGCTATATATGTATATATATATACTTATACGGGATGAATAAGAAGAAGAGGCTAAATTAAGGTTGGTTGCTAACTTTGTTTGACCATGGAAATATGGGACGCTGGAAACGACTAAGTAGGAACACGAGGGGTGAGGTTCAAAGAAAAGGGATCATCTGTGAAGCTACTGAAGAGGAAACTGTGTCCATGGTTGGAATTTTTAAGGTTGAAAATTTGGGAGTGGGGAGGGAGAGACTTGGCCAGCAAGCCTGGCCCGACACTGAACAACACTATACATCCCGTCTAAGTTTGGGGTTTGACCAAATTAAGGCCAGTTTTCTGTGTTTTGAACTAGTCAATTGCCTTGCCTGACTGTTTCTGTTCATTTCTTCAGCTTCACCGTGTTTGATTAGTTATATTCGTTATTATAATTATAGCCCAAGGGCCAGGCCCATTGGAGTTACAAGGACTTTCCTTGGGCTTTTCAGTTTTGTTTTTACGACTTTGAGCTATCTTGGGCTTAGCCTGATTGCCTCCACTGAATTAAAATAAAAGGGCGGGGACCGCGCTTGGGGTCCACAAAATAGGGCATTTCAAAACACACCACCCAAACAGGACTTGCCAACTTGAGTGGCACACTGAGAATAACTCATGTTTATAATAATTATTATTATTTGGTATTTTAAATTCTGTAACAGTAAAGATAAGAAATACTGAAATGACTGGTGGCTTATTTCAGTCAAATTCCTTTGTTGTGATGAATTTAGTTATTTTGATGATGATTTTCTATGTTGATATTTAAGTTAAGAGGAGCAGAATCGGATTTGATAATGACTTGAAAGCAGTATATTGGCCGTCTTTGGTCCTTGAAATTAGCTGAATCGGCCGGTCCAGAAAATGTGGGTATCCTATGTAGAGCAGGTAAGACATTCAGAGCCGCTGTAGCCCATAGTTTAAGCGCCAAGGCTTCCAGACGGGGAATAATAAACCACTCTTATCTCTTCCTCATTTGCAATTAGTTTAGGAATTGAATTCGCGGTATTAACTTAGAGATTTAAAGTTTATTTTCTATTAAATAAATATTGGAAAAACTTAACTTGCAAAACATAAAACGAGAGAGGAAAAGGAAATAACACAAAATGAGGAAGAAGACGATCTTTCATCAGTGGGCCAAGTTAAATTGTGTGGTATACAAAATTAAAAAAAAAAAAAAAAAGTTTTAACTTTTTAACTAAATTAAGTGGTTTGTATTACTCACAAAAGATTATAAAAAATGTCTTATATATTGAGTTAGCATTTTGAGAATATGAGTTGCATATGCGATGGATTAATTTCTCCATTCACACACTGATGTGGCTAAATGAAGCCACACGTGTAAAGTCATCTAAAACCTTTATTTTCTCAATCGGAACTGGATCATACGTTGAAATTGGTGAATTTTATTATATTTTTCGGCAGTGAGTAATTGATAAAATAGTTTAATTAATTAAATAAAAATATTTATTATCTTTAATTAATTATCAATTTTTTATAATATCCACGGTGTACAATAATTAGTTTAAAAGATTGTAGGAATCAAAGTTGGCTTGCTATCACTATCACAAAGAGGGCATAAGCTTGTGAAAACAAGGCACTTCGTGTTGATCATCGAGAGACGCTAAGGATACCATTTCTTGGAGTAAATCCAGACACAACAAGTAAACAAGGTCAACTTATTTTCTATCTTTTTTTTTTTTTTTTTTGGGTGGAATTTAATACACTAATAAATAATATTGGATAAAATTAAATTTTCAATAACGGGAATCTATCTAATCAGCAGCAACGAGCCAATGACAGGCGAGCAGCAACTAATACACGCCCTTTTTTTTTTTAATATATAAAAAGATTATAATATTAATTCATCTGCCGTATAATAATAATCACATTTAAAAACTAATTTTTATTCATAAAAATATAATAATAAAATAAAATAATTATTCATTAGCTAAACAATATTATTGTATTAAAAAAAAAAAGTAATTCCAAATACCTAACCCTAATATTCGTCTCCGCATCGTTCAGACAAGAGAAGTGCCCCCACTCTTCTTCTTTTTGTTCTAATTTTCGAGAGCTTGGAATTATTTGCTGACCACCCCCCAATTTTTTTAAGCATTAAAAAAATATGCCATAGATTTTATTAAAAAAAAACGCTCTTACCTTTATAATTATATTTATTAATAAAGAAAATTATAAAATTATTAAAATTTAAGATCGATGAGATCAAGGTAAATTAAATAACTTTAGAGGCGTAATTGAGATTTTCTTAATTTATGTAATATTTCTAGAACTTATTTTATTATGAAAAAAAAAGTTTTAAAATTATCTTATTTATTTTGGACAAAATTGTTTTCACGTATATATATATTTTTTATGCAAAACAATATATTAATGAAATAAATAAATAATAAAGAATATATTTAAGCATCGTAATAGTATTTGCACCAACCACTGCCATTTGTAGATGATTAGGGCGGCCCCAGTTTGTGGTTACAGCTGTAAGCTATACAGAAGAAACGTTCAACACTATACGGTGAGCATACCCCAGCTGCCCGCTCCCTCCTTTCACCGCCACCTGTCAGTTTCTTCCTTTCTTACCTTTTGTCTCCGGCTGTGATATTTCCGTTACACTTATTTCTTTACTATAAAATCCAAGTTTAGAACTCGCAGCTCATCACCAATGGAGTAATGGACCGCCTGAGCTGAGAGAGGCCAAAAATTCAGCAGTTGAAGATACCAAAACACGCAGTCACGCACCGATTTTCCATTTCGCATTTCCAGGGATGGCCACGAAGGCGGCAGACAATGCCCCTGAGTTTTCCACGACGGATGCGCTCGCCGATTATGGAGATTCCCAGGAAGATTACGGTTATGGCGGCCGAGGGAGACGAGGTTGTTGTTTCTGGTTCCCCTGTTTTTGTGCCGGCCAATCCCTGACGCTTTGGGAGCGGATTGCTACGACGCCGGCAAGGGAGAAAGAAGAGGATGTCATGAGTTGGAGTTGGAATTGGTGGGACAAGGGGTTGGACACCTTGAAGAAAGTCAGAGAGTGGTCGGAGCTCGTGGCTGGGCCCAAATGGAAGACTTTTATCCGGCGGTTTAACAAGACCCGAGGCGGTGTCAGGCCAGCCGGCAGTGGTAAATTCCAGTACGACCCATCGAGTTATGCCTTGAACTTCGACGATGGGCCTGGCCAAAATGGGTATAACGTAGAGGACGACGATCGTTTGTTCCGTGATTTTTCTTCCCGGTACGCATCGATTCCATTGACGGCAAAGTCGTTGTTGGAAGTGGTGGGGAAGGACGGTAAACTAGCGAGTTGACCAGCGGGCATCGCCTTGAGAATCCCAACCCTTCTAACGTGGGACGGGGGGCTGAAGGCTGAAAATGCGGCGGATAGTTTACCAACCAGAAACTGAAACTCCGGTCTGACGTTGATCCGCTACCTGATTTGACTTGTCCAGAAGGGCTCCTCCAATCAACTTTTTCCTACTCTTTAAATTATCCATTCTTTGATTAATCAGGAATTCTTTTGTAATTTATCCAATTTTTTTTTCGAAAGAAATCTTTTTTATGCATAATTTTGAAAATTAGGGGTTTTAGGTTTCTAAGGTGTTTTATTTATTTATTTATTTTGGTTTTGGTTTTTAATGATAGATTAAAAAGCTGTATATTTTGTGTGTTTTTCTTCACGGGTCTATCTAAATGGATATGGGGTATAGCTTAACTTTTCTTGTTCCAGTTTGTCAAGTTGAATTAATATCATAACCCATCAATTTTAATGTTTATCAGTTAACCCTAAAAAAGATAACCATATATATATATATATATATTTGAAATGAGAATTTTTTTTTTTGAAATATAAAAATGAGATAAACTAGAAATTAAAATTCAATTGAAACAGTCATTTATGAAAAGAAAAATAAAAAATTGAAAAAAAAGAAAGAAACATAATTAATTTTAACTTTGATTTTATCTTATTTCTATGGATGAAGTTCATAAACTTTATCAAGAGAAATGGGGCAGTGAGTGAGGGTGTCAGCGCGTGGACGGCGATAAGAAAACGCCCGAAAAAGAGACAAACGTACCTAGTTGATTCTACTGATTGACAATGAAAAAGGTGGGCTCAGATCAACCCCTTCAGTTCTCTCAGTAAGATGTGGGCCAGTCCAGGCCAACAGTATACGTTACCAACATCAGGCCCACCACCAGGTGATGTCTGATTCTTTCTTCTTTACTACAGTAAAGTCTTTTATTCTTTTTCCTTTTCCAAAAGCTCAACTAGGCCCCCCATGGCCCAGATGACACTAGTACTATTATTATTAATTTTTTTGTGGGAATCAAGATTAACCTAATTAGTTAGTTAGGGTTAATTATCGGTTGATTCCCATCTAATTGTGGATAAATAGTTCTGCAAATTATGTCATACTAAACGTACGTCATGCTTGTCATATTCTACCACAACAAAATTTATAGCATTCTTATTGTGTTGTATTCTCGTATATTTAAAAATTGATGTATTTTGATATGGAGAATTGCGTTTTTATTTCTCTTGTGGAGATAACAAACGCATCTCTAACCAGCGCGTTCCAATCCAATTTGCATAAGAAATCAAATTCCAGGAGAACCCATCTGAAAAAGACCATTTAGAATGAGGATGAATCCTCATTGACTGAAGAGGAAAGAAGGAATGAAATCTATAGACTAGGGGAATGAACAGGCATGTACAAATTCAGAAGAAAAAGCTTTATATCACGATCGTGGACTGCTTTCATGCGTTGGGATAGTCACAGAAGCGTGCTACCAAGGACCAAGAACTAAAAACCACACAACAGAAGAAGCCAGAAGATAGCCAAATTGGAAGATAATACAAAAAGAAGATCAAATAAATGAACCTAAGTCAGTTCCATTCCACCAGTCGTGGATGAATCAAGAACTAATAAATCCCAATTCCAGTTAATCATGATAAGATGTTCATCAAAAGGTGTAAATCTCCTTAAAAAAAAACACAAATAATTAACAACCATTGCCTGCCAACCCCCTTCTTTTTTTTTCACAAAAGGACATCAACATTGCTACAAAACATCGAACAACAAGTACTAGTGCAAGATTCTCCAAATCCACATGTGAGTTTAATCATTTTTCACCTTCCCAAGTTGCAAAAAATAAAAATAGGATCTTGCCAGAGCCACCTGCCAATTGCTTACCATTTCTGGTTTTAAAGAAATGGCTAAAAGCTGGCAGAGTAGAGAGTGAAATTTCGTCCTGAAAATAATAATAACTGAATTGGGGTGCTACTGTACACAAATGATGGGATGCTCCGACCTAAAAACATTGATTCAAGAAGCCCAAAAGAATCATTTGTGCGGATTGAGAGCATTTATACTTTTTACCATATTGTGGAATGAACTATAACAGTCAATGAAATGTCACAGCTTTTTTCCCACATCAGTATCTAAAAATTCCTGAATTGAGGAGCAAAACAGACACTGACTTACAGAGATCTAGTAGTGACAATCAATCAGAGTTCAGATCAACAATGGCGGTTCATCACAAGCCCTCCCGTGGTCTTCGCATCCACGGCAAGTCGGTATCGAAAGAAGAGATATCATCTATATGGTTGTTTTCTGCTGAACTTGCAAACTTGCCCTTTCTTGGCCAAAGCCATATCTTGGAAACAGAATAACTATCTGTTTTTGCCCCAATGCTAATCTTCTTTCCTTCCCCATCATCTCCATTGACAAAAGATCGATTCCCTTGCTCTATGCCTCCCAAAAGGTTCACTTTCTGGCCACTGTGCTCATGGTTTAATGTCACCCTGAGATATGTATCACCAACCACATATTGGTATGAACCCATTGAATAACATCTTCTTGCATCTAAATTACTACTACTAGTCTCTCCCCCTACTTCCCCTGCTTCACCACTCAATTTTCTGAACTTACCAAGCCTCACAGGAAAACTACCCTTTTCCAATGTGACTTCTTCAATTTCAGCTGTCTTCCTGCGAGTTGAGGCTCCATTCTCAACAGTACCGGGATATCCATCTTCTTCCCTTGGATCATCAAAATCATAAATGGGATTTTCAATTGAGAATCCAGGATTGAAAAGGGCACCCCTACAAAGGGGGCATGTCGAGTTTGAGAGAAGCCAAGTATCTATACAGTTGATATGGAATGCATGACTACACATGGGAAGCAATCTAAGTTGATCCTTTTCAGAAAATTCACACAAACAAACAGCACAATCAAATGGCTCTTTAGCACCGACAATCTCTTTATACACGAAGACAGGTAATGCATCGATAAAAGCTTGATCCAGACCCGAGTCATGCAGATTGAACAGTTGTTGCAATTGTCTTTGAAGGGCTTCAGAGTTGGAAACTTCAGGGTATTGGTTAGATTGAGAGGATGCTGAAGAAGATGGATGCTTGATAAGAAATCTAACTAGAAGGTGTAGGAGACCAGATATGAAAAACAGAACAGCTAAAATTACTATAATGAACAATACTGCTGGGCTAATCCTAGTACCAGACGACGATGCAGAGGAACTGGATTCCTTGTGGAAATTATCACTAACAACATAAGGAGGAGAAGATGAAAGGGGAAAAGGAGGTGGGTAGTTCAAGAAACCATCTTTCTGATTCATTTGATGCTGAATCCAAGACGCCTTCAAATGGGAATGCTCAGAGAGCCATCTCTGACCTATAACTTCTGACATTGAGCAGATCAGCTGGAGACACTCAGAAACCATATCCTTTCCTTCCTCTCAATACACTAAAACCAACTCATTTGCTCAGCAAACCAACCCAAATCAAGCATTCTTTCCGCATTTTTAACCTTTCACTACAAAAAAAGGTAATGCTTTTGACCAAGCCCCACAAGTTCCACCCCAAAGCTCACAAACTTAAAGCCCTCAGATTGAACAGAATAATATTGTTTGGACAAAAAAAGTAGCAAAATTTAATGCTTTCAGATTGGAAACTCAACTCACAAATTGTGTAATTATAAAGAGAAGAAGACGACACAACAACAACAAAAATTTTTCCCACCCTTTTCCTTTTAAGAAAAAAAAAAAGTTCTCCTACCTTGATTCCGAAAGTATGCAAGTGCAACCAGACCTCGCCCCAATAATGAAGCCTTTCATATCCACTCCTTACAGCAGGAAATGAAAAAAAAAAAAAAACAAAACAAAACCCTAAAAGCACAGCTTCTGGCTCTCCATCAGGGATCTTGAAATCCCACTTTATATCACAGAAAAAAGCGAATTTTGGAATTTAAAATGTATCTCTCCCCAGTATGCATCCGTGAATACATGAGACACTGGCTTCACTGATGAGTACTTATAATAGGACAAGCCAACCTATCCTATATAGTATTTGTATTTGTAAGAGTGACAAAATGGGGAAGTGAGAAAGATGGTTTTTTTTTTTTTTTAATAATCTCTCAGTATTATAAAATTGGAATAGTCCGCCATAGAAGCCGGAGGAGGTTGAACCTGACAAACTGTGAATTGAATACCGGACAAATACAAGTAGATTAGACTTTAGAGGAGCCACCGGAGCAGTGGGTTCCTTAAGAAAGTGAAGAGTTGTTTTTTCTTTCGTTTGTTGCATCTTGGTGGACGTGCAATTTGCTCAAAAGAAACCCAAAATAAAATATACGTAGTTGAGAACGCGCCAAATTAATGCGTGAAATTTGTCATCCACTTCACTGGACAAGGTTGGGCTTTCTGGGCCGAAACTTTCGGATCCAAATGCAATTGATATTGGGCTGAAAACAAAGATGAAAGAAATTATTTATTTATTTTATTAAATGAAAAAAATTTCTAAGTACATTAACATGTTGAAATTGAAAATTCCTTTTTTCAATAATTTAATAATAATTAAGACGTCTTTTAATTATTAAAATTTGTTCCCAAACAAAAAATTGAATGTTTCTTGTTTTGTAAAAAAACTAATGATGGTTTTTTTTTTTTTTTTGGGAGAAATGATTGTGGTTAAGGTTATTGTTCAAGTTACTCATAATTAGCCCTTATCAGCTGGTTGGATCTACTTTATTAACCTTAATAACTTACTGAACCACTCCTCACTTAGTGGCCACACCACCTAAACCTTGGGTCAAAACTCTAAAGAATGCTAATATTTTTCATCATTCCTCACTTTGTGCGTGTGATGTCACCATTCATTTTAAAATAAAAATTAACCGTTATTAAATTATTTTAATGCAATAACCTTTTGCATAGATCTTGTGGTCAATAGGTTTATTTTTCAGATATTATCATTATTTTTTTTTTTTTTTTTTACAGTTTGACGGTTTTATGTGATATTACTATGTCACACCAGATCTTCAAACCTTCCATTTCTTATTGCGGTAGCATGTACTACGAAACGCCATTGATTTCGAGCTCTATTTGGTCAAATAAAGCTTTCATCTCCTCCCACTTTTGAAGATGGGCATTCATACATGGTCACAATCAAATGAGCACCCACAACTACTAACTATGTTAGTTATGGGGGATTATTATTCACATTCGTAATTATCGACAAAATGATGCCGGGGTTTTATGGATGATGTGCCCACTGTGACGATGCCTTTAAATTGACCAGTCCCTACATTCTGCTCCATTTTCTTGTAGCCGGTGCTTCATTTTTCCGCCATTGAAGTTTCGATTTGCACTAGAAAGTTGATCAACGAACCTCAACTAGAACGAAGTAGTAAACCTCTTAAAGAGAAAAAACGAACAACAAGAGAGGGAGTGGCTTCCCACATAATATAGGATTATTCATGAAGCTAGTAGGTAAGTTTCAACAACAGAATGTCATCTACTGCGCTTATCCTGTTAGTCAAGAAGCCAAGTACAGAAGCAAGTCTGCCTAATAGTAATACTCTTTTGTATATATTCAATAGGCCATTGCAGAATAATGGAACCCCAGTTTAGATTATCAACTCCATGAAATCTTGGTAGCCGAATTCACGGAGTGGAATGCAAACCAGCTACGCATAAGTTAATCAAAATCAACAGGCCACATAACAAACATTAATCAGTTTACCTACTATAGAACAGAAGTAACTCTTGTGGATGGAAAGAGGGCAAATGTCCTTCATAGGTAACCATAAAAGGACTTAATGTTAATGCCCATAGTAATAAGCCCCCCCAACCATTATTGCAACAGTTGCACCTTGTGCAACCACACGAGCCCGCATCAACTTTTGACCTAATTGAGAATTGCCCTGTCTGAAGCTAATAAGCCCAGCTGTCAGAACTCCTGCTGTGATGAATGCACCTGAAAATAAAAACAAACTGATCCTCTTAGGATTGAAAAGGTTGAAACTAGGTTGCAGGACAATACACAACTAAAACTACTTGTTGGTCTTCACAAAGAAGGAATTCCTTTTAAGTTGATGCATCTAATTCATTGGAGTAGGCCACAAAAATCAAAACCAAAGTAACCACCACAATAACAAGCATTTATCCCCAGCACCTGAGAGCCCCTGATTAGATATTTTCTTTTTTAGAATAGGATTCCCCATTCAACTCCAAAAAGATTAACAAAAATACAAATTTTATAAATATTGCAATTATTCTCTGGAAATTATTCCATCAATAAGCCCAAAAACAATCACATATTTAGCCTCAGAAGCTACTTCTCTGCTCAGTGTGATCCAAAATGATGTGCTTTTAACAAACTGACTATCTCATGTGACGTGCAATAAAATAGCAAACACAAACCAACATCATGTTGCAAGAAGCAAAAACGTATCGATATAGCTGCATCAAATTCATCTTCCCCAAGGTTACTTTGACACTTAGGAACCCCCCTCGCACTAGAAAAGGTGAACTCAGCCATTCTAAATCCAAACACCCCCAGTCCAAGCTGAAAAAACCCATTAATCAAATTGTGCACCATTTTATACAATAACTATAGAAAGACAGATATCTAAACGAATCATAAAAAGTGCTGAAAACTACTAATGAAATGCAAGGACTCTGCAACTTTAGCTACCAAAACCACAACATCAACTAACTAAGATTTTTTCTCACTATATAGGTTAATTATATGGTCATATATCACACCATCGAGCTGTATCTATTGCCATACCCTCATGGACGTTGAAATAACATAGGTAACTTGAAACAGTGTCACAAATTATAATGAACTAAAATCCTCTACAGCTACTATTTGGGCTAAGCTAATAATTATAGTTAATAGAACTAAATTCATTGAATTTAACCTAAATCATCTTCTCAAGAACCATCAAGGTCATGGATAGTTCAACGTGTAAAGGGATATAAATTCAAACCACAGGTGAAACCTTTACAAAGTTCCTAACAATGAACAGTAGCATCCATATGAACGAGGGAAGAGCATTATGCGCTAACTACACTCATCGAATCCTTATCGAGCTATACAGATCTAAATTTAGACATAGAAATGATTAAAAAAACCGGAAAGTAGAGTAGGCAAGGAAGGTACCGATCGGGACGAGAGGATTCCTCTTACGCTTTTTATCCTCGAACAAAAACTCCAGATCCTTGTCGGCGGCTGCCATTGCTACACTATGGCGGTTCTCCTCCCCAATTGAGCCCAAAGAAATGTCTTAAGCACTGACGATAGTATCCTATGTTACTGATGGGTAAGCCTGTGTCGACACAACATGACTTGGCTACCGACGCAAAATACAGAGTCAAATAAAATTGGGCTATTTCCCTCCGTCAGAATCTGAGTGTGAACAAACGAGGGGGAAAACAAAGAACTGGAAAGATGAAAGGAGGAAGAGACGAACACGACGCAGATGGAGGGAAGAAAGAGGAGAGGCTTGGGTGCTACTAGAGTCTAGGTTTCAACTATATCAATACAAAATAACTATATAATGGCCTAAGACTCCTGACAAACTTACCCCTTACCCCTAACTTTTATTTATCTTGATTTAAGGTCCAAAATTTTAAATGTAACTTATACTAATTTATTTATTTATTTTGATACAAAGAAGGATGTCAATGTCTAAATAATTCAAGCAGTATCAATTTTAAGCGGAGAGTGTCAACCACTTTATTACAATCCTCTTATCTTTATTTATAGTTTTTAACAACAATTAAAAATTATTCCTATTACTTATATAAAAAATAAATTTACATTTCTTAAATTCATATTGAAAGACAATTCTTTATAGTACTCATATACTTTAAGTAAATAAATAATTATAACTAATTTTATAATCTATATAAAAAAATTAACTTCTGCTATAGAATTCAGAGAGTATTTTAATTTTATTTTAAAATTTGATTATTTATCTATGATTTAATTACATATTGTCTCTAATTTAAATTCATATTCATTTTATTGTAAATTTACTACTTTTCAAAATAAAAATACTTGGTCATTAGCTAAATTAATTTTTAATCAATTTAAGTTATCAATGCTTTGATTACCATTTTTATAACTATCTGGATTTGAACTAGTTTTATTTGCATATCTTCTAATTTAAAAAATAAAAAACTAGAAAATATGAAAGTGTTTTTTAATTTTTGAGTCAAATTGTATGTTTCGAAAATTTCAGGGATATATGTGAAATTATTTTTGAAACAGCCGCAAAAAAGAAGAAACAGAAGGGCCATAAAGAAGAAAGAAGTATTTGGTCAGCAATGCGGCGACGTTTTCCCTGCCTGAGCCAACCGACTCAATTTACGAATAAAAAAGTGAAAGATCAGTTGACTCGTTGGCGGCAAAAATCCCCAGAAGCAGAAGAATAAGGCGTAGGAGAGCCAAACCGGCGACATTGATTATTGAAAGAAATGGGTGTCCATGGTCTCTGGGACCTTCTATCCCCAGTCGGTCGCCGGGTTTCTGTTGAAACCTTAGCCGGCAAGAGACTTGCAATCGGTAACTCTTCATTCAGACATTATTTCTGAATTATTAAAAGAATGGACGATTTAGTGCTTAATTACCGCATATTTTTTACTCAATCTGGAATTATGACTTGAAATGTTAGATGCGAGTATATGGTTGATTCAATTCATGAAGGCAATGCGAGACGAGAAGGGAGAGATGGTCAGGAACGCACATTTGATAGGGTTTTTCCGCCGAATTTGCAAGCTGCTTTACCTCCGAACGAAGCCGGTCTTCGTCTTCGATGGTGGCACGCCTGCACTTAAACGCCGTACTGTTATTGCGCGACGCCGCCAGCGGGAGAATGCTCACGCTAAGATTCGCAAAACCGCCGAGAAGCTTTTTCTCAATCAAGTAAGTGAGTTGAAGCCACTGTCACTTGAATTTGATCATCATCAATAGTGTTGCTACGTTACTACTGATGGGTTTCTGGCGAGCTTTCGACTAACAATTGCATCATGAACCTTTCTTCTTTTTGTTGCATTTTTTGCAAGCTATTTTGTATTAGGAAAATAAATGTTTTTGCAAAGAAAGTTTTTATAAGGAAGTGAAAAAGTATATGAGATGGAATTTTTTTTAAAAAAATGATGTGAGGAGAATTTTGGAGTAAATTGAAATTTTGGAATTTGGAGTGATGTGATTATATGATTGTTTGGATATGTTGTTTTTTATGGTGAAAAAAGTTCACTTTTTCACTTGAGGAATTGCAAACAAAACACAGACCAAGTCTATATAAACCCCTCCCCTTTATGATACTTCACTGAGGATGGACTTATTTTCATCTTTGAGGGCCTAACTTCAATGGTTGTTTGATGCTTTGTCATTGAGGACGAATTTGTGTTTATTGGAGGACACTGGTTTTAACACCAATGCTTGCACTGATTTTTGGGCAGCTCAAACAAATCAGGTTGAAAGAACTCGCTGATGAACTTGAGAATCAGAGAAGGAGTAATATTGCCAAGGGCAAAAAAATTGCCACAGAAGAAGGAGATGTAGTTAAAAACATGTCAGCGGGAACCAGTTCGTTTACAGATAGATGCAACCAGGAAGCAGTCAATGAAATGTGTGTATCAAGTTATATGGTTTCTCTAAAGTCTAAATAGAAGTTCCAAAGTAAGTTGCTTACTTTTATTTTTGATGAGGTAATCAAGGTTGGCAGCATCCCTTGCAGCAGAGGAACAGGAAGGTTTTACTGCTGCTGAGTCATCATCTGGTCCGCAGATTGAAGATCAAGATGAGGATGGCGATGAGGATGAAGAGATGATACTTGTGAGCTTTTCTTTCTTTGATTGCATCATGAACTTCGTGTATGACTACTTCCTGTTATTTTCTGACCTAGGAGTAAAATTGGAAAGGAAGAATATTATGTGAACTTATAGGAATGGAGTGTAATTCAAGAGAGACGAGTAATGTGTGCAGTAGACCTGCATTGACTTTCCATTGTATGGTTTTATATTCGCCTTCATTGTTTCTCTAACTTCTTTTATCATATTCATACTAGCATCATCTTCGGCAATCTTAGTAATTCCAAATTCTATTTGCAATTTATATATTTCAATTTATGGGCTTATTGTATATGAAAGAAAGATATTTCTGTGTTGCAGCCTACAATTGAAGGAAAGATTGATCCTGCTATCTTAGCTGCATTACCTCCATCAATGCAACTTGATCTTCTTGTTCAGGTAATCCACGCAATATGCTCATGTTTTGATTATATTCTCTGTTTCTAAATTCCTGTGTGGATAATTGAACCAAGCGAAAGAAAGCAACTTTGACGGATTATGATATCCAAATTTCTTTGCAGATGAGGGAGAGATTGATGGCAGAGAATAGGAAAAAATACCAGAGGGTTAAGAAGGTAAGATGACTCTTACAGTCCGCTCTTAATCTGTTGTGAATTGCATAACTTAACTAACAGACAATGACATATAATGAATTGTATTTTTTCGCCATGGCACAGCTACGTGCTAATTTCTTAGGTCTACGTGTGCATATGAAATGTCCGCTTGTTTAATATCGGCTCATAACTTCTCAGACATTGCTAAGCTGCATATTGTCTATTGTATTTATTTATTTGCTGATATTGCTGTTTTTAAAAAAAATTTGTTTTCTTCAAATGGATAATTAGGTACCTGCTAGCTTTTCAGAATTGCAGATACAAGCTTATCTCAAGACAGTTGCTTTCCGCCGTGAGATAGATGAAGTGCAGAAATCTGCTGCTGGGAGGGGCCTTGGTGGGGTAAAGACTTCAAGGATTGCCTCTGAAGCAAATCGAGAGTTCATATTTTCATCAAATTATGATGGAGACAAATCGTGAGTAAATCTCTTTTTGTCTACTCATCTCAACCAAAAGCTCATTCACTCCTGTAATTGGAACACTGCTGGATGGTTCATCTTTATTAAGCTTTGGGCTTCTATTTCTATTATCTGACTTCTATTGCTTTCTTATCTAAAATTATCTCCCTTGATGCATGCTTGAATGATCAGAGTTCTTACATCTACCGATCTAGGGAGGAAGGAGAATGACCAAAGCAGAGAACCACTGGCAAATCCATCAGGAAGTGCTGGCAATAATGTGGCATCTTTAGAGAAATGCAGTGCTGTAGGAGGATTTACTGTTGAGGAACCTCAAAAAGACTTGGAGAATGATGTTGAGACTTATCTGGATGAGAGAGGTCGTGTTCGTGTCAGTAGAGTGAGAGCTATGGGAATTCGTATGACTCGAGATATACAAAGAAACTTGGATCTGATGAAAGAGATTGAGGAAGAGCAAGTGGCCAAGACTAAGAATTTAAGAAATGAATTCACAGGTTGTGGTGCTGCCCAAGGCAATACTGGTGAAATCAATATTCCAGAAGCCTCTAATAAGGATACCTGTGATATGACTTTTAAAAAAGACAAAGTTGAAGAAACTATGTTGGAGGCAGGAACTTCTATAAAGATATCTTTTGATGATAATGGTCAACACGAATTTGGTTGTGAAGATGATGATCTATTCACTCAGTTAGTAGCAGGGGAGCCAGTAATGGATTTTTCAATAGATAATTCTCTCTCAAAGATGCAATCCTTGGACTCTTCCTCGGAGCTTGAGTGGGAGGAAGGTGGTGCTTTGACTAATGACGTTGAACCTGAAAGAAAGGCGCTTCAGGTAGATGGAATGAGCATGGAACAAGAATTGGAATGGGAGGAAGGATCTTTGGAGATTCATGAAGAGGATTCTGCATTCCCAGCTGAATACAAGAAAGATGTTTCTAAAGGTGTTCTGGAAGAAGAAGCTGATCTGCAAGAAGCAATTAGGAGAAGTATTCAGGATCTTGCGGACTGGAGATCCATTGATAAACCTGATAAGGATGAAAAAACTAGAAATGTGGAAGGTGTGGTCAGTTGTGGAAGTTCTCAGAAAGGAGATCAAAGCGATGCAGAAGCCCCTTCAAGGCTTAGTGGCATTCAACACAATGACTCTCTTTGTGAATTTCAAGAAAATACCAAGTGTGTGGATGTTTTGGCAAAAACAAAACTTACAGAGACCAAAAATCATTTGGAGATTCATGTGACTGTGGAACTTTTACCTGTAGAAAGTCAAAGTGACCCAAGTTTGCAAGACGTTAATCAAGATGGGGGTGAAAAGGTCAGTTTGGAGCAAAAAGTATGTGGGTTCGGTACGTCTGTTCAACAAAATGGCACTTGCCAAATGCAACTTAGATATGCTTCTGGCAGTGATGATATGGTTGCTTCAGGTCCCAATTGTTATTTTATATCTTACATACTTTTGTCTTAGTTTTGCTGCAATTAACTGTTATCTTTTTGGCAGACGGTTTCTTAGCAACAGTGGATGGCCACCCCAAATGGACAGCTGAAACTGAAAAGATCTCTGAAAAAAATTCAGTACAGGACATTTGCATTACACAGGAGCCAGCTGAGAAGGAAGCTCGTGAGTGCTTCTTAAAGGAAGGGGATGAATCTTTAGATAAAGGTGCTTCTTCAGATTATGGGAAGGCAGATCCTGATGTTGCCGGAGCCAGTTTGGAGGAGGAAATGTTAATTCTAGGTGAGGAGTACAAAGAACTTGGTGATAAGCAGAGAAAGCTTGAGCGCAATGCTGAATCTGTTAATAACGAAATGTTTGCTGAATGCCAGGTGCGTTTCCCTTTTGTTTTGAAACTAATTATTGATGGATTTTGTGGCCACTTATTGAACTACAATAGGATCTTTTCTTGTGTGTAAAATGATATTATCTTTCCCTTTCAAGCATACACCAGAATCCAGCTTAGAAATATCCACATGGACATCGAGTATGTTAGGTTGATGCTTGGGTGCTCTTTCTTCTGTTGTTTGCTTCCTCATTTTTCAACAAGTTCTCCTTTTATCTTTATCTTTTTTTCTTTTTTTTTAAATCTCAATGTAAGTATACTTGTGTCTTTCTTCTTTCCAGGAGTTGCTTCAAATGTTTGGCTTACCCTATATTATTGCTCCCATGGAAGCTGAAGCTCAATGTGCTTATATGGAAACTGTAAACCTTGTTGATGGTGTAGTCACTGATGACTCTGATGTGTTCTTGTTTGGGGCCCGAAATGTGTACAAGAATATATTTGATGATCGCAAATATGTTGAGACTTACTTTATGAAGGTCAGTATTCTTTTTTCCCTCTCCTAATTCTTCAAGCACAAAATTGTGAAAGCTGTGTTTAGGGCCACAATTCAAGATTTCATTCCAGTGCTAAGTTCATTCATTTGTATTCAGTAGAAATTTGTGACATGGGATTATAATTTTTATTTTTCATGCTTTCTTCTGTGGCTTTGTGTTATGTGTTAATTTTCAACTATAATGAAGCTGTTAATCTTCAGAATCCATTCTCGATGCATAACATCATTATGATTTAAATTCTTGTATATGTCTTGTCAGGATATTGAGAATGAGCTTGGCTTGAATCGAGAGAAGTTGATCCATATGGCATTGCTTCTTGGAAGTGATTATACTGAAGGTGTAAGGTAAAATATTATCATGTTTTGCCATGTTGAGATGCAAAATCCTTTATCCTGATTTGAACTGGGAATTATAGATGCTCAGCGCTTTCTTTAAATCTTCATATATGAAAAGTTATGACTTTATTTGGTCTGTCTTAATTTACAAATCTCTAGTGGAATTGGCATTGTAAACGCTATCGAGGTTGTAAATGCTTTTCCTGAGGAAGATGGCCTCCGTAAATTTCGCGAGTGGATTGAGTCACCAGATCCTTCCATTTTAGGAAAGTTTGATGTGCAACCAGGAGGTTGTTCAAAGAAGATAGAACCTCAAGTTGGTGACACTAAAAGTTTGGCAAATAGCAAGTTGAGCAAAGTCTCTGCATCCGATGGACATGTTTCTGGGTCAGTTCAGGAAGCTCAACTGATAAAGCAGAATTTCATGGATAAGCATGTACTATCTTTTCCTATTGTCTTTCCTTTTTTGTCACTCTTACTGCACCATCTTCATAATTATCTTGTATGTGAATTATTAAAAAATGCAGAGAAATGTGAGTAAAAACTGGCATATTCCTCCTTCTTTTCCAAGTGAGGCTGTTATTTCGGAATATAATTCTCCTCAAGTAGACAAGTCAACAGAGCCTTTCTCATGGGGGAAGCCAGATCATTATGTGCTTCGCAAGTGAGTTTTCTCTGTTTGGCTTGCATCTAGAATTGGACATTGCTTTTCAACTATCTGTAACATCACAGTTTTTTTATGTGCTTACATTCCGCTTTTCCAATCTTTGTTTTAAGGTTTATGATTTTGCTTTGTCTTGCATCAGTTTTCCAAAGTGCTTTTACTTTCATACTTGAGCTGATGGTTCTGTAATTTTTGGTTTGTTGCTTTTTTGGAAATGAGGTTTTTGTTTGTCATATTTGAAGCAATTTTTTCATAGGAGCTGTACAAACTTCTGGGATATCATTTTGAAATGAAGTGCCCCTTGCGCAATTGTGGGAAGCTGATGTGATTATTACTTGAAGAGCTCAAAATCTGAGTTATGTCGAAGAAAATTGTAGAACTAACTTTGTTAATAAAATATAAGGGTGAGGGGAAGGTTTTTGGTGTGGCGATTGGGAGTGCTGTTGTTTCTTACCATAATGAGTATTGGTGCAGGCTTTGCTGGGAGAAATTGGGATGGAACATGCAGAAGGCCGATGAATTGCTGCTTCCTGTATTGAGGGAGTACGAAAAACGGGAGGTTAAGACACACACTCTCTCTCCATAATTTTTATCTATCGTGTATGTGTCACTTAACGTGTGTTGCATCTATCTGGCAATGTTTATAAATACTTTCCATAGTACAAGGAAGAACTTAATCTTTGCATATAGGTCATTTGCTTCTATGGCAGGATCTTTATTCAATTAGGTTTATTTCTAATCTCTCGAAAAAGGTGGAAAAAGAACCTAATGCATAAAGAAAACTGGAAGTTGCAATTATTTTCCCATGTTGTCTGTTCCAGTATCACGTAGTCCTAAGGATGTCTCTTCTACACGTTTATTTTATTCATGGTGCTATATGCTTTGACATTTTTGTACTTTTTTTTTGAATAGACTCAACTGCGGTTGGAAGCATTTTATACCTTCAATGAAAGATTTGCGAAAATTCAAAGTAAGAGGATCAAAAAAGCTGTCAAAGGGATAACCAAAAACCAATCCTCAGACTTGATGGATGAGTCTGTGCAAGACGGTTCCAGAAAGAAAAGGAAAAGGAGAACAAATCAAAGCGATGAAGCAGGGGCTCATCCTGAAAAAGCTGTAGAAGGAAAAGAATACACTAATGGTAGTAACGAGACCAGCACTGCAGAAAAGTTAAGTGGGAAGAAGTCAAGAAAAACAATTGCCCAAGAAGCTAAGGTTAAAGGTAGAGTTGGGGGTGAATGTACAGGTGCCGGTAAAGATAGTTCTACCAAGAGATCGAGGAAGAAAACTAATCCTTCTCCAAAATATGCCGTATCTTGCTCTGATGATGAAATCTGTAATGAGGGAGAGAAAGATTCCCAAGTTAGTTCCAGGGAACCATCCCAAGTACGGAGGGTAAGTCTCCTCTTGTGTCTTCTTTATATCATCCAAATTCAATATTGCAGTATACTATCATACAGATACTCAATTGATCTTGGCAGTTGTCTTTGTCAGTTACTTCAACTTCTTCTTTGGAAAGTCCGATTTAGTTCCTGAGTATGTTTTTTATCTTCTGGGATTGAACCTTTTCTTTTTACTAAGTTTGCTCATAACTATAAAATCTCTTTTGCTCATAACTTGTTAGGCTCTAATCCTTCTGGAACGCTTGTTAATCTTAATCTTATCGGTTTTTACCTCTTAGCTTTTATTCTAGTCTTTAACATAGAAACTTTTCTATTGGGACGTCCTTAATGGGTCATTTGATAACGTTAGCTACTTATATTATGCTTATATTAGTTAAAATTTTCTGCCCATTTATATATAAGCTTTTCATACTTTATCTGCATGATGAAATGTCAGTCAAGAAGATCTCGGAAGGAAGTGAATTATGCGATGAGTGACCCGGAACTCGATCTTCCTAATGAGGATGGGGGTAACCCAATGAATGAGAATGCTGCAGGGGAAGAGCGGTTTCCAGATGCGCCTGAGGAGGCTGGTTATTCATCTGATGTTCCCAGCAAAAAACTAGGCATGGAACCTATGGATCCAGCAGCTTGCGGGAGTAGTTTGGACGAGACCAAACTAGACAAGGTAACAGATGAAGGTGGCGCCTGTTTAGCTCCCGACACTCTTCCTGAGATGAAGTTATCATCCGAGGATTACCTTACAATGGGGGGTGGTTTTTGCATGGAAGAGGAGGGTACGGATCAGCAGAGCATGCAGGGATCATCCAGCTGCTCAACGAGAGGGGGAGTATATGATCCTGATCCTCCAAACTGCTCCGACTTGGGCAACGATGAAAACACCGCGACGCCAGTCAGGAGAATGAACTCCGGTGAGGATCCTCCCAGCCATTCAGTGCAGAATGTGGGGGAATATGTTCCTGGGAAGGAACCTTTGAAATCTTTACGCGCAATCCCAAATTTGAAGAAGAAAAGAAGCAATTATTGAGTGCTACTAAATTTTATTTTATTTTTTAACTTTTTCGAATTTTATTATACAATAAAATATGTGCCTTATTAATATCGTCGTTGGGTCATTGTCGGACAGGTCATATCCAAAAAAATATCTATAATAATTTAGTTTTTTTTTAAGCAAATAATTTAGTTATTATTTTTTTTTTTTTTAGAAAAAAGTGGTGTTCCTATGATTTACTGAAAAATTGTTCAGGAGCAAGCGACTCAGAAAATCTGGTATATAAGGCCCGTTCTGTGGTTTTGTGCAATAGCGACATTATACCTAACGAAATTCGTAATTTCATGAGCTAATATATTTTGGGACTTAAAAATCCAATACAAATTAGCAGAATGATCATAAATTATAAGATTTTTACCATCCTTTATAATAGGAAGACAAGTATGAGAGTCTGTTTTAATACTTTTGACTGCCAATGACGCCTCACTTAACGTTAATACCTCAGCAATTTCTGAATCTAAAATTTCAGTATAAAACTTGTCAAACCCATGAACAAAGGAACCCACGAATCTAAAATTCCAGTATAAATAATTTAGTTATTTAGACAAAGCTTGAATAATAATTAAAGAAATTAAAGTGAAATTGAGTGCATGGGTGACGCTGAGCAATTCAAATAGGAAAGCAAATATCTGCGTCTGCCAAATGCCAAGTGGGCATAGTCTGCATGCAATCATGAAATCAAGAGAGTTGGATTGTTTGATGGCCCATTTATCAGGAAACAGGGCCGTCCACTTCGCCCCCAAACAATTATGTTCCACAGCCACTGGGCGGGTTACTCAACAAACCTTTGGACTCTTAATTTTTTTGAGGTGGACTTTAAATATTGAGTTTTTTCTATGGATTTACATTTTTTGCGGGACCCTTCCCTTTGCATACAAAAGGAGTTGGTCAAACAGCCCCTCACTTTTACTCTCTCTCTTACACAGATACACACACTCTCTCTCTCTTTCATCCTCTCTCTCTATTCCAATTATACACAAAAGGGTTAGAGAAGAAATTTAAGAAGCCATGGGATGGTTCCTCTGCACAGGGAAAGGGAAATCCAAGAAGAAAGATAGGTCCTAAAGAACCGATCAGCCTCCCTTCCTCGCCACAAGCTGTCGCCGATTCCGCTCCCTCTGGTCTCGTCTCGGCATGCCGCCATTTCGAACGAAATCTCCTTTGCCTAGAGATTAAAACCCAGGCCACCGCCACTTTTTATCCGTCGTGATTCTCATCTTCCCAACCACGAGTTTGTACGATTTTACCACCAACGGCTTTTCTCCGCTCAGATCTATACAATCCGACCATTTCTCCTTCGTTTGGTTGGTCGATTTTGCCAGAACCGGGTACGCCGCCGCCGTCCTACGCCGCTCGCCACCGTGGCGGGGCACGACCAGGGATTATGAATGGATAAATGTGTAAAACAGAAAAGAATGCTATATTTGGGTTTATGTTAAATTTTTGTCTCTGTTTTTGTGGCTGTCTTTCGATCTGATTGACGAATGGTTTTCAAAAAATAAGATTGTGGCTGATTCATTGTTGTTGGGACGAGTTAATGATGGGTTAAGCATTAGCGAGATTGTTGGTTATCAGTCTTTGGATGGAATGATGGAACTAAAAGTGGTAGATAATGTTCATCTCATGGGGTTCATTATGTAAACTCGAATGTGTACTTATGTAAACTTGAATTGATAGCTTATGTAAACTCGAATGTGTACTTATGTAAACTCGTTATGTAAACTGAGGGTTCTGAACTATTTATGTAAACTGGGGGTTCTGAGCTATTTATGTAAACTGAGAGTTTTGAGCTACTTATGTAAATTGAGGGCTCTGAAATACTTATGTAAATTGAGGGTTATGAACTACTTATGTAAACTGAGGTTCTGAACTACTTATGTAAAATAAGGGTGCTGAACTACTTATGTAAACTGAGGGTTCTAACTTACTTATGTAAACTGAGGGTTCTGAACTATTTATGTAAACTGAGGGTTCTGAACTACTTATGTAAACTGAGGGTGCTGAACTACTTATGTAAACAGGGGGTTCTGAACTACTTATGTAAACTGAGGGTGTTGAACTACTTATGTAAACTAAGGGTGCTGAACTACTTATGTAAATTGAGGGTTCTGAACTACTTATGTAAACTGAGGGTGCTGAACTATTTATGTAAACTGAGGAATAAAGCTTGATAGTAATAGTAGTGTAGCAGTAAACCAGCTATGAGAAAACCGCCTGATTTACTCCTAGTCGTATGATATACGAACTGAAAGGAGTTGGTCAAGGAAGTCGTGACGTGACGTAGTTAGCCGCTTTAGGCTCCCTTATATATAAAATATATATATATCATTTTTTTAAATTTTATTTGTTTCTTTAAAATATTATTTTATTTCTTTTTATTATTAAAGTACTTTTATTATTTAGAATTAAAAATTAATATTCCCTCAAAAAAAAAATTAATAGGAACATTTCAATAATTCAGAGGTGATAAAAACTGAAATAAACCATTTTCTTGATTCAAAAAAGCAATAAGACCCAAAATTAAACACATTGAAAAGCCAAGTTTTTCTATTGACTCTTCAAGGTTCAAAATTGAGAATACCAAAATTCAGAAGTATATGCATTATTTTCAAACATTTTTGTGCTTCTAGAAGCTGATTGATTTGATATTCTCATTTACCGAATTACCATGCTTCTTTTACTGTTCAATTTTTTTTTACATAAATATTAATATAATAATTAAAATTTTTTTTATTCATTATGGATGATTTCGAGTTAAATATTCATAGAGAATCAATCATTTCTACCCATTACTATTATAAAAAAAAGTTATATGCAACTATAAATTACATGTCCTACTCCTAATTACACGTTACTAATTAATTGAGGAAAATGATATTCCGAAAACAATCCAGGGGGGGGGGGGGGGGGGGGGGACACCAATCAAATCAAATCACTATAAGGCATTGAAATTTTTGCAATAATGCTCGCTTCCAAGCTTGGAGAAACGAATTCGACCCACCCCGCACTCTGAAATACCGACAATTCAGGGGAAGACCGACAGCAGGCGGGAATACCAAAGGTACAATTCGGAGAAACGGAAGAGGAACGAACGGAGATGGCGGTTTCGGTCGGGAGTGGCGGAAGGAAATCGCCGGGAAGGTATTTTTACAAGGAGGTGCTGCCGTTCGCGTTAATGGTGGTGGTTGAGTGCTCCAACGTGGGGAACACCGTTCTGTTCAAAGCGGCCTCAGAGACTGGAGTGAGTAACGTCGTGTTTGTTGTGTATTCTTTTGGTATCTCTGCTCTTTCTCTTCTTCCCCTCGCATTCCTCTTCCACAGGTTCGTTAATTTTTCCTGCTAGTTTTTCAAATTTTGTCCATTTTATCACAATCTGTTAATATATCAAGGAATATTTCCATCGTTAATTCAACTTCACTGCAGGAAATCACAACTTCCTCCTTTGAGTTTTGCAATTCTGGGTCGAATTTGCCTCCTTGCTGCTATTGGGTATTATTCCTGTTTACTCGTAAATCACTGAATATTATATTACGCTCTCAAGTCTCATCCATCGATCGATCGATCTTCATGAACTTTCCTGTTTTGGATAAAAGTTTTGCAGTTATCCTTCATTGGATATGGATACATATGTGCTGAAACTGCGAGTACTTCCAGGAATTCGAAATAATTGTACAGCTATGAATTTGTTTATTTTTTTTCTGTTGATTAAAACAGAGTTGCAGCTCAGATACTTGGTTACAAAGGCATTCAGTACAGTTCCCCAACCATGGCTTCCGCCATGAGCAATCTCACTCCAGCTTTTACCTTCGCTCTGGCCATTACATTCAGGTAAATCATCCTATCCTATCCAATTAACTTAGTTTTAACAGAGACAATCATCCTTTTTAGTGCATAATCACTTTTTACCCACTCCTCAACATACATAAAAGATATGAATAATAGTATACAATTAAAATATGAAAATATGATATTTGAAATAAAATAAAAAATTATCCTATCTAAATATAATTTTTTTAATAAGGCAGGGTTAGGGTGATAATGCTTTCCTCTGTTGGCCCTTTTTGTGGGGTTATTTTTAGACCGAGTGAAGCACTCTAAGGGTTCATTTGATGTAATTCGAAGGAAAAGACAATAAAATAATTAAATTTTTATTAATTTAATAATTATTAAAAGAATTTGATTGTTTTTAAAAAATTTGATAAATTAGCAAATATTCATTAAAATAATATGATTATTTTATTAAAGAAATTTGATCGTTTTATTAAAGTAATTTAATTTTTTATATTTTTACTTTACTAATAAAAATATATATCAATCGAAATTATTTTACCTTTGTTCCATTGTCCTTACCTTATATCAAACGTACCCTAAGTTATTTTAAAAGAATTATTAGATATCGTAATTTTTTTATTTATTATTTATAGATTAGTAAAAGATTTTTATTATTAAAAAATAATAAAGACATTTTGTTAATTTAAGAGCGAAATAGTAATTTAAAAAATAATAAATAAAAAAAAAATGTTACAATGTTTGAGAGTCACTTTGTGTAGTAATAATTGTGAAATAGGGACTGTATGTCGTCGGTATTATCTTGAAGAGCATACAACCACCACCAAGAGATGTCTTTATGACCCATTTGTGGGGAAAATTTTCAAATCCAGACTCATCACTCTACGGCCCACAAACCAATCCTTTTCCATCAAAAAGTATCCCCTCCCAACTTATTTTCTGTCTCTGTCTGTCTCGAGTAAATACTAAAATTTTTAAATCAGATTTTTCCATACAAGGACATTATACTTTTTTCGTTATTGCGACTCTAGCCGTTTTGATTTTAACAAAAATTCACAATTTATTTTATAAATTTTAATTAAATTATGTATAAACTTGTCCTTTGGCATGATATTTTGTGTCGATGCTCGTGTACATTTTAATACAAATCTTTATATAAAATTCCATAACAACTTTTTCCCTTTATTAATAAAATTTCCTTGAGAATTTCTTTCTGAATTTCTAAAAACTCAAAAGAATAAAGAAGAAGAAATGTTAGAATGTCAGCTTCACCTTAAAAAATTGATTTTGACTGATTTGCGCATACTTTAATACATACAGCGTGTCCCAAATTTTATAGCTGTTTATTTGTGTTTATCTTCCCTACTTGTGTTTGGTGGAGCTGACTGATTCGATTGTTTTGTTTTTATAACTTTACTTCCTAATCCAGAATGGAGAAACTTGTTATGAGAAGCATTTACAGTCAGGCCAAAATCATAGGCACCGTGATCTCCATATCAGGTGCATTGGTGGTGGTTCTGTACGAAGGTCCGGCTTTTATAAGGACAAAATTACATCATCCCAAGTCACTTAACCACAATATTCTTGGATCACAACATGCGAACTGGGCTGTGGGTGGCCTACTCCTTGCCATTGATTATACAATGGTTTCTATTTGGTACATCATTCAGGTAAAAGAATTTGCTTCTTCCTCTGCAACTCTTTTTACAAATGGATTTCGATAAATTGAAGTATATATTGTTATATATATATATATATATATATTCTGCATGCAGGCTCAAGTAGCCAGGATGTATCCAGCAGAGTTTTTAATCGTATTCCTCTACAATGCATTCGCGACGGTGTTCGTGGCTCCGGTGTGCTTCTTTCTGGAGCCGGACCTGAAAGTTTGGCGGATAAACTCCCAAATTATGCTCCTTTCTCTTTTATACGCTGTAAGAAGCAGAAACTGAAATTAACTATTTTTGTGGGTTTGAGTAGAGGAGCTCGATTTTTTGGGACTTTTTTTCCATGGTCAAATGAATCGACTAAACTCCATGCTCTTCATTTTTGCGCAGGGCATAATTGGTTCAGGATTTGGCATTGTTGTTCACACATGGAGTCTGCGGGTAAAAGGGCCTGTCTATGTGGCATCATTTCGACCATTATCGATCGCCATTGCCGCCATTATGGGTTTTATTTTCCTCGGCGATACACTTTTTCTTGGAAGGTACGAATCCATTGCAAATTGCAAAAGATAATCATTTTTATAACACTGAAAATAATGTCACATTGGCGACTATTTTCTTGAGATGAATGCAGTATTAATATGTGGAACATATTTCTGGGTTGGTTGATTTTTCAGCCTAATTGGAGCCATAGCTATAGCTCTGGGATTTTATGTGGTACTTTGGGGGAAGGCTCGGGAGGATCTTAACGAGGAGTTGCGGGTAGGCAGCATTGAATCACCTGGCCCAGAAGAAGTCGTCCCTCTCTTACAATAATTCATTATCATCATAATGGAAAGCATGGGCCTGCAGTTCTGATTGAGCAGAAAATGGCAGACCGGCGGTGAGAAACTCCATTTTCCCGGCCATTGTCCGGTTAAGTTGGAGGCTTTCTGTATATCCATATTTTCCAGAGGTGTTGGAATGGTGTCTGAGATAATGGTTGAATTGAAATAATAATCGGCCGTCAAATGCAGCTGGGAGACAGGGGCGGCATTGTTAATAGCAGGATTTGTTTCTTGTTTGTAAATAAATAAAGGTAGTGTTATATAACACCCCTTCTTATTATTGAACTTCTTCTTTTCCTCATATAAATTCTTCATTTTGTTAAGTAATGTTCCTTTAATTTTTATTTCTCGTCCTTTGATATTTATTTTTCACTTTATATTATTACTTAATTGTCCTTAATTAATTTATTAAAATATTTATAAATTTTTTTTAATTTAATAAAAATTTATAAAAATAATGATTAAAGTAATATAAATAAGTGAAATTATAAATAAATTTTTTAATAAGTATTTTTATTAAATTAATTAAGGATAATTATGTACTTTAATATATTATTATATTTTATATTTAAATATTATAGTTAATATTTTTTAATTTTTTAAAGATAATTTAAGTATAAAACCCGCGCGAAATAACAAACGAATGGGCACGATATAGACTCCACATAAATAAAACTTCAAATGCTACGGATAGAGGTGTTTGTTAAATTGGCCAATGGTCCTTGAAAATAAAAATCTTCTTATTTATTATAATTTTTATTAAAATATTTTTATTATTTTTTAATTTTAAAATTATAAAGATATCTTAATGAAAAATATGTCAAAGGGGGTAATTTATATGGTGGTCCTATAGGACCACCATGAATTTTACTCCTACCCGCTACAGTTCCGCGCGCGCTACAGTAACGCGCTACAGTTCCGCGCGCTACAGTAAACGCGCTACAATACCTTCATTTCTTTTGTTATTTTTGGCTATTTTTTTATTTTTTTTTTGCCTTCCTCTTTGAGATTTTTTTTCGTCCGTTTTTTTTCTAAACAATTCAGTATTTTTTTTAATGTTTTTGAATTTTATAAAAAAATTATTTTTAAATTATCATTTTATTTGTTTTATAATTAAATAATTTTAGATATTATGATACATATTATGGACGTTTTTGTTGTATGATATGATTTCTTTTATATTTTTGATCTGATATCTAAATTCTGTTGATCTGATGTCTATATAATCATGATTTGATCTACCTTGTTAAGTATATATTAGTTCTACTGTATGATTTCTTTTATATTTTTGATCTGATATCTATAGTCTGTTGATCTGATGTCTTGTATTCTCTGATCTGATGTCTATATAATCATGATTTGATCTACCTTGTTAAGTATATTTTAGTTCTACTGTATGATTTCTTTTATATTCTTGATCTGATATCTATAGTCTGTTGATCTGATGTTAAGTATGAGTTGATCTGATTTCTATATAATCCTGATCTGATCTCCTTTGTTAAGTATGTTTTAGTTCTGCTGTGTTAAGTATGTTTTAGTTCTGTTGTGTGATTTCTTTTAAAATCTTGATCTGATGTCTATAGTCTGTTGATCTGATGTCAATTATGAGTTGATCTGATGTCTATATAATCCTGATCTGATCTCCTTTGTTAAGTATGTTTTAGTTCTGCTGTGTGATTTCTTTTAAAATCTTGATCTGATGTCTATAGTCTGTTGATCTGATGTCAAGTATACGCTGATCTGATGTCTATAGTCTGTTGATCTGATCTCCCTTTTTAAGTATGTTTTAGTTCTACTGTATGATTTCTTTTAAAATCTTGATCTGATGTCTATAGTCTGTTGATCTGATGTCAAGTATGAGTTGATCTGATGTCTATATAATACTGATCTGATCTCCTTTGTTAAGTATGTTTTAGTTCTGCTGTGTTAAGTATGTTTTAGTTCTGCTGTGTGATTTCTTTTAAAATCTTGATCTGATGTCTATAGTCTGTTGATCTGATGTCAAGTATGAGTTGATCTGATGTCTATATAATCCTGATCTGATCTCCTTTGTTAAGTATGTTTTAGTTCTGCTGTGTGATTTCTTTTAAAATCTTGATCTGATGTCAAGTATACACTGATCTGATGTCTATAGTCTGTTGATCTGATCTCCCTTTTTAAGTATGTTTTAGTTCTACTGTATGATTTCTTTTATATTCTTGATCTGATATCTATAGTCTGTTGATCTGATGTCAAGTATTCGCTGATCTGATGTCTATATAATCCTGATCTGATCTCTCTTGTTAATTATATTTTAGTTCTACTGTATGATTTCTTTTATATTCTTGATCTGATATCTATAGTCTGTTGATCTGATCTCTTGTATTCTCTCATCTGATGTCTATATAATCCTGATCTGATTTCCCTTGTTAAAAAAAGTATTTTTTTTAAAAAAAAAGAATTTTTTTTAAAAAAGGTATTTTTTTTTTTAAAGTTTGTGCGTCAAAAAAAAAAAAAAAACTGTAGCGCGTTACTGTAGCGCGAAACTATAGCGCGTCACTGTAGCGCGCTACAGTAAGTAGGAGTAAAATTCATCCTACTCCTATAGTACCACCGTAAACGGACTCGTCAAAGGGGGTAACATAAGAGACCGTAAAGGTTCCACATATAAGTAATTAATTAAGCCCTAAAATACTATTTCAAAATAGCCGGCCTGGGAATTGGCACTGTACCGGAAATTGATTTGCGATCGTCTCGCCGGGAATCGGAAAATTAGAATAATGTAGTTGTAGTTGTAAACAGCTATTAAAAGTATGAAATTACATCTACTAATTGATCACACAATTACTCCCTCTATCTCAAATTAATATAAGTTTTGAGGGTTAAAAATTATTTTTTATTAATTGTCACTCTACCATTATTAAGGTAATTTTTTAAAATTTTCATATTTTACCTTGTTCAAAATTTGTGAGTGTATTAAATTCTACCACCCAATTCTTATTTTATTAGTAATTTTTTTTCAAATTGAGATAAAAGAGGAAAACTTTCTAAACTAAATAATTAATTACAACTTTTTCTTAATAACATGCAAATTTCTAAAACGTCTATTAATTTAGGACATAGTATGAATCTTCAACTCATCCCAGCTTAAATAAGGTGGGGGCTAAAAAGAAATCATGTCTTTCTTTTCAATAATTAAGGCTGTTGGAGTTGAATACATAAGCTTGTACATTTTCCCAGTTAATATATCGATTTATGTTTTGGTTATATTTTGTTGTGCATTATTTGTCCATTTATATTATGTAGTTAGATTATGAGGTGTCTTGTGTGACACAGTAGATCTCATCATTGGTTAAAAAATATAATATATAAATAAGGTTCGTAACCGAGACAGTTTTGGACAAACTGTCGGTTTAGGTTATTATGTTATTAAGATAATTGATTTGTCTAAACTGATTGAATCATGTAGATATGTCCGGGCGTATTGAACTTGACCATTTAAAATGATTTGTCTTGTACTGATTTAATAGACAAATCGTTCTTAGTATTATATCTCTTAATCCCTAGATTTGAGCGGACATGAGGATTCGACATAATGCACTTTGATCTGCCAATGGGCGAGGTCAATTGTGGCCAATAGTCTCGGTAGGTTGGGTGCACGTGTTTAGTTGCTTGGTGTGCTGCTGCTTGTCGAAAGGAAATCATGTACCGGTGCGTCCGGGGTGATGGTGCTCCCGAAATGAGCTCGTTATGTTTATTATACTAAACCCAGCTGGTGGACTTATGTCCGGTATAGTAAAAAGGTCGAGTGGTACTAGTCTCAGAATTAAAGAAGTTAATTAATTAATTTATCAGTAAATTAATAAATTAACGGGCACTATATATTTGATGTGGGGAGATTAAGAATAAATTAATTAAGTTGTTCCGGAAGTAATTCTGGTGTAAGATGGTAGTGCCATAATTAATCCGTTAGTGGTACGATTAATTATGTATTGGGTTATTGACAAATGTATATTTAATTAATTAAGTAATTAATTAATCATTGTGTTAGTTGGTTGTGAATCATACAATGAACTGGATTGGGGATAAGTGAATCCCTGTATCAGTTGGTTGTGAATCATACCAGGAACTGGATTGGGATAAGTGAATCTCTGTATCAGTTGGATGTGTATCAGTCCAGAAACAGGATTGAAGGAAACAGAAACCCAGTAGGAAGGTCAATCCTAAACCAACTTGAGGTGTCTCTTGCAACTCTATATATAGACAAGGGATTAGCTATTACACAATACACAATTCATAAGTTTTCAAGACAAGAAAACTTAGAGAGAGAAAATCCTAGAGAGAGAAAATTTCTCTCACTAAATTCGGATTTCCCTAAGCTTAAGGCTGCCGAAATTTTCTTCTAAATTTTGGCGACGACGTGTAATTTTCTCTCTCTCCGGGCGGTGCGTGGATTGTACGCACCAGGTGCAGTGGTGCTAAGATTTTTTCGGCAGGTGGACTGTGGTGATTAGATGATCAATTGGTTGCTAGATCGTTGCCTACACAACGTGCAATCAAAGTCTTGAGGCATACAAGTGAATCACCTGAGTATACGCTTCAATAGGTAATTCTTATATTTTCGCTTTAATTAAGAATTTTTGTTGCGTGATAAATTGAATGAGTGCAAACCCAGATCCTGCGCAATATTATTTCAAAAGGGTTAGAATAACGATTGTGCTAGAGTCTAGGCCTGACTAGAGATTTCACCAAAATTTCAATTATTGAATGCATAAGACGAAAGTGTATTTTTGACTAAGCCCCAACAAATAATCTTTCAAAGTCATAGAGCCCACTAATTTGCGTGGGAGCCAAAGTAGTATTAAATCGAAATGAGAGAGAGAGATAACAGTACAATGGTGCTGGTGACAAGTTCAATCTGACGGGGAAAAAAGAAAAATGGTTGCAGGGTCTACCGCTGTCGGACCGGGAGGAGGGAACTAAGGTGAGGTTCGTGGCCGTAGGGGTTATTGTCGGGGCTGCTGGATGCCGGAGAAAGGGAAGCTGTTGTCGCCATGGAAGGAGCTTCTTTTACGATAGAGCTTGTCAACATATAGGTAAAAGGTTAAGAAAGCGGTAAGACGATTATAGCTTTGAATTTGATGTTGGGATGAGGGTTGGTGTGGTGAAAGATAAAATATTCGGGCAATCGACGTTGACAGAGAGGAGATGAAGATGGAATTTGAGTGGTGATGATTGTTACAGAGTGGAGGAAGACGGTGGAGAGAGAAATTAGAATAATAATTAAAAAAAAAAAAAAAAAAACCCATTCTTCCTAGTAATAGTACTACTACTGGGTAGTTGGCGATTTATTTAACATATCCTGTGCATATTAACTGCGGTAACACGGTAGGCCACATTTCCCTTTCCAGCCAATTAGATTGGAGGGCCTCCGAATTCTGATGGACCTTCCTATTGTCCCATCCCCCTATTTAGTGACACTACTGTTCGTTCCTTTCAATTCAACTCAGGCGGATGTATTTGGCGGAAGCACAACTCCATCTTCTACCTCTCCTGGAAGGGTTTAAGCCCTGAGTGCTCCAGAAATCGGGGCGGAATTGGTGCCGGGATTTGAACAAAATCTCAAAGATGAGTTCGAGGAGCAGAAGAATTTGTTATGGGGAGGTGCTGCCGTTTCTGTTGATGATATTTCTGCAATGTGGGCAAGTGGGTTTGAGCACGCTGTTCAAACAAGCCTCCCGTGAAGGAATGAACTACATGGTCTTCATCTTCTACTCCTATACTATAGCCGGTCTCGTCCTCCTTCCTTTCTCCTTAATCTTCGAAAGGTTATTCAATTTGCCCCCTCATCTCTCCAATTATCCACTGCAAATTTAAATAAATATGAACATTACATTGTATATATCTGCCGCGCAGAAGGAAGAAATTACCCCAGATCAATAAGCTGATCGTCGGCAGGTTTATCCTTCTTGGGTTTCTCGGGTACGTACTAAGTTTCTGATTTACTCTCGTCGGAGGAGCACCATAGTTAATGCTTGTGAAGTTGACTTCCTCTGAGTCAATAAATTTGGTTTTAGAGTTGATATTGGTCATGTTTTTGGTTATAGATACGTGACCCAGATGCTTGGGTTTAAGGGAATTGATTACAGTTCTCCAACCATGGCTTCCTCCATGAGCAACCTCACACCGGCAATTACCTTCGCCCTCGCCGTACTAATGAGGTTCTGTTCTTCACTCTTTGATTATTATTATTAGCATTTTGGCGTGAGCAGAGGATCTGAAAATGACATGATGAATTCCACTTGGTGCTGGGTTAGGTTGATGAAATAATTCAGCTAAGTTATTAATTGGAGTATGGACTATTACGTTCAATTTTCTTTATTATTATACGACAATAAATGGATCATCTACACATAAATATATGGGCCCTCCTTGTAATTTTGTGTTTGTGCTTTCTGCAGAGCTTTCAAGTGATTTGACATCAAATAAACTTCATAAATTGGTTCTATACTAACGCAAAAATTGGAGGAACAAAGCTTCAAGTAAAATATATAATTTAGTTAATATAAATAAAAAATAATTTATTTGTGTGATATAATTTGCAATTATATCTAGTGTATGTTAGAATATTTCTTTCAATAGATATGTCTAACTTACACAATCATTATATTTAATTATAAAGTTCTTTGATTATGTAAGATGGTATACATACATACAATATTAACCAATCCTTTTCTGGGCTGTTTCTGGGTTGGGAATTTAGGTTCTTGAAATATGGGGAAAAGAAAGAAAGAAAGAAAGAAAGAAAGGAAAAAACTTTCTTCTTGGTCCCCTCAAAGCTCACTGCCTTCTGATAGGTAGGAATTAAATATTAACTATGTAATGTCATTCTCAATTTAGGGCTATTGCCATAAAGGGCATTGATGTTAAATGAAAGGATGATGGAGACCAATTGTGTTTGTGAGGAAGACCTTTTTCTTTCATGAGGAAGATAGAAGTAGAATAGAGATTTTCCCGGTGGAGGGCCTGGTCTAAACCATCTCCAGAGTCAGAGTGCATGCATGAATATGAATCTATGATGGGATGTCATAATATTATAGTAATTGTATGTATGCATCATGATGATGATAATTTTGATCTTGATGACAGGATGGAAAAAGTAAACCTGGGACGTTTAAGCAGCCGGGCCAAAATTCTAGGCACGATACTGTCAATCGCCGGAGCTTTGGTGGTGGTGTTATACGAGGGACCAAAAGTGATAAGGAATTACCGGACGTCCGGTTTATCATACCCTCGAACTCTGAGTTCTGAACACAGCAATTGGGTCATCGGGGGTCTCCTTCTGATCTCCGACTACCTCTTATTGTCTGTTTGGTACATTGTTCAGGTACCATTTTACTATGCATCCCCTCCCTCCTCAATTGTTTTGTATGGCTTAATGTACGTTTAAAAATTGAATCTTTTTGCAGACTCAAGCTGTCCAGGATTTCCCGGAGCTACTTCTTGTATCTGTGTACAACTTGTGCGTGGCTGTTTTTGCCGCTCCAGTTACGTTATTTGCAGTGCCGCACATTAGCGCATGGACATTCAGCTCTAGAATGATGTTAATTACTATATTGTACAACGTAAGATCGATCTTCCCTTTTGTTAATAACTTCCCGGATATCACCTGCTGTTGATCCCTTGTATGGATATGGAATTAGGGGCTATTTGGGAGCTCATTTGCGACAGTGCTGCTGACATGGGGACTCCATGTAAAGGGACCTGTGTACGTTGCTTTGTTCACCCCATTCTCTATTGTCATCGCCGCAGTCATGGGCGTCATCTTCCTCCGGGATTCTCTCTTTCTTGGAACGTATGTTGCTACTATTGAACTCTGTTTATACTTTCTCAGTCGCATGAAAAGAGCCATAGCCATAGCCATGTTCAGGGATGGAGTATACTTATATGAATCTTCCATGGTCGTGTTTGCAGGGTGATTGGAGCAGCTATAATGTCGCTAGGGTTCTATTTGTGCATATGGGGGAAGGCAAAAGAAGAGCAGACGGAGGAGGAGGAGTTCAGCTTCGATCATGGATCTGGACAACGTGCTCCTCTGTTACAGTGACTCAGTCAGAATCACAAGGAACAATGATGGAAGAAGAAGATCTGTTGTGCTGTGCTTGGAAGATACTTCTCTCTGTATTTTATTTATGGGCCTAAGCCTCTCTCTGTATTTTATTGACTGGCCTAAGCCTAATTACGCAAATTATATCCTGTACCACTATGTACATTTACTTAACTTCTTCAAAAACCCAGTTCTTTCCTTTTCAAAAATTACTTCTTCTTCTTAAAAAATAAGTTATTCTTTTTCGTCGTACTCCATTCGAAATCGCATTTAATCAAAATTTTTATCAAAACATAGATTTAACGGAGATCGACGATTGTATTTTCCGACGAACACCAAACATAACTGAAAAATCACTTCTACCAGTTCAAAAATCTGTTCTTCTTCAAAAATATCTTATTCTTCTTCAAAAATAACTTATTCTTCTTAAAAACTCACCACATCATAAAGTATGAACTGTATTTGATGGATTTACGGAACCTTATTTTCGCGATTTGATGTTGGGTAATCTATTAATGATGTTATATTCGTGTTTTCTTATTCAAATAATGCTCTGTTACTCCAAAATATGATATATAAATATTTTTATGAGGTATTGACACTTTCATGTGAAATGGGTTGCTTCTAATTATTTTCCGCTGCTGGACTTGGTAGAACGTGTTATGGGACATAACTAGACGTAACGGGACGTAGCGGGTCGTTTCTGGACATAGCGGGACGTTTCTGGACGTGATGCTAGTTGTTTTGGACGTAGCGAGACGTGGTAGACTATGTTCTGTGAAAAATTCAGCTAAAATTCACATGTTTAGATGTATACGTGGTGTGGTAGTTATTTTTGGACGTTGTGGTAGTAGTTATATTCCAATTAATTTATTCTCACATGAAAAAAAAAAGAAGTGGTAGACTTTTTTAGACATTGCGGAAGTTTTTTTGGACGTACGGGGACGTTACAGTATTGTTAGGAGATGTGGTGGAAGGTGTTATATGAAAAAAAATCATCTTAAATTCACATGCATTGATCTAGACGTTTTTGGATGTGGTACTAGTTGTTCTGAGATGTGGTGGGCTGTCTTTGTGGAAAAAAATTAGTTTAAATTCACATGCATGGATATAGACATTTCTGGACGTGGTGCTAGTTGGTTTTGGACGTGGTGCTAGTTGTTCTGAGACGTAGTGAGCTGTTTTTGTGAAAAAAATCAGTTTAAATTCACATGAATGGATGTAGACGTTTCTGGACGTGGTGCTAGTTGTTTATGACGTAGTTCTAGTTGTTCTGAGACGTGGTGGACTGTCTTTGTGAAAAAAATCAATTTAAATTCACACGCATGGATGTAGGTGTTTCTGGACGTGGTGCTAGTTGTTTTTGACGTAGTTCTAGTTGTTCTGAGACGTGGTGGATGTCTTTGTGAAAAAAATCAGTTTAAATTCAGACGCATGAATGTAGACGTTTCTGGACGTGGTGCTAGTGTTATGAGACGTGGTGGACTGTTTTTGTGAAAAAAATCAGCTTAAATTCACATGCAAAGATTTAGACTTTTCTGGAAGTGGTGCTAGTTGTTTTGTGACGTGGTGGACTATTTTTGTGAAAAAAATAGTTCAAATTCACATGAATGGATGTAGACGTTTTTGGACGTGGTGCTAGTTGTTTTTGACGTGGTGATAGTGTTATGAGATGTGGTGGACTGTCTTTGTGAAAAAAAATCAGCTTAAATTCACATGCATGGATGTAGACGTTTCTGGACGTGGTGCTAGTTGTTCTGTGACTTGGTGGGCTGTTTTTGTGAAAAAAATCAGTTTAAATTCACATGAATTGATGTAGACGTTTCTGGACGTGATGCTAGTTGTTTTTGACGTGGTGCTAGTGTTCTGAGACGTGGTCGTCATTGTGAAAAAAATCAGTTTAAATTCACATGCATGGATTTAGACGTTTCTAGAAGTGATTCTAGTTGTTCTGTGACGTGATTGGCTGTTTTTGTGAACAAAATTAGTTCAAATTTATATGAATGGATGTAGACGTTTCTGGACATTGTGCTAGTTGTTTTTGACGTGGTGATAGTATTATGAGACGTGGTGAACTGTCTTTGTAAAAAGAATTAGCTTAAATTTACATGCATGAATGTAGACGTTTCTGGAAGTGATGCTAGTTGTTATGTGATTTGGTGGGCTGTTTTTGTGAACAAAAAAAAGTTTAAATTCACCATAAATGCAGGGTAGTACATAGACGTTTCTGGACGTGGTGCTAGTTGTCCGAGACGTGGTGGACATGCCTGGATGTAGACGTTGCGATAGTTGTTTTTTGGACGTTGCGACAGTTGTTCTGCGACGTTGTGGACTCAGCGAGGAAACAAAAAAAAGCCGCGCGCGTCGGCGAAACTTACTATATTTAGTAAGTGTACACCTGTCATGCGAAAATTTATTATATATATTAATAAGTATATGTACCACTGGTACATGATATCCCTTCTTGCCTAATTAAGCTTTCTTTTCCTTTTCCTTTTCCTTTTCCCATAAGAAAATAAATTAGATTTAACTGGTTCCCTGGCATATCAAAATAAATAAATAAATAAAAACTATTTATAAGCTCACGGTTTTCATAATTTAACTAAAGTCAAGGGCCTAAATATAATTCAAAATACTTTTCTTTTCACACACTTTAAAAATATATATTTGAATCATTCAAAGTTTGTAAATTACGAGCATCTAGTCTAGCCCACAGTTCGAACATGGTGATCACGCAATAGTTTTAGCATGACTATTTAAGTTTTTTTTTTTTTTTTTTTAATGCTTCAAAAAAAAAAAAATTTTTTTTTTAAAAATTAAATTTAAAAGACATAATCGTTGGATAATCTTTTTAATATTTTTATATTTATAATGCCATCTTTTTCAATCTGAATTATTCCTTCTCCGGGGGTGGGGTCTGAAGAGTGCAAACGGAACAGCAAACGCCCATTTTATCGGTTGCCTCGTTTCCGCTTTCTCTGTTGTCTTTTCTCCACAAAGCCAGTACTACCAAACAAAACTAGTAGAGAAAAACACTAACGCAAAAGTTCAAATCACAGTGATAATATTGATATTGAGCTTTGTGTTCGTGCTCCAATACAATAATAATAAACCCTTTAATTATTTATTGTTTAGATCATCGAGCACGAAAGCTCCAATCCAACCCCTCAAAATTTCTTGACTTTGGACCTCATAATCTTTAATTAATTCTCACCATCTCTGTCTTCAGAATCAAGCTACTCAATCCTTCCTCCCTCCTCTGGTTAATGCAAATCGTGAAAAACAAGAGGAATTAGATCAATGGCGAGGGATCAGAGAGGTTGTTACAGAGATGTGTTGCCGTATGGGGCGATGGTGACCATGGAGTGCATCAACGTCGGACTTAACACCCTGTTCAAAGCGGCCACCGTCCGGGGAATGAGTTACCATGTCTTCGTCGTTTACTCTTATGCTCTCGCTGCTGTCCTCCTCCTTCCTTCCACTCTCGTCTTCATCAGAAGAAGGTTTGAATTTCGTCCGTCTTCCTTCCACTTTATCAATTTCATTTTCTGGTGATTTTTCTGCTGGAACCCAGAAGAGAAGAGAGGTAATTAATCAATCAATGCAGTAATCTTTTTAGTGGGATTCTGGCACAGACCAAATTCAAGGCTGGAGGAGCTTCCTTCGCTCAACTTCTCCATCTCATCCAAGATTTTTCTGCTGGGACTCATCGGGTATTTCTAGATTTTCCGGATATTCCCAGCTTCAATTATTATTATTAGTAGTTGTGTTTAATCTGTGATTTGAATTCTATTTTTTTGGCGGTGGTGGTTGTTTTTGGGGGAAGGTAGATGCACGTCTCAAGTAATGGGATACACCGGCATCACTTACAGTTCTCCGACGCTTGCTTCCGCCATCAGCAACCTTGTTCCGGCCTTCACTTTTATTCTTGCTATAATTTTCAGGTTCCATTTTTATCCCACTTGGACTTTCTTTCCCTCTGCATATTCCCCTGTTGCCCCTCCAGAGTGCGGACAAACTTTTTTGTTGAACAGTAAATGAAGGAGTTAATTAAAAAATGCCCCTCTTTCTTTAGTCAATTTATAAAATGCTCCCTAAACTTTTCAATTATAATGCGTACCCTTTGCATTGTTAATTTTGTAATAGTCAAGTCCAAATAATTTTCATTATCATAACACGCCTAATTTATTTAATTTTCTCGTTGATATAAAAAGCCACTAATATATAATATATGGTTTTGCATGGATTCAAAACATAAGATAAATAAATGGTTTTTTTAATTATCGAGTGTACTTTTATAATTTGGTTTTGAATATGAACTTACAATTTTTGTACCATTGAAAATTATAATAAATATTGCGTTAAATATAATTAAAAAGTGTATCATTTATAACATGTGAATACATCAAATCAAAATACAGTTATTTTTCAAACACATGAGAACAAACCATTTCTCAAATACATAAAATATAACTAAAAAAATAATAATAGAGTATGCTACTAATATGATATAATTTGCATTGGACTTTAGGTAACATTAGTAATTTCAATAGGTCAGGAGTAAGTAGTTAAATTTGGAAATTGAGGAGACATTTGTTATCCGACTAAAGTTAGAGGGGATATCATGCAATTAACTCTAAATGAAAAAGAAACCTGCCTAATTTGATTCTTAAACCAAACAGAGAGCACACTTCTCGTGACAGAATATTGTGTCATTTTCACATTTGACTAAGGCGCATCATAAATCAAATTGTGGAATAAAATGAGCATTTATGGACTCCGGTGATGCATGATTAATCTGTTTGAGGCTCATCTGCAGAATGGAGAAGTTAGCATTCGGAAGTTGGAGCTGCAGGGCCAAAGTATTGGGCACCATAGTATCCATATCAGGTGCCTTTGTGGTGACTCTTTACAAGGGTCCAAGGATCAGGTTCCCTTCATCATCAAGGACGGCCCTCCCAAACCACCTTCCTTTTCTTCTTGGAGCATCTCAATCTAATTGGGCACTTGGCGGAATGTTTCTTACAGCTGAATATATCTTGGTTCCAATGTGGTATATTGTACAGGTTTGAGATCACTCCATACTTCAAAGTTTGACAAATTCTATTGTTGTTGTTCCCCTGATACATTATCTGCGTTTATCTCAGACGCAAATTATGAAAGAATACCCGGCAGAACTAATTGTAGTCTTCTTCTACAACTTATGTGTGAGTATATTGGCTGGAATTGTGGGCATCTTTACAGAGCCAGACTCGAGTAAATGGCGAATCAGGCTCGACATAGCATTGGCTTCCATTGTGTGCTCAGTAAGTAAAACCTCGTCGCTACTTGATTACTTCTGTTTCATAAAAGGGGTCTTGGTTTGTTGATATGGCTCACCTGGAAATGGACAGGGAATATTTGGTTCCTTTATAAACAACACTATCCACACTTGGGCATTGCGTATCAAGGGCCCTGTCTTTGTGGCAATGTTCAAACCATTATCAATTGCTATAGCAGTAGCAATGGGGGTCATCCTCCTTGGTGATACTCTTTACCTGGGAAGGTAACAAACACACACACACACACACACACACACATACCATTTCCCTCACATTTCCTATGTATGAATCTAAATACTTTGTAAGTTCTTGAGAATGCTGTGTTTGTTTGTTTGTTTTTTTCCTACGGGCAGTGTTCTTGGAGCAACAGTGATAGTTCTTGGATTCTATACTGTAATGTGGGGTAAAGCAAAAGAAGAGATTGAAGACTGTGATGAATTGTATAGCAATTTGGAGTCATCTCCGCCAGAGCACAAGTCACCATTGTTGCAGAATAGCAACAAAAAGTGATTGATCCCCGATCCCAACTTCCAACCATAGCTCCTTTCCATGCATAATAGCTAGCTATATTTACTGTAACTGTAGAAGAACTGTATAATAACAAGAAGTGAAAGGTCTTGCATCACTCATCTGTATCAAGAATGTAAATTTTGTAAGAAATGAGATGTTGCTTTCGTGTAATATCAACCTTGTATAAAAAGGGTCCGAAACATGTGGCTCAAGTTTGGATGTAAAAATTCAGTTTGCAGCTCGTCTTGTAATTTAATTAGTCAAATTAATAATTTTATCTAAGATGGGTTAATTTTTATTTATGATTTACGTTGACGAATTAATTTTTTAAAAAAATTATAATTCATGACTAAGATTTTGCTGTTAGAAAGAATGGCGGAAGAAGTTAGTTTTTCGACAGTTCACAACGTTAAATTTCACGAGTCATTAAAAAATCAGCTCTGTTTCTATTCCTCCATTTTCTTATTTTGTCCACCGGCCACAACTAACCACAAAGTCACAAGCCAAGGAAGATTCCTGCATTACTTTAGTTCGAAAGCTCCTCCCAAGAAATCAACTTCTTCGTTCAAACTTCAAACTTCAATTCAAAACCTCATAATCCCTTTCTCCTTGGTTTCTCTTTATTCCTTTTGGTTCCTTTTCTTTCTTCTTCTGTATATAAACCCGTATCCTCAATTCCACAGCTTCAACATCTTCCGCAATATATATATATATATATATATATATATATATATATATTTTGTTCCTCCTGTAGCAGCGCCGTACGATATACCGGTGTTCCCCATTCGCTCCACTGTTTTCGAAACTCAATTCTGGAAATTGGGTTTCCATTTTCGCAGTTGGGGAGCTTGTTTTTTTCCGTGGTCTAGTCTCAATTGGGTAAGTTCTAAATTATCTTTTGTTGAATGTTTTATTAGGGTTTGTTTTTCTTTTCCGCATTCAATACTCAATCTGTTTTTCTCTATTTTCATTTTTAATTTATAGTAATTTAAACCCAATTGCTCTTTGTGCCGCACTGAGATCTCGCTTCTTTCTTACTAGTTCAATTGGTGGTTGTGCTATTAGGTTGTTATTATTATTATTATATGCGGTAGAGTAATATGCAACGTCTGTAATTGGGTTTAATTTTGTCTTTAGGAACTTGAATTTAGAGGCAATGTCACAAGGTTATGCCTTGGAGCTTTACTTTGATCCAGCGTTAGAAAACCAGGTTTTGAAAGCCTGGAATGTGTTGGCTCGCCGGCAAATCAGTACTCAGCTCATAGAGATTGAATCCAGACCCCACGTTACCCTTTTCTCAAGCCCTTGTGTGGATGTATCTAAACTTGAAAACATTGTGAAGAATTTCGCTTCTAAACAAGAGCCTTTGCCACTGTCATTTTCTTCAATTGGGAGCCTTGCTAATGATAAAAGTGTCCTTTTTCTTGCCCCAACTCCATCCTTAGCCCTCCTTCAGTTCCACCTTCAGTTGTGCGATGCAATGAGGAAAGATGGCATTGAAATTGGGGAGGAGTATCGTCCTGATTCTTGGATTCCACACTGTCCTGTGGCTGAAGAAGTGCCAAAACCTCGGATGGCTGAGGCCTTCACTGTTTTACGGGATTTGAAGTTGCCTGTTACAGGATATGCAATGGATATCGGGCTTGTTGAATATCCACCAGTTCGTGAACTATCCTCTTTTGCGCTAGGCAGCAGCACCATGGAACCATGAGATCCGGATATCTTGCTTTGGGGAGTAAATGACTATGCAGAGGATTTAGGTATTGAAATTTTTGTTCCAAATGTCTACCTGTTGTACAAACTGACTGTAGATTGCAGCAATGGTGCTATATTGGCAAAAATTATTATTTTTTTCTCGTATATGAACTTAAAAGTGATTATTGTTTATTGTGGCTTTTCTTAAGAAATTGATAATTTGTAATGGATTTTCTTATGAAATTCATATCCACTTTATTCTGGTGTTTGAGTTGTTGAACTTCTTGTGATGTTAATTATAACACTATCAAGTTTTTTAACACTACCCTTGCAGTAAACTTTGACACATTTAGGCATTATGGAATTTTTAAAATGTATCACATCTCTCATCCTAATGCACGTTAAATAGTCAATAGAGACGTGCGACGTTATAGATCTTGTACTGGTTCTCTTCATGAATGGCCGAGAGGCTTACAGTATGATGAGTTTCAGAGACAAAGTTCATCCAATATTATGCGGAATAGGATTTATTTGGTTAGTTTGCAAAATATTTAGATGAAACTGTACTGCTTTATGATTCACAGGTTTTTCCTGGCCCGCAAAGTCTCGCCTCTTCTCCTGTTCCATCTTACTTAAAATCCAGCCAATTATGTCTGTTAATTTCATTCTTCCACAAGAAATGGAGTGCTATTTCTGCTGGATATCACGGCAAGTAGCCTGTTTCTTTTAGGTCTATAGTTTTCTGGAAGAGGATTCCTTGAGTATAACCAATTGCTACAGGCATCAGAATGCAGCCTCATCAACCCTTCTGTCATTTCTGTAAGAATAGAAGCTAAGCTGATCTTGAGTTTTTGAATCCTGCTATATATGTATGTGAATATTGGTAGCAGCATTTTGGGCATCGCCTCGTTTGATCGCAAGGTTTGCATACTGAATGTTTTGTTATTGTCAATGTCATAGTTTTGTTATTGCCTTTGTCATAGTGATCCACTTCATGGATCAAGTAGGATGGTCTATTTGAACCCATGTCGGTGAAACCACTTCTTCTCGAATATTTGGGAAGAAAGTGGTCTGTTCTTGTAAGAGGATGGATTTGTGATGAAATGTTACTAAGTTGTCTGCCTCCAGGGAAGACAAAATCATATTTATAAGTAGGCAATAGATGCAATCATGAATGGGCTCTTAACAGCCAGAGTTCTTTGATTAGTTATATTGCTGAGTTCCGTACATCATAGGGCTGGCAATTTTGAGCATATACACTAGATTTCTCTTGGCTAGAAGAACATTTTGCTGATCCACTTAAGCTGCTTCCTCTTTTTCGCTTGAATATCTTGCTACTACAGTTTTTCCTCCTTCACTCAATGGTCCCATTTTTTTGGGGCAGTAAACATGTATATGAACCAAGTGCAGAACAAAAATGTATGGTGCAGGTTCCTCACTATTTACATTTCTTTCTCGTCTTTCAACTACTCCCTCTGTTCGGAAAAAAGATGGTCTTATTTGTTGAATTAAAACTAATTTAACAAACATGACGTTTTCTGGGAAGCAGGTTAGTAGTATGAAAGCTCGGAGTAGTTGTCTGTTGCTTCTGTCTAGATCGGAGGGGGCAAAGAAGGGGAGTAGTGTGTTCTTAGGACCTCAAGTAAAAGCTCGTTCCAGGAATCAATGGGGCCTGGCATGCACCAATGAACACAATCACTGTATCCTTTCTTCTTCTGCCGCCAGTGCAGTCCCGGGTGAGCATCCGGCCTCATTAGCATAGCTTCGGTGACATCCAGGACACCAAATACATTATTTCCCAACTTTCCGGCAGCCTCCACTTCCGCCACCTGGATATTCCTATAATCCCGAACCTCGGAACGGTTGTTGATCTCCTCAGGGGCGGCAAACGGGCTCGTCCTGCCGCAGCTCCCGCCTGTCTTCCACGTGCCATTCTCGAAGTGGGAAGGGGAGAATGTTCTCAACAAGGTGACAATGCCGGAGCAATCCTTGCACTCGTTTATGTACTTGAAAGCTGTTCTAAAGGCTCTTTGGATGGCAAATCCAGGGCCGAGATCGGCCACTTTAGGATCCTGGCAGTAAATGCATCCGATGATCTCCCCGCCCTCGTACAAATAGTTCTCCCGGAGGAACCATTGGCCGTCGGAGACAATGGCAATGTCCACGGCAGGTAATTTTTGCGCCCAATTGACATCAATCTCGTCTAGATGTAAATCAAAACCGCCGGTCAGTGACCCATTGATTACTGTCTGGGATGAATTGACAAGAAATCGGGTCCATAGGGTCATGAGCGTGAAGTTGTGACTGGGGAAATGCCAAGTTGTGAATCGATCTTTAGCATCCTTGTACACTTCATCTGGCGTTTCTTCCTGCAAAAAATGGACGAATCCCTCTTCCGAATCCTTAGCTGATTGATTGATATAAGCACAAAGCTACTACCATTTTTATGGAATATACATTTATTACTGATTCAAGAAGTTGACATATAAAATATAAAATGATAAAGTAGCAAGTTTTAATGGTGATTAAGATTAAAATAAAGCATGAATAATGATTAAGGATGTGAATTCAACGAAGGAAATGTAGATGAGAGGACATCATTAAAAGAAAGATGGATAATTTTGACAGTTTCAAAATGGAAGAAAAATAAAAAGAAAAAGTATAGTGGATTTTTAGGAAACATTGGGCCATGAAATGATCAAAACCACTAAAGCGCCATCCCGAAGAGCCTGGAATGTATGAAGGAGAGAGACTTATTAGGCGGATAAGAGACGGATAACTCACCCTAGACAGCAGACAAAGCAGCGAATCCATCTGATTCCGGGCGACCGAGTCGCCGACGAAAGCCAACGCCTTTCCCCGGACGATACTCAGAAATTTACTCGGCTCGAATGCCGGAAGCTCACATTTCTCCGGCTTCCATCTCCACTGTATGTAATCTGCATCCGTTCTCCCATTCAACAAGCAGTTTTTCTTGACGGGAAGCGTTTTACAGCTCATGTTTGTATACACCGGAACTCTCTGCGCATCCGGGATCCACCGGCCGTTAAATATGTTGCATTCTTCATCACCTAGAAGAAAATAAACCGTAAGTAACTAATGATGAGAAAATAAAAAATAAAGAACCCATTATGAAGATAATGTTCACCGGAGGCTCACCGATATTGTGATCATAGGATAAGCGTCCGATGGTGAAGTTGAATAAGTTGTGAGGCCACCGGAGATACAATCCCGGCCCCCCGACTCCGATGGCGAAACATAAGCCGCAGAAAACGAACGTTATTGGTCGTTTAAATAAGCTGAAAACTTGCTCTTTGATCATCATCATCTTCATCATAGGCTGCTGAATGCTGATTCTGGATAATGGAGAAAGAAAATACGTAATGATCTTGTTTGTCAAAAGAATATACGTAATGATCTTGTTCATCAACTACCAACTCGCTGTTTAGTGTAATGATCTTGTTTGTCAAAAGTATTCAAGAAGTGGAACCGATGACCGAGTTATAATCGGAGTGATGTTATTTAGTGATTTAAAACGTTTATAAATGTTATAAATATTTTAAAAATTTTATGTTTTTGTGTTTTATCGTCAAATTAAATTGTTATTTCAAAAATTATGATGCTTGGACACATGGCTGTAGCCACCCCTGGGATGAATCTTCTTCTTTTTCTTTAAAAAAATTTGCAAGCTGGCATTGGCGAATGAAAACAGGACTTTGCATGGTGGCAAGCTCCATCGATTAGCCGAATGTCAACGTGATACCGGAAGTCAACCTAAGTTACTACTGGCTGCACTGAAGTCAAAGGCAATAAAGCTGTAATTAATTGAGAATTATGTATTTATCAATGAGAGTTCAACTAATTAAATTAATTTCCAAATTAATAATTTATTAATTAATTGTCAAATAAATGAGAGTTCTCGTCTACCTGCATTGTTTTCTTCAATAAGGTTTATATTGGAGATTTAAAATAAAGAAAAAAAAGAATAGGTATCATCAAAATAATTTTGCCAGTAGGTGATTGGGCTTTACGAAGAAGCCCATGCTTGCTGGGTTGTTGTAGAAGCTTGTGTTGGACTGTTTTTGTACAGTTTGGGCTAACAGAAACGCCATTGTGGGGTGTAAAGAGCGTACTCTTCACGAGTACGGCGTATCTATAAATCGAGTCACACCATTTTCGTTTTCTCAGTTTCCCGCCTCCCATTCTTTCTCTTTATCTTTGCTTTTTTGATTTTTGTTTTTTTTACGGTTCTCCTTGAGATTTTCAGATTGTCTTCGATGTTACTGAGAAACCCTTGTTTTTTTTTTTTTTTTGGCTATGGAAAGCTTTGTGTTATTTTTCAAATGACTTTATATCCGCTCTTGGAATTGCAGAGTAATTTATTTTATTTTTCTGTTTTGGATCTAATTTGAGGTTCTGCCTAATGATCCTGATGTTTTAATGACTGTTTTATTGGAAACGTTTTGTGGATTGTGCTCAATAATTTTTTTTTTAAAATATTATGCTGTGATCGTTACAATCCTTTTCTGGCGTTTCTTTTAAGCTTGTGTTTAAAGAAATTGACGCTATCAAATGTTGTGTTTTTCCAAGTTTTTGATTGATTTTAATTATTAACTGTCTTGATCATTATTTTTCCCCGTGAAAATTAGTTCCATTTGTGGTACGGAATTTGACAACAATTTCAAAATTTAGAGTGCTTGATGGAGATGTACCAGTGCTTCCTTGAATCTCTTGGTTTGTATTGCGTTTGTTGTTGAAATTCCTGGCGCAGAAACTCGGTAATGATCATATTCATGTGTGTCTTACTTGTAATACTTATGAAGAGCTGAATCTTCTCTAAATATGTTGTCCATTTCTTTTGTATGCAAGATGGATTTTGTGAATCACGCGGCGAATGTGTTCTCATTGTTATTGAGGAACTTTAAACCTGGTAAAACTTTCTCTAGCACTTCTCTCTCTATTTTGGTACTTAAAATAATTGGGATGTTGCATTTTCTTTTAATGGTTGTCACTCTGGCCCTTGGTTGTTGCATTTTCTTTATTTGGAGGGATTTGTCAACAGCATTCCACACTCTATTGTGGTTACCTTTTCTTGGGATCGAATAGATGTCATTCTCTAATTTTACCCTTGTCTTGGTTCAAATTTAACGATTTGGTACCTCAATTGCTATTTTCTTGAAGCTATGTTTCTCTCCTTATTCTAGTTTTAGTAGTTTTTTTTTTTAGCTTAGTTCTCTATCACATGTTGCGAAGCAGCAAGTACATTGTTTCTTTTATAATTCGCCGTTCTTTTCCTGGCTCCCTTAATGTTTCATGTGCTGCATCATTAGGTACACCATAGCTAATTTGTCGAAGGATCTCCTACATTGTGTTGCTCAGAAGAATTGGGGAAAACAAATGCAGCCGTGGCCATTGGCCACTGAGGTTTGATTATTAACCATTCAATTAGTGTGAGTTTGATGATATTTTTATTTATTTTTGATGTGTTTCCTCTTGGTATATTAACATATGTTTTCTGTTTGCTATTGCTCTTTCTTTTGGTGCTGATATATATAGATATATAACAAAAGAACAAAGTCATATTTATTAAAAATGGCTGCCTTTTTCGGAGGGGAATTAAATCATGATCACTTAAAACTGTTTGGATTGATTCTCAAACACCAACATGATGACATATATGTGCTATTATGTTTAGCAATGTTGGGTTCGGGCCCAAATTACCTTTCACAATCCACCCAAGTAGTCTTCTATGCTGTGTTCCGTTGGGTTTGGTTTAAATTCGGGTTTCTCGTGGGCTTAGGTATAATCCATCAGTTGAAAATGGTTTATGCTATTGTGAGGAATAGTTAGAAATTTGGATCATACTTGATTTTTAGGACACTAAAAAATTTGTTTAGAAACTAACACCAATTTGAGATTATGAGAAAAGTGCAAGGAAAGTAATAGTGTTCAAGGAATCCAAGGCTATGCTATTGAATTGGGAATGCAATTTAGGTATAAAAATAGAAGATATAATATATTAACACATAGCATGCTAAATTAAGATATATTCAACTAATTAGAGTTATTCGCTTATCCTCGAAATTAGTATGACATGAATTAGTGAACTTATGTAAATAAGGTAGATGTAAATTAGACGTTATGCTAAGGGTACTTTCTTTCATCTTATAATAATATAGTAGTATTTTATTAAATTAAAAAAATAATAAGCACGACTATCAGGTAAAATGGAAACAGTGGTATATAAGAGTACAACATACAGAACCTACTTAAACTGTACAATTTCTTATTAGTTTGAAAACGGTGTTCCTCAACCCACCCAGTCAACAAAAAAAATGGTGTGCCTCATTTACTCCCTCAGTTATTAATAGTAGATGCATTCAAAAATCTGAAAAACACGAGTCTTTTCATTGTGGGAGACTTAATTAGCAGCCCAGATTAGTTAGTTTAGTTAGTTAAGCCAGAAAGGTTGTGGATGATTGGGCATTAATTATTGGAGGAAGCAAATTGAAGGATAACTTGGTGGGGACTTGGGAGCGTTTAAGCATGAGGTGGTCCAGAAGTAATTGAAGCTGTTTATAGCAGTTGCTCAATGATGCGGACGGTTCACCTCACCCCTGTCCGGCTCCCCGGCATGAGCATGTTTGCATGGATCCACAGGGAGAGGGAGAGGGAGAGGGAGAGAGAGAGAGGTAGCCTACTGATTTTCCATGGTGATTTAATTAGGGAGGAGGTGGTTTACATAGAATTAATGTTTGAATAGAGTGTATGATAATTAAACAAGTTGGGAAGGGGTGATGTTAACAGCGAAAACCAGGGGAGTCTCACATGGGAGATGAAGACTCATAAATCATAGTAATAGTATAACAATAATAGTGGTGACATGCTGAGCAGGGTTGCATGTGGCCCTTCTCCTGAAATTACTCACACCATTATTAGATTTATATTATGGAGAAGGGGTGACTCACTCACAAGGTATAGCCAACTAGCCATGTACCATAATTGGAAATTGTATATTGTAAAATTTAATTTAATAATAAGAAAGAAAGTACATTTCTCTGATTTTTTATATATATTTTAGTGTTTCTTTTAAAAATTATTAGTCTTTTACTTATTAAATAAAGATCATTAACAATTTTTAAAAATATTTTATTTAAAAATAGACTAATGAATTTTTCAAACAATTGGACAAACAACTTCTTGATGTAGATTCATTTATGACCCGTATCTGGTCCTGTGGTTACTCTGCAAGTTGGTTCTGCCTGGAAGTCTGGAAGGTGAAACTGACTGACCCAAACTTTGAGAGAGAGCCGCTTGTTTTGTTTGGCTGTGAGACCTGAAATTAATGGGGGCATGCATTGCTTGGTTGCTAGGGTGCACCTCCACCTCGGCTTATCCAAATTCCAACCCTTTTTCATCTTTTCTCTTCTAATACTACTTCTATAGTCAAATTTTGCAGAAAGTTCCCAGATATATACTGGGCATTCATATGGAAAGTACGTATCTTTTTTACTGCTTTTGTTCTAAAAGATGCCTTCTGTCTTTTTTACAGCTTTTGTTCTAAAAGAATGCCTTCTATTTATAATATATTACCTCCGTTTTAAATTAATAGTGTTGTCTATTGTGTAATGTTTAGAGTAATCCTAAGAAGTGTAATATTGAATTGGTAAATTGGATGTTTTACTTCAAAATTGTCAATGTATATAATGGATCTTTAGAAGGTTTGGCTGTCATTTTATATTCAATTTTTAAATGGCAGCCAATCCAACAGATAAATCTCTTGATATCCAATATTCGTCTTTTTCCGTCTAAAAAAGAAATGAACTTTATGGAATTAAGAAAAAAAAAGAATAGAGAAGCTATATTTTCAATTTGAAGGTATTGTCCTTTTCGACAAAGGCAACAACTGAAGAACATGGATCCCATCTTATCGATGTATCCATATCCTCACATCTTATTAGAAATGCACTGTGGTATGAGTTGGACAAATGTTCAATTTTTTTTTTTTTAATTTTCTTTACTTTTCGGCTGAAACTTGTATTTACGTCGATCTCCATTCTTCGAAAACTGTCAGTTCCTTATTTACAAACTCAGTCAGAAGAGAATCCCTTCTGTCAATCTCTCTCCCTCGTGCTCCTCCCAGCAGCCCTCTTAATTAGTTTGATCAATCCTCAAGCGAGCCTTATTTATTCCTCATATTGTTACAAGGACCTTTTATATATATAAATATATGTATGTGTGTATATATATTCTGCCTCTGTTTCACTCCTTTTACATTCTGTATCAGTTAATTTAGAAGCTCTATCCAACAAGCATCTTGAGGGAAGATTCTGTTCCGCGATCCCATCTATGGCCCCCTGTTGCATCATTTCTTCCTTGTAGAAAACTCCTCCATGAATTTATGTAAACTCTACTCATATATTGTTTAGCAGAATTGGCAAGCACCTGGGATTGCATTCTGATTTAGCTGCAGATAAAATGGCACCGAACTCTGTAGTGGTTACAATTGAGAAGCCCAGTGGGATTGCGCTTGTAGAAATAAATGATCCCGATTCAGCCCTATTGCAGGACAAGCGGAAAGCCGTGCGTCCAAAGCAATTTATATCCGTCATCTTCCTCAAAGCACAAAGAGCTCTGGGTTGCATTCCATGGCTAGCTGCCGGTTTGTGGGCAATGTTTGCTTCGGTCAAGAAAAGGATTGCTCATTCGGACGCTAGGGATGACGAGTCTAACTACAAAGGGAGGTTGTACAAGTTCCTGAAAGCCCTTCTTGTTGTTTCGGTTGTGGCTTTGGTTATTGAAATTGTTGCTTATTTCCAGAAATGGGAGTATTTGAGTTTGGTTCGGCCTTTGGAGGTTCAGAGTCTTGTGCAGTCTTCTTATTCCGCCTGGATGTCCTTCAGAGCTGATTATGTTGCTCCTTGCTTTGTAATGCTTTCCCAGTTCTGCGTTGTTCTTTTCATGATTCAATCGCTGGATCGACTGGTGCTTGGTATTGGATGGTTTTGGATTAAGTACAAGAAATTGATGCCGGTTATAGAGGAAGAATTGGATCTGGAAGGTGCCTCAAGCTTCCCCATGGTTCTTGTGCAAATTCCTATGTGCAATGAGAAAGAGGTGAAATATAACAAGCTTCCATTTTTGATAGATTTCTGCTCCTTAAATTTACTAGGCAGTGAACGAATACTTTTGGCACCTTAATCTCGGTGGATTGAGATGTTTCATAACAAACAGCTAATCAACAAAATCTTTTACTTGTCTGAACCTGTGTTCTTGATTGAACTTTGTTGTTAATTTGCAGCTGAGCGTTTAGTTTGTTGACATTAATGCTATGACATTTGTGTATGAAACAAGGTTTACGAGCAATCAATTGCAGCAGTGTGTGAGCTGGATTGGCCAAAGGATCGATTCATGGTCCAAATCTTGGATGATTCAGATGATGAAATCGCACAGGTATTGATAAGAAGTGAAGTGGACTCATGGAAAGAGAAAGGCGTGAATATAGTGTACAGACATCGGTTCATCAGAACGGGATACAAAGCTGGAAATCTTAAATCAGCAATGGCATGTGATTATGTCAAAGACTATGAGTTTGTTGCCATTTTTGATGCAGACTTTCAACCCAATCCTGATTTCCTCAAGCTGACAGTTCCCCACTTTAAGGTAAACAAAATTAGCCTAAAAGCAAAGGGTGCTTTTAGATGGTCTGTCTCAATATGTGTGTGTTTTCAGGAGACATTATGTTCCAACTAAAATGTCTAATGTTATCAATATCACAGGGAAAACCCGACGTAGGACTTGTCCAGGCTCGTTGGTCTTTCGTAAACAAGGATGAGAATCTACTAACCAGGCTCCAAAATATCAATTTATGCTTCCATTTTGAGGTTGAGCAGCAAGTAAATGGCGTCTTTCTTAATTTCTTCGGATTCAACGGCACCGCTGGTGTCTGGAGGATCAAGGCTTTGGAAGAATCAGGTGGATGGCTCGAAAGGACAACAGTAGAGGACATGGATATTGCAGTTCGAGCACACTTGCAAGGCTGGAAATTCATATACCTCAACGATGTAAGAGTGCTCTGTGAGGTGCCCGAATCTTACGAAGCCTACAAAAAGCAGCAGCATCGTTGGCATTCGGGCCCTATGCAGCTGTTCAGATTGTGCTATTTTGACATCCTTGCTTCCAAGGTACTTACCCATTTCCATCCCTGAATTGAATCTTCCATTCTTGCTTGCAATTAACCAATCTTTGGTTTGATCACTTGCAGATATCAATGTGGAAGAAGATGAATATGATATTCCTTTTCTTCCTCCTGAGGAAACTGATACTTCCCTTTTACTCATTTACATTGTTTTGCATCGTCTTACCATTGACCATGTTCGTGCCGGAGATCGAGTTGCCTGCCTGGGTAATCTGCTACGTCCCAATTATCATGTCCATTCTGAATATCCTTCCAGCACCAAAATCCTTCCCGTTTCTGATGCCATATCTCCTGTTTGAGAACACAATGTCCGTGACAAAATTCAATGCAATGATCTCGGGGCTCTTCCAGCTAGGAAGCTCGTACGAATGGGTAGTCACCAAGAAGACCGGCCGGTTATCCGAGTCCGATTTGCCGGCGTATGCTGAAAGGGAAGCAAAAAGCATGAGTGCAGAAAAAATACAGAGGACGCGTTCTGATTCCGGGCTGGAAATGTTTGGCAAAATGGAAGAAAAAGAGGGAGGATTAGCCAAGAAGAAGAAGAAGAGGAATAGAATCTACAGGAAGGAGTTAGCCCTTGCTTTTCTTCTGCTTACTGCAGCAGGAAGAAGCCTTCTGTCAGCTCAAGGGATCCATTTTTATTACTTGCTGTTTCAGGGTTTATCATTCCTTGTGGTGGGTTTGGATTTGATTGGAGAGCAAGTGAGCTGATTAATAAGCTGATAATAATGATTCAGATCGGGGGAGTTTGTGTAACAAAAAATTTTGCTTTCTTTTATTGGACAAAATGTGGCAAGAATTGGAGGCTTTTTCCTATATGGGATTCACATGCTACCCTATTTTGACTATACTAAGTTTGAAGAGATTATATACTGATTATTAGATTGCTATATTACTTAAGATAATTTTGTTGTACTCGGATTGAATAAATGAATTATTTTACAGATTTTTTTCTACCTTTACAATGATTAAACTCTCTTTGATCGATATAGGTTTTGGTTAATTTAATTTTTAAAATAGAATTGGTCATAATTAATTTTTTTTAGTGATGAGATAGTATAGATCAATCGTTATCTGGTATGGTAGTATTTCGTTTTTTTTTTTTTTTTTTTTGTAATAAGTGGATATTTGATTTTTTATTTATAAATGCGTGAATAATGGGTAGTTGGCAAAAATTGTCTAATCAAACAAGATGGAAGTCTATTATGGATAGTTCAAAAAGATCAAACAAAAGACATACTCATGTGGAATCTACGGCTTATTCTTATTTTGTAATTTTAAAAATCAAGCTAGCCCATACCTAGTCAAATGTTCGATTCTTACTTATAGTAGCAAAAAAACAAGTATCTAGTTGGCAGAAACAATCCAAACAAACAAATAAAAAGTATGTATAGAAGAAATCATAGGTTGAAATAATGAATAATGTTCCTTGTTTACTTATCCCATATTAAAAATATAGATCCATTAAAAGTATCATATAATTTTTATGTATTACTTATGTATAGAAGAAATCATAGGTTGAAATAATGAATAATGTTCCTTGTTTATTTGTCCCATATTAAAAATATAGATCCATTAAAAGTATCATATAATTTTTATGTATTATTTTTTTCATTGTAAATTGATTTTGATATGAAACTATGTGTGGTCTTGTATGAGGCTTTTTATATGGTACCAGAGCCGCTTGGGCTTTCTAGATTAGAACATCAAGCAAACCTGTAAACAAACTTGCGTTGAAAAATTAAATAAAAGTCTACACTATTTAACTATCTACTCTTTATAAATTTTATCTATATATAATCTAGTTTCTCCCATTTAAAATATTGTGTAGTCGTGAAAATATTTCATTTATAGTTCAATGAACCACAATTTTTTTTTCTTTTTCAGAAATCATTTTCTATCAATACATTGTTGCACCACAATTAGATGTATTATCAAATATTATCAGTTAATTCCACAATGGAATTCGGTCTTCATAAGAAAAACTATCTCAATTTTATGCTAGACAAAAGCTACGCTACAAATTCAATCCTCAGCCTTCGAACATTTGGCCCATGTACGGAATGCAGTATTAGTGAGGACCCATTGGGCTCTTTCGTATCAAGAGATTGGATCCTTTTCATTAAGGAAAGCCCAAATTCATAACTTGCTTTCCCGCCAAAAAAGCCCATATATTATTTACTTCTGGCGATTCCTTCTTCTTCTTGGTCTTCGCCCGCTCGATTCTGTTGCGCAAGGATTGTCAGTGCTTAAGTGTTGAGAGTTCTGACTGGGGACTTGGAGTTGGTAATCCGCAGAGATTGTAAGATTTTTTTTTTTTTTTTTAATTTCCTTTTGTGATGTGATTTTCTTTGGCTCTTTAATGTAGGTTGAATTCTTTGAAATATATGCAAAAATAAACCCGTTCTCCTCCTCCCTCGCCCTCAACTCAGGTCTCGCAATTAGGGTTTTCTTTGGTTCTATACTTACCGCCTGTAGCTTTTGCAACTACGATATTCAATTTTTTTTTTCTTTTCTTGCCTGAAAACAGCAAGATGATTATTATTCGAGCTTTTCTTAGAAGAACTTTTAGTTTTGTTTCTTATTTTGTTTTTAGATTTTCTGGCAGTTGGAGGTGGCACCAATGGGCGACGAAAGAGATGCCTTTTACGTTGTAAGAAAGGGTGACATGGTTGGGGTTTACAGGAGCATTAGTGATCTCCAAGCCCTCCTTAGATCATCGGTAATTTAAGAACTTTATACCTTTTTCTGGGTGCAGTGAGGTGTTCCGAAAGCATACAAGAGGCTTTTGAATGTTATGATGTCTTAAAACATAGTTATATTGGTCTAAATTTTCAGGTGAATGATCCTTCCATTAGTGTCTTTAAGGGGTATTGCCTGTCTAAGCAGGCTGAGGATTATCTTTCCTCACATGGACTTAAGAATGCTATTTATTCCATTGATGCCAGTGATGTTCAAGAAGATCTTTTCGGACAAGTCACCGCCTGTCCTTTTCGGGTTAGATAATTTTATTCCCCCTTTAAAAATTGAGTTGGGTTTCTTTCTCCAGTCTAGATGCAAATTATACCTACGTGTTATGCTTGGTTCCCTTTACAAATTTTATTTGTTAGTTTGATTCATCTTGTGAGGATACAGTTATTTGCATAATTATGCTCTTCCAGTTAGTTGCACTTGTGGGGAAAATATTTATCTGTTCATTTGAAAACTGTATCTATTGTTGAGGGTGTGATTTGTTGCAGCAACCCACCACTTCTTCAAAAGAGAAAGCAATTGTTGTCAAAAACTTGCCAGAAAAGAGGTTGCAGGTAATTATCAAACATGTCTTAAAATCAGTGGCGATCATTTGCGTATGAAATACCTGGGAATGTAACCTTCCAGAGACATTTATTTGACATTGCTATGGTGCGTTCTAACTTAGTTATGATTTACCAACGGTTTGCTAAGGCATATCCAAAAACCACCATATTGCAAAAAAGTTTTAGTAGGCTACAGTACCACTGATATAGAATTGAAAGTAGAAAGCTTTTTAAAACTTTGAAATGGTCAGCCATACTGTTTTACTGCAAATCATTGTTCTTGGTTTGTTATTGTTGTTGTTTTGGTTCAAATTTTGGGAACTAGCCTCTCCCTCCAAGCTTCTAGACAACTATGTCTATTTGTATCTTAAATTATTCTCCTGTGCTTTTGCAAGTAATTGAAACAAATAAAAAAGAAAAAGAAAGAAGATCTTTTAAATGATTTAATCTTTGGACATGTATTCTTTAAATAATTGAGGTGCTCCATACAAGTTAACAGAACATGAATATCCATAGAGTTATTTTTTGTGTGTTATACTGTTCTAATGTTGCAGTTATCATTGTATTTTCTTAAGCGCAGGTGGTGGCTGGATCTGCTTCATTTTCAGATAGCCCTGAGGCAAAGCCCAAAGTAGATAATAATTTCCTGAGGGTTCCTCCTGTTTCTTCATATTGTGTAAGTTTGTATCATGTGACAATACCATCTGGTAGAGTGAGATCAATAAACTCAAGAAGTTGAAAGAATGACGTGGTCCTTATGATTTTTGTACATTTTTTATGCTTATTGAGTACCGAGTTCTAACTATAAACACAGTGTTCCTGCCTTCTTGAGTTTGATGGTGCTTCTAAGGGAAACCCTGGACTTGCTGGTGCAGGGGCAGTGCTACGAGCTGCAGACGGAACTATGGTATGCCCAAAGTAGTGTATTAGACAACAATATGTGCGTCTATTATGTAAGCAACTGCATCTTAAAATGGTGACATTTTGATAGGTTTTCCGATTGCGGGAAGGCGTTGGTATTGCAACAAACAATGCTGCCGAGTATCGAGGTATTATTTTAGGCTTGAAGTATGCTCTTGAAAAAGGGTTTAAACACATACGTGTTCAAGGAGACTCCAAACTTGTCTGCATGCAGGTTATTAAGTTTAAACTATCTTTGGTGGTTTTTTAATGTAATCTTGTTAGAAGCAAGTGTGAAGTTTGTTTTATAGAGTCTGACATGGGCAAGGTTATAGTGTCCATGCACATGCTAAGCACTCCCATTCCATGGGACAGGTTCAGGGTGTGTGGAAAACTAAACACCCAAACATGACAGAGTTGTGCAAGGTGGCCAGGGAGCTTAAGGATCAGTTCCTCACTTTTGAGATTGGTCACATTGAAAGAGTAAGAACGAATCTCTTCTGTAGACAACAAGGATAGTAAAATTCTGTTAATCAGTTTGGCTAAGATGAGATGTTTATTATCTTTTATCTACTTCTTTATTTTCCACTTTGAATCCTCGGAAAGCATTTTCTTTATGGCATGAAATAATTAGTGCTTTTGATTGCTTTTAGGACTCTTGCTACCTATGATTAGAATTTCTAGAGTTTTGTATTTCCTTTTCTAGTACCTCAATCCATTTTAATTTCAGTTTGTTGGATAAGTCTCCTACTGGTTGCATATGTACCTTGGTTTAATCATTTTAAGATCACTTGGCATTAGAACCATGCACACTCACTCTTCCTGTAAACCCTTGTTCTAAATCAGGAGTTCAACACTGAGGCTGATGCACAAGCAAACTTAGCCATCTATCTAAAAAGTAAGATCCTTCAACCCATACTCTGGTTTGTGATGCTTGATCCCTTCCCTTTTTGCTTCAGCAACAACTAAATCCGGCGCGCTTTTCTTGCAGGCGGCGAGATTCAAGTGGAATGTGAGAGAAATTAGCACAAACTTGATCACCACACTTGAGTGAAAAAGCTTTTGAGGGATTGTATAATGGCTGACTCTTTTTGGTTTCGGAGGTTGTCTATATATTACAGAAGTGTAATCCTCATCTCGATTTTGTACAGGGATGATGCTTGAGATGAAGGCTCTCTCTTCTGTTAAGTAGTTGTACCATATGTTTACTACCCTGGCCGGCTAGCTTAGGGGGAGGAATGGTAAATTATGTTCTTGTACTTAACTATGTATTCTCCTCCCTTTATCCAGGTACATTTTAACTTGGCTCACCTTATGAAAAAATTGTACCAGCTTAGGAGCTTTGGACGATAAGCTGATGCTATTGTTGAAACTAGTCGTAGTTGGATTACTTCTTATGCCTTGAAATCGTCTCAAAATAATGGCCTTGTATATTGAACGTGAGAAAATTATTATTTTGGGCCAAAAGTAGAGTTGCTTTTCTTTTCTTAGAAGGGATTATTTTCGAAAAAAAAAATAATAATTATATTGGTAAAATGGTATGGGACGACGATGGCAACTCTTTAAATGCTGGAATAGAAATTAATGGTACGAACAGTGGGATATGGTTTTAGTGGAAGGATTTACGGTAACTGTGGAACCAAGGCCCAGCAAAGTTGTTGGGAAAAAAATAAACTAAAACCAAGAACCGAGGGAAGAAAAACCCATAGAATTGGTCAGGATAGAGAAGGGGATAAGCAAGTAATAATGGCTGCAGCTGCAAACACTATCTCTCCGGCGCTTCCATTTTGCGGAGCCTTCTCTCTTCCTTCTTCCTTATCCAGTCCGACCCGCCTTATCGTTCATTTTCCGCCATTGCGCAAGCACCCTCCTTTTTCTTCTTCTGCTTCTTGCAGTTCTTTGAGGTTGAAGAGGTGTCACAGAACGAAGAGGCTCCGGTCGTTTATGGTGGCAGCAGCGGCTGCTGACGTAGGAGAAACCCTAGTTCCGGAAGGTGAAGCCGAGAGCACTGCTCCTCCTCAACCGGAAGGAGATGAGGCATCACCCACCACTGCCCCCGATCAGCCCGTCTCTGTTCCCGTCTCACCTTCCGATGTACTCACCATGTTTTTTCAGGTACTATGCTGATTATCGCCGTTTGATTAACCTCAACTTCTGACCTCCTCAAGAATTACAAAAATTGCTGAATTTTGTACAGGCCGAAGGCTCAATTAACGAAACTAGCATTCCCACTGTGAGCAAGGCTTTAGAGGTACATATAATCTTCTCATTTTAACGAACCAGACTATTTTCTGCCTCATTTTCAACCTGATGTTCCTTGTTATCATTACTAGTACAATGAAATAAGTACAACGTTTGTATTAAATCCTTGAAATGAGTGATTCTGTGGTGTATAATTTGTAGGAAACAGAAGGGATTTCTGACATAAGAGTTGAAGTTGCTGAAGGAATTGCAACTGTACAGGTGAGCGTTGTTGCCCTCATGCCTGTGTGTTTTTGCATTCTGGTTTCACTTTCCACTTGAAAATGTAAAAATGAAACACATTATGCAAAATCCGAAATGAAAGTTTGGCCATTCAGGCCTTAGCGCCTGTGAGATTTATCAACTGGTTTAGCCCAACTTATATTCAAGAAGAACTTGTATCCTAGAAATGTCAGTTCAATTTAATTGCTGGCCGTTCGCCTTCATGGATGCCCCTGGAGCATACATTTGCTGTCACATTTGATTTGGTTAAGTGTCAAGTGATTCTCTTTGGGTCTCTCTATGTAGTTAACAAAGCAAACAACAGTACAAGCTACAGGGGTGGCTTCAGGTTTGGTGGAGTTAATACAGAGCAAAGGCTTCAAGTTACAGACACTGAATTTGAGCTTTCGGGATGAAGAAGACTTGAGTTAGATCAAAGTACGTCACAGGGTTCTAATGGAGTGTGCCAGTTTCCTGGGCCTTCGTGCTGATTTTTTGTATTCCCCGGATACTCCATAAAAGGTGTATTTGCAGAAGCACTAGCCTTATACCTGGATTCTTGTATTCTCTAGTGTATTAAAGTTCTTAGAGTTGTTTAAGACTATACTCGAATGCTAATAGCAATTTGATCTATGATTACTATTCATATGTCACTTCATCACTTGAGTTTGCTTTGACAACAACTTCTGGAGTGCTTAGTTGAGTTTGGTGCAGACTGTCTCTGACTTCTTATCCTTCTTATAGTTTTGCATAAGCAAGTCACTTACTCCCTCCATTTCAAAATATATCACATAATTGTTGCCTTAGTACGTGTGTTAGGTAAAAAACAATTTATATTTTGAAATGGAAGGAGTATCAGCATTTATGCAAACAGATAGATTATCAGGCAGTTGAATGGGTTGAAAAGTAGATACTGTTTGAAAAACTTGAATCACAGGGAACTATCCTAGGATTCCTATCTGGGTAATGAATTTGGCAACTGTAATCCCTTAAATTTTACTCAATTGCCAACCGGGAATCATAGGGAATTCAGAAACCAAAGTGGAGGTCCATGTATATTCTTAGCCAAACAAGTGGCTCAGTTGATCGAGAAGGTCAAAACGCATAGAACTTTGGAAAGTTGAAGAAATCAAATGTACTCCCTCCTATACTACAAATTTCTTAGAATATGGAGGCAGTAGAAAAAAAAAAATTAAAAAATAAAGTTGAAGAAAATATTGCATGGATTGGGGGCTGGGAATCCTTAACAAATGGAACCAACGTATACAATTGTTTTTTAGGGGATCAATGCATTGAGCCCAGAGATTTCCAAATTCCAACCCCAGAAATTCCCAAAGTCTAGATGGTTTCATCTGCATCAGCCATGCCCGACTGCTTCCAACTCAGGGAACTCATTTCCAGCTTTTTATGCTTTTGTTTGCTCTCATCTTATCTCCTCCTCCCCAAAACGTTCATGTTTCTAAGATTTAATTCTTAGTCTTCATCTCTTTTCTATAAATAGTTGGGTACTCTGAAACAAGCTCACCTCGCCAATATCATTTAATTCTTCCATTCTCTTCCCCTCCCTGCTGCTTTGAGTGTACAGAATGGCCTCAAAGCCTCTGCTCCTTCTTTTAGCTTTTGTCTTTCTGCTTAGCAACACGGTAATGGCTTCTTGTTGCCTAATCATGCATATCAGTATCAGATATTAAGTGTTGATTTTTAGCTGTTTATATCATGTCTGATTAATATGTTAGTTAATAAAACAATCTTTATACTTTAATTTCTTCTCCAGGTCACATCACTTGAAGAAGTTGCCTCCCAAGAGGTAATCAAAACATGTTTACTATTTCAAAAGCAATTTATTTTTCCCAATTTTTGCCTTATCAGCTTATAAGTTTAGCCTATCCATGCATAATATTGTGAAAAATACGCCAATTTTGTGTTGCTACTGATAAGTATCAGCAATAAATCTGCAAATGAGCCGAAACGTTCGACGTCGTACATGAACTAAACTGTCTCTGTCTAAAAATACGCGCAGAAGGGTCATCATCGTCACCACCACCATGTAAAAGCCCCGGCTCCTTCACCAGTGCACTCCCCAAAGAAGGCTCCGGCGCATGCACCCGTACATACCCCAACTAAGGCACCAGCACATGCCCCAAGTCATGCACCAAAACCGGCTCCAGTCTATCCTCCCAAGACTTCTCCACATCAGAACCATGGTATGTATACATTTGCTTCCGAGTTTATTGTACTGATGAGGTTTTTGTCTTTTCAATTAAGCACGGGAGATTACTGAACTCGTTATTATTACATGTTTGTGACTGATTTGGCTGGTTGATGATGGTGATGCATCAGGTAATTGCGTAGAATTGTGCGCTGGTCCGACGGGCTACTGCCGAAACTGGACGCAGGGCAAGAGGAGATGCGTGAGAGCCTGCGTCCCCTGCTGCGACAAGTACAAATGCGTGCCTCACGCCGGACATAACAATAACAAGGACAAGAAGAACAAGTGCGCCAACTGGGACAAAGTTTTGCTCCGTGACCAATATGTCAAGTGTCCATGAGAAATCCCATCCCATGCATGCCTAAAATGAAGCCCTTCTTGATGTCTCATTTCCCTCGTTTTCGTTTTGGCGACACACAACGTCGTACCTTGATAAGTAGTTTACTGTCGTTTTAAGGAATCATCATGAAATAAATCGATCCCCGGCGCCACTGCGGCCTCCCCACGGGCTATCGGATCAATTTGTGACATAGACTGTTGAAATTATTCAATTGATGATGAGAGATCCATTTTGTTTCCACCGCGGCCTCCTTTTTTTCTTTTTTTTTTTTTTTTTCAATTTTGCTTGCATTTTTGTATGCACTATAAATGCTTTGTTTCCATGATGGTTAAAGCTTCAAAGTTAGAAAAATAAAAAATAAACCAAATTAAGACTTTCTTGGGCGTTCATCTCAATTTTTTTGGGTGTAAAGGGGGTTGGTCTAGCCTTCTACTGTAGCAGATGCCGCTGGCTTGGTGACGCGTAATATAATATGCTATACAGGAGCCATGGTCGCGCGCCACTGCTGGAGTAGCGCAACGTTATAGTCCCATATTAGGCCAGTTCCTACCAACGTCGGGTCGCCACGAATTCGGATCTTATCTCAAAAAATTTTTCTTTTTGGGTCAACTTATAATAGTTAAAGAATGTGAGTTATGGTGCTTGAGAGTTTGATGGATTATTTTATTTATGTTGGTATAATAGAATAGACAATATTTAACATTTAATTATAACATTAAGTTTTATGAAAGAAAAATATTTGTAATAAACTATTATTAGTTTCCGTCTCAATACTTTTTTTATTGTTTCAATTTAAACTAAAATACCTCACATATAATACTCTCTCTTTTTTTTTTAAGTAAAAGAATAATTTTATTAAAATTTATAAACTAACCCCCAAAAAACGAGTAACAGCTTACTCCAATCATTATTTAACTTTAATAAAATGTCATCGGAATTTTGCAAAAAAATTATACAAGTAACCTAAAGAAACTAAGTAATCACTGACAAAATTAGTTTCGTTCATATTTCACATTCATAATTCAATACAATTCAATAATTATTTAATCGTCATACAAGCAATTGATGAACCCAAAACAAATCTATTTTGCTAACACAACATAAACCACCCTTTTGTCATCCACTCTCGTCATAACTCATCTCTACCAAAAGTCTCACACAAGCGAGAAATACTCTCAATTTCAGCCCCATAATATAGCAAAATTCAAAACTTGAGAGAGCTTATTAAAATGCAAGCAAAGATAATTATTATTTTTTACAAAAAAAAAAAAAGAAGAAAGTAATAAATATGTCATAAAAATAACAAGTTGTAATTGATAAATAGTGGAAGAACTAAAGAGAGTGATCCATTATTTTTCTGTTCATTAATTTGTCACTTATTTATCTCTTCAATTTTGCTTTGACAACGTTAATTTTTATTACAACAATTATTAGTTGACATTGGTGCAGAGACCTGGTATCCCTTCTAACAATTTTTAATAATAATCCCTCCCGAGTTCTAACTACCTATCATTCTTTCTTCTTATAACGGGTTGTGAGTATCACTCATTGCTGGGAATCCCTGGGTTGCCGCCCACTCGGTGCCAAATTCAGCGGCAACTACACACGTACTGTATCACTGTGGCGCTCACGTCGCATGTGTTTTATGTCTCTCCGCACTTGTTCGGCCCCGGAACTAGAGGATCTGTCCGCTGATTGCGGCCGGAACATATGACTGTCTGACCCATGCCTGCATATGAAACTCGAGGAAGAAGAAGGTACTTTCATAGTACTAACTCCCTTCTAGAATAATAATCTATTCATTTGATTTTGTTAAATAAATCAAGTTTAGGAATTTGGAGAGGAATGAAGGAAGACAGTAAAGGCTGACAGGCGAACATAAAATTCCAGGCAGCAAAATGGATAATATATAGTACAGAAGAAACTACTAGAGAACAATCCAAGGTTGAAGAACCCATTTCTTGGTGAAGTAAATTTCATGGAGAGGGCCATTGTCGGCTGTTTTTATGGAGTTCACATGCTCTTCAATGTTTTATATATATAGCTATTAGTCTTTGTTTTATTCATCTCTTAAGCAGATAGGCCGGAATTTTAGCCTGGAATTCTGGTTCTGCTCCATGACCGGCACTGGCAGGTGGTATCATGGGTGGAATTGAACAACGCGCCCACCGGAAAATGGTAGTTAGTCAGCCCAAAATAATAATGGTCACCATGATTATTATTTAAGAACCAAAAACTGCCATTATAGTATATGAACTAAGAGAATTTAGTATTGTGGTAAAAAATGATTAAAAAAATTTCTGTCCGCGGAAAATTGATAATGTTCATGTTTCACCGGTTATGCAGATGAGCCGGGGCGGGTTATTTGCCGGGAATTCCGGTCCTGCTCCATGGCAGGCCGGTGGTGGTATCATAGGAGAAATCAAACCTCAAGGCAGCATCATATGTACACCCTTAAATTTTACACATCGAGTCGTTGACTTCAGTAGGATGCCCATTTTTAATTAATATATATTTTAAAAATTTTAATTTTTTTCCTAAAAAATAATTATATACACGAGAGTCTACTCGTCATTTGCCTTTTTTTCCTAAAAAACAATTATTTTGTCTTCATTTTTTTCCCCTATAAATAGTTGGGTAGTCTGCACAGCCCACATCGCCATTACCATTTCATTCTTCCTCCTCTCTGCTGTTTCCAGTATAAACAAATGCCTTCAAAGCTTCTGCTCTTTCTTTTAGCTCTTCTGCTCCTCAGCACCACCGTAATACCGTACGCTACCATGATTAATTCCTTAAACTGATTAATAATGTTAATAATACAATCTTTGTGCTTTGCTTCTGCAGGCCACATCGTTGGGAGAGGATGCACACAAAGAGGTACTCAATACATGTTTAATTACTTGGTATTTCTTTTGAAAATAATATTTTTATTTATTTAACTAAAAATTTATTATTTTTGAACTGAAATAATGTAAAAGCAATTTATACAGAGGATATCTATGCATGCATGAATAGATTATCTCTAATCTACACTTATTTAATGATATCAAATAATAAATAACCTTATGCATGAAACAGAATGTGTGTACGTGAACTAAAAATGTGTGTTGAAACAGAAGGATAAGAAAGGTCATAAGCATCATCATCATCGGCGGCATGCAAAAGCTCCGGCTCCTGCAGCAATAACACCACGTCCACCTCATGACTGCTCACCCAAGACTCCGGTACCGGCTCCAACAAAGGCTCCTGTTATTGGGTAGTGGCCCAATCTGGCCCAAAGCCCGCCTGTTGTCTTATTTCTGAATTCCCGCTGTTCTCCCGGCCCAGCAACCAAGCAGCCCATCCCCTTTTGGTTTATAACCAAGCGATGCCCTAAGGGTTTGTGAGACGCGGTCATTCTTCACTCTCTAGCGGCCGCTTCTTTCTCTGGTCTCTGTGACTTCCTCTCTCCCGAAGAAACTAGGGTTTCCGTCTTTGTGACCCCTTTTGTTGTCTCACTTCACCCAGTTCCAGTGCCAAGGATTAGTTCCTGGTTGCTGCTTTTGTTAGGGCTGAGAAGGTAGAGTGGACGGGCCTTGAAGAGGCTGGGTCGGGAGTCTTCTGCGAAGTTCTCCGAGGTGGCTGTGAAAGAGGAAACTCCTTCGTGGAGTAGGGAGGCCGGAGAGCTGAGCTGATCGTCCGGGGCGTCAGAACCAGGAGGTCATCTGAAGCGATCTTGCGGAGAAGTTGAACCGGAGAAGGCGAACGTGCAAAGTTGGAGAAAGAAGGCAGAGCGGTCCTCCTCCCAACAGTGGTATCAGAGCGCGGGGGTTCTCTGCTCTCATCGCCGGAAGTCCGATCGTCATCGCCGGAAGTCCGATCGTCATAGCCGGAAGTCCGATCGTCCTCGCCGGAAGTGTGACCGAACAGGTAAGTCGGGAGACCACGCACTGGTCCCCGCTCAGGTATTGGTTTCTGAACATCCTGGTGTACCGGAGTGCCACCGGAGTTTATTTTATATATACTGACTGTTTGGGATACCAAGGAGGTTATATCCCCGCTCAGGTATTGTATTCTAAACATCCTGGAGTACCGGAGTGCCACCGGAGTTTATTTTACCTGTGTTCTTGAGTTGATCTGATCTGTACTTTGTGTTGATCTGATTTTTGTCTTAAGTTGATCTGATCTTGACTGTGTGTTGACCTGATCTTGGTTTTAAGTTGATCTGATCTGTACTTTGTGTTGATCTGATTTTTGTCTTAAGTTGATCTGATCTTGACTGTGTGTTGACCTGATCTTGGTTTTAAGTTGATCTGATCTTGGTCTAAGTTGATCTGATCTGTGTTTGAGTTCTGAATACTAAGTTCTGTTGTGTTTCCAAACCTTTGCGTGTATTTACTATTCAGCAAAGTCGAGTCCAGGGCTAGGAGAGACCCCTGCCAGTCACAGAAGTGACCTCAGAACTGTGTGGCTCTACTAGTTTCCTTAGTGTGTGCTTGTGTGCGCTTTGCGGTCTGTGATGGCTGCCACTCAGTATGCTAATCAGTATGGTTTGCTTCCTTTTAATGGGAAAACTGATTTTGCTATTTGGAAACAGAAAATTAAATGTGTTTTAATTCAACAGAAAGTGTTTAGAGCTGTTACTGGTAATTATCTAGATTCTGATGATAAGAATATGCAGCATGAAATGAATGAAACTGCATGCTCTACCATATACTTGAACTTGTCTGACTCTGTGCTTAGAAAAGTAGGTATATTGGAATCTGCAAATGAATTATGGGATAAACTAAATGAATTGTATACTGATACTTCTCTTCCTGGAAAGTTCTTTTTGCTTGAAAAATTCTTTCGTTTTAAACTGGATTTATCTAAGGATATGGATGAAAACTTGGATGCCTTTAATAAACTGGTTCAGAATATTAAAGCTGCAGGTGACAAACACATTGATGACTATACTCCTATTGTGTTGCTTAATGCCATACCTGATTCTTATAATGATGTCAAATCTGCTATTAAGTATGGTAGAGATGAGATTACTCTTGACATTGTTGTAAATGGCTTGAAAAGTAAAGAACTGGATTTAAAACACAATAAGAGTAATAGTAATCAAAGTAAAGACTCAGGAGAAGCCTTGTTTGTCCGTGGTAGATCTAAAAGTAGGTCTAGACAATCCAAGAAGAATAATCAAGATAAATCTGGAAAACCTGATAAGAAGAATAGGCATAAATCAAAGAAGAGAGCCTGTTACAATTGTGGTAATCCTGGACACTTTATTAAGGAATGCCCAAACCCTAAGAAACCTGAACTTGCCAATGTTGTCTCTGAAAAGAGTGTGCATGAAAGTGTCTTTATGGTTTGTGATGCTGTTAACTCTGTGTTAAACAAGATGCCTGAACATGAATGGTTGATTGATTCTGGCTGCACTTACCATATGACTCCTTTTAAGAACTTGTTTGCTTCTTATGAGAACTGTGATGCTGGTTATGTCTCATTGGCTGATAGTAAAAAGTGCAAGGTGCATGGGGTTGGTGATGTGTGTCTTAAATTTGAGAATGGTACTGTTTTTACCATGAAAAATGTGAGACATGTTCCTGATTTGTGTCATAACCTGTTTTCTGTTGCTGCCTTAGAAAGTAGTGGTCTGGAAGGGAAATGGGGAAATGGGTGCATGAAAATTCTGAAAAATTCGCTTGTTTTGTTTAAAGCTCAGAAAGTAAATAATTTGTATATTTGCCATGCTGTCCCTTTTTCTGAATCCTTGAATGCTGTGTGCAATGACATGACTACTTTGTGGCATAATAGACTAGGACATATGAGCAATAGAGGTCTAGATATTATGCAGAAATCCGGTTATTTTGGTAAGGACTCTGTGACTGCTGTACCATTCTGTGAGGCTTGTGTGTTAGGAAAACAGCATAAAGTAAGCTTTCCTGTTTCTGCTTATCCTAAAATGTCTAAGTGCTCTTCTGTGCTTGAATACGTACATGCTGATGTGTGGGGTCCTACTAGTGTACCTTCCCATGGTGGGAAGAGATATTTTCTGTCCATTATAGATGATTTCTCTAGGAAAGTCTGGGTGTGTCTCCTAGAGCACAAGTCTGAAGTCTATAGCAAGTTCAGTGAGTGGAAAACCTTAATTGAAAACCAGACAAATCATAAGGTTAAAACACTTAGAACTGATAATGGGCTAGAATTCTGTAATAAGGAAATGGACCAACTGTGTGCCAATAGTGGGATTAGAAGGCACAAAACTGTGCCCTATAATCCCCAGCAAAATGGAGTTGCTGAAAGGATGAACAGGACACTCTTAGACAAGGTTAGGAGCATGTTAGCAACCTCAGGTCTGTCTAAGAAATTTTGGGGTGAAGCCATTCATACCGCTGCATACCTAGTAAATAGGTCACCCTCTGTTCCCTTAGGAGGGAAATGTCCTGAATCAGTGTTTTATGGAAAACCACTGGATCTGTCCAACCTTAGGGTATTTGGGTGTGCAGCATATGTACACCAACAGTCTGATAAACTGAACCCTAGGTCTAAGAAATGTGTGTTCTTAGGATATCCTGAAGGGGTAAAAGGGTATAGGTTGTGGGATAGAAGCCAGATAGGTTTTAAGGTATTAATTAGTAGGGATGTCATTTTTAATGAATCTGATTTTCCTTGTTTAAACAGTTCTGTGCCTGAGTCTGTTCCTGAGAACACTCCTTTTGAGGTGGAGTCCAGGACTGTTGTTACTAATTCATTACCTGTGCATTCTGACAACTCTGATGAGAATTTGTTGTCTGAAAATTCTGATGATGCTGATGATAATGTGTTGTCTGAATCTGAACCTACTGAACATGATAGTAGTACCACTCATAGTGAGGTGGAGCGTCCTAATCATCATGAAAATGAACCTGAATTTTCTGATATGTCTGCTGAATCTGAATCCCATAGTAATAGTGAATCACATGAACATGACATGGAGCATAACTCACCTGATTTGAATAACTACCAACTTGCTAGAGATAGAAGTAGGAGAACTATCAAGAGAACTGCTGATAGTATGCCTGATTTTGCCTTTCATGTGCATAATACTTCTCTCTTTGCATTCTCTGTGTTTGAAACCTTGGAACTAAATGAACCTAAAACCTACCAGGAGGCCCTTAAGTCCAAGGAGTCCCAACAATGGCTCAGTGCCATGAAGAGTGAAATGGACTCCTTGAAGGTTAATCAAACCTGGACTTTAGTACCTCCGCCAACTAACTGTTCTGTGGTAGAATGTAAGTGGCTATTTAAGGTTAAAGAAGAACCTAATAATGTTAGGTTTAAGGCTAGGTTAGTTGCCAAGGGTTTCACACAAAAGGAAGGTGTAGATTATTCAGAAATATTTGCTCCAGTTGTTAAATTCACCACTATTCGAATGATGCTTGCTCTTGTTGCTCATCATAATTGGGAGATGAAGCAAATGGATGTTACTACTGCTTTCTTACATGGTGATTTAGATAAGAAAATTTATATGACACAGCCTGAAGGATTTGTAGATCCTAAGAAACCTGATTATGTGTGTTTACTTAGGAAAGCACTGTATGGACTTAAACAGTCCCCTAGACAGTGGAATATAAAATTTGATAAATGCATGTCTTCCTTAAAGTTCCAGAAATCCATGTGTGATCATTGTCTGTATTTTAAGGATACTTCAACTGAACCTGTGTTCCTGTTAATTTATGTTGATGACATGTTGATTATCAGTCCTTCTTTGAATGCTATTGTTAAGGTGCAAAAATGTCTAAGTGAGAATTTTGCCATGAAAGACCTAGGAGATGCTAAAAGAATCCTAGGCATTAATATTGTGAGGGATAGGAGTAAGTCTACTCTAATGCTAAATCAGACTTCTTATGTTGAAAAAGTATTGAGTAAATTTAACATGCTTAGTGCTGCTCCTGTGAATGTACCTTTAGCTTCCCACTTCGTGTTAAGTAAGGATCAGTCCCCTAAAACTGATTCTGAAATTGAGAAAATGAAAAATGTGCCTTATTCTAGTGCTATTGGGTCAGTTATGTATCTCATGGTAAGCACCCGACCTGACATTGCTTATGCTGTCAGTTGCTTGAGCAGATATATGTCGAACCCTGGATTGCCTCACTGGAATGCTCTTAAATGGTTACTTAGATATCTGAAATATTCTGTGAACCATGGTTTACTTTTCTCAAAATGTGCTCAGGGTATTCAGCTAGTTGGCTATGTAGACTCTAATTTTGCTAATGATAGAGACAATAGGAAATCTACTACTTCCTATGTGTTTACTTTGTGTGGGTCTTGTATTAGCTGGAAATCTCAATTACAGTCTATTGTTGCATTGTCCACAACTGAGTCTGAATATGTTGCTGCCACTGAAGCTTTTAAGGAAGCCATTTGGCTAAAACGAATTGTGTCTGAAATTGGTTTTTTAAAGGGAAATGTTACTGTTTTCTCAGATAGTCAATCTGCCATTCAGTTATGCAAAAACCCTGTTTTTCATGATATGACCAAACATATAGATGTTAGGTTTCACTTCATTAGGGATATAGTTGAAACATGTGACATTAATCTAGAAAAAATTCCTTCACAATTCAATCCTGCTGATATGGGTACCAAATGTTTGCCTGTTGATAAACTGTTGTCTTGCAAACGCATTCTAAATATAAACCCTGGTTAATCCCAGTTTATAGTTGTTTACTGCCTGTGGTTGTTTTACTTTGTGTTTGCCAACTGCATCTTGTATATTTTAAACTTTGTGTTTTTTCTTTGTGACCTTTATTATAACTGTTAACTGGTGTCTATGTGGTTCCCCTTCTGTGTGCCAGATATTGTCTTTGTGATATATCAGGCAAAATCAGCGATGATGAATCTTAATACGGCCATAATCCCTCATCTGATCTCTGTGCCATCTCGGACCACATAAGGTGGAGAATGTTATTGGGTAGTGGCCCAATCTGGCCCAAAGCCCGCCTGTTGTCTTATTTCTGAATTCCCGCTGTTCTCCCGGCCCAGCAACCAAGCAGCCCATCCCCTTTTGGTTTATAACCAAGCGATGCCCTAAGGGTTTGTGAGACGCGGTCATTCTTCACTCTCTAGCGGCCGCTTCTTTCTCTGGTCTCTGTGACTTCCTCTCTCCCGAAGAAACTAGGGTTTCCGTCTTTGTGACCCCTTTTGTTGTCTCACTTCACCCAGTTCCAGTGCCAAGGATTAGTTCCTGGTTGCTGCTTTTGTTAGGGCTGAGAAGGTAGAGTGGACGGGCCTTGAAGAGGCTGGGTCGGGAGTCTTCTGCGAAGTTCTCCGAGGTGGCTGTGAAAGAGGAAACTCCTTCGTGGAGTAGGGAGGCCGGAGAGCTGAGCTGATCGTCCGGGGCGTCAGAACCAGGAGGTCATCTGAAGCGATCTTGCGGAGAAGTTGAACCGGAGAAGGCGAACGTGCAAAGCTGGAGAAAGAAGGCAGAGCGGTCCTCCTCCCAACAGCTCCTGTACCAACGCCAACGAAAGCTCCAATAAAACCTCCAGTACCAGCCCCAACCAAGGCTCCAACAAAGCCTCCGACGCCAGCCCCGACGAAACCTCCAGCTAAGGCTCCGATACCTGCACCAGTGAAAGCTCCAACAAAGGCTCCGGTACCTTCCCCAACTAAAGCTCCTATACAAACACCAGTTAAAGCTCCAACAAAGGCCCCCGTACCTGCCCCAACGAAAGCTCCAACAAAGCCTCGGATTCCTCCGCCAGTGAAGGCTCCGATACCTGCACGGGTGAAAGCTCCAACAAAAGCTCCGGTACCTGCCCCAACGAAGGCTCCAGCAAAATCTCCGATACCTGCACCGGTGAAAGCTCCTACAAAGGCTCCGGTACCTGCCCCAAAGAAGGCTCCAGCAAAGTCTCCGGTACCTGCACCAGTGAAAGCTCCTACGAAGGCTCCGGTACCAGTCCCAACGAAACCTCCAGCAAAGGCTCCGATACCTACGCCAACAAAGGCTCCAACGAAGGCACCGGTACCTCCGCCAACGAAAGCCCCAACAAAAGCTCCAGTACCTCCTCCAACGAAAGCACCAAGTCCCCCACCAGCGCAAGCTCCGGCCGATTCCCCTGATAGTTCACCAAATCACAAGAAGAGTATATAATATATACATTCTCATTGTTTTATTTGATTCATTTAGCTGAACACGTGAAATTATGGAACTTGTTATGAGTATTAGTATATATGTGTATATCCGTGTGATTGATTTGGCATGGTGGTGATGGATCAGGTAATTGCGAGAAATTGTGCAGTGGGCCAACGGGCTACTGCGGAAGCTGGAAGAAGGGGAAAGGAAAATGCGTGAGCGCCTGCGTCCACTGCTGCAACAAGTACAAATGCGTTCCTGAAGACGCCGAGCATGGCAAGAAGAAGAAGAACAAGTGCGAGGAGTGGGAGAAAGTGCGTGTGGGTGATGAATACGTCAAGTGTCCCAAAATGCATGACTAAATCGTCTCTCCTTCCTATGATCTTCCTTTTGTTTCCTACACAACGTTGTTCTACCTTGCTATCTTTTCCAGTTGTCTGATTTCCTTATAATAAATCATGTAATAATCCATCCCCACGAACGGCCGGCTGGCTGGCCTCCCTCCCCCGTTGAAACATTTTTATTAATAATTTTTGAGGGATAACATTTAGTTTACAAATAATATTCATTCTGTCTAAAAAATTTCATTTTTATATTGCACATTTAAATAATAACATGAAGAGAAGAATTTTTGTTATTATTATGAAAGTTTTAGTAGCTACCGTCTCACTTCTCGTTACTACATCAACTCAATTTAGATTAAAATATTTTTTTACAATTTTCTTTTTTTTCATCTATCAAAATAAAAAGATAATTTTATCAAAACCTATAAACTATTAAGACGGTAACTAATAATCCCTTATTATTAATAATAAAAATAAACAAATGAAGGAGCAGAAGAAATGTGTAACTGTTTTGGAGTAACTAATAAGTATAGCTTAGTTTATGATGTTTGATGTATTACGGGGAAGTGGGGTTTTCACTGTGATCACCGACGTCTGTATATAGAATGCTCTAGCATGTCATTGATGGTTGCATGTGAGGAGAAATTAACTGATTAATTAAATTAATATTAATATAATAAATAAAAATTATATTTTTTAGAAAATATAAATAATAATTATAGTATATTTAAGTTTGATAGTAATCATGATTTCCATAACTGGAAGGTTTTTCTATTTCTTTTGCGGTACCAAGATCAGATCTGTAGAATTTGCTAGTACTACTAGGTTGAAAAGTTAACCAAAAGTTTATTTTTTAAAAGAAAAAATTGAGATGCAACTGGTTTCCAAGGCAAATCTAACGTGTATCGATTGTAGCATCCAAGGTTAATATTAATAAAGAAGAGGCCAATCCCAGATGCATTTTCTGATGAACACGCTATATATGTCTCCATGTTTGGCGGTGTTTGATCCCACCTGCCTAGCTGACGAACCCACCTGATGACTCCTGTCCTGTCCTCACCGGTTCGACCTCAACCTCCCTTCAATACCACACTATATCAATATATATTAAAGGGCTTTCCTTCATTCATATAGTTGCTTGCTTGACTACAACAATGGATTCTAAAGCTATGCGGATCTTTCTAGCTTCCTTTCTTCTAATCTCTACTGCGGTACGACCGGACCGGACTGGACCCAACTCCTCCTCTTCTCTTCTTCTTATTACTCATGCATTAATGATTTCTTTGTTCTGATCAAATGTATACTCCCTTAATAAATAATAAGAACCATCTTCTTCTCTGTTTCTTTTCTATTCACAGGTTTCATCAGACAAGGAAGAAATTCTTGTCAAGGTAAGAAGCTTTTGAGGCCGCATATCATGCTCTTTAATATGCCTTAAGTTCAGACCAAAAATGAACACAACAACTAGTATTTGTGTGTTAATTTACTGCTTCTTGCAATATCGACATTTTAATCGTACCCAGATCTTGCAGCACAAGATTAATATTCTGCACATCAGCCTATATTTTTATAAGTGCATGAATATCTTTTGACGCAGGGCCCGGAATCACAAGTTGCTAAACCAGGTTCAGATTCAGTTCTCCTGCAATATCTACAAACTAAGCCTGCACCCGGGAACGAGCCGGTCAAAGCACCACCTCCCCCTCCTCCGTCCCCCAAGGTTTCACTTTCACCACCTCCCCCACCACTTCTTCGTAGTCCTCCTGCGCCAGTCAAAGCACCGCCGCCGCCTCCTTCTTCTCCGACTTCCCCGGTCAGGCCTCCACGAAACCCGAAAGGTAAAAGTGAAGCCATCCCCTCCCCCATTCACATTTTCTCATATACACGAATAACAAACTAATAAATCTGCTCCATCTATTTATTAATCTGTTATTGATGCCCGCAGAATGCTACCCATTATGCGTGGTGAGATGCAGGCTCCACTCCAGGAAGAAAGTATGCTTAAGAGCATGCGTGACCTGCTGCGACCGGTGCAAGTGTGTCCCGCCGGGACAGTTCGGCAACAAGGACAAATGCGGCGACGGCAAGTGCTACGCTAACATGACCACCCGTGGCGGCAAGCCCAAATGCCCCTGAGATGAGAGAGCCTGAGTGATTAAGCAACTCCGTCGCCGTCATCTATCAACCACCAAGCAACTCCATTTTCATCCATCATTCATTCCAAAAAAAAAATGATGAAACATTGTTTGTGTATGGGACCTTAATGATCCTTTTTTGTCCCTACTGTCACCATGCCCATCAATAAATTGAAGCTCTATTTTGAGTTTTCGCCCAACTCCCTTTTAGACAGTGTTACTAATGGGTTTTCCACAAAAATTCAAAATTTTGAAAACGTGGCTAATTGCTTTCAAATTATATTTTTAATGTTATTAATTGATTGTATAAGTGTTAAAACATCTAAAGATTGAAAAAATATGAAATTTTGAGGTATTCCAAACTTGCTCCAATTTTGTTTATGACAAAAATTCAAAATTTTCAAAAAGTGTTGAATTACTTTCAAAATACATGTGTGTTATGGTGTTATAGCCTTCGGTTTTCAACAAAAATTCAAAATTTTCAAGAATTGGTGGATTATTTTCAAATTACATGTATTATCTTATTAATTGATTGTATAAGTGTTAGAACATCCAACAATCGAGAAAACATGACATTTTGAGATATTCGAAACTTGTCCTAATTTTGTGTGTTATAGCATTCGATTTTCAACTAAAATTCAAAATTTTTAAAAAGTATTGAATTACTTTCAAATTACACGTATTATTTTATTAATTAATTGTATAAGTGTAAGAGCATCCAACGATCGAGAAAATATGATGTTTTGATATATTCGAAACATGTTTCAATTTTATGTGTTATAGCCTTCCGTTTTTTACAAAAATTTAAAATTTTCAAAAAGTAGTGAGTTACTTTCAAATTACACGTGTTATCTTATTAATTGATTTTATAAGTGCAATAGCATCCAACGATCGAGAAAACATAATATTTTGGTATATTTAAAACTTGTTCCAATTTTGTGTATTATAGTCTTCGATTTTCGACAAAAATCCAAAATTTTTAAAAAGTGTTGAATTACTTTCAAATTACATGTATTATCTTATTAATTGATTGTATAAGTGAAAGAGCATCCAACGATCGAGAAAACATGACATTTTGAGATATTCAAAAATTGTTCAAATTTTGTGTGTTATAGCCTTCGATTTTCAACAAAAATTCAAAATTTTCAAAAAGTGGTGAATTACATTCAAATTGCATGTGTTATGTTATTAATTGATTGTACAAGTGTAAGAGCATCCAAAGGTCGAGAAAACGTGACATTTGGAGGTAATCGAACCTTGCTCCAATTTTGTGTGTATATAGCTTTCGATTTTCGATAAAAATTCAAAATTTTCAAAAAGGGTTGAATTACTTTAAAATTACATGTGTTATCTTATTAATTGATTGTATAAGTGGAAGAGCATCCAACGATTGAGAAAACATGATATTTGAAAATATTCGAAACTTTTTCCAATTTTGTGTCCTTCGATTTTTGATAAAAATTCAAAATTCTAAAAAAGGGGTGAATTATTTTCAAATTAATTGTGTTATGTTATTAATTGATTGTATAAGTATAAAAGCATCCAAAGATCGAGAAAACATGACATTTTGAGGTATTCAAAACTTACTTCAATTTTGTGAGTTATAACCTTCGGTTTTTGACAAAATTCAAAATTTTCAAAACGTGGTAGATTACTTTCACATTACATTAATTATCTTATTAATTGATTGGATAAGTGTAAAAGCATCCAATGATCAAGAAAACATAATATTTTGAAATATTCGAAACTTGATTCAATTTTGTGTGTTATAACCTTCGATTTTCAACGAAAATTCAAAATTTTCAAAAAGTGGTGAATTACATTCAAATTACATGTGTTATCTTATTAATTGATTGTATAAATGTAAGAGCATCCAACAATCGAGAAAACTTGGCATTTTGAGATATTCAAAACTTGCTCCAATTTTGTTGTTATAGTCTTCGATTTTCGATAAAAATTCAAAATTTTCAAAAAGTGGTGAATTATTTCAAATTACATGTGTTATCTTATTAATTGATTGTGTAAGTGTAATAGCATACATCGATCGAGAAAACATGTCTTCCGTTTTTGACAAAAATTTAAAATTTTCAAAAAGTGGTTAATTACTTTCAAATTATATGTTTGATGTTACTAATTGATTGTATAAATGTAAAAGCATCTAAAGATCCAAAAAAAAAATTTGAGGTATTCAAAACTTACTCCAATTTTGTGTATCTTGAGTTTTCGACAAAAATATAAAATTTTCAAAAAGTGTTGAATTACTTTCAAATTACATGTGTTATCTTATTAATTGATTGTGTAAGTGTAAGAGCATCCAACGATCGAGAAAACATAACATTTTAATATATTTCAAACAAATTCCAATTTTGTGTATTATACCTTTCAATTTTTAACAAAAATTCAAAATTTTCAAAAAATGATAAATTACTTTCAATTTATATGTATTATCTTATTAATTAATTGTATAAGTATAAGAACATCTAATCCATCAACCACCAAGCAACTCCATTTTCATCCATCATTCATTCCAAAAAAAAATGATGAATCATTGTTTGTGTATTGGACCTTAATGATCCTTTTTTGCCCCTACTGTCACCATCCACCCACCCCCAGGAAGAGGTTAAGAAATAGTGGATCATGATGTAAAAAATATATTTATTTATTTTTTTTCCCTGTGTAAGCAGCTTTAGACAGGGCTCATTCTTTGTACCCAACAAAAGTATATTTTGGTTCAAAATTCTTAAGCTTTTTCCTTTTATTTATAAGGTAAAAAACACTAAAGTCAACTTTAGTCAATATAGTATAAGTTCAAATTATCATTTTGTAAAGAAGACTAATATTTTACTAATTTCCCTTTTTTTTTTTTCTCCCCCCCCCAAGCCGACCCTTTACCTTTATCTTACCCTTTCTTTTCCTTTTTCCTTTCTTACCCGTCGGTCTCCTCCGCCTCCAATCACGAGCCACCGTGCGCCAACCCTCCTCCGGCCTCCTCTGAACCATGCAAACTCTGGAAAACATTCTCCTCCCTACCCTAGAACAAAACTCATGCCTTAAAATCCATTCTCCTCCCCAATTTTCTCTCTCCCCGACCACCCGCCACCAGACAAGTTTCGCCGCCAAATTTCGGCCTCTCCGGCCATGTTTTTGGTATGTTTTCACCGTCAATATACTCCTCCTTCCATCTGGAACAAAACCCCCCCTGTTGGCTTTTTATTTTGGTAGCCGATTGGAGGGTCGATGAAAACCCTAGCGCCGCCGCCACTGGCCGCTGCGAACCGCCGCTGTCCGGCCTCCCCTGGGACCGCAACCACTCGCATGCACTCCCCTAACCAAGATCTATAGAACCCATCTCTTGTTCTCGCGTTTGGCGGTCGACTCGCTCTCCCCGAAAAACCATCACCGCTGCCGTACACCGCCGCTCGATCCCTCCCTCCAGTTACCGGTCGGATCTTCTCCTTTCCGGTTTTAGCTCTCTCCCGACGGGTTTGGTGGTAAACCCTTAATCTCTATTAAACCATTCTCGTATTAAGTAGGGTTATTAATTTTAATTGCGATCATTGTCATCTACACCAAACATGCATGTATGTCTAGGGGTTAATTTATTTTCCTTTGGGGTCTGGAGTAATAAGCGTGTCTAGAACGTTCTATGGTAAGTTAATTAACTAAAGCTAATGTATATTGTAATTTGGAAAAGGTTTTGTAATCTTGTTTGAAGATTTTGAAATTGTTCCATTGGTAAAGTCTCTTAACCAGGTAATGTGAAAGTAATTTAGGATTTGAATTAGTTAATTATGATAGAGATGCTTTGTATGCTGCTTCAGGTAGTAAGACCTGTTTTGGGGATATTACACCAAGTTCGTCAAATGTTTGTCTGCTCTCAGTTCTCGTTACTAACTAACACAACATTAGTGGTGGATTAAGTTAGATTTGCCCCTCCATGAGTCATGATTTGCACTACATGTGACTTGTGATTTGGTTTAAAATGTCAACAAGGATATGCTTTGCTTGTCTTGGCTGATTACACTAGATCTATCACTGTCATCAAAATAGGAAATCAAGTAAAATGTTGATGCGCCCTTGTTCTGAAAGTATATGGATTTTAAGTTTTCAGAGTTATTGTGAATTTGTGATTGATTACTTGGATGATAACCTTGAATTCTACTCTTAACCGTAGGCATATTTCCTAGTTCTATGTTTGTATTGCTGGAATGATTCATTGAACTCCATGATTTCATACCATGGTTTGGATTTTGTTTAAAGTTATATCTTGTGTCTACTCCATGCATATCAAGAAATTTTAAGTTATTATATAAAGTTCCGTTCATGGACACAATTTCCAATCTGTGTTTGCTCGCCTGTTAGGTAAAGGCCCAAATAACTAACATTTTTGCGCTTGTGTAAAGGCCCAAATATTGGCACTAAATGGGCCCAAATGGTTCTAAAAATTATTAAAAAGCCCAAATTATACCAATATCCACTCAATATTTTCGAATGACTTCTTAAAAGTGTTTAGAGGAGATGAAATGTAGGACTTCTTATTTACTTTGTTTCAGGGAAATGGGGGGGAAAATTGAAATGTTTTGAACTTGGTGCAATCTATCACTTGACAGTGGGTTGACATTAATTTCTCACCTGAAAAACCAGTGGAAGTTTTGAGCTGCTCAGTCTGGCTTTAAATATGTAGAGCCTTCTGCAGGTAAGGTTAGTCTAGTCTTTCAACATTTATTTGGTGGTTGTAGGTTAAAAAATTTTAGGTTTCTGATTAGCTTGCAGTATTTTTCTTTCTCTAGCAACTTTAAGAATCTCTCTGTTAATTTTTAATTCTAGTTTTCTTAAGAACAAAGACCATTTCTTCTAATTTGGATAAATTTTAGTTTGTATTTTGACTGAACAAGATTGGAGGTATGATTCATATGTTCGACCTCACATAGTTTGAGAAAGGCTTAGTTGTTTCTGTTGAGTCATTTAGAAAGGCTAATCAAAATATTTGCTCTATTTACTCCTAAAACTAATGAGTTTGACAGATATACTTTTGAGAAAGGGCAGGTTTAGGAATTTGGTTACCTTTTCCATTTATTTCTGAACTTCCCACTAACTAATGTGGGTGATGGTGAAAGAATAAGGATGTCAACTTTTAATTCTTTTATGTTCTGCCTGTAATTCTTTGTTGCGTGGTTCATTTGGTTACAGGTACATGCAGTTGAAATAACCCCATCAATGAGCGTGTTTAATGAGATACTTCTTGGTGCTTTTTATTTTGAACATCAATCTTCTAAATGAAAACACTTGAAAAAGATTACAAAATAAGTAATTTATTGAGCTTAGTTTACTATATATGATGATGCTCCGTGCATAAAACTATAGTTTTTTTACTTAATGGGCCTTAGTCTTTGGAAGCCTTTTGGAGGTCATATATATTATACATTTATACTTCATATTGATGTTGTTTCTTTTTACCTTACTTTATCTTTTGGTCTGAGGATTTCTGTCAATAAAAGGGTGGTTATTTTGCATGAAAATCTTAAACTTGTCCTTAATATTTCTGTTACAGGTATTTAAAGGATTCCTCGCTTCCCACTTCCTCTCTTGTGGTTTATGTGCATTTAATTTCTGGTTCATTGTTGAATTTCACATTCTCGTCAGTCCTTTAACATCAGAGGTCTGCTGGATTTAAATAAGCTTCTCTTTGAGTTAGTTACTGATGGTTATTTAATTATGTACCTTCACTAAATGCATAATCTGTATTATTTCCTGTGTTGGATTGATTAATATACCTATCTAGTAGCCTTTTTTGGTGCAACTGTTGTTCACCCTTTGTTGCCAGAGTAGTTATTGCCATGTCCTTTTTGTATGCCTGCTTTTCTCTTCTTACCTAAAGTTTGTTTGCAGAGTAAAAATTGAGTATCTATTTGGTCAATGGAAATGAAATGTCTCAACCAGCATGCGTATTTATCATTGAGATGTTGTTGATTGCTACTAGACTCTTTATTCTTATGATTTTAGAAAAAAAAAAAAAAAAAAAAAAAGGTGAAATCAAATGGTACTTAAAGTTGCTTTTTGAAACGTCATCAATTTTTCTTCTCTAACCCAAGAAACTTTCTTCTTCTTTTGGGCCTGGTGTCTAGTTGTTGTAGCTATCTTGATATTTGTTAGTTGGAGCGACAGAATAAGGAAACACATGAAAAAAGTTGCTTCAATTTAGTTATGGTGTATTTTTTCCAATCAAAAGGGGTGCGATAGAAAGCTTTGGTATATTTTCTTGCTGTAATGGTTCTTCCAATTGGTTCATTGAAATTCACAAGTTATTTTGCTTCACTGTCCCGTGTATTTTTTAATGGGCTGTTACTTGTGTGGCTTCCTGTGACTGGAGCGTGATGTGAGTTTTTTAACCTCTTCCCACTATTAAATTTTACTAAATGATTTACTTAATTAACCTTCAAGATGGGAAAAAGAATGCATCAACGGAAAAATGCCATTGTCATTTGCTGCTTATGTTTGAAGAGCATATTGTTGTATGTTGGGGTATACTTGAATGCAGAGACAGGTGGGACATGCCTACAAATGTAGGTTGGTATCAACATGATGTTTTCTTATATTCTCTCAATTCTCTCCATCCCAAAATTTGCAAGTGTTTGTTGAAACAAGACTTTTCTTTGAGAAGAAGGAAGTAAAGTTTAATAAATGTGGTGTTGAGGTCATCCAATATTAACTTATAATGGGAGGGATTGAGAGTTAAAAAGTGTAGATCGAGGTGAGAAATTATAATAAATGCCGGGTGACTGATTAATTGGATTGGGCTGTACTTCATGCATTCTATGAATTTTTTGCTTTTGATTATTTTGTGGTAGGGCTGTAAATTCCTTTAATTGTGCATAATATTAACTCTAAACGACTTTACAGTTTATATTTTATTAGTTTACTATTTCATTAAAGCTAGTATGATTGACTATATTTACTGTTTACATTTTATTAGTTTACTATCTCGACGTGTGCCAAAAATTGGGTCGCATATTCGGTTAATTTTGTACTGTTATTCGATTTTAAGGAGAATTTCGTCCCCCCAACTGAAAAACTTGGTTATTCATTCGGTTAAGCTTAATATTGGGCCTTTTATCGATCTAATTGGGCCATTTTTATCAATGTTTATGTTTAGGCCCTCTTACTGAAAAAGTTGGGCCTTCAATACGGTAAGCTTAATATTGGGACTTTTATTGGGCAAATTGGGACTTTGTTTTACAATGTTTAAAACCATTTGGCCCATTTACTGAAAAATTTGGGCCTTCACTGTTTAAGAGGCCCACAATATCATAACATACCGCCCCATGAGTTCCAACATTTCTTAAAAAGTTGACCTTTGTGAGTCTCAAGAAAATTGGACCAGAATAGCCCGAAATTGTTAAAAAGGCCCAGTAATTATACCGTCATTTTCGCCACCGACAAAACCCAAAGCCGAATTGGGCCTAAAACTATTTACGAGGACCAAAAAAGGCCATCTCAAAGCCATGACTAGTCAAAATTTGGGCCGTTATGGACCTTAAAATTTTGTATTATGCCCAAGCTAGCAAATTCCAAGGCCCAAATCTGTCAAAAATCTGGGCCAAAAGGGCCCAAAAGATCCAAATCGAGACCCAAATATTCAAATTTTGGGCCCTTACGTGCCTAAAAAATTTTGAATGACAGAACAGCCCATTTCAAGGCCCAAATCATTCAAAAAATGGGCCTAAAATTTTTAACAAAGGCTCAAATCGTTCAAAATTTGGGCTGTAATAGGCCTAAAATTTTACACAAGGCCCAAACTAGCCCATATGGGACTAAAATTTAACTATTTTTATTTGGGCCGAAATGGGTACAAAATTTTTGAACAAAGCCCATTTAAAAGTTCCGAATCCAAAATATGTCAATATTTGCTGACGAGTGCCGTACTGGGCTATTTTTTTTAGAAAGGCCAATATTAAGCTTGTCGTATTAAAGGTGTGCAGTAATCTTTTGCATACGTTTATACGACTTAATAGTTTTGAAGGCGTTTATATTTTTTAACATGTGGGTAATTAAAAGACCAATATTAACCTGATTTACGACACAATTTTTTTGCAAATTGGCAAATTGTGGGTGTTAAGGATGTTTGCAATAAGTCGAGCTAATGTTCCAAAAAAATGTTAAAAAGCCTTTATTTACTCAATATACGTCCCAATAAAAAATTATTAGTGGAATGTCAAAATAAATTTTGCCAATACTTCAAATTTCGAATACTAATACTAGCTTTAATAAGGCAGTAAACTGAGAAACAATTTAAAGTTAATATGCACAATTAAAGGAATTGGCAACCCCATACATGTTACCCACAAAATAATCAAAAGCAATAAAAAATTCATTGAATCCCGACACTTTTGTAACTTAAAAAGAGAATAAATGAAAAATCTATTGAAAGCCCGACATTTTTGTAATTTAAAAAGAGAATAAATGAAAAATCTTACTTAAAGGCTGCATGACACGACCCTATTTTTTCAGCAAGCAAAAACCAACTAAGCCCAATCCAATTCAACAGCCTGGTATTTCACTATACACTTTTGTATGCAGTAAATTAAGATACTAAGAAATCACATGCGGTCAACCAAATCCTAACCCATGCTTCTGACTTCAATTTCACAACTCCATCAACACTTTTATCAATCCCTCTATATTGGGTGACCTCAACACCACACTTATTAAACTTTACTTCCTTCATTTCAAAAGAAATATCTTGTTTTCAACAAACACCGACAGTTTGTGGGATGGAGATACTTGAGAGAGTATAAGAAAACATCATGCTGATACCTACCTACATTGTAGGACATGTCCCAGCTGTCTCTGCATTTAAGTCTACCACAACATACAACAATATGCTCTTCACACATAAAAGAAAGCAAATGACAGTGGCATATTTTCTGTTGACACATTCTTTTTCCCATCTTGAAGGTTAATCTATACTTCAGTAAATCATTTATTACAATTTAATAGTGAGAAGAGGTTAAAAAACTCACATCATGCTCCAGTCACAGGAAGCGACACAGGCAAGTAACATCCCATCAGAAAATACACGGATAGTGAGCAAAATACCGTGTGAATTTAAATGAAACAATTGGAAAAACCATTAAAGCAATAAAATATAACAAAGCTTTCTATCCCACCCCTTTTAATTGGAAAAAAAAATGCACCATAACTAAATTAAAGCAACTTTTTCCATGTGTTCCCTTGTTCTGTCCCTCCAACCAACAAATACCAAGATAGCTACAAGAATTTGACACCAGGCCGAAAAGAAGAAGAAAGTTTCTTGGGTTTGAGAGAAACAGCCCAAAATTTTCTTGGGTTAGATTGAAGAAAATTTGATGAAGCTGAAAAGTCAACTCGCACTAATTTCAAAAAGCAACTTTAAGCACTTTGATTTCACCTTTTTTTTTTCTGTTCAAAAGAAAATCACAAGAATAAAGAGCCTAGTAGCAATTGACAACATCTCAATGATCAATACGCATTCTGGTCAGACCTTTCATTTCCATTAACCAGATAGATACTCAATTTTTACTCGGCAAACAAGTTTTAGGTGAGAAGAGAAACGCAGGCATACAAAAAGGACATAGCAATAACTACTCTGGCAACAAATGGTGAACAGCTGCTGCATCAAAAAAGGCTACTTGATAGGCATATTAATCAATCCAAAGCAGGAAACAAGACAGATTTTATGCATTTAGTAAATGAAGGTGCGTAATTAAATAACCATCAGTAACTAACTCAAAGAGAAACTTATTTAAATCCAACAGACCTCTGATAAACTGACCAGAATGTGAAATTTAAGTAACAAATAACCAGAAATTAAATGGACATAAACCACAAGAGAGGAAGTGGGAGAAACAGCGAGTAAGCAAGGAATCCTTTAAATACCTGCAACAGGAATATTAAGGACCAGTCACTCTGTTTAAGATGTGCATGCAAAATAACCACCATTTTGATAAGACAAATCCTCAGATAAAAGAATGCAAAAAGAAACAATATCAACATGAAGCATAAATGTATAATATAACCTCCAAAAGGCTTCCAAAGACTAAGACTCATTAAGTCAAAAGAACTATAGTTTTATGCACAGAACATAATCATATATAGTAAACCAAGCTCAATAAATTACTTTCTTAAAAAATCTTTTTCAATTGGTTATATTTAGAAGATCGATGTGCAAAATAAAAAGCACCTAGAAGTATCTTATTAAACTCACTCATTGATGGAGTTCTTTCATCTGCATGAACCTGTAACCAAATGAACTACGCAACAAAGAATTACAGGCAGAACTTAAAAGAATTAAAAGTTGACATCCTTATTCTTTTGCCATCAGCCACATTAGTATGTGGGAAGTTCAGAAATAAATGGAAAAAGTAACCAAATTCTTAAACCTGGCTTTCTTAAAAAATATCACTCAAACTCATTAGTTTTAGGAGTAGATGGAGCAAACATACTTATTAGCCTTTTTAAATGACTCAACAAAAACAACTAAGCCTTTCTCAAACTATCTTAGGTCCAACATATGAATCATATCTCCAATTTTGTTCAGTCAAAATATAAACTAAAATTTATCCAACTTGGAAGAAATGGTCTTTGTACTGAAGAAAACTAGAATTAAGAATTAATAGATAGATTCTTAAAGTTGCCAGAGAAAGAAAAATACTGCAAGCTAATTAGAAACCTAAAATTTTTTTAACCTACAAAAATCAAATAAATGTTGAAAGACTAGACTAACCTTACCTACAGAAGGTTCAACATATTTGAAGACAGACTGAGCAACTCAAAACTAACCCACTGATTTTTCAGGTGAGAAAATAATGTCAACCCACCATCAAGTGATAGATTGCACCAAGTTCAAAAAATTTCAATTTTCCACCCATTTCCCTGGAAGAAAATAAATAAGAAGTCCTACAATTCATCTCCTCTAACACTTTTAAAAAGTCATTTAAAAATATTGAGCAGAAATAGGTATAATTTGGGCCCTTTAAACAATTTGTAGGATCATTTGGGCCCATTTAGTGCCAATATTTGGGCCTTTACGCAAGCGCAAAAATGTTAGTTATTTGGGCCTTTACCCAACGGGAGAACAAACACAGATTGGAAATTATGTCCATGAACAGAACTTTTTGTAATAACTATGCATGGAGTAGACACAAGCTATAACTTTAAACAAAATCCAAACCATGGTATGAAATCATGGAGTTCAATGAATCATTCCCGCAATACAAACATAGAACTAGGAAATATGCCTATTGTTAAGAGTAGAATTCAAGGTTACCATCCAAGTAATCAATCACAAATTCACAATAACTCTGAAAACTTAAAATCCATATACTTTCAGAACAAGGCGCATCAACATTTTACTTGATTTCCTATTTTGATGACAGTGATAGATATAGTGTAATCAGCCAAGACAAGCAAAGCCTATCTTCTCAAGTCACGTGTAGAGCAAATCTAACTTAATCCACCACTAATGTTGTGTTAGTTAGTAACGAGAATTGAGATATCCAAAGCAGACAGACATTTGACGAAATCAATAGACTGTGTAATATCCCCAAAACCAGGTCGTACTACTTGAGCAGCAATATTACATTACCTTTCAAAATTTCAAAACAATATTACAAAACCTTCTCTAAATTACATTATACATTAGCTTTACTTAATTAATTTATCATGGAACGTTCTAGATTCTATTCAATCTTTACACGCTTATTTCTCCGGAACCGCCCCAAAGGAAGCTAAATTAACCCCTAGATAAACATGCATGTTTAGTCTAGATGACCATAATCTCAATTAAAATTAATAACCCTACTTAATACGAGAATGCTATAATAGAGATTAAGGGTTTACCACCAACTCGTCGGGAGAGAGCTAAAACCGGCAAGGAGAATATCCGGCCGACAACTGGAGTGAGGGATCGAGCGGCGGCGGTGCACGGCGGCGGTGATGGTTTTTCGGGGAGAACAAATCCACCGCCAAACCAGAGAACAAGAGATGGGTTATAGATCTTGGTTAGGGTAGTGCATGCGAGGTGGTTGCGGTCCCAGCGGAGGCCGGACAGCGGCGGTTCGCGGGGGCCAGTGGCAGCGGCGCTAGGGTGGGTTTTCATCAACCGTCCAATCGACAACCAAAATCAACAACCAATTGGGGGGTATTGTTCCTGATGGAAGGAGGAGTATATTAACGGTGAAAACATACCAAAAACACGCCCGGACGGAATTTGGCGGCCAAATGCGGCTGGTGACGGGTGGTCGGGGAGAGAGAAAATCGGGGAGGATAATGGATTTTAATGCATGGTTTTTGCTCTAGGGTAGGAGGAGAATGTTTTCCTGGGTTTGCATGGTTCAGAGGAGGCCGGAGAAGGGTTGGCGTCCGGTAGCTCGTGATTGGAGGCGGGGGAGACCGACGGGGAAGAAAGGAAGAAGAAGAGAGGAAAAGAAAAGGTAAAGGGTCGGCTGGGGGAAAAAGAATAAAAAGTAAAAGAGGGGTTAGGGTTTTAGTTTAGGTCAAATTTCGTTTAGGCCCTAGTCTTCTTAGGCTCCTTTAATTTAACCATGCAGTTCCAAATTCCTTCAAATTAATCATTTTCTTAACTTTTTGACCTATTTGATTTAATACTTAACTTAAATAAATTCCTCCAATTAAGTCCTTCTTAACCTTTTAACCTGTTTTTTAAGCAATCTTAACCTTTTAACCTAATTATTCTAATCCTTTAATTTAAATTAATCATAACAAAATATATGACAGATGTTTTATGCCCATATATTCTATTTTACTAATTGTCTAACTTATATTTATTTTTAAAATTTGGTAATATATAAGTATACTCTTACATTGTACATTATAATTTACTGCATTGACGGTTAATTCCCTATTGATTATGAGCTTGGCTACTACTCTAACATTTCGCAATATTATTTGTTTGATTGATTCATCAAAAATTTACAACTAAAACTCAAAATTTTTTCAGGAAAATCAAAATTAAATTTCTTCTAATCAAATTGAAATTTAACAACCTTGACAACATAACCATGAAACAAAAATCTCAAGTAAAGCACCATCAACAACCTGTAATGGAGTATGCCCTAGAAGTTTATTGAGCTTTATCCGAGTAATAGGATGACCTTGGAACAAGTTTTCAATAACCACATTCAACACCTTAATAGATATCAAAATCATCAATTTCATTATGAAAACAACAAGAAAACCTTAGTAATGATATTTGCAAAACCTTTTATTATGCCAAGATACTATTTTTCAATTCATAAGTGTATTGAGAGAGGAAACAAAACAATGTATTAATCGCAATCCATACACAATACTCATATAAGATATAGATGCAGTCAAACTAAATATGTCGAGCTTTTGTGGATTCACCAATGAATGATTTTACATTATCGGATTTACCAATGATTTTACATTCTCAAACTGCATAATAATTCAAAGTGAAACTACTCTGGTTATGAACTGCGACACAATATAAGAAAATTGTTTGCATTAAATTCCATATCACACTTGAAATTATCAAATATGAAATTGCGGCCTCTTTTCACCACCTGCGCGGTTAATTCACCTACTAAAATATCACCATTCTCTACCAAAGATCCTAACATCACAATTCTATTTTTGTCTAAATTGTGAAATAAATGAGCTCTAAATGAGGTATCTTGTTAGTGACCATTTCAGAACATTGATTTGTGACATGGGTCTAAATTTAATATTTTCGACGGAACATTAAGTTTCATGGTATACCTTTATCTCTTACTCAAACAAATCGTGGTAAAGAAATGTTCACTATTACTATATTTAATTTAATATAAATTAAATATAATAAAAAAGTGCTTCTAAATTGATATTTTTTTAAATTATAAAAATTTCATTTTTTTATTAATAATGCAATCCTTAAATATTAAATAAAACACTGTTTATAATATTTTTATACTAAACAAATACTTTATATAAGTTATATTTTTTAAAAAATAAAAATATTATTTAGACATATGATTATCATATGAGTGAGAATAATGAAATGTTACCCATTTTCTCCTAATACTTTTATGCCAGGTGAATGCAATGAAATTATCGAAATTTTATAATTCAATCATTCTTAAAGAAATTTAATCACTTTGACTTATTTAATAAATTAACAGGACATTTATTAAAGAATTTTTATCGTTCAAAGTTACAATCCAAATTATTTTGTATTTGGTGAGCTGCCTTTGCATTACAGTCAAACGCACCCTCAATGCTTTGGATTGGGTCTCATTAGTACAGTGTTCAAGCTTAGGCACTACCGTCACTGTAACTTCAAGGACCGGAGTCGGAACTGTAACTTCAAGGATCTAGTGTGCACGAGCCCTTTGGAACTTGGGAGGGTTCAAAGATGAAAGCCGACGGCGATGGGATCTTGGGAGGGGGGAAGAGATCAGAAACGAGCCTCAAAGTGAGGCACAAATGGCTGAAGAGGAAAGAAAAATGGTTGGTGTTTCTCGGGGTGGTCTTGCACGCTGTATACATGCTTAGCATATTTGACATTTATTTCAAGACCCCAATTGTTCACGGAATGGAACCCGTCATCCCCCGCTTCAAGGCTCCGGCGAGACGCCTTGTTCTTTTAGTAGGTAGTATTTGCATTAGCCTGCTTGATAATTTGCCCCAATGAGTTTAGCTGTCATTAATGTGCTTCTTTATATGCACCGGTTTTTTTCCCCTTAACTCTGAAGGTCTTGTTTGTTTTGGAATCTGAAATGTTTGATACGCATTGACATTGACGTTGGCGGGAATCGTTATTGCAGCTGATGGTTTAAGGGCTGACAAGTTTTTCGAGCCTGATTCACATGGAATCTACAGGGCGCCGTTCTTGAGAAGTGTCATTAAAGAACGAGGTCGATGGGGAGTATCACATGCTCGTCCTCCTACAGAATCTAGGCCCGGCCATGTGGCTTTAATTGCTGGCTTCTATGAGGATCCCAGTGCCGTGACAAAAGGTTGAGTTTCTGATATTTCCAGTTTGTTGCTGAGTTTTGAGCCAGCTTAGGTTACTGCACGAAATAGACTGAAATTATAAGACTTGAATCGCAGGATGGAAAGCAAATCCAGTTGAGTTTGATTCAGTGTTTAATCGCAGCAGACATACCATTTCTTATGGTAGCCCTGATATTGTTCCCATATTCTGTGGTGCTGTGCCTCACAGCACCTGGAACACTTACCCTCACGATTATGAAGATTTTGCCACTGGTTCGTTATATTATTGTCTCAACCCTTCATAATGTTTTGGTTTGCTGTTACGATTGTTTTGAGTTGCCAACGTTTACTTTTTGGGTCTCTACAGAAAAAGCTGCTGTGAGAGGACATTTGAACTTAGCCATGTTCTTCACTTCTTTCTAGTTTTAGTCTGCAAAGTATTTGTTCCTAAGACCAAGTGTGACGTTTGAACAGGATTACTTTGTTTCCCTCAAATTATATCGTCACTTCTGAATATCCTTTGGTTGGTTCTGTATAGGGTTAGTTCTTGCCTTTCTGTTTCTTCCATGGCAAACACTACCACATGCATTCTAACAATGAAAGATATTAACTGTTTATTCCTTTCAAGATTTATTTTGAAATTTGTTTATGGTTGATTCTGTCACGTCTTTTTCTGTCCATACCAAGTCTATGAAATGAAAGTCAGTTATTTACTCTGGCAGCAAAAAGTTTTTTAGTTTTAAAGATCATCATCCCTGAAGTTTCAATTTATTCTGTGCTTCATCAATTCATCAGTGTTCATGCAGATGCATCTTTTTTGGATGAATGGTCATTTGATCAATTCGAGAGCCTTTTGAATAGGTCAAACAAAGATCCCCAGCTGAAGCAGCTGCTTTTACAGGACAATCTTGTTATTTTTCTTCACCTACTTGGTTGTGATTCAAATGGTCATGCTCATCGGCCTTATTCATCCATTTACCTCAATAATGTCAAGGTTGTTGATAGTATTGCTGAAAGAGTTTACAATCTCATCCAGAGTTACTTCCAGGATGACTTTACTGCCTTCATTTTTACTGCTGATCATGGAATGAGTGATAAAGGTTAAAAATTTCTTCAACTCATGTGCTTTCTATTATTGCATTTGTAAATGCTATGTCTGCCACAAACATACGCTGTTCAGAAGTTTGTTACCATAAATACCATTACAGATATTTGAACAAATATTTAGAATGTAAGGAAAGAAGGGAAGTGTTTGAAATTGGAAAGTATATTAAAACTTGTTGGATTTTATCATACCTCTGTACATCTTGCTCCTTTGCTGAGTGATTTCATACTTCATCGTAGGAAGCCATGGCGATGGACATCCTTCAAACACAGATACTCCCCTTGTTGCTTGGGGAGCTGGTATCAGACATCCTACTTATAATATAAGTGGTGAACACTCCGATGATCATGTTCGTTTTGTTGATGAACATAAGCATGACATGCCAACACCTTCAGAGTGGGGGCTTGAAGGCATTGAGAGGCTGGATGTTAATCAAGCTGATATTGCACCACTGATGGTTGTGCATTTATTTATTCATTGTTGCAAATTTTTGATTTGGGACTACATAAATGTTGACTTCTGATATTCTCTTGATTACCTGCAGTCAACCCTTGTTGGTTTGCCCTGTCCTGTTAATTCAGTTGGGAACTTGCCTCTTGGATATGTTAATTTTGACGAGGTATATTCTGGTACGCAATTTTCCTGTAAAAGTTGTAACAGAGTATGGTGCCTTTTCTCTCTGTTGCTTTAAGTAGATTAGCTTTCCTTGTTTGAAACAAACTTTAATGGTATTCCATCATGTTTCCTGATTGATGAGAAGTTACTAAGGTATGTGAATCATGTGTTCAGGTGGACAAGGTGGAGGCTGTATTAGCTAACACAAAGCAGATTCTGAATCAGTTTCTTCGCAAATCGCGTATCCTTTTTAGAAAATAAATGCAAATTTTGTTGCGGTAGAATAGGAGGATAAAATGGCTCAGGTTGGATGGGTAAGTGGGATAAATAAGTTCCTGGAACATTGTTTACATTTTTTTCCATATTCCTTCCTTTCCATCTTTTCAAGTTTTCCCTTGACAGTTTAGTTAGAGCTAAAGCAGTCAAATTCTTTGCATTTTGAGCCTTTCAAACCTTTGACAAACTATTCCCTGGTGTTGGAGCAAATTGAGCATCTGATATCTATCAGGGAATATGAAGTTGCAAGAAAGCTATCAGAGCATTTAAGAAGCTTGGCATTGGAAGGACTCCATTATTTTCAGACTTATGATTGGTTAATGCTGATGACCGTTATTACTCTTGGCTACATTGGATGGATGACCTACATTCTGCTCCATATCTTGCAATCTTATTCGTCTTTGGCAGGAAAACTCGGAACATCGAGGCAAGTGGTCAATCAGGAAAAGGATACTGGAAAGGTGAATTAAACTATTACCCAGGTTATTTTGTCAAAGGTCATATTTATTAGAAAATTTGGTCAAAAAAACTTAAAAATTGGTTAAAAATAACTCTTCCCGATATTTCAGACAAAGTATCAAAATCTGCAACACATAGCCTGTGTGAAGGTAAAATTGGCTCACAAGAAAATGAATTATGCAGTTTTGCATCTTAAGCAGCGTGTTGAGCTTCTGAGCTTTCTTTCATGTTGTACTGAATGAAAATGAACATCAAATTGAAGCATAGAGATGTGGAATTGCAAATGGTGCTTCACTTTCTATTGCTTTTCCTTGTAGGAATTGAGTATTGCATCTTGCTCGTCTTTAAAATTTTTGGGGCTTTGTTTTTGTGTAACTAGAAGAAACGATCATTTGTCTCCAACTATTTCTAGTTAGAAATCCCTCAAGCTATCTTCATTGATGTGGCAGGTGTATTTGATTGGATGTCTGTCATTGTGCCTGGTGTGTTCTATATTGTTGCTCGAACATTCTCCACCTCTTTATCATGCGTATGCTGCAGTGACAATATTTCTCTGGACACAAATATTTAGTGAATATCAGTTCCTAAAAGTATTGTGGAGGGAAACTCAGAGAAAGGAATCTTATTACTTCATTAAACTTTTCGTGACCTGTATTATATCAGTATTCATCCTAGAGATTCTGGTATGACTCTTTCTTTGATGGTGCTTTACCTTTAATTTAGCCATGTAAATTTTTCCGCAGATGTCAAGTGTTCTAATTTTTCTTTTATGTAGGTAAAAAGTTTCACAGACAGGAAACTCTACACCTGGTGCTACTTGACAGTTGGGGTTGCTGCTCCAATGTATCTTATTCGTTCAGTTCCTTGGAGATCTGGAGTTCCAATTATGGTAGGGCTAGCGTGCTGGTTCTTGTCTGTTTTCACCTTGATGCCTGCTGAAATTCCTGAGAACACTTCTCTAGTGTAAGTCTTGGACTTCCTTTTCTGAAATGATGAACTTTTCTTGAAGCAGCAAGTAAATTTACTTTTGTTTTGACTTCAAAATCTGGCCAAGTAGGCGAGTTACAGTTTGATACTGTGCCATTTAGTTCAAGAAGTTAGTTCTAATAACAAGTTTTTAATTGCTGCCATTCTTCTTGTATTCAAGCCTCAGATAGGCATTACTTTTCTCCAGCTTTTCCTGGTATGATTTTCCGGCATGTGAACTCTTGTGGCTTTCCCGTTGGACTCAAGTAGTTGATGGTTAATGACAGGAAATAGTTAAAATCAAAACGATTTGGGCATTCGCAGTTATACAATATTGATTGCCCACCCCCTCAATTTTCTCTTAAAGCATTTAAAAATTTCATGGAGCCAACTAGTATATATATGTGAAATGAAATGTCATGTAAAATCTTTAGTGTTCCAATTTCATCTATGATAAGACCTTATAGAAAAGAAATGTTTTCAGATGCTTTATTGAGTAATAAAATTTGCATGCTCTCTGATGTTCAATATGAAAAAATTGTGTTGTAAAACTTAGCCAAATTAGTTGCAAATGAATTTTGTATAACACTCATTGCTTTTAATTGCTTTGCAGGATCACCAGTGGAATTGTTATCATGATCATAGGTGGAGTTGCTAGGTATTTGGATCTACGTCCTGGAGACAATAAGTATTGGCTTAGAAATCATACTGATGATGCAAAAAGACCTAGGCTACCACTGCTATTTCATTTACAGGTACGAATACTTCTTCTAAACTGCTGTTGAAGTGGTCTTTATTCTTATTGTACGTGGTAAGATGAAAGTTAACGCTTTTACTACATTGGGAATAGATTCTTTTGGTTGGTTTATCATCAGTAATGGTGCCATTATCAACATCTCACAGAACAGAAAAGCAGGAATTGCTTGTACTTCACCAGCTTATAAACTGGTCTATTGCTGGTGTGTATTCATTTCTTTCTGCTGATATTTTTCTATTTTTGAGTTACTTTTTCTTAACCACCTTATGTAATCACGCTATGTTTTCATCTGCAACTATGAATATCTTTGCTTGTGCTTTTCCTTTTGAAACCTCTATACTTGCATTGTTAAGATGCTTGTTTAGTTATATGAAATGGACTTTGTTATTTGTTCCAGCTCAATGCATTCTCCTCGTACTTTAATTCACGGATTCTGAACCTCGCATTTCTTGCAGCTTGTGCTTTTCCTTTTGAAACCTCTATACTTGCATTGTTAAGATGCTTGTTTTGTTATATGAAATGGACTTTGTTATTTGTTCCAGCTCAATGCATTCTCCTCGTACTTTAATTCACGGATTCTGAACCGCGCATTTCTTGCAGCTTGTTCAATGGTGCTTCCACTCTTTTCAGCAACTGGTCTTTTGTCACGGTTAACTTCAATATTCCTTGGTTTTGCTCCGGCATTTTTACTTCTTTCTATTGGGTATTTCTCTTAAAAAATTGTTTTAAGAAATTCTTTCACATTTGTCCGTTGGATAGAGATTTGTGCTTAATACAGTTTGTAACCTTCTCAGATATGAAGCTCTTTTCTATTGTGCTCTTGGACTGGCACTCATGGCATGGATTCTTTTTGAGAATGCATATGTCTTAAGCAAGGAAAATATGCTATCAGCCTCAATTAGAGTTATGGAGGATAGCATTCCAAAACAGGATCTCAGATGGCTACAGCTCTCGGACATGAGAATCGCACTGACATTTGTAAGTAGCCTACTGTGTTCTTGCATTTCAGCTATATCTCTCTCTCTCTAGCATCAGTAGTAGGAAGAAATATGTTGAAACTAATAAAGGAAACACTGCCTTTCTAACTTCATAGTTGCTTTTTCAGTTTTCAAAATAAGCTATTAATTTCTGGAATATATCATGCAATTAAGCTATTCTCGATAGTGGGAATATTCAGATATCACATTGGGATCCTTTTGACATGTCATTGGTTATGTGGATTTTTGGGTTGAAAAACTTGGCAATTGTGCAACTGCATGCAACCCCCCACACCCCTCCCTCTCTCTTCAACATTGTTATACAAATATTTCCAGCATATGCGGTGGTGAGGGGAAGATTAATTAGAGGTTACTTTTGGATTCTTAGCTTAAAGTCTAAAGTTCTACAGTTCCAATTTTTGTCTAGTGGAGCTGCATCTTATTCCTTCTTGAAGTCAAATTCAAGGTCCAGGCTTGTTTTACAACGTTTTTTTTTTCTCTTTCCAGATGGTTTTTTTCAATATTGCATTCTTTGGGACTGGCAACTTCGCAAGCATTGCAAGTTTTGAGATATCTTCAGTGTACCGGTTTATTACAATTTTTAGTGTAAGGGTCAAGAAGTCTCTTTATGCTTTATTATTATACTTTTTGAACTTTAAGAACTGGAGTTCTGATGCATTTGGTTTCATGTACAGCCATTTCTGATGGCGGCTCTTCTCATTTTCAAACTATTGATTCCGTTCATGCTTGTCATGTAAGTGCTTCTGTAAAAATTGTTTAATTGTGGCAGTTGAGATAATTTTTAATTTGATTTAATAGTTTCAGCGTCAAATTTATATGAACTTGAATTTCAGACAGCTGCTAATGACTTTCTCTGGGAAGTACAACCTCATCATACGTGTTACTGGTTCTTTATGCTAGACATAGTCTGCATTGACACTTTGTTTCTCCATTGGAATGCAGCTGCACATTTAGTGCATTGACCAAAGTAATTAGAGTTCAACTTCTGGGGTGCTATTTTCTGGTTATATTGTGTTCAGATGTGATGACGATCCATTTCTTTTTCCTGGTATGGACTCTGCACTCATTTACCCTCATTTACTCTTGAATCTTAAGAGGTCATTTTTGTGAGATTTTGGAAGCCATATTTTGATGATTTAGGTGGTGATGGTTGTTTGTGAAGTGTTGATATTTTATGAATTGGGTGAGCAGGTGAGGAATACAGGAAGCTGGATGGAAATAGGGAACAGCATTAGTCATTTTGGCATAATGAGTGCACAGGTTGTGTTTGTTCTAATGCTTTTAGCTCTCACAAATGTGTACACAAGAGATATCCAAGCTAGATCAGCCCTGCATTTATCTCGGAAAGCAGCGTGATATGCAAGCAAGCCACCGCCAGCGCCAGCTTCTTGTACATATATCCAACCATTTTGTAGCTTTAATTACACACTCATTTCTTGTTTGTTTATCTTTCATTGTACGAAGACCCTCACCTGATCCGACAGAATATTGTAATAAAAAATTAGACCCAGCAGCAAGGCAAATCCATGGTTTTGTTTATTGTTTGGAGCCGGCATTGGCATATTGGCTTCACGGCCCTCTCTCTCCAATCATAATATTAGAGATTTGACGTAATTATCTGAGAAGACTCTCTGAGGGCAGTAAAATCCAAGCCAGATGGAAAAAAACGACTACGGCCAAGAGGATGGGTGTAGATCTGGAAATTATATACCGTGCACCTACACGTCCTCAATTATTATTATTATTATGACTTCCTTTTCAACATGCCTACACGTCCTCCTATCCTAATCCCTATTATTATTAATACACAGACGATGGAAAACACCCGAATGCCAATCCGGATCCAGCACACATCCCCGTGATTGATGGTCACTCGGTCATTGGGTCATCCCCGTGATCCAGCACACATCCCCGCCCCACCCAACGAAACCCATTATACCGCACTTTCCCCTCCCAGCTCTCTCTAAATCTAGCTACCAACAATACTCTGATATTCATAGTGGCACCCACTGTTTGTATTTTCCCTCTCTAGAAACTATAATTTGAGGGAAAGGGGAAAGGTTGTTGCTCCTTCCTTGTTTCTCTGACCAAGAGTTTTCTGTAATGGATGCTAATGCTCTAGTTGCTTTTAACTTGCTTATTCTCCTCTTACTATTCTCCTCCGCTCCTTCTTTTTCCCAGAAGCCGTCTCCCCGGCGCCCGGCTTCCAAGCCCCAGCTCAGCTATGATTATTACAAGAATACATGTCCCAGATTCAATGAGATTATGCAGCACACCACCACTGACAAACAGATCAGCTCCCCCACCACTGCCGCCGGCACCCTTCGTCTCTTCTTCCACGACTGTATCCCTGCAGGCTGCGATGCCTCCGTCCTTATCTCCTCCACCCCTTTCAACAAGGCCGAACGCGACGCCGACATTAATCTCTCCCTTCCCGGAGATGGCTTCGATGTCGTTGTCCGTGCAAAGACGGCCCTCGAGCTAGCTTGCCCTGGGGTTGTTTCCTGCGCCGACATTTTAACCGTTGCCACCCGCAACCTCGTTGTCATGGCCGGAGGCCCTTATTATTCTGTGAGGCTCGGACGGAAAGATAGCTTAACCTCCAAAGCCTCCACCTTGCAAGGAAATCTTCCCCGGCCCTCGATGCCCATGTCCCAAATCCTCAGCATTTTTAACAAGAGGGGATTTACCGCCCAAGAAATGGTGGCATTAACCGGTGCCCACACCATAGGATTCTCCCATTGCAAAGAATTTAGCTCAAATATTTACAATTACAGCAAAGCTATGCAATCGGATCCTACATACAACCCCAGGTTCGCAACGGCCCTGAGAAATGCCTGCGGGGATTATCAGAAGAACCCCACATTGTCTGTGTTCAACGATATCATGACTCCAAACAAGTTCGACAATGTCTACTTCCAGAACTTGCCTAAGGGTTTAGGACTTTTATCGTCGGACAGAGCAATGCTTTCAGATCCGGCCACAGCGCCTTATGTGCAGCAGTATGCTACAGATCAGGACGCATTTTTTCGGGCATTTACAAACGCAATGATAAAGCTGAGCGAATATGGTGTCAAGACCGGACGGCAAGGTGAGGTTAGGCGCCGCTGCGATGCCTTCAATCACTGATGCCATTGTTTCAATTCTGACTTACTATATCTTTTTCTTTTTTCTTTTTTTTTTTTTTATATCGGGAGAGTTGGGGATTTATGTATACGGATTATTCTTAATTATTCCTGTGATTACGGTGATGTTACCTACTACTGATACAAATCAAGAAAATCAAAATGCATATGAGGAATGCTTTCAGAGCTAATCTGAATTACTTGTGTACTTAATTATTATGTTTTCGGATAGTTATACTCTGTTAGCATTTGAAGACCAAGTAGATTGAGTAAATTAATGGCCAGGAAGATCAATTTGAGCATTGGATTGCTACCAACTTACTGATAAAAATTCCTTCTTTTGGTGGTTCTAGGAGTGCTAATTTTTTCACTTCTTAATATTGGGTTGTCGGTGCCATTATGGTTTATGTATTAGTCTTTCGACCAGGAATGGAATTGGTTGGTTTGATTTTGAAAGCCCACTGGAAACTTATTAATGGTGGGACTTGAGGAGGGAAATTTATCCCTCAAAGGTCAATTGGATTGCTGCAATCTTCTGAGTGAAAATGGAAAAGGAATGAGCCATTGCTGTAGATTATCCGCGTCTGAATCTTTCAGAAAAATACAACTACCTGGTACGAAATTGCAACTGCCAACTGGGATTTAGAATTTTTTCTTTAACGAAGTACTGTAAGAGTGGCAAGCGTGATGGCTCTACTGTTTTTTTTTTTTTTTTTTTTTTTTTTTTTGGTTTTGGCATCCGCCATTTTTGGCTACTAGCAAGCAGGCTTCATCTGGACCCGGAGAGGGATTAGGAAGCTGAATGAGAAAATTCCATTTTGGATTATGGATTGAATTACAACAAATACTATTATTATTATGTCCTGCAGCAATGCTCCAAGCAACATTTTTAGCCCCATCTTTAATTCTGTGTTTTGGTTAACAATCTCCCTTGAATAAGGGTGCAAGACTGCAAGTAGATACTAGCTTGAAACAAGCCTAGAGACAAACAACATCTTTTTGGACATAGCGATGCTTTCCAAGACTGCCAAGCTGGAGGGTTTGATTCAGTACTTTCAAATGGCATTACACTGTGAATTTATGATCCATTACTATGAATGTCTCCTGGCTATCTAGTTATCTGGATCTGAATGTACAACAACTGACTTCATTCTTAACCTGGACGATGGTATTGATACAATAGTGGAGAAGACAAAAATGTAAGTACAATATGCATTCCTATGAGCCAGATATTGTGTACAAGGATCTGGGGAAGCCCTAATAATACTACTACAGTACTAATAGATGATGATTGAAAGCGAAAACACAAACACCAACAGCCGAGAATGCATCTTTGATTTGACAAAAACAGTAACACTCTTTCACCTGAACCTCATTGGATGGATGCACATGTAAAACCTTCCCATTCACAAAAGAAAAATAAACAATAAACACCAAATCTATTCACACAATTGCTAAACCTAAACACAAAACTCACAAGTTATTACAAGCAGCTCTCAACTATCATGGCAACACTGATTTCTTCTTCCTAGTATATTAAAAAACAAAATGTCGAAATCGTAGTAGTTGTATCATTGCACCGGCGGGACACATTGCCGACTTGATGCTTTACCTGAACTCATATCATCGTCGGAGTTCAGCAACTCTTCCCAGTCCACCGTCTCTTCTTCCTCGTCCTTTTCTTTCAGCACCTCCAAAATCCTTCTCGCCTTATCTCTACTTCTTTCCTTCAACGTTTCCTCAACTTTTGTCAGAACTTCCTCCGCGTTGGCATCATTCGCCAGTCCCTTGAACCTCAGCCCACCATGGCTCAGTCCGTACAGAGTCATCACGCAGCTCTCCCGGGTCGAATCCGAGTCGAATTCATCCCTACTCAGCATCTCTATCAAGCATTCCACCGCGCCACCGTCCAGCATTGCCACCCGCCCTTCGACGCTGGCGGCTAAGTTGCATAGTACCAACAGTACCCGACTCGTCATGTGACCCGACCTCGCCATTCCCAATAGGATGTGAACCGACCCAAGTTTCACCAGTTTTACCCGATTGCTCTGGACGGACGAGAGGTGATACAGAGCTAACGCGGCGTCATGTCGTGTCCTCTCGGAATCAGACCAGAGCGCGTTGAGAAGTGGGGCCAACGCGCCTAAAACTCCAATTGCAGTCTTGTTAAGCTCATCAAGAGCCAAGCTAAAAATCGCGCCGGCGGCATGGTCCTGCGACTCCGGGAACCCTGCTTTTAGAACGTCGATCAGAGGGGGAACAATACCTGCCCTTACTATCTTCACCTTGTTTCCGTTCTCTAGTGATAAATTCACCAATGCCGCAACAGAGTTCACCTGTATCGAAGCGTATCTCGAGGTGATCAACGACCGAAGGACCGATAGCATCCTAGGAGTGCAGAGATGGACCCGGGATTCCTCGCGGGTTCGCGTCGTTTTCCTTAGAGAAACCAGGGCCTCTTCTTGTTCGAAAATTTGAGAGCTCCTTAGTTTGGCAATAAACTCGTCTTCTTCTAGAGATTGAGGATTCAATGTCTCGATATCGGAGGACGATGAAGAAGAATAACAAGATGGCCGGGTGGTTAAAGGCAGAGGAGTGGTGGGCCGGGTGACAGCGGCAGCAGCAGCAGCGACGGATTCTTCAGAACTCGTAGACTCCCGACTCGTCGTCCTAGTCAAATCAGCCTCCTTTCCTACAACCACGACGGAGACCTGAACGGGTTTCTGGGGGAATTCAGTGGTGGGTTTAGATGAATGCAGCAACGTACGCACGAGTTTTTCAGCTGTGTAAAAATCGAGGGGTTTGGGAGGGCTAAAGAGTGTAGAGTGGCACCAATTAAGAATGGCAGCCTTGAGGGCGAGGTTGGGAATGAGAGTACCGAAATCGGGATTGGAACCGTCGGGCAAGGTGGGCTTAAATTCCAGGGACAAACAGGCGTTGATGCAGTTGCGCTCGAAGGTGTGGCCGGAGGAGACAATGACGGGGTCAACCATGAGGGTTCCGGAGATCGGACAGAGGAATTCTTTAGGCGGGTGATTCTGGTTCGAATGCTTCCGGAAATAGATTTTCCAACTCTGTTTCCCACTACCCATCTTCTTCCTCCACTTCCTTCCTTCCAGAAACAACTCTTCTAGAGTTGTGGAATCATATCGCATACATAGTTAAACTTCATTGAAAAGCTACCAAAACCCATGAAAGAACAGATGCCAGTCTGCATGAAAAGTTGCTGGGACAAGGTCTTTTCGATAGGATCAGCATTCAACAGCAGCCGCGAGCGATTTCCGGAAGGATCTTTCTTTTTGGTTGGGTGACTAGCGACTGGCTAGGTAGAATTTCGATCATAGATCTTAACTAGGGAGCGTAGCAGCAGCAGAATAGAGTAAAGGGATTTCAGTAATTGGTGCAGGAGAAGAAGAAAACAAGAAATGATTGATTGGGGGTTAAATTTTGCGTGACAAGGAAGGATCTTTGTTGCTGACTATCTTTGCTGTGTTGCTCTGTTTTGGTTCTAACTTTGTTGGCAGAGTAGATAGAGTAAGTGGTGGGTAAGGTTAATTATTGGTGGGAATTTGGGGCTAATTATTAATTACTATTTTATCAAATCAAAAAGAGAATTTGAATAAAGCCAAGGCAATGAGCATGAGAGGGCCAAATGCTGCTGGTGATAGCTGCCTTTTTCTTTCCTTTTCAGAGCGGAGCATTTCTGAGATTTTGGTTTTGTCCCTCTCCCTCCCCAAGCTAGACCTATTATTATTATTATTATTATTATTATTTTTTTATGTTTCCCAATTTTTGTTGTAATTTTTTCAAGTAATTAAAATATATTAATTATCTAGTCTTATTACCAATCTTTTCTTTGTTTCTTTTTCAAAAATTTAATTGTAATATCATATCAATTTAACCTTGTCAAATCATTTTGTATTTTAAAAAACATAATAAAACTAGTTGTCGCTCTCTGTTTTCGTTTTTCTATTTTAATTTCGTTATCCAGTAAAAGGGTTATCTCCAATCTTTATTTTTTTTATCCTTTAAGATATATAGAAGGTTAGAGTGTCTTTTTTCTTCAGTAGATTCAGATCTGGTAGTGTCTGGTCGCGGTTTCATTTATGGTGTTTGTTGTTATGATGACAGTTCATTGGATTAGTAGCAACGGCGTTAATAATGTTCCTCGATTTATAGTTTGGAATTTTCATCTGATAATTAGTGATGTATTCTTGTTTGGATTAAAATTTCGACAAGATGTATATTCACGCTTTATAGGGGTAGATCTATATAAATTTATTCATAATAAATACAATAATAGTTGTAGTTTGTGTTTTTGTTTGGCTATATCTTCCTATTTATCAATATTTTATTGTAAATTAATATATGTCTTTTATTATTATTTAAAAAAAAAAAAAAAAAAAAACAACGTTGTCATAGACATTCAGTTTGCATGCAGGGTCAAACTCACTGCTTAGGTAATTTAAGTCCCAAAAGTTAAAAACCACCATAAAGCTCTGCGATTTTCAATTCCAAAATTACCTTTCTACTCGTAATTAATTAGACTTACTCTAAACTGAATTAAAGTAATTAAGGAAGAAGACAGAGATTGGCGCATGTAAGAAATGAAATAATTAGTGGTGGTGTTAAGAACCTTACTACCTAAGACAAACACACACTTGTTCTTCTTCATCTTCTTCAAGGCTGGATGTCATCATCTTTTGTCAAAGCAAAATCCGCTTTTTCCACAATCACATTCTTCTGTCCAGTCGTCCACACTCCCAAAATCATTTTATCAAACCCATTGGCCCTTATAATTGTCGTCGTCGTCTTTCTGTTCACGCGGGGATACGGTTTTGATGGTGCTATTGGGGATATACAATAACATCTTTCTATTTAATTTATTATATTAAAATATAATCACTTTGACTATAACTCCTTAATTACTCATTATTTCTCTTTCATAATCAATCGCTTTCATTATTTTGGTGGATTGTAATTTGTAGCAGGAGTATAATACTGGCCAATATTTTTTTGGCTTATAAAAATGGGTATAGCTTTTTTTTTTTGAGGATACAGTGTGAATACGTATATAATGCTTTCTACTTTATAGAAAAGAGTATTCCTTCTTTACAAATTGCCACCCAACACCATCTTCACTTCCCCCCCACCACCTCTTTGTTTGCTGTAGCCATTTATGAATAATATATTAAAATGGCCATAGTAGTTTATGCATTTGCGTGCTTCCTATGGCTCCCATGGCTTATTGCAGGTCGGTGGCTCTATCGATTTACCCATTCCTGATTGTTTCCAAGTATTTATCGATTCTCTCAAAATTAAATATAATAAAATTATTAACATAAATATTTTTATTGAGTTAAAATATTATTAAAAAAAGATTCATATCCACCATTATCTAAATTTATTTCAATTGAAAATTATTAAATTCTTTTTTTTCTTTTTTTTAAAATATTTTTCAAATCCACAAAAGGTGAATGTAATTGGCTGTTTTTTTTTTTAAACATGTTTCCATCTTTATTCTCAATTGTATTTGTCATCCTTTTATGGTGAGACTCACAAGCGTGTGGATATCGCTATTGAATATGTATATGTGGGCAAAAAAGATAGGCTTTGAGCAGTTGGGCCTTGCATTCTATTGGGCTTATGGGTTATGAAGCAAGCAAGAAAAACACCGACCAATAATTGATGGCCCAAAATTACGATGAGAAACCACGGGTAGCTGGCTGGCTGATGACGATAGAGATTACGCTACGGTCCCCGCGGAGAACCGTCAATACCGTATCCTATAATTAATTAATCGGAATTGGATTGCCCTCCAAGCCACCTCAAAACCTCCTATATATAAAGTCTTTGACATCCCACGAACGAACAACATTAACATCCAACAAAATCAGCAAGATTCAGAGAAGAAGACTTATGGCAAGCGGAGGAACCGAAGCTTTTCCAGATTTAGGGAGGCACTGCCAACTCGAAGATTGCCACCAGCTGGATTTTCTCCCCTTCAAATGTGGAGGCTGCAACAAATTCTTTTGCCTGGACCACAGATCCCACAAATCCCACGATTGTCCCAAATCCGACCACAACGACCGCAAAGTTGTCGTCTGCGAGATTTGTTCTTCGTCCATCGAGATCACCGGAGCCGACGGCCTGAAAGATGAGAAATCCATATTGCAGAAACATTACAAGTCCGGAGGCTGCGACCCCAAGAAGAAGCAGAAGCCTAAATGCCCAGTTCCGCGGTGCAAGGAGATTTTGACTTTCTCCAACACGGCCTCCTGCCACCACTGTCACGTCAAGGTTTGCTTGAAACACAGATTCCCAGCTGACCATTCCTGCAAGAGACAGCAGAATTCGTCTTCGTTTCCTGCCTTGTCTGCGGCCAAGAATGGGAACAAGTTCTTGGAGGCTTTAGCTTCAAGAAACGCCAAGGATTGTGGCAATGTAAACAAGAGCTCCCCTGGTTCCAGCTCTCAACCACCGAGGCCTTCCATCAGGGCTCATTGATCAATTCAATAATTACTATGTCGTAATTTCATATTCAATTTTCATATACTCATGTATATCTCAAAAGCCAAATATGTATTCATTCAAATTCAATATCATTTAGAATACAACATCGCCTCCTATTAACATAACATCCACAAATCCGTTTCCTCGTATCAGATAGATAGTTTTGATTTCTCTTTCTCCCTAAGCTATCTATGATGCTGCATAAATGAAATATACAAACACTCAAACCTAAACTGCTAGAGCTTTTGACAGTTGCTTAGACCAAGGGAAGAACAGCACATTCATCCGCTCAAATTTTAACTTACCACATGCATGGCAGAACCATAAAATCCTGAATGTTACTATTGTGTTGTCGCCGGTCATTTAGATTGGGCCAATAAAGCCATGAGTATCTTTTTTCTTGGTCCCTGAAAGCAATTACACTTAATTTTTAATGTCTATTGGAGATGTCAATTAAACTAACAGGACAGGAAGGAAGAAAGGGAAACTAACAGAGAACCATACTATGGCGTAAAATATACTTTAATGAACCAAATACGCATATCTAATTATCTTTGTGCATCTAAAAGTCATGAAATTCTATTCAAGCAAGCCTTAAATGTCATGTGTGAAGTGTATTGCCCACAACTCAAATATAGCTCAAGGGTCCATCCCCAGTAGCTCTACAAAACTAACTGTTTGGTTCTGGAATGTGCCTAAGAGATCATTACCTTAGGAATAAGGACTCCACATAAAAACTTTCCTATATCCAGCTTTAAACAATATATCCCTTTCTGAGTTACTAAGAAAGTAGCATACAAGTTTCAAGAATATCATATAACCAGCATAAAAAAACAACTTACCATTGGTATACCTATCTCCTTTAGGTCCCGATCTCCCATTTGCTTCAATGCAGCCATATCCACCTACAATGGAAAAAATTGTACTAACACCACATCCTTATTTAGCCACTATTACAGAGTGAAGTAACCAAATTATTCCTTTGTCTAACAAGTGGAGAGACTTCAACCTATACCTTCCACTTACATCACAACCCCCCACCACACCAAATCCCCCTCCCTAGCCCCTTATTTCAATGATAATAACGATGGAGATGGTTTTGAATCAGGTAAAATATATGATGAGCTTAGCAGCCACAAAATTAGTATCAAAGGGGGGGTAAGGGACGACGTTTGATCTGGATCTCTAAAGTAATGCCCTCAATAGGGGCAGGGATGGTTCTCTTTCTGCATAAGCAACAAAGATCAATTTCAAGAGCTCAAAGGTGTTTTCGGTTTCTCATAAAAGGTGGAATTGCCACAGAATCTAATCGCTTAAAAAGTATTTGGTTTAAATCTCTGTAGAAATTAAGTCCACCTCCAATTTAACTATATTCTCATTAGACACCAAACACACTCTCAATCTCGCCATGGCGTGAAAGAATAATGAGAACAGCAGTCAAGATGCAACTTCCATACCTCTTCAGCTTGCAAAATGATAGCATACTTTCCCAAACCAAGAGCATTCAGCAAGCTACTCACAGTGGGGTGTTCGTCCTATACAGCACCAGTGTAAAATTTTTAGAAGGACTAACAAGCATTTAAGAGGATAATATGAGTAGCAGAGGGACAAACATAATAAAGAAGAAATTACGAAACCACTCAGCCACATCAGTACATCATGGAGAATGGAAATGCGTGACAATAAATCTGCTAGGAAGTAAGAAGAAAAAATTAACATCTACAAGGTAACTTAATGTATCATCCAAAAGGATGGGGCACCTGACTACAAATATTGTGCTAGCCTAAGACATAAAATGGAGCAGCATGTTAAAAAAAGAAAAAGAAAAAGGAGCAGCATGTTGGTTCATACCAGGTACATGGTTCTCGTAATACCACTACTTGCAGGTAGAGATTGCTTCAGTGTCTTGTAAGGATCCAGACCAGTCCTTGTGCTTGCTGTATTTACTGTCATAGATGCAGGGCATTTCAATTGAGGAGGCTGAAAAACGCCACTTCTTGAAGCCAAAGCTGGCATTGGTGGTAAAGGCCGCTGCACTTGAGCCATTGACCTTGAGGATGGCACAGCCCCAGAAAATTGGCGAACTCCAGTAGGGGATCTCAGTCTTAATCCCTCTATCGTAGAAGAGCTGTAAGAAGTTCGTATGGATTCCATCTGCGATGAATCGCCAGTTCTTCTAGCTAGTGAATCATTCATCAAACGAAATCTATCTGGCATTTCTGAAGACTGAATAGACCTTGAGATCTTCTCCGGCATTACTCTCTTCTTCCGATCCTCTATGGCTAACTCCCTTTGCTTAGACATTCTTTTGCGCAACAGTTTGAGACGGAGGTCATTTTCACCAACATTTAAAGCTTCACATAGTAGGTCAAGTTGAAGAAGAAGTTATTAATCTGTATAGACCAAACACATGCAAATAGCCATTAAGTTTTAAAAAAACCAGTTGCCAAAACTACCAGTGCCACTGTAACTAGAACTGCTTCCTACCACGCCCACCTGCAGTCTGAAAAGTTGGCATTCAACCCACCAGACAAACAAATCAGTTGCATAATCTTTAAAAACTGCCTGATTCACAGTTACCAGCAGGAAAAAAAATAAAATAATAAACACACTGATGCACAACCCCAAGACAGAGCATGAGATTTTTATCAATGCAAGGTCTAACCAATATCAGTATATCATGTCAACCAGTCTTTTAGCTTTCCTCATATGTTGTGCTGATAAATGAACAACGGGAGAAAGAGGGGGAAATAACGAACCGTTTTCTATTGTATGGATAGGAATCTTCAGCATCATTGTATACACCAGATCTTTTACTTCCTGATAACGTCGGAGCATCACCGCGAGAAACGTCGAAGCCGTCCGATGGCCTCCTTACAACCTTCTGCAAATCAACAAGCGGTAACTATCGGACAAAAGAGACATGAAACCTTCATCCGGTTTCCTATGAAAATTTTGATTCAACATGCGCTGAACTCTTGATCCAAATAATAATATGCAATGAGAAATTTATGGCGAATAAGGAAGGAAGTAATAGGGGAAGGCATACCTGACCAGAGCGTCCAAGGGTTATGGTAACCTGGGGTCTCGCCATAGCCGATCTCGGCTTCCCCTTCTTCAGCTTCAAAACCAAAGCTCAGATACCCTAAATTCCTCGATCGCTACTTTTAACTAAACACACACCAAACAAAACCCAAACAAGAACTGCGTCGAATTGAAGTCTAGGATGAATTCTCATGGCTTCTGTATGTCGCCCACGGAAAGCGAAAACACCAGATCATCGTTTTCAGTTTAACTTTTTTCCCTCGTCGAATTGCAGTATAAACTGTAAATTGGGGGAGGAAGGGTGGAATCGACGGAAGGCGTGAAGTCGTGAAGAGTTAAAAACTGAGTCAATCGGGCCCGTCGCATGGGCCTATTGAAACTAACCTTGTAAAATGAACTAGAATGTGGTCTGAATAACCTTAAAAAAAAAAATTCTTAATTGTCATTTTCCTGTCTGGTTCAGATTTGAGTGACGCAGTTGCAGATGGGAATAATAAGTAATAATATACAGTTCCCCAGCCAAGACAACAAAAGAGATGAAGAAGAATACAGGGAATAAAATTTGGGTATTCTCTGCCAGTCAAAACATTTTGTAGCCATGGTTGATGAAATTCACCTGGACTTCGTATACTAGGGAATACATACAGATAAAGAGATTAACTTGGCACAAGGAGGTTGACAATTTGGGTACAGCAGAGCCTTCAAATTACTATTGTTTCAACACATTTATACAGAGGAAACAGTGGGCTACACAGCTCTCTTTACAGCGAGTTAAAGCATCACATATTTGCTGTTGTTTCTTTAATCTCCTCCAAAGAAATGGTCTGCGTGCATGGCGGTAACAATGTATCAGGAATAAATAATCACTCAAAGCTACTACATGTAAATCCCAGTGCATAAAAAGATTCGGACTAACTAGTTAAGAATGAGGAAGTGATTATGATAGATATGTTACCTGGTCCTGCCCAGCAAAATCGTTGTCCGGCGTCAGAAAAAGCATGCAGTGGCACTCCTTCCTGTTCAAAAGGTCTTCCAATTGTTAGATATAGCATCAAAAGTCTGTCAAAATGAATCTAAAAATCACGACTTCAAAGAGCTTCACTTCAGTACATAATCGTTTAACAATCTTTTGAGACACTAAGTTCTATCATTTTCTTGTCCCTTTAACCCCCCAAATTTAGCACTAGGTTGCGAAGGAAACTTCATTAACATTCATAGAAGAAGTTAGCTCCTATACTCTGTCTCTTTTATAGTTACACTACAACTCTTATAGACCGCAATCAAGAATTGCATTCTTACTTATCTTCAATATCAATATTTGTCCAGAACAATATATATTGTACCTTTGGTGTCTTCACCACAGAAGGTCAATGTATACAATTAGAAGAAGAAAAATCTTCCATAACTCTCTGAGCAAAAGAGCACATAAACGATATGGTAGCTGAACGTTGGAATGCAACCTTCATATGATAATTTACCTCTCTCTCATGGGAACACAGGGGCAGTTCCAAAATCCCTGCTGCACTTCTGCAACTTTATCATCATAATGCCTGAAAATAGGGAAAGACCAGTTTCATGTTTCCAGTTATAAAAGGGGAAAACGAGAAGAAGAAGCCAAAGTGGGACTCATAAACAAATCTCTACATTGGTTACTAACCTACAGGGGCAGAGTGGTGCACCTATTGTATCCCTGTGCTCGGCCAATCCCTGAAAACATTCAAGAACTGTTTGGTTTCTGGCAAAAATTGCAGCTGATTAACTTCAAACTTCAGGAATTTTTCAATTGAGAACTGATTGTCGGAAGGGACAAGAATGGTAGTTTTTATTCGATTAAAGATCACAACAATCAAGAATACTACAACACCAATTAGAAGTGCAACTTATCCTAAGAACAAAAAGCTCAAATCTACAGACCTTGATTTGACGAACGTACGACAAGACAAAGCAACCCTTTTTATAGCTCACAATCTTTGTACTAAATTACAGCACTCCAGGGATTATGTTGCATGAAAGGTCAAGAGTTATCAGAAATATGAAAAAGTAAACTAGTAGATCAAAAGGAGGAGTAAGCCTCAACTCAGAAAAAGCAAAAGCCTAGAGAGGATATATTCACTACCTATAAGCATCCCTGGCAAGAACAGCTTCCAAGATCTAAACACAAGAGAAACAGAACTCCCACTACAGCAAGTGACAAAAATTTCTATATAACTATTGCATTTCAGATACGCATATGCTAAAAACTAAACAGAAAACAAAAAAAGGCATCCTTTACGCCAAAGCTAATCCATATTTTAATCTTTACATATCCCAAATTTTGGGCATATCAATGAGAATTTCATTAAATACCAGCTCTATTTGAAAATAGCAAATAGGAGCAGCTTAGATTGGGTCATTCCAACAAACAATAATCTTATGCAAATTTGCAAGGCTCTAAACTTCCCTGGGACACGAATATTATTACTGAGCCACTAATCACAAGATACCAATAACACATCAAATATATCTAACCTAAATTGCTCCAATCTGAATCTGAATTCCTATAACATATCAGCAAGAAGTACATATAAGATCAGTAGAACCCAGAAAGACAATACCGAGCAGAACCAACAAGAATAGTGGACAATGAAAACAAACAGTACCTTGATAACCACAGAAGTAACCCCTTTGTCCATACAAAAATACGTTCCAGACCTACGAGCATACTGTTCCGAAAACTTTCTCATTACTTCCACCGATTTATCAGATGGTTCCGCTACAAATTCATTTCCCAATTAACAAAATCAACAAATAGGTTCAATTCCAAGTTCCAGCGTTATGGCAGCGCAGAATATCAAAAGTGAACCAGTTGCCTCAGTAAAAGCTTAGATAGCTGCAATTGATCGAATGACCTACCTTTGGCCACAATAACGGCGCGGTGAGGAGAAGGTCTTGCCGGAGCTGGGAATGATGAAACGGCAAAGCCAACGCCGTAGGAAGTGGACACCTGGAGAGATGTCATGGCGGAAAACCAATATCGATTCTTGTTTTGACAATCGTACAGTTTAAGGATAACAAAATGCAAAAACTGAAGTCCGAGGAAGATGAGAGATATTTCTGTTCTGGGAAATTCACACTGAAATTTATCCGCTAAATTGTATCTCAATTGTGTGGTTTGCTGATAAATCAAGAAAGATGAAGATTTTTTTTTTTTTTTTCCAGTTTGACTTATATGAACGTGGAGATGAAGACCTTCATGGCTCGCGAGGGCCACTCGTTGCCAATATCGCGGCGTAAAGATACTGAGCCACGGCCCACCAGTCTTGCTCGAGTTTATCCAAACTATTATTGTGTTTTTTTGAAAAACCAGAAATTTTACTGCTTCCAGAAAGCGTAACGGGCTTCGAGCCCATTTTTTAATTTTATGGAGGGTAGTTTGTTCCCTCACACATTGCGCAGCCCAGAATTTCACAATGGGCTTGGCATTCAGTCAAATTATGGACGATTTGTTTGGATTGTTATTTTGTTGGAAAGTATCCCTAATTTCCCCTAAAGTTATTAATACACCTTTTATCTAAAGTGAGCTTTCTCGCAATATCAAATATATGCATGCATATGTTTAATGAGGAGGCGGACATAAATTTTAAATTTTTATAATTTTATCGTCAAAATTTTGATTTTAAATTTTGTTATCATTGGACAAATATTGATTAAAATTCAACCGGAATAATTATATTAAAAAAATTCGATAGTTTTAGAAAAAAATTTTGATAGTTTTGAAAAGCGGAGGCTCTCCCTTGTCATCGGCCGCCTGATTAGGAGTTAACGGCCAAGGGTAAACAAGCTTATTACCTTTGTTTTATCTTACGTTGTCAATACAATAACTATTTTTTTGACATATTATTTAAAAGTCAAGAGAAAATATAAATTAAAAAAATAAAATGAATCCCAAACTGAAAACCAAGCAAGGGGGGAATTAAACTCTGAATAAAGTTAATGGCAAGTGTCAGAAGTCATATGAGTATATACACATATTTCAAACCCAGTAGCATTCTCTATCTTCAAATCTGGAAACTGTACTAAACTAGAACGATCCATGCTGAAAATAGCTGAAAAGGGCACCACAACATATATTAAATACTGCAAATTTAACAAAACCCAGGTGTGGTCAAACTTACAACTGATGCAGATGCAGTCTCTCTCTCCATCTTATCTCTCAGCAGAAATGAATCATTACAAACCTAGACATCCGGGCTCTCACACATTTAACAAGAACCGTGTAGAATATTAGCTCTGCCTGCAATAATAATCCGCTTAATCTACCATTTCTTAAAACGAATATGTAACCAACACAGGGAATCAAAGTAAGTAATCTGAAGCAGTTAAAGTAAACTTGAGTTTATAATAGTTGATAGTGTTACAGCAGTGAAGAAATTGAAAGTTTCTGGTAAATCAACATCAACGTTTCCAAAGTAGAGCTTATATATGGTATGGAGGAAGGTGGTGGTTCTATATAAAAGAAAAAAAAAAAAGAAAAAAAGAGGGTTCCTAGGAAGAACACAGGAAATGATCATAACCGCATGCAGATTCACTAATTCAACTAATTAAACCCGCAGATTCAAAGGGTTAGATTGGAAAGCGTAAAGACAAGTTTGGAAAACCCTAAATACGGTGGCCGAAACTACGAACCAAGCTACAGCTACAAGTTTATTGTTATTACTATTACTGTTATTACCAAATCCGTGGCTGATGGATGCCAGGGAAGAAGATCTAGCTTGATGAACAGGATTCATGGTGATCTTAAATAATAATCCATCCATCCATGCGTCCCAGGATGAACAAGGCTGACCCCAGAAACCAGGGTTTGTTAAAACGATGAATTTTACTGATAATCATCTCTCAGATTCATTAATGAAAAACAAACCAGCAGCAAATAAAACAAAAGTACAACAGTCACCATATGTATCAGTATGACAGAAGCTGCTAAGGAAGTGCTAGTACAAAAGTAGAACAAAAAAACAATCGATCTTTGTCTTCATCGGAGTAATTAATGAAATGATCCAGACGCAGATCAAATATAACATACCCCTAAACTAATACTAGTACCTGGGCTCTACTTATACTACTAACAAGATCTATTAGTTGCCAAACCGCAAAAGCCAAACAAGAAGAAGAAAAGATGAGGAAGTGAATAAAATAACAATACGTATTATTATAAGCTTCATTTCGCAAACAGCAAACTAGTAATGATTACTTCGGACCATGATGCTTGATTCCCCCCAAAAAAAGCAGTGACTTGGAATGGATCAAAGTCGTCTTCATCGATCTATCATCGGAATTAGAGAAGGAAGAAAGGAGGAGGAGGAGGATGATGATGACGACCCTTTTCTGTTCCTCCAAAGTAGAAGAAGTTCAAACCAGGAGGAGGAAGAAGAGATGTAGTAGTAGTAGTTAGGTCATCATCAAGAACTAGTAGTACCACTCCATGGCTAGACAAAAACAGGGTGGGATGATGAAAATGATAATGATGAGGTCCACAAAATTGTATCTTTTTCATGATATTAATATTGTTGTTGGCAGCACAAGTATTTGTCTTGTTGTTCTTGATCTTGGAGGAGGAAGAGGGAATTAGTGAAGAGAATAATGATGATGAGGGTTGGGTTATTTGATGAGCGTGGTTGAGGGAACAATGATGATGGGAAGGGGGAAGGTGGGGTGGTGCTGAGACTGATGAGAGACGCAGCATGATGATGATTACTTTTGGTTGCTGGCGTTGAATTTTGGAGGTGGAGGAGGAGGAGGAGAAAGGGGAGACTACCTAATGCCTATATAGTAGTAAGTAGTACTCTTTGCGTCCCAAATTAATAGAAGGAGGGAGTATAATACTACTAAGAGTTATTCTTTTTATTTTAAAATATAAGTTATTTTTACTTATTAAAAAATTAATTAAAATATAAGTTATTTATTTACTTTTAAAAAATAATTTATTATTTTTATTATATTATTCTTATTTAATTTATAATTTTATTGAAACTTATTTTTATCATGACTATTTTAAGTTGTAACACTATTATCAAAAATACATTGAATAGGGGTATAACAGGTTTAATCATTAAAACTTATAAAAAATTTTAAAAATTAATTACAGTCTTAATATTTATTTTTTGGTCAAAATGACCTATATATTGAAATGGGGTAAATTATATGTTGTACCACTAGGTACATGTATCTTGTAATACACTATCACTCTCACTATAAGAGAGTGAGATAGACACTCTTCTCTTCTCTTCTTCTCAAAAAACCTAGTTCCTTCTTTTTTAAAAATCACTTCTTCTTCTTCAAAAATCAGTTATTCTTCTTCGTCGTACTCCATTCGAAACCGCATTTAATCAAATCTTTCATCCAAACACAGATTTAACGAAGATCGACGATTGTATTTTCTGACGAACAATACCAAATACAACGGAAAAATCACTTATTCATGTTCAAAAATCTTTTCTTCAAAAAAAAAAAAACTTATTATTCTTAAAAAATTATTACATCATGAAGTGTATTTGATGGATTAACGAAGCCTTATTTTCGCGATTTGATATTGGGTAATATATTAATGATGTTATATTCGTGTTTTCTTTTTCAAATAATGCTCTGTTACTTCGAAATATGATATATAAATATTTTCCGTGAGGTATTAAAACTTTCATGTGAAATGAGTTGCTTCTGATTCTTCCCCACTGCTAGACTTGGTAGAACGAGTTATAGGACGTAACGGGACGTTGAGGGACATTGCGAGAGATAACGGGATGTTGATGCTTTGTATTTTAGACGTAACAAGACGTAACAGGACGTTGTTGTTGTTTTGTATTTTGGACGTTGGTGGACTATGTTCGGCTAAAATTCACATGTTTGGATGTAGACGTGGTGTGATAGTTATTTTTGGACGTGGTGGTAGTAGTTATATTCCAATTAATTTAGTCCTACATGAAAAAAAAAAATGATAGACATTTTTTGACGTTGCGACAGTTATTTTTTGGACATTGCGGCAGTGTTGAGAGACAATGTGGAAGGTGTTATGTGAAAAATTCAGCTTAAATTCACATGCTTGGATGTAGACGTTGCGGCAGTTGTTTTTTGGACATGCGGGGACGTTACGACAGTATTATGAGACGTTGTAGAAGGTGTTATGTGAAAAATTCACCACATGACTGGATGTAGACGTTGCGAAGTTATTTTTTGGATGTGCGGGGACGTTGCGACAGTGTTAGGAGACGTTGTGGAATGTGTCATCTATAAAGTTGTATTGCACAGACGGTTCAGGAAGGCATAATTCGACACTCGATTGTCCGATTTGGATGCGTGAGTAGTCGATTTGATGGTTCTCAACGAGATTTACGCAATGGACATGGCAGACGGGCGTTTGGAGATTGGTCCAATATTAGAAAACGTGTGGTTTTGGACGAAAACTTTAAAGGGTCATAACTTTGCGCTCGGTGGTCCGTTTTAGACGAATTTTTTTTGATTTCATATAAATTTTTGAGATCTATCCAGTCGCAAACTGTCGGCTGCTCCAAACTCTAAAAAATGCCATATTTTAAAAGATACAAAAGATTTTTAATAATTTCAAGAGTTTTTCAAACTTTTGACGAAACATTTGACATGTATAAAAAATAGTTTTTTACGATTTGCCTACTTGAAAACCTTGTTCCTCCGGGGTTCTACTGACCTATGTATTTGGAGATGAGAAATTCAATATTGACAATAGTAATATTTTAAATGACATGTACAAAAAAGTGTAATTAAATGTCAACTAACTTTAAGTGGATTAATAGCAATTGAACTTTTGGATAGTCACAAGACTAAAATAACCACGGTTCGAGTCTCGTCCCTAGACTTTTTTTTTTTGTTTTTTCCTATTAATAGCTACTTAAATGGTATCCGTTTTTTACATTATTAAAATCAGTTTAGAAGTTTTTTGATGTATGGGGATGTTGCGGCAGTGTTAGGAGACGTTGTGGAAGGTGTTATGTGAAAAATTCAGCTTAAATTTATATGCCTGGATGTAGATATTTTTTGACGTTGCGGTAGTTATTTTTTGGACGTACGGGGACGTTGCGACAGTGTTAGGAGATATTGTGGAGGTGTTATGTGAAAAATTCAGCTTAAATTCACATGTTTGGATGTATATATTTTGGACGTTGCGGCAGTGTTAGGAGACGTTGTGGAAGGTGTTATGTAAAAAATTCAGCTTAAATTCACATGCCTGGATGTATATGTTTTTGGACGTTGCGACAGTTATTTTTTGGGCGTACGGGGATGTTACGGAAGTGTTAGGAGACGTTGTGGACATGTCTGGATATAGACGTTTGCGTCAGTTATTCTGTGACGTTGTGGACTCAGTGAAAACGTTGTGAACTTAACGAGGAAAAAAATGCACGCTCGTCGACAAAATTTACTATATTTAATAAATATACAACTGTTATGTAAAAAATTACTATATAAAAAAAAAATTATATATACCACTAATACAGATATTCCTTATGTTGAAATGGAGGGAGTACTACTTACTCTCCAATGTTTTTTGTGCTAGTCTTTTTCTTTGCCCTAAGGCTCCCTTCCCTACACACATTCACACGCTCGCCTCTTACACTCTTTACTTACTGCTTCTTTTCCTGTGTCTTTCTCTTTCTTACGTTTCTCAAAGGTAAATTATTAATATTCTAATAATAATAATTAGTTGTAGTTGTAGAACTACATTATTAAAGTAACTCTAAATTGACTTAGATAAGCGTTGCTCACGTAATTTTTATTAATGTCCTGAATCACTAGGGATTACTATCTTAATGCATACTCCGGTCCCAAATTAATAAACATTATAAGAGTTAAAAATTATCTCTAATTAATTTACATTTTACTATTATTAAGATAATTTTTTTTAATTTTTTTTTTGTTTTACCCATTCTTAAAATTTGTGAGTGCATTGGAATTATTTTATTCTTTCTAATAATATCTACCCTTTTAAACATCACTACTCACTTTTTTTTCTCCTTTCATTAAAAATATAAAAATTTAATTATTACAAAGTTGAAATGAACTAATATTTGTATAAGAAATACTACTCAAAAAAAAGAAAAGAAAAGAATTTTACGCCCTAATCTTGGAAATAAAACACATAGGGATGAATGAGAAGCAGAGCAGCAACAAAAGTAAGCCTTTAATGGAGTTCCAACTTCCAATGTAGTAGTAGTAGTAGTTGGAGAATAAAACATGAAGCACCATTTTTTCTAAACCCTTCATCAGTTCCCAAAGTGTTACGATGATTACGACCAACATCCTCTTCTCTGTGTTGACCCACTGCACAAAACAAAGCCCCCATTATTTTCTGTGCCAAACTTCAAATCTTAGTATCCCCCGAATATCACCACTTGGATATTCATAAAAAACAAGGGCTTTTTCTTTTCTCAGTTTTCATTTCATTCCACAGCATGGGTGGATGTCAGTGGCACATGAAGACATGATGGAGTAAAATCTTGAATCAAAGGCCGGAAAGTAAGGGGTCGATAAAAAAGGACTTACTTGTACTAATTAGGAACGCATGTGCGGCTATATCACTGAGTTATTCCGCCGAATCTTCCCTCCTTGCCACCCCAAACATGGCAAATTCCGATTGTCCTCATTGTATTTTCTTACCGTCTAAGGCGGCTCCATCTTTGCATTTTCCCTCCAACCATTTTAGTGTTACAATCACATTCAAAGTGGCATTCACAGTCCATCAGTTTGTAGCTGCTTCATGGCTTCCACTTTTAGCTACCTCTGTTCTATTGCTCAAGAGACTGCAGGGCTTTGCCATCAGGTACAAAGAGTCCCTTGGAAGCTCCATTGGCAGTGCCATTAATTTAACTATGCACTATTTGATTTTATACACAATTTATAATTCAAATGTATTAGTAATAAATAAATAAATATAATCATAAATACACCGTGAAAATTATTTTATTCTTATAAATCAATCATTTATCGAAACTAAGAAATGCGTGCCAAGTTTCTTCCAGAAAATGGTGACAAATAGTAACAGATTTACATAGAGTACATAGGATCAGGGCCGCAAATCAACATTCAACAAATCATTTTAACACCATAATTGGATCAAACACTGTAAGCGACTTCATTCCTGCCAAAAAAGAAATCCATGGTGAAGATTTATTACTCTTACAATGTGAATAGGGAATCAAAAAGCTATGTGATACCATCAAGAGGAATTGGTAATGGAGATCCAATATCTCCTTACCTCTTCCTAGTCATCACGGAGGCATTCTCAAATCTGATTTTCAAGCTAGTGCTGCATGACTATTTAAAGGTATGAAGATTTGTTAAAAATGCAGCAGTCATTACCCATCTGTTTTTTGTTAAAGCTAGTGATGATGACTCACTCCTATTTTGTGAAGCAAATGCTTCTCAAGCTAGAGAAATTATGTCACTTCTAAAAAAATACTCTCAAGTCTCAGGTCAACTGGTTAATCTAGAGAAATCATCAGTGTTTTTCAGTAAAAATACTGCTAAGGACAAAAATGGAGACCTATCAAAAGTTGGAAGGAATCAAAGCGGAAAAGAATGCACGATACTTGGGGCTGTCCCTGGTTATTGGGAAATCAAATAAAGAAGTTTTCAAGTATGTGTTGGATGGGAAACTGGAAAACAAAGTTCCTGAGTTCTGTCTTGTTTCAAACTCCCAGTGAATATTTGCAAGGAGATCAGCAGATTAACTGCAAATTTCTGGTGGGGAACTAATGGTGAGGGTGGTCAGAAGATACATTGCAAACCTTGGAACAAAATGACAACTGAAAAGGAAAGAAGTATGACTCTACTAGAGCACTAAATTCTCTCATTTCTGTTACTATATAGTTCCAATTAAAAAAAGGTTTAACAGGATTCCGTTTTTTGAAACAGACATCGAACATGACTTTTGTTTTTTTGAGGCGGAAGTAGTATTCTGTGGCATTCTAATGCAATATACTTACATTTTAACCTGCAGGTACTGTTCCACGGTGAGAGGTTTAGGACCACCGAACCAATTGATCAGAAAAATATCATCGATTTCTAAACTGAAGAACTGGAAGTGATGACTCTTAGGCCAGCCTGCAAAGCCATTCAATTGAAACATAAGGGTTTTGGGTGGTTTCTAAAAAGAAAAGCACCTTTGGAAGCAGAACAAAGATAGTAAAAGAGAAATAACAAAAACATGGCTAAACTTAAAGGGCGGCTTCAGGCTTATGATGAGGAGAAAGATGAGTTCACCTTTCATCTCGGGATGCTTTGTGAATAAAGCATTTCCAGCAAACTTAGCTTCATTGGAATTTTGATCTAATAATTTCAACTACAAAAGAACAGAAGAACATCAACAAGTTATCCCAGGAAAATAGTTTGATCTACCCAATCAGACCTCGTGGTCATGGCACTTGACCAGCACAAAAAAAATAAAAAATAAAAAAAATAAAAGCAAACAGGATTCAAATTCAAATTCAAAGGTGAGAAGATGATCATGTTCTGAAACTTAATACAAAGTAGGTGCATCCCATAATAGGTTCACTGGCAGCATTCCAATCTTCGAAGAATATAGTACATTCAATATCGTAAAGTTTTTAAAAATAAGAACATCAAAGAACGGGAGCATATCAGGCGTCCAAACATCACCAATCAAAACCCAAATGCATCATGATGCCCTTAGAGATAAATATAGCACAAAGACCAGATTCTATGCAGAACATATTTCACCCCTTAAGTAAACATTAGAATACTTCAAAACTTCCGCCATATTCTATGGACACAAAGACTATATGAATTATATTGCTACAATTTTAACTCATCACATCTATTTGGTTCAAAGATCAATAGCTGACAATGAAATTACCTTCCCTATAAGTGTAATCTTTGCACAAGAGGGATTCTCAGGGTCCTTGCTGCCACATGTCCCAATGGTATATTCACTGATTGTGAAGGAAGACCGTTGGTCTTTCAATGCATAACTAGCAGTTGGATCAAGTGTTGTCAAATAGAAGTATGGAATGCCTCTACCTTTATGTGGATAACCATCACTGAATGAGACCACATTCCTGCATAAAGTTTCAGACAGTTGAAGAGCAGAAACCACAGCAAAACCTTGGATTGAATAAAACAAATAAGCAAATTCACAGACTACATATCATGTACCAATGCACCAATGATGCAATTAGCAGTACAAATGACCGAACTCTTACATTGTGCAAAAGTGAAGTTAGAAGATGTAAAACGTCTAACTCGGTCAAGACACGGACACTATAGGTTCCTTCGTACTTCATAGGCCAAGCAGCAAAAAGGGTCGATCTTCATCTTCAGATTTATATGTCACGAGTACAAGAAACAAGTGGCTGAGTATACATCACAATAGTGCTGTCCATTCATAACAATTGCAGATAATAACATATGATGCAGACACTGTTGTAAAAAAGCCACAACCATTGGTTTCTAAGATCTAAGACATCATTCTGCATCAATTTCATTTCCCTCTTAACGATGCAAGCATCCGCAAATCAGAATGAGTAAGACTTACTATGACACAGAAAATTCTTTAATTTCTTTCCAGAAAAACAAATACTTGCAGAAAGTTCTGGCATTGTACATATTCACTTTAGTACTCGTATTATATCAAGAAGACGCATTTATTGGGATAGGGCATGACATACCCGAAAGGAGCTCCCCCCAAATCACTGGCTATGGTACTGCAACAAAGAAGGAGAATGATCTTTCAGATGTAACAATCTCAAACACAAAAACCCAACAAGCTGAACCAAAACATTCAAGTTCAATAACAAAATACTAAACATCTTTACAAATTGATCTCATGCATAATTGGTTTTCTTTTGGTTCTATTTTTTTTCCGTTGGATCATAAAAACAGAACCTGTCATATGTCGCTATAAAATCGACATTGGAATATCAGTAAAAAAGATAAACGATAGGAACACCTTACAAGTATACAAAAGCTATAAGTCCAAACCCATACTGCAAGCCAAATTTCACTTGAATCAGATGATCAGTAGAAGAAATAAAAAGTTCCAAACGAAACACGCCAATAAAAATCACTAAAAAAATCCGTCAAGAGTTTACTATGATCAAAAAATTTGAAAAGGAGTTGGGGAAGGGATACATACTTGAGAACGCCCCAGGAGCCCTGGGAGACCAACCAACGAGCAAAAGCAGCAGCCTCATCGGGGCGGGGCCTGTGTAGACCCGAGGGCAGGTTTAGGGCAATAGGACGTCCCTGTACTGGCTCTTCAAAGGCCGCCGAAGTGAGTAGGAACACCCACCAACAGCGTAGCAGCAGCGCTCGGAGGAGGTTGACTCCTTTTACTGTCATTCTGCGTTTCGCCGGAAAATAAAAAACCGGTGAAAATTGTGGGAGAATAGAAAGAAATGAAGTCGGAATTTCCCGGCCACTTGCATTTATTTACAACTAACTACCAATCATTAATAATATAGCCAACCCAGTCAGCAGATATGCCAATGGGCAATCCAATTTGATCCCAGTGTAGATATCACCGGATGCCGGATAATAAAAATTAAATTTGGATTAAGGCGTAATGAATTATTTTATTTAAAATATAAAATTAGAATATTAATATTATGACGTAAAATTGTCCTATAAATTTGTACAATTTAAAATTTGTATGGAAGGATAAGGAAGATAAGTAGATGATGATTGAAACTATTTAGAATTCTTCATGGAAGAATAAAGTAAGATAAGGCAATCATGATTGAAATCCTTCATGTATTATTTGATAAGAAAACTACTTCACATATATAGTCATAGTCTCAACGTGGTATGTTCTTCTTGCACTTATCTTCCTTATGTTCACCGGAGAGACCTAAAACCTTTTAAATAGGTTATTTAAGTCATAATAAAGTAATTTATTGTCTTTAATCCAACAAATATAAAAATTGTATTTATTTTATTAATTTGAACTCTTCAACTGCTTTAATCCAAATTTTCTCTTATTATTATTATTATTATTATTATTGACCATTAACAATTTTTATATTAGAGTATGTGCACCCCAATTTGTTTGTAATTATCAATTATTACTATTAATTTATTATTAAGTAATATCATATAAAATTATATTCCCTTCTCCCTTTCTTTGTTTGTTCCCATGGCTTCTTTCCAAAGGCTAGCAAAGTACAGTCAATTCAGACAAATGAGCCAATGATGGCCAATATCAATGGTTCAGCCTTCAGATTTGGAGCATGGACCAACCCACTAAATTATGACTCCAAGTGTTTTTCAAACCCAATTCATAGTATGAGATCTATAATTAAACGGACTAAACAGGTGCTTCGGGGTCGTGGGCTGGTCAACACAGGCCCAATTGAATCCTGCAATCCGTTTGGTCTGTTCGGACGGCCCCAAGACAATTCAAAGCCGATGCTCTAGCCATGAAAATTCCAAACAGCCGCCGTCCAAAACTCTCCACTTGACCGTCCTGTTGAGCGGCGCTGAACAGCCTTTGACCTTGACATTAGCCGGATAACTCTCAAGTCTGATCCATCCTTCCTTCGCCATTTTCAATTTTCCTCCCATTTTGTTCAAGAAATAAGGAATTTATCCAGCAAACGAATCGAGAATATTCCGGCAAAAATGGGACTTTTCACTTACAGCATAGCCGGTGGGGGATTCATTTTGATCGGCTCTTGGGAATCCCTCATCTCCTCCTCCGAATCTCTCAAACTCGACCCGCCATCTCCTCCGCTTTCCAGCTCCCTCGCCGTCCCACCCTTCAATGAAACTGAAACCAAAAGGGGACAACTTTCGTCTTCCTCCGTAACCTTCGCGTCAATCTCCGCCTTGTCAATTCTATTCGTACTTAACTCACTTGTCTCCCTATCCGACGCTCTCAACTCCAAAGATCACATCGGTTCCGCCTTCCAGTTGGAGGTAATCGCGATCGCCCTTTTATTTTCAGTTTACTCAGTCCTGGGTCTTTTGACCCATGTAAAGGATTCCTTTCAGCTGCCTTCGGCATTACTTAACGTACTATGTCTTTTCGCTTTCGGTGAAGAATTTATCTTCTTTTATGTCCGAATAAAAGACCCAGATGGGGTCGAGAACCGCTACTTCGATCTCTTCCTCGTGCCAATTGGGATTTGCTTAGTTTGTACAATTCTTGAATTAAAAGATCCCAGATCGAGTTATGCCAGATTGGGGCGTGGGGTTGGATTGATTTCACAGGGCATGTGGATTGTTCAAATGGGGTTTTCCTTCTTCTCCGATATGATGGTGCAAGGATGCTCTTTGCAAGGGAAGAGTAGAGGAAACTACACGATCAAATGTAAAGGTCACCCTGAGTATCATCGAGGTCGAGCCATTGCAACCCTTCAATTTAATTGCCATCTTGCGTTTATGGCGACTTTACTTGTGGTGGTGTACGGAATTATCTGCAAAAAGCGTGGAATCAGACGTGATCTGTTGCGGTATAGGCCTCTGGGGTCTGAGGCGCAGCATTTTGATGGTCGTCATACTCAGTTCACTTTGGATTCTGACGATGATGAGAACGGGATTGAAGAAGTGAGGTCTGTGGAAATGCAAAAGGCGGCTGTAGTTGCAATGCCTGCTGCTTCAGAGGTCAATGGTTATGGTTCTCATTGACAAGGTAACCATGTGATGATGTCCTCCATTGTTGTTTAGGAGATGAAGCATTTGGATCAACATTTCTGTGAAATTCTTTGTGACATAAAGCATTTTTTCTGCTTTAAATTAAGTAAATTTCTAGTTGCTGTTTAGTTAGTTTGTGCGGCATTGTACTTATGAGATATTGCACTGTGATCATGATCATATTGTTCATATCAGTGTTAATGCTAACTATTTATGAAGGAAGTTTTTATGCTTCATTTGTGTGTGCCAAGTTGATCTTTTGAGAGATTTGGCATTTTTTAACTTCCTGATTATGGCAATCTCAGCTATTCAGCACTAAATCACTAGTAAAAACTGTAATGCTCGAAGAGAATGGCTTGTTTTGGGGCATAAACTACGATTTCTAACAGCTGTGTGATGCCACAACTAATTTCAATTTCTGCTTGTATAGTGCCTGCTGAATATTACAAATGCTATGAAACTTATAGAACTAAGCAGAGCCAGCAGCCAGTAGTAGTTGTCTAGACGAGAATTTCTCATGTCATTACTGAACCAACCTTGTTCATCACTTCCACTTGAACTTGTGAAATACTCCACCAGAGAAATCATCAGGGCACTCAAGAAGCTTCCGACCCCAAAGACACTGGTGTAAAGAGCTATCCCCATTGTTCTCATTCTTAGAGGAACTTCAGAGTAGAAGAACTCCTGCATTCCAACAACCGTGAATATATCTGAGATCCCCAGCAGAATGTACTGCGGAAGCAGCCAAAAGATGCTGAAAGGTACGACTTCTGACTGCTGTGGATCGGTTGCTTTCGTGTTTCTGCAGAGCTCGAGCCTCTTTCCTTCAGTTAAAGCGGCTATCACCATGGCTACAATGGATAGGAACATCCCGAATCCCATCCTCTGCATCACGCTGATACCTTTCTGGTTTCCGGTGACAATTCGGATCAACGGGATGAATAAGATGTCATACAGCGGCATCAGGAGGATTATGGAGATTGTTATTGCACTTTGGAGTGCTGCTGGTGGGATCTTGAATGTGCTTCCAATGTTCCTCTTCATCGTCATCCCCTGTTTGGTGAAGAATGTTGCAGGCTGTTGAAAGATCACAGCAAACATCAGAAGCATGGTCCAAACTGGCAACAATGGCAGCACTACTTTCGCAATTTGAAGGACATGATTCCCATCCTCATCAGAGTTCTCATACAAGCCTTCCCTTCTGGCGAGATTTTCGTCATGAAGCGGCTGTTGTTCCTCAAGCCTAAAGGAAGAACAAAACCCAAATCAGTACTATAATCACTACGATGATGATTAGACGATGGAATAGAGAGAGAGCACTTACTCTAGCTCAGCCACCTTAGAACTGCTATCCAAACTGTTATTGCCTTTGATAATCCTAGGCAGAATGCCTTTCACAGTTTGAACAAGGCTTTCCAGGAACTTCTTATCAACATTCTTCGCCTTCTTCTTATCCTCATAAAACCGATTCCCGTACGAAAAGATTGCGATGGATGCTAAGAATGAAACTGCAGGAATGGCAAATCCCAGTCCCCATCCCAGGTTATCTTGAATGTATGACATGAGGGAGACTCCAAGAAGGCTGCCACAACAAATGCCATAGTACCACCATTGGAAGAATGTCCTCTTTCTATCAGAGCCGCCCTGATCAGCTTTGTTGCCGCCAGGCAACTGCCCCTGATTTTCGAATTGATCTGCTGCGAAGGCTTGTAAGGACGGATTATATCCACCTTGGCCTAATGATATCAGATACAGCGACAATTGCAGGAATGAAGAGGGGCTTAGTTTGCTCGTTGGAGCCGAAGGCCATCCCAATGCCGTAGACATCAAAACCATAAGTCCCTGTCAACGTATTAGACCATTTTTATCCTCATTTGATTCCGCTAAAACAGAACAAAATCGTCAACTTACTGATGCTAATTGGTAACAATCAGAATTGAGTAATGAAAATCAAAACTAAAGGAACTTTTCACTTGGGGAAAACAAGTGGAGACTGACTCGGGTTCCATCATCCTTTTCTTTTGTAAAGAAGCCACCGTTTTCCCACGTCAAATGCCCAATAAGATATGGACAAAAATTTTTAAGGCAAGCACCACAAGAAGTGTACCATTAAGCAAGCAACATGTATCTAGAGTCTTTAACGCACTAGATTATTTCAATTCACCAAGAATCCAGATGAAGATATGGAGCAAGAAATTGAAGGGAAGAGATGATCAGGTACCATGGCATAGATCAATGAAGCAGTTTGTACGGTGGCGTATCGGTCCCAGTAGGAGTCAGCAAGGGGAGCTACCAAGAGGGGCACCATAGAAGTGAAGCCGCACCATCTGTTCACCATCTTGGCTGCTGATGAGTTGCTCATTTTAGCAACATCGGTCAGGTAAGTCACCAGATTGGACGCCACCCCTTTGAATGCAAACCGCTCCAGCCCAGCTAACACTGGTATGGTTTTGGAGTGAATTTCAAGAATCACTTACGTTATGTTAAAGAACCCACAGATTCTGTAAACTTTACTGCTAACAGAAACAAAGTAAAGAAAAGTAATACATACCAATGAGAAGTACACATGATTTGTTGAGCCCTTCAGTTACTCTCTGAACAAAGGCCATGAATACTGGCGGATGTTTTTGATGATTCTGAAATGTTGACAGAGAGAAGACAAACAACAGAGACAACAAATGATCAAGTGAAAAGAAATTCAGTCAGATAACAACAGCAACACTATTCTGTAATGAATATCGCTTGTCAAAATCTCAGCTTTTATTCCTTTCGAGGAATCACATCAAGAACAGACATTGGAAATGCAGAATCATTTCAAATTTCCCATATCCCATGTTGGAAACTGACACACAACTTTGACGCAATATAGGGGCCGGGGTGGGATTAATTAGTGGAAATGAAACACTGGAATGATCAGTTATAAATACCCTCTTTAGGCTTTAGTTAATCCAGGTAAATACGTTATTTGCACATTTAAAGTACAAGTTGGGAATTTTAGGAAAAAGCCATAGTAAAACCTTCCATTTTGAGCTATACCAGATAGTTGGCTGCTTCGTCGCGGCTTGGGTAACTAAGATGACACAGTCAACATGTCCTCATGCAATTACAACAGCGATTATTAACCGCACTCTCCTCTCTCAGCCTCTCGTTATATACCCGAACAAATAGAATTTTATTAAGTTTTCGTTGCATAATATGATTTTATTAGCTCGGTTTTTTACCTGAACTCCAGCTGGCATTGGCAAATGCTCGGTGGCGGCTGATGACTCCATTGTTGACAGGTGTGTGGAGCACTGCCAAGCGGACGTTCCACCTTTCTGCATGCTGCGTCGGTCAGCTTTAAGCACGGTATAACCGTAAGAATATTGCGTGAATCATCTATATCTAAAGTACATATACAGTTCTTCTTGGAAGGTGCAATGAGTTCCCTTATTGGCTCTTTGAATTGTTCAGTTACAACGTAGAAAAATCCGATCTTAGTAAAACACTAACAAGCGTACTGAAGGTGATATAAGCAATGTTGTTTCTTTTCCGGGCTCAGTGAATCAGCATTGACGAAAGCGTTTCGTTAGTGGGATTGATCCAACTGAGCACGCGAAAGCAGAAGGCGAGCGTACGAGGACATGAGTCGAGCCTCGTGTCTGTGCGTGAACTTGCCTATTTAGACACCATAGATTTCTGCAAAACCCGGAATTATTTGGTAACTTTGAGTACGTAAATCACAATAAAAAACGTTACTTGCAGCTAAAAAATGAGGGGAAAAAGAACACGCACACACACAGTGACATACAAACACTGTTTATTTCTATGCTTAATTGAGTAATCTTCTTTCAGCGTCACCAATTGAATTCATTTCTAAAATTAGTATAACTTAGCCATATAATTGGACCCTTTAGTGTCGCCATAATGGCACCACAGTTACAACGAAACAAAAGGATATACAAAGTGAGTACGTGTTTGTTTAAAGCATTGCCAAATTAAAAGTAAACCCAAAGATAAGGCAAATAAAGAAGATTCGTATACACACAGAGCAGGTCTCTGAGTCCTCTCAAATATCCATAAAATGCTGATATTACCTTGGTTTATTGTGTTATTTGGAGAGTGGTAAGTAAAACTTTCCTTTTCGGGACAAATTGAGAGCTGAATTCTGGGTGGCTGCACCCCACTCCTGGGACCTGAATATGGGATCTCCACCATTCTCCATCCTGCATGATTATTTTATGTTTCGTGATATAATGACATGGAAATCACTGATGAATTTAATATTCCAGTGTTGTGCCCAGATTGGCCAAATTGTCCAGAAAAAGAAGTCGTGTATTTTTGAATGAAATATCACAGTCTTCTTATTTTATAACAACCAAATGAGTGGGAGAATATGCAGAACAAGCACGAAACTTTTGCTCTTTCGCGTTTTGGAATAGATAGTCGGCCAAAGAATATTGTATCCTAAAGCTATTTTAGAAGTGAAAAGAATGCAGTCCAAAATAACCAAATGAGCCACTAAGAATGGACGTGAAGTAGAGCCCAAGATTTTATTTTTATTTTAAGAAAAGTAGAATAGTTGAGGAAGGAAAATGAATTGAAGAAAGGCTCAAAGTTGAGGTGGGTTTGGAGACGAAACCATAATTGGGCTTTGACAAGCCTGGACTGTAAAACGGAATCCTGAGTGACAGAAAACCATAATTGGGCTCTGACGAGGCTGGATTAAGGGAAGGTCGTCGTCCACATTCCAGTTCTTGACCGCCAGGCGCCGGCTTTAGTAAAATATGTACGACTTGGAGGGAAGCGGGGCCTGGCCATTGACTGTTACAGCATAAACAGTCCATCTTGAGATCCAAATATAGCCGATCGGATCGACCAATTTAAGTTAATACCCATTTGCAATTGGTGGAGATCGGAGACGGATTAAGGTTTTGAACCTCTGCTCTTTCCACCCTGATCATGGCGGAGCACCACCACCATCACCATCATCATCATCGGCCCAGCCGTCTTTCGCTCCCGCCTCGCGCCACCGTCCCCACTACTACACCAACCACCTTTAGAGCCGCACTGCATCAAGCTCAAGGATTCAGCTACACTCCGGCGGTGACTCCGACCCCAACTCCTTCCAAACAACGCTTGCCCTATCTTTCCACCAAATATTCCACCTCAAGAACATCCTCCCTCTCTTTCCTCTTCCTCCTCCTTTTCTCCCTCCGCTCCCTTTACTCTCTCCTTCCTTTCCTTCGTTCTTCTCCTTCCTCTTTCTCCATCTTCCCCTTCTCTTTCCTCGTCTCGCTCCTCTCTTTCCTTTTCACCCTCTCTTTTTGTCTTCTCACTTCACCAGCTTCTTCCAATAGAGACCCCTTTTATCAGAAGCAACGGCAGCCCATTTTCGCTCTTACTTCAATTACCAAGTCTCAGCATAGACTTCTGTTGATCAAGTCCCTGCTCCTTGCAATAGTGTTTCTCCTCCGTTTTCAAGCTCTCCGTTACTGCGGTACTGCTGCCATGATCCTTGCTGAATTATCTGGTAATGTGGCAGCACGGTTCTTTGCTGAGCGTAAAAATCCGTACTTTATCGACAAGGGTGGATTCAGATCACCTAAGGTTCGTGGGTTCATTGCCTTATTCTGTGGAATGCTTTTGTTGTCTATTAGTTGGGATCGTATTGAATGCTTTCCTCTATCCTCTATCAATGTCAATAAGTTTGGGTTTTCAGTTCTCCCGGGTCGGAACTGTGTTAGAGTATGGCCAATGTTGCTCCCATTTCTCTCTGGGTTTTTAGGATGTTACGAGCGGGTTTCCACAAATTGGGGAGCCATTCGGGAATTGGGGCGTAAACGGGTTCGGTTACTTTCATTGTTTTTCACTACTGTACTGCTTTTTATTCCTGCTTTGGTTAGTATGTTTATCTTCGAGGCTGAAGGGGATAGTGTCTCGATAACGAGTCTTGGTTGGCCTTTGGCTAACACAGTTATTTTCGGAGTTCTTCTGAGTGAAAATTACACTGATGAGAAACTGACTCCCTCCAAAGATTTTCAAAAGGAGTATCTTGTGACATTTGTTTGTACACTTGTTTTGGAGTTGGTCTACTTTCCAGAGCTCTCCCTGTGGGGGTTATTGATTTGTGGATTGTTGTTGTGGTTTTCGTTTAGCCAATTGGATCCTTTTCGGTCTAGTTATCTTGAATTAGGTGTAGAATCATCAGACTCGTTCTCTACCTCTTTTATGAAGCCGATTCGCCACATTTTGAGTGAAAGAAAGTCCCGCAAGATTGCTCTTTTCCTCTTGATAAATACTGCATACATGGTGGTGGAATTTGTGGCTGGGTTCATGAGTAACAGTCTTGGCTTGATTTCAGATGCATGTCACATGTTGTTTGATTGTGCTGCTCTAGCAATTGGTCTCTATGCTTCGTACATTTCTCGGTTGCCAGCGAATGGCCAGTTTAACTATGGCCGTGGCAGATTTGAGGTTCTTTCTGGATATGTAAATGCTGTTTTTCTGGTGCTTGTTGGAGCTTTGATTGTACTGGAATCATTTGAGAGAATCTTGGATCCTCAAGAGATCTCTACCAACAGCTTGTTGGCAGTCTCTGTTGGGGGGCTGCTGGTGAATGTTGTGGGACTCATTTTTTTCCATGAAGAGCATCATCATGCACATGGTGGTTCTGGATCATGTACTCATTCCCATTCCCATTCCCATCACCACCATGATCACCATCATTCACACGACCATGATCATCATCATTCACACGACCATGATCACCACCATTCAAACAATCATGATCACCACCACCATCATCACCATTCACATGACCTTGGTCACCATAATCACCAAATTCAGCACAAAAATCAGGAGGGCATGACTATTGTCCATAATAGCCATTTGAAGTCTTGTTTCACTCATGGCAAACACCAAGCCCATGAAGGTGAGAAATGCACAACAACAGAGTGCCATAGTCATGACAGTCACCATGCTCATGGTGTCCAACATCCACAGGATAACCACCATGTTCAAGGTCATCATACCGGTCTTCACATCAATGATGGTTCATTGAGTTTGAGTGGTCACTCTCATGATATTCAAGCTAATCTGAAACATCTGCATGCAGAAGAACAAAATGAGCAGCAGCCGCGGCAGCATCATCACCATATTGACCATAATATGGAAGGCATCTTCTTGCACGTTCTAGCAGACACCATGGGAAGTGTTGGAGTAGTTGTTGCTACACTCTTAATTAAGTACAGAGGTTGGCTAGTTGCAGACCCAGCCTGCTCAATCTTTATTTCAGTCCTGATTATATATTCTGTGATCCCCTTGCTTAGAAATTCAGCTGAAGTCTTGCTGCAAAGAGTGCCAAGATCTCTTCAGAAGGATATTGGAAAAGCTTTAAATGATACCATGAAGATGGATGGGGTGTGTGGAATTCAGAACCTGCATTTCTGGAGTTTGACAAACACTGATGCTGTTGGCACCCTCCATCTTCATGTATCAAAAGAGGCAGACAAGGCGTATACAAAGGCTCAAGTGTGTCACCTATTAACTGATGCTGGCATTAGGGATATTACCCTCCAAGTGGAATATATAAAAGAATAGTGAAGAGAAACATGGTTTGACCATGCAGCATCGTCGTCGTGACATGTTGAGAAAACTGGCTTTTGGACAATCTGCAGTACGGATGCTAGAGTTATGGCTTGCTGTCAATTAACTTCTGAAGGCGGCCTCGTTTCCATTCCAAGGTTTATACTTGTGAATTTGATGAGTTTCTGTTACTGTTTCCTGCTCCCAATTAACAGCGTTGGATTCTTTTCTTATGCAGGGACTATTGGAGCTTTACGTATGCTGAAAGCCTGAAACCTCGTTGCTTCCTAGTCACTTGGAGGCACTTGCCTTATTGGTTTTGTCTGGCTATTGGAGCAGCTAGCATTCTTGGTTGGATTATTTTGGCGTTTTCATCAACAACCAGCAGAAAAGAATTGTAGTATAACAGAGAATATACTGCTAATTATTGAATACTAATTTATTAATCCTAATCCTGGGAGCTTGTTGATGTTAGAAATGAGTGTCTCAACTACCAAAGATGCTTTAGGAAAACGCTAATTTGAGTTGGTTATAATTAGTCTGAATAGAAGACCCGCTAATTCCCATGCATTTTTCATTCTTTCTTTTTTGCTTGGAAATGTCTATCTTCCTCTACAGTTTACTGGTAACAAATCTTTACCTGTATAATACATCCAACTGTTGCATTGCCCGCCTCATTCTTCAAAGCATAGAAATTACCTGGAGAAATTCGGCATTGTTTCATTATTCATTTCATCACATTCTTATTTTGATATAATTCGACATTATTTACGTATTACAAACTACTACTTCCTTTTTAAGAGTTGGATAAATTTTATAACTTCTTTGAAATGTCAGTCCATCGGGCATTCTTTTGGTGGGACTTGATAAATTCTCCATTACTATGATAAAATCCAACTTAGAAGGTTACCAATTCAGCCAGAAATCTAAAATTTCAATGGAAGAAAGGTTAAAGCTTCGATTTTTATAGTAGAGAATTGAAAAAGATTGTAATTGAAATTGAGAGAAAACTAACAAAGAAGGAAGGGGGGCAGTAATTTTAAGGATGGGAGGGGGCATATTCCTCAGGACGAAGACAAATATGTACGTTACCCTTGTCAACGCCACAGCTTAAAAAGATTACAACTACGCTTCTTCCCCCAGGCTCCACACCACATGCCAGATCTCATCTTCTCCATTCCGCAAATAATTAACTGCAAACTCCTCCCAAATTTTGCCCTGTTTACTTCAGTTCCATCTCCAACCCAAGCCGGAAACTTTCCAAATTGAGGTTTTTTGTACAGGGCCTTGACGTGAGAGGAGATGGGGAGCTCTGAAGACAAGGTGGTTGCGGTGATCATGGTCGGTGGACCCACTAAAGGTCTGTCCAAGCCATTCAATTTATGATAATTATTGCCGTTTTTCTTCTTTGGATTGAGTTCTGTGAATTTCTTTGTTCAATTTTGCTTCTGTGAGAGCCATAGACTAGTAGTGCGTGTTCTGCATTCCTGGTTCTTGACAAAGTTCTGCAGGTACTCGATTTCGGCCACTTTCCTTCAATACTCCGAAACCCCTCTTTCCTTTGGCTGGTCAGCCTATGGTTCATCATCCAATTTCTGCTTGTAAAAAGGTAGGCTCCAATTCATGGCTTTCTGCAATGTTTTTGTTTTGGTTAAAAATCTGTTCTTGCAATCTTCTTTTATGGAAAAAAAAAAAAAAAAAAAAAAGGTATAACTAACAATGTATATGTGTTTTGGGTACCTTGCTTTCAATATATCTGTAAACAGCTTAAAAGAATAACAATTTTTTCCTCACTTCTTTGTAGATAGCGAACTTGGCACAAATTTTTCTCATTGGATTCTATGAGGAGAGAGAATTTGCTTTATATGTTTCTTCAATCTCCAATGAGCTTAAAGTTCCTGTCAGGTGAAATTGGGCATTGCTTCTACTTGATTGTAGTATGTTTTTTTTCTAATCCTTTCTTTCTTTATCGGTGCACCGAAGATCAGAGTGCAGCATTCACATTGTAGATCTAACTTTTAGTTCCTTCTTTCTGATTTTGTTTTAGATATTTGAAAGAAGACAAGCCCCATGGTTCAGCAGGGGGGCTGTATTATTTCAGAGATCAGATCTTGGAGGATTCTCCTGTATGTGACCAATTCTGTTAAATTTTCTATATTGGCTACCTGAGTCATTTAACTCCCTTACAATCCTTTAATCAGCTCTACGATTGTGCGATGCACAGAGGTATTCTTGGCACTTGCCGTCTGCCTCTCTTAGTGCACTCGCCTGATAATCTTTCTATCTGGTTTTATGGCAGTCCCATATTTTTCTGCTCAATTGTGATGTCTGCTGTGCCTTTCCACTGTCTGACATGCTTGGTAAGAATCCTGTAAAGAGCATGTATGAAATTATTTCAAGATCTGCATTCAAGTTTTATTTTTCTTAGTTTTACTCTTTCACTTTTTCATGTATGACTCCTAAGATTTAATTTGAACATTACCATTCTGTTATCAGAGGCCCATAAGCGGTATGGTGGGATTGGGACTTTGTTGGTTATTAAGGTAATAAATCTTGGGGAAGAAACTTCAAATTTCTCAAATCTTCATCCCACCTGTTTTCGGTTCAACTAAAATAAACTCAACTTGCAATTTTGAACACTTTTTGTATAGGTCTTTGCTGAATCAGCCAACGAGTTTGGAGAGCTGATTGCTGATCCAGTTACCAAAGAACTTTTGCATTACACAGAGAAACCTGAGACTTTTGTATGTATATGGCTTCCATCTTCTTCCATGATGTCTCTGCTAATGAACCTATAAGGGCTTACTGGCTGAAGCTCCTATTGTTTTTCATGGTGTTTTAATATGTTTTGCAGGTTAGTGATATGATAAACTGCGGTGTGTACATCTTTACACCAGAAATTTTTTATGCGATCAGTGATGTGTCCTCTCACAGGGAAGAAAGAGGTGAGCAAATCTATACCCGACACTAAATATTTGGCTGGTTTTCCTATACCAAGTAAAATCTGTATCTGATTCATAACTGTCTGTTATGAGGCCCCTGGAGTTGTGCGTGTTAATCAGCCAGAATGCCGTTATTCCTTAGCCTAGCTTAACAAACTTCCTCTTGTTTCTGGGATGAGAATGATCAGCACTTGGTCATTATATTAGGATTTCATTCTTGCCCATTGTTGATTTTGCTTCTTATGCACAAAGCATATGCATGGTTGTATGTTATAGTTGCTTACTGCATTTTAATTCTTTCTTTATTCAATTCAATGAGATTTTTGACTACTGAGATTTGATAAGTCACGTAATAGATACTTTATTGTGCAGCTAATTTACGGCGTATGTCCAGCTTTGAAGCTCTCCAATTAGCAACAAGGTAAAAACATTTTCTCAAGGTGATTTAGTGGTTCCGAAAAGTTTGTAGTAAAACTCAATATTGATCAAAGGTAGCAACTTTTGTACTTTCTGAGAGCATGTAGTCAGGTTCAATAGTATACACATTACTGTTGTTTAAGTGTGGATACTCAGTTTGATGCATCATTATTCTAACATAGGTTTACATCGATTTGCTTATTGGTAGGTCTGTTCCGAAGGACTTTGTTAGGTTGGATCAGGACATTTTGTCCCCTCTTGCAGGAAAGAAAAAGTTATATACACATGAAACTATGGATTTTTGGGAACAGATAAAAACACCAGGGTAAGAGATTTTGTTTTTGTGCTTGCCACTAAATATTTTAAAATTTTCCCAGATGTCTGAGTCTTCACTTTAATGTCAGAATGTCTTTGAAATGTTCTGGTTTATATCTCGCTCAATTTCGCCGTACATCACCCCATCTTCTAGCTAGTGGAGATGGCACCAAGAGCGCAACAATCGTTGGTGATGTTTATATTCACCCATCAGCAAAAGTACATCCTTCAGCAAAGGTATATGCCATACGATTAAAGAACAACTGGACAGCATAAGAACTTGGAATTTGAGCAATCATTTGTACGTTGCTTAAAGAAAAATCGTGTTGTTGCTCCCGGTGTATCCTAAACATCATATGTGCTTTTTGAGCAGATTGGACCAAACGTTTCAATATCAGCAAATGTTCGTGTAGGTGCTGGCGTGAGACTTATAAGTTGCATCATCCTAGATGATGTAGAAATCCAGGTACATTTGAATGTTTAGGATGTAATTTACACTTCACAGTAGATAATAGATACAAGTTTTTCACTATAATAGTGTTATTCACCTACAGGAAAACGCCGTTGTTATGCATGCCATTGTTGGATGGAAGTCATCTCTTGGGAGATGGTCTCGTGTCCAGGTCTGCTTTTTCATCGCTGACTAACGTCTTCGGTTTATTCTTCTCATCCTTCCTTTTGTCATGAGAATTTGGTATGAAATGTCTAATCCACTATCGATGCTTATGCTTGTTGCCCAGAAAATCAGAGTTTAGATTATAGGTAGCTAAACTGTAAAAGTTTATTTAGTTAACTGTTTTCTGTTCCTCACGAAAACGATTGTGTATATGTTCAGGCTCAAGGAGATTACAATCACAAGCTTGGAACTACCATATTAGGTACTTAACCAGGCAACCGGAATTTCGTTTTTTCCATTTTCAAAAGGAAGTGAGCATGGGTTGAAACTTGATTATCTTATATTTTGATGCAGGGGAGGCTGTATGTGTTGAAGATGAAGTTGTAGTGATTCACAGCATTGTTCTTCCTAATAAGACCCTGAATGTGAGCGTCCAGGAAGAGATCATTTTATGAGGTAAAATTGAATGAAGGAGAGGTTGTTGAGATCAGAAGCTGCATGCTGCCCAGATTATGTTATGAATTTGTGTCATTACTGTTGTTTTTGCTGCAACCAAAACCAATGTAGTGTACTAGGTATAGATTGGAGGAACAGATTATTCATAATACCATATTCCTAGAATGTATTGCAACCAAATCCCAAATGTTGGGGTGTTTGGTATTTTTTTTGTTCCAGGTAATAATGCAAGTCAGTTTTTTTAATCTTTATAGTTTTGTCTGTCTTTCAAGACAATAAGAATACTTCTGTTAGCAGTTTTACTAATTTTTTCGGTCTTGAAAAGGTATAGGTAATTTAACCAAATCACGGTGAATTGATAAGAAGCAATAATAGCAAACATCATTGAACTTGGTAAAAATATTAACAACACTTGATTGTGATGCTATGGCTATTTGGGAAGAGGTTATTGCACTAATACATTTCTTCAAAGAGATGTAAAAACTATGAATCAGCTTAGCCAGTGTATACTTAAAACTAATCTATGAACAGCCCAACTCCCTCTGCAATTCATTGCACAGTTAAACTTTTCCTGGAGCAGTGTCCCTTTAGGAGCAACTTGGACAGACCTGAGAGGTGTAAATTGGTCCAATTCCACTGCTAAATGCTGCAGAAACTCAAGATAAGCTCAGACCTGAATTGGCAGCAGAAGCAGCAACAAAACCAACATGATTCATTCTGCCACATATGGCATGGGAACAGTGTCCATCACAACATGATCTTTCTAATGCATTGTATTCACTCTTGATGCGCGATATCTAACTTGTAAGCCTGTATTTCCATGGGAGATATAAGGACATGCCCTTCTCGGGCCCCATCCTCGAACTGCTCACTGTAACCCAGCATCTCCGTGTCATCATGTAAAAGGTTCAAAGAAGTTGCTTTCACATTTGATACTGAAAGCCCCTTGAACAACTCGAACAAATTCACCGGCTCGTCAGCCACACTGGTACATTCTGACCTAGCCTTGTGACAATAAGACGAGTCCCAATGCCATCTCTGCAAGATCAAAACAAATTTACCCTCTTCTAGTGGTTGCTGTGAATATTTAGAAGGGCGAGGAACCTTAAAGCTCACTATATGCAAGTCACAGGGCAAGGGAGCTGACAAAGGAGAGAAAGATCTGGGAGGTGGCTGCACAGATATCTCCTGAGACTTCTTGGCAATGAATATATGTAAAGGATAATTCAAGTGGGCACCAACCAAATGGGAGAGAAGAGAAGGGCTCAAAGAATGATTCAAGACGGGATTTGCAGCTACTGAAATATTTGATTCCACAAGGATGTGGAATATCACATTCATAGGCCGGTTATCCATCACTCCTTGGCCAAGGCCGCGATCATCATCTCTGGTCAAGCGGCGATCGAGCATGATCTCTAAATGTCCATTCTCAAGACTTGCCACACCTAGTGACTGCCGAGTATGGACAGAGAATCGCTGCCCATTGGATCCTTCCATAAAGGCAAGAGAAGGCATCGGGTAGTAATTTCCCTGTGGAGGGATCTTGTCATACGTTTCTCTCCGACTCATTTGGTAGCCATTCAAATCAGAGTAAAAGACACGCTTGTTATCCATATCAGTCTTGTACCTCACTATCAACTCTCTATCATTAAAATCAGGTCCAAGAAGCTCAACGTGATACTCCTTCTCAATCACATGTTCCTGTATGGTCTTGTCACCATTATAAATACGGGTGCTGTGAGAAATTGGGCTTTTTTCCCATTCTGTCTTTGGGAAAGAGTGCACTTCCTGAACCATAACGCCCTCTGAAATTACCATAGTCCCACCAGCTTGTATGATGGGCTCAGCATCCCCATTTGGTTTAAACAAGTATGCACCACTTCCACTGCTGGAGTACATACCTATTTCCTCGCCAACAACATTTTCAGAACCATCATTATGGGTTATTTTCTGCAACAAACCAAGGTTGACACTGAAAGTGAGTTTCTTATGTTGATTACGAATTTCTATACTGTCGCCTTCCAACTTTGAGCACCCATATGGAGCAGGACAGGGTAATTTATCAAGGGAGGACATATGTATTCTAGCCGCTTTGGCCTTTTCACATCCCGCAAAACCATTGGCAATATAATATGTTTGCAATCCCATAGCAGGTACAGAAGCTTTCCAATAAAGACGATGCCTTCCAGAAAAGATTTTGCTTCTGTTGTGGTATAACTCGGGAGAAATCTGGCTCTTAACACACGTCCAATTTGAGTCCAGAACTGTCACATCTGGTCTTTGAACAACCACCATAACAACTTCATCTCGTACTTGCTCCAGCGGATTGAAAATCACAATAGTCTGAACTGTTCCCTCCTTAGCAGTGATTACCTTTTGAATTGGTTGAACATCATACTTAGATCGCACTTGAGACAACTCAAATTGAGCTGGATGGTGATCATTTTTCTCATGCCGGGTTCCAAGCAATACTTCTACAGCCTTAGACATAAAAATTTGAAGGTCCTGTAAGGCCATATGCATCCGTGTCCCATAGTCTTGAACCACATGATCCTTGGCAGTACCAGTTACCCCATCATGGTGCTGAAATAGAGCTAGATTCCTTCTTGCAGCAGCCAGCTTATATGAGAATCCAGTTGGTAACTTGTCACAATGAGCTCTATGGCAAAATCCCAGTAGAAAAGCCATCATTACTTCTGCACCACGAAGTGTGTGTTCAAGTACACGATCCACTGCCTTAAAGAACGGGCGGGAAACATAATAACCACTCCAATAATCTTGCTGTCTATCAGCATAAGTGAAGAAATCACCAGATAAAGATGGAAAACCTACAATTTGAGCAGATCCAACCTCACCCTCCCTGGAATAATTAACTCTCTCAGCTTCCTCCCGTAGAGTCTGAAAATAATCTTCAAGAGTACCAAATTTTGCTTCCGCATTCAAGCTAGAATCAGAATTGATATAGTCAAATAGCATTTGATAGTTCCTAAATTGAGCTTCTGCTTCATCAATGCTGATGTAGCGGAAATCATCTCCAAGAGGGACAAGCAGAGTGTTCGTCCTATACAGTATTGATTTCTTCCTATACTGATCAAGTAGCATGTTTGCTCTCTCCTTAACATTTTCTTGACTGGTCTCGATTGGATTTTGTCCCCAAGGACAAAGCTCGTAAACAAACCCTCGCATACGGGCAAAGTCAAACTGACAACAAATTGCAGGCTCTGGACCACAAGTATGTGGAATGTCATAAGAATAGAAAGGCATCATATGAACAAAAATGTCAGTTCCTTCATTAGAATCCCAGCTCTGCCTCCATACATATTCTAAATTTCTAGACAGTGCCAGTTCCTTCTTCAATTCATAATGTGTCCTTTGTATAAGCATGTTCTCAAAACCCATGCGACGGAGAAGATATGCCATAGTTGGTGAATAACCAAAAGGATCTATAGCCCAAGAGTTTTTAGGAATAACACCCACAGTTTCATTCAACCACATATTTCCCTCGGTCATCTGGGATAAAAATTCCAATAAAAGGAAAACTTAGAAGAAGCAGCAACTTATAAGAACTCTGTGAAGCAGTTCTTTAACCACCACACGCAAACATAGCAAGAGAAGATAAAGATGAGCTATGCCCACAATATAGACCAGACATCAATGTTGTTCTGTAAAGACCTGAAACTACGATCTAGGAGAGACAGTTGTTTTAATCAAGAGAGCACACTAGAAAGTTAATCAGCACAAGGTTCTACAAAAACAGAAAAACTGATAAATTTTTAAGAGCAAAACCTTCAATCTAATTACTGTTAGTTAAGTGCAAGTACACACTCACAAAAATAATATCAACTAGGTTTCTCAAAGAAATAAAAAGATGACAAATTAAATTTTATATGCAGATTCACTACTTGAATTTCTACCAGCTCACTTTTCTCCATTAAATAATTTGGTCACATTCTTTTCCCTCAACATATAATTGGTCTGCAATCATTCAATAGCAATCCAGAGCCCAACTCTTTCTATTATTTAACTTATCATGTGAAAAACAGGGAAGTCTCGGATAAGGCAATTGAAATTGATATCACATTCACTCGGAATAAAAATCTATTACCTGTTCAAGAATGGCAAAATAATGAGAATTAGCCTGCAGAAAGAAACAAAGTTCAACAGTTAGAAACTGTATCAAATTAAACACAATTTAACTATTAGAGATTAGAGAAAACATCTCATCCAACATTTCTTTGGTTAAAATTTCTTGCATTTCAGTATTAAATTTGCATCTGCATCAGTACCAAGACCAGCCCTCTTAATCATATTCAAATTGCGTCATCAAGATAAAAAAATATATATCCAGAACCATTCAAACGTCAAATGACAGGAGCATTAAGAATAAAAAAACATATATCCATCACAGAATCATCAGTGCAAAATTTACCTCATCATTCATCACCCAGCCACCTCCAACGATTTCCAACTGTCCATTCTTCACTAAATTGATGAAAGACTCCCTCCTGTTTTCTGATGCATCCCTCCACCATCTCTCCAAATAAGACATCTCCTCCCAAATAAATTTCCTCCGATTGTCCTGTGTTTCAATCACAATATATATCAAACCCACATTCAGATCATCACGACCGTATTATAAAAATCCAACTTACAGTTGACTAGACCAAACTGGTGCAACTAAATCAAAATCAAACCCGAATTTTAATATGTACCTTAGACAGGGTCTCAACGATGGTATCCAGGATATGTTTAGACTGCCGGGTATAGTACTCCTCAACAGTGAGCTTCCAACCAGGGTCATTATGTGAATGCGGGACGACAATTATCTTCAGTTTCTCGTTATCCCATTCATTTCCTTTGTAATTCACCTTCCAGCCTTGCTTCCACTCTCCTCCATCCTCATCCAAGAATTGGATCTTATCATACAAGCCCTTTGTCGTTATGTCCACCACCGCTCCCGAAACGGGGTCACTGGCCGGAGACTTGCGGTACGCGGGCTTCCGGGTCCTGGATAACCGCGACCGGGCAGCCCGGAGCTGAGATGATATGAGGGGTTGAGGGACTCCGTATTTGTAGACAATGAGGATGAAGAGGAGGAGGGAGACGGAGAGTCCGATGGTGAAGAAGTTGGCGAATATGAAGTCTTTCAGAGCTGCGCGTTTACGGGATTTTCGGGGTTGTTTTGATGTGTGTTTGTTGGTGGAAGGGAGCAGAGAGTGGACCCACCCACCTCCTCCGCCGCCGCGACGGGAGGAGAAAGCCATCGGAATGTGGCGGTAGGCGGTGGTGAATTATGAAAATCTAGTGAGGAGTAGTGTGGAGTCCATTTCTGATTATCACTGCTAAGACTGCCATTTAATATTGGGGGTGGTGCGGTGGTGGGGGCAACAACAGCCTACTCTATTTGCTCAGTCTTTTCTTCTCCGTAAGCCAAGAATCCAATAATGGATTAAATACCCAACAAATGGAGTACGCCACGCTTCTTGGCTTGTACCTTCTGCTCTTTTTCTTCTTCTTTTTCCCCTTTTACCCTTTGTCCCTTAATTCTTGGAGTATTACCTTCTCTACCCTTATAGAATTAAAATATTAAAGGTAATAATATTATTTTTATTATACAATAAAATTAATTAAAAAGTATGGAATTTTTAAGGCGTTAAACTCTCTCAAAATAATGCTTTTGTCTGTAAATTTATTTAACATTAAATTTATAAATCGGTGTATACTACCAATTGCGTCGGCTAATTAAAGTCAACTATATTATCAATTGCGTCGTGTATTATTTAATAAAATCAGTATTTTAATTATTTATATGGCAATATCAATAATGGTTCTCTTCTTTTAAAATTACGCCTGAGTTTAAACTATCATTTTAATATATTAATTTAAACAAAAAATAAATATATTAATTCTCACCACGAGAGTAATCAAAGATTATGTTCCATCTCTTATTTTCTGTCAAATATTCCATTAGTGATTTTTAAATATAATTAAATAAACAAAAAATTTTGATAGTTAAGCTGCCCATGTTTTCCAACAACTCAGCATCAAAGTGGTTTTGGGTGAAATGTCAATACATGTCTTTGTCAAACTCTTATGCCTCATTCTATCAAATATGATTACTCTTTTAGTTACCATTATTCTTTTTGTTTAAAATTAATTTTGAAGCTATCCGAAAAAATTTATGATTTTGACCATATTATCTATTTATAATCACCCTATCATGTACTATTTAACTAAAACAAAATATAAATGGAGAATTTAAGCAAATAAACCTTAAAATAACGGTCTATCTATTATCCAAGTTTGTTACCTATTTGTTTTTTCTATCATGTTTGTTACTATACTCATTTTACGTCATTATCACTATCATAATCCAATTAATTGTAGTTTATAACTTGTTTGTATAGGTCCATACTCACTTTAATGCTGACAATAGGTTTTATTTTGCTAAAATTTTAAAAAAATTGCGATTATAAGCCGTATGAATTTTTGTGTAATTGAAATTATGTTCCGACAAATTATATCGGACATCTCGCAATAATGTTCATAATTTAAAAAAAAAAATTTAATTAGTTTTAACTACATATTTAAATACGTTATGCATTTCGTTTATTGCTCTTAACATTTTAATATAAATAATATTTTATTATTCAATTTAGTGATTATCTGAATGTTTAGTGTTTATTTTTTTAACCAATATTGTCATGTACTATTATATAAGATTGCTTAAAATTTCTATCAAATTTCCTTTGGTTTTACTCTCTTTATATAAATTATTATTATTATTTGTTTATCTTATAGATAATTTTTAAATAATTATTACTTATCAATTTAATAGTTTACATATTATATTTTTATTGTTATACAATATATTTCCACTCTAATTCTCTCAACAACCTATTTTCTGAGGTCAACTTATACAAATTTTTTTTCTCTTTATAATTCTATCAATCAATTCATAAACTTTCAAAATTATAAAATTATTCAAATTTCATTTTTTATTTAAACACGAAAAAATTAACTTGCCTTTTTCAGGTGGTAATAATATAATTATAAATAAAAATAAACATTTTGACATTTCTAATATAAGTACAAAAAATACAAAACGACACATCAACTCGGCAGCGAGGAAATAATGCTCCCACAACTTTATTGTAGCCTGTACTTAAAAAATAAAAAGAAGAGAAAAGAAATAAATTGAAAATCTGAAACACAGGTCCTTACAAAACAATCCTTCAAGATACAGAAAGTTTCGCGGAGGTAGGGTTACCGTGCGTTTTGGCTGTAAAGGCGTTCATTTTCTTCATAAAATCATATCTCAGCTACCGGAATTTATTGGATTTGTCCGACGAAAGATCCGATCAGCTGGTATCCGAAGAAAAGGTAAAAGCGCAGCCCCCTTTTACATTAACGCGTGTTTTTTTTTTTTTCTTTTGTATAAGATCTGCGAATGAATTTTGAGATCTCCCGTTTACAGAAGTTCATTCAGACTCCCGATTTGATAGCTCCATGGAAATTCTAATTTTATTGAAACATGGAATTATTTTGAAGTATTCATGACTTATTATGTCTAATTATCTTCGGGAAACTCATTAGAAGCTCTGGAATTATTGTAAGTACTGTGTAAAAAACCGATCTTTTTCAATTCATGAGTTGAAGTTCTGATTCGATGTACAAGTAGGTTTGAATCGCTATGTGACCCATTTGTAGTCGGGGAGGAACATCTATTGCAATCATAACTGATGTGTTTAATGGTGTTTGTAATGGCTTAAGTGAATTCGGTTTAATCCTTATTGTTTGTTGCTGTTTTTTCTTATTGGGGTTCGCTCAGTTAAAGAGAAGAATACCGCTTCTGCTGTGTCGTATTTGATTTCCTTTGTTACGTGGACACCTCTTATTGAGTTCCTTTCATAATCTCAAAAGCTTGGTGGTTTTTGTTTGTCAGATTACTTCAGGAATTCTCTAGCTCATCGACTTTGTCTAAGATACCGAATTCAGCTATTCATTTCTTCTTGTTTAGATTTACATAACCATGGTCAGAAATTCCATTTTCAATACTTTTTGACTGACTGAGATTACAGTACTAAGAACTTCTGTTGCTGCCTTGGATAGACTTTGCCCTTATTTTCTTGGTATCAGGCAGTATTTGTTACGCATCAATTTAGAAATGTACAATTTATTTGCATCTAAAATTTTTTAGGAGCTGTTTTATTGATTTTGAATGAGAAGTGTTTCCTATGGGAATTTGGGATACCATATTTTCAATAGCTGAGTGTTTATCACTAAAAATGGTAATGGATTCAAGAGTTGTGCATTGAGCCATTCACACCCCATCCATCCAACCATGAAACTTGTACTGCAGAGCCTTTAGAAATCTTGGCTTGAGCAGTTGGTTTATAGCACTTGCTAATAATGTTTTCAGTTTCTAGTCTTTTGGATTGTTTGTTTATCATATCAGAAAGTTTAGATTTCACTTCCCAAGTTTATTGTACTCATGATATAACATGGATATTTCATATTGCAGGAGTGAGTAGTAGCAATTAATAGTGATATTACAGGAAGTTTTTCATCCGGAGTAGTTATTAGAGTCAAGAAATAATATAGTAATGCCGCCACAGAAGATTGAAACGGGTCATAAAGACACAGTTCATGATGTTGCCATGGACTACTATGGAAAACGTCTGGCAACAGGTTCATCTGACTCGACGATAAAGATAATTGGTTTGAATAACAATAATCCTTCACAGCACTTGGCTACTTTGACTGGTCATCAGGGTCCTGTTTGGCAGGTAGCCTGGGCACATCCTAAGTTTGGCTCAGTTCTTGCTTCTTGTTCATATGATGGTAAAGTTATCATCTGGAAGGAAGGCATGGCAAATGAATGGACACAAGCTCAAGTTTTCAGTGACCATAAGTCATCGGTTAATTCTATTGCCTGGGCGCCACATGAAATTGGTCTTTGCTTGGCCTGTGGATCCTCTGATGGAAATATTTTGGTGTACACTGCCACAGCCAGTGGGGGTTGGGACACTACTAGAATAGATCAAGCTCATCCTGTTGGTGTCACCTCAGTTACATGGGCTCCTTCAATTGCCCCTGGTGCTTTAGTTGGTACAGGTCTCCTGGATCCCATTCAGAAGTTAGCATCGGGTGGTTGCGACAATACAGTGAAGGTTTGGAAACTCTATAATGGCACTTGGAAGATGGATTGCTTCCCTGCTCTTCAAATGCATAGTGACTGGGTGAGAGATGTCGCATGGGCCCCTAATTTGGGGCTTCCAAAGTCCACCATTGCCAGTGCTTCTCAAGATGGTACGGTTGTCATATGGACAGTTGCAAAAGAAGGTGATCAATGGGAAGGCAAGGTTTTGAAGGACTTTAAATCTCCAGTTTGGAGGGTTTCATGGTCACTTACCGGAAACTTGCTGGCCGTGGCTTCCGGAGACAACAATGTGACCTTGTGGAAAGAAGCAGTTGATGGTGAGTGGCAACAGGTCACCACAGTTGATCAATAGAATTAAATTTTTGTTTATGGCCACTTCTGTTTTGGTTGTAGTGTTGAGGACCAGTTCCTTTAGTTTTAGTTACACCGGTATTTTGCTGGTATGAATTAGTCTTACGGATTTTTGGATTGTTTTTGCTGTGCGATTCTCTGATGCTATAGTTTGTTTGTAGTTTATACTTGTTGTGAAGCAAATCTTACTTGCATTTGGGTTGAAGTACATGCAACTGTACTAACATTATGTTTTGGCAGAAACCTTAGTATGTGAGTGATCCTGATCTCTAACGTTGTTGTGTTTCTTCTGTCCTTTCTTTTAACCTTTTAACAGCTTCTGGTAGTAATTCTCTGGAATTTACACAATAAACAAACCAAGAAACCAATCCAGGATAAATAATGAAGCTGGCCGCAGAGTACTTTTATTTCAACATTCACATGGAATACGGATTTTTTCAATGTATGGAAAAACTACAATTAATGCCATCTGCAAAACTTGTACTGACATTGTAATGTCATAACATTAGGAATATGGCAAATATTCGCTGACACAGGAAAAAATTCCATTAAATCTGGGGTTCTGAGAAGAACTTGTTGAGTGCAGGCATGACCTGGGGAGGCCTCTGACGAACGTACTTTCTGAGAGCATGTTCAGCGTACTTCTCGCCTTCATCAAAATTTTCAAGGATTCCAGCACTTCTGTTTTCCTTGGTTACCCTTGAATTTTCCACCAAAAAAAAAAAAAAAAAAAATTCAGATGTGAGTTTAATGCAGGGCTTCAAATTCCGAGCTATGAAAGAATAGTATTGAAGCTCAAAAGTAAGGAGACAAGAAATACACATCATCACATTGCTAATGAATCAATGCAATAAATGAAAAATGTCTACTACACTCTCAACTAGGATTACACTTTGTTCATGCACCTTCAAAATTGAACTGTTCTTTCAATACCAAAATCAGGGGTTGAACAACACAAATAATATTGAAATCCATCTCATCACAAACAAACAAAAAAAAAGGACGAGGGCTGAATCCCGCTAAACTTTTAAGCATTAACAAAGAAGAGGTGATTGATTTGTTTAAAAGCCTACAATTTTATTTTCACTCACTTCCAAACTCTTTCAAAATGAAGGCCTTACTGTAATTATCTTCTATGAAGTCCAACAACAGTATAACTTTGTCACATATGCTCAGCGTTTGTATGGATTCCCAAAACAAAACATATTTTGAATTATTTCTTATTTTTTAATGTATCTTTTTAAGTTTTCAAAAATAATATCCAAACACTATCCATATTTATGCATGCTGATTTCTTGCTCTCTGAATCGACCTAGACTAGAAAGTTAAAATTCTAATATTATTGAACATAGAAATCGTAGCCTCCAACACAAGCTTGAAATCGATTAGATCAGAAAAGCAACGAGATAGTAGCAGAACTTAAACTGCATGGGATAAATTAAGGGGCAGTCGGAGGGCAAACACTATACCTGACTTCAGGATTGGTGGAGATGTTGCGGACCAATTGGAAGACACATATTCCGACAGCAAGTCCAACCGGAACGAACAGGGGAAACACCTACGCCAGCAGTCACCAAACACACGTCAAAGCTAAAAACCATACATCAATCCGCAGATCTGCTACTTACGTTACTTTTACAAAATATAACCGCAGTTTAGAGCCGCTTAAATCCTAAAAAAAAAACACGGCGAAAACAAACAAAGGTGGAGATCGATAAATCTAAATGAGGAGAAAATCCATGGTTAGCGAACGGACCTCAGGCCTGATCCATCGGTTGAAATTAGATGAAGCCATCGAACGAGTTGATCGGAAGAAACTCCTCGCGCTCAGGAAATCAAGCTGCCGTTGTGGTTGACAAATTGAGAGAGAAGAATAGCCGTCAAGTTTGCACTAGTCCTGGTTTTTCTGTGTTTATATAGGTTGTCAAGATTTGTACGGCGTCGCAGTTCCGCCCTTTTTTTCTCTCTTGAATTTTCAAAAGTATCCATCCAAATATAATATTCTGAATACGTTATAGATATTGATTTCGATAATTAATTACTTAAATAATTTATTAAACTTATTTCTCTATTTATTTTTGCTTAAATTTAAATTCTTTATTTTTCGGTCGCTGATTTTAATTGATTCAATTCATATAATTTTATAAATTTAACAAATTTTCAATTTAAATCTACATTCTGGCTTCATACAAAAATGTCCAGAAAACAAAAAAAACAATAATTCTATAATGTGATGACACGTCTCACATGCATATTCGAAGCCAGCCCATGTTTACACGATTTTGCATGATTTTATATAAACTTATTATTTTTTTGAAATTAATAATTAGTATTATTTAATTTTAAAAAAATAATAATATTTTTTATTTTAATTCATTCTTCCAAAAAAAAAAAAAAACCTTTATGAATCCCTCGCGAGTCTCGGGCAATGTATGGAGTTGTACGGCCCACACCATCAGGGCGGCTGGGCCACCTCTGTGGTCTCCCAAAAAAACTGAATTGTTATTTGTATAACAAAATTACTATTTGTATAACAAAAAATGTCTAAAATATCCCTGGTATGAAAGAAATTTCAGTTTGAAGGCAAATTTGGGATAAAAAACGCTGTGTATTGCTAAAATGAAGGTACAAAAACGTTAAATTGGTATGAAATTAAACCAAAAAACGCTAAAACACCACGGCGAAATAGGAAAAAAACGCTAAAACGCAGCAATTTTATTGCTATCAAACGCTGAAACGTAGCGTTTCTGCTCATCGAAAACGCTAAACGGTGGCGAAAATGTTAGACACAAACGCTAAACCGCAGCGTTAACATTGAGCTCGCTCGCTGAAATGCAGCGTTCGACCTCTGCAAAAACGCAGCAATTTTATTGCTACCAAACGCTGAAACGTAGCGTTTCTGCTCATCGAAATCGCTAAACTGTGGCGAAAATGTTAGACACAAACGCTAAAACGCAGCGTTAACATTGAGCTCGATCGCTGAAATGCAGCGTTCGACCGCTGCATTTTGTTAAAAAAAAAAACCAACTCCAAACGCCATTTTCTCCCAAACTTCCATCTCTTTCACGCAAAAACTCAACGAAAAAAAACCAAGAACATTAATTTGTTTCGAAATGGAAGCAGGTGGTTCTGGATCTTCGAGAGGTCATGGCGCAGGCAAAGGGTTACTCTATAATCGGGTAAAATTTCTCAATCATTTCAATCTTGATTTCAAATTTATTTTGTCCAATTTAGGCCGGAAAAAACTTCCGATCGGCGCTGGCACAATTGGAAATTGTCACGCAGAGCGCTTGTTGGTGAGATCGGACGTGATCCACAACGGTATGCAGGTTTGTTTGCAGTGTTGGATGAGAGACCTGCTGATGGTGATCATTTGGGTGCCGTGCTGAGGCGTTTACGTTATCAAGGTAGAAGTTGTTCTGAAGCCTACTGGATGGTCACACCCACTGACCTGTACCCACTTGCCACACATGCAAATGCCGTGGTACTTCATCTCAGCCGGTCAGAGCCAATGGCGAATTATACCATATTACCGTTGGATGCTGGAGAGGACGAAACCCGCCCTGAGAGACAGATAGCAATTGCTCACGTGGGTGGTAATCATTACGTTCGTGTTGATGTACTCGATGATTGTCCTCTTCCTCCACTGCACATTGTTTGGCGCGATCACTGCAACCAAAGCGACCGTTGGACGTTGGCCTAATAGTTTCAGAATGCGTTTTAGGCTATGGGTAAATCGTCGTGATGCTTAGCGGATTTTGTTTAATGTGATTTTTTTGTTTAAACAATATTTGTAGTTATGAACTAAGTTTGGTATTATATGATTGTTTGTTTTGTATTAACTTGAATTCACATTCATGACATATAACTAAATAAACACTAACAAAAAATATAATGCATAAAGTACTACTATATAAATGGTTCTGATGTCATAAAAAAATATACAAATGTAAACAAAATGTCATACATAAAAAAATACATATGGGCTCAATCGGCTAGGTCAAACCGCTGCTCAAACTCGTCAATCAGAGCCGAATACTCCCCGTGCAGGTCCGGTGCTCGATCTCGCAGCTGATCCAACAACCGGTGCTGCACACCCAGCACATCGCTAACCCACTACAAAAAATACCCACAATTATATCAATTATTGATTTTGAACAAAATAATAAAATATATTACAAATTTGAAAAAAAAAATACTTACGTATTCCGATGACGATCGGCGTGGCTGTGGCTGCTCCGGTGGGGGCCCTATGACGTACGGATGGGATCGGGGTACGAACCACTCCAGTTATCTGTCCACGCAGGCACTATATCTGACGCCGTGCCCTGTCTGTGCACGGTGCACAAAATATATAGGTCCGGTAGCCGGATATGCGTCCCACTCGGACGATATTGGTCTCTTTTCCTTTTTAAATTTCGGACGGTTCGAACGCTACGCATTAGCGAGCGAGGGTGACATAAACGCTACTATTTAGCGTTTCGGGAACTAAAAAACGCCGTATGTTAGCGTTTATGGTCTCAAAAACGCTACTTTTTGGCGTTTTATTGGTTATAAAACGCTGCATTATAGCGTTTTATCTTAATTTCACAGTCACGTTTTAGCGTTTTTTAGTTACTTTTCCGTTCCAATTTTACGTTTTTTGCCCTTCTTTTCTGCAATTCGTAGCGTTTCTAACCAAAATTTATTCATGTATTGATCATTTCTTTCATACCAGGGGTATTTTGGACATTTTTTGTTATACAAATAGTAATTTTGTTATACAAATAGTAAATCCCCCAAAAAATGAAATGAAATGAAATAAGAAGCCCAGAATCCAGATACCGCCCTGCTGTCAAATGTCAACTTTCAAAGGCCTCCAGTGGTGAATCCGTAAAATGATGTCAAATCCAGTGGCACTTATTTGACAGATTCGCCCAAGCGTAAAAGAAAGCTAAGCATAATAAACGAGAATTTTGGTAGGCTGAGAGAAATCCCAGAGGGTAAGACAGAATCTGGTTTGAACAGAGACATCCGTGAGCCCCCTGTGATTGCTCCGCCGGAGCCATCCGAAGCCACACAAAATTCACCGAACGAAGGCGGCTTTCTGATAATCCCACCAAAACAATCGCTCAATCTATTTGCCTCATCTCCGGGGCTTTGATTAATATCTGGGTTTTTCTTTGATGGCCTCTTCTACAGCTAGGGCTTTGTTAACCTCTCCCGTCACCAACCTCTCACTCGGGGCTTCCCACCGGCAGCCTCAACCGCTTCCTCCGTTCTCTCACCACCTCCTCGTCCGCCCCTTGCTTCCCGCCATATTCACTGCCAAGCGTAGAGCCTTATCCTCCTCACCAGCTGCCGCGGTCGTTAGCTGCCTAATTTCCGGTGTGGACGGCGGTGGAGTATCTGATGATTTCGTATCGACGAGGAAGTCTGGGTTCAGCCGGGAATTCTCCGTTATTGCGAACATGCTCAAGCGAATCGAACCTCTTGATGTCTCCGTCATTTCTCAAGGAGTCTCGGATGCAGCTAAGGATTCAATGAAGCAGACGATTTCTACTATGCTTGGGTTGCTCCCTTCCGATCAATTCTCCGTCACTGTTAGGGTTTCCAAACGCCCTCTTGATCGTCTCATCGTGTCCTCCATAATCACTGGGTAATTACTTCATATATCAGCAATTCGTTCAACTACTACACCTAATATGATTTCAGTGTCTCAAAACTCAATCGGCTCAGTTCCCGTTCCAACGATTCACGAAACCTATTCTTTGCTTGGTAATTTGTTTTAGGTATACTTTGTGGAATGCGGAGTACCGAATTTCGTTGATGAGGAACTTTGACATACCCTTGGATGACACCAGAAGGCCTCAACTTTTGGAGGAAACTGGGGTTTCGGAGCTGAATGGAGAAGACGGTGAAGGCAGGGGAAGTGAAAATAGGCATGACAGATGCTTTGAAGACTCGGAAGGTATGAACGTAGAGAGCCTGGGAAGTTTATCTCCTCAAGTTTTGAGCTATATCCAGCATTTGGAGTCGGAGCTGTCTTGTGTGAAACAGGTGAAAAATCCATTCGGTTGCTTCTATACTTCTTTCTAGTCTTTAGAATGAACCCTTATGGCTTAGATTTGGAGTCAATACTACATTGGAGTTTTGTGCTCAGTTTAGACAATGCTAAACATTAAGTTCACTGTGATTGAAGCTTCAAAATCCATGCTTTCTATCTTTGCTTTGATATCCTAGGAGTAGTTCAGTTCTCAAATAATGCTTCATTCTTGGCAAGGAGCCAAGGACCACTTAGATATTTGAAGTTCATTGATAAACTGAAATCATGTGAATTAAGTAGTAAACGTGGGAAGTTATTGATATTCCAATCAGGTATCTGTTTCCCGTATTTTGTGAAACCCTTTTAACCTTTGAGGATGATAGTGTTAATGTTGTCAAATGGTTGAGCTCTTTAAGTGCCATCTGAACACTTTGGCGCTTCAGGACTTTTATGCTGCTACAACTCTTTAGTTCTTCAGAATCAACTTTATCAAATGTCTTTCGTTCCAAATCACCCTTGCAATAAAAAGAAGGAAGAACCGGGATGGAAGAATAATTCTTCTTTAGATCTTGCCTTTACAAGATATCTCAATAACTTAAAGTTGATTAAAATGGGGCATGTGCAATATACCTATTGCTGTGACAAGCATTAGAGAATGTCACTTGATGAACTGATTGGAATTTTAGAATTTATGCCCGATTAAACCTGTGCCTATCTATTTCTGACTGAATTATGTTGCTATCTCAGGAACTGTATACATGTAAACAGGAAAATATACAGATGGAGTATGTGAAGAAAAGCAACAATGATCTATTGGAGTACTTGAGATCTTTGGAATCTGATATGGTGAGTCGCCTTATATTCTTTCTGTTTTCAGTAGTGGCTGCTTTCTGTCTTGTGGCTCTTCTGTTGCTTATAACAGCAAGCATACTTTTGCCGAACAGGTTAGTGAACTATCAAGGCCTTCATCTTCAGAAGTGGAGGATTTCATTCACCAGCTTGCTCAAAATATATTGCAAAGATTTTTCAAAGAGGACATTGTATCCCATTATACGGAGGATCCAGGAATAGGAAACATTGGAAAATATCAGGAGGACGGCGAAATTTGTGATACAATCAACACTTGCCGGGATTACTTGGCAAAGCTTCTTTTCTGGTTAGTTTCCTCTGTTTTGTCATTCTTGAGGATTCCACTTCTTTGCCTGCTTATATCCAAATCTTAAACTGAAAATCTGCACTTATTAACATTAAAATTTGAGATTGCAAGAACTCGAATGATGATGGTTTCTCTGATCGCAGGTGTATGTTACTGGGACATCATTTACGAGGATTAGAGAATAGATTGCATCTAAGTTGCGCTGTTGGTTTGTTGTAAGTAGTAGAGGAAGCAGGATGGAACGTGTATATTCTTCACTTTCATTCTTTTTCTGTTTCAAAATTTTGTGGTTTTGTTATAAACATTAGTTTGAGAGAGAGTAATAATTTTATTATCCTTTGAAAGAAAATGAAAGAAAATATATAATAATAATAATAATAATAATAATAATAATAATAATAATAATTACAAGAAGAAGAATATTCAATACATTATCTGCTTGGTAGGGAAACACAAACTATGAATAGTTTTGTACTTGCGCACGTTGTGTAATCAGTCACTAACGAGAAACAAAATGGCGGTCTTGATCTGTTCAAGAAGATGATCGTGGAAATCAAGGTTTTTTAAAGAAATCACTTTGTCGGAAAATTGAAATTAGGACACTCGTGTGGTGTCACCACCTTCGGAATTTGTACAAATCGTGGGCCGCCCAGAGATGATCTACAGAGCAAGGAGCTCCCTTGTCGAGCCTCACCCACGGCTTTCCCTTGCCGCTCCAGTGCAACAAACTGACCGGGCCCGGATGCAACGTCCGGCAATTGTTGACAACATTGTCTCCGCCGAGGCCGTGTTGATTCCACCTATGACCAACGGGTTCAACGTCTCCGCCGAAAACAAGCAAGAACGGCGGCAGCGAACCCAACTCGTATATCCTTCTCTCCCTCTGTATCTCCATCCATTTCTCAATATTCTCAGTATAGTCTCCCCTTCTCCACTTGCCCAACTCCATGATCATCACCCCTGTGTTGAAATAACAGGGCTTCTTCCCCTGGAAAGTTGCGGAAAGTTGCGGGTGAGACCAGAACTGGTCAGTGAAGTATTTGGTGTAGTTGGCGTGGCAATACACCGGAGCACCTATAACTCTGGAGCCAGTCACATTTGTCGACCATAATCTGTGGATGTCGTCGGCCAGGATTACATCCGAATCAAGATAAATCACTCGCTGTACGCATGGATCAATGATATCAGCAATGTAGGTTCTTGCATAATTTAACGGGTTGTCCAGAGCTTGACGAATCGAAGAAGTTATCAACTTCCTAACACGCTCTAGATTGAAAGGATAGACCTTGAATCTCAGAGATGGGAAAATGGATCTTAAGATTGCACTGACCTCGTCAGGTTGGGGTGAGCTAGAGGTAGAAGAAGAACCAGAGGAGGGAGCTTCAGCCACAAAATGGAAGCGAATGTTTTCCGGGCAAGATGTATGCCGGAGAATGGAGTGAACTGCCGCCACAGTCCCTCTAAAGTAGATGAAATCCAGCGTCATGGCAACGTGAACAGCAGAAGAATCACATTGATCTCTGTTCGTATAAGCCGGCGCTTCCATGTATCTCGTCGAAAATGAGGAGGCGCTAACATCATCAATTTCACTGACTGTGGCCGGAACTGGCCGGATACCAAATGCAGGCAAAAGAAGCTGAGAAACAAGCAAAACAAGGGAAATTATTCCGCAGTGTACCATAATATCTGAAACCCAGGCAACAGATTAGTGGGTTGAAACTTAGAAATTTGAAGAAAACGGCGGAGGGGCTTGAAAAACAGTGGGAGAAATGGTCGTAAAACGCTGAAATATGGGTTCTTGTTTCTGAATAAATGCATATATACAGGGTTTGGATCAAAGAAACAACGCGTGGTTTGAAATTCATAATAAATTTCTGGACTTTTCATTATTAAATTTATGGGCTACCTTCAAGGAACCTCTCTGTATGAACAACCAAATACCAAATGTTGGTATTTATTACGGAAAAATCCTTTTTGTCTGAAAATTAAAAATTTAAGGGAAAAAAAATCCGAGACGTGACCAGATGCTATGATTCTCGTATTACTTCGTTATTATTATTATTTATTAATAATATTATGTTAATTCAGTAATTTTCCAATTTCCTATGTTCGTCATCAAAGCCGTCTTTGCGATGCTTCCGGACTTTCTGTGGAATGGAAAAATCAAACGCCTCCCTTCGTTTTGTTCTCTCAATTGTATCGGTTGATTAAATTTTATTTTATTTTTATTTTATAATTACAAAATTAAGTGTTGGGTTTTATTCATGTCGGCAAACATAGAGTTGATGCTGTAAGAGAACCCATGAACCGGGAATAGCAAATTCAGTCAATTCATGTATGCCGAGCCGTGAATGTAATTATAAGGTCCTGGAACCCCCTGGAGAGGTGAATAAATGATTGAGCTTGAACCAATGGTTGAGCCATTGATCTCTTTCTTTGTATATAAAAAAAATAGAGTATAATATAACTAAATATTATCATCATATAAACGAAAAAATATACTATGTAGAATGCAATTAGATGTTTTCGAACTTTAAAAAAAAAGTTGGTTTACTCATTCTACGTATGTTTGTAAAAAAATAACTGAGTTAGGGGACAAAATAGTCACTCATAATATGTATGTTTGTTTCGCGATAATGAAAATGTGACAATGCTAAAATTATTCTCATGATTATTTTTTATGAATAGAACAAAAATAAAAATAACATGATAACTACTATAAATATCATTTAACCCACTTCATAACAATAAAATTTCTTTCATGAAAGTTCTATAAATTTATTAAATAAGTTAAAATCAGTGCATTATTTTAATAAACATTCAATTAATCAGATTCCATTACTCGATTATCAATTTTACGAAACAAAAACATTTTATATGAATTGAATTACCAATAATGGCTGGGTTTGCTCAAGGTTTTATTGCCTTTGTGGGTAACTCTGTATCTCCCATTGGGCCTCACAATATCTAAAAAAAGCCCATAAGGCTTTCATTAGGGTTTCCCCATGACTTGCCCAAAGAAAAAGCCCAAAACAAAAAAGGAAGGGCGTGAGAAAAATGCAAGAGCCCAAGCAAGTTACTCATAATGCAAAGAGAACGTGAATAGATGAAAAAAAACCTCCGCCCGCGGTCCTGCTCACAAAAGCCATAATCGTCATCCATTTTCGAAATTTCGAATTTATTTCATTTCTGGGCGTAAATAATAAATAATAAAATATATAAATAAATATAAATGCAAATATATAAATAAATAAGGCATAATAGAAAGCGTGATTATTATTATATATATAAAAAAAAAAAAGAAGGAAAGATTAGAGAAGGAGAAAGTCACGTAATAAGATTTCGAGAGAGAGCACATAATATTTACTATATAGTACTAGTATATAAGTGTGCAATATTATAATTCTCTCCATTTATGCAATTTCGCCTCACCCCTTCTTCCTTTTTTTTACCTCTTCGTTTCTCTCGTAATTCAGAGAGACTTTGAGAGACTTGTGTGTATTCTTTGCTGTTGTTGTTGTTGTTGTTGATGATGCTTCTTGTTGTTGTTTCTGTTTGTTGATGTTGTTGTTGGTTCCCAACGTTGTTGTTAGAGAGAGAAAGAAAAACTGGTGAACAGAGGGGAAGGGAAATACTACTGAGAGGAGAGGAGAGGAGAGGGAGGGGGAAGATAAAAATAAAGTGTTTAATCGTTTGGAGTTTGAGGGAAAAGTGATTGGAGTGTTTGGTTGATCCAAACCTATTCAAGTGATTTCTCCAGGATTTTGATAGTTAGATCTGCTGAGTTGGTGTTTTTTCCCCTTTGCCTCAGATTTTCTGAGGATAGTTCGTAGGTGGGTTTCTTCATAACCGCTGAAAATTAAGAACTCGTGTTTATTCACTCTGATTTTGGTTTATTTCTTCGATGAACTTATGGTCGGTGTTGTTCTCTCTTGCAGATATGAAGCGCTTGAGGGATGATGCTTTTTCAAACCCTCCGTTTAAGCGGCCATTTGGTTCCTCCCGTGTAGAATCGTGAGCTCTTTTATTCTTTCCCGGTTTAGATTTTATCTGGCGTTTTGTTTTTGAATTCATTGGTGGTTGTGGTCATTTTGGGTTTACTTGTTTCACTGGATTTTCATCATGTCTGTTTGTTTGATCTTGATATGTTTGATATGGTGGATTTGTTGTTTGATTGTACCCCAAGATCATGTTTCGTGACTCTGCCTGTTTTTGATTGATGGTTTATGAAATTTAGTGTTAGCCTATGGTGGGTGACCTCCAGTTCATTCACTGGAATTGAGCGTCATGTGGTGTTTAATTACTTGAATTTTTGTGATCGGAGTCAGTGGTTGCCCTACTTTACTATCCAATTCTATTGGGTTTCTGTTTAAACTCTGGGACTGCTAATTGCTTATCCTGAGAATTGAAGGAATGATCAGTTGAAGTAAAGTTTTGATTTTTACGTCTTGGTGTACTGTCACATCATTTATTGGTCAGTTTCGCGCGAAGTCTAATTTCCCGGTTTTTACTTACATATCCCTTTTTGGATATACATTTTTTGGTTTTCTTAAAAAAATCTTTTGTCGGGTGCTTCGGTTTCCTTTTTTGTTTTAAAGGGGGTTTGTGTCTTTTTCAGCATTCGTGTCTTTGTCGGCATTCGTGTCTTTTTCGACAGACCTATAAAATTAGATGGTCAATTGCTTTCGCTAATTTGGAAGAACAGTTTTGCTTATTTGCTTATGGTTTCTCTGAATTGATGGATCTCTTACCTAATTCTCCCCTGTATTTTTCTCTGAAGCTTTGGGCAGCCACAAGCCCCCGGGGGAAGCGGAGGAGGAGGTGGCGGTGGTGGTACTGGTGGAAGTGGCGGTGGTGGCACACCGAAGCTTACAACAAATGATGCCTTAACCTATTTGAAAGAAGTTAAGGACATGTTTCAAGATCAAAGAGAGAAGTATGATATGTTCCTTGATGTTATGAAGGATTTTAAGGCGCAAAGGTACTCCATTTTCCCAAACAGATGTAGTTTTTGGCATCGCTTGATTGATATCCCCTTAATGTGCCGACTGATGGATATCTTGCAGAATCGATACAACCGGTGTAATTGCACGTGTGAAAGAGCTCTTTAAAGGGCACCCTAACTTGATTCTTGGTTTTAATACATTCTTGCCAAAGGGGTATGAAATAACCCTGAATGATGAAGAAGAGCCCCCAGCCAAAAGAACAGTTGAATTTGAGGAGGCTATAAGTTTCGTTAACAAGATAAAGGTCAAATTTAATTAGTTTCTAACTACATTAACCCACTATTATGTTTATTTCTGTAATTGGTTTTGATATGGAATCTTTGAGACTGTCTTTCCCTGCAGAAGCGTTTTCAAACTGATGATCATGTCTATAAATCTTTTCTGGACATCTTGAACATGTATCGGAAGGAACATAAGGGCATTAATGAGGTCTACCAAGAGGTTGTATTTCTATTTCCGCTGAATTTCTCTCTTTTAGTTAGCTTAATATTGAGATGGTTCTTTTACACGTGTTTTTGTTTATAAATTATTGTATGTACACAGGTTGCAGCGCTTTTTGAAGACCACCCAGATTTGCTGGATGAATTCACTAGATTTTTGCCAGATACTTCTGCTTCTGCATCAGCCCCTCATACTTCTTTTGGCAGGCATTCTTTTCATCGTTATGATGAGAGAAGCTCTGCAGTGCCTGCTTTGCGTCAATCACAGATGGATAAGGTGTGTTTATTTTGAATATTTAATTTTCCCGAACTTATGGTGCTTAGAAGTGAATTGTCTGTTTAAGTCCTTTCTTAACAAGCTGTTGTTGTCCTACAATTTTTAGCAACGTTTCCGTCGGGATAGAATTGTTGGTCCTCATGCTGAACGGGATCTAAGTGTAGAGCGCCCTGATACTGATGATGATAAAACTATGGTGAGATTGCATAAGGAACAGAAGAAGCGGGCTGAAAAGGAGAATAAGGATAGGAGAAACCGTGATCAGGATTATAGAGAGCCTGATAATGAAAATAATGGAGACACGGGCATGCATCGTGTTGCTGACAAAAGAAAACCTGCTCGTAAGGTTGAAGACTTTGGAGGAAACACAGTTTCAGCTTCTTATGATGATAAGGACTCCTTAAAGAGTGAGTTCATGATGGTTTTACTTTTGGTTATAACCCACTAAAGGCCTTTTAACCTTCAGTTGGAGATGTTGTGCTAGTATGTTTGAATTGACATGCTCCATTTCATTTGGTTATTGAAAATTAGGCCATTATGACGCATTTGATAGACTTCCTATGGAGGATGTAAAAAATGTCTCTTTTAGTTAAAAAAAAAAAAAGGCAGGAAAACAAAAATAAGAAATGGTTACCTGCTTTACCTAAAAAGAGACTTGTAATATTTCCATAGGAATTGGCTTTATAAATTTGATGTACATTTTTCTACATTGCAAGAGTTTTGATTGCATATATTAACTTTTAGACATGCTTCTTTCTGATTTTTTCAGACACTTACAGCCAAGAGTTCTCTTTCTGTGAAAAAGTGAAGGAGAGATTACGCAATCCTGATGATTACCAAGCATTTTTGAAGTGTCTTCACATCTATAGCACAGAAATAATTACAAGGAAAGAGTTACAGAGTTTGGTATGTTTATAAAGATCTGTTTTAAAAGTGGCCTTCGTATTCTTGGCCATTGCTTAGATTTTGCTCTTTGTAACATTTAGTTCATTTTTTTTCTTCCATTCTTCATCATTGTTATTTCCTTTGGCAGTATCTTGGAGGACAATATATGAACTTAGGCTGAGCAATAATTTGGCTCAAATTTCTTGACGTGAAGTAACAAACTTCAAATGTCATGGTTGCTGTTAAGCAAGAGCATTTAATTTGTTCTGTTCTGTTTACAACTGCTGTAGATCTTCTTTTAAGGCTCTCTTCAGCTGCTGTCTGTTTGATTTGGATCCATATGATAATCACGTGTTGGCAAGCTATGTTGATTTGATGGCTCGAAGTTGGTTCTTTGTTGTGATATATTTTTTCATTTCAGCTCCATGCCAAAAACATAAATATGTTTTGCTGCCTTTTTCCTTCATTCTTGATCCATTCTTTCATATCATAATTCTGAGTTTTCTATGTCAGTTAAAACATATGGCGGCTATTTTGTGATCATTATCAAGTTGAGATGTTTTTTTCTTCCTTTCTGCTCAGGTGGCTGACTTACTTGGAAAATATCCCGATCTGATGGAAGGATTTAATGAGTTTTTGGAACGTTGTGAAAAAATTGGTAAATTACTAAAATTTTGGTTTGGTAAGGTTGTTGTAAATGTGAATTGGTTTTTGACTGAGGTCTTTCCCTGCAGATGGATTTCTTGGAGTGATGAGCAAAAGTAAGTTTGAAAACTTCCATTTTCTGCTGGTGATTTGATTGATGCCTTACTGTTTCGTGCACTTTTGCAAGTTATAACCTGCTGTAAGACGATCTGGATTATTTTCATGTATGCTAATCAAATGGTTGACCAATAGCAGAATCTTTGTGGAATGAGGGACATGCTTCCAAATCAGTGAAATTGGACGACAAAGACAGGGAACAGAAGCGGGATATTGATACAGCTAAAGAAAAAGATCGATACAAGGAAAAATATTGGGGAAAATCCATTCAGGAGCTCGACCTCTCAAATTGTCAAAGATGCACTCCAAGTTACCGGCTTCTTCCTGAGGATGTATAAAACTTTGTTTTGATTTTTAAAAGTTGGTTGCCTATATAATTGCAATATGAGGTGCATGTTTCAGAACATTGCTTAGTTTATATAAATATATTAATTCTGCAGTACCCAATCCCATCAGCAAGTCAGAGGTCTGAGCTTGGAGCTCAGGTCTTAAATGATCATTGGGTGTCTGTAACATCAGGAAGTGAGGATTACTCTTTCAAACACATGCGCAGAAACCAGTATGAAGAAAGTCTCTTTAGATGTGAAGATGATAGGTAAGTATATTTAGGGGTGATTGAATTATTTTCATCTAGTTTGTTGGTTGGGTTATATACAACCTCCTTCGATTTTCTTTGTTTAAATTGGTCATTTGGACACCAGATTTGAGCTAGACATGTTGCTGGAGTCAGTCAGCTCGACCGCGAGGCGTGCAGAAGAATTGCTGAATGGCATTAATGATAATTCAATTGGTACAGATGGTCCTATCCGGATTGAAGACCATTTTACAGGTTTTCCATTGCTTGATTCAGGATATAAAAGCACTTGTGTAAACAGTAAACATTTCCATTGTCATACTTTAATGTACGTCATTTTTTTGTTATTTACAGCTCTAAATTTAAGATGTATTGAACGCCTCTATGGTGACCATGGCTTGGATGTGATGGACATTTTGCGGAAAAATCCATCCCTTGCCTTGCCTGTTATATTGACCCGACTAAAGCAGAAGCAGGAGGAGTGGACTAAGTGTCGGTCCGATTTTAACAAAGTTTGGGCGGAAATTTATGCGAAGAATCATTACAAATCCCTTGATCACCGTAGCTTCTACTTCAAGCAACAAGATTCGAAGAACTTGGGCACAAAATGTGAGTTAAACTGTGTTTAGCTTCTGGGCTCATTACCTTTTTGGGTACATTTACCATAATTGTATGGTAGCAATCATTTTCCAACTTTTGGGTTAGCTTTTGGACTGAAATTTGTGTTTTCAGTGCTGTGACATTATATTGGTATCATGCTACCATTGATAGTTCTTTATAAAACTGAGACAACCTCTGGTGGTGGTTTCTTTCTCCCTCTTAATTTTTTGATCTCATCCATCCTGTCTGTGTTTTTGATTTGCAGCCTTGGTGATGGAGATCAAAGAAATTAAGGAGAAAAAGCAGAAAGAGGATGACGTGCTTCTTTCTATTGCTGCTGGAAGTAGACATCCTATAATACCGAATCTTGAATTTGAATATGCTGATATTGAAATTCATGAAGATTTGTATAAACTTATAAAGTATTCGTGTGAAGAGGTCTGCTCTACAAAAGAACAATTAAATAAAGTTATGAAGCTTTGGACGACCTTTCTTGAGGCGATGTTAGCTGTTCCTTCTCGGCCCCGTGGTCAAGAATTTATGGACGATGACATAGTATCTAAGCGTCGCACAACAAAAGGAACTGGGACAAGTGTAGTTGAAAGTGATGGAAGCCCAGCCGCAGATGCCACTATGATGAATTCTAAGCACTCAAAAAATATCTGTAATGGAGATGCAGATACTTCACCACCAGTGAATGCTGGCAGAACTGGCTTCATGAATGCTGACACTTTACCCAAAGAAGAGGGAATACCTGTTGCTTCAAGTGAGCGGTTAACTACACCGGATGCAACAGTGGCTGGAGGATCAGATGCAGCTCATGGAAGAGTTGGTTTGGAAATGTCTACAGGTTGGTACCACCAGTCTTTGCCATCTTATATATATATATATATATATATATATATATATATATAGTTTGTGTTGGTTGGGCATTTAACTTTATTCATTCTAATTAGTCAATGTATCTTCTGGATCTTTAAGGACGTGGTGTAACTTCATTGCGCCCTAGTAATGGTGGTGCAGCAGATGATAATCATGGTCCAAAGACAAATATGGGTGATACTCTGTCATCAGAGGTATGATTCTTTATATATTTTGGTGTTTGGAGACAAAAACTGGGCAGCACTGGTGCTGCGAGTGGGAAAGATATATATTATTCCACCCTTTTTTCTGAGACTTTTTGCCTTCTTACTCTTCAATCTTCTCTCTGTCTGTAGGTGTGCATGCACGTGTATATAGTGTTTATTTTACTGTTTTGGTGGATGGCTGTTAACATTGTGGGAACATCATTTATGCTGCAGGGAGGTGATGCTTCAAGATTGATGGCATTGGCAAATGGAGGGTTTGCTGAAGGCTCCAGATCCAATGGATATAATAAGGATCCTGTTGATCCATCCAAAAATGAGAAAGAGGAGGGAGAGTTGTCACCCAATGGTGATTTTGAGGAGGACAACTTAGGCTATCGTGAAGGTGGATCACAAGACATACCTAGCACTGCTCATGGTGATGAGAACATACAATATCCAAATGCTGGAGGTGAAGAGAATTGTTGTCAGGATGCTGCAGGTGAAAATGATGCAGACGCAGATGATGAAGACAGTGAAAATGTTTCCGAAGGTGGTGAAGATGTTTCAGGCAGTGAATCTGCAGCTGATGAGTGCTCACGAGAAGAGAATGAGGAAGAGGAAGATGGAGAACATGATGATCTTGATGGCAAGGGTGAGAGTGAAGGTGAGGTAGAAGGAGGTGGTGAGGCCCATTTTGTTGGTGGAGATGGTACCTCAATGCCAATGTCTGAGCGGTTTCTGGTGAACTCTAAGCCTCTTGCAAAGCATGTGCCTTCCGTGTTGGGTGATAATGGAAGGATAAACTCACGGATTTTTTATGGAAATGATTCTTTCTATGTGCTCTTTAGGCTTCATCAAGTAAGATGCATCTTATTCTCTTTTGTCTTTTCATTTAAAATGATGTGATTGGAGCATTTATCTCCCTATATGTTTGAAACTGTGCTATTACCTAGAGATGGTGAGCAGTGAATAGGGTGAGGGTGCTGTACTCTGTTAAAAGCCTTGTTTTGAAGAAAATTAACTATACTCTAGTTAAGTGGCTATCATGTGACTGTGAACTTCTTTGTCTGTGGAATCTGCAGTGTTCCACCTTCCTCTGCTTCTTTAAATAAGGACAGACAATTGTTTCACCTTGTTAGTGATGTGTGTTGCTTTGGATTATTTTGCAGATGTTGTACGAAAGGTTATTGTCAGCTAAGCAAAATTCAACATCATCTGAGCTGAAATGGAGAACTGCAAAGGATACTGATACTGATCCTTATGCCAGGTGGTAGAGCAGATATCTATAATCCCTAAACAATAATTTTTAAACTCAAGTGGATAAAGAAAATAGTATCTGACAATTATAGATCATGCAGATTTATGAGTGCATTGTATGGTTTGCTCGATGGATCTGCTGACAATGCTAAGTTTGAGGATGATTGCCGATCAATTATTGGGAACCAGTCTTATGTGCTTTTTACTTTGGACAAATTAATATACAAGTTGGTCAAGCAGGTACTGAATATTTATCTGCAGGTCCCTGTTCTTGCTTAATTTATTATATACCTGAAGAATCTGACTCAGATTTTCTGTGCAGCTTCAAAGCGTTTCAAGTGATGAGCTGGACAACAAGCTACTTCAGTTGTACGAGTATGAAAAATCTCGGAAGCCTGAAAAATTTATTGATTCAGTGTATTATGAGAATTCTCATGTTCTTCTTTATGAGGAAAACATATACCGGTTTGAGTGTGTAGGTTTTCTAATACCTTGTATTCTTTTTCTTCCTTGTCTAACTTCTTTTCTAACACTCTTATTATTGTGTTTATTGTTTTATAAATGACATTCAAATTTCTGTGCTCCCCTAGACATCTTCGCCTACACGGTTGTCCATCCAACTGATGGATGATGGAAATGAAAAGTCTGAGGTGGTTGCAGTTTCCATAGATCCAAATTTTGCAGCCTATCTCTACAATGATTACCTTTCTGTTGGCCATGGGAAAAAAGAGTCTTCTGCTGTTATGCTGAAAAGGTATTGCTGCAGTTTTTAACTTATGCAATTTAGGAATTGATTTTACTAGGACTCGAGAAGGTATGGGAAAGATAATGAAGGGAAGGGAAATATTTGGTGCATATGACATGTCCTGGAGACGACATTCCTGATTCCTGAGTTTGTGGAAAATTTATCGCAATTTCTGCACACTAGGATCGTGTCAATGGCATATAAATTTTTGTGATTAACTAGATATTTGAACCGTTTGGCATATTTAATTTTTCCTTTTGGTTATGGGCAGAAATAAACGTAAATTTCCAGATGTTGATGAGGATACTGCTCTTTGCATGGCCATGGAATCTGTTCGAGTCTGGAACGGTTTGGAGTGTAAGATGTCTGCCAGCTCATCAAAGGTATGTGTTTTTGCATCAGTGGATCTTTAATGCTTCAACCAAGTTCAGTTCTTTGAAGATCTTTTGGGCTCACAAATACTAATACTTCATTAATATTTCTTTCTGAACATGAATATGGAAAAATTGCTTCGCTGCTCAAATTAATGAATAAATTATGCAATCTTCATAACATGGCTGATTTATGTGGAATATTGTTGTAGAACCTTGCCTTCTGCAGAATTAGGAAATTTTAGATTGTAAAAGCATTTTATGCATGGTATCTCTTAATAACAGCAACGTGAATGAGTTCTCACCCTGGTAATGTCAAACTCAAATTCTTGCTAGTGTGTACCTGGATCCTCATTGAATTGGTAAATTAAAGAAGGTTGGCCCAAGAATTCTTTTATGAAGCTGGTCACTAAAATGTTTATCCATTGTGACATTCTTCTTCTACTTTTTTGGGTTATTTGTACTTCCCTATCTATATTGTCTCTGTTATCTTGGTCTTTTCTCTATGGTCAAATTTTTGTAGTTTCTAGATTTGTGAATGCTTTTTCGTTTACTCTCACTTCTGTCTCATGCTTATTGTGTTTTGGTACCTTGTATCAATTTTGTCAGACTTTCTGCATTCCTGATTGTCAACTAATGGTTGCTTTTGGGATGAGTACGTCTCTTTTGTGTGTAAAGCTCGGCAAACTGACCTTTAGTCTCTGTATTTCTGGCAGATTTCTTATGTCCTCGACACTGAGGATTTCTTTGCCCGCTTGGGAAGGAAAAGAAGGCACGAGAGCAAGCCTGGTGGGAAAAGGGTACAGAAGTTTCACCAATTTTTGACGGCGTCATTGTGATACAACTATATGCTGTCTCAATTATGTTTGCATTTGAGGTAGAGTTGGGTCTTGTACCATAGTTGTTTGCATCTTTTCTTACCTTTTCTTTTGAAATAATGGTTGCTTGCATTCTCGCGATCTTTAAAACTTTTACGTAGTTTGTTCATTTCAGTTACTGCCTCGCTCCGCTTGCTTATACCTCTTCCGCTATTTTTATGATGTAGAACTTGGGTGGGATAAATATGCGTCCGTGGTAAGGCTCAAATGCAGCGTGGACTCTTGTATTTTTCCCTATTTCTCAGCCAGCAAAATGTAACTTTGAGCTCTTGGAGGTTCTGGTGGTGATTGTAATAGCTTTTGTCAGATCATAAAATGATGGCTTCTTCTGAGCCATTCTTTTGTAAATATAGTATTTACCAAATGTTCTTTCATGTAGAGCTGTGTCTAATTACACCTGTAATCTGCTATTTCCATTGGTTCTCAAAAGAGCCTGCAATACCTTTTGCTTTTAGAGAGTTTTCTGATAGTTCCCCAAAACTTGAAAACCATTTTTCCAATGGTATGTGCTTTTGATGAACAACTATGTAACAGATGGTCATAACAGTTTTAAAGTATCATAGTAAAGTCAGAAATTGGTTTCAATTCTCTCTTTTCTACCTGTTTTCTTTCAGAAACCATCAGAGGATGCCGGCGAGGCTCTGAGCCCTCTAGAGAACGGTAACCTTTTGCCCGGTTTGTTGGGGCATTTCTTTGCTTTATTTTAAAGGAATTGCCACAAGAATTTTACATGATTATTGTAAAGGAGAAAACTTAATGAGTGGGCTGGGCGTTTGGGTGGTGTTGGGCACTGTTTGGAGGCTGACAAGAGTGGAATAAACTCCATCTTGGCCTCTGGCAAGTAAAGAAAAATGGGTGCCTTTTTCTACTACTTTTCCTTGGTCCAGAACAGCAATGGTGTCGCAGACTTGGACTGTTCTTAGCTTATGAGCAACCACTAGGCTAGTCCTCCACACCATGACTTTTTCAAGTGCATCTTGAACGTACCTTTCCGAGTGGTTGTCGAGAGCACTTGTTGCTTCATCTAACAACAAAATTGCAGGATTCTTCAGTATAGCACGAGCAATGGCGATTCGTTGTTTTTGACCTCCGGAGAGCTGTAACCCTTTGTCCCCGCACCATGTGTCATATCCGTTTTGCAACCCGGCAATGAAATCATGAGCGTTGGCTGCCTTAGCTGCCGCTATCATATCTGACTCGCTCACGTCTTCTGATGCTCCATACGTAATGTTTTCACGTATGGTGGTTGCGAACAATGCGGGTTCTTGGTTTACAAGTGCAATGTGCTTCCTTAGAGCTCTTAAGTTGTATGATTTAATATCTCGGCCATCGATTGCAACTATACCCTGCATCGGATCATAGAATCTCTCGATCAAGCTGATTATGGTCGATTTTCCAGATCCGCTGTGTCCTACAAGCGCTGTCGATTTTCCTGCTTCAATTTTAAGCGAGAATCCCTTGAAAATCATGATGCTTGGCCTTGTCGGGTATGCAAAATGAACATCACGTAATTCCACGAGCCCTGTTATCTTATCTGGCCTATACCCTTCTGGATCTTCAGGTTCAATCATGGGGATTCTGTCAACAACTGCAAAAACTGATCCAACAGCTTTGGACCCTCTCTCCATATCAATTGTTGTTGTTAAAACATCAGCAACAATCCGACCAGTGCCCACCAGAATTATGAAGATTTGGTAAAGCTGTTTGGCATTCAAATAGCCATCTGCAATCAGCTTTCCGCCATACCAATAAGAAAGAGCCAAGCTTAAACTCATGAAGCACGTGGAACTGCCGAGCCCAATCCCGGCAAACCATGATTCTTGAACGCTTTGCCGCTGCGGACCCTCTTGAGCTTTCTCCAGCATGTGGACAATCCGAGCTTGGGAGCTAAAGGAGGTGACAGTTCGAAGATTGGAGACGGCTTCTGCGGCCAGCCGACTACTTTCAGCTTGGGCCTTGATGAGCTTCTTGGACATGATCGTGAGAAGAGATTTCCTCAAGTAAATGCAGAGGATGAGAATCGGTTGAACTGCTAGCATCACCAGAGCAAGCTTCCATGCAATGATTAGTCCCAATGTTCCGGCGATGGTTACCGACGATACACATTGGATGATTAGCGACATTCTGTCACCTATTAAAGTCCTCACCTGTAGAAATGGCAAGAAAATGCAGAAATTGGAATCTGATGCATAAATTCATACATTTAACTAGACGGAAGAATATGGAATTAATGGCTGCTTACAGCTGTGGCATCTGTGTTTATGGTGGAGCAAATCGCCCCAGTTGAATTTTCATCTTTATCGAACCACCCAATTTCGAAGCTGAGGATCTTGGCTACTATCCGTTCTCTTATTCTTTTTGTCAGATTCTCCCCCATGGCTGCGAAATTGTAATGCTGGCTTAAGTTTACTATGAATGAGATCACTGCCACCCCGACAAAAAGCAAAGCGTTTAGCCTAGTCTTCTCCTTGATCTCTCCATGATCAGAAAGGAAATACACTGATATTTGCGACCCCATTATGAATGAATAAGTGGGCTGAACTGCACCGTAGATAATGGCGCATATACACCCTGCTGCTGCGTGCCTCCACTCAGGCAAATTCATGGCCAACAGCCTTCTGAACGACGGTTTTCTCAAAGAGGGCGGTGCTTGAAGCGATTCATTTTCGGTAATTATTTCATACTCTTCTTTCCGCTTCGAAGAAACTGATCGGAACGAACCCTTTAAGCTCAAGATTGACCGTAAGATTCGTCCGCTCTTTGAGCTTTTCCTCCCGGATCTGCTTAAACTGGGCTGTGGCGGAAATGCATCGGCAGTCTCGTCGATATTATCCTCTGGATCTGGTCCGACGTTGTCTGTCTGCTGAAGATTGACGAGTGAAGTGTATAATCCATCTTCATCTTGTATAAGTTCATCGTGTGAGCCGATTTCTGTGACTGCGCCATTTTCAACCACGGCAATGAGGTCAGCGTTCCGGATGGTGGAGAGACGGTGCGCTATGACGACCGTGGTGCGGCCGGCAGCTGCCGTGTCCAGAGCTTCTTGAACGATTCTCTCTGATTCTGAATCCAGGGCACTTGTGGCCTCATCAAGAAGAAGAATCCTGGGACCTTTGATCAATGCTCGAGCTATGGCTATCCTCTGTTTTTGTCCTCCGGACATCTGAACCCCTCTCTCCCCCACCTGAATCGATCAAAGTTACAATTTTTAATTCACTATTACTTTCATATGAGTCAAAAAAAATGCCGAAACAATAATTTTTTTCATGGAATGCAGAAGATATACCTGGGTATCATAGCCCTGAGGCAGCTGAGAAATGAAGCTGTGAGCATTAGAAGCTTTGGCAGCCTCAATAACCTCTTCAAGAGAAGCATCCTCTTTGCCAAGAACTATATTTTCTTTAATGGTGGTTGCAAACAGGGCAGGCTCTTGACTCACTAACCCCATTTGCGACCTTAACCACTTGAGTTGCAGGTTATTAATGGTCACTCCATCAACCAGGATCTCACCTCCAATTGGGCCATAAAATCTCTGCAGCAAGGCTATAACTGTCGACTTTCCAGAACCACTCCCCCCGACCAATGCAACTGTCTTTCCTGCCGGGATTCTAAGGTTAAAATCCTTAAGGATTATGCATTCGGGCCTCGACGGGTATGCGAATTCGACATGTTTAAACTCCATTTCCCCTGAAAAATTTGTTAAAATCTGGCCTTCCAAGTTTTCTGAGTCGATCTTGGGCACTCTCCTTATAATCTTCATGATGTGTTCTCCTGCAACTCTTGCTTCTGATAAGTGCTTTAAGTTGGACAAAGAACTAGTAAAAGCACTGTTCATGAACACAAGGAAAAAAAGCAAGCAAATTCACAAGAAAGGTTAGAATGGATTCTTGGAAATTTCTTATAGCGAAGATGGATGGAAAGAAATCGATTTTTAGAAGTTAAGATCATTACATTCCGCTAAATATAATTAGAAAACCGACGGCGTAAACGTTTCCTCCATTAGCGCCATGATACATCACCAATCTGCTGCCATAATAGGATATAAAAGCCCAGATTGCAAAAACGATGCCGCCGGTTCCAATGGCCAAACCTTTGGCTATACCTTGTCGCAATCCTAACAGGAGGGTGCCCTGAAGAGCAGCAGAGTATTCAGCGCTAGTTTTGGCCTCTCCCACGAAAGAATGAACTGTTCTAATGGAAGAAATGGCCTGTTCCACAATTGTAGCTGCCTTATTGTATTCAACCCTCATTTCTCTTGCAATTTTCATCATATTTTTCCCACAAATCAGGCCTGGAACGGTCAGGAACACAATGAAAGGATAGCCCACAATTGCAAGCCTCCAGAATACTACAAAGGAGATAATTATGCACCCGAAAAACCTCGTAACACTTGCCAATAAAGATGGCACCTGAGACGTTTTAAAAATCAGGACGTACGTAAGATATAAGATGTTGGTTTCATTTCATCAGGCTTATCAAATCTTCATTATTCATTACCTTTTCACTAATGAAATCTTGAATTATTAGACTATCACTGGAGACGCTTGAAATCAGCTCCGCCGTGCTTGTCACGTTCAAATCAAAGTAGGCTATTTCTTGCCGGAGCACTGCTTTCAAATACTTGATCCTAAGCCTAGATGCTTGCCTGTTTGCTGTTCTCGTCCAACAATATCCCTCTGAACAACCATACAAGAACAAAAAAACACTTGTTAGTCAAACAAAACAATTTCTATTTCTGGACGAAGGGAAACAACAAGAAGATGGTTATTGAGTTATAAAGAGAAGCCTTCGTACGGATGAAGCACGCCACGAACTGAGCAGCTGCTACGTAGCAAAGACGCAACACATTCTGCATTATACAAACAACGCCAGAATTTGAATCCAGGAGTGATCGGGAGCGTGAATGAACGCCATGCATGGTAGTATAACTAAACCAGGAACTTAATGGTACTGACCAGATGAAGTGCACGTTGGAAAGTCTGAGGATCAGAAGCATGATTTGAAGTGCCGCCGATGTTGTTCACGAGTTTGCTGGTGACAACCATCATGATGGGCATTAAAACCCCGTCAGCAAGGCATCCCAAGAAACCCAGAGCCATCAACAACTTGTCAACCCCATCTGCTTGCATAAAAATGGAGCGTAAAGACCCCTTCATCTTCTTCTCATCGCCCATTTTTGGTTTCTTCGTTTCCTCCAACCTGGCTCGTCCCTTTTCTGCTGCTTTGGCCTTTTGGTTTGTAAATCACTACTCTATAATATACTAACCGCTGGAGCCTAAGAGGCAGCGACCGAGTCCTGGTTCTCGATCACAAATTATACTGTACACGTAGAGGATAATAATTTATAATTTAACATAAATTAACTATTTTGCTAATTGACTGTTAGTAAAATATATCATTTTCTCTCATAAATCATAGTTTAAATTTTTATTTTTTTTTTTGTTTACAAAAATATTCGGATTTCTATATTTATGCTCTAACCTCACTCCAGTATAAAAGCCATGGACTTAGCCATGTGTTGGTTTGGCCGTCAGATTTTATGAACTTTGAAATTAAATTATATAATTATTAATAAACATGTGAATTACAACAATGTTATTTAAAACAAAAAATTATATTTTATTTACATAAAAATATTAATTTATTAAATGCAGAAAACTATGAAGTAATTGAGGATCGACTGGGTCAGTGGTAAGGTAGGGTGGAATCGCACGTGCCAAGTCCTTAATTTTGTCGCTCTTGTTGTTTGCCGGCAAAATCACAACAATATTTCATAGGTTTACTAGTGTTATACCAACGTCTTCCCTTTGCCACCTCCTTCTCTTCGGACCCTAGAGGATTTTGAATCTATCCAATCTTTGACCTACGTCAATTGATTTAGGAAAAAGTGTAAGAATATCCCATATAATAATATAATTTAATGTCAAATTTAATTTTAAATATTTAGTAGTTAAAAAATTTGATCATAAATTTTACTATTTACAGTATTTTTAGTATTAATAATAGTTTTTTAGATATTTAACTGTTAAATTGTAATTCTGTCAACAACTATGATACGTGAATGTCACATGTGTTAAATTTTAGGCCACATAAACTAACACATTATCATTAACCTACTAACACATTATGGTGGCCCCAAAAACGATATGTACCTCTTTTTATAATTTAATTTTGGTAATAAATAAACGTGTTAGTTCATGTCACATAAAATTTATTCAAATAGCGTCACGTGTTATAACGATTAACAGAATTGTAAGTGAAAAAAAAAACTCTCACTATGATTAAATGTATTGTGAATAGTAAAATTTATGATTAAATTTGTCGACTATTAAATATTTAAAATTAAATCTAACTAAAAATTTATTGATAATCACTAATTTTAAATTACTTATATTATTCGGTATGTATAAATTTTCGATATTAGACAGATTCAATAAACATCCACCGGCCGAGAAGGGAGGTTAAGGTGTTTTTTTTTGGTTTCATTTCGTTTTATTCATCATCACACCCACGAGCTATTTACTTTTTTACGTTTAAATCACTAATTTTTTATTCATCATCTGATCCGGCCGTCGTCCCTCGGCGACTGTTTCAACAACTAAAATATAAAAAAGAAAGTGTTAAAATTAAAACTCCTCACTTTTATTATGAATGTAATTTTTTATTTTTGGAAGAATTTGTATAATTTTTAACTAAAGTATAAAATTATGTTATGATAATATCACAATAAATATTTTAAGTGAATTTTATTCTATTAAAATTTTTAAAAAAATTATATTTATATAGAATAACAAATTTTTTTTTTTTTTTTTTTTTTAAAGTATGTATTGTTTTACTAGAGAGAGGCGCATCTCCATATTTAGCCGGCGGCCTATTGGTATGGTATTGTCTTCTTCCCATAATTTAAACATAATCTGAGGTTTGATTTCATTTTGGATAGAAACAACAAAAGACGGGAAGAGTTTGCCTTGAGCGCTGACCGCCACGCCACCGCAAGTCTCCCCTTTTTACCCTATTTCAATCAAACAGCTAGCCCCAACTCGACTTGCAGGCTCACATTTATTTATTTATTCATCATAAATTTCGTGATTCGAAATTAATTATGTTTTCGACAACAAAAATGAGTTTCATGGGTCTATAAAGAAATTAGTTTGATCATTGAAATGTAAACATTTCATTGGAAAACAAAATTGATTTGATAATTTAAATAGTTTCGTATTTAAAATGAAATTCAAACGCTTAATTTTTAATTAAAACAATACGAGTCATTATGTTTATTCACCACTATCGGGTTCCACGGATTAGGGTTTGAATGTTGATTTTGTGAAGTTTGAGGGGCATTTTGGGGATAGGGGCGAAGTTGAGGAGATCACTTGAAGATAGGAATGGAGCTTTTGATTTCTAGCTATAGAGAAAAATGATAGAAAATATACTGAAAATCTCGGACACTATTTGGTTGGTTGGTTGTGCTTTAGCATTTTTTGGAGGCAATTTGTATGGTAATCTAGGATTACCTGTCACCACAATGATTCAAACAAGCGTGTTTTACAGTAACTAATTTTTTAATTAATTTTACACTTTCTTGGTATTATTATTTATTTTTCAAATTTTTTTAAAATTACAATGATGGTTCTCTTAGATTATTTTAAATTGTGAAAATTGAGAAAGTTTCCTTAAGTTTATTTATTTATTTATTTATTTTATATAAAGATGATTGGAACTTGAAACCTATTATTTTTTACACGAGGATTGTATCTCAGTAATAAATACTTCCTGTTTAAGGCAATAAATTTTGAATTTAAATCACGTTATATATATATATATATATATTGTCTTAAACGGAGAGTGCCTACATCCCTATCGTAACTTTCAGGTTTATTCTAAATTAAGGGTTGCGTGAATTATGCCAAACAAAGCCCTTTATTTTTAATATTTATTTGACCTTTTCTTTCCCATAACGAAGCCAATTGTCAAATATCATTTAGTTTAAGTCACCTGTTTTATATTTGATTAATGTCTTAATAATATTGTTAGATTTGAGATACCAATATAAAGGATGAAATAAAAGACCTATTCATCCGTTCCATAGTAAAATACGTTGACGACTTAAGTAATATTTCGAAATTAGTAACAGTAGGTACCGTACAGGTGTCTTTTATCGACAATTTTTCAACACACAGAGAAGAAAGAAGAAAACTAAAGAGAATACAAAAATGCAGCAGAAGATAAAACGATAGGTTTGACTTAAATAGCAGAGTGGTGGCGGCCACTATTACGCAGCTTGCTTGCCTGCCTACATGAGAGAGGCATTGGAAAAGCTTGCTCCAAGTAAACTCGTTGTGATGCATCGGCACTAAAGCACTGGACCGACCAACCCAAGGGCTTAACCATGGTTACCTTAGAAACTAGGGCCCAAACTTATTACTGTTACAAAGATTAAGGTTGTTGATGGCTTAAAAAAAAAAAAAAAAAAAGTCAACCTCTTATTCTTAGTTGAGGCATGCATGCATTTACTACTACAAGTCTACAACTAACTAACTAGCTAGTTGGAATGGTTCTCTGAAGGCTAACAAGACAGAAGTAGGCTCCATCATCGCCTTTAGCAAGCAATGCTGAATGTGTTCCTTTCTCAACTATACGCCCTTTGTCCAGAACCGCTATTGTGTCACAGTTTTGAATGCTACTCAGCCGGTGCGCCACAATCACATTAGTTCTTCCCATCATCACTTTCTCGAGTGCATTTTGCACCACCTTCTCCGACTGACTGTCGAGCGCGCTCGTTGCTTCATCCAACAATAATATCGACGGGTTTTTGAGAATAGCTCGGGCGATGGCAATCCGTTGCTTCTGACCTCCGGATAGTTGCAGTCCTTTATCCCCGCACCACGTATCATATCCGTCTTTCAATCCTGTGATAAAATCGTGGGCGTTTGCTATTCTAGCTGCCTCAGTTATCTCAGACTCACCAATGTCTCCTGCTGCGCCATATCTGATATTTTGTCGGATGGTACCGGCAAATAACGCAGGCTCTTGACTTACAAGCGCAATGTATTTTCTCAATGCTCTTAAGTGATAAGATTTGATATCTCGGCCATCCATTTTCACAACACCTTTTAGTGGGTCATAAAATCTTTCAATCAAATTGATGATAGTTGATTTTCCCGAACCACTTCCCCCGACTAATGCCGTTGATTTTCCTGGCTCAATCTTGAGAGAAAATCCATTGAAGATCATCACATTCGGCCTGGTGGGGTATGCAAAATCAACATCCTGTAGTTCAATATGGCCTGTTATCTTATCAGGTACATTCCCTTCTGGATCTTCCGGTTCAATTGTGGAGTATCGGTTTAGAACTGCAAAAACTGACCTTACAGCATCAAACCCTCTATTTAGATCATCTGTCATTGTTCCCGCATCAGCAATGACACGAGCAGTGCTCACCAAAATCATGAAAGTTTGGAACAAGGCTTTTGCTCCGAGCGAACCACCCACTATAAGCTTACCACCATACCAAAAGAGGACAGCCCAACTTATTGTCGCAATGCTATTGGACATGGCTAGCCCAATGCCAGAAAACCATGACTGCCGAATGCTTTCTTGCTGTGGGCTCTTCTGGGCTTTTCCAAGCATTTGGAGAATTCGAGATTGGGAGCTGAAAGCAGTGACTGTTCGAAGATTGGAGACAGCTTCAGCTGCAATCCTACCACTTTCTTCATGGGCTCTGATGGCTTTCTGGGACCCTGTTTTAAGGAGTGTGAGCCTGATGTACAAACAAATGATCACAAGGGGTTGAATGGCCATCAAGACTAATGCTAATCTCCATGAAATGAATAGGACCATTGTGAAAGCAATCGTAATGGTGGAAACAGCTTGGATGAGGAGCGACATTCTGTCCCCTACTAATGATCTCACCTGCATATTATACAAGTATTATTTTGAAGAAGAGTTTGTATGTATGCATCAAGAAGAAATGCTATCGGGAAAAAAAAAAAAAAAAAAAAGCTTACAACAGAGGCATCTTTGGCCAGTCTTGAGCAAATGGCGCCTGTAGAATTTTCATCCTTATCAAACCATTCAATCTCAAATGTAAGGATCTTTGAAAACATATTTTCTCTGATCCTCTTTGTCAAGTGCTCTCCCATGGCTCCAAAGTGATAATGCTGAGATATATTAATCAAAACCGACGCCATAGCCAATCCCACTAAGCACAGTGCATATATTTCGGTCTTCTTCTTAATCTCTTCATGATCCGGCAAGAAATAGACAGATATCATTGATCCCAGCACAAATGCGAAACTGGGTTGGATAGCCCCCAACAATATGGCACTGATGCACCCTGCCAGCGCTTCTTTCCATTCAGGCAAGTTCATGGCAAGTAGTCTTGTAAATGAGGGATTTGGCAGCGCTTGATCATGGCTCGAAATTGTTTCCTTGTCGGCTTTATTGCTCGGAGCCACCGAGTTAGCTGAACTAGACCGACTAAAAAGGGACAGTCTTCGGCTGCTTGTGCTGTTCAGATTGGATCTTAAAGCTAATGCAGCACTGCCATTGGTAGTTTTCTCAACTTGGTTGCTTGTTTCAGTTTGTTGCAGCCGAATCAATGATGTGTATAGACCGTTTTCGTCTTGGATGAGTTCATCATGCGTGCCGGTCTCCATGACTTGGCCATTTTGGACAACCACTATGAGGTCGGCATTCTGAATGGTTGAGAGACGATGAGCTATTATAATGGTGGAACGCCCCATGATTGCTTTGTCTAGAGCTTCTTGGACAACCCTCTCCGATTCGGCATCCAATGCGCTTGTGGCCTCATCAAGAAGCAGAATTTTTGGCGTTTTAATTATGGCTCTGGCTATGGCTATTCTTTGCTTCTGCCCTCCAGACATCTGAACTCCCCTCTCTCCTACCTGAATTCATTATCAAAAACATGGTCATGTACGTGTTAAAGAGAAAAGCAGAAAACTAAAATTCTTGTTTTTTTAATCGAAGAAAGTCGTGACACGGAAAGTCTGCAACTGGCTGTCTGGTTGAAGACTGTATATAGATTACAGAATTAAAAATCAACTTGGAGATTGGAAATCAGGAGCATATAGCGACGACTTTTTTGAGCAATCAAGGGGGATTGACTTGCTGTCTGTCTGTTTCACCTGGAAAGCTGGAATTGGAGGGTTGTGGCTTTGGTCAACTCTTAGAAAATTTCAGCTGGAAAGCTGGAATTGGAGGGTTGCTTGTTGCTTTGGTAAACTCTTTGGAGAAGAAAAAGATGCGAGTAATTAGAGGACAAAGCAGCAATACAAACCTGGGTATCATAGCCTTGAGGCAACTGGGAAATGAAGCCATGAGCATTTGAAGCTTTTGCAGCCTCCATAACTTCTTCAAGAGAAGCATCCTCTTTTCCAAAAAGTATGTTTTCTTTAATGGTGGTTGCAAAAAGTACAGGCTCTTGACTCACTAAGCCCATTTGGGACCTCAACCACTTGAGCTGCAGCTTATCAATGGCCGTCCCATCCAGAAAGATCTTTCCTCCGAGTGGGTCATAAAATCTCTCCAGCAAAGCAATAACTGTGGATTTTCCAGAGCCACTTCCTCCAACCAATGCCACCGTCTTTCCTGCCGGGATTTTGAGATTGAAATCCCTGAATATGGTGCTTTCCGGTCTGGATGGGTACGCGAACTCAACGTTCTTGAACTCAACTTCACCCGAAACATTTGCTAAAACTTCCCCCCCCATGTTGTCCGAATCAATCTCGGGCACTCTTGCCATGATTTCCATGATCCGCTCAGCTGCTGCACTGGCTTCCGACAAGTATCTTAGGTTGGATAAACCAGAGCCCAATGATCTGTTCGAAACGAACACAAAAAATTAAGAACATGGGATAGAGACATGTCCAAAAAGAAGCTGAAATCATAACTTACAATCCGCCGATGGCGATGGCAGCACAAACCACAAAAACTGAGCCGCCTTTAGCACCATGGTACATGACCAATCTGCTGCCATAATAGGACATGAAAGAATATATAGCAAACGTTATGCTATTACTTCCAATGGCCAAACCTTTTGCTAAACCTTGTCGTAGCCCCAATTTAAAGGTTCCCTCAAGAGCAGCAGAGTAATCCTTAGTCATTCTGTTCTCCCCGACAAAGGAGTAAACTGTTCGGACGGAAGAAATGGCTTGTTCAACTATTGTACCGGCTTTACTGTAATCTTCCCGGATTTTTCTGCCGATGCTCATCAGAACTCTGCCATATATCATCCCTGGAATTACCAGAAGTAGCACGAACGGGAATGACACAAGAGCTAGCCTCCAGACTATTAAGAATGCTGCAATATATGCCCCAGCAAAACTAGATAGATTCATCAACATAACTGGTGCCTGTTTTTGTGTTGTTGAGGATAGCGGCAGCGACCCCATTATTTTGGTTATATAACAAAATGGAGAAGACTACAAGAAAAGAAAATGCTAACAAAAGAAAGCAGCATCAGGTTTGATACCTTTTCACTGATAAATTCCTGAATTACAAGACTATCACTCGAAACGCTTTCGATGACATCCGCCGTGCTTGTAACATGTAAATCAAAGTAGCCCACTTCTTGCCTGAGCACCGCCTTCAAATACCTTACCCTTAGTCTGGACGCTTGCCTCTCTGCTGTTCTCGTCCAACAATAGCCCTCTGGAAAGGATTGAATGGAGTGAAGAAATCAAGCAGGCGCAAATTAACTGAATACATATTACGTATACAACAGAAACGCACCAAGAAAGCAAGCAATCCATTGGCCACAAGCCAAGTAGCAAAGGAGCAACACCACCTGCATGAACTCCAATTGAAATACGGCACGTTTAGTAAGAATCTGGCCCTCACCAGCAGACTTGAGCGCAGAGCCTGAACGACGAGAAAGGAAAACTGACCTTGTTAAGGCTATGACTGAAGTTCTGACTCCCTGAAGTGGCGCTGCCAACGTTGTTCATGATTCTGCTAGTGAACAGCAACCTACTAGGCATCGAAATCCCATCTCCAACAGATCCCAGGAAGCCCAGAATCATCAAACATACATCAATCCCATCTGCATGCATGAAAATTTGAAGTACTGATCCCTTCTTCTTTGTCGCCATTGATGCACCTTCCCTCCCTTGTTCCTGCATTTCTCCCCTGCCACAACATTAATTTAACTGAGATTTGAAACTTTATATTGCGAAAGAATTAGAGGTGATCATCATCATCAATGGTGCGGTGAATGACTAGTAGCATGTAATTAATACAGATTCATACACATAAATACATATAATTAGAGTTGACTTTGTCATTTTCCTTTTTTCCTCTCTTCTTTGAGAAATGTATCTTAGGAAGTTATTTCGTAATGCCATGTCTGAAAGATAGGGACCGGAATGAAAGAAAATCTCTGTTAAGGAGAGAAACTTTAGATTATTTACATTATGTGGCTTATATTATTAATATTACAAAATATAAATAGTTATTATTTTATCTTTTAATTCTTCCAATTAACTTCTTTTATTACTTACATTAAATTAAATTATTTTTTTCTCATTTTTTATGACTATTAATGATAAAGGCTTAGTTTTTTAAAAAATATATTTATACGAACAAGAAATTTTTCCAAGTTGTTTATATTTTAAGACAATTCTAAATATCTTTAACAATTACCCATATTTTGGGAGATTTTAAAGTACTGTAATAAAATTTTCATACATCAGCAACTGTTTTATGGAATATTTCCTTAATAATAATTTCCCACACATCAAGAAATAAAGTCTTAAATCTCTTAATTTTGATCACATATCAAAGGGATTTATTAGTAATTTATTTATTATATGTATAAAAATAATTTATTTGACATGAATGATCGAGAATACTTGGAAGGTCTTATTAATAATATGATCATGGACATCATAAAATTAAATTTTTTAAAATTTAAATCGTATAATTTATTAATATACTATAAACCCTACTATAAAAATAATATTGTAATAATATAATACGAAATATAATTATAAAAGTAAATTTGGAGTAGATTTATGATTCTGATTGTGAAGACAGGAATTGTATTATTTAAATTGAGTGATAATAAGTAAAACTTTAGATGGATAAGTAAATAATTATTTAAAATAAAAAAATTTGGTCGCTTTATTTATTCTTAAAATAAATAAAATTTATTTTTTTTAAAACGGTAGTTAGTATTTGACTTTTAATAGATCGTCACTTACCATGACTGCGGTTGGTTACGTGTATTTGTGTAATATTCTTTTTGAAGCAATATTTGTGTAATATTCTGGAATGTCGCCGAAATTCTTTATAAATCGGCCGTCTGCCAGATTAATAACCAAAAATTTAAAAATAATAATAATAATAATAAATTATTATTTTGTGAATTTAATTTGCACAGATTAAGGGAGAAACTATTAAAATAAGATGGAGTGACCATGATCGGATCCTATTGGAATAGCTTTGCTGTACAGGCAAGATATACCATAAAACTTTAAGGCCTGTTTGGTTGGAGGTCTCTTTCTCATTTTTCCTGCATGTATTTGGAATTTTCAACGTAACTTTTTTAAAATTTTCAGTACAATTTTTTAAAAATTTCATAAACAAACAACATTCAACACATATTTTTTAAAAGTCAAACCAAATTTACTCTTATTTGTGGGACCTTAAAAATTATAGCCAATTGCAATTTATCTCCCTTGTGACTTAGTGAAATTATCAATTTTTTCTTCAAATTCTTAATAATTATATTTATCACATTGACCACATAAACTCATAATAATAAATTTCGTGATTGAATAATAGCAAAACTACATACGTAAATATTTTTATTGAGTTAAAAGATCATTCGAAAAGTTTATCCTCACAACCATCAAAACTTATTTCGACAAAAAATATTCATATTTTTCCTTCTTTTGATATTTTTTAATATTTAACTTTGGTTAGAAGAGGTAAATGTGATTGCCAAAAATGTCAAGAGAGAGAATCGATAGTTTGAAAAAATCACATAAGAGTAAATATAATTCACCTTCAAAAGATTACATGTGAGGAGAAGGTATACGTATATCTTGTACCATGGTACATGTACCTATTACTATATATAGTAATTTTTCGCATGACAACTGTACACTTACTAAATATAGTAAGTTTCGCCAACGCGCGGGCCTTTTTTTTTTTTTTTTCCTCGCTGAGTGAACAACGTCTTAGAACAACTGCCGCAACGTCCAAAAAACAACTGTCGCAACGTCTACATCCAGGCAAGTTCAAAACGTCTCTAACACTTGCACCACATCAAAAATAACTAGCACCACGTCCATAAATGTCTACATCCTTGCGTACGAATTTAAACTAATTTTTTTCACAAAAACATCCCACCACGTCTCAGAATAACTAGCACCACGTCAAAAACAACTAGCACCACGTCCAGAAACGTCTACATCCATGCATGTGAATTTAAGCTATTTTTTTCACAAATACAATTAGCACCACGTCTCAGAACAACTATAACCATGCCAAAAATAACTAGTACCACATCCAGAATCGTCTACATCCATGCGTGTGAATTTAAACTGATTTTTTTACAAAGATAGTCCACATTGTCTCAGAACAACTAGAACCACGTTAAAAACAACTAGCACCACGTCCAGATATGTTTACATCCATGTGTGTGAATTTAAACTGATTTTTTCACAAATTAGAGGTAATACTTGGAGATATTGTTGTACAAATTGCGTTGTGTAAAATTGTTATTCTAAATTTTTTTTTGACAAATTTGGCAGCCAGAATCACAACTGGCCACTACCACACCACGTATACATCCAAACATGTGAATTTTAGTTGAATTTTTCACAGAACATAGTCTACCACGTCTCGCTACATCCAAAAAACTAGCACCACGTCCAGATACGTCTAGCTACGTCCCGCAACATCTTGTTATGTCCCGCTACGTCCAAAATACAAAGCAGCAACATCCCGTTATGTCCCGCAACATCCAGCAACGTCCCGTTACGTTTAGTTACATCCCATAACACGTTCTACCAAGTTCAGCAACGGAGAAGAATCAGAAGCAACCCATTTCACATGAAAGTGTCAATACCTCACGAAAACCATTTATATATCATATTTCGGAGTAACAGAACATTATTTGAATAAGAAAATACGAATATATCATTTATACATTACCCAACGTCAAATCGCGAAAATAAGGTTACGTAAATCCATCAAATACAGTTCATACTTTATTATGTGGTGATTTTTTAACAAGAATAAGTTATTTTTGAAGAAGAAGAAGAAGAAGAAGAAGAGATTTTTTAAGAATAAGTGATTTTTTCATTGTATTTGGTGTTGTTCGTCGGAAAATACAATCTTCGATCTCCGTTAAATCTGTATTTGGATGAAAATTTTGATTAAATGCGGTTTCAAATGGAGTACGACGAAGAAGAATAATTGATTTTTGAAAAAGAAGAAGAAGTGATTTTTGAAAAAGAAGGAACTGGGTTTTTGGAGAAAAATAATAAAAGAAGAACTTGTATCTCACTCTCTTATAGTGAGAGTGGTGATATATATATATATATATAATTTGCGACATGTGAGTGAACGCTTAAATATTGTATATATATATATATATATTCTTATTGAACGGCCTTTAAATTACCATTTATCAATTCTTTTTATCAAAAGGGTATTTTGGTAAAAATGCATGATAAATTAAAAAACAAAAGTCAACCTAGTCTAGCCTGGTAATAGCATTATGGGTACTGGAGGTAGTTGTCCTTTGGAGGCTAACAAGAGAGAAGTAAGCCCCGTCAGAACCTTTAGCAAGCAAAGCTGAATGAGTCCCTTTCTCAACCACCTGACCTTTCTCTAAAACCGCAATTGTATCGCAACTTTGTATTGTACTCAGCCTGTGCGCTACCACCACGCTCGTCCTTCCTACCATCACTCTCTCCAGTGCTTCCTGCACCACTTTCTCCGATCGGCTGTCGAGTGCGCTCGTAGCTTCGTCCAGCAGTAATATCGCCGGATTTTTAAGTATGGCGCGAGCGATTGCGATTCGCTGCTTTTGACCTCCAGAGAGTTGCGATCCTTTGTCCCCGCACCATGTTTCATATCCATCTTTCAATCCAGTAACAAAATCATGAGCATTGGCTGCCTTAGCAGCCTTGATTATCTCGGATTCATCAACCTCTCCTGATATACCATATACAATATTTTCTCCTACTGTACCAGCAAATAATACAGGCTCTTGGCTCACTAGTGCAATGTGTTTTCTCAGCGACCTCAAATGATAAGATTTTATATCTCGACCATCGATTTTCACTGTGCCAAGTAATGGGTCGTAAAATCTCTCAATCAAGCTAATGATGGTCGATTTTCCCGAACCGCTTTGCCCGACCAACGCCGTTGATTTCCCCGCCTCAATTCTGAGAGAAAATCCTTTGAAGATTATGACATTAGGCCTGGAGGGGTATGCAAAATCAACATCGTGTAACTCGACATGGCCTGTTATCCTATCAGGCTTGTGGCCTTCTGGGTCTTCTGGTTCAATTAAAGAGCCGTGGTCAAGAACTGGAAAGATCGATCCAACAGCGTCAAACCCTTTGGCTAGATCACTTGTCATTGTTCCAGCATCAGCAATGGAACGTCCAGTGGACATCAAAATCATGAAGGTTTGGAAGAAGGCTTTCGCTCCGAGTAAACCAGCCACCATGAGCTTACCCCCATACCAAAAACCGAAAGCACAAGTTAGAGTCACAAGACCATTGGAGGTGCCGAGCACTACACCAGCTAACCATGATTGGCGAACACTTTCTTGTCTTGGTCCTTGTTGGAATTTTCTAAGCATTCCAAGAACTCGAGATTGAGAACTGAAAGCAGTGACGGTTCTTACGTTGGAGACAGCTTCGGAAGCAATCTTACTGCTCTCTTCTTGGGCTTTGATGCTTTTCCTGGACATGATTTTCAGGAGCGCCAGCCTCCAATAGAAGCAAATGATAACAATGGGCTGAATGGCTATCATAACTATCGCTAGCCTCCAAGAAATATTTAATCCCATTGTGAAACTAATTATCAGCGCCGAAATTGTTTGGATGAGAAGTGCCATTCGATCTCCCAGTAATGACCTCACCTATATTGAGAAAAATGGTGAGAAAACATGTTGTATTGTTAATGGCAGTAATGGAATAAAGCTTACCACATTGGTATCTTTAGCAAGTCTTGAGCAAATGGCAGCTGTAGCATTTTCTTCCTTGTCAAACCATCCAACTTGAAAAGTGAGGATCTTGGAAAGCATTTGTTCTCTGATCCTCTTTGTCAAGTACTCTCCCATGGCTGCAAAGCTGTAATGTTGACATATATTTATCAAAATTGTGAACACAGCCAAGCCCACAAAACACAGTGCATATGTCTTTGTCTTTTCCTTAATTTCTTCATGATCCGGCAAAAAATACACGGATATCATTGTTGCCAATACATAGATGTAAGTCGGCTGGATTGCGCCAGAAAGTATAGCGCTTATGCACCCCACCACTGCTTCTCTCCATTCAGGCAAATTCATAGCGAGTAGCCTTGTAAATGAGGAACCTGGAAGCACTTGATCTCTTGAAATTCTGTCAGTCTTGACCGAACTAGACTTGCTAAGAGCCTTGTAACTCTCTCGGTTTGAATCATCCCTGGAAGTCAATGAAGAATCACTGCTATTTCTGCTAACTCCGCGGCTACTTGTTTCGGCTTGTTGCATGCGAATGAGCGACGTGTATAAGCCGTTGCCATCTCGGATGAGTTCATCATGCGAGCCGGCCTCCATGACTTGGCCATGTTGAACCACCGCAATGAGGTCTGCGTTCCGGATAGTCGATAAGCGGTGGGCTATTACGACAGTGGTGCGGCCAACTGTTGCGGTGTCTAGAGCTTCTTGGACAACTCTCTCCGATTCAGCGTCCAATGCACTTGTGGCTTCATCAAGGAGCAGAATTTTTGGTTCTTTAATTATTGCTCTACATATGGCTATTCTCTGCTTCTGCCCACCTGACATTTGAACCCCTTTCTCACCCACCTGAATTAATTTATTATAACAGGGTTTTTTTTAAACTTAGTTCAGATAAATCCGGCTCACCAAGAAAGTAGTCTATATTTTCTACAATAAATATGAAACTTAAACAAACGGATCTTCAGGGAGAGATGCGCCCCAGTGCTGACATGACAAGAAAACAAGAATTGGATGTGGGGTGAAGGTTTGAAGACAAATTAAGCACAAAATGATACGACACAACTTGAAATAAGCTCTGTCGCTCTCAATTACAACCTAACAAGTGACAGAGACAAGTATGGAATAATGTGCTCTTAACAACCCTGATGCTTAATTCTTCGTCACCTCTTAGAATGGTCTAATTGATACTTAAAAGTCATAAAATTAGTTGTTTTTTAAGGTTAAGATTGAAATAGTTGAAGAGGACAAATTAAGGGCAAGACAAACCTGGGTATCATAACCCTGAGGCAACTGGGAAATGAAGTTATGAGCATTAGAAGCTTTTGCAGCCTCGATAACTTCTTCAAGAGAAGCATCCTCTTTTCCAAACAGTATGTTTTCTTTAATGGTTGTTGCAAAAAGTGCAGGTTCTTGACTCACTAAGCCCATCTGGGACCTCAACCACTTGAGCTGCAGCTTATTAATGGCCACTCCATCCAGAAAGATTTCTCCTCCAAGTGGGTCGTAAAATCTCTGCAGCAATGCGATAACTGTGGATTTTCCAGAGCCGCTCCCTCCAACCAACGCCACAGTCTTTCCTGCCGGGATTTTGAGATTGAAATCCCTGAGTACGATGCTTTCTGGTCTGGATGGGTACGCGAACTCCACTTTCTTGAACTCAATTTCACCCGAAACGTCTAGTAAAATCTCCCCTTCCATGTTGTCCGAATCAATCTTGGGCACTCTCGCCATGATTTCCATGATCCGCTCAGCTGCTGCACTGGCTTCCGACAAGTATCTTAGGTTGGATAGAACAGAACCCAATGATCTGTTTGTTACGAACACAAAAAACTAATTGAATGAACATGCGACAACGTTAGAAGACATGCCCAAAAAGAAGTTAAAAATCATTACAGAACTTACAATCCACCGATGACATTGACAGTACAAACCGTGAAAACCGTCCCTCCTTTGGCGCCATGGTACATCACCATTCTGCTGCCATAATAAGACATGAAAGAAAATATTGCAAATGTGATGCCATTACTTCCAACGGCCAAACCTTTTGCTAAACCTTGCCATAGTCCTAATTTGAGCGTCCTCTCAAGAGCAGCAGAGTATTCGGCAGTCGTTTTAGTCTCCCCGACGAAGGAATAAACTGTCCTGATGGAAGAAATGGCTTGCTCAACTATCGTCCCGGCCTTACTGTATTCTTCCCTGATTTTTCTAGCAATGTTCATGAGAGCTCTGCCATAAATCATTCCGGGTATTACCAGAAACACCACAAACGGAAATCCCACCACAGCTAACCTCCACATAATTACGAATGCTACAAAATAGGACCATACGCAAGAGGATAGATTCATCAACAACACTGGTACCTGTTTTTTTTTTTTTTTTTTTTTTTTTCCCGATTCAGACATCCACACATTAGCACTATGAAATATCAAGAAATTGTTGGTTATAAAAAATTTAAAAAAAAAAAAAAAAAACCAGAGAAACAGCACCTTTTCACTTATAACGTCCTGAATCACAAGACTGTCACTAGAAACGCTTTCAATGACATCTGCCGTACTTGTAACATGTAAGTCAAAGTAGCCCACTTCTTGTCTGAGCACAGCCTTCAAATATCTTACCCTCAGCCTGGACGTTTGCCTCTCTGCTGTCCTCGTCCAACAGTAGCCCTCTGCAAATTCAAAAGGGCAGCTTAATCATATGTATAATAATACTCAGACAGCGCCAGAAAAAACAGGGACGTAAGAAACACACCAAGAAAGCAAGCAAACCATTGGCAGCATGCCATGTAGCAAAGCAGCAGCACCAACTGCATGGATTCCATTCCAATAGATCATTTCCTGTTGGTAAGTTGATTAAATGCTGAATTAAGAGTATATGAGAAAAGAAAGTTGACCTTGTTATGATTATCACTGAAAGTCTGACTTCCTGCAGTGGCGCTGCCGACGTTGTTCATGATTTTGCCCAACAGGAACATCCGAGCAGGCATTGACATCCCATCACCAACGGCTCCAATGAAGCCGAGGATCATCAAACAAGCATCAATACCGTCCGCATGCATGAAAATGGAACGGAATGATCCCTTCTTCTTTGTCACCATTAATGTATCTTCGCCTGAAATTTTATCACCAGAACAACAACTGAAACAAGATTGCGCTTCTTTTATTCTTATATTCAGTAGCTGTCCTTGTTTTTAATTAAAGGGTTGTTAGATAGTTGATCAATGGAGAAGATGACGAGTAATATGTATTTTATACAGAGATTCTGGAAGGAAAAAAAACAAATACGATGAAGCTTTTTTTTTATTGAATGAGTTCATTCATTTTGACTACTTTAATCATATGTTATTAATCATAGGAATTTGGTTCTAGAAGAAACTCTGTTTAGTTTGTTGATACATCAGTTAAAACATTTTAAGAAAGTTATTTTTGATAATATTTCGCATAATGGACTAAGAAGAAATGTTTTATTAATATAATATTATCAAGCAATAAAATGTTGTATCAATAATTTCTTCAGATTAAAATAAAATAAATTTAAACCTAATAAGAAAATATTTCAGCGATATTGTTAGGGTGAGCAAATTTTCTTTATTTTTTCAATATTATTCTTATTTGGTCAAACACTTTCTTATCTTTTTTTTTTTTTTTCAAAACATACTTAATCTTTTTATATCATAATCAATCTCCCTCCAAAATTTTATTTACCACCTATACACTTTACAAATCCAAATAAAAAACAGCTGTGCCCACTGTAAATTCTCAAATGGATGAATATGCCGGAGGAGCACCTTGGCCGCCCCCCCCCCCCCCCCCCCCCCCCGCCAAAATTGCTCAGTCAACAATTCCTGGAAAAACCCACCCAGTGTCCTTTATCAAAGCAGGGTATATTATCCAATATGAGTTCTGGTCCCTGATCTTGTGAATTGCTAACCTAACTCTCTTCTCCCTCTTCTCCCTCCATCATTCAACCATCTTAATCTAGCCTTTTGGGAGAGGAAATCATCATGTTCCTTTAGCTGCTGCAAATCCAAAGCCTAGCCCCTAGACAAGACCAATCGATTAGCAATATCTAGATAAGCCTAAAAAGCATTATCCAACTGCTAAACCTCCTCCTCCTCCTCCTCCGTTTGCTTCAAATTGGCAAAAACATAGCCAAAAACCACCTTATTCCAATCCTTTAAGCGAAGCTTAAGCCACCTCATCTTCGATGAGAACGAGGGTGGAGGGCTCTACAGCGTTCTTTTCCGGCCATTGCTGAATTCTGATGAAGAGGGAAGAGGACCTTTATGTTTTTTCTTTGAAAAAATAAGAAAGTGTTTGATTCAATAAGGTAGCATTGGAAAAAAAAAGTAAATTTACTCTAACGGTTAAAAATAATTCTGAAAACATCGCTGACCATATATAAATAGTATTAATATATTTAATTTAATTAGTAATAAATAAAAAAATGGTTTGGAGATAACTTAAGTAACATAAGAAAGTAAATTATTAAATGCTAATAGAATTTATTTGATGGTTAATAAAGAAAAATGAAAATAATGTACACAATGTTTTTTAAATAAAATTATTATCGCCGCCAGCCCAATTGCGGCCCTTTTATTATATGGATTCTAGTACTATGTGAACCGGCTACCCATTGATTAACCCATTTTTTTCTTCTATATAAATATAACTTTAAAAAAAGAAAAACAATACTAATATTTCATATAAGTTATATCTTACCAAACATACAAAAATATATAATTTATTTAAAAAAATTATTTTTATAAGACAGAATATTATGCAAACGTAAAGTCATTGGTAAGCCTGAGCATGATTACCAGGAGTGTGTCTATAAGAGCATTCACAATTATTTGCTTTCAAAATAAGTTAATAAATAGGGTCAACAGTGTCATATCAGCTTTTCATTAACCTCTTATTTTATTAATTTTTTCTCTTCAATGATTTTACACTATAATAGGTTAATGAATGGATCCACTATAAAAATATTTTTATTTTTTTAAAGGGAATGAGCCACGTCTCAGAACACCATCATGTCTCAGAACACTAGCACCACGTCCAGAAACATCTACATCCATGTATGTGAATTTAAGCTATTTTTTTCACAAAGACAGCTCACCAAGTCTCAAAACACTAGCACCACGTCAAAAACAACAAGAACAACGTCGAGAAATATCTGCATCCATGCATGTAAATTTAAGCTATTTTTTTTTCACAAAGACAGCCCACCACGTCTCAGAACACTAGAATCACGTCAAAAATAACTAGCACCACGTCCAAAAACGTCTACATCCATGCATGTGAATTTAAGCTATTTTTTCACAAAGACAGCCCACCACGTCTCAGAACACTAGTACCACGTCAAAAACAACTAGCACCACGTCCAGAAACGTCTACATCCATGCATGTGAATTCAAACAGATTTTTTTCACAAAGAAAGCCCACCATGTCTCAGAACACTCGAACCACGTCAAAAACAACTACAACCACGTCCAGAAACGTCTACATCCATGTGTGTGAATTTAAACTGATTTTTTTCACAAAGACAGCCCACCACGTCTCAGAACACTAGCACCACGTCAAAAATAACTAGAACCACGTCTAGAAACGTCTACATCCATGTATGTGAATTTAAACTGATTTTTTTTTACAAAGACAGCCCACCAAGTCTCAGAACACAAACACCACGTCAAAAACAACTAGCACCACGTCCAGAAACGTCTACATCCATGTATGTAAATTTAAGCTATTTTTTCACAAAGACAGCCCACCACGTCTCAGAACACTAGCACCACGTCAAAAACAATAGAACCACGCACATAAACGTCTACATCCATGTGTGTGAATTTAAACTGATTTTTTTCACAAAAACATAAAGTGTTAGATATAAAATATAATACATGACCAAAATGAAAAATAATTTATAATATAAAAGTTTTAAATAAAGAGTACATCAAATAAATAGTACATAAAATTTTTAAATAAAGAGTACATCAAATTTTAAATTAAACCGTTAAATTATATGTAACTAGATAGATAAAATTACATAAAGTCATTTTTTTTTTTTTTTTGTCTTCATAATGTCCCTTATAAATTGAGCCGGCTTGGACTGATTAATTTTTTTAAAAAAAAAATTTAAAAATAATAGATGACATGGTGGGCATGTAGAGCCCACCATGTCACCTTTCTACACGATTATCCACAGGACAACTGTGTAATCATAATACACCCCTTCCAATGATGCTATGAGGTTAATAAGTGAGGTTTACCATCCTATTAATCCCAAAAATACACTATTGGAGGTGTTCTAATATGATGGATGTACAGAGTATCCTATGCATGACTATGAGCAATATGAGATGACTTTGAAAGAACTGGGGGAGTTCATATTCAACACGCATACCACAACTCAACTCAAGAGAGTAAGATGGGGATACTGCCTTTGGCATACAGAGTAAGATGCACCACTAAAACATCATAGTCCTCCCTGGACCTTAAATAAAAACTAGGGTCCAATCTTTGCTAAGCGCGTAAATCTCAATCGCCCTAGTCTAGCCTGGTAATAGCATTATCGGTAGTGGAGGAAGTTGTTCTTTGGAGGCTAACAAGAGAGAAGTAAGCCCCGTCAGGTCCTTTAGCAAGCAAACCAGAATGCGTCCCTTTCTCGACCACCTGACCTTTCTCTAAAACCGCAATTGTGTCGCAACTTTGTATTGTACTCAGCCTGTGCGCCACCACCACGCTTGTTCTTCCTACCATCACTCTCTCCAGTGCTTCTTGTACCACTTTTTCCGACTGGCTGTCGAGTGCGCTCGTAGCTTCGTCCAGCAGTAATATCGCCGGATTTTTAAGTATGGCGCGAGCGATTGCGATTCGTTGCTTTTGACCACCGGAGAGTTGTAATCCTTTGTCCCCGCACCATGTGTCGTAGCCGTCTTTCAATCCGGTGATAAAATCATGGGCATTGGCGGCCTTGGCGGCCTCCATTATCTCTGATTCATCCATGTCTCCTGATATACCGTATACGATGTTTTGTCGTACCGTACCAGCAAACAACGCAGGCTCTTGGCTGACTAGTGCAATGTGTTTTCTCAACCATCTCAGATGGTAAGATTTTATATCTAGACCGTCGATCTTCACTGTGCCAACTAATGGGTCGTAAAATCTCTCAATCAAGCTAATGATGGTCGATTTTCCCGAACCGCTTTGCCCGACCAACGCCGTTGATTTCCCCGCCTCAATTTTGAGAGAAAATCCTTTGAAGATTATGACATTAGGCCTGGAGGGGTATGCAAAATCAACATCACGCAACTCAACATGGCCAGTTATCTTCTCAGGCTTGTGCCCCTCTGGATCATCCGGTTCAATCGAAGAATATCGGTCAAGAACAGCAAACACAGAGCCAACAGCAGCAGAGCCTTTGGCTAGATCATTTGTCATGGTGCCAGCATCAGCAATGACACGCCCGGTGCTCACCAAAATCATGAATGTCTGGAAAAGAGCCTTTGCTCCGAGCGAACCAGCCACCATTAGCTTACCGCCATACCAAAAATCAAAAGCCCAGCTTATCGTAACCAGACCATTCGACGTGCCGAGGCCAATACCAGCAAACCACGACTGCCGAATACTTTCTTGCCGCGGCCCTTGTTGCAGTTTTTCAAGCATTTGGAGTATTCGAGACTGGGAGCTGAAAGCAGTGACAGTTCGAAGATTGGAGACGGCTTCAGCCGCAATTTTACTACTCTCTTCTTGGGCCTTAATGGCTTTCTGGGACATGGTTTTGAGGAGCACCCGCCTCCAGTAAAAGCAAATGATAATCAGAGGCTGAATCGCTATCATAACTATTGCTAATCTCCAAGCAATAATCAGACCCATCGTGAAAGCAATTGTCACCGCCGAGATTGTTTGGATGAGAAGTGCCAGTCGATCACCTACTAATGACCTCACCTGTACAACAGTGCCTCTAAAATTAGATCCTAGTATTGAATCATGTGAATGATCGAAGGTGTTCAAATAAGGCTTACCACATTGGCATCTTTTGCTAGTCGGGAGCAGATGGCACCTGTTGCATTTTCATCCTTGTCAAACCAGCCAATTTCAAAAGTGAGGATTTTTGAAAGCATTTTTTCTCTGATCCTCTTCGTCAAGTACTCTCCCATGGCAGCAAAGCTATAATGTTGGCATATATTTATCAACAGTGAGAACAAGGCCAAGCCCACAAAAGACAAGGCGTATATTTCTGTCTTCTTCTTGATTTCTTCATGATCCCTCAAGAAATACACCGATATAACCGATCCCATGGCGTAGGCATAAGTTGGTTGGACTGCCCCAAAAAGTACAGCACTTATGCAGCCTACCATTGCTTGTCTCCATTCAGGCAAGTTCGAAGCAAGTAGCCTTCTAAATGAGGGAACTGGAAACACTTCATCCCTGGAAATGATTTCATTCTCAGCTTTATTGCTTGGAGCAATTGAGTTAGCTGAACTAGACCTACTAAAATTTGACAATCTTCGACTACTGTTTAGATTGGATCCTGAAGTTAATGCAACATTGTTGGTGCTTTTATCAACTTGGTTGCTGGTTTCAGTTTGTTGCAGGCGAATCAGGGATGTGTATAAACCATTGTCATCTTGGATGAGTTCATCGTGCGAGCCTGTCTCCAAGACTTGGCCATTTTGGACCACGGCAATGAGGTCGGCATTTCGAATGGTTGATAAACGGTGGGCTATTACAATGGTGGAACGCCCAACTGCGGCCTTGTCTAGAGCTCTTTGGACAACTCTCTCTGATTCAGCATCCAATGCACTTGTGGCCTCATCAAGAAGTAGAATTTTTGGTGCTTTGATTATAGCTCTTGCTATGGCTATTCTCTGCTTTTGTCCTCCTGACATCTGAACCCCCCTCTCGCCCACCTGGATTCATCAATACAGCCAACCAATTATTCTTAATTGACATTAACTACAGAGCCAACATGATCTCTCAGCAAAGAAATTTCACCCAAAGTGACAGCTGCTAATTCAATCAGTGAGAACCAACTAGCTAAGAAGGTCCTGGAATTGGTTATCTGGTGAAGGTAGAAGACAAAGCACAGAATATATGGATCTGCGGACACACTAGAAGAATTAAGCTGTCATTTTCACCACAATGGCCACGGATTCTCATCTTATATAAAAAAATGGCCCAAAAAAATAACCAAATATAGAGACAGTGGGCTGGTAAAGATGCTTGCTTTGGTCAACTCTTACAACACAGCTCGACATTTCAAGTAATAAATTAGTTTGTTTTTTGGTGTGTGTGTGTGTGTTTGTGCGCGTGCGTGCGTGCGTGTGTGTGTTCAGATTGAAGTAAACAGCACGGCAGTTCGCAGAGGACAGACTGCAAAGTATGACAAACCTGGGTATCATAGCCCTGAGGCAACTGGGAAATGAAGTTATGGGCATTTGAAGCTTTTGCAGCCTCAATAACTTCATCAAGAGATGCATCCTCTTTTCCAAAAAGTATGTTTTCTTTAATGGTTGTCGCGAAAAGCGCAGGTTCTTGACTGACTAGACCCATCTGGGACCTTAACCACTTGATCTGCAGCTTATTAATGGCCACTCCATCCAGAAAGATGTCCCCTCCAAGTGGGTCATAAAATCTCTGCAACAAAGCGATAACTGTGGATTTCCCAGAGCCGCTCCCTCCTACCAATGCAACCGCCTTTCCTGCCGGAATTTTGAGGTTGAAATCCCTGAATATGATGCATTCTGGTCTTGACGGGTACGCGAACTCAACGTGCTTAAATTCAACTTCCCCCGAAACGTTTTGTAGAATTTCCCCTTCAGTGTTATCTGAATCAATCTTGGGCACTCTTGCCATGACTTCCATGATTCGTTCAGCTGCTGCACTGGCTTCTGAGAAGTATCTTACGTTGGATAAACCAGAACCCAAAGATCTGTCAGAACAAATATACAAAAACTTTAATTTGATTTGAACCTGTAACAACATGCACAACTAAAGTGAAGGTGAAAAGATTACTAACAATCCACCGATGGCGATGGCAGCACCAACCGCAAAAACTGTCCCTCCTTTGGCACCATGATACATGATCATTCTGCTTCCATAATAGGACATGAAAGACCATATTGCAAAAACTATGCCATTGCTACCGATGGCCAAACCTTTTGCTAAACCTTGCCGTAAGCCTAATTTACATGTTGCCTCAAGAGCAGCAGAGTAGTCGGCTGCCGTTTTAGTCTCCCCGACGAAGGAGTAAACTGTTCGAATGGAAGAAATGGCTTGCTCCACGATCGTACCGGCCTTACTGTATTCTTCTCTGACTTTCCTAGCGATGCTCATGAGAGCTCTGCCGTAAATCATTCCTGGTATTACCAGAAATATCACGAACGGGAATCCCACAATAGCTAACCTCCAGACCATTAAGAATGCCGCGATATAGGACCCGACAAAAGTTGAAAGATTCATCAAGAACACAGGGACCTGTTTTTTTGTTCATATATTCAAACATCTCCCATTAGCATGAACAAATATGGAATATTTCGTACAGAAACAACAGAAAGAACGAGCACCTTTTCACTGATAACGTCCTGAATGACGAGGCTGTCGCTGGAAACGCTTTCAATCACATCGGCCGTGCTTGTAACATGTAAATCAAAGTAGCCCACTTCTTGCCTCAGCACAGCCTTCAAATATCTTGCCCTTAATGTGGACGCTTGCCTCTCTGCTGTTCTCGTCCAACAATAGCCCTCTGGAAAATTCAAAACGGGAGACTGAAATGAGTAAAATACTGAACCGGGAATCCAACAAAACAGAGTACGAAGACTGAAAAACAAACCAAAAAAGCAAGCAATCCATTGGCCGCATGCCATGTAGCAGAGCAGCAAGACATTCTGGATTCCAACAAAAGAAAAAATTCCCATTATAAAAAGCAGAAAAACTCAATGCTTTCAATGTATGAAAAACTCGGTGAAGACAGAAAATGCTGACCTTGTTAAGGTTAAGACTCAACTCTTGCGGCGTCAGAGAGCTGCCAACATTGTTCAAGAGTTTGCTGGTCAGAAGCAGCATCGCCGGCATAGAGATCCCGTCGCCAACAGCTCCTAAGAAGCCGACGATCATCAACAACTTATCAATGCCATCTGCATGCATGAAAATCGAGTGGAAGGATCCCTTCTTCTTCGCGATTCCCATCCCCTCCTGAAAATCTACACGGACATCAACAAAAGAAGCTACAGGACAGAGACTGGCTGGTCCTTTTTCTCTTTTGTGTGGAAGCCTCGTTGTGTTGTTCTTGAAAGAGGTGGTGATGGGATAAGTGGACTAAATGGCAGGTAATTTATATGAATATAGAGAGACTTAAAAGAGGACTTTTATGAAATTACTAAATTGTTTATATGAATATACGGGTATTAGATGACTTTTTGTCCTTTATATATATTGTGAAAATAAATTTTTTTTTTTTTGTCTTTCTATTTCAAAAATATACTAGCAATTTTATTTACGCATAACCAAAATAAAAGATAAATATTTTATTTTTAAAATGATCAATTTTTTACTTTTTTTTTTTTTTTTTTTACAAAGAATAAGACCGAATCTGATGCTGGTAGATACCTTACATGTGATCAATTATTATTGTTGTGACTTGAACTTCTCACACTTATGATCTTATGATTCTAAATAAGAGTGCTAACCATTAGGTCATTTCCTGCTCGTCGAATAACCTATCATTTTTATTACCCTTTAAATCTAAAAACAAAATTTTTATTTATTAAACTAAAATAATATAATATTATTATTATTTTAGAACATAAATATCATTATAAACTTATTTTAGAATATTATTTTAATCCTTAAAGTGTTTTTGTATGATGGGCATAGGAATGAGGTAAGTGTAAAATTATTTCAACTATTATGTTTTTAAAAGGTAAAATGAAATATAATTGGAATTGATAACTTAACTTAATAAAATGCATGAATTTAATTGATTGCTACTTTTCAAAAATTCATACATGTTTTAATTAGCAAGGAGTCCAGGTCCACGCATTACATAGAATAGAGTAGAATAGATTATGATATAAGATAGAGCTCGTAGAAGTATTGTTGGTATAGCTTAGGATGGGAGAGGGCCGTGTTATGAGATAGAAGGGTTTTAGGTAAGTTTCGACATTGTTCATTATACTTTTTTTTATTAATTTTAATATAATAAAAGAGTAATTAAGTCTGTCGGTCTACCTTGCTCGTTGAAATTTGTGAAACTGTTTGTTAAGATAAAAAAAATTGATAATTTAGTGTTATCAAATATGTCCCAACCAATATACAAGCAACAGATATTTTGAGTCATATGTAGGTAAATTTTGGCCGGCAAGGCTACATTTTACCTTTGAAATATTTACTTCGATTGTTTTATACGAAAATGACTCGAATTCAAAATATATTATTTTAAATAGAAAATATTTATTATTGAGTTATATCCCTCGTCTCATTTTTTCATTAAAATAAATTATTTATTAAATGATTTAAATTCAATAAATATTGTTTTTTATTAGGAGTTTTAGAGTTTAAGGTTTCCAGGAAGTGATGGTTGACTTTTTGTATTGGGAGATTGGGAGTATTAATTTTTTAAGTTTGTCGTCACTAATGACGCTCTCTCTTTGGTTTGATTGAGTGTTGTTGATCAGCAGACCGCCACAAGTTGGCTGCATTCCCGATTCCTTATAAACCTCACCCGTTAACGGAATTTATTTATTTTCATTAAATTAAGTGTCTAATTTTTTTATATATTAATACTAACAAATATTATTAAATATAAAAATAAATATATAATGAGACACTTGTTAAGTGCTCTAACACTTTATATAAATAATTTTTTATCATTTAATGTTCTGACTAGGGTTGCAAACAAGCCGAATCGAGTTTGAGTTAGCAAAACTCGAGCTCAGCTCGTCTTAAAATAGTTAGGCTCGAGTTTGAGCTCGAACTCAATCAAACTTTTTTTTAGAGTTCGAGCTCGAGAAATATCATCAAGCTTTAGCTTGAGCTCACGAATCGAGATTGATTTGAGTTTGACAAATTTGGAGAATAAGTGTTAAACAGTAAAATTATTAAAAATATTTATTATTATATTATTATAAAATAAATAAAAAATATATAATATATAAGTTTGAGTTCGGCTCGTTACCTTAACTAGCTGGCTTGAGCTAGAACTAAACTTTGACAAATTAATAAATGATAGTTTTAAAATTATTATACAATATAATTCATTAATAAATAAAAAATTACACATTAAAAAAGTCATAATATTAAAATCATTTTAAATTTTATACTATGAACTATCTCTATGGTACAAATATGGTATAAATTTCCCTTTTAAAGAACAAATGATTTTGGACAGAAGAATACAAGTACCGTTGAAATTATTGAAATGCGTGTAATCTTGGATTTACGTGTGTACCGTTGCCGCCAGGAATTAAAGCTTAAGTGTTTACTTCACTCTTAATCCTTCAATTTCAAAATTTCAATATATAGGTGATTTTGACTAAAATATAAATATTAAAGATGTAATTAATTTTTAAAAAAATTTATAACTTTTAATTATTAAACTTGTTATATCCTTATTTAATATATTTTTATAATAATGCTATAATTTGAAATAGTAATGACAAAAACAAGTTCCAATAAAATTGCAAATTAAATAAGAGTAATAGAATAAAAATAATGAATTATTTTATAAAAATAAATAAGTGACTTATATTTTGACCGATTTCATAATATGTGAAAATGATTTTTATTTTGAAATGGAGGGAGTAATCAACAATACTTTTAATGATAATTAATTAATTCTACATAAAAAAAAATGACGCCATGATAATTGATTAATTTTAAATAAACAACAGTAAATATTTTCTCAAAGTCTAGAATAGAAGGTCAACAAATAATATAACAATTGAACAAATAATAACGCAGTATCAATCTACTACTACTATTTTAAATGATTATATTAATATTAAAAATATATAAAATTTGCTAATAATAATATATTTAGAAATGAAGGACATAATTAATCCTAGGGGTGTAAATGAACTGAGCCGCTCGTGAGCTATTCGCGAGACGGCTCGGTCAAAGCTTGGCTTGAGTTCGGAGTTGACCGAGCTCGAGCCGAGTTCGAGCTCGGCTCGTTAAGGTAATGAGCCAAGTTTGAGCCTGTAATATATAGGCTCGTTAGGCTCGACGAGCCTAACGAGCTTATATATTATATATATTTATTTTATAATATTTTTAATATTTTTAAAATTTTTCGTTTTGTAGGCAAGTAACTATCCTTTAACCCTAATCCTAATTCATTTCTCTCCAAAAAATCGGATAAATGGGGCGATTTTTTGCCCCACAATCGCACATTTCATCCGATGTTTGGCTTAAAAATCGGAAAGTAGGTCCGATTTTTTCCGATTTTTTCACATTCGTATGTTTATATAATTGTCTTCACATGAATGGATATAGACGTTTCTGGACGTGGTGCTAGTGTTATGAGACGTGGTGGACTGTCTTTGTGAAAAAAAAAATTAGTTTAAATTCACATGAATGGTTGTTGACGTTTATGGACGTGGTTCTAGTTGTCTTTGACGTGGTGGGTTGTCTTTGAGAAAAAAATAGCTTAAATTCACATGAATGGATGTAGACGTTTCTGGACGTGGTGCTAGTTATTTTTGACGTGGTGCTAGTGTTATGAGACGTGGTGGACTATCTTTGTGGAAAAAAAAAATTAGTTTAAATTCACATGAATGGATGTTGACGTTTATGGACGTGGTGAGTTGTCTTTGAGAAAAAAATAGCTTAAATGCACATGAATGGATGTAGACGTTTCTGGACGTGGTGCTAGTTATTTTTGACGTGGTGCTAGTGTTATGAGACGTGGTGGACTGTCTTTGTGGAAAAAAAAAATTAGTTTAAATTCACATGAATGGATGTTGACGTTTATGGACGTGGTTCTAGTTGTCTTTGACGTGGTGGGTTGTCTTTGAGAAAAATAACTAGCACCTTGTTAAGTATGTTTGAATAACTAGCACCTTGTTAAGTACATTTTAATACAATAGAATTAAAACATACTTAACAAGGTGCTAGTTATTTTTCTCAAAGACAACCCACCACGTCAAAGACAACTAGAACCATGTCCATAAACGTCAACATCTATTCATGTGAATTTAAACTAATTTTTTTTCACAAAGACAGTCCACCACGTCTCATAACACTAGCACCACGTCAAAAATAACTAGCACCACGTCCAGAAACGTCTACATCCATTCATGTGAATTTAAGCTATTTTTTTCTCAAAGACAACTCACCACGTCAAAGACAACTAGAACCACGTCCATAAACGTCAACATCCATTCATGTAAATTTAAACTAATTTTTTTTTTCACAAAGATAGTCCACCACGTCTCATAACACTAGCACCACGTCAAAAATAACTAGCACCACGTCCAGAAACGTCTACATCCATTCATGTGCATTTAAGCTATTTTTTTCTCAAAGACAACTCACCACGTCAAAGACAACTAGAACCACGTCCATAAACGTCAACATCCATTCATGTGAATTTAAACTATTTTTTTTTTCACAAAGACAGTCCACCACGTCTCATAACACTAGCACCACGTCAAAAATAACTAGCACCACGTCCAGAAATGTCTACATCCATTCATGTGCATTTAAGCTATTTTTTTCTCAAAGACAACTAGAACCACGTCCATAAACGTCAACATCCATTCATGTGAATTTAAACTAATTTTTTTCACAAAGACAGTCCACCACGTCTCATAACACTAGCACCACGTCAAAAATAACTAGCACCACGTCCAGAAACGTCTACATCCATTCATGTGAAGACAATTATATAAACATACGAATGTGAAAAAATCGGACCTACTTTCCAATTTTTAAGCCAAACATCGGATAAATGTGCGATTGTGGGGCAAAAAATCGCCCCACTTATCCGATTTTTGAGGAAAAATCGCCCCACTTATCCAAATTTTCTCCCAAAAATCGAATAAGTGAGGCGATATTTCGCCCCATTTTTGCACATTTCGTCCGATTTTTGGATTAAAAATTGTATTTTGGGTCCGATTTTTTGTTCTGCTATCGCAAATTACAGGCGATTTTTCATGCAAACTTCACATTTTCTGTTTTTAAGGGCATTTTAGACATTTCATCAATTTTTTTGTGCTACAAATAGTAAATTTGTACTACAAATAGTAAGATCCTAAAATTTTGGATAAATTTAATGAGCACTTTGTCAAACTCAAAATCGAGCTTGGCTCGTGAGCCTAGCTCGCGAGCTCGAGCTCGAGCTTCCTAGCTCGCGAGCTCGAGCTCGAGCTTCATAATTCTTAAACGAGCTCGAGCTCGAGCTTCAAAAAATGAGCTCGAACGAGCTCGAGCTCGAGCCCTTTCACATTTAGACGAGCCGAGCCTGAACATAGGCAAGATCGAGCTCGGCTCGACTCGTTTACACCCCTAATTAATCCAATCAGGAATTAGTATGTCCTTGATTCCTCCTGATTACGCAAGTCCCCATGTCATCTTCTTCAGACCAAAACCTCAATATTATTGCCATTTTTCAACCCTATCCAAAATCCCTCCGCTCATGGTCCCCATTTTCTTACGTATGTTAAAACTTTTACGCATAATTTAATGTAAAATTTTAATAAATTTTTGTATTTTTAATGTTCTAAATTACTATATCAAATTTATATTTATTTTAAAATTTAATATAAATATATGAAGTATTTTAAAAATAACGCATATAATTAACTTATATATTGACATATTTTTCATTTTAAAATATAAAAGTATCGGTTATGAATTTGGAAATGGAATTGAGATTTCCAGGTAGATACGGATATGATGGGGAGCACCTTCTGCAACCTTTGCGGATAAAATCCTCAATGTCCGGTGGACTCAACTATTCAGTCATTCTGCCCATGAGTCCATGACCAAAAAAAATCCTCTCTAATTTCAGAAAGAATAATCATTTTTATATTGTAGTGTATAGTATATTTGGAGTAGTAACATATACTTCCCTTCTTTTGTTTCATAAAAGATTTAATTCAATAAATAATTATATATCTTAAAAAAATATTATTATTATTATTATTTATTAAATACGATTTAATTGGACTAAATTATAATTAGGACATGATTAATATAACAGCAATGATGAATAATGGACTACCAAACCACAAGTGTCTAGCGTGAACCCTTGAAGAATCCCTAGTGCTGCCCCTGCTCATGCCAAAAAAACGCAATTACAAATAGAAACCCATGACACTATTTACTGTTTTACCCACAATTTATAGAGTGCTCCTCGACTGCTCATCTTGGACTACCCCGTACAGTAATATTATTCTCCCGAAATAATTAATTTTGTAGTATATTATATTATTATTTAATTGGCGATAATTATTTGTTTTTCAAATTAGTTATATATGGGGAAGGAGGAGGGTCGTTGTCTTGGTAATAATAAACGTGGGTGATTATGAGGAGAGAATATATAATAAGGTGGGTGAGGTTCAGGTGTCCCTGTTTGATGGCGCACCTTTTCACAGTTGCTCCCACCACCCAGCCCCGATCAAAAGATGCGGAGTTCCGCCATTCCGGCTTCCCACCACCACCACCACCACCACATCTATTACTCCAGCTTCAAGTACCGAACAATCTACACTAGTGTTGGTACTGCTCTGAAAATGATGTTTCAATTTGGGTGCGCCAACCATCATAAGTCTTACTGTCCCCCCTCTGGATAAGATTACAACTCTCCAGTTTCAGCTGTTTTCCTGCTACTGTGTGCAGCCACTACTAGCAACTAAATAACTCGTCATGATTTCACCCGAATTATTAAATATAGTACTACTCCCTCCATTTTAAAATATAAGTTATTTTTATCTATTAAAAAATCGATCAAAATATAAATAACTTGTTTATTTCTATGAAATAATCTATTATTTTTACTCTATTACCCTTATTTAATTTACAATTTTATTGAAATTTATTTTCATCATGACTATTCTAAATTACAGTATTATTATTAAAAATACATTAAATAAGGGTATAATAGGTTTAACAATTAAAAGTTACGAAACTTTTCAAAAATTAATTACGATCTTTCATATTTGTGTTTTGGTCAAAACGACCTATATATTGAGATGGAGGGAGTATCACTTGTTTTTTTTTAATAGCTTTGCTGGATAAATGAATAATTTTTAAATAAAAAAAATAAGTCGGCTAAATACTCAAAGTGATTTAGATAAAACTCATTATAAAGACCGATTCTAATCTCAATAAATTCATTTCGAATTGCGAATTATCTATTTTTCAGTTTAAGACAATTTCCTTCTAAACTTATTACTCCCTCCGTCCCAAATTAATAGACCTTTTAAAAATTTCATTATTATCAATGAAAAGTAGTAATTAATGATTTTGTTTAGTAAATGTTTCTCTTTTATCTCCAACGTAGAGGGGAAATTATTAATAAAATATACACTCATTAATTTAAACATGAAAAATTAGAAAGAGTACTTTAATAATGGTAAAGTGATATGATTGATTGACCACTCGAATATTTCAATTCATTTTTTATTTTAAAAAAATTAATTAATTTGTTCTGTTATTAAAAATCGGCATTGATTGCGTTGTTGTCTCCAACAACCCAACTTTAAACGTTTGAAACACCATATATTTGAAAGAAACCATTAAATGAAATAACATTTTCTTATATTCTTGTAATTACTCTTAGTGTGTCTACTGCTTTTATAATCTTCTTTATTTTTAACTAACAACTTCTTGCTCCTCGGAAATATCTACACAACTACTCTCTCCGTCCCAATTTATGTGTCGTTTTATGTTTTTCACTGTTCTTAAGAAACACAATTAATGAATCGATTTGTTTCACAACATATCATATTTATCCATAATTATCCCTAATTAAGTAGGTTATTCGTATATTATCAAGAAGAAATAGTATCTTACCAATGACTATAATTATTAATCACATTACAAAAATTAGCTCTTACCAGTGCACATAATTACTCACACTTCATGAACTACAACAAAAAATGATTTCCCACCAAAAATTTGTAATCAAAAAATTTGAAAATTTGTCTCCCACAAAAATTTCCCACCAAATAAATGGTTTCTCTTTATATAAATAATTCATAACAAAAGAACAATAATCTCACTTATTTCTTTTTCATGGTTTCCATACCTAGAAATCACTTACTTGACTTTGATTTGAATATTGAGTTGATGCCAGAGAATGTTGAGAATGAAATCTTCCCAAATGATGATAGAAGAACTATCCCCTACCTCAATATTGATATCATGGGTAGAAGTGATTTGGTTCTTTACCTCAATTTACTTCCAAGTTCCCTGTTGAATGTAATAGGAGAATGAGCTAATAGGTAACCATATTTATCTTTGTGTTTTGAAATAGTAAAAATATTTACCTTCATTTTTTATTAAGCATCTTTTTTTTAGGATAATTTAAGAGATAAATCTAATTTTATTAACAAATAAAATAATTCAATTACTAGTATATTTTGAGTAGTAAAAGTTGGTGAAATAAATCCAATTTTATTAACAAATAAAATAATTCATTTATCTTTCTAAGTTAATTTTATTTACAAAAGTGTTTTTTTTTTCTTTTTAAGATGGTTGAAATTTTATCACGCCATTAAATAAAATTAAACATAAAATTATGTCATTACTAATTTTATTAAAATTTTTATTATATTGTATGTTTAATATAATTTTAGTTTTCGCAAAAGCAGTCCACCACGTCTCAGAACAACTAGCACCACGTCCAAAAATAATTAGCACCACGTACAGAAATTTCTATATCCATGCATGTGAATTTAAACTAATTTTTTTCACAAAGACAACCCACCACGTCTCAGAACACTAGCATCACGTCCAAAAATAATAGCACCACGTCCATAAACGTCTACATCCTTACATGTGAATTTATGCTATTTTTTCACATGCATGGATATAGATATTTCTGTACACTTAATATTAAACCCGATTAACCTGACCCGAATAAACCGAACCCGCTCGAATGAACAGCCCTAATTTTAATAATATTTTGGAAAAAAAATCTTCAACATCTCTCTGACTACTGCCCTGATTTCTTTGTTCTCGAATTAATCTCTTTCATCTTTAGGAAATTTATTCAAGTCAAAATCAAATTTTGCAGGTTCATTCAAATCAAAATATAAAGGAGTCTTCTTAGCATTTTTGACATCTTCAACTTCTGTATTCTCATATTCTACTGCTTTTTCATACGAATCCCCAACCACTTTATTCAACTCTTCACTTTTATCGTCGTCGGTTTCTTCATCACCTTCAAAAGCATCTTCAACCACTAAAATTGCATTAGTTAGGAGTAAGAGTTGACTTAAAAGAATGAGTAAAAAGAAAGAGTTAGTAGTAATCTTTTTAAATAGAAAATACAAATAGTTACTATAGTAATTAAAATGCGTGTAATTAATAGTAGTATTGATTTGACTGTAGTATTTCAATAAAAGAATTACAAAATTTGAGGAGAGATAAGACTGAAATAGTAATTTAAATTTTACATCGTTTATTTAAAATAGTAGATAAATAAGACTAAAAATCAAATGCTAAAATGACAAATAAATTAAGACTAGTAATTTTTAGATAATTCTACGTAAGTTTACAAAGATTTCCACCTTGTGGACAATTGCAAGGCGTCTTAAAGCTTGTCAAAACGATCTTGATGCTTCCTTCGGCACACAAAACATCCCCAAATGCACCCAAGTGTTATCGGCCATCTGATAGTCGTAAAATTTTGTTCGTGATTTTTCTGACCGATGGAGTTTTCCGGTATCAAAATTATAAAATAGCGACTTAAATTATTGAATGCTGCCGTCATTCACTACTAATAGTTGTTGAAATTGATTATTTTATCCCTTTTTCCTCTTCTGAGACGTAAAATGACTTGTCATTTATTTGGGAATTGTTCCATTCCAAGTGGTTGTGATCATCATTATCTAACCAATTAAGGTAAGTGGGTGGCCTTTCTTTTCATTTATGCTTTGCAAACTCATTCCATTTACAGCAGATAGTTCCATCTTTCATTTCTCCTTTTCTCGTCAAATTATTGTTTAAAAGAAAAAAACAATAATAACATCTCATGTTATTCATAATATACGTTACATTTGATTTATTTCGTAGACTAAATTCCAAAAATGGTCTATTATATATAGAAAAAATATCATTTTGATTCAAAATTTAAAAAAATTATTTTTTTAGTATACTACATTATGTTTTTTAAAAATTTTGGTCTAAAACTCAATTTTATCTGTCTTGATCACGGGTATTTTTGTCATAATAAAAAATAATTTTTTTTTAAATTAATAAAATATTCAAAAAAAATTTATTGCCCAATCCCAATAATTTTAACAATTAAAATTATAAAATATTAAAAAATATATTTTTACAATCTCTTCCATTCCCTCCCCCTCTCTCATCTCTCCTCCTTCTCCTCTCTCATTTCTCCTCTCCCCTCTCTCTCTCTCCCCTCTGCCTGTCGCCCCGCACCCCCCTCTCCAGTTCCGGCGCCGTTGTTATAGACGTCGCCGTTGAGGCCTTTACCGTTTCGTGAAGACTGTTGGAGCGAGGAGGCTACGTCGACTCTCGTTGACGCTTGGGGATGCCGGTATGTGGAACTCAACCGTGGGAATCTCTGTCAGAAAGATTGGCAGGAAGTCGCCGACGCTGTTAATTCTCTTCACGGCCATACGAAGAAGACCCGCCGGATCGATGTTCAGTGCAAGAATCGGATTGATACTTTGAAGAAGAAATATAAGATTGAGAAAGCTAAAATTGCTTAGTCTAACGGAACCCTAACGTCTTCCTGGCCGTTTTATTCTCGGCTAGATGCTTTGATCGGATCGAAAGTGAAAAATCAGTCACAAAGGGAGTCCCCGTTGATGAATTCCTTCTCTCATTCTCCGTTATTGCTGCAGTCCCCTCCGATGGGGATTCCTTTGTATAAAAAGAGGTCACAGTTGATGTCGTTGCCGGCTCCTCCGCTTTCGGCTGAGCCGGTGGTGTTACCGCAGAAGAGACAGTTTTCGGCTATGGATAATTCAGCGGCGACTGCTGCTGCCGCTGCGCCACGAGAGGAAGTGGAAGAGGATGATGATGAGGTAGACGTGGCATCAGAAGAGGATGAGGAGAACGAGGTAGAGGACAGGGAAGATGGGACGGTGCAGGTGGAAGGGATGAGGAGTTTAGCCAAGGCAATAGAAAGATTTGGTGAGATTTATGAGAGGGTTGAGAATATGAAGCAGAAACAAATGCTGGAGTTAGAGAAACAAAAATAATGCAATTTGCTAAGGATTTAGAAGTGCAAAGAATGCAGTTGTTTATGGATACAAGTCCAGCTTGAGAAAATTAAGTATGCCAAACATTCTGGATCTAATGATACATTAAGCTGCTGTCTCGTTTTCTTGCATCTATTATATGAATTTTGTGCAAATTGGTTGATGATGAATGTTTCTAATTCGCATTATGGTTCTTTTGTCTTTTCACATGTGGTTGAAGATTGATATGATCTATGTTAATGTCCTTTGATATTTACACGTATAAAACTTGGGGTGCTGTCTGTTGATGGGATTAAGGAATCCTGACTCTCTCTGTTATATTTTTTTTACTGTATTAGGTCCTTATTCAGAGTATATACTGTGTGGAGAGATTTGATAGTCTTGAAAGTGTTGGAAAGATGTGAAAATGGGTCTGAATGAATGGTGAAAATGGAGAAATTGGTTAGGCTTTCGAGAGCTTTTGGTGGGTGCTGCGTTTTTCGGGTGGTGAGGGGGAGAGAGAGAGAGGGAGAGAGAGAGAGAGAGAGAGAAATGGGGGAAAGAAGAGAGGAGAGAGGGGGAGGGGGGGGAAGAGAGAATAAAAATATATTTTTTAATATTTTTTAATTTTTAATTGTTAAAATTATTGGGATTGGGCAATAAATTTTTTTAAAATATTTATTAATTTCAGTCACTTAAAATAAAAGTATTTTTTATTATGACAAAAATACTTTGGTCAAGACAATTAAAAATAGATTTTGAATCAAAATTTTTAAAAAACATAATGTAATATACTAAAAAAGTAATTTTTTTGTTTTAAACAAAAATGATATTTTCGCTATATGTAATAAATTATTTTTGGAGTTTAGTCTATTTTGTACGTTAAAATTTAATTCTTAAAATGTTTTTTTGTACCTGAGTTTGCGCCGTCGAGTGTCGGGTTCAGACGGCGGCAAGCGAACGGGCTTTCGTGTACGCTGGCGTCGGGCCTTGTGCGGCGCATGATGGTGATGCCTGATAGAATGCGGGAAGACACGTGGCCGGTTGTTAGGAACTTGGAAAATTGGACTAAGGAGGAGGCAAAATGGTGCTTTCATTTCAATTGGCATGCAACTAAGACAGCTGCCTCACCCCTTTGTCGTCACTCCTCATTCGTCCCCCCTGCCCGACTAATAATACCACTATATTTATTTCTAATATCAAAATTATGATATAAATTGTACAACAAATATTTCTAGACGTAATTCAAACCACTAATAATACTCGTATATAATTATTTTAAGGTATTTTTGTACAACCGACTATGGAGTTTTTATTGTATTTTTTTTAAAAAACAAAAAATTGACAAAATTAAAAGTGGGGAGGAACATTAAATAGGTAGTAATATGGCAAAATTTACTTTAGGGGACCGCATTGTATTATTAAGACATTTGTTGGAAATCGGATCAAATATGTCACGAAATTTGATGGGACTGAATCCGATTGGATGATGGATCGGCAAGGCTCGGTGCTTGCTTGCTTTTAACCATAAAGTGCGTTTTTCCTGCTTCACTCATATCGTCCCTCTTCTTTCCCCCACCACCACCTCTTGTGCTCCTTTATTAAGATATTTTTATCCAAAATTTTGTCTCATAATACTAATTTCTCATTAGATTTTTATTCAATTTATGTTTTGAAATATAATTATGTTAAAATATTCAAAACATTACTATCTGAACTGATTTTTCAATTATGTATAAGAGTGAATGACTTATATAAATTCAAACTATTTTTAAAAATCGTTTAAATCAGCAAACTTAAATTGAAAATGTTTTTATTATTCGTGGTGGACTGTTTTTGTGAAAAAAATCAGTTTAAAGTCACATGAATGGATGTAGACGTTTCTGGACGTGGTGCTAGTTGTTTTTGACGTGGTGGGTTGTCTTTGTGAAAAAAATAGTTTAAATTCACATAAATGGATGTAGACGTTTCTGAACATGGTGCTAGTTGTTCTGAGACGTGGTAGACTGTCTTTGTGGAAAAAAAAATCAGTTTAAATTCACATGAATGGATGTAGGCGTTTCTGGACTTTAAAAATAATTTTATAGACTCTAAAAATAAATAAAAATGGCACAAACTATCAAACCGCCAAACCAAACCGTTAAAAAATGGTTTGACCAGTTTGGTTTGAAAAAATTTCAAATCGTATATTATGATTTGGCCTATATTTTTACTTTCAAATCGGACCGTGTACATCCATAGTGAAATTAATAAAAATTAAGTGGTATCCATAAAAGTGGATATGAAACACATATTAGAGCTGAATGATTTATTGTGGAGGCCGCATTTGGTGGATCTTGCTCACTTGCTCCCATCATCATCAGTCCCATTAATTGGACTGATAATCAAAGATACCATGATTGTCTCACCATTTGTTTGCTGTGGGAAAGTCTAGTCCCTCTCCATTTCCCAAAAACTTCCACAACAAATGTGGTCCAATTTTCTGGATTTGTTTTAACTTGGATTTTGTCTCCATCTTTTAGGCCCAACCCAAACTACTAGTTAAATTTTCAACCCTTTCCTTTTACTTGGGCTTCTCATTTGGTTTGACCGTTTGATTGTTTCTTACAAGCCTACGATGTCCATTAGCTTAGGCCCAGCCCACATAACGCTCTTACAAAATGGGAAAGGGACTAGCTTTATTAATGATGCTTCAGCTTCTCGCTTGATAAACAATTTGATCGCAAGCAATGGCGGGAAACGATTCACCGAAGCAACTATTGTCTCTAATTCGCGACTTCGCTTCCGAAAAATCTCACGGAGGTGAGCTTTTTCTGGATTATCTCCTCAGTACGAGGCCTTCAATCGTAATAAAAAGCATCTAAAATGATTTTTTTCGTTATATTTGATTAAATTATTCTTGCAATTTTCCTGTAATCAAACGGATGATTTAATATCTTTGTATTTTGAGTTTGAATTTATTCTTGATATACTAAGTTTGGTTCGCATTATTTAGAAAGGAGAATCGCCAATCTGAAGAAGCGAATTAAAGAGCTTCAGTCAGAGCTCAGTGAAGCGAATGCGCAGCTCGAAGATGCCAAGTTAGGGAAGGAATCAACGGAACAAGAGCTTCAAGGCTACGAAGTTGAACTAGCTATGAACGAGACGTCTATTCAAGCTCTAGCGGTACTAATTTTGTCTTAATTTTTCTGGTAACAAGTATTAGGTTACCCGTGATTACAATGCGATATAATTTTTTTTTTCTTTTCCAATTAAATTTATGTGATAGCTTTGTTAAAATTGATTTTAGGCAAGGATTATTTCTGTTCAAGACGAGATATCTGCGGTTGGATCTGATTTAGAGGCAACAAAAGTACGCACTATTGATATACTACGTTCAGATAACCACGTCTGCTTGTGTAGTTGTATATCTAACTTACTGAATGTGTTTGATTGACTATCTGCAAAGAGCAAAGGAGGAGCTAAACGGTACATGTTTCGCTTCTCTATTTTAGTTGTGTCCTCATGTTCCAAGTTAGGGGAATAACTATGTTTTTTTGTCTTCATTTTACCTCAAGCCTACAGAGATGATTTCATTAAGGAAATGGTGGAGTTCAATGCCCGCATAAGGTAATTTGCCTGGTTGCTCAGCATGTGTTGGCTTCAACGGGATAATTGAGATGACTTGATTCTATGTAATATTTTCGACACTGACATTTGCACAATGCAAAAGTTTTCACTAAATAAAGCAGGTAGGAACTTGTTTGCACCTCCAACTGTTTTTGAAGTTCCCTAATCTACTTTATAGTCCTGATTGAGGGTTATGCATTTTGGAGGACATTACAAGTGAATGGTTTCTAAACGTTTCTGAATCTAGGTGTGAACAGTGACTTGCTCTCTTGCCAATAAGTAAAAGAGCCTGTGTTCTGCTACTTGCTTGTACTGAAAATGATCCCTAACTCTTAGTAATTCATCTAATAGCACTGTTTTGAGTTCAAAAGTCTGGGATGTCAGGTAGAATTGTGGAAAGAAGCTTTGATATTACCAATTATTTGATTAGCCATCCTTGTAAGTTGTATTCTCTAAGTGTACTGAGTTTGCTATTTAAATTTTGTGATTTATGTTATCTTTGATGCAGAAAATTTCAAGAATTGGTAGCATCTGTTTCAAACGAGGACCACAATGAAGCCGTATCAAGAACTGGTCTGAATTTGAGCATAAATTTTGTTATGAAATGGTCATCATCTAAGATAAAAATTTAACGTAGAAATACCTTTTCAGGAGTCTGCAAGATTACAAACACCGACATGATAGAAGTTGCCAGAAAGGATCTTGAGAATAAGATTGCTCAAACTATCTCTCAAACCAACTTGGTGGAACAAGAATTTCTGAGTGAACAGAATGTTTATAAGCTTGTAAGTCGAGACAGACCATTTCAACCATCAGGTTTTCATAATATATCCATTTCATTCATGTTGCCAACATTTTGGTCCTCTGTTTTAATATATTGTTGTCGAGTTCTCTTGGAGCTTAACAGGTACGGCAGGAGTTGAGTGATCTTGAAAGGAAAGCATACCTGATGGAGGAAATTTCGAAAATGAATATGGAGTTGAGAGAGTTGGCTAAATATCCTTTCATACATTATCCCCTACATGCTTTATTTTCATTGAATTGCATCTCATGAGCATTTTAAAAGAAAATATTAACTAAAGAACAGAGAATATGGGGGTTATTCAAATTTGATAATCTCTTTTTCTGTTCCATATTATCCCATATTGAAAATCCATTATTACTAATCCTGAGGAGAAAGGCTTGAAAAGAATAGTGGAGAAAAATAACTTCCGCAGTAGCCTGATAATGGACTATATCTAAGCAAGGAAGTGGTTCATGAAGGCTAAAATGCAGTTTTATTTGTGATCATCCATTTCCCTTCTTGCACAGATATCTATTTGTAATTCAAAAAATGATTAATGTTTCTTTAACATGAAACAAGCAGACTTCTGATTGCGAAAGAGTTTGTGCTTCTTTGAGTGATGAGCTACAGAGGAAATTTCTGTGTCCCAGTTGTCAGAAAGACAATTCAGAGGAACTGGATAATTGCCTTCTCCAGACAAATAGCAGAACTTAATCTCACGTAAGTAGTTTACATCCATAAATTTCTATGTCAAATTGAATATTTGAATACAAATTCCAGTTAAACAAGCAAACAGTGAAGATGCTCTAGACGTAAATTTTACTTGTTCACCTGGGTTGCAATTGAGTTGAAATCTTTTGGAGCACTCCAATATTCATATTGTGCAAGTGCTTTTTTCCCCTCAATTAATTGGTTGAAAACAAAGAAGAAGAAAGTACTTTACTTGTCTTCTTAACTGGAATGTGACTGTTCAATTATTCAATCTGTTTCTGGTCTCTTTTTCCCCCTACTTTTGGATGGGTTTTGTTAGCAGACAATATCAATTCTATTGTAAATACACTTTCTTTCATTATCAACACTGGAGTAATTTCTTCTACTTCCTGCTTCAATCGGGAAACTACCATTTCCAGATTACAACAGTACAAATGTCATTTAGCTGCACGTCTCATCTATTTCATCTATAGCTTCATGTGTTAGTTGGGGATGTTTCTGCATCTTTTCCAGTGAAGAATTCAAAGTTGTAGCTTCCTCCTCTGATTTTTCCTGCTCCTGCATAGCAAAAATTACCTTCTGAATTTATATTCTCATCTTGTGTAATGTTTTTGTCCATTTTAGTTGGAAAAAATTCAGTATCATTATGAACTCACACTTCTGCTCTGAGTTCCAGCCAGTAAAATTGCCTGGGTGACTAGCCTAGAATTAGGGCACTGAACAACCTCTATCTGGGTAGAGAAGAGAGCGGAGACAGGCCTATGATCTGAAAATTTGCTTTCACTGCGGAAATAGGAAAGCTGTTTAATTCCTTTACCGTACCATAGAATTCTGTCACACCTGTCATTGTGAATTTTTAGCATAGCTCTCACATCAGTTTTGCAAAAAAGATAGTCTTGAAAGAAAGATCTTTCCTAGGGTTTCTATGAAAGGAAGGAAGCAAAAGACCTAATTGAATGATTGCCCTTGCTTAGAGTATAGGTTAGATTAAGGAGATGGGTATATGCATTTTAGACATAAATTCAGAAGTGGCTAGTGTGGGCAAGAAACTGCATTGGACAAATTGGTCACATACCATGCTGGTGTCCGTTGCTTCTCGCCTGCTTTCTTTGGAATACCACCTGAATATCTATCAGAATTGGTTGAAGAGTATTTATAAGTAGGCGGAAATCTTAAGCTTCCTTCTTTCCATCCTTGGAATACTCCTCCATCTTCTAGTTCCTTCTGCAGCTGATCAAAGTTATGTAAGCTATTCCAATCTTCCTTCATAATCAACTCCCTAGCTAGATTGTTTCCCAGACGTAGTCTGTAATTGAGATCTCCAAACCAGAATATCCTGCTGTTCTACAACATAACATACTTGCATATTATTAATCAGAAAAGAGAAATCAATTGGATTCCATTTTCCTTGTTTTTATATGAATGCCATGTTCTAGATATCAAAGCTTTTGCTCTGTTTTGGGGGTTACACATATGCAGTTTTTTTCTTCAGAATAGATTCATCCAACTAGGTTTAGTGGGAAAAAAAAAACTTACTCATGTCCTAAGATGGTGAGAGGAATAGTATCATTGCCATCTCCTGGGAGCCTGGGGAAGGATGTTCGACGGAAAATTTCAGTCACTTGGCAATTCCTCTTCCCTTCATCACCTTTTTTCTCACCAGAAGCCAAGTGAGCTACAATGAAGCAAAAACTGGTTCCTCCAATTGTCATACTGACAGCAACTGATCCTTTGTTTCCTAACCTACCCATTATGCCACAAGCCACTGAACAAATTTTGACCTCCGATATGCTGTATGCTTCCAACAACTCCCTTCTTATCCAAACGCTTAAAAATACTCCTACCATCTTCTTGCTTGCTATTAATTTGTACCTAGTGCTTCTATATGATAGGCGAGATTGAGAGAGGTTCTGCCTTCTCATTTGGGAAAAAGTTTGGCTTCTGAAGGAAGGGGTATTTTCAGAATCTGGAAATTCTGAATAGTTGTAATCTTCACTATTGATAGGATTTAACATAGGTGTTAACCAAGGGCATCCATATTTGTCATTTAGAGTATTCCCTATCAGTTGGTTCCAATTTTCAGCCTCGGTTACATTTTCTCCTGCTATGATAGTTCGAGGCTTTAAAGGGACGATCTCCTGAAATCTGCAGTTGACAAAAGCTACTTCCATGAATTTACTAGAAATCCCATAGAAAGAACCCATGTTTTGATTTCATTTAAAATACATACCCAACAACATATATGTCTGCTGAGTCTTTAAGGTTCAGCCATTCATCCAAATCATGAGCTAGACTACCACCACCTGCAGGAGATCGTCCCGCGACATTCCAAGTCCCCACAAAGACTCTGTGCATCAAATACAGAATTGTCAGTTGCAGTCAGGTATGGATTTGAATAGTTTTACTCATAGTTGTCTGCCGAAACTTCACCTTAATTCTCGGGTTGAAATGCATTGATCCATCTCCATTGACCAGCCACCAAAGTTATTATCCTCCTCAGCTACATTTGTAGAATTTAGGGATCGGGCATCATTTTCATTTAGAAGTAAGAACTGATCAGGTCTAATATTATATGGTGAACGAGGATTAGGATGCTATAATCAAACCTTGGGGGTTTTCTGTTGAATCATGTGTATCTGCTTTCTTTCTCTTTCTGGAAAACCACCAGCGAAACCTGTGTCTTGTTGGATTTCGATTCTTTCTATCCATAACTCAGAATATAGCTGCAATCCGAAGCATGTTGACAGACTCTGAAGGGGGCAGCTGCAGGTACTAATTCTTCATTGTTGCTGCAGTTTGTATTTATGTTTGTGTTTTATGAATAAATGCTTTGGAAAGAACCACCTAGTAGATTTGCTCGAGGACAAGCGCTTATTAAATTCGTATGCGAGCATCTCTTGTTTTAATCGTCCATTGGGAAAGATAGAATAGTTTCCAGTGACATTGACAACTGGAAGAAGCCAGTTCAAATTATACGAGTTCAACCGATATTCACGAGGGTAGGGGGAGCCCATAAAAGTCAAAATTTCCCAGTTCCTTTGTATTTGACGGTGTGTACATAATTGGGTACTAAAAGTTGGTGAAGAATCTGACCCGGTCTTTGTGTTTTCACTAGTATTTTTCTTTGAAATTTCATTTCTAAAATGAGATTTGCGTTAGCTGGAATCAATATGCGTTCTTTTTTTTTTCTTTTCTTAGTTTCTCCTCAGGAGACGAGCGGTAAAACTAGTTATTTTTGCATCATCTAACAACAGCGGTTAGGAGAGTCTGTTCTGTATTTCACGCATTTATTTTAATTACTCTTTCTCCTGTGCAAGTGGAACCGCAGAAAACCATATCTCCTAGACCTAGACCTAGACCGAGTCATGAGTCGTGAGTCATGAGTCATGAGGTTGGCTTGTAAAAGTAGCAACAATGATGTCAAAGGGCACGAACAACCTGTGAGTGAGGCTTTCTGTTTCTGCAGATCTATCTAGTTATGAAGTTGTCCATATAATTAATTTTAATTTAGGTTACACTAACCTACGAGAGGACTTGGCCCAGCCGCTCATCTCTGGGAAAAAATGGTCACGTGCTTTAGAAGCGGAGGAGGGCATATTTACTCCAATAACTATCAATGGTTGCGACATTCCAAGGAGTTAGATGAGATATTGAGTTCAATGTAGAAACCTTTCAACCTCAAGTCTTTAATGATGACAACACCCTCTCCTTTACTCCCTTTCCAATCACAATTTTATATCATTATCCACTTTTATTCCTCTCAAGCCTAGTCTCATTTCTTTTCTTTTTTTCATTTTTCCAGTCTTAGAATAGAAACCTTCATAATTAAACCTTCGCCCCCACCAAATTTACTGCCGATATTGAAAAAAAAAAAAAAAAAAAAATTATTGTCGGAGCTAAAAATAGGATTTTGACTAAATATTCATTAAAATGACTTCTTTTCTTGGTTTCTTTCTTTTGGAACCATTAAAATGACATTAATAGCAAAGTAAAAAACCGTGCAAGAAGCAACAGATCCGTGTGGCCTTCTTACAAGTAAATTTAGGATATGGAATGCCCGCTTTAAAAAGAAAAAACAAATATAAATCCTATTAAGATAAAATATAATATCCATTCTGTCGTATGTTTTTGTACGCCCATGGGATGTCCACTTGGCGGGCCGGGGGCCGGGCCTCTTGCTGCTAGACCAAGTCATCTATTTGGTTCGTTTTATGGGTTCTCTTGTTTGTTTTATCCGTTCCGCTAACTCCTGATGGCGCAAAGTTGCAAATAATAATATTCGCTCCAAAAGATACTCTTTGGAGCATCAAAACCTTTGGTTCAAAAATCAAAACATGCATGTACAGACATTTGTTGGCATTATGCACTTAGAGTTGAGTTTAGCCGGTAAAAAAAAATAAATAAAATAAAATTTTGTTGAAAAATTACTGGGTTTTCCTCGAAATAGTCCAAAAGGGTTTCTGGGTCTGAGCCCCCATAAAGGGCTGGATCAAGCCCAGTTAGTATCTCCTGGGTTTAATTGAGTAGTAGTTGATAATACCCAAAAAAAAAAAACAAAGAAAAAACCACCAACTTGTTAGTCTTAGCACAAGAACTATATATCTACTAGTAATAATGTTTAATAATACGAATAACGAATCCCAAAAACTTTTCTACTGAAAATTGAACTCGACAGCGGGGAGCGGGGAGGCCTCTCTCTCAGATTAAGGTCCACAACAGTGGAGGCTAGAATGGGCTTGTCTAACCAACCGCAGATGGTTTGATTTGAAATTTGAATTTGAAGAAAATCTCCAAACGCATTTTCTTCCCTCTGGAATTTGTGTTTCTTTCAGAAACGCATAGCAATCCCACCGTGCCGATGAGGATGACGCTGATTTATGCCGGCTCCGGTGGTGGTAGAAGATGAAGAAGAATGGAATCGGCAGCTTTTACCCTTTGCATCGGACACCAAATGCTGCCTGAAAGTAGCAATAAACGCCTCCACTCTCTCATTGAACTCCTCCTTGGTAAGTTCATGAGCTTTGTAATTTGCAAATTTCTGAGTCGTCTGAGTCAGAGTTTGTCTCTCTTTTCTCCGAATCCTGCTCTTCATCACTGCTACTTTTGAAAGGGATCCATCGCCGCAGTCCTCACCGTGTTCTTCTTCTTCTTCTCTGCTACAACATTGTTTCCTCTTCTTCATCGTCTCTTCATCCGCAGCCAAACCTACTACGCAAAGTCCTCCCGGCTGGGATTCTTGACTACTACTACTAATACTGGGCGGTGGTTCTACTTGTACTTGTACTTGTGATTCTTGGGCTGAGTTGGGAGGTGAAGAAGACGGAGAAGTGAAGAGAATAGCCAAGAGTAAGAGGTTAAGAGCCAGGAAAACCACCGCCCTCCATTGCTCTACAAATGATACTAGCATAGCCCTTTCTAAACACGCCATAACCGCAGCTGTTCCCGCTGCAAACCACACTGCTTCCAGTTGCCCTTGATTCTTCTTCTCCCCCATCAGCTTCTTGATTTTTAACAACACTGGACTACTAGTGGTAGTATTTTGAAAAATGGACTAGTGCTGCTTTGTGAGTAGACCCTCTTGCTTAAACGGGTCTTCTTATAAGAACAAGACGGGGAATGAGAAATGGATTTTCATGAGCTCCGGGGTGGGGGCAAAATGTCGGTCCAGCTTTGCAATGATCAGAGACGTGACAACTGAGTCTGCTCGGGGAGAGACAAAAAAACATTCTATCTGCAGTCTCTGCACACATTAAAGTATTGCTGCCATTTCTCTTACTTTTATTATTCCATTCCATTTCATCTTTTTCCCCTTAATGCTTCAACTGATGATTGGGGGGCTTCCTTTTTGCTCTTATAATCATCCACTATTTGCATTTAGACCTTGATTTTCTTTTGTTTACCTAGGCGTGCAGGTGTGCACCGCCGCCCATTAACAGCTATAATCTCACTCACTGCTAATTGGGTCAAACTCAAAACCATTAACCAAATGCAGGGATGGGCTGCTTTGTGGGTGAGCAGAGGACAAGAACCAATAGCGGTCAGTTAGTTTGGTAGATATGGCGACTGATTTTGGCAGAAAACAATAGTAGTACCAAGTTACACTGATCAGAAATGGTGGGTGGGCGATGGCGGGAAGCCTGTTGCTTTTTCTGTTGGCATGCTTCTTGGGCCTAATTTTGTGAGGTGAGGTGAGGTGAGGACCGGTGGGTGATTAGGATGTCCCAAATGTTGGAGCAGGGTTTGCCGGAGTTGGATTCCATTACTATGAGATCTCTGGAACTGGTGAGTTGACGGGTCGGGAGCACGCCTATCTTGATTTTGTTTTTTCACCCCTCATGCAATTGCAATCGACCCCACTTGCTATGCCACAGTCAATACAAAGGCAATCATGGCCCAGCTTCCATAATTATATTTGTGTGAGAACAACTCCTTTGCGCCCAAATGACAATTAAACTTGGACATCTTCCAGACATGCCTACCCAAAAGCCCAATGGAAAGGGAATTGACAAAAACCAGTGACTAACTGAACTGCACTGCATAACATGGTTTGATTGAAGTTTCTGCACTCTATATACTGCAGCTCATCTCTCTCAGGAAGTAAAGTACACAAGAAAGATGCTTGCTGATTAACTTGAAACCCATTCAGATGCTGGATGAACCAAAACAATGGAACTGTACACTCTTACAGATCAAAGGCAAAAGAGGAAGAAAGCTCACCAGATTGCTAGCTAGTCTTCTAAGAGTCACTCAAGAAATCATCATTCAGGTTGCCCCTTTGCTAGCTGCTACTGCCACGGTATCACCCCTTGGCTGACAAAGATATGAGCTGCATAAATTGACCAAAGCAAACTTGGTGAGTTTCTTATTCGCTGCAGAATAGGATTAAGGATTTTGCAGTTGCACAACTATCAAGTTGAGTTATTTACCAGCTGCAATGCCGATAAGTGAATAACACAACATAGATAAATGGATAAAGCTGTCAACATCACCTCTTAAGTGCAATATCTCATCTACATTTTCAACTCAAGAGATTTAACTCTTCCATTAAGAATAATTTACTATAGTCTTCCCACGAATCGGTTTTAGATAGAAAATAATGTGATTCGACTGATATTCGCAGAAAGAATACTATATATCACAAAGAATTGAATGTCCAAGAAGATAAAGACCAACCTGACGAGCAATCTGGAACAGTCCTTTGTTCTCATTTGGAGATTCGGTTGCTACAATACTTCTTTGTGGTATCAAATCAAGGTCAGTTCTTTCTCTACAACTTCTCTTCTTAGGGCTTTCTCCAGAAGAGCAGTCCTTACGAAGGTTGATCAACAAGCCTTTCTGGCGTTTCCTACTAGATGTGTATGTAACTTGCTTGAGGCTTTGATGTGGATCATCGACCTTTTCGGTCAGCATACACATTCTTGTATCTTTCTCCTTAAAGGGAACCAATAATGCATTTTCCAAATCTGTTAAGGCAGGTTCGACCAATATTGGCACCTCTATCAACCCTGAATCCTTTTCTGCAACCTTAACAAGGTCAGAATCCCCACGAGTTTTCAAGCATTTGCTAATATTCTCAAGTGATGCTTCATATTTACTATCTTCAACTTCGACTTCAAATAGATAGTCATCATATTTTGCACTGCAAGGAACTCCACCTTTACTCTTTTGAAAAGAGCCTTCAGTTTGGTAAGGATGAGTTTCCTTCTGTCTATGTAAGGTAGGAAAACCGTCCCAATGATTAACTCTTCTTTTTCTTGCACTTCTGCAACTAACAGAAACAGGCTCATGTTTTGCATGAACCTGTTCCTTTTTAAGGTGGGAGGAAAGGGCATCACCTGTTCTTTTTACCACAGAACCATATTCAGCTTCATTTATAGCGTCAATCTTGGAGGGGTTTCCAGATTTATCCACATTTTTGCTCCATGAAATTGCAGAGAGTGTTCGCAGAGGCTTCTCAACTCGACCAGAAAGATACCTGCATCCCCTGGCTTTGGCTTGCCGAGTTCTCCTTCTACATAACTTTTGAACCTTCAGAGACCAATCCTTTGGGGCATTGTCAATAGGGAATGGTGTCTTGTTTACAACCTTCTTAATTAAATCCAAATTATGAGTTGTGGAAGGAATAGTACAGTCGTCCAGCTGTTCATTCTTTTGAACAAGTGATGTACTTTCATCAACCAAGGAATCAGAATCTTCAGCCAGGGGGACTTTTGCAGCTGCCATGTCTTGTTCAATTGCACGAGGTCTTTGGGTGCATCCATCCCTATATAATTCAGGCCCTCCATTTTTTGAATAAATGGAGTCAAAAACAGGATTGTCCACGAGGCAACTACCAAAATCAGAACTTAATGTTAAATGTTCTTTTACTGGTCCTGGGGAGTGATGAACGACGAGATGATGGTCCGCAGATGGAATCTGGAATTTGGAAGCTATGGAATTTGATTCAAAATCTGACAAGGAGGAGCAACAATAAGGCCTATCGGCGCTTTCTTTTCCCTTCAATGGATGTATGGGCTCATATTTTGCATAGTCTGACTGTTCCTGAAGCTTGCTTAGTTTGGCTCTGAGGTCTAATATTACCCCTTCTGCTTCATCTAGCTGTAACTCAAGCTCCTGAATCTTCTTATGTTGATTCATAGATATGACCTCTGATTCTGTGTTCTACAATAACCAAGCTAATTACCACTTAGTCAACTTTATGCAAGCTGCCAGCGAAACAATTAAAGCAGACATACTATTAACACGATAAGTTAACAACTGACATGAACTAGCAAGAACTTCATTGCAGCATTTCAAGTTTCAGTACAACGTTAACAACTGACATGAACTCGCAAAAACCTTTGTTCACTTTACAAGTAAACGCGAACCAAACATATCCTCATTTTCAAAAAAGTTTAGAAATGATATTTCAAAAGTACCTTGGCTTCCATCTTCTGTTTCATGCGAATTAGCATTCGAACTGCCTCGTTTTTAGCAAAAAGCAAATCGGTCTCATATTTTTTGGCCTTCCGCTCCGCCGCCAACACGCGAGCTGCTGCCTCCCTGGCCACATTAAGAATCATCTCCGCGTAGGCCGCCTTCAAGGCCACCATTTCCTACATGGAAATAATCGACAATTAGCAAATTACCGAACAGCGGTATCCAATAGCAAATAAAACAACATATAAGTTATGCTACCTCAGTTTCATCCATGGCGGTCGACACCGGAATCTGATCGGAGAAGAATTGTAGCACTTTATCCATTCATCCTTCGTTCTAGGGTTGAATAGCGCCCAAACTAGTTCTTCAGATGCTGTAAAGTGTTCTTCAGCCACGTACCGGAGAAAATAAACAACGGCGTGAGAGTGGAATGCGATTGTTACAATACGATGTCGTTATTGCTTCCTTCTTCAGGAGAGTATAGGTCCGTCTGGGAGGTTTTGGAAGAGGAAAGTAGTTTCAGAGCGCGCTTACTCCATTGAATTCGAAAGTTTTCGATCAATTTAAGGTCACACTTGGGAGTTGGGCTGGGCTTTGTGATTGGATCTACCCAAATCCCTGCAGATCCAAGAGGTCTGGACTACTATTTGTAGTACATATTTTACTATTTATAATCTTATTTTTTAAGTTTATTATTCAAAATGTCCTTCTACAAAGACCTTAACATTTTTTCTTTTTTTTTTTTCCTCCTTCAAATTCCACCACCAACACACTACCCTCGCATTAGTAGTTTTTCAAGAATTTTTTACCCAAAAAAAATTTGATTATTTTCTTCCCCTATTTTCTCCTTTTTTATCTTTTTATTTTTTTCAAAAATACTATATGTGTGAGAATTATTCTAATAATTAGTTATTATATGATTAAATATGTTTAAAATAATTAAGATAGTATTCATTTTGTTAGTATAAAAAATATATATTCATTTTTTAAAATTTTGATAAATTATTTAAAAATTAGTAAAATGATAATTTGGGAAGATTGTTTCGAAAATATGGCTACAAATAGTAAAAAATGTGCTACAAATAGTACTACCCGATTTATTATAACCGGTCGTACATATATTCAACCCAAAACTGTACTACTATTTGTAGCTAATTTTTTACTATTTGTAACCCTATTTTCAAAGTTTATTATCCAAAATGTCCCTAAATAAAAAAAAAAAAAAAAAAACTCAATATTCTTTCTTATTTCTTCTTCTCATTTTTCAAACTCCACCACCAACACACTACCCTCACATTCAATTTCACATCTCCTTTATCGATTTTTTTCAAGTTGTGGTTATAAAATGAAACCTTAACACCATATCATCATAAGTTCTTTCAATTAAACTAATATAGTTATATTACACGAATTTTAAAATTTCAATCAACACTGATAATGAATATCCGATATGGACAAAATTTCTGCACAAAAAGTTTAATTAAAGAATATTTGAATTATGAAATAATTATTTTTACTTATTGCATAACATATTCTCGTAATAACATATTAGAATTTGTTCATAATTACACATGTATATTTATTTATTTATTTTGCCCATTTTTTTGAATTATTTTTCTTCCTGGATATATCATTTAACGATGTTCAGAGCCACCATGAGACAATTCACAGCATTACCCAAATTCTAAGCATGTTCTTGTTATTTTCATTGTATTCTCTGCAACAACAGTAGCAGAAAAAACCGTGCCAATAAATGATGCATTTTCCACAAAAATAAGTCTTTTGATGAAAATGACAACAATGATCACGATGATGGAAATCAAAATCATTTTTTTGATAATGCTAATGGAAACGGTTGTGATGGTGATTGTACTAGTTCTAGTAATTAATCGGGGTTTCATTCGATTAACATAAGTAGTTGTTCATGAATTTTTTTTTTTAAATTTTTTTGATTATTTTCTCCCATATTTTCTCTTTTTTTTATAATTATTTTATTTTTATAGAAAATACTGTATGTGTGAGAATTATTCTTATAATTGGTTATTATAGGATTAAATATATTTAAAATAACTAAGATAATATTTATTTTATTGGGATAAAAAAAAGATATATTAATTTTGTTGAATTTTGATAAATTATTTAAAAATTAATAAAATGACAATCTGGAAAATTTATTTCGAAAATAGGGTTACAAATAATAAAAAATGAGCTACAAATAGTACTACCCATTTTAAAATTTATTGTTGTAATTTCAATAAATTCAATTATATATAAAAGATCCAGTGATATATTTTTTTAAAACTTATATTAACAACTAGAAAAATAATTACATTTGATTATATATTTAAAAAATGATCGATTGAAATATATTTTATAAGAGAAGTTGAAATATAAATTATTATCTTTTTGCATAATCTTATTATTACAAAAATACTATAAAAAAAACCATGCTAATACAATTTCGAAATAAAATTCTCCAAGAATTGAAAGTGTTGCGTTAGATTTTTCTTTTAGTAGTTATTAATAGAATATTATTTTAAAGGGTAATTGTTAGAGTTATGTTGGTACAAACCAAGTATATAAAAGAATGACAAGAGGGAATCAATATAATGTTGGTTTTTTCATCTAGAACCATGAGGTAATTAGTTCGATTATTTTTAGAATAATAATCATAATTTATTCAAAAATAACAAAAAAATATTATACCTTTTTTATATATTTTTTAAAAATTAAAAGGACATAATATATTTTGAAATAGAGAAAATAATGTTGAAATTGAGAAATTAAAATTGGCATTAATATGGGGAAGAAAATAAAGACAGACATTAAAAAACAAGGAAATATTCATATTTAGCATAGATGGGCCCCAGTTGTGAAAATGTGTGTTGTGGAATCTTTTCATTCGGCAGAATTAACAAACGAATAACGTTAAAAAAATGACACGTCAACCAACTCTGCGACTAATAAATATCAACAACTTCATTAAAATACGCTAAATTTAAGACGGTTGACCAAAAACAAACAATACTTTTCATTCAATACGCATATTTCAAATCCTCCATTTCGCAAGACTTATAATTTCAATATTTCCTTCTATTTTTTCATGTGATTTTTTTTTCTGATTTTTAATCTAGTATATTTATAAATTAGATATTATTTTATTTAAAAGATAATATTATCGTTGTTTTTTTTATTATACATTTTCTCTTAATTTGTTCTACTAAATTTATCATTATATATTAATAATTTATTACTAAAAATATAAAATCAATTTAAGATAAAAAAACAAAAAAATGCATTAAAATAGTAAATTATTTTATAAATGTTTTAAAAATATTTGTTCCAACACTTCTTACTTACATTAAAAAAAAAAAAAAAAAAAAGGATAGTTGTACTAGGCAACTTAATTAGACGAGAGGCTAACACAGTCGCGAATTACCTAGTGCCGTTAGTATCTTAACAATCAAAATGTTGCATTAGACTGGCAGAATCACCAGATAAAATTTGCTATTGATTAACGTTGCGCAAAAGATAACTTATAAATAATTATATTTTTATCTTAAATTATAGAGTTCCTTCATTGTATCATAAAAAAAATAATTACATGTATTATAATTAGGCTATATTTGTATTGCATGAAAAAAAATAAAGTTTAGCTTTTTATTGATTCATATTTAAACAACTACTAATAAATTTAAATTTCAAAACCTTAATTCCTTAAAAAATGTATTTTCTTCTCCCTCAAGTCAAGTTGTGGTTAATAAATCCCTCCTCAGTATAATTTCCCAGAAATATACGTAAATAAGCGGCTGAAGCAATCTTCAAAGTTTTCCCCAGTCAACCTCTTCAACTATCCCCACATCAGTCAAAGGTGGGGTAATTATCATACGAATTTTGATTGAATATTCAAATGAGCCCTCTGCCTCCACCGTCCCCACCACCCACCACCACCACCATCTCAGCCCCTCCTCCCCTTCACCTTAACCACTTCCATATATGCACACTGTTAAAATTATGTTGGACTACTCCGATATTAACTTAAAAAAAAAAAAACAATCTTTAATGATAAAAAACCATTCTTTTATTTTCATTTTTATTGCAGATTTCCGTATTCCAAGTCAATGCCTCTCCCTCTCTGACTGGCCTCTCTCCCACCACCACCTCCCTCCTCCTCCTCCTACCTCACTTTTCTTTTCCCCTTCCAACATTCCCAAACCCTACTCCTTTCTATCGTGTTTTTTTTTTTTTTTCTTGGTTTTTTGCTACTGCAATGGCTGAGTTTTCTCCTAATGTAATTCGCTCTTTTGGGTTGCTTTATCTATTAGTGTTTAGTGTTTTGGGTCATTTCTCAGCTGCCGCGGCTGTTGCTGAAGATGATGTGAGGTGTTTACGAGGAGTGAAGGGCTCGTTGGATGACCCAGATGGGAAGCTTAGCTTGTGGAACTTCGCAAACTCTTCCGTGGGTTTCATCTGCAACTTCGTGGGTGTTTCTTGCTGGAACGACCGGGAGAATCGGATTATTAGTCTCGAGCTTCGGGATATGAACCTCGCCGGTGTACTCCCGGATGCTCTGCAGTATTGTCAAAGCGTCCAAACTCTTGATCTCTCCGGTAATAGTCTCTCCGGTTCGATCCCTTCTCAAATTTGTGATTGGTTGCCTTATTTGGTGGTTTTAGATTTGTCTAACAATGATTTGACCGGGACGATCCCGGAGGATATTGCGAAATGCTCCTACTTGAACACTATTGTTCTTGATGACAACAAGTTGTCGGGTAATATTCCTTTTCAATTAGCTAGTTTGAATCGGCTGAAGAAGTTCTCAGTTGCTAACAACGATTTGTCCGGTAGGGTTCCTTCCTTCACAGCAGTTGATGTGGTGCTTAATTTTGATGGAAATGGCGGCCTTTGTGGCGGGCCATTAAGGAAATGTGGGGGGTTGAGTAAGAAAAGTTTGGCTATTATTATTGCGGCCGGTGTGTTTGGAGCTGCTGCATCTATGTTGCTGGGCTTTGGGGCATGGTGGTGGTATTTTACCAAGTCCGGTGCCGGGAGAAGGAAGAGAGGCTATGGTATTGGCAGGGATGATTCTGATAGTTGGGCTCAGAGGTTAAGGGCTCACAAGCTTACTCAAGTTATGTTGTTCCAAAAGCCACTCGTCAAAGTTAAGCTTGCAGATTTATTGGCCGCGACCAATAACTTTAGTGCTGAGAATGTTATCAATTCCACAAGAACCGGTACAACTTATAAGGCAATTTTGAGGGATGGATCTGCACTTGCAATCAAAAGGCTTAGTACTTGTAAGATGGGCGAGAAGCAGTTCAGGATGGAGATGAACAGGTTGGGTCAACTTCGGCACCCGAATTTGGTGCCACTCTTGGGCTTTTGTGCAGTGGAGGAGGAGAAGCTTTTAGTCTACAAGCACCTCTCAAATGGGACTTTGTATGCATTGTTGAGTGGAAATCCAACTGCTTTGGATTGGCCAACTAGGTTTAGCATTGGTTTGGGAGCTGCTAGAGGGATTGCTTGGCTTCACCATGGTTGTCATCCTCCAATTCTACATCAAAACATTAGCTCCAATGTTATTCTCCTAGATGAAGATTTTGATGCTAGGATAATGGATTTTGGCCTGGCCCGGCTCATGACTTCCTCAGATTCAAATGAAAGCAGCTATGTGAACGGGGATTTAGGCGAATTCGGGTATGTGGCGCCAGAGTACTCCAGCACAATGGTAGCTTCTTTAAAAGGGGATGCTTACAGTTTTGGAGTGGTACTTATGGAACTAGCAACTGGGCAGAAACCTCTTGAAGTTGGTGGAGCTGAGGAAGGATTCAAGGGTAACTTGGTGGACTGGGTCAATCAACTTTCAGGTTCAGGTCGGATTAAAGATGCCATTGATAAAACTTTACTCGGAAAGGGCCACGACGAAGAAATCGTGCAGTTCTTGAGAGTTGCATGTAACTGTGTGATCTCTCGGCCCAAGGACAGGTGGTCAATGTATCAGGTCTATGAATCATTGAAGGGTATGGCTGAAAAACAAGGACACTCAGAACAGTATGATGAATTTCCCTTACTTTTTGGTAAAAATGATGCAGATTAGTTTCATTTTTCTAGCAAAGATCTCAAGTTTGAGGAGCAAGGGAAAACTAGCACACCAAGCAAAAAAACTAATCTTTGCAAGTCTAGGGTATGTCCCTTGAGCTTTAGACGCAAATTCAGTGGCATCCATTTCTATTGGCTTTCTACATGTGTTGAGCATTGTCAAATATATCGCTGTATAATAGGATAAACTGCTTCAACTGTACCCCAATATCCCCTTTGTTCAAAAATTTGTTGTATGGGAAAACTCCATCTGTGTGGTTCGTAATGATTGTGATATGCTCATCTACCCTTTAGACGTTATATATTGTAGATTATTAGTTCAACTCTCAATATAGCTTCATAGAATTGAACCTGATTCCTGGTCCAAGTTTATTGTCTCTTTTAATATGGTGAATTGTGAAGCATTCTTTCTTGCTGCCACAGAAACTCGGCACAAGCATTTGGTTGTTCTTGTTTTCCAGTCACATTACAGCCTGTACTTCATGCTGTTTGGATGATTCATTCCCTTCATTTATGTACTCCTGCTAATACTGCTTGCATTGTTCCATACTAAAACCATTTAGCTGCTCTGTTGCCTATGATGAATGTTGTTGGTTATTATTCAGTCTGAGTTAGATAGATGATTGTGGTTAAATTTTGATGATGCTAGAATGACTAGCTTTTATAGCTTCATATGGTAGCTCTGAAGTACATGTGGAGTAGAACAGCCATATAAAGAACTTCCATATTTTGTGTACTTAATCTTTTTCAGCCTTATTCAACATGTCAATAAGAGCTATTGTTATTTCCATCTTTATCAACAACAACACACCCCCCCCCCCCCACCCAATTTCTTTCTCGTGGTGGCCGCGGCGGGTAATGTTATAGAATTCTTCAAGCTTTGGTTCTACCATTTATCTTCATTTCTAGTTTTGCGTACAACACCATAGAGGAGTTCATTTACTTATGATAGTGGATGTTGTGCCCACACCTGCATATTTACTAGCTTATCTGCAGACTAAGTTTTTTTTCTTTCTGGGATTTGTTTATTTCTGTCAAAATTCTAGTTCTCTCCTAACTGCACACTGTTCTTTAGCCTTTGTTTGGCCTGCCATGAATTATCGCCATAGTTGGCCGTTGGTTCCCGAAACCCCTATTTCTGTTATTGGCAGTAAACTCAGGAAATAGGGATTTCCAGAACGGGATTTCCTCCAGGATATTATACAGGAAACCTCCATAGATGACAACAAAACCATGCGGTTTCAAAGGCAGCAATTGGTCGATATTTTGTTGGAAAACTAGAAAGAAAGAAAGAAAGAAAAGGAAGAATGCAATTACTTTGAGCAGTGCGAGTCCGTGTCTCTAAATCTTTTTTCCTGTTTTGTGGCAACGCCCACGAGGAAAGGAAAGGAAAGGAAAGGAAAGTGTATTCCAAAAGCGGGTTTTTTGCTCTTTGTGGGCAACTTTTTACCTTATTTTTTGGCCTTTGACGTTTCCCCTGCATGCTGCTCTCAATCCACATAGACCCTGTTTGGATTTTGCAAATATATTGCATTGTTAAACCGTTTTAACAAATACAACTCTTTTATGAGACGAAATCGTTTTTTTTTTCAACAAACAAGACTCTCATTCGGGGCTCTTTTTTTTTTTTTTTTTTTTGGTTCTTGTTTTGTTTTTTTGTGGGATGTCAACTTTTCTTGTTTGGTTGAAAGCGATTTACATAATAGTTGATACAACAAAAAAGGGGGGGGGGGGGTTCCAATTTGAATCTCAAGTCACTTTAGACCGGTCTATACTTCTTGAAACAATCAAAAATCAAAACAGTAAAAGAAGCAAAGAAAGCAAAAGGGAAAAAGAGACGAGGACAGGGCTGCTTTGTTTTCACTGTTGAGATATGTACTCTATACTACACTAATTGTAGTAATATCATGCTGTCGTTTCCTCAATTTTTGGCTTACACTTTAACTAAATAGTACTTCCATGTTAAGAAAAAATCATGCATATTTACCCTCAACTAAAACCTACTTGCCGACCTCTTTTATGAGACGGAAAGAGTATTATAGAATCCGGCACTGTTATTACCGAAAACTTTATCGATAAAGAACCAACTACCATTATGTATGGCGTAATTAAGCAGGCAGATTTTGAGAATAAAAGAGCCTTTTTTTTGTTTGAATCCTTTTAAGGCTTTAACCCGTGCAAGGTGCAAAATGCTTTCTTTCTTTTATCTAGGGGGAACACAAGCCACTTGAGAAAGAAACAAAGCCAACCCTATTTCAAAACAGTAAAAGACAATCTGCCCTTTGATCCATCATACATGCCCCTCTCCTACTACTCAAAACACATTCTCCTAAGATTCAGCACTCAAATTTCCTTCAAGTTATAGTAAATTTCACACACTTTTGCTTGTAATCTTGACTAGCAAAGTTAAGAAAAAAAAAAAAAATTTACCAGAAAGATGCCCTTCATAATGCCAATCCCCAAAAGTGAAACAGAAATTAGAGAGGGTTGTCCCTGAAACTTCAATTTCAATTGCAAAGAAAGAAGGATGAACCAAAGCAGACCATTTCCCTTAATTGGCTTTCAGTCAGGGGTGAGTAGTACTGAATATTCTCCAACTTTTCAACCCTTAAGCTCCCAACAGTTTCTTGACTCAACAATTCCCTGCTTTCCTGGAAAATAATACACATATACATTAGACATAAACTGACAAAAACAAGCTAAAAAGCAGCTATCTTGTTGTAGTTGAACTCAGTTGCAGAACCAGCCCTGAAAAATTTTCAATTCATGGAGGGATTCCCAAGCAAAAAAGAATACTGTATTGTCATGTCAAAATTTCATTATAAAAGGATGTAACTCTGTCACTGGTTGAACTGAAATCTAATGACTTCATGGCCATCTAATCAAACATTTTTATCATGAAAACAAGATGATCCCTCAGATGGCATGGAGTCAGAGTGGTATAAGAATTAACAAGTGCTAACTTGCATGCAACCAATGGGAACCATGCATGAAATGCCTTTCACATCTGTGAATAGCCTGCTTGATTCAGTTCTTGCAGAACATTCTGAATGAAACGAAAACAGGGGAGAGATGAAGTGAGAAAGATTGATGGTACCTGTTATGTATAGGATCAGGTCCATTGGGCACCCTTCTCTTGCTAACAGAGCGGAAGTTGGGTCCTCCAGGAAGATAATGCCTTCTATTTGCAATGAGAGTGAAGATATTGAGGTTTCTGGTGGACGAAATTCTGGGCACTGACCTCTGATCAGAGGCCTGGTTGGCTAAAATGCATACGAACAAGAACCATACTACCAGACTAGCAAACACAACAGCTCCAATTGTTGATGATGATGCTCCTAAAGATCTTCCCCTGCAGCCGCAACCTCCCGAACCCATCACTCTTTCTAAGCTAAAACCTATACAGATTCTACGAACATGAAGCAAAAGCAATCATGCTGGCGTTACAGCATACACTAAATTCAAGCCTCTGAAACTCAAGCTCAACTCAAACTTGAAAAGGAAATAACGGGATGATTGCAGAAGCAGAGCAGAGGCAAGAATGGTGAATGGAAAACATTTAAAACGGTGCTTCATGTTCATCAGGAGTCATACTTGAGTTAAAAACTGCCAATTTTCCCTGTGGCACGACAAGTATATACGGCTGAATCTTGCTACAGGAAGAGCAGTCTGGAAAGGTTATGGTAATGAGGCTTTGTAAGGCATCAAGCTGTTAGATTCTTGACTAAGTAGCTGAATGAGTTCAACTTGGACCAATCTGGCAGGACTCCAAATGAGGAATGGTCTTTCTTATATGAATATCCAACAATAAAAGGAAGGGGGGAAACAATAATTTGCTATCCCCTAAGTTGCTTTTGGATTGGTTGGTCCACCGGGAATTCTTTACTTTGGTGTGCTCATTTTCACGTAGCAATAAAATGGGACCTCACTACTAGTCACTACCTCCTCCCTATTTATAGTCCTAAATTTTAAACCAAAAAGGAAAAGGGAAGAAGATGCATAGAATGCCGTGCCATATTTCCAAGAATTGATGCCTAAAATTACAGTTTACGGGATAGCCAAACCAAACCATGATACTAATTAAGCATAACTCAATCATGTTCTGTTCATAACATTAGAACAAAATTATGTGAGGTTGCTCAGATTCAAGATTTCCTAGCAGAGACGGCAGCTTTATTTGTTGCATATTCCGGGAATAGGATAAAGGCCGGGGGCAGCGTTTCCCCAGTCTAACTCAAGGTATCGAAACAGGGTGGTCCAATGCCCAAATTCTAGACAGAACTCAGCCCAAATCCTCCCATGAATTGCAGTTTAACAACAAAGATTGACCTATTATGTCTGTATTTCCAGTGGGATTTTCTATATCAAGCTCTAGAATCGACAATCTGAGCAACAAGCATGCTTTACATAATCCATCTTCTCATATTTCTTAAAATTCCGACTCACTTTCTCTCCAGGAAAGTGGGTCGTGTGACTTGTGTTCCTTGGGAACAGTTTGCAAAGAACGCAAGCAAAATGACAATTCCATTTGATTAAACCTCAGTTCAATGAATAACATCACATAATTAGCAGAAAACTGCCAGTTATCCCTCATCCTAGGTACTGTAAAAATATATAACTGGGAGAAATTGTAGAATCTATAACAGTGAATCGTTCTCCAGCTACAAGAGAAACAATATAGAGCTACAAGCATCCCTCTAATGAAAACTTTCCGATACACAAAGTGGTCAAATACCTTGCTCTCCACTCAATTGCACGAAAGACGGGTGTGAGTTACTTTCAATCAGTCAATCGCCGGGGTATTAATCTGCAGCAATTATGAGCACCCAGTAATTAGGAAATTTTCAAAGGGTTAAATTCACACAAATGCAATTGACATAAAGATTAAGTGAATTACCCTGGATGAGTCCAAATGTGATGAGATTAGTTGATAATGGAAGATATGACTCCAAACCAAGATCACGATGTAAAGTGGTCTTCCATGGAAAATATATTTAACGGCCACGCACCAATAACTTCATTTTTATAGTACTCAGACTTCAAACTTCAGCTGTTGAACTACTTTTTCTTTTGAGCCCATTTTGGTCCATATATTGCTAAATTCGTCCGACCGAACCGCCTATCAGCTATCTGCAATTTAGGGCCAAGAAGATCAGCTATCAACAATTTGTATGTTGCACCAGCAGAAGCAGCAGTTCTTATAATGAAATTAGCTGCTCATGAAAACACATTGTCATTTTAAAAGAAGTGACTTGAGTGAATTCGGCCACAAAAATCTGAATTCTAAATTCTGAGTAGACCTGTTACAGAATGCTTTCATGTTTAGTGCAGGGAGTGTAGAAAAGAGAAAACAGCTAAATATCCACCACATCAAGTTTTTAGAAGATGAGGCGATAGATTGGCATGAATTGAAGACAAGAACAACTATTGTTTATCCGAGTACCTTTACAAGGCAGCCACACGAATCATGCATGTCAGTTTTCAAAGGATATTCCACCACCTACAATATAAATTGTTTTAATGATACTAACAACCCTAACGAAATTATGTAAATGAAAGGTTATGAAACTAGCTTACTATGAAGCTATCCTCTCCAATGATGGATGAACTTGAAATTTGGTCCATCAGAACACCGTAGTCTACTTCCAAGTATGGAGGTGTTACACTTATGTAAGTAAATTGCCCCTGTATACCTGTTGCAAAAATACAAAAAACTCGAGATCTTTTAACGAAACAAAAATCCGACACACAAGAACTAGGAAACTTGTATTTTGATTAGGTAAACCATAATGGAGGAATTCTCTATCTTTCTCACTCTTATAAGAAGACAAAGATAACATACCAACAATCTGATCTGCCCTTTTCAGGAAATCCTCAACTCGGAGAGCATGAATGGTGGAAACATCGAGAAAACCGGTACATTCTAAGTTTGGCCGTAAGATATCTGAGATAACCCAAGGATCCATCTCAACAAAATGTACCTGGAAATTTTAAAATAACCAGAAGAAACTCGATAAATGAATAGCAAATAACATTAAGTAATATCTTGCGAAACATAAGCAATCTGAGCAAAACTGAAAAAGGGTTTTACAAGAAGTTAACACTAACTGCTACAAGTACCAGAGATACCTAAACTATTATAAAGAACTAACCAGTTACATGCTAAAATTGATAGAAACTAGGTAAAAGTACTTTAAAATTTCAACTTTTATACTGTTTAAAATTTGCTTTTGCCTCTACTGCTAACCTCTGAGCATCCTCGACTGATAGCTTCAATGCCAACAGACCCTGTACCACTATACAAATCTAACCAACGACCAGGCTGTAAAGATGTAGGACAGCCACCGGCAGCCTGAAAATTAGTGAACAATTATTCACAACATTATTCTGCAGATCAACACTCATTGTCAACCTATAAAAATCATATTTCTAAAAGAATACTGGCATTCCTAAAGATCAATTGAAGTCAAACTTGATATTTAGTATTCACCTGCAAAATGGAAAATGCAGCAGCCTTTACCACTTCCATCATGGGACGTACATCCATGCCTTTAGGTGAAAGTAACTTCTTCCTTCGAGCTTTTCCTGCAAGAACCTAACAACCAATAAAAGTTTTCAAGAAAAATTTCAAAAAAAAGCATGACACCATGTTTTCAAAAAAGCAAGAAACTTCAGCCCGCACAATTTTTTTTTGACATTCTGCTGATGCAGAAATGATAATTTTCAACCCATTATAAAGATATCCGCATAGATTAATTTTCATAGTACGCATGACAAACATCAAACAATAACTCTAGGGAACATCGTTTTATATAAATAACAAACCATGAAATCAACAAAGAACTGAAGTTGTTCGGAGGCAAATAATTTTTCTTTTAAAACCCCAATTTTAGGAAGCATTAAATGCAAATACCTGAAGTAATTTATGTGTCTCCCGAGGAGGCTTTGGTTCCTCGACAATGGTCTGTCTTCCTTTCCCTCCTATCTTGGACGATCCTTTTCTTCTCTTCACCTGTGAAATTAAAAAAAAAAAAACCCACTTTAACCTGTAGTTGATAAATTACCACTCTAAATGGAAGAAGAAGAAGAACATCAATTGTAGACCGGTGCCAAGTTTAGACCTTTGGAGACGGTTCAGATAAGAATTCGTCAGGATCCAGACCGTACTGCTTAAGAAACTCTCTGTCATTTTCAATTTCAATCCCACTTCTAGACTCTGATACGACCATAGAAATACAACAATTGGAAACATATCTCAAAACAGGACCTTTAAATGAAACAACATGAAAAACAGGAGGAGAACATTACTCTTACTGAAAGAGGTGGCCGTTAAGCCTTCGCGGCGGCCGTCGACAGTTCTGGAGGGGAACTTAACGCACAAAAGATTGGAACCGGGAGAATCAGTACTGGTGTTGAGCCGGAGGAGAGAGGAGAACGACGGAGGTTTGTGGCATTGAAAGCATAATCCCGCCATAACGGAAGCTGGAGTAAGCTAACAACAGTAAACGATTCAAAGCCCTCGGGAAGTTTTCAGTGTGTGCTCCATTGTAGCATTTCAGTAAACCTTAAAACGTTTGCGTTTTTTACTTTTGGATATTAGTGGGACATTATCGGAAACCGACCCGACGCCTTCCTATTTTGCTTTATGTGACCCGACTCATCCCCGGCCGGGCTACTAATATGGGAATCAGGGATATTTGAAGTTGAAAATACCCTCTATTATCCAATTGCTCCATCAATCTCATAATAATAATTTTCAATGAACAATTTATAATTTATAATATATAAATAATTTGATATACATTAATATAAATGATAAAAATTAATTATTTTATGTAATAAAAATTTAATTTATAATGACATTATTATTATGAGACAATAAAAATATTAAAAAGGGATTCATATACCCTATTTATAGTGGAATATATCAATTATAACAAATATTACATCAACTATATTATTTATAACATGAAAATACATCAAATTTTACGTGAAAATACATAAATTTCCAAACACATAATAAGATATGACATAATAAAATACATCGAATGATATATGATAGTACATAGAATATAACATGAAAATATTATGAAATATGCTTATAATAAAGTATGATAAAATTTACAAACTTATTATTAAGAAAGTATTTTTTTAATAAAGAATGAGGGTATAAACTTATTCAAAACTTATAATATTACATTACTCATGTATGAAACATATCAAATATCATAGTCCAACCATGCCTAACCTCGTCTAGTGGATCAAACACACTATAGTCCCCTGTTCTTAACGCTTGTTAGTGAAGTCACGCAGCATGTTAGATGATTTATTTCTTGATGAATATGTTGCAAGTTTACCTGACATACAATAGATTAAATAATTATGATAGTTATGTAATAATTGTTATCCAAATTTGATAAATCTATTATATTAATGTTAAATTGAATTATTAAAATTTTCCCTTTTTCTTATTGTTTACCATTTTATTTTAATTATTTCTATAAATAATTTAAAAAAAATATTGGTATAGGACAAAAATTGAATTGACCAACAGGTCCAACATCGTGGATACAACTCAACGAACGTGTCATCCCTTTCTGGCTTTAAGGCTATTTACGAATCCAATAGTCTCAGCCAGAGAAACGACGACGCATCAGTCCCGTCCTCCTAGTAGGCCCAGTCCAAGCTCAGTACAAACGTAGAGCCTATTTATCCCGCGCGAGCAAGTAGCGTAATTTTCCGTATTTAATTGGCCACGTGGCTACGCCAAGCGTACTTCGTTGACCACCAATCCACCGTCAAAATCACGGCTTTACGACCAAGCTCCAGTTTAGGAGGGCGAGGTTGTTGTTTGATTGATAAGACAACAATTGGCACCACCATTAACGATTACAAAGTCGTCCGCATCTTCTCCACAAAAGTCCAGGTGCTTTTTCGGTGTTTGCTGGTAATGTCCCAATGAAAATACTAAAAAAAAAGGCAAGATAATAAGACAGGCTGCCAGTATATACTGGTACATTGTAATGGGGATATGGGAATACTGAAATGTCAGCAATTATTGCTGATTTTTGTTTTGATTTGTTGTTTTTTTTTACTCTATTCCCTCCCGGTGGCAGGCGTTTTCTTTCCTCTTCCCAGGATCTTAGCTCTTAGGGCACGGTAGCAAACCTCAATGGGGGTTTGCGGATCGAAACCCAGTGCGTGCATTGGGGAGGCGGGTGGTGGTAATGGCGCTGGCGCCGGGTTGAATCTTAGGAAAAAGGGTCGAATTAGGAGGCGCAAGAAGAGAACAAAGACTCAATCTTTTTCCAATAAGCAGCTCAGCAAGGTGGAACCTTCCTCCCATTCGAACGATATTTCTTACTCCAATCCCACTTACCAAGGTGCCCAATTGCTCTTTTTTTTTCTTTTTTTTTTTATTCTTTTAATTCCTATCTTGTTGCTTAGCTAGCTGTGTTGGTTTTAGACTAGCTGCAGCTTTAATTTCTTTTACCTTTGATTGTGCTACTTTGAGTTTGTGATCCTACAATCAATGTGGATGCAGTGTTAAGAAGGTTGAAACTCCTATTTCGATATTTAATGTTATTTGGATTGTTGTCTGCTTCCTGGTTGAATTCTCCTTTTTATGACTGGTTCAACCTTGAACTGGTCTTTTAATGCATTCCAGTGTAGCTCTATTTAGTTTTAATGGTTGTCAAAGTCAAACAGAGATAATGTTAAACGTTGTGGATAAGAGATGCCATTCAGCTTCTGTTAGTAAACTTTGCACGTGTCTTGAGCATTGCACGTTTAGTGTATTCTATAAATGATAATAATACCAAAAAAGGCTCTTGGGCACTTGCAGGAACTGCAGAGGCTTGGTATGACCCAGAGGCAGCTAGCGATTCTGAGTGTGATGAGGACTTTTACAGTGTCCAAGATGGTAACAAGTTGAGCCTTTAAGTGGATGTCTTATATGCTTATCCTGATGATTTGATTAATACTAGTTTCCTGCACTTTGTTGGCTTGATTTTTAATGTTTGTCATGGATAAATATCCTGCAGATATATCAACTGTTGTTACTCCAAGATGTAGTGATGACAAGCATCTTAATGCCGCTGTTCTCGCTGATCCTGTGGCGAAATGTAGTGAAACATTATCTGACAACTTAGAAGCAAACCCTGGCAAAGAGGCTTCTGGTAGCGAAGGATCCATAACAAGTTCCCAACTGCAAGCTGATCATAATCCCAAAAATGTTAAGGATCTGGCTCATGTCAACCAAGCCTCTTCAGATTCCATGGATGAAAGGGCTGCAAAGGTTGCGGCGGGAAGACTATTGCACCATTGTGAAAATCAAACTAATCATTGTTTGCCGTGTCTTGTTTGTCCTACATCCCCAGATGAGAAGATAAAATCATTAAGCCATCGGGCAGCAACTTTTAAGAAAAGAGCATCCTTTAAACTCTCTTTTAAACGCAGGGAAGGTCAAACTAATTCTGCGATATGTGAGTATTTCTGACGCTTCTCTGTATCAAAACTTGGAAATCAGCATTTTAGGTGCTTGCTTTTGTTCTGATGTTTTATAATTATTACTGCATGTTATTTGGTGTGAAGTAATATTTTCAAGTTCATAAGTCTGTTTTCTATGTTTGCCTCAGTGTCACCAAGGGCTATTCTTCAAAGACCAACAGCAGGTTCTCAAATTTCTTGTTGCCCAGCTGATAAAAGGATTCCTGGAAGCTGGTCACATATTGCTCCAAATACTTTTAAAGTTCGTGGGAAGAACTTTATCAGGTGAAAAGGCAGCCACTTCTAAACTCTGACAGTTGACATTACACTAGATTTAAGTTGTTACAGCATGCTAACTTTGGCGTGAAGGTGTCTTAACAGTCTTTTGAACCTCGTTACCTTATCAGCCACTTTACCACGGTATATAAGTGGTTCTAATGTTTCTGCATGACCTTTTTGTTTCACAGGGATAAAAAGAAAGAATATGCTCCAAATTATGCTGCTTTTTATCCGTTTGGTGCTGATGTATTCTTCTCTCCACGGAAGATTGATCATATCGCACGTTTTGTCGAACTTCCTTCCTTTGATTCTTCTGGAACAATTCCTCCTATTCTGGTCGTTAATCTTCAGGTAGTTTGATATTTAAAAGCAAATTTCTGAAAATGAGAAACACCAGGACAAGAGCATTGCATATGATTATGTTCTATCTTCTCTTAATAATTTTTGAAAATGATTTCCTAACATTTTCATATTGTTTTTGCTTTTTCCTTTTCCTGAAAGAAAATGAATGTTTTGTTCAGGCCATTATCTTTACTAGGTAAAATATCTCAATTTGATGCATCTTATTTTCTTTAAACTTTTTCAGATACCACTCTATCCCGCAGCAATCTTCCAAAACGAATCTAATGGCGAGGGGATTAGTTTTGTTTTCTACTTCAAGCTTTCTGAGAATAATGAGAAGGAACTTCCAATTCAGTTTCAACAAAATATAAAGGTAAGGTGGATGGAATGTCTCTCTTGAAATTCATTCCATCTTTTATTCCTTAAATTTGTTAATATGATTTTGAAGTTTTGAATCTTAGATATTATCCTTTAGCAAGAACCTTGCTGTTTTTGGCTTGCACTATGGTTACATTGAATGTTTCATAGCAAGGTTCTCATTCCCACCTTTTTCTGCATTTCCTAATGCAGAGAATAATTAATGGTGAAATTGAGAAAATCAAAAGCTTTCCTTTAGATACAAGTGCACCCTTCAGAGAAAGACTAAAGATTTTGGGCCGAGTGGCGAACATAGACGAGCTTAATTTTAGTGCAGCAGAAAAGAAGATTATGAACAGTTATAATGAAAAGCCTGTTCTTTCGCGTCCACAACATGAATTTTACTTGGTAAGTTTACCTTGAACATATCTTTTAGCATCATTCTACATTGGGACTTTATTTTCATTGTTGCTCCCTACTGATGACTGATGGGTACATTTAACGTACACTGCCAACGCAAATAGTATAATTTTATTTTGTTTTGCTGTTGTAGGGTGCATGTGTTTGGAGGTATAACATATAATCATATATGATCCCCATTCTCATGTGTTGCAACAATCACTACACTTCATTTAGGAGTTTTCTGGCAGAAATAAGGAATAATGTTTACTGTTTTTCTTGAATTGGTACTTAGTTTCTGCTGGAAATAATAAAATGTTGTGCAGATGAACTACTAACAAAAAATGTCGTCACGCATTTAGCTAACGGAAAAATACTATCCATCCTGCAGGGAGAAAACTACTTTGAGATTGATTTGGACATACACAGATTCAGCTTTATAGCTAGGAAAGGTTTTGAATCATTTTATGACAGAATGAAGAGCTGTGTTTTTGATTTTGGCCTAACAATTCAGGTAAACTAAAGAATCCTCTGCAACTCTGCTTTCCTCTTCAATTACTTCTTTCTCGGTTTATATGTCGAAATTTTGGTGCAGGGAAACAAGGCCGAAGATTTACCGGAGTGTATGTTGTGCTGTATACGATTGAACGAAATAGATTATCGCGATTTTAACCAACTGCATGTAGGAATCTAACTGAACCTGGTTGAAGCTGCAGTTTAGCCTCTTTAGGTGTCTCCATTTTTTTAGCCTGTGTCATGCTAATTTTCCAATTGTACAGCTTCTGCAGTTATTCAATGTGAGTGTAGCTGTGTTGATTCTACTGAATGCGATAATATGGTTTGTTCATGACTACTTTTTTGAGCTTGAATTCATTATTGGAGATCTTAATCTACCAAATCATCTTTGATTACATGTATGACGATGGGAAAGAATCAAATGCATTGTGAACTGACATTGAAAGATGGAAGAGCGAGCAGAATTTAATATGTTTTAAATGGTCCAAATATATTTGAGAATAGATCAACCACCACAAACATCTTGACTCCTGCATTGCAATGCAGGAAAGAAGATGAAACGTTAAGGGATGAAAGAAGGAAATGAATTTCCTAGAGCGCAGGAGAACCCGAACACGAACACCGCCCAAAAATAGATCCAAGAAAACTTCTTTGGACCTTATTTCGTGAATCAGCAGGGGTTCCTGGGCCAGGAGTAGAATTTACTTCTATCCCAGCTGCATTTGTGGTCACCTCTGGATCATCAATTTCGTCATAATTGAATCTATTTTGCTGCACTCTTTCGTGATCTGTCGCCGAACATCCAGGAAATCGATTACCCCAGACATGATCGGATGAGGATCCTTGTCGCCGGAATGAATACGCTGACCGTTGTAGCTGTAATGAACTCATGGATTCACCATCAATAGGACTCTATTTTCTTTGTTTTTCTTTAATCATATTATTTTCTCTTACATATTTTTTCACCTTTTGCCTTTCTCTTACAATTTTTTTTCACCTTTGCCGGCATTTTCCTTCAACTGCCTAACGGTTTATAAGCCTGTCTTTTTTATATTTTGCGGTTGGCAGATTCTGTACACTGTAGGCCAATCCTATTTGCTTTTGGCTTTGGTTGTATTTACCCATTTTGCGCTAGATTTAGTGGCCGAGTTGTCCGCAATAGTCGGGGATTGGGTTAATACGCAGTTTTTTACTTTGGCTTAGTAAACAATTTTTACTTTTTGAGGTCAAATCTACTCTAACCAAAAACAAAGTTAAAGAGTTTGGGGTCAATCAACACTTACAAAGTTGACTCCATAACAAATTTCATTATTAGCTTTATTGTAAAAAAATTAAAACCTAATCATTAAGTAAGAAGTGATGAGAGCAATATAACTTGTGAATGTAAAAGATTTTTTTTATTAATCTTCTTTTTTTTATTTTATTAAAATAAATCTTAATGATTCACTTATTGGAATTGGGAAACCAGCCAAAAATTCATTCATATATTCTAAAAAGTCACTGTACAATTCTGAAATAGAAATACAATAATCAATATTCACTCACAAAAACAGTCAACTCTCTCAAAATGAAATCTATTCCAAATATATATACCATAATTCTTACTTCTACAGGTACAAATATCTACATTTGATACTTTTATATACTTTTTCATACCTAATTGACGATCCTAAGTAACAATTAAAAATAGTATTGTATATAGCACCACCATGCAATTCTACTCCTAGTCTAAAAATAATTAATTGTTAAGTAATAAAAACACGTGCACGTCATTTTTTTTAAAGCTGGGTTGGACGCTTGGCGTCTTTGGCGGACATGGAATTTCATTCTTTCTTTTTTTGAGCTAATTTCATTCTTTCTATTATTATATTATTTTTATCATTTTTAATGGACTTTTTTTCTTTTCTTTTTTTCCCTTCTTCCCTGAAGTTATTTTTCCGTCCGTTTTTTTTAAACAATTCTATAATTTTTTTTTACGTTTTTAAATTTTTAAAAAAATGATTACAAAATATTTCTTATTTATTTATAATTATTTAATTTTATATACTGTGATATGATATCTGTTTTTCAATGATCTGATGTCTACTATTTTGTGATCTGATATCTATATAATCATGATTTGATCCCCTTGTTAAATATGTTTTAGTTATATTTTATGATTTCTTTTATATTCTTGATCTGATATCTATAGTCTGTTGATCTAATGTCTAGTATTCTCCAATCTGGTGTCTATATAATCATGATGTGATCTTCCTTGTTAAGTATCTTTTAGTTCTATTGTATGATTTCTTTTATATTCTTGATCTGATATCTATAGTCTGTTGATCTGATGTCTAGTATTCTCTGATCTGATGTCTATATAATCATGATGTGATATCTCTTGTCAAATATATTTTAGATCTATTGTATGATTTCTTTTATATTATTGATCTGATATCTATAGTCTGTTGATTGGATGTCTAGTATTCTGTGATATGATGTCTATATAATCATGATGTGATATCCTTTGTTAAGTATGTTTTAGTTCTATTGTATGATTTCTTTTACATTCTTGATCTAATATCTATTGTCTTATTATTTAAAAAAAAAAAAAAAGACTGTGCATCAAAAAAAAAAAAAAAAAAAACTGTAGCGCGCAACTGTAAGGTGTTACTGTAGCGCTACAGTAGAGGCATAATGAATTTTACTCCTATAGCCCTATAGTATACGGACCTATTAAAAATGAGTATCTATTTTTCACGATATTATGCATGGATTGGATATATTGTAACTAATTATTCAAAAAAAATTGTGTTTTCTATAATGAAATCTGATAGGTGAGATTTCAAGTGTTTACATAATTCTTTTCTGTCCAGAAAAAAGAATTCATCGAAATAGTCACCACCGTTGATATTGACATATCTGAAATTGTCAAATATTCGATAGTTCCTCTACTCAACTTCTAACTTTGGCGGCTAGGTAACATATTGAAAATGTATCAGACTGGAAATCCTAGAATGACGATCCTTGGCCTCGAGGAATGGTGAGCAGCACGGAACTTTAATCAAATGGTATCATTAGGGTATGGGCTTTCCTTTGTTAAAATCCACAAACAACATTCTGGAACTTCCAAACCAAAGAAATATAAGATGAGAAGGAGTTTTTACGGTACACTTCAATAGAATGAATTAGGTAAGCATAGAATACGCTTTATGGTCGATCGAAAGTCCTGTCGTACATCTTGGAGTGAATAATACCAGTGAAAGTTCCAGTTAACACACGTCAGAGTTGAGATTCGATTTCAAGCAAGGATCATGATACTAGGTTCCCAACTCCCCATGATCAAATCAAGCTCTCTCTTCATTTTTTAGGAATCCTTGTTCATATACCAAAACAAAAACAGAGATTGCACTGGAAAATAATAGCATCGAACATATGTAACTTATCTTGTAAAATAAAATTAGGCCACCAATCAGACTTGGGGAATTCTTGTTCCTGGAAGAAGGGGATGATAAGAACTAGCATTGAGGAAGCTAACATTTATTCTAGGAAAAGTTGTAAGAGTTGAAGCAGTTCAGAGATCAGTAGTAACCAAATCCATCCAGAAGTTGAGGGAAATCCTGCTGCATCTGGCTGTCACGAGCCAAAATGGACTCCACAAAAGAATCAGCAGCTGATGATGAAGAACAAGCTTCCATGAAGGGCAGACCCGCTTCAGATTTTTGCTCATTCAAGTCAGCTTTAGGTGCAGAGCTACTTAACGATGGAATTCCCTGGAGGAGCTTGCAGTCTTCCTCTTTCTGCTGATCAACATCTGAAGATAGGAAATGGTCGATGGATTCGTTCCAAGCAGGAGGAGAAGATGGGGGTGTCAATTGAAGTTGTTGAGAGCCGAAATACACAACACTGCTCGAAGAAGATGCAGATGAAATTGAAGAACTGGCTTCATCTAGATAATATGGCTGAACAACAACAGTTTCTTGGTTGTTGAGGTGGAACTGAGATGCCTCTGCCTCACTAGAAGCCTTGCTACCAATAATAATCGGCTGATCGAATCGCTCCGCCATTCTGCTGAGATTGCCAATGTTGGGATTTGGAACTTCCAACGTTGGCTCAGTGCTGGCAGCTGTATTCTGTTTCCTGATGTTTGGGAGCCCACTGATTTTTCCAAACTCGGTGAAAATCTGAGAGAAAGGCTTGTGAGTCACAGGATCTATCCCCATGTTGAAGAGCTTCTTCTTCAGTTTGGTGTTCCAGTAGTTCTTCACATCATTGTCTGTTCTCCCTGGTAGCTGCTGCGCTATGAGAGACCACCTGCAGCCCAGAAAGCATTCTTTGCAGGCTTTCAGCAATGTTATAAAAACTAGCCAATTCATTTGATTCAAGAGAAAAAATCTAAGCATCAAGATTCAGTTCAAGAACAATCCCATCTCTCAATTTGAGTACTAGAAAATGACAACATTTGTTGCATCAAAATTCTAGAGGATGAAACAAACTTGCCTGCTACCTATGGTTCTGTGAAGTTCAAGAATACATTCTTCCTCTTCAGGCGTGAAATTGTCATGCTTGAGGTCAGGCCGCAGATAATTCGTCCACCTGAGCCTGCAGCTCTTTCCACATCTGTTGAGCCCTTCAAAACTCATCACAAAAACAAAACAGTAAATGACAAAGATGACAGTTCTCGCAGTAACCACAAATTGTGCAGCATTTGTTTCAAGAATATTACCAGCTTTCTGCGGAACCAGCGTCCAGTTTCCAATTCCATGGCGGGATACGTAGGCTAGAATCTTGGCATCTTCCTCGGGCGTCCAAGGCCCTCTTTTGACATTTGCTTTGTCACAACAAGGAGGCCTTCCCATCAGAAATCAACGAATTTTGCGCTACTGTGTGACTGTGTGTTTCTCAGAGGAAAGGGAAAGGAAGAAGAAGATGGGATGAGATGAGAGGGGGCTGATGTAATATTATGGTGATGCAATTTGCGCACACAGGCTTCACCAAGTACGTTTTTTTCCCAGAGGCGATTCAATTTAACAATTAGGGAAGCATGAAATGCATGTAAACATGGCTCCTTAATTAACAACTTTTGCATGATTTTCACAACAAAAACACAGTTCGACGTGACATGAAAAACAATGCCGTTTTCCATCCTCCCCGAACCCACCCAACCGGCCCTCAAATATTACATTATCTTCGTGTCGAATATTTACTTTTGTCACACCAGTTTGTTTCCCCTGTTGTTTAAGAACCTTTTTCTGTCATAATCTGGAAATTACCAGCACACTTTCTTCCCAAGAACAGAAATGAAAACGAAGAGGGTGCAAACCATTAATCCTGTATCGATTCTTGGACTTCCTCGACGAACAACAATGATGAATATTTCTGCTGTTCGAACAAAAATCTATCATGTTCTTTCTGTTAACCTCTCAATTGAAGGGAAAGAGTCTAGTGTTATATACAACAAAGGTTAAATTTATGTGTGAATTCAATCACAATGAACTAGTGAAATTCCCATATGATTAGCAGACTTTGCAACTCTTCCTACAATAGCCCTGCATAGTATCAGAGCCCACCATATATGCAGGATTCTTTTCACATTCACCAGAAGCAGCCCACTTGGGGCAATGTTGTTCCTTGTCGACACATTTTTCAGTGGACGCCCACTCGAAGGACCGGACATGAATCCACTTTGTGGCAGACCATTTCTCGCCTTCGATTACAGGACAGCTGCCGTGCAAGCTTAAAGGGTCGGTCGTAGCATCGGGGTGTAGACTGAAAAACAGCAATGCATCACCCTTCATGGGTTTTACTGCAATGGATATGGAGGCCATCTATCTCAGAATTTCATAACCAGTGACATTAATTATCACTATGCTAACACTCATGGTCACAAAAGAATGCACACAAGAACAAACATTATATTTATTCAAGTTTTCTCCAGAAAAATAAACCAACGTTAAAGAACCTCACCAGCCACAAATATCTCTCACAACAAAATTTTTTCCACATATTTGAATATGCATTGCTTGTGCATTTCTTTTCTGAAAGACTTAGGTACAAAACATAATTTCTAAAGAAAAGAAATGCGGGGCTGTGTTCAGAATGTTAGGCCAACAACTCGCAGAATCAGAAACTACATGTGCAGGTAAAACAATGTATCGCATGCTAGAAAGTGTCAAAGGCAAGCTTACCGGCATATCCTTTTTTAGCACAATCAGACCAATTATCACCCTTTGGTTGAGCGTGTTTTAGCTGGAAAAATATGAAGCAGAGGAATTCAAATACACACAAGAATGGAAGGGAAAAGGAAAACAAAATAAAATGAACTCTCCAGTACCTCTGAATTCGGGAAAACTGTTTCTCCACCCTCAATAACGTCTGACAAATACATAAGCACAGTAGCTATTCTATGACCACCCATTTTCTGATTTTCTGGGTCATGGAAGTAATCAAAATGTGGTTCATACTTTTGACCGTGCTCGTAATGTAGTATTTGCATAGCTTCTCCATTATCTGGATGCCAAATTTGGCACAACAAAAAAATTTAATTTCTTTTTTGAATTCAAAATAAGAACTGCAAATAATCAATTATTTCAGTCACACAAATTACCTACGGGAAGAAAAGTCCAGGAGGCAATCCTATCCTCAATACCAGCAACAATTTCATCCTGACATGGAATTTTCAGAAAGTTTTAGCCGTTTCATTTCAATGCTAAGCTTTCTTGGCCTTTAGTAACTAAGGTATATCATATAACTACAATATAAAACAAAACTTCTGAAACTTGTACGGAAGATGCAATCCAAGTGATCCTAAATTCAACGAGTTCTTAATCTTTCTCGCAAGAATAAAAAGTAAGGCAATTTGAAAATACTACAAATGGTTAACAGGATAATGTAATGGGATACTACCTTGGATTTTACTAAGAATGCACCCATAAAAGCGAAAATTAAAGAGGATCAGGAAAGGAAACCAAACCAGAGCTGCAGAAAAGAGGTAAAATATGTCCACACAAGACAACAAGGGAACTAGTAACAATTGAGCAAAGGGAAGTTTTACCAAACTGAGATGAATTAAACAAAATGGATGGATAAAAAGGAATCCTATAGTATATTATCAGAGCAGGCAGGATCAGGAAAACTGTTTAAAATGGCCCAGACAACAATACAGAATCACTCCAATCAAGCACAATAACTCATGCGGCTTAGGATTTTCTTTTTCAACCCTCTTCAGATGACTAATTTTGAATATGCAATGCACCAACTAATACAGTACTAGGAAAGATTGGACGCAACCAGAAAGCTGAACCGAACTGGTATTTTGGCCATCTTTTTTTTGAAATATTAATCACATATATTAGTGAATCAAACAACGAAACAAAGTTGAGTTTTGCTACCTGACGTTTATTCAGAAACATGCCAGAACTCGTCCGTACTTCGCTCGCTATGCTTTTACCAGATTCATTGTCAGCAACCATGGATTTCTCCAACTTATCCTTGGCCTAAAATCATAAGTCAAACCAGAGGGGTTCATCAATTTTCCTCCAAAACTAATATCCCAAATTTAGAAAACGAAGATCATGAATTTATCATCCCATTTCATGTAGAAAGAAAGATGCAAACATAGAGAATAGAATTCCGTACGACAACACCATGAACTCGGAAAAAGTTATCTCGCTTCCCCAAACATTTTAAGTTTTCCACAAGAACTCAATGCCAGGATCGAACTTTTATACGTGCAAAACTGCAGATACCCAAAAATATTTCAGAAAATAAAGGCCATTAAGACTAACCAGGGTGATAAGATGATCACACTCCTCATTCGTCAAGAATCCCCTATATATAAATGCCCTGTAAATTCATAACACAGCCACCATAGGAACCCTCAAAATGTTAAACCCCAGAAAATTTAGAATCGTCACTACACAGCCTCAAACAAAACCAAAAAAAAAAAAAAAAAAAGAAGAAGAAGACAAGAATGGAATGAAAAAAAAAAAAAAAGATATCTCGGTAACGAAAACAAAGATTGGGAATTGGGGAACACCTAGGCCGCCAAGAGATTTGGGTAACCCGTGTTGGATCAATAGTAACCGTAGACTTATCCGTCTTCAATTTCAGCACCGACCCTTCCCTGCTAATAACATACATAACAAAAAACAAACGCCAGTGCACGAATCAGGCAGCTGCCCGAATGAATTCGTCAGTGAAAGACACGACGAAAATGAGAAAACGAAAGGAAAACTCACGTATCTTTCCCGCCCTTAAGCCATCCCGAAAATTGGGCGACTGAAACAGACAGATCAGAGAGTAGGAACAACGAAATTAGCGACAAAAATACAAGAAACCGATGGCCCATTAAATCCATTCAAAATGGGTTTCCAAAACAAAATCTTGATCGAATGATCGGCAGCAATGGGAACTGAGATTCAAGAGAATGTCTACTGGGAACTGACCCAGAAAATTATTTTAAATAAAAACAAGAAATGGAGTACAAGCTGATTCAAAGTCCCCTCCACGAGTTCACTGGTTTTTCGAAATCAATGGGATTGCCCACCGAATTAATAAATCGCCCACCGAATTAATAAATCGCCCGTTCCAAAGAAAAGTCGTCGCCTTTACACTAGTAGTAGTATTTTTTTTAGTATATTTTTCTTGCTTGTATCTGGAAGGTTCTTCGTACCGGTCCAGAGAAGATCTGGTGGTGGGAACTTGGGAGCACAAACCCAAAAATGGGGGGAAAAGCGAAAAATATAACTACAACGATGAAGACAAAAAAAAAAAAAAAAAAAAAAAAATCAAATTAAATGGATATGGCGCAGAGTATTTATTTGTATTCCCCTTATATTTCTCATTTTTTGTCCTAAAAGAATCATGGTAAATTTTTTTGTCTTTTTTTTTTTTGAGCAAATTTCTGTCCTCATTTAAAATTAAATTTTAAAATAATCAGATATTAAATTAAGAATAAAACCAATTTAGATATTTATGATAATTTATATGTACTAGAATCACCTATAACTATATTCCAAACATTTAATATGATTGTATTTTATAGAGTAATTAATTTTTAACTTTATTAGAAAAATCAAAGAAGAGGAAAGAACAAAATCCAATATTCTTAAACGTAATGATTATTTTTATTTTTTTAATCTATCTTACAATATATTTTTAGGACTATAATATACCAATTACTTTTATATTAAGGACAGAATCTTATTAAGGGTGATTATTTCTATTCTCATGCATGAATATATTTTGATTAGGGATAATCACTAAAAGATAAATGAGTAATCTCTTATGGTTATGGGAATTTTTATTTTTAGATAGAGAGTTAAAAGCTATTAAATAGATATCGTTTGTGTTTGCGGGATTTCATTATTTTCTTCTTATGAGTTTGTACAAAATTTTATATTTTTCGGGTGTTTTAAATTTGAAAAATACGTCAAAAATGAAGATAAATTTTAGGCAATAAATTAAGATTTTACTGTATTTGCTTAAAAAAAAGATTTTACCGTATTAATTATTGAAAGATCATAAACTATAAAAATCATAAATTATAATAGTTCTACCACCGAAAAAATATAATTTTGATGTAACATGTTTGACAAATTTACTTTTTTAATTTAACGTATTTAGACAAAATAAATATTACAAATTATAATATAACCTATGTATATATACCTATTACTATAAAATGATGATAACTCAGCAATTTTGATAATTATACTTAGGTGTATAATATAAAAATTGTAAAAATATTCATTATATTTGAAATTTTAAACACTTTTGATCTAACATATTTATTTTTTTTATAGATCAAATGTGTATAAAATTTCAAATATAACAGATATTTTTAATACCTAAACATGTTAAATAAAAAGAGTAAATTCGTGCTGGTATAACAAAATTACAAAATTTTCCCTTCCACGACCATTGTTTATCAAGATCACACCATCATTATAGATTACCCTAGTAGCAAAAAGGTTATAAGCTAGTGAATTAAGAATTTAGGATGAAATCAAAATTATATTAAATTTTATATTGGGTTAAAAAATGGTCACATTACCAGATCATGTTTTGCTAACTCCTCCTCTAGGTGATATTTCTCCTAGTAGACCCCCTTATGTATCGGCGTCTGAATTATCATTTTGCTCATAATTTTCACTAAAATAGTATTATTAATTTTAAGATAAAAAATATATGTAAATAGGAAAAGTACGGCGGTAACCGTTTATACTATGATTATAGATCAAAATTTCAGATATGATATATAGTTTTAGGTTGACTGGGTGAAGATTGTGAGAGCGAACTTGCTGGTATACTAAGGATATGTGATTTTTGTGTCATTTTATTTTTTCTCTGTCCTAATGTGGTTTTGTACAATTTTTCTAGCAGCCCATGATCTTGTTTGCAGCGGCGAGTTTAGGTTTTTCCGGCACAGTTCCATCATTTCCGGCCAAAGCCCGGTACTTGTCCTTCCGGGTGAAACCGGTGCACTCGTACGAAAGAGTCGAGGCAATCATCCTCTGGATGTAGTTGGCTACATCGTGGCTTGATTTTCCGGCGCCACAGGTCAGTTCCGGGGGCAATTTATTCAAGAACGTTACTTCATAAACAGGGGACGGATTCATGAAGAAATAGAAGGGATCCAACCCTTTCCAGCCTCTGGCTGTTGTGCCGTGAAACATGCTCATTCTGTTGTTCATTGCCACCGGGACTAGCTCATCGGTTAATTCCGCGAACAATGCCGAAAATCTGAGTAAAAATGGCTCCCTGCAAGTTGTCCCTTCTGGGCATATTGCCAAATCTCCTTCCTGTAAGAGATTTTTGATCATTTTCGAATCCTTAACGCGGTCCCGGTTGAGTCTCACTGTTTTGATCGGAGAAATGATCTCCGAGAGACGTGAAAGCGAGTATGTGACCGCAGGGATTGGCCGGCCGAGTGCAGTGGAAAGAAAGATTGGATCCAGAAGACTTCGGTGGGAGCAAACGAACAGGACGCCTGTTTGGCCGGAGGATTTTTGCGCTGCCGGAGGTGGCGTTCCTTTGATTATGACTCGGACTCCGAGTGCCTGGAAAGCGTAATAGACTAGCGACATTGGCAGGAGTGAGCCGGCCGCAATCCGCAGGCAGGCCAGCGGGAAACCCACCGGTAACCACAGAATGGTCAGAAGCGCCATCAGAGGCGTTGGCTTCTGGACAAGCCGGCCATCATGGAAAACTATTGGTTTCGGCAACTTGTCAAGGCTCACTGGCCGGACTTCCGGGTTTGCTGGAACAATGTAGGCTTCCTGCATCAATTAACATTAACAAGATATGAATAAATTGATGAAGTAAAATAAGATTTAATGTGGGATTCTTGAAAAGAAATTGGACGAACCTTGCAAAGCTTCATGAATGGAAAATCAGTTCCCCGATCACCAATGCCGATTTCCGGGGCTGATGAACCATCAAAAGCCTTCTCAATGGCGGCAGCCTTGTTTTTACCTACAAGAACACCGGGACCATTTAAAAATCCGGTGGCTCTACCTTTGTAGGTTGATATCTCGGTGCCTAAAACCATATCTGCGCCTAAATATTCCTTAAGAAAGGGTTCCACCATGATCCTAGGATTCGCAGTAAGCACACATTTCTTCCCACACGACGAAAATACACGCCATGTTTCCGGATGCAAGTCGCTGGAATAAAATTTGGGCAAGACAGCCCGTGCCACGGACTCAAGCCCTGAAACCTTCATACCAGCAAATGTGGCGAATATCAGCACCTGAATGCCCGCAGATTCTGAGATGAAGTAGTACAAGAATCCGGCTATGGGAGACGCCAGGAGCAGCAATATCAGGCGAAGGATTCCTCCAGCTTCAAATGCAACTAGTGCAAAATAAGGGAACGAGCTGCGTCCTATGAGCAACGTTCCATCCATATCAGCTACTACAGCTTGGTTTTCGCGGCCGTAGGATTCGCATTTGTCGACAGGAGGAAATGGACAATCAGGGATTCCCATATTTCTTTGTGTCAACTAAACACTGAGGATGAAATGTTGCTTTATTTGATGTAATGAATTCAGGGTTGTGTGTTTATATATAGTACAGAATGTCAGGAAACAATAGAAAACAATGAGAGATTATTTTAGTATATTGGGGCTAGATGGGACAAACGTGGAGCTTAAGATATCAATGGCAGCTCCATGAGTTCCAAAATTTTAGCTTAGGATTCCTCTTGGAATTTCCAATCCCTTTGATTCTGTTTTCTTTCGAATTCAATTGTTTCCATCGATATATCAAGATCAAAGAGATTAGTTGACTCATTCTAACTGTTTTACTTTAACAAATAGTCTGCTTTTTAGCTTCGATTTCATATGTTTGATGAAATTGTTGCAGAAACCGTAGTTGGCTGAGATGAAGTTAACCAGGTTTTGTTAATGTTAATACATAATTTTTCTCACAATTCTTGGGTTAGGATTAGAACAATCCAATTCCAGACAACGTTAATTTCCAAAAATACGAACTTATCAAGGAAGATGCTGAAATAACAAACTGATTGATTCCAACAACTTGGAGTTTTGAACGAGCGTTTCTTTGTCCTTAATGCTGAGTTTACCTATTTCCCATTTAGGAAGCATCGTCCATCACAATCGCTCCTGTTTGTCTTGTTTTCCAGAACTTTTATTCTTTTCTACGTACCACTTTAGTTCAATACAAGAGATTTTAAGCAATACGTTCAGGTTGGTTCTGTGAATTTCAGGTTGATTCAAATTAAGATTCATAATACTGTTTTACGAGCAAAGTAGCTTTAACTCAAGAATCATGGGAAAGTGTAATCATAATAACTTGATGGGAACTTAATGGAATAATCAAATGAAGAAAAAAAAAATGCATATTCTTCCGTCATTATCAAACAGTTTAAAGTAGAGTCTCACACAAAGAAAACCCGAGAAAGAACAGTAGTAGCAAGAGAGATGCTACTGTTTTTCCCTCCAAGACGATCTTGTCATTTTCCGCCATGCTTTTTTCTGTTTCCTTTCTTTCCCTTGTATCAAACGTTCATCTTCATTTTAATCTTATGAGGGCTCAGGCCAGGCGTCTCTCTCAGGGAGTTAAAGAGAGCTGCTATGTTTCATTTCTGACAGATTCTTACTCCCAGATGCTTCCCTCCTCGTGTTCTGGACCGGATTTAAGCCTATCAGCGAGACCCATGATAAGATTCCAGCGAATATATATAATTTGTTCCAGGGTATCTTCTTTTTGTAGCAATGAATCCACACAGAATAAACAGAGGCTTCCTTTCCAGAGTTCACCGGAAATGGGGGCTCAAACTTAAAGCACTTGCCATTGATGAACCAGAAAGACTGAATGATTTTTTGTTTTTTACAGAAGGAAGATTAATATTTGGTTAAGAACCCACAAGTTTTAGCAAGTAGAAGAGGGCTTCCTTCTAGTTGAATGAATGGGTTTGTAGAATACAGCTCACCTGTGGGAATTGACAAAGCAGAGAAAGAAAACATTCTCTGAGGAAAAGCCTGCGTCTGCAAAAAACGAAAGGAAAAGGAAAAGCTCACTGCATTTTTGAGATGAGAACATAAAGACGAATTTGTGTGTTTAATGTTCGACTTTTCTTGGTCGTGGCACCTTTATATGATGTGTAGTTTTATCAAATTCTCCTTTTTCCTTTACCGGTTGGAACATTTTTTTTTTTTTAGTCTTTGGGATTCCAGACAAGCAAATCAAGAATCTCATCAGGGAGACTTGGAAAAAAAAAAAGGCCTTTCTTATAAAATAATCATCAGAAAAAAAAAAAAAAAAAAAAAAGGGCAACCCAAGAAGAAAAAGTCCTTGCGTCCCATTCTTGCATCTTGAAAAGTAAACAAGGAAAGAACAAGCAACAAAAGTTGATTGATTCTGGGGCTCCAGGTTGTTCAGACACCAAAAAGTGATCTTTTTCTTCGTTCTTTCTGTTTTTTAAACAAAGCCCATATTAACTTTGATCAGCAAGAGAGAAAAGCCTTGTAGAATGTAAACAGCAACGAAGGAAATTGCATTGAGAATAGATACAGATTAATATTGAGAAAAATAGGGTCGTCGTCCCGAGAACAAGAAGCTCTCTTTTTTCAGTCAAAAAATGGTTAGAAAAACTCAAAATCTAAGTAAGGCCCTGATGATCTATCAGAGTCAGAAGTAGCTTTGTCGTTTGAACAAGGCTGGGATGACTTCAAAGCCTGATTGGAAAATGCCAAATCCAGCGGTCTAGGAATTTCAGGAGGTGGGGTACTACGGATGAGAGCCCAGTTAACCCCCTGAAAAAATGGATGCTGTTTTATCTCCGGGGCACCTCTCTTGTATCCTAATCTTTTTCGTGGGTCCTTAACCAGCAAACCCCGGATCAAATCCTTGGCAGCAAAACTCGCAGTGGAACTCTCAGGAAACTTTAAGGTTTGCCCGACAACGTTAAACAATGTTTCCCTGTTTCCATTACCTTTAAAAGGAGTCTTTCCATGTATCAGCTCGTACAAAAATATCCCATATGTCCACCAATCTACAGCACTCCCGTGACCGTCTCCTCTTATTATTTCAGGGGCTAAGTATTCATGTGTCCCGACAAATGACATGGATCTTGCTGCAGTTGGCTCTGCTATCAGTACTGGAAGTGAATCTGACGATACCAAAGTTGTGGATTCTCCTCTGGTGGTTTTCGATGTCTTGGAGTTGAAAAGACGGGGCTTGAAACATGAGGGCTGGAAACAAGAAGGCTCCACACAAACTGGTAGTTTGCATGCTGGATCAATGCATGATGGCTGGATACAGTATGATGAAATTGTGCAAGATGGCTCATTTCCAGAACTAACCAGGGTTGGACTGACATAGCATCTTAATGATAGATCAAAATCTGATAGCATGATGTGACCATCTTCCCTGACCATTACATTTTCAGGCTTCAAATCCCTGTAGACCACCCCCATCATGTGCAAATATTCCAAGGCCAGGAGCACTTCTGAAGCATAAAATCTGCCAAACAAGAGGGAAAATTTCCTAAATTTCACATTGCTTGAAGAAAGACACAGGAGAAATGGACCTGATTAACTTAAATTAGCAACAATCATGAAGACCAACTAAATGTATTTTAATGAGTAATGAAGATCGAAGTTGAGATACTTTGACATGGTTTTACACATGGCTGCCCTTCTGATAAGGTCTTGTTAAGAGAATCAACTCAATCTATAGACTCAATGTAGCAAAATCTAGCAACTGTGAGAAATGAAGTGGAAGTAAAATACAACTGAAAACAAGTCAGGGTTCAACTTTCAGAATCACTCTCTATGAACATGCAGCTATGTATATGTGGCTGCAAGGGCACAAGAGCATTTATGAACATCACAAAACACTAAATTTCCCTTTTGGCAACAACTTTTCGGACCACTTTAAACACGTGATGAAATATAAAAAGAATTAGTAGCAACAAAAGAGTAAACCAGTTTTGCCAAACTTTTGACATGAAGAGCTAACCTTGCAGCTTGTTCAGTAAAATGCCTGCCTGGTTGGCGCTGCCTAAGAAGGTGCAGATCCCCTCCACTGCAAAATTCCATCAGCAAGCATGAAAACTTTTCTGTTTCAAAATGTAAATAAAGGGTAGGAAGAAATGGATGATCTAATAAACCCAAGATTTCCCTCTCGGTCTGAGCTCTCGCCAATTTCTTCCTCCCAGCTAACATCCCTTTATCCATTACTTTCATGGCAAACATACATTTCATCCCTCTTAACTCAGCCAAGTAGACGCTCCCAATATCCCCAAAACCCAATTTCTTCAACAGCCTAAAATGGCCCAAACCCATCTGACCATCTTTAGCAAGAACGGATTGGATTGCATCCCACCGGATATCATTACCTTTATGAGGTTTTGACGGACAATATTTTCTAAAACTAACCTCATTTACATCTTCACTGGTACAATAACTAGCAGAGCTTAAACTACTCTTCCCACTATCCCCATTTCCCTCACATTTATCCATTACAGCATCTTCAAAATCCACTTCTTTGTCAGCAAGTTCATAGTCACTCAACTTACTCACAATACTAGCACCAGAACCCGTTAAGTTACTAGCACTACCTAGTTCCATACTACTATTGACACACAGGTTTTGAAAGCTAAGATTGACAGCACTGGCATCACAATCAACGCTGCCTTTAGTGGGCAGTTTGTTCATGATTTGTAGGGATCAAACAGAGTGGAGGAATGTTTGATGGAATGCTTATGAGAAAAAAAAGAAGAAGACCCCCTGTGCGATGTCTATGTTGGTTTAAAGCATTGCAAAAGGAGGGAAAACGGGGTTTATGGTCAAATGGAGTTTTTGGCGACGCCGAGGTAGTCAAAGAGAGAATAATATTATAGGGTGGTGAAGGCATGGGGAGTTTAAAAGGCTGGGCCTTTTTTCAAGCGTTCAAATTTGAAATGGGGCGTGGGTTATTGGGAGAGATGACCAATGAGGAAAATGGGTTGGGGTTTGGGTCGTCGAACAGGCTTTTGATCCGCGGTCAGAGCTGTAGCAGCTTGCGGACAAAAAACACCGGAGGCCCAGATATTGTGGAGAGACTCGGGTGGCTGGCTGAGAGAGAGGACATGAGAAAGTCTTGACTGACCCAAGTGGTGGGCATAAGCAGCCGAGCGTTCGGCAGTTCCGAGGAAAATAAAAAAGGCCGCCGTGTCCATTTATGGCAGCAGCCGCAGCAGGTTATTATGAGTACTCATAATCACTAAGTATGGCTGTTTAGGCTCTCTAACTGGATTCGCACGGTTGAGTTTCTTTCTTATGACAAAATAGTTTACGTTAATTTCAATGTAGTTTAGATTCATTAAAAAAAATTAATTAGTTAGTTTTTTATTAATGCTTCCCAACATAATAAAGTTCACTTGCATATATATATATATGAGTGAATTGTAAAAAATGTCATCATACTTTGGTAAAGTTTAGGTTTTGGTCACTAACTTTTAAATATTCAAAAAAGATCACTAACTTTAGCATTTGAATTTTATTTTTGGTCATTCCGTTAGAATGAACTGTTAAGTCCACTAACAATCCTATATTTGGAGGGTATTTTTGTCCATTCATTAATGCTGTACACATGCTACTCGCGCTACAGGTATATATTCAATTTAATCTATAAAATTTTTCTTTGTGTGTGACCTTTTAAATTCTCCAATAGTTGATAAATAAATATAAATAATTTATTTTAGAATTAAATTAGTTTCATTACAACACCAACAATTATGTTGTTATTTTTTGAGAGCTGGAGATTGCTTCAAGAAATATAGAAAAATTGTATCCAAGTCCCATACTTTGAATGTGATATTTTTGGCTAAATTCTCTTTGGCCAAATGCAAATAATTTCGCTAAATGAAGGTAGTTTATATAGAGAAAAAAATGTCCTATTTTTCATCTCTTTTGTGTTTTATTTTTTTAATGCACTACTATTTAGGTATGATTTTAGAGATTTGTGTTTCCTTTTATTTCGAAATTTGTAAGATTTTAGATCCTATCAGTTATAATATTTCATATTGTATCCGTGGTTATTGAAAATGACAATTGGTGCTTGTATTTTGGCATATTATAGTAAACTTTTTCCAGTTTTTGCCCATAAACATAAATTAAATGATTGAACCATGTAAAATTTTCTATCTCTATTAAAAAACATATACGATTTAGTGTTAAATTTAGTCATAAACGTTTAATAGTCGATAAATTTATTTTTAAACTCATATAATTCGAGTAATAATTTTTTTAATTGCAACTCTGGTAATCCTTATATGTGGATGTCACATAAATTATGCCACATTGACGCACACGTAACATCCATATGACATAAGAGTCCACAAAATTACAATTCAACTGTTAACTATTTTAGAAAAAATGTTACTATGAGTATATGTATTATGAATAGTAAAATATTTTTACTAAATTTATTGATTATTAAATGTGTGACACTAAACTATATAAAATTTCAGTATTTTTTCATTAGATTATCCTAAACTATTTATGTATAATCGTGATGGGAATAAAAGAGCGGAAGGACACAGCAAGCAATTTGACACGTGGGGAACGAGGTGTAAGAATATTAATTCCTAAGAAAGAAGCTATGTTTTGATGATTTAGGCCTTAAGCATGAGTATTAAAAAAAAAAAAAAAAAACAATAAACAGACAGTCGATCGTTGTCAGTTTTAGAACCAGGAAATGTCGCCAGTTTTCTAAATTCAAAAGCAACTCATCAATGGTGGCCATCTTATGCTTCAAGTACAGAGTGAGTCTGTTTTGAATTGCCACCTCATTCTGCAATACATACAACCTCTTCTTTTGGCCATAATACATACAGTATAATCACCTTAACTTCACTGAATGACAGCTTAGTTACTACTTCAACCCTTTACTTCTGCTTAAAGACCGTAAATAAATTTCAAAACGTGAAGTATAATCAAAGAAGAAGAAACACAAGTCTCTGATCCCTATATAAATACATCCCACAAGAAGTACAAAAATCCAAGTCAAAATCAAGATGAAGCTGGCCAAAACGTTTATTGTTTGCCTTACATTATTGCTCTGCCACCACATATCACCTGGTAAATTACTGGGCTGTTTTCTAAATTATACGTTGTCTCATTTGATTTATATGTACTTTTTTTCAGATTTTTTCAGAAAGCTGAAGGAGCTTTCATGCACTAGTCCAAATGTATGCAATTAATCTGGATTTAAATTGAGTTAGCAAAGTACCTCTTGTGGTTTATTTTGCATTGTATCCTGGCTTCAGTTATTGATTTCTTTAATATTTTGGAATCAAATTGTGTGTTAACTGTCCAACAAAAATATGATTAAACTCGACTGGATGTGCTCTGTTCTGCAGATGATGCAGCGGTAGAAGCATGCACATTTTACGTGGCCAACAAATGCCCGTTTACGATATGGCCGGCCATAGCGCCGAATCAGGGCCACCCGGTGCTCTCATACGGCGGCTTCCCTCTTGAATCAGGCTTAACCGCGAAGTTCAAGGCGCCCGGAGATTGGAGTGGCCGATTCTGGGCCAGAACCGGCTGCAATTTCAATTCCTCAAATCACCCGCCGGGCTGCGAGACTGGGGACTGCGGCGGCCGCCTCAAATGCGAAGGATTAATCGGTCGACCTCCGGCCACCCTAGTGGAAATCACTTTGCAGTCCGACAAGAGCAAGCCCACCAATTATTTCGATGTAAGTTTGGTCGACGGTTACAATCTCCCGGTGTCGGTGACGTCGGTACCTTCACAGCCTAAATGTTCCATCGGAGGGTGCTTTAAGGATATAAAAAGCATGTGCCCGGAAGAACTCCAGGTCATAAATGACAGAGGCCAAGTGGTAGCCTGCAAAAGCGCGTGCTTGGCTTTCGACCTTGACCATTTCTGTTGCCGGAATGCGTACGGGAGCCCGGAAAAGTGCAGGCCGAACCTCTACTCGAATTTGTTCAAGGAAGCTTGTCCGTCTTATGTTAGTTACGCATTTGACGCGCCTCCACCTTCGGTTGTTTGTCCTTCCGACAAGTATTTAATCACTTTTTGCCCGGAGAGATGGGGCAGTCAGTAGCCTCAATGTGTCCACAGTCCACAGTAGTAATTCCGGCTGGACTAAAAGTAATGTCAAGTAGTCGGAGCGGCGGCGGCGGTCACTCAGACGCCCAACTTATAGGTCGAATTTGTCGTCGGACCTGCATTATACTGAAATCAGTTCACCTTATGTAATATTCCAATAGTATAGTCCTTCAGATATTAAAAATAATCGTCCCTCTAATTTTATTTTTGTATCAATAAATACAAATTAAACAAGGTAATAATATAAATAAGATTAATTTTTTTTAAAATGATCGAATAGATCGAATAGTATTTACGAAGCCCATTTGTTATTATTATTATTTTTTTTAAAACTAGCCCATTTGTTATTCTTATAGTACTAGACAGGAAGACATACCTAATGGGCCTTTCAAAACGTAAGCCGATGGAGTGACAACCTTCGGCCCACCTACTAACCCATTAGGGCTGAAATACTGGAAGCTGCGCGTGCAGGGATTTAGGGTTTCAGATTCCTTACAGTCCTTTATATATAATAATAATTCTATTTCTATAGAGTTCCATGAGCAGAGGAAGCAGCTAGCGGCCGCCAAAATGCAGATTTTCGTGAAAACCCTAACGGGTAAGACCATCACCCTCGAGGTTGAATCCTCCGATACCATCGACAATGTGAAGGCGAAGATCCAGGACAAGGAAGGCATCCCACCGGACCAGCAGCGTCTGATCTTCGCCGGTAAGCAGCTGGAGGACGGCCGCACCTTAGCCGACTACAACATCCAGAAGGAGTCCACCCTCCACCTCGTCCTCCGCCTCCGCGGTGGCGCCAAGAAGCGCAAGAAGAAGACGTACACCAAGCCTAAGAAGATTAAGCACAAGCACAAGAAGGTGAAGCTCGCCGTGCTCCAGTTCTACAAGGTCGATGATTCTGGAAAGGTCCAGAGGCTGAGGAAAGAGTGCCCCAACGCCGAGTGCGGTGCCGGAACTTTCATGGCGAATCACTTTGACAGGCACTACTGTGGCAAGTGTGGCCTTACTTATGTCTACCAGAAGGCCGGCGGTGACTAAATTTCTTTATATAATTGTTTGGTTTTATTGCTGTAGTACTTTTAATTAATTAGACCTATTATGATTTAAATATCACAGTTTCGAGAATGGATTTTTAGTACTGTCATATGGAGGCTGTTGGTTAGATTTGATCTGGAAATGATTTTCCATTTTTGATACTCTGTGAGCTGCCTTTGATTACTATCTGCATATGTGTTTGATTGTCTGTTTATATATTAGATTGATTTCCAAGTTTGATGAATCGAAATCAGGTGATGAGGACAAAACTGCAACAATATGAATCTTAAAATCCATGATTCTTTTGTATTTAAGTCTCTGATGATTTCGATTTAGCGTTTCTTCATCACTTTACTGTTTTCTGGGTGATATTTATTTTTTAAATATTATTTTAGGTCTAAATTTTTGGGGAAGATGATGATACTCTATTTGGTCCGTGTTTCTGAATCTTTGTGTGATTGATAAACACAAGCACTCTCTGATCCCCCTCTTAGTTGGTGTTATGCATTTTATTAATGCTGCGAGTTCTTTTCTAAATATAACTTTTTGATTTGGAAGTATTGAAACTAGTATTAGTAGGATAGGAAAGCTTTATGTTGCATGATAATTTGCTGATAATATGGATAATTGTAAGGGCGGCTCTGTGATTACATGCCTTATTATAAGGCTCTATACGCTATTCTGATCACAAGAATGATTGGATTATTCTTGTATATGAGAGCTGCTTGTTCTTTCTTTTGTTCCCCTCAAAACATTCCCAATTCCTTGTTAATGTTGAGAAATAGTTTGTTTTGGGATTGAATTTGCTTTTCATTCATTCAAAATATGAAGAAGAAGTGTACAAAACGTATTCAAAATCAAAGGTTCTAAGGGGGTTTTGGGGAGAGGGGGACTTTTTCCTTTTTTTTTTTTTTTTTTTTTGTTGGCTTTCTGTAATGATGAATCATGAAATAAATTCACATGTCAGACTTCGGAGATTCCGATCAATGAGATTAAGATTTCATGTTTCCTGAGCAGAAAAGATTACTTATTTCTGATGCAATTGAGGTTTGTTTGGGGAGTTGATCTATTGATATGCTTTTCACTTGATGCAATATGATCTAGCTGTGAATAGTTTACTACCTGGTAATAAACCATATTTATTTTTTCCATGGATTTCTCGTGTTGATATATAGTAATCCCATCCTCTGCTATGATGAATCATGAAAATTCACATGTCAGACTTCAGAGATTGCGATCTATGAGAATAAACTTTGATGTTTGCTGAGCAGAGAAAGGTTCTATTAATTCTCTGTTTCTGATGGTATTATCATTTTACCCTCCGCCGCAGCTGCTAAGCAAGGGACTTATTCATTAACTAAGGAAGTGAGGAAGAAGATGAAAATTTTAGAAAATCAGCTATAGAGAAATTCGAACCTATCAGAACATAGAAATCTTATATGAACATAAATATATCAAATTTAAATTTTAAAATTAGAATTAAATAGAAATCTACACATGTATAATCAGAATAATTGAGAACATGTCTGTAACTGAACATATTTGAATATATTTATAACTCTTATTAGAACTGTTGAGAAAATATATTAAAAAAAATTATATTCAAATTTAAATTTTAAAAGTTAGAATTATATTGAAATTAGTGTAAGTTAGTAAATACCTATATGGGGACTACGATAAACTTCGATCTTGACATTGATCTTGTGGCAGTGTTTGAATCCATCTGTCTTTTGCTACACCTCTCAAGAAGATGTGATATATTACTGCGTCGGGCTATAATTGGACTAATCGTGTTCGGGCTATAATTAGACACTGTATTGTACAACTTGAGTATTCTCGTTGAATTAGGTAATGTAATAAACGCAATTTCCATAGTTGGTCATTTATAAAAAAATGGAACTTTTAATATAATTCTAGTTATATTATATAACAATTGATATTATATTTATTAATATTTTTAATTTTAGGTCATTAATTATTATTATTTCTTTAAAATTCATCTATTTGATCGATCTACCGACCTACCGACTTCCAATTATGATCAAGTTTTACAGCTTCTACCTGATAAGCAATTGCTGAATCGAATTGATTCTTTTTAAAGATTTGACATCACTCAAAATACCTATAACTCAATATATTTATAATTCTTACAGAAAAAACTTAAACTAACTCTTCTATGAATTGAAATAATTGCACGTGTTTGATCTTTGCAATTGTAATTTTTCATTATGCTATTATAATATTACTTTAATTTAAAAAATAAACATAACATAATGATAAATTTTCTTACTTTAAAAAGGAAAGAAAATATATATATATATATATATATTATATAGTTGGAGGAAATTACTAAGATGGAGTTGTTAGATGATAGAATGTGAAACGGGGGAAGGTCAGATGCGTGGCGCATGCGAAGCAGGACCACCGACCAATTCAAGCAGGTGTGAATATAACCCTGCTTCATGTACACGAACACGTCCAAGTCCAAGTCCAAGTCCAAGTCCATCCCCCACAACCTTAAAAAGAATATACTAATTACGTCCTCATTCATGTACTTCCCAGATACCAGCCCAGCCTAGCTCTTGCCACTGAGCAGAAGAGGAGCCTTAAAGTTATAATAATCCATCTTTGATGGATAGAAAAAGGTGTAAAATTATCAACATAAAAAATATTATTAAGTTAAATGATATTGAAAAACTTTCTCATGATCTTCTAAACTTATTTTGATTGAAAATTATTAACTTTTTTTTTTTTTAATTTTTTGAAATTTTTGGAACGAGAATAAATATAATTATGAGTGATTTTAGAAGTAATTTGTAGTTTGACAAAAACAAATGATAGTAAATATAATTCAATTTGTTTGTTAATTCATAAAATTAGAGTCCAAAACAATGAAACCGGTGAAGTGATGTTGACTCCTCTTCTCTTTGATGTTTTCTTTATTCCCCCCCTTTTTTTTTTTTTTTTTGGTTGGTAACGGACAATATTACATTCAGAATTGTACTAGTAATATATTCTATTATATAGTTTATAGTTTATTGACAAATTCATAATACCCGTATTGTTAATTATTTCCCATGTAAATAACTAAAAATTAAATTTGATTTTATAATTTAATCACAATACTCTAATCAGTGAAATGAATCTAAATTATTATTATTACCGGTTTATGACCTCGTTTATGAGGGTTTTTAGTAATTGTTTTAGTAATTAGTTGAGTTACTAATGTAGCTGGTTTAATCTCTTCTAGATATTCAAACAAATTCAAAGGGTCCATCTGAACAGGTCCCGTCCAAGTGGAAAAATTGGTCGTCCCTTTTGAATATTCCACCCAAAAAGAAGATTCAGAAAGGTAAATTTCCAGTGAAGGAGACCCATGGCCCAGAATCATCAGCACCCCATTTCTTCATATTTTTTATGACTGACTGACTAATGTTAGTTGGATGATCTTAAAGGTAATAACAATGGAGAAGGGAGGCCTATAAGTAGCCGGTGGGGCGGGGAGAATGGGAAGAAAGAAAGAAAGAAAGAAAGGAAGGAAAAGAGAAGAGAAGAGTGTGGTGTCGCAGGAGAAGTGACACTGGCAGAATAATAACATCATCATCATCATCTCTACTTTGATTATTTCAGCAAGTGTCCTCTCCTCCGACATCACACCCTATCTCTTCTATCCTGCACTGCATCCCACCTGATCTCCCCCCCCCCCCCCTCATTTCATTTCAAATTTGGACTGTATGAATGGTCGACCGCACCTGCAACTCTCACCGCATGCCGCTATGAAATGGGTTTCTTGGGTTTGGTTTCGTTTCTTTAAAAGTATCTCAATTACTACGTTTGTGTTTTTAACCTTGTTATGTTTTTATTATTACGTGTTTATAGGTTGTGCTTGCGTTATTGTTAAAATGAATGAGGATGAAACCAGAAATGGTAATGATCTTGCATATCATCTTTGTTATCTAAGATATGCCTGCCATTTCTAGGCTTTGTTAAATGATAAATGGTGTAGGTGTTATCTATGGCTATATGTGTTAATCACAAGTGCATTACAATTTTTTGAGACTAACTTCACAAGCGTAAATAAAAGACTAACTTGTAATTTTTTACTACTTCTAATATGAAATAATAATTAAAAAAAAAAAAAAAAACTGTTAGATCGGAATTTCATGGCATATGCATAATTTAATGAAGAGCAACGTCCTATTTAAGAGATTTCTAGAAAGCAATTTTTGCCAGTACAAGCAAACTTTTACCTTTTATAGTAAAACCCGCATGTTAATATTTAAGGAAAATTAATTTTACAATTAATTAAAAAATGGAACCAGATAAATCGATTAAAAAATTTAAATATAAGTTATAAAGATAAATTATAATGTATACAAATCCAGGGTTCATTCATAAGCAGCAATGATTCTCATTCCAGTTTTGGTGGGAGTTTTTCTGTAAATTACTATATTTGTAGAAAAGTAGAGAGCTACTACTTTGCTTTAGTAGTGGTCTTTATGGACTTCCTAGGAACTAGGAACTTAACATGTTACTGAAGATGACATGGGTAAAGAGAATGGTATGTTTTGTTAAATTGAAATAATATAATAAATTATTGAATATAATTTTTTATTTATTTATTGTTTTTAAATTATTATTTTTTGATAATGTCCCGAATTACATTATAATTCAACTTGTGATAGTGTGTAATATTTATTAATATAATTAAAAAATAATCTAATTTATAAAAGATAAATACATAATACTACAAATATATATATATTATTAATAATACATATTTATTCATATAAAAAATAAATAAGAAAACAATAATTTATATAAAAATAATTTAGATAGAATTATAAAAACTTACTCAATTGCAGCTGAATGATTCCCGTAATCTTAATAAAGTCATTTCTTCTCCAAAAAAAAAAAATAATAAATAAAATTATAAAAATAAAAGTAAGAAGTATGAAACAAGAGATATAACGCACCACTCCATTGAATGGAAAATATGCGAACTCGTGATTTTTTTTATTTCAGTTTCTCACTCTGAATTTTACTTTTACAGATAGATAGATAAGATTAAATATGAATATTATATTACAACGGAATAGTAATTACAGTAAACAAAGAAGCTACAACCAAAAGGCCAAAAAAAAGTGCAGAAGACGACGCCGTTGAGCGAAGAAAACAATTGGTGCGCGTTAAATACCTCTTTAAGTAAAAAGAATGGCTTACCAAAATGCTGAAGAATCCTTTTTAAGTTTATACAGCAACAATGAAAAACAGAGAAGCAAGAACCACATGTAAAAGACTCACCACTTACTATCTAAATTTCTCCTCTAATCCAACAAATGATCACCTACCCAATACCCAATTACATAGGTGAATGAAGCAACCATAAAGGGATTCCGATCCCACCCTTTTCCAGCTTCCCATTTCTTTCTCTCATTCATCATTGTTCATCATCTCCTCAAAGTGCTCCACCAGCACCAAATCAATTTACAACACCAGAAACAGCAAACTTCCGAGATAGCAGGGAGGGGGGGGGGGGAGAGAAATCGGCATTTAAAGCCCATTTCACTAACCTCAAACTGCCAATAATCTTTATCCTAGACTTTGTATTGTGTCTAAGCATTCATATCCTTGACTAAAAGCTGCTACCCTTTCGTGTTTGCCATTCCCTTCCATTGCTATCACTGTCTAATGCAAATTAAGTAGCTTCTGAAACTTACATTTGGTTATTTGCACTGCCTTGGTCTGAAATTCTCATCTGATAAAAGAAAGCTGATGAGAGTTTGAAGCCTCTTCGCACCATCCGTGGGCCTCAGCACTGTGGTATTACCAACCTCTAAGCATGGATCTGTACCGTTATTCCCGCTTCCAATGCACCATCCACCAGGTGTAAGATTTCCTTGAGCACGGAACAACAGCTCGGAATCAACCTTGTCCAGTATGGGATCATCTTGATGGAACTTTCTTGCAAATGGAGCATTACTATCAACCATCCGTTGCATGTCATTAACAGTGAGGTAATGTGGGTGCTGCTTAGGAGGATTATCCCATGAAATGAAGTGGAGATCACTGTTCACTGTTGTATTGAGGAATTCCTGGGCATTACAGATGACAGTATGGAAATAACCCTCGGGAGAGGAAATGAAATTCGCATAGTACATGAGGACTGTTCGCGGTAAATTGTCCCAACCCCATATACAGAAGTCAATAAAAGGACGAGAGAGTGCCATCCAGGCGGAACCTGAAAAAATGCAGAATTGAGCGACAGAAGGATCACTTGAAACACATCTTAGAGCACAATATAATGCACCCTGAACAGGCTGAATACAAATTAGCATATGCATTTATGGTTCTCTCTTAAGACTTGATGATTTTCTCTCTATGTTATTGCCTTAGCATATTCTATCCACCCATGAAAATAAATCCTCAATGTAACTGAACCCCATGATATCGCAGAACCTCAGTTCTTAGATGATGTTTAATGTGCCTGTATCTCATGAATCACCATGAAGGGTGACAAGAAACTAACATGTACAAAGCATAAATTGTCTCTGTAAATGTATGTCAGCAATAATGATGACAATGATAATACTTACAAGCCATTGTTACATATACCATGCATTGTCAATTGACATGCTGTTCCAGGTTATTTTCCTGGAAATTTTACTAGTTGAGTGACATCTAATCAGTTTGTTATTTACAGCTCAAAACTAGTCACCCCTTCTCCCATTTAAGTGAGTTCTATGAACTCCGCAGGTGGTGATCTAAAGCATGTCTACTTCAAAAAGCGAAAGGAAGGTTAAATATGTTGAAGCTAAAAAGGAAGAACACCATGAGTTGTTGAGGCCCTATAAAAGTCTAAACAGAGTGTTGACCAAAAGCCATGCAACACAAATCATATCCATAGCCAGATCATCCAAAGAGTCTCAATTCCCATGTTCTCCTTCCCATAATCACTTATACGTTTCCTAACTGTAGTAAAAATTTCCCTCCTGAAATTAAGATGGATAAACACTTATACAAGTAATAACAAGTACAATCTGAAGATATTACTTATAACCTTTACTGGCCAAACAGCTTTTGCTCCTTAACTTTGCTGTTTGCTCAATCAATGAAAAACAATCACAAAGAAAGCACACAGAACGAGAATCCCAAATTTTAGGTCACCAAATTACAAGTGTTTCACGTCAGAAACTAGAGCTAGAGTCCTCCACCAGACCATTATAAGCAAATCAAGGCACCTCTAGTCGACTATGACCTTTTTGGCTTTTTCCAGAAAATCAGCAAAGGTAGTTATGGATATAATGCAAGTCCAAACAATTTTCTACAAATTACCATACGTTTCCAATACACAGCCAAACCAAGTAAGAAACTTTTAAGGTAGCAAATAAGCAGTAAAAGGTGCCAAAGCATACCTGTAAAGAGTTTAAAGGCTGTCGGCACACTTCTCCTCTGTGTAATCCAGAAAACATCTGACTTTTGGGTCATGTACAACCCAGGGTCAATAATTATTGGTTTCGCCCTCTGATACCTAAAAAATCAAGAACACAAAATCAGCTCTTGCAACAAAAAATCCACAGAAAAAAAAAAAAAAAAAAAAAAAAAAGCAGCGGAGATCTTCTATGAATCACTCACTCTTTCCAGCCAATGTTACTGGTGTGGTCAATGAAATTTAGATCCCGCGGCAAGTATGAGAATACGTGAAGTAGATCTATTCAATCAAACAAAATGGATAGATAAATACTGGGAAAAATGAGCCAAAAACAGCTGCTATAACGAGACCGAAACTAAAATCTGAAATAAATAAAAGCCAAACCCGAAGGAAAATTTACCATCTTGAGTAACGAGGGGATAATCTGAGGCGCTGAGATTGATAAACCAGTCCCAGTCTCCGCCTTCCCTCAATAAAATTGAGGCGGCATGAAGGGTGTTAGCAACCATGGTGGGCCCGCGGTAGGTGATCAAATTAGCCTTGGTAATCATCCTGACATTCTTGAATTGCGAAAAGATTTGGTGACCCTTGACGAAGTTATGCAAATCGAGACGCTCCTCCGGCGAGGACTCGGCATCGAGGTGGACGACGTACTGATTGTTGGGGTGGTAAAGAGCCAGGAGAGTACGCTTGAGCATTGCACCATCCCCGGCGGACCCGGATATGAGGTAAGCAAACCTGGGTAGCGGTGGGAAGGTGGAAATGGGAATCGGTCGAAGCTTGGATTCGACGAAAATAGAGGCGGTGGAGGCGGAGGTGTAATAGCGGTACAAAGGAACGAGAGGGGTTCCGTCCGGCGACGTTAAGGTGGTCAAGAAGAGAAGGAAAAGGGAAACTATGGAGCCAATTGCCAGAGGAAAGATCCATTTCCGTTCGACAGTTTGTGGGTGCCTGAGATTCAGATAATAGTGCTTCAGCTTCTTCATTTCATCAGAAACCCAACTCGGAGAGGCTAAAATCGATGGAAACAGGCAAGATCCTCCTCTCCGTTTTGAAGCAGTTGCAGTCTTCTCTTCAGTTTTGAGCTTCGTTCCGCTATATAGCTACCATTTCTCAACGTTGTGGAAGTAGCAGCAGTAATTTTCCAGAGGCAGAGCGATGGAGTAAAGATGTGGAAAACTGGGTAGATGGGGGAATCGCCTTATTCAATTTGATTTTTCGCACGGCTGTCTAATTTAAAAATAAAAATAAATAAAAATGTTTTTCCTTTTTCTTTTTTCCTCACTATTTTGTTTTCAATATTATTTAATGTTAGCCATTTTCTGTTTTCGATTAAAAAAAAATTAAGGATTTTTTTGAAATTATAGTGATATTTAAATTATTAGTTATTATCATTTGGTATTTTCTCAGTTATTATCACAAACTTTGTTTTCTAAAATTAAGTGTATAATCCTTTAGTCACTCTTTATTTTATCTAGAATATAAATCACTTTTAATTATATCAATACAATTAAAAATTTTAATTAATGATATTAAATCAGACATTTATTTATTTTTTGTTCTTGAGAATTTCTTTTGAGGTTTTACTTATGTTCACATTGGCCCAATGCATTATTGGTTCGACTTATTAGCTAAAAATTTGCTCCTAATTTTTATTAAATTTTTTTATATTATTTATATTAAGTTATATATTCGTTTGCTTTGATAATCATAGATGATAAAGATAAAATTGAAAAATAATTTATATAAAAATAAAAGCTCCAATTAAAAGTTGGTTTAAAGCTCCAATTACTTTATCTTGTATTGTAACCATTATAGTTAAATAACTTAATTAATTTTTTTAATTACCCTTAATTAAGAATCACACATTCGAAGAATTCACTAATGAATAATAAATTCATTAATTTAAACTTTATTAAATAAATAAATAAATTTCAAAAAATAATAATAAATTAAGAAATCAATACATAAATAGGAAGGAGAGATGATAAACACTAGTTTTTCATAGTTTCCTAATTTCATATATCGTGATAAAAAAATTATCACACGTGTTTAAATTGATTGCAGGATATATTAAGTGAAATATATTAAAATTAAAAATTTAAGACTATAATTAGTATGAATTAATTTGGTAGAAATTAGTTAATAGTTTTTTTATGTATGTAAAATTTGCGGCAATTTATATCCTACTCCTATAGGACCACCATGAATTTTACTCCTACCCCGCGCTACAGTAAACGCGCGCTACAGTTCCGCGCGCTACAGTACCTTCATTTCTTTTGTTATTTTTTGCTTTTTTTTTTTTTTTGCCTTCCTCTTTGAAATTTTTTTTCGTCCGTTTTTTTCTAAACAATTCAGTATTTTTTTTAATGTTTTTGAATTTTATAAAAAAATTATTTTTAAATTATCATTTTATTTGTTTTATAATTAAATAATTTTAGATATTATGATACATATTATGGACGTTTTTGTTGTATGATATGATTTCTTTTATATTTTTGATCTGATATCTAAATTCTGTTGATCTGATGTCTGCTATTTTGTGATCTGATGTCTATATAATCATGATTTGATCTACCTTGTTAAGTATATTTTAGTTCTACTGTATGATTTCTTTTATATTCTTGATCTGATATCTATAGTCTGTTGATCTGATGTTAAGTATGAGTTGATCGGATGTCTATATATCCTGATCTGATCTCCTTTGTTAAGTATGTTTTAGTTCTGCTGTGTGATTTCTTTTAAAATCTTGATCTGATGTCTATAGTCTGTTGATCTGATGTCAAGTATGAGTTGATCTGATGTCTATATAATCCTGATCTGATCTCCTTTGTTAAGTATGTTTTAGTTCTGCTGTGTGATTTTTTTTAAAATCTTGATCTGATGTCTATAGTCTGTTGATCTGATGTCAAGTATACGCTGATCTGATGTCTATAGTCTGTTGATCTGATCTCCCTTTTTAAGTATGTTTTAGTTCTACTGTATGATTTCTTTTATATTCTTGATCTGATATCTATAGTCTGTTGATCTGATGTCAAGTATTCGCTGATCTGATGTCTATAAAATCCTGATCTGATCTCTCTTGTTAATTATATTTTAGTTCTACTGTATGATTTCTTTTATATTCTTGATCTGATATCTATAGTCTATTGATCTGATCTCTTGTATTCTCTAATATGATGTCTATATAATCCTGATCTGATTTCCCTTGTTATAAAAAGTATTTTTTTAAAAAAAAAAAGAATTTTTTTTAAAAAATGTATTTTTTTTTAAAAGTTTGTGCGTCAAAAAAAAAAAAAAAAACTGTTGCGCGTCACTGTAGCGCGCGTTACTGTAGCGCGCTACAGTAAGTAGGAGTAAAATTCATCCTGCTCCTATAGTACCACCGTAAACGGACTCAAAATTTGCTATTATAAAATCAAATGAAAAAGTACTTTCGTAGTCATCATTTTTTGTTTTTTCTTCACGCTTTCTTTGTTTGTGCTGTGGGCGCGTGGAATGGGACACTTACGTTTTTAGAGCTTATGCTAAAAGGGGAAAATAAGAGATTTACATAAAAAACCTTCAATAAGAGTAATAACGAAACATCAAAATCAAAAGGGTTAAAAGGGCGTTTTAGTAACTCTCTCCCGACTCTGTAAGTATAATTAGTGTGTTAGGACCAAATGTTTAGAAATGCTCAACCCTAGGATAAAGATAAACACTCTCACTTGATATTTTTCCCCTTTGGGGTAATAAAACCCATTTTCATTAAAAAAGAACCCTAGTTTTGTTATCAATATATATATATATATATATATGTGTGTGTGTGTGAAGAATTATATTTACCTTATCATGATTTGACCAACTTACATGATTAAAGAAAAATAAATAAATTATTAAACAATATAAATATAATTTTGAAAAAAATTTCGATTAATTGATATTTTAACCAAATCACTAAATATTACTCAATTTATGTTATATGAGGTTATTCAATATATACTTACTCAAAAATAAATTAATAATTATTAGTTTAAACGTTCAATTATATGAGACAATCAATTGAAAATTTTAAAAATTTAACATATATGTTCATGTCGGAGACGATAATTGCAAAATTACTGGTAAAATTAGAGTTACTTGACATTGACAAAGCAACTAGCTAAAGAGATTAAGAATTAAGTAGCAGAACACACGAGGAATTGGTGAGTTGGATGATATTGTGTATGTTGATCATATGAGGATGCTAGAGTGTGGTTTCGGCAAAAACTATAATTGTTTGATTTGATTAGAGTTTTCAAGAAGAAAGGCATATCTTGATGGGTATAGGATCATGCAATTTTACTCTTACTATTAATATAATAATAGTTTATATTTTAGCCTCTCAATTGTATTAGTAGTTTTTTAAAAAAAAAAAAAAATCAGATACGCACCTTTACATACCTGAAGACTATATAAGCTTCTTTTTTTTTTTCACGTGTTTGTTACCGATCTTTTGCTTCGTCTTTCATTTTCGTCTTTCGCTTGGATTCTTTTGCTTCCAATTTTGATTACGGTATGTATTTGATGATGGTGATTGATTTTTGTTTAAGGATTTGTTGTTTCTCTATTTTTTCGTCTTCGTGTTTCGCTTAGTTTGTTGCCATTTGTGTTCTGTTTTATCTTTCAATGGAGTTTTTGCTTCGAATTTGATAATTAAGGTATTATTCCTGCGTTTTGATCTTTTTGATTGATTTATGTGTTTGAAAGTATTGTTTCTACGATTCGGTTCTTCTTCGCGTTTTGTTTTTTATTGAATATCGTTGCTTAACGTTTGTTTTTTTGTTGATAGATCATTCTGGATTGAAGAAATTGCAATAGATGATACTGTTGATTTCTTTCACGAATAAGATGCTTCTGAATTGTTTGATTTTGATAAACAGGAAGAATCTGTGGTATCTATGTTAAAAAGTAAGTCATGATGTGATATTAGTTATTCATTGATCCGATATTACGTTTCTATTGATATGATAATAGTTCTATGTTGATATGATATGTTTTCAGTTTATTGTTTTTTATCTATATGTATTGTAGTGTGATATTAGTTTTAGTTTATGTGATATTAGTTATGCATTGATCTGATATTAGTTCTATGTTGATGTGATACGTTTTCAATATATTGTTCTGAATCTATTAGATGATAGTTGACATCAGATATTAGATCAGAAAGTAATAGATATCAGATCAACGTATTATAGATATCAGATCAATAATATTAATCAAATCATACAATAGAACCAAACATATTGAATAAGGAGGATTATAATTATAGACATCAGATCAACTGACTATAGGTATCATATCAACTGACTATTGATATCAGATCAAGTATATAAAAGAAAATAATACAATAGAACTCAAAGATAATTAACAATGTATAAAGTCATTGTCTGGATTATATGATATTACTTTTTTGTTGATCTGATATTAATTATGAGTTTATCTGATATTAAATTACATGCATGGATGTATACTTTTATGGATGTGGTGCTAGTTGTTCTGAGACGTGGTGGACTGTCTTTGTGAAAAAAATAGCTTAAATTCACACGTATGAATGTAGACGTTTCTGGACGTGGTGCTAGTTGTTCTGAGATGTGGTGGGTTGTCTTTGTGAAAAAAATCTGTTTAAATTCACATGCATGGATGTGGACATTTTTTGACGTGGTACTAGTTGTTCTGAAACGTTGTGGGTTGTCTTTGTGAAAAAAATCAGTTTAAATTCACACGCATGGATGTCTTTGTTGAGTATGTTTTAGTTTTATTGTATGATTTCTTTTATATTTTTGATATGATATCTATAGTCTGTTGACGTCTACTATTTCGTGATTTGATGTCTATATAATAATGATATGATTCCCCTTGTTGATTATGTTTTAGTTCTATTGTATGATTTCTTTTATATTCTTAATCTGATATATATAGCCTGTTGATCTGATGTCAAGTATTCTGTGATCTGATGTCTATATAATCATGATGTGATCTCCCTTGTTAAGTACGTTTTAGTTCTATTGTTTGATTTCTTTTATATTCTTGATCTGATATTTATAGTGTGTTGATCCGATATCTAGTATTATGTGATCTGATGTCTATATAATCATGATGAGATCTCCATTGTTAAGTATGTTTTAGTTCTATTGTATGATTTCTTTTATATTCTTGATCTGGTATTTATAGTCTTTTGATCTGATGTATATATAATCATGATGTGATCTCCCTTATTAAGTATGTTTTGGTTATATTGTATGATTTTTTTTTTTTATATTTTTGATCTGATATTTATAGTCTGTTGATCTGATATCTAGTGTTATGTGATCTAATGTCTATATAATCATGATGTGATCTCCTTTGTCAAGTATGTTTTAGTTATATTGTATGATTTCTTTTATATTCTTGATCTGATATCTACTGTCTTATTTTTTTTTAAAAAAAAGTTGTGTGTAAAAAAAAAATTATAGCGCACAACTGTAGCGCGTTACTGTATACAATAGGAGTAAAATTCATATTCCTCCTATATACGAATCCATCTCGATGGGCTACTTTTCTTTTACTCCTAAATCACCATTTGTTGTGGTTATTTTTCCAATCCATCCAACATTATTTTGAGTCTCGACTTAGTTTATATTCATTAGAATAATAATCCTGTTTAGTAAATAAAAATATTATAAATAAATATAATTATTTTAATATAAATAATATATATTTTTCGAGGGATTATTATACTGGGCTGCTATTTGTAGCTCAGTTTTGCTATTTGTAGCTCAAAAAATTGATGAAATGACAAAATTGCCCTTAAAATCAGAAAATGTAAAAATGCAATAAAAAATCGGACCCAATGTGCGAAATAACTTTAAAAAATTGGACCCAATTTGTGAAAAATTGAGAAAAAATCACCTATAATGTGCGAATTTTGCCTGAAAAATCGCCACACTTATCCAAAATTTTGGGCAAAAATCGCCTAGAGCAGGCGATTTTTCAGGCAAAATTCGCCTACTCTGGGCGATTTTTGGCCAAATTTTCGTTCTTATATTTGTCTGCAAACCTTACAAAATCATAAGTCATTTCAGATTTTCTAAGCAAAACTCTCTCAGACCAACGAAAAAATTTTGCAAAAAATCGCACGTAATGGAAGCCGGCGGATCTCAACCACCACAGCGTTCCGGGAAGGGGAAAGGATTGTTTAGCAAGGTAAAAAGCGTAAAATTTCGTTTAAATTTTTGAATTTCTTTAGAAAATTCGCACCTGATGTGCGAATTATTTTGGACAATTTGCACCTGATGTGCGATTTTTTGCAAAATTTTTTCGTTGGTTTTAGAGAGTTTTGCTTAGAAAATCTGAAATGACTTATGATTTTGTAAGATTTGCACACAAATATAAGAACGAAAATTTGGCCAAAAATCGCTCAGAGTAGGCGAATTTTGCCTGAAAAATCGCCACATTTATGCGATTTTTCAGGCAAAAATCGCCTGCTCTGGGCGATTTTTGCCCAAAATTTCGGATAAGTGTGGCGATTTTTCAGGCAAAATTCGCACATTGTAGGTGATTTTTTCTCAGTTTTTCGTAAATTGGGTCCGATTTTTTAAAGTTATTTCACACATTGGGTCCGATTTTTTATTGCATTTTCATATTTTCTGATTTTAAGGATAATTTTGTCACTTCACCAATTTTTTTGAGCTACAAATAGTAAGATCCTTATTATATGCATATGCCATATCACGTAAAATGAATTTTGGTACACTTTGGTAAATCCTCCTTTAAAGAATACGAGTTATGGATGGAATTTACACTTTTGATAGTAATTTTTTATATGATACAAAATATAATTCGGATTTAAAAAGATAAAATACATAATTATTTTTTATATAATACTGATATGATTTATTGATTTCACATATAATACGAATTCACTACGAAAATTAAAATTTATGAAAATATGTTCGGGTCATATGCTAAGTCACTTTCAATTGACTTTGCCTACTTAATTAATCCCTCGTTTCATTAATTAACTAATTAGTTGGGGTTGGCAAACCTAATGGCATGAATCGTGGCCGTTGATGCAAGAGATGATGACGTCACCAACATGCTACTCCACGATGTGGGTGATTGATGGATCATGAATTATCCACGAATAAAATAATTCAAAAAATTATGACATTATTAGAAAAGAAATCATTTTTAAGTGTTATCAAATTTGACCTCTCATGCGATTTCTACATTTGGTTACACAATAAATAATAATTAATTTTATAATATTATATTTATATTAAATAATATTAATATTAATATTTATAATATTATTATTCTAATTTTTTTCAACAACCAAATATCAAATTATAATAATTTATCTAACGATCAAACATCAAATGATTCTAAACCAGACACCGTTAGAGTAGTAAATCTTGTGACTCAACTAACAGTCCGGTACTGATGGGGGATAATCATTTTATTCTGTACCTAAGACATAAATATTATGGAAAATGAGCACACCCTTAATATCCAATATAATAATGAGTGATCCTCGCGATCATGCCGGACCCACCCATCCATACGTAGCCATTACCCTACCCTGTCTTATTCTATTAATTAAAGTCTTTAATTTTGATTATATTCTGTTTAATAATCTGTTATTAATTCTTTTTTATTTTTGACAAATTAAAAAGGTAATCTCTCACACTGAATTAAAGAAAATTTTTAAAAAATGCTAAATGATATAACTAAGCCCAACAAGGAACAATAATTCACTACCAAATTTTAATTGTCATTTTAACTAATTAAATCATGATAATTATACCATAATTGATTGAGATGTCGTCTATATGAGGCTTCGAGGATGGTTGACCGATTGATGATGCACAAGGCTTCTTTCTCTTTCTCACAAACTAATGGACGGATATTTCTTGCAATCAATTGAATGCCGACAATAATTAATTGAAGTTACGTTTTAAATTGTATTTTTACGTAAAAAATGTAAAAATATTAAGAAAAAAATACTTTAATAGCCCTTAAAGTGTAATCAAGTAGCAAATTTAGTCATAAATATTTATTATTTATAATACATTTAATTCTAATAATTATTTTTTTATATATTTAACGATTAAATTATAGTTCCGTTAATTTTTAAATTAAGAAAATATCACGTAAATTAATTTAATTATTGTGATAAATTTTATAATACATGAATTAATACGTTATTATGAGTTTAAAATATATTAAATTTGTCACTAAAAGGACTATTCTCGTAATTTTTTTAAGATAATATTAAAAGTTGAAAAAAATTTTAATTAATTAAATTTTTTTTTTTGGGTCGATTCTATATCCATAGCCCATTACCAGTTGAGGTGTCTCCGGCAGGCCCAACTTGAAAAAGAAAAATGCCGAGAGGATAAGAGCACAGTAGCCGGAGGAACTAATCTCCCGCCTCAAATTTGCCGGATGAACTCAGCGTGCTGCTCCTGCGCTATTTCCATGCACGCCAATCACTCGATTCCAGTTCCATCATCCTCCTCGCCGCACAGCTCTTTCAATGTTATCGTCGTCCCGGCACCGGCGGCGTTCAAAACCCAGAGTAGATTTCGGAACCATCACTTCAAACTCCTCGCGCTCTCTTCGGCTTCTTCCTCGACCAGAGATGTTTGGAGAAGAAAACAGCCAACGTCCTCAACGTCCCACGAAGTTTACCTCCGGAAGCAGAGCAGCATCGACTATCTTGACCGGAGCGTCAACATGGACGAGCTTTTAGCATCTATTGGCCAGACAGCTAACGAGCAAGATCTGTACGCTTTGATGTCACCTTACAAAGACCGCGCGCTGTCTATACGGTTCATGGTGAGGCTGCTGACACGCGAGCCTGATTGGCAACGCTCCCTTGCATTGCTCGATTGGATTAACGAGGTGGCTCTCTACACTCCCTCTGTGTTTGCATACAATGTCGTGCTGCGCAATGTGCTTCGTGCTAAGCAGTGGCAGCTGGCGCATGGGCTGTTTGATGAAATGCGCCAGAGAGCTATCTCTCCAGATAGGTATACCTATTCCACTCTCATTACTCATTTTGGGAAAGAGGGTCTGTTCGATGATGCTTTATCTTGGCTTCAGAAGATGGAAAATGATCGGGTGTCCGGTGATCTAGTTTTGTATAGTAACTTGATTGAATTATCACGCAAATTATGTGATTATTCCAAGGCTATTTCTATTTTCTCAAGATTGAAGAGGTCGGGGATAACTCCTGATCTTGTCGCCTACAATTCCATGATTAATGTGTTTGGGAAAGCGAAGCTTTACCGTGAAGCAAGGATGCTAATTAAAGAGATGAATTCGGTTGGGGTTGTCCCTGACACAGTAAGTTATTCTACGCTTTTGAACATGTACGTTGAGAATCACAAGTTTTTGGAAGCAATGTCAATCTTTTCTGAGATGAACGAGGTCAAGTGCCCACTTGACCTTACAACATGCAACATTATGATTGATGTATACGGGCAGCTTGATATGGCCAAGGAAGCAGATAGGCTATTCTGGAGTATGAGGAAGATGGGGATTGAGCCGAATGTCGTTAGTTACAATACACTCTTGAAGGTTTATGGAGAAGCTGAGCTTTTTGGGGAAGCCATACATTTATTTAGGCTGATGCAGAGGAAGGATATTGAACAGAATGTTGTCACTTATAACACCATGATTAAGATATATGGAAAGACCATGGAGCATGAGAAGGCAAATAATCTTATTCAAGATATGAGGAATAGAGGGATTGAGCCTAATGCAATTACCTATTCCACCATAATATCCATATGGGGAAAGGTAGGGAAATTGGATCGTGCTGCAATGCTGTTTCAGAAACTGCGAGTCTCTGGTGTTCAAATTGATCAGGTTCTTTACCAGACTATGATAGTTGCATATGAACGGGCTGGCTTGGTGGCTCATTCCAAACGTTTACTACATGAACTGAAGTGCCCTGATAATATTCCGAGGGGAACAGCCATTACTATTCTAGCTCGAGCTGGTAGAATAGAAGAGGTAACATGGGTTTTTCGACAAGCTTTTGAAGCTGGAGAAATAAAAGATATTGCTGTCTTCGAGTGCATGATAAATTTATTCTCTAGAAACAGAAAATACGCGAATGTTCTTGAGGTGTTTGAGAATATGAGATTAGCAGGATTCTTTCCCGATTCGAATGTGATCTCTCTAGTCCTGAATGCATATGGAAAGCTTCAGGAGTTTGAGAAGGCAGATTCCCTGTACAAGGAAATGCGGGAAGAAGGGTGTGCTTTCTCAGATGAAGTTCACTTTCAGATGCTGAGTCTTTATGGCGGAAGAAAGGATTTTGAAATGGTGGAATCATTGTTTCAGCAATTGGACTCTAATCCGAATATTAACAAGAAAGAGCTGCACCTTGTTGTTTCTGGCATATACGAAAGAGCAAATAGATTAAATGATGCATCACGAATCATGGATCGGTTAAGTGAGAGAGGTATTCTGAGGTCATAGTCTTCATTTCAATTTTGAAATCATACTTGTCATTGCATGAAGTAAGAGTTTTCCAACTACTTGTAAACTGTACATTCTTAATAAATGAATATGGCCCATGTAGATATTGTTTCTGAGACAATCCTATGGTTCTTTCTGGTAGCGTGAGATCAAACTGGTTTTTCTCCATCTTATGCAAACATTAACTCATCAATAGGTTTATGTGTCCCTGTTATAAAATACAGTTTGTATTTGGAACATAGTTTCCGTAGCTTGTCTCTCCTTGATTTGGTTATACACATTGATTTATCTTTTCTTTGGGGTTGGGGGTGGCGAAACCTTTGCTGCTTATACATCCATTTTCTAGTATATCAGAATCTTTAGTGCAGGATTTTGCATTTGGCATCCGTGTGAAAGTATGAAGGTACATTTTGTTATTGACTAAGGAAAACTTTAACTCAGAGCTTTTGTTTTTCTATATGCCTATAAAACTAACAAGTGCTAAAAAGTTTGGAATAGAAAAGTTTTGAAAGAATCACAGGCAGGGTTTATACAAGACTAATTTGAATCAAAGCTTTTTCCCTCTTGAGTTAGTTGAGGCTGATGAGGCTAAAGCATGCGGCTGCATTTCTTAGCTCATTGTTGGATACCTGAGCAACTGACTCTGTAAAATCCGGAAATGAGGATCTGGAGCTGGAGATAAAAATTGAAGTTTTGAGAATGACAGGTATTCACAATTGATGAAATAGTATACACTAAATAGCTGGATGGAAGTTGTGGAAAGTGTCCTTACCTGGATTCAGAGGCTTCCTTTGTTTCATCATATGATTGTCTATCATTCACCATTGCATTATATCCTATATCTTCATAATCTTGAAAATTTCTTATTTCTGGATTGATTCCAAATGTCTGATCTGCATCAGCCGCAAGTGGAACTTGATTGAAGACTTGCTGGTTGTTTCTCATTAAATCACAATAAGCATCTGTGGGCGGGTATAGATTTTCTAAACCCAGCAAAGGTTTTGCCAGATCAGAGGATTCAGCATGATGAACAGCATCGTCATCATTTTCAAAATTCTCATGGGTCGAAGAGCAATCCATCATGAAAGGCATTTCATATTCCTGACAGCTGCTTCCAGCAGGATGGGGTTGAAAAACCAATTGAGCATCCGCAATGTTACTGATGCCTAACTGCAATTGCGACTGGGGAGAATAATCCGGGGCAGAAGAAGCCATCTGGTGAGTAGTGTTGAGATACTGTTCACGATAGAAAGCAAGTTGTGAATATACATAGTGGAGTTCTTGAATGGATTGCCTTAGTTGCTGACGAAGTTGGCAGATGATCCCTGCACAACCATAAACTGGATATCTCTCCCGCATATCAGACTCATATTTAATGGACTTCATGGCTTCTTCCTTTTGTTCAGGGGTGTTCAAAACCTTAAGTATTTTGACAATGTTGGATACGCCAAAAAGCCTGTGCGCATTCTGAAAGGCCTTGGATTGGTTGGCCGGAAAATGTGGAGCAAGGATACACTCAGGTGTGCACTTCCTCCTTTGGTATTTACATGCAGCACAGGCAGGGCTTGTGCCACCCTTTACCGTCATCTTTTTAATGCAGGTTACTAAGATGGTAACATGAGGATGGAGAAGGAAAACAGAAATGGTGATATAACTGCTGTCAGCCAGAGGATGATGATGATGATGATGATGATGATGATACAGATTCTTCCACCATGATCGTTCAGGATGATGCAGAAACTTCCACCATGATCTTCAAATGTTGATGATGCTGAAGACGATGCAAGTAAGTAACACGTGTGATATTTGTAGACTGAGATGACTGAGTAAATTGTGTGGATTCCTATTCTGAGGGAAGGTCCGTTGAAGATTAGAGAGTTTATTGGGATTCCTTTAGAAATTTGCTTAGTTACAAAAGTAAATTGATTAGTTACGTATGTTTTTGGCTAAGGTAAAATGGTGAAAGATTGAAGGTGTTTGGGGGGAGTGATTTGAATTCTGGGGGTGGTTACGATTTGAGGCATAAAACTGGGGAAGAGAAGAGTAAATCGTAACTTATAAGTGATCTTTGACCAACGATGATTTTTTTGATATTTTTTTTAACCCTAGTCCCCAATTCTTCTATATTTTAGCAGCTTTTGTCCCATTGATAATTTTTCATACTTTAATAGTATTTTTATGTTTTAGAGGGTTGATTTGCTTTTATGAATATATTTTCATATTATAATTAATATATATATATATATTTATTTTTTTAATAAAGAAGAAGCCGAATATAATTTCAAATTATGACTACATTTCATGAGTACAGTATTTGACGTTTGACTTGCAAATGCAGTCTTTCAATATTTTAAAAACTAACCAATTTAAACTATATTTGCTTGATCTCTTTCATCAATCAAATGTGTATTTTAACTTTAAATATTTGGTAGTTTTGATACCACTTGAATGATAATTTTTATGTCATATAATTGACACATTTTAGTGGGTTTGATATATTTTTTATTTAAATTAAATATTTAATTGAGTAAAAAATATATATATAAGGTACATAATATAATAATGACGTGGCATAAAATTTATCAATTTAGGTAAAAATTATTGAACGGGTTAAAACCCTAAATCATAAATTATTCTTGCATTTTTTTTTTTCAATTTTATTTTATATTCAATTTAAAATGGTACAATTTTATCATTTTTTATCCTAAGTATATTTAATTTAAATAGATTCCAAATTTAATCTGAATACATATATCATAAAATTTGGGATCTCATGTTTTTGCTAATTCTGATTTTATCTTAACTTTTAAATATAAAAAATAAATTAGAATATTAATTATTGTCAAACTTAAACAAAATAAAATAATATTTTGTTTAGTTGTAGAAACTTATTAAAGTAGGGTTGTACACCAACCAATTCGTTGTAAAAACTTATGAAGGCGGGATTTTATACTAGCAATTTTAAGGAATAAGATGTTTGAGATAATAATGTGAAGACTTTTTTTTGGCATTGCTATTTATCTTTTGCACCATTTTACCATTTCAATAAAGATGACAAAATAATTTAAGGGTCGAGACTAATAAAAAACAAAAGATAAAATAGTCTAAAGTGCGGAACAAGTAAAAAAAGGAGACGAAGACATAATAATTGAATTTTTTTTTAAATCAAAATATTAATTTTGTGGTTTTTTAATAGAAAAAAAATATAAAAATAATATCTACAGTCTACGGTAATAAGTAAATTTAATTATTTTGATATTTAAACGTTGAATTGTAATTTTGACAACTTAAATTTAGATAAAAAATGTAAGTGGGCTCAAATGTATTACTAAATTTAATAATAAAGAATATTATATGTACTATTCTTACCATTATTTTTTAAAATTTTTTTCTATATCCCATTATTTTCTCTCGTGGTGTTTGTAAATAATAATGTGTTCTAATATGCACTTTTTTTTACCCAAAGTTTTCCTTTTTTGGATCTCATAAGTTAATCACCGCAGGTTGAATATAAGGTTGAAAATTGTTTTTCGCAACTTTTTAATATTTCCCGATTTGGGAGCCATTTGCGTACGTTCTAGATCTCACAACTTCAACTGCCAAGTGGCTGACACGCGCCAGCAGAAAAAACCCAATTGTACAGTTGCACCACATGTTCCCGCCGGTCCGCCATGAACATCTGCTCAGTCGTCCTTCCTAACGTAAATCATGCATGCATGCACGATGCATCCCTATATATATATACACATCAGAACAATCCAAAACTAACCCTATCGGATTCCTCATCTCCCGTTAGATAAATTCGATAGGGACATCAAATCAGGAAAATTTACATATAGAAAGTTGTTCGATCCAATTCTCTTGCGTGAGTTCTCCAGGTAATGATCAAGAGGGCTGCAAAAAATTAATGGATCTTGTGGAAGGGACGAAAACAATCCGTCTCCGGTCCCGGAACAGCAAGTACCTGGTTGCCGGCCGAACACAATCCGTGCGGCTAGACAGGGACGGTTCGTCCAAGCGGGCCCGGTGGAGAGTTGAGTTTGTGGAAGGCAAGGACGTCATCCGACTGAAAAGTTGCTTCGGCAAATATCTCACCGCCGGGAACGAGCCACTGATCCCAAGGTATAAAGCGCACAAGGTCCTCCAGACCCTGCCGGAAAAATTGAATTCCTCGACCGAGTGGGAGATTGAAAGGTGCGGGAAGAACGAAGTGAAGCTGAAAACTTCTTACGGCCTATATTTGCGGCCGTACGGCGGTCTTCCCCCCTTTAGGAACAAGGTCGGCCACGAAACTCCGTGTAGGACACAGACGGACGACAAAATCCAATGGGTGTTTGAAATTTTGGAGAGAGTGGAATCGTAGAATTTTTTTTCACCCCTAGAATATTAATCTAGTGAGCCAGGGTAATTTTCGAACAGTGAATCAAGAAAAAGATGCAGAGATTGAGATTGAGATTGGAATTGGAGTTGGAATATGCATTCCCCTACACAATTCCCCCTCTTTGTATACTCTGTTCTTGTGTATCTAAGCTTCATAGTTCGATTTATCTATGTTTAGTGCAATGCATTCATCATTTAATCAATGATTTCAGTTTCAGAATTGTTCTTGATTATGCTGTTTCCTCTTTTCCAGTGTCTAAAATGGCACAATAATCTGGAATAAACTATGGCAGCCACTAATTCCACAGCAGAAAAGTTGCATAATAAGCCCAGAAAACTCAATCATTTGGCAAGAAAATTCAGCCAATGATTCCCTCCCAATAACAAGCAGTAGGGAGGGATTGACTTTTCAATTGTATGTTTGAAAGTCGTTGTACATTCCGTACTGTAATTCCAGTTCCAAGTTGGTTTGTCTTCCCAAGCCCAGCCATGGCACAACATCGTGGACTTTTCACAATTTCTTTTATCCAATTTGCAATTTTTAATGTGAAAATTAGGTGGCGTAATGGTCAACTTTGTTTAGTTTATGGGCATATGCTACATCGTTTTCTCCAAAATCAGATGCCAAATCCATGGAGTTTTTCAACCAGGCAAAAGCTGTTCGACTTAAAAGTCACCTGGGCAAATTTCTAGTCGCCGACGATGATGGGGAGACTGTCCGGCAGGACAGGAACGGTGTCTGGAAGAAGGCTCGCTGGACGGTGGAGTTTGTGCAGGGAAATCCACACCTGATCAGATTAAAGAGCTGCTTCGGCAAATACCTCACGGCTTCCGACGAGCCGTTTCTTCTTACCGGCAAGAAAGTGCTGCAAATCATCCCGGAATACAGTAAAGATCCTTCGATCGAATGGGAGCCTATTAAAGAAGGGTTCAAAGTGAAGCTGAGAACAAAATCAGGCCAGTTCTTGAGGGCCAATGGAGCCATGCCGCCATGGAGGAACTCCATAACGCATGACATTCCCAATAGAACTGCAACGCAAGACTGGGTTTTTTGGGAAGTGGATATGGTGGAGATCTCAGTTGGTGATCAGTTTGAATATTTACAGAGCTCAGAACCACCTTCTTCACCAACCATTTCTTCATTTTCTGATGACTTTTCTGATCCAAATATTCCTTCAGTCTCCTCCACTCCAAGCCCCTCAGCAAGCTATAAGACATCCGTATCATCCTCTCGCGAGGCACGTTGGCCATTAATTTCATCCCGCAATGCATCTCGAATTTCTTCCGGGAGTAGAAGAGAGGTACGAGTTCTTGAGAATATAACTGGAATAATTGAACGATTAGTAATTTCAATTATCAATTATCAGTACTCTGTCTCTGCAAAATAATCTAACTAGTCATTACTGCCAAAGTAGGACGGAATGGAGTTCTTTGACAACGCTAAAGCAGTCAGACTTCAGAGCCATCTGGGGAAGTATTTGGTGGCCGATGAAGACGAAGAAACAGTGAGGCAGAGCCGAAACGGATCTTCACACAGGGCGCGCTGGACGCTCGAATTCGTGGAAGGAAAAAACAATGTGATTCGACTCAAGAGCTGCCACGGCCTTTACCTTACGGCCACCGGAGACGCATTTCTGCTCGGCGCAACTGGGAAGAAAGTCCTTCAAACTCATCCATCTAACAAAATGACAGACAGCAGCATAGAATGGGAGCCCATAAAGGAGGGATTGCAGGTGAAACTGAGAACCAAAGAAGGCAAATTCTTGAGGGCGAATTGGGGTCCTCCACCTTGGAGAAACTCTGTTACTCATGATATTCCTCATAGAACTGCAACCCAAGATTGGGTTTTGTGGGGAGTGGATATCGTTGATATTACACTTTCAGATACAGAATCATCGGTTTCAAGCAGCTGTTTATCCCCTGCACCAACCTTTTGTTCCCTGCAAGATGATTATTCACCTTCACCTGACACGGGTTCACCAATGGCCTACACCTACAGCTCCAAGAGGAACGGTGGCGCCTTTTCCAGGCAGGAAGAAGGTGAAGTTGAAGTTCACTCTGTAAAACAGGTCTGAACTCTTCTCTTCTGGCAAGTTTTGATTCAATTTTAAGGTTCTGAACTCCACGTATTAGCATAATATGATTTGTAAGACTTTTTGCCATGTATAGTTTGCTCCTAAACTAGTTCTCAAATTTTGTAATCTAAAAGCGAAAAAATACTTATAATTAAATAATATTTTTATTATGTTCCATTTGATCAAATTATTTTATTTTTATCATTTTATTTTGTAGTCACTATACATGAATGGATAAACTTTATATAATTCGGATCGGAATTAATAATAGATTAAATAGTATATATTTTATATATAAAGGATAAAAATTTATTTGATTAAATGTAAGGACAAAAAAAATGATGTAATTTTTTTTAACTTTAATTTAGAATAATCAAAGTGCAGTAATTTCCAGGATTTTGTGGGGGAAAAGAAAATTTTCCAGTCAAAACAAAAACTAAATGGATAAATTTGCCCTACTTGCGAGATTTTCACTTTCGTTGAATTGAAAAATCGGACCAACCGGGGCCATCTGCCGACTGAAACTTTGAAAGGTTTAACGACAAGTTATGGGGTCAAAAGTTAAAACTCATGAAAGTCAACCCAATAGTTAACAACAACCTCATTAATGTCAATCTAACCATTGAACCACAACAGATTAGATTTGATTTGATCCACTCCAAAATCCATCTGGGATTCTTTTATTTGGCTTTCCCGCAAAAGGGCATCGAAACTCTGGATCTGTATCTTGATTATTGCTGCCCAAGTTAGTTTCTTTACAAATTTTTTGTGTGGCTCGGAAAATTTTAACCCAGTTAATCCCTGTGGTTGTAGAGTCCAGGAATGGAATTCTTCAAGAGGGCTAAATCTGTCAGGCTCAGAAGCCATCATCACAAGTTCTTGTTAGCCGATTCCGATAAGGAAACTGTGGTCCAAGATCGTGCTGGCACCTCCAAGCATGCAAAGTGGACAGTGGAGTTTGTGGAGGGAGTTGACAATGTCATCCGATTGAAAAGCTGCTACGGCCAATATCTAACAGCCTCGGATCACCATTTCCTTTTAGGGGTGACGGGCCAAAAAGTTGTTCAAAGTTTGCCCAGAAAGTTGGATTCCAAGGTCGAATGGGAGCCCATCAGAGAAGGAGTTCAAGTGAAGCTCAAAACCAGATATGGGAATTATTTGCGTGCAAATGGAGGTTTACCTCCATGGCGAAATTCAATCACCCACGATATCCCTCACAGACATCAAGATTGGATTTTGTGGGAGATTGATATTGTTGAGATAAGACCACCGTCACCTCCAAAAGTTACAAGATCTGAAACGTTAGATGATGATTTAAGCTCTTCTTCTTTTCATCTCAGAACCCCCTCTCAGCAAGAGGTTCATTTTTTTGTTTTATTTCCAGCATAATCATCTTCACTTGATGGATTTATTGTTCTTTTTTTGTTGGGTTTTTTTTTTTTGAAAGATGGGCTCTTTGTTATATTTTGCAGCAATTTGAATCATTTGCTGGTTCTCCAGTGAAATACGAAGGCCGAATGATAAGCTATCACGTTGCGGATGATGATGGAAACGTCAATGATGCCGTTGAAGGCCATTCGTTTAACTTCAAAGGGCAAAATGTGGAGGAATTGACTCAAAAGTTAGAGGAAGAAACAGAGCTTCACAACATCACTGTTTGCTCAAAGAACAAAATCAATGGGAAGCTCTATCCCCTCCGTGTAGGTCTTCCTCCAAACAATGCAAGTATGAACGTTGTTGTGGTTCCTTCAACCTGCAAAGGTTAGGCTCTAGTTCAAACCCCAAACCTCTTTTTGTGCTACATTAACTGCGAATGCTGTCTGATACGTAAAAAGTTATAGTTCTTGATTGTCGGGCTGGCTAGTTGAAATTTTTTTAGCAGCATTAGATTAAATTCTGTTGGGTGTATAAAGCTAGAAGAATACTCAGTAGTCACCCCCTTAGTGAAGGCTTTCATCCTTTGGCCTATATCCCATATCTTGAAAAGCAAAACTAATCCTCCCGGCAGTTTGTTAGTCTTTCGTTCTGGGTAGATTTGGAAATCGTTTGCTTCTTTCAATGATTTGAATGAATCAATGGAGTTCGCTAGGAAATTCTTGAGAGTAAGTTCTAGAATACACAATGCCAGTACACAGCTCTTCTCTGTTTTGATCAGCTATGTTGTTCACGAATGCTACTAGGTGATCATATATAGTACTACTATTCTGTGCTGATTGTAGTTTCTTTTGTTTGATGTTAGTTGTGCTCCCTTGACAATGGCGCAACATGTTCCGAGCCACAGCCACTTCGATATGGTAATGGTACAATTCAGACATTTCGAAGGCAAAGTCCAAGACACATAGTGCAACCCAAACCTCTGTTTGGTTCTTGATTTTCCAGATGAATGTTGCGGTTGTGTTGTAAATTGTAATCCCTTTTGGATTGCTGCGAGCAATATCTTTCCGATGTTCCTGTATTTTGTGAACCAAACCCTGAGTTTCGTTCTTGTGAAGAATAACAATGATGTTTAGGCTTTTAGCAACTCGGGCTCAGAAGCAAAGCATTCCCAGTCGAATTTGACTGTGAAAAAATAACATAAAAAAAGCTGCTTGAGCTTGAAATTTTCATACATTAATTACTAATTAATTAAACGAATATATTATCTTCAATTTTCAATCTACAATGAGAGCATCATTAGCCTGCCATCTTCATTTTTGAATGTACTAAACTCCAAAAGATTTTACCACAGCCGCAGTGTGGACAGACAGTAATAAAATCCGTGTCGCTCCGATGAAAAACTGAACTTAGTCTCTAACATTTTAAGGGTGCCGGGAAAAGAGCGCCGTGGGACTGCAAGTCGCTGCCTCAGTTACCGCCATGAGCTTCATCGTCCCGCGGTTTGTTCACGGCCCAAGTCTTCTCTATCGAACTTTGAACAGTAACCATAAGCAAAGTTATCTCCTTTACATGCCCAAGAACTTTTATGCGATTACTGTCGTCTCCTCATTTCCGAAGGAGGTACACACTCATATCATTTTTATTTAGTTTGTCAAATTTTTTGAGGGATTTGAATTATTGTGTTCCCGCTTGATAAAGATTGTGCAATTTAACTTTTTTCCGGTTAAATTCTTGCCGCTAGTCTGGTGCGGAAGAGTTGATGGTGGTTGTAGGGGCTGGAGCCGCCGGAATGTATGGAGCAATCAGAGCTAAAACTCTGGCACCTAATCTTAAAGTGGTCGTCGTAGAAAAGGGGAAACCTTTGTCTAAGGTTGGAACTTTAGTTTACTTCATTCATCCATTTTTTACTTAAATGTTTGAGCCAAATGCAGCAGTTGGTTTTGAAATGAGCGAAATTGCTCTCTCGGCAGGTTAAGATTTCTGGAGGTGGTCGTTGCAATGTGACAAACGGGCATTGGGTTGACAATCAGGTGAGAGTTTACTGATTATATGTGCCTGTTGCTTCCTGTGATTGTGCCATCTCATATTGTAGGTAAAAGAAGGCATGTTAAGGTTTGATCAGTGAGTTTGTTAATCTCTTGTGAGTTTGCTTAAACAGTTTAGCCCTTAGACCCTTTTGGCCTGATCGTGTAGCCGATGTGGTCAATACAACCTTCGGGTGGAAGTTGTGCAAGCAGAGCTTCTGTGATCCTTGAAGAAAGCCTTACTTTTAATTGGTTGTGTATAATATGTAAATGACTGGAATTGACAGTAAGATCGAGCTACTTTGGTGTTAGATAAAATAATAGCGATCGTGCTGCTTTTGGGTGTTCTCGTGATTATTCTGTTACATGTTTCTAATTGACCCCAATTATCACCTTGGTTAAGTTTGTGACCTTTAGACTAAGGACGCTAACAGAATGCATGGGGCCTCAGGTTTTGGCAGAACAATACCCCAGGGGACACAAGGAACTGCGAGGCTCATTCTTCAATATGCATAGCCCAAAGGATACTATGACATGGTTTTCTGATCATGGAGTAGAGCTGAAGGTGACAACACAATTTGCATCTGACGCTTTACTTTTGTGTTTTGTGTGCTTTCGTGAAGTTACCATTCCAAGTTTTCCATTTTGCCTTAGACCGAGGATGATGGAAGGGTTTTTCCTGTCAGTAACTCTTCCTCTTCAGTAATTGACTGTCTCATGTCCGAAGCAAAGAAAAGAGGAGGTATGTAACTATCTTGTGCAAGATCTTATTATGAGTTCTTGATACCATAAACCTTAGTCCACCATTACAGTTAGCTTTGGGAGGAACTAATTGGCTGTTTGATTTCCTCTGCTTGTTTGTGGTTTCTCTTTTAAGTACATCTTTGGAATGCTTGAACGCCATCTGGTCCTAGCTTGCTTAGGATGAAAAACATTGACTGCTTCCAAATGTGGAAGGTTTATTCAATAATATTGCCAGTTCCCTGATTTTCTTTGTACACATTCATGTCCTTCTTTCTCTTATTCTTTTGTTGCGGCTTTATATCTTGCTGTAGCTGTTAGAGCTGTTCTTGAAACATGTCTGGATGGGAATTGTCCCACGGATCTGTTGAGTAAAGTTCCTCGGCAGGTTACAGTTAAATACCTATCTGCCAGTGTTGGGTCACAATGGAGTTGGTAGATGAAAATTTTGACTGCTGTAATTTGATCTAGTTCACTTCCTGTATACTTGGATTAGTTTGCTTTCACTTTACAACTAGATTCTCAAATTCCATAGAAGCAATGCTCTAAGCACAGAAGACACGGATTATCTTCATTCCATAACCTTAATATGATTATAATATTGCTTGTAATTTGAAAGATTGCAGTTCAGAAATTCTAGTTTGTGATTACATCTCGTGAAGTTGTGTACTTCATGCTAGTTAAGGAGATTGTGCATCTGTTCCATACTTGAAGGAGATTAGTTTTTAGAACTAGGAATACACCTCCCCCTGCTTGAAGTTGTCTCATCTAATTGGTATCACATTTCACTCTTAGATAATCAAGTTATATCTGCTAACCTTCGGGCTGATACATAAGTTTGTGAATCAGTAATAGTGCAGACAGGAAAGTCTGTTTCAAGTGCTTCCATTTCTGCTGGTGAGAAATTCACTGTCAAGGTGGAGAAACGTACAGCGGATTACGTGGAGTATTTGGAAGCTAATTATCTCCTGATTGCCACTGGAAGTAGTCGACAGGTCCACTTTTGTTTCTAACTCAGTGGCTCTATTTCATATGCAGTCGAAACCATTTTATTTGACACAACTATCTCTTGTTTCCAGGGTTATAGCCTTGCTGCTCAGCTTGGTCATTCTATTGTGGAACCTGTTCCGAGCTTATTCACCTTTAAGATTCACGATCCACAGTTAACCAAGTTGTCTGGGGTGATTGTCCCTCTCATCTTTTGGTTATAATTCTATTTGTCCCTCCCGTTATTACAAATTTTAGCATGTTTTACTCGTAAATGGGCCACATTTTCCATCCTTATTCCGTTTTTGTTTGTGAAGATAAACTTAATAAAAGCTTCAGAATTTTCCTCAAATGCTGCATCCATTCTTGTTCTGAAAAATTACTTTCAACAATTGAAGATGGAAAAAGTATTTTGTGAGTCATTAATTAACGGCATAGAACTTTTACTCAGATTGGTGTCATATCTCAGCATATGGTAGAGCTTGCTAAGAAACCTGTTTCTCAGCTCATTGAGTCTCAAGCGTTTTTTTTTCTTTTCGAAGCTTATTCTTTTTTTGAAGAAAATTTTCCTAATGCTTCTTGCCCAGGTAGCATTTACCAAAGTAAAAGCAAAGTTGAAGTTAGAAGCTATCAAGAACAGCATACGGCAGCTTACCCAGGCAAACTCTCTCGCGCAACATTATTTGTGAATTTGAATATACCAGACATCAATATTATTGGCTTCTGTAGGTTGGATCAATGCTAGTTACTCACTGGGGGCTTAGCGGTCCAGTGATTCTGAAGTTATCTGCATGGGGAGCCCGTGAGCTTTGTAGTTCAGATTATACAGGTGTTGAAATACTTTAATTCCAATGGCCAAAAAATTAATACTTTGCTTCATACCACTGGTCTCAATACCTATATTTTCAACTTTGCGTTTTGGTACTTGTATGTTTCAGGGACACTTCTAGTCGATTTTGTCCCCGATCTTCATATTGAAGATGTAAAATCTGTTCTCAATCGCCACAAGAATCTATTTGCGGTAAATATTTTCTGACATTCACTCTTACACGTAGTGCACATTGCCCTTTCTGCACTCGAGTTTATCGCAATTTCATCTCGTGATGGATGTGAACTTTTGCCCCCATTACAGAAGCAAAAGTTGCTGAATTCTTGGCCTTCTGAATTTGGATTAGCAAAGAGATTCTGGAAATACATTATTGACCGGGAGGTGAGGTTGGAGACCAAGTTAATTGGGCTTAATGCAATTATCATATATTTCATTGTTGTTAAACTGTGCTGTTCTCCTATGTCAAATGATACAGGGTGTAAATGCAGATATCCTCTGGGGTTCAGTTTCTTCCAGCTCATTAACATCAGTTGCTTCTCTTCTAAAGCAATGTTCTTTTAAGGTGGCAGGCAAGGTAGTTTTCTGCACTTTCACCACTTGAAAGCCTGTAGGTGCATATATTTGTAGATGTTGAAGTAAGAAACACTTGTGTTTGTCTGATGAAGGGCCAATTTAAGGATGAATTCGTCATTGCTGGCGGGGTTCCCTTATCTGAGGTGCTCTTTCTACATCCATACCTCTGTGCCTGTGTTGTACACTTATTGCGGTTCATGCGCCACGTGTGTCTGTTGATGATTGAATTCTCTTTTGGCTCATCTGATCATATCCGTTGATGCAGATTTACATGAAAACGATGGAAAGCAGGATTCAGTCGAACCTATTCTTTGCTGGGGAGGTAAATTGGTTGTCTTTGATTACTATAATGTTTGTTTTTTGTCAGTCTTGCTGTTTATTGGCTTTTGAACAAATGGGAGCTTTCTGCAGGTGCTCAATGTGGATGGGGTAACCGGGGGCTTTAATTTCCAGGTACTGAAATACGATCTCGACAGACATGGAATGTTTCTGTTTCTGATGCAAACTATACAGTTTACAGACAGTAGCTAGATGTTGAGAATTCATGGTGTTGATGCACTGAATAACATATTAACTCAGGCTTTCGGATTTTCCTATTTCATATGAAGGAAATCCTGGGATTCTGGCAGGGCTAGCTGCAGACTGATCCAATGTTTTCCATGATTTTTGTCCAGAATGCATGGTCTGGTGGATATATAGCAGGAACAAGTATAGGTAAGCTAGCTAACAGAAGTGGTGGAGACAGAGAAAGGATGGTGGCAGAGTAGAAAAGTATGGGAAGTGACACAATCAAACTCTCGGCCCGTCATCCTGTACAACTTGGCCCCCGGACTCAACCGCCGGCGACGCGAATCTGATTTTGGATGGAGGCTAAAATGGCGGACCACTTGGAGAGAAGCAGATAAAATATTTGCCTCTCCTTAGGCGTCAACTACTGGTGGGTGGCTGAGATGACGAGGCCATTGCTGAGTGGCCGGACGACAATCCGATAGGGGAAGGAAGAGGAGGAGGGTGATGAAACTTTCCAGCCATCTAGATTACGGTTTTCTTTTTGTACAAAATAATAATAATAATATTTTTGTTTGAAGAGAATTTTTATTTGTTGTATTACTTTTATTTTCGATGTGGAAATTAAACTTCAATAATAAAATTATAAAAACCCCGTAATTTCAGGAAGAAAGAAAAGGGAAATTGAGGAGGAAAACATGGGGTAATATTGGTATAATAATAATACACATGTGAGTGACATGATTTGCTAACAAAACATTAATTGGATTTGGAGTACAAATCATTTGTGAGTAAAAAGATTGCTGCTAAAATCATGAAAATGACCCATTCCCACTATACATGTTACGTTATGATGTTACTCTATTTGTCTTCATATTAATGTGTGCCCATCCCACACATACATTTTTTATTTTTTCTGTAAAAAACATTTAAATTTAAGATAAGAGTGTACTCACTCATTGTTAAATAAATTAGAATTATCTTTCAACTTAGAGGCTACAACTTTACAATGAGCATCCATGGGGTTGCTTCCATTTTTCTTAGGTCATTATGAAGTAAAGTTTTAAGGTTCCAACTTTAGTATGTCATTAAGAAAATGATAGAATGTAATAATAGTTTACATAATATGATTTAGTGTTAAATTTAATTTTAAACGTTTGATATTTAATTAAATTGTTTTATATTTATTTTTATACCACATTAAATGTTATCTGTTTTTATTTAATTTATGTGATAAATTTTATATCATAGGTATTAATATATCTTTGTAAGTTCTGTATATATATATATTTTTAAATTAAACAGTTTTTCAATAGTTAATTTATGATACGTAAAACTCATGGCATAAATTTACACTAGGCTATTTACATTTTTTCCTCAAACCTTATTTTTCATACTTAAACTTAATTTGTAAAAGTGATACGAATATTTTAACATAAAAATTTATAACAATAGTGCCCGCTCTTTGACCGTTTTCCAACAACACCTTTAACCATTATGCCCTTCCAATGCCAAAAAGCTCAAACCAAAAAAAGCGACCAAAAAGGCATCTGACCTGACCTGACCTTTCATCACGAGATGGTAGACAAATGACAGTGACTGGGACACTAGACCCGTCCGTATATTCCGAATCGGATCATAAAAGGTTATCCAACTTCAATCCGTATATAAAATAAAGCCAAAATCCAAACCTCCTTCCCACGCCCCCTCTCCTCTTCCACCCACAACTATCCTAATCTCCCCCACTTTAATTAATCTGTATATTCAAAGAATCCAAAAATCCAAATATTCATAACTCCACAATACTCCCTCATTTCAAAATATAAATAGTTTTCATCCATTAAAAAATCAATTAAAATATAAATCACTTATTATTCTATTATTTTTATTTAATTTATAATTTAATTAAAAATACATTGAATAGGAGTATAATAAGTTTAACCATTAAAATTTATTAAAATTTTTAAAAATTAATTATAACTTTAATATTTATATTTTGATTAAAACGATCTATATATTATATTGAAATGGAGGAAGTAATGAATATACTAACTATAAATATATATGTACCAAACCAAATCCTTAATGGTCAAGGCGGTTCGTTCTTCATTTTTCTCGGCTCCTATCTTTTGCCCGCCGCCGTCTCCCGTGGCTACTGTGACTCAAACAAACAGCTGTTCCTGATTCGAACCACCAAAACGTCGGCGTTCGCTAATACCAAACTCTTGCGTGGAGGATATGCATGTTAGATCACCGTTTCTGGCGGTGGCTATATTCGCTGGATTTTTTTCGTACTATTTTTTTTTTTCTTTTTTTTGTGTTTTTCCTCTTTTACCTACGCCATAACTCTATTTCTACGTACAGGTGTATTTCTTTTTCATATTGCGGTTTTTATTTATAGGCTTCTTATAAGCAGTGAAGTGAAGTCACATCGTGAGCTTCGGAGAAGGAGGAGGGAGTCGGTGTGAGAGAGCATTCAGAAAATACTATACCCACACGCTAGTATAGAGAAGAGAGATGGCGGAAGAAAATGGAGATTTGCCAAAGAAGATTATGATTGGGGTGTGTGTTATGGAAAAGAAGGTGAAATGCGGCTCCGAGGTTCTGTAGTCTGTCTTTCCGTATCTTCTTCCTTATTTTTTTCCCTTCTTCCCCCCCAGCAGCCACAAACCTTACCGCAATACTTCATACATTCGTTTTTTCGTTTTTCCTTTAATTTTCGAATTACGCATTGACATTGATGGGTTGTTATAAGCAATTAATTAATCAATGACCTTTTTTCTTTTTTTTTTCTTTACATGTGTCTCAGGTGTTTTCGGCGCCGATGCTTCAAATTTTGGATAGGTTGCAGGCATTCGGCGAATTTGAGGTATTCATTGTGCATTTTAATCAGGAGAGTTGATTTGTACCGATTAATTGTAGTTGCATGGATTATTTACTCGGATCAACGCCTAGTCATGTACTGCATGTAATAGCAGTTCTGCGTCGCTGTTCTTTCTGTTTTTCTTCATAGTTTATCTCCGTTTTTTAGTTTTGCTTCAACGAGGACGATTGTATTATTTGCAGATTGTTCATTTTGGGGATAAAGTTATTCTGGAGGAGCCTATTGAGAGGTACGATTCACTAGTTTTGTAATATTGATACCTTTATTTTTTTTTTCTGTACTGTTGTATTACATCTATCACGTTAAATGTATGCGTGAAATGCATTCCGTGCTTTTTGTGATGTTGTACTTGACATAAAATTTCAACTGGAATACTGTTTAGATCAACGTTGCTAAATCTTTTGGTGGAAAATGTTTGTTTTGATTTATATAGATTTGCTCTCAATGGAAGATTCTCTTTAGCTAATAAAATGTTTGGCTTCATTTGTACAGATCTGACTTTGTTTTAAGCTAATTTCTTTGTGTTTGATTGCAGCTGGCCAATATGTGATTGCTTGATTGCCTTCTACTCCAGTGGTTACCCCTTGGAAAAAGCTGAAGCATATGCGGCATTGAGAAAGTGTGTATTCTACATATATCTGTCTTTCAATCTGTAGTCTTTTAGGGAAAATGAAATAGGATTGTATGTTCTATTATTATTTTTATTTACGGCATGATGTTGGTGGAGTGTTGTTTTACAGGTTTTCTTGAATTTATTAGTGTTGTTGTACCCCAACATCACTGGAAAATTTATGTGAAAGAAATAATGATTTTATGTTCTTCATGTATGAAATATGGTGCATGTCACTGGTAATAATATCATAGGTTTCCCCTTTTCAACCCAATCCACGTCATCAAACATGGAAGCAGAGATTTGATTGTTTTGAATTTGGGTGTTGTTGTTTTAGTTATTCCTTGTTGTAATATTGTCCAGTACCTTTCCTCGTCATAAAAAGCCCTGAAAATTTTTGTCGTTCTATATATTTCTAGTGCTAGAACTGGAACACGTGTCAAATTCAAGCATGCATGTGACCGTTAGAGCGTTCAACTTAGCAGTGAGTAGGTTTTCCTATGAAAATTTTTGCTAATTACGGTTGTACTTTGAACACGTGTTGGACATGATCACATGAAAAAGATGTTACTAGCTGGCAAATTCAGTATATATTTTTGGTGACGTCCATGGAAATAATATTTATCTTCTGGCGTGGCAATCCGTTTAGGTGCACAGGCAACTTATTTATTATGCGTACGTATCTAATGATGACGATGATGCATCATCACTACGCCATGCACTCAACCTCTTACTTATTCAGCAATCTGTGGATTTGCTTACATCTTAACCATCATAATTGGAATCTAGTTTTCCTGTATTATTGTGACGAATGTCTTTAAACTTCATTGTTCTCTGGAGGAGAAATTTTATATAATTTTTTCTTGGTTGATTGCTGTCTCTCGAATTAAGTAATTTTTTTTGAACGAGATGTCTCTATAGCTGAAGATTGGAAGCTAAGAAATTATTGCTCATAATTTTTTTTGTTGTTGTCCTTTCAGGCCTTTCCTCATAAATGAATTGGAAGCACAGCACCTTCTTCACGACAGAAGGAAAGTGTATGAGGTCTGCACCTTTTAATTCATATCCTTCTTAGATAAAAGATCTTAGAGCTGCAAGATACATACTACTTTTTATTTTAACTGCTGCACACTGCTCTTTTATGTGGTTTAATATGAATTGTGAAGTTTATGCTTGTTTTAGATGGGGAGTTCACAATCAGGTTTATACACTAGTTGTTGTCACCAGTATTAGGAGCAAGTTCTATGTGTGCATTACTGGAGAATTGGGTATCTCCAGGTTATCCTTTCTTATTAACCATTCTGTTTGTCATCGTGTCTTCCTAACTCTACGGATGTTACATTTCTGAAACAGATAGAAAACAAATTGAAACATATCCTCTCTGCCACATTTGAAATCTTACTGTCTCTACTCTATATCATAGTTCCTTGGTCTCCCTCCCATCTTGTGTGAATGTGGTTTCCTTCCATTTTCAACCAGTGATCTAGAAGTTTCTTTAGCCTGATACTACTCTTGCTGATAATATTATTTTGTCTACTTTTCGTGCAATTTTTGCTGGTGAACAATTTTAGTGTCTCGAGAGGTATGGCATTCCTGTTCCAAGATATGCCCTTGTTAATAGGGAAAACCCATATCAAGAGCTGGATTATTTTGTGGAGGAAGAAGATTTTGTTGAAGTTCATGGTAATCGGTTTTGGAAGCCATTTGTGGAGAAACCTGTGGATGGTAAGATGCTTTTCTTTTAACAGTGTCAGTTATTGCTCTTATTCTTTATTGATATGTGAGCTGTCATAATCTATTCATTAACTTCTGGTCTTGAACTCTCCATGATCTGGAGTTATTAGTATTATTCCTGTAAGTTTCTTTTCATATTGACCTCTGGACTAACGATGCTGATAAGGAACCAAAGCTTCTCATGGAGATTGCATATTGTTCAGATTTGATTCTCAAAGTCATTGTTACTGAAACTGGCCAACTGGGTAGACTCTAATGTATTACCTTTCAATATAGGATTCTTGGAAAAAGAAAATTTGAAATCCCATCACATATATGTACTTTTAGGATTGCGTTTTATAAGATGCTAGCTTACTAATTCTGTTAAATTATGATGCCTTATTAAAAAATAATCTCTATTACAGAATCTAGCATCTATATCTATCCCTTTTTAAAACTTTTCTTTTCATAAAAGGTTTTCAATTACCATGATTAAGAAGTTATGGATCACCTTTTTTTTCCCGTGATGTAAACAATGAATGTTGAATTGAGAACCAGATCTGAATAGCCAACAAAATTATTGCGGGTTCTATGATTGCGGCATGTTTGAAAAAAGTACTCGTGTTGCAGTCTCCGAGTGACAAATTTCCAGTGTCTTTTTGTTTTTCAAGATGCTTATGCTTCTTCTCAACATTTAGATTCACATTTGATTTGTTTTTTGCAGGTGATGACCATAGTATAATGATATACTATCCAAGTTCTGCAGGTGGAGGAATGAAAGAGTTGTTCCGGAAGGTAATTATGTCATTGGTTAATGTAGTTCTGTAACACTGATACACTTGAGGGTACCTTCATGAAGCCATCCTGCAACTTGATGAACTTGTGTCTGAAATGTTTTAACTCATGAGTCCATCTGAAACACAGTATGCCTTTCAACTCTTTTAAGACAGGGAAAGCTGGAAACCAGGGTATTTTTTATGGACAATTTTCAAATTAAAATCAGGCCATTTTGGGTTGATGTTATTTTTTTTTTCCTCCCAGGTTGGTAACCGTTCAAGTGAGTTTCATCCAGAGGTAAGAAGAGTGAGGCGTGAAGGTTCTTACATATATGAAGAATTCATGCCTACTGGCGGAACAGATGTGAAGGTATATTTTGCTTAAATATTATTTGTAATGTCATGATGGTGACTACAGTGTACAATGCCTTGCACACAGTAGATTTACTTAAGGAACTGACATATGAAACTTATAGTTCTATCGACCATGTCTGGATCTGTACTAGACTTTTGTTAATAGTAGTGCAGAATGGCACAATCTGAGGAGATGTAAGCAAGTTTCTGGGTAGAGTTTCTCATATATTTGGCGTTTGCCTGTTCTATGACTACAGAGTTCTTTCCTATTTTACATTTTAGATTGTAAAGTGTCATTGAGCTCTATTATGTTTGGCATAGGTGTATACCGTGGGTCCAGAGTATGCACATGCAGAAGCAAGGAAGTCTCCTGTTGTTGATGGTGTTGTTATGAGAAATCCTGATGGAAAAGAAGTAAGTAGTTTAGTACATTAAGTAAAAAGTTCACCTGCTGAATATAATTATGTAAAATTGTACTCTATTAGATATGATTAGGTTGTAGGTAAGAAACTGGAATCATGACAGATTCAGAAGCAGATAGACCTTTTTTTTTTTGTTTTAAAGCTCAATTAATTATGATGAATATTTATTTCAGACAGTGTTTTTTGATGCATTTAGGGGTTTGAAATTCTTTTTACATATTACATCTTAGTGATAGGGAAAGATTTTGATCATATTCTCTTTCTTTTTGCTTCTTAGTTTGTGAATTAGTATGTGACACCTATAATTTGGTTATTGCGTAAATTTTCACTGCTATCTTTTAGTATGAATCATAGAATTGAATCTCACACTATGATGATGCTGCTGTTGAAATATTACATGCTAAATATGTCCTATCAAGGTGACCTTGTCTTCATAAAACCTTAGGGTGATATTTGGCATATTACTAGTCTGACAGTGCTGTCTGCTACCTGAAGTCTTTACATGTCTTCAGAAACTGATGCCTAGCATTGTGTTGCAGGTCAGATATCCTGTTCTACTTACACCTACTGAGAAGCAAATGGCAAGAGATGTTTGTCTCGCATTCAAGCAAGCAGTAAGTCACTAAATGAGGGATAGTTAATTGGTTGAACTCCGTGGATGGAGATGTTGAAATAGAATGACCATTCTCTCCTTTCCCACTCCATTTAAACCCAGGAAAATGTGAAGAAAAGTGATCTGAAGAAAAGTGATCTGTTTTATTTGCGCGTGCACTAAGCTTACATGCATTGTCTTCTGGTGATTTTAATGATTTCTGCACCGTTTCAGGTTTGTGGCTTTGATCTCTTGCGATGTGAAGGCCGTTCTTACGTATGTGATGTGAATGGATGGAGCTTCGTCAAAAATTCCCACAAGTATAATTTCTAATTCACGCAGTCATTTTTATCTTTTTCCGACGGTTGAACATGGCACCCTTGCTTGTGTAAAAGATTGCAAGAGCAGAAGATTGATTCTGTTGTGGGCCTAAACATAGATTTTCCATGATGGGTTTTGTGGATTTCTGTTATTCCTTGCACATGATAGTGTTGATTCAGGTACTATGATGATGCCGCTTGTGTGTTGAGGAAGATGTTTTTGGATGCAAAAGCCCCACATCTTTCTACAACAATTCCACCCACTTTACCTTGGAAAGTGAATGAACCCGTTCAACCTTCTGAGGGATTAACACGCCAAGGAAGTGGAATCATTAGCAAATTTGGGCAATCCGAAGAGCTGCGTTGTGTTATTGCTGTGATTCGCCAGTCAGAATACCACTCTTCTTTAAAATAAAATTTTCCCCTTTAAATTGTTTCTTCTTAAATATTTTCCTTTACAATTGTGAAATTGATCTTCCTACAGTGGTGATAGAACTCCAAAACAGAAGGTGAAATTGAAGGTTACTGAGGAGAAGCTGTTGAATTTGATGTTAAAGTATAATGGAGGAAGACCTAGATCAGAGGTGTTTCTTGCTTCTAGGATTTCCCCTTTCCGCAACTGCATTTTGTAGAAGCAAAATTTAATTGCTTTCCCTGCTTTACATATCTTCTGCAGACAAAGCTTAAAAGTGCTGTCCAACTCCAGGATCTTTTAGATGCGACGCGAATCCTAGTACCCCGTACAAGGTGTGTGAAAAATATATTTGTACGACATTCAAGCAATTTAAGCAGACTGTTCTAGCAATTAGAAATGTTAAACTTTTCTAGCAAGGAAAGCAGTTAGCCTTTTCCGCTAGATTATTTTGATGTTCTTGTAGACACGGAATGCTAGAAAAGAAGTCCATTTGTTGTTTTTACCCTACTCCTTATCTACCTAACTACAAATCTGAAAACTTTTGATTGTCATTGTTTTGTTCATATTTAGAGATTTTCCATTGGTGTTGAATAGTGCTCACTGCTGATCTTGTAAAAAGATGTGAAATACATGCTTAGTAATTGTAACTTGAGGACATTCTGCTTCTGCCCTGGCAAAACGCATAATATAACTTAATGTGAGGACTTAGACACAAAAAGTGCTTAAGTTATTTGCATGAAAGGGTTGTGGGAAAATGTTAGATTCTTTCTGTTATCAGGCTTCTGGTTATTGTTTTACTATTGAAAATTGTTTTTTTTTTTTTAAGGCAAGTGTTGTTTTGAACTTTGTGAAATAAATTGGATCATTTAGATAATCTGTTTTTGAAAGAATTAGTAGTTCAGATTATGACCCTTTCATCCATCCTACATGTATGGTCAGATGTGCAGGCTACTAATTTCGGTGAATTTATTTTTCTGGTTATTCTGATAGTCCAACATTTAATTTGCCGCCGTTTATGCAACATATTTTATTAATATTTATATATTCTGGATTCATCTCTAAAGAAAGATATGTGTGAGATATATTTATTAAGGCAATATTTATGCATGCAAATTACACTTTTTCTCAGTAAATATGTGTGAGATATATTTATATCTGTTGTAAACATTGCATGAATATATTGTGGAACATTTACTTTGTCTGAATTTATTTCTTCTTTTCTTTTTTTTTTATATATTTCTTCTCTCTGTAAATGTTGCCTTAAACACGAGGGCTCTTTACTTGTTGCCAAGGTTGTATTTTATCCTCTTACTGGGTTCTTTGGAGTCGTACCAAAACTGAAAACATGATTGTCCTTTTGTCAGACCTGGGCGGGAAAGTGACAGTGAAGCAGAGGACCTTGAGCATGCTGAAAAGCTCCGTCAAGTGAAGGCAGTTCTTGAGGAGGTTGTTTTAAAAGTTTCCTTACTTCATCTTTGACGCTGGCTTTCATTTATTTGTTCGAAAACTTTGTCAAAAGTTAGAAAAAGATTCTCCATTTGTAGTTGCAGTAAACGAAATGCCCCAGTCTAGGATGGAAAAACATAAAATGGATCTTAAGAATACTTGTCGTCCTGATGAACTAATCTTTCAACGAGCTGCATACCAGTATGATCCCTTTCTTTTGTGAAAGAAAAGCAATGTGCTTTCCTGTTCTCTTTGTCCTCATTGTTTGATGAATTCTATTTTCTTCATTGGTTGAGCATTCTTTTATCTTTATTTGTTTCCTGTCCTTGTAAATTGTAATCAAATCCTCCTTTATATTACTTCAGTTGCATTTTTATGGGACTTATTTTATGGGAAAGCTAAGTAGTTGCAGTTCTTCAATTGGTGCTTGATGAAAGACAAGTTTTGTAAATGGGGATTTCAAACCATGGCTGCAAGTTTCTTATATCTTCTTTGCACTTCTAATTCATCATTGCTAAATAATTTTTTATGTTTTAGGGCGGGCATTTCTCTGGTATATATCGGAAGGTCCAATTGAAACCACTAAAGTGGGTTAAAGTTGCAAAAGCAAATGGTGAAGGAGAGGAAGAACGCCCTGTGGAAGCTCTGATGGTTCTTAAATATGGAGGTGTTCTCACTCATGCTGGTAGAAAGCAGGTATAAGCATTGAAGTTTCGTTGATGGAAACTATTATAGTTTGCTGCTCATTTTCCCTTTTTGAAGTGTTATTGAATTTCTTCTTTCGCCTTCATTACTGGAATCAGCTGTTTTTGCTTTTCTCTTGTCAACTTAATGCTCGAGTTTTTTGGCAGGCTGAAGAACTGGGAAGATATTTCAGGAACAATATATATCCAGGTGGATATCACTTAGTACTGTATTTAAGTTTGCATGCAATGCTGGTCTTTCCTTGTCTTTACAATTGTAGTTTTGATTGTAACCCAAGGGACTTGCAGATTAATATTACCCCAGGGGAATTATTTTCTCCTGAATATCTCTTAGTTTGTGTTTACTTTCCAATAAAAGTGGCACTGCCTTGGAAACACAAACACATACACACATAAGATTTGGTTTAAACCTAGATAGAAATTTTCACCAATTCCAACTTAATTTAGTTCTCATTAGGTACTCTCCTTTATGGATTTTGTGGTGTATACTGTCAAATGTCAAACCTGTATGCATGAAATTTATGATATTTGTGTCCTTAATTTTCTGTTAGGATTCATATCAGTTTTATTTGTCACAGGGGAAGGTACAGGTCTGCTTCGTCTCCATAGTACATATCGCCATGACCTGAAGATATACAGCTCAGATGAGGGGCGTGTACAGGTTAAACATGATATAAGTCTGTTGATTATCCGTAACTCAATGTGCTAGCCCAATCCCTTGTATGATTTTGCATGACCATTGAATTCCGGTTCATTTCAGATCACTTGTCCTAATCATAGAGAAGAACTTGAATATTTATGCCTGATTCCCTGTGCCTAAAATATCAGATTGCAGTTACATTTAGTTTCTAGATCTCCTCCTTGACTGTATACTTTCCTTTATCTGAAATTAATTGCTTATCCTATGCTTTTTGGATGCTAATGCAGATGTCAGCTGCTGCATTTGCCAAAGGACTCCTAGATTTGGAAGGGCAATTGACACCAATTCTGGTTTGTAACTTTGATTTTGGAGGGGCTTTATTTAGGTTTATGTTAATTAGTGCTCAATTTACTTTTCTTTCTTTTTCAAGGTTTCACTTGTCAGCAAGGACTCTTCCATGTTAGACGGGCTTGACAATGCCAGTATTGAGATGGAAGAAGCCAAGGTGTCTTTTACTTCTACACCTTTTTTCTGTATGTCCCAAACATAAAGATTAAACAAGACTGTAACTCGAGATTGTTTTCCATGATAAGTTAGCAGTAAATGGGATGATGAGGAAATACCTAGTACTTGTGAGATCGTACGGTTTACTGTCTGTTTGAGTTCTGGATCACAATGCTTTTTCTGATGGGGACATGTAACAGAGAACCTAAGACAATTGTGTCATTCTATGGATTCTACTATTAGAGTTGTATTATGATATGGGCCAAAGCTTTCTATCTTTCAAGAAGTTGCCAACCTTTGGGCAGTTATTGGTATTTTATAATTACTTAGCTTTCTGGTCAAATTTAAAAGGAAAAGCTTTAAAATGTCTAGATGGGGAAATTTTTGAGTCATTACAGTGTAATAACGTTTGAAAACGATCCTTGCTTTTACTGTACCAATCCTGTAGCATCTGAAGACAATTCTGTGACCCTTAATAGTTGTAGGGAGCTAGCTCCTTCAGGGTTGTTCTTTCCATTTAAAATTGTCATATATCGTGAATTTATGGAAATTCATGTTCCGCTTCCATTTATTACCTTTGCTTTAATATTTTGGTGTTTCTCCTCATACTCAGGCTAGGTTACATGAGATAATCACTTCTGGAATAAAGAATGTTCATGATATTGGAGCACTGGAGAAGATTTGGATGGTAGATGGAGCTGGACTTCCTTCAAATGCATCTGAACTCCTTCCTGAGTTGGTATATGTCTTGTGTTTTCTTCATTTTTTAAAAAAAATTTAAAGCTTACCTTCTCTACTGACTGTTCTCCTTATCGTATTTCCTTTTGATCAGGTGAGGTTGACAAAGAAGGTCACTGAACAAGTGAAGCTACTGGCTAGGGATGAGGATGAAAAGCTTGAACAGGCAGGTTCATATGAGGTGATTCCTCCATATGATCAAGCTAGAGCACTCGGTAAGACAAATATAGATGTTGGTCGAATTGCTGCTGGGTTACCCTGTGGTAGTGAAGGATTTCTTCTAATGTATGCTCGGTGGAGAAAGCTTGAGAGGGATTTGTATAATGAGCGGAAGGGGTAAATTTTACACACTTGAACAATTAGAGTTTTATAAGTCTTTGCCTCTGATTAAATTACAAACTGGTCGTGGAGGTTTCGTATCCCTTTGACTTACTTTGATTGATGTCATGGATGTACAGCTTTACTAACATATGGTTTTATTTGCAGTCGGTTTGATATAACACAAATTCCAGATGTTTATGATTCCAGCAAGTAAGTGATTGAATTAAGCTGGAGATGTTTTGCAATTTTATCATGTCTATGTGAAATTATCTAAAGTTCTTTCTTGATAATAATGTGAAAGAGGTAAACTAGTCTTGTTTCTCTTGAACGGTAACCTTATATTTGGCTGTGCTAGCATAACCTTTTTTCCCTTTGGTGGGAGGTGGGCTGAGCAAATGGGCTTGGGGGGAGAGGAACGAGGGAGTATGCTAATCTTTGATTTCTTTTTAAGTGAACAAAATGGAAAGAAAAGACTAGCATAAATTATACAGACCGCAGAATTGCATTTATGCATCTGCGTCTATCAAAGTAAGTAGTAGAAAGAGAATGGCATATTGCTTCCTCTGGTTTTTTTTATGTAAGATGTTTAAGGTTTTGTACATGTATTAAGGATTAATCAAAGTTTAATTTGAAAGATAATATTACCTTTACTTTTTTTACCATAACTCTTCTTTCAAACAAGAACTCATTAAACTCTATCCCTAAGAAGAGGCAATTTAGGACTAAAAGTCCAAAAGGTGCATTGAAAGTGTGAAACACACCCACGTTTTGAAAAATCTTATATAAAAAAACGGAGGGAGTACATGTTATATATGTGGTTGTGGGTTTTATTATGTTCTGTGTTAATCAGTAAATTTGCACAAATTTTCTTCATGTGAATAGATTGTACAATCACCTGATAGAGAAACGGAATTAAAACTTTCCCAGAAATGATAGGTAGGAGTCCTCAAGATTAGACCATTGTTGATTACATTTTCTCTTCAGATATTGTGGAGGGTTTTTCTTTTTTCCTTTTTTTCAATCTGACTTTGTCACATGCAGATATTATTATGTCTTCTTCATTTTGTTTCTCCTACAATCATCAGCTCATTAATTTGCAGAGATGAATTGAGAATTTACTTTCCTTTTTGTGTTTTTTGGTCTACTGATTTTTACTCTTGGTTTCAAAGGTATGACCTCTTGCACAATGCACATCTTAACCTTGAAGGATTGGATGTACTCTTCACTGTTGCTCAGGTTTGTTATTTTGACTGCCTTGTGTACACAATTCTGAATAAAATTCTCTACCCCTTCCTCGTTCTGTAATTTCACATGCATATTCAATATCTATTGAACTTTGCATTCTTGTCTTTAATTCAAATAATATATGAGACCCTTGGGGTAGATTCATCGTAAATGTCTGGATTATCTGTATTTTTAGAATGTCATAACTAATATTGCTGTTTCTCGAAGGAAAATATCCGTGCATATGTGTTGCAAGAGTTATTCTAGAGTCCAAATTTATGTTGGACATGGAGAACTTTTGCTGCTTGGAGAATATAGAACATAGCAATCAGATTTAGATAGTATAGTCCCAGCATTCCTTGTCAGGAAAAAATATGAACATAGCAGAACACAAACTGTAGGAGTTCATACAAGATAGATTACTGATGTAATTTTGTGATTTGGTCTGTATAACTTAAAATTTTTATTTTTTGGGGGTTCCAGTTACTTGCAGATGGTGTTATTCCTAACGAATATGGAATCAACCCCAAGCAGAAGCTAAAGATTGGATCAAAGGTGAATTCTTGATGCCTCTTCTCCTTATTTGTTTTCTAAATGTTCTTACATATTCACTGGGGCATCATTAATTGGTACTTCAGATTGCACGTCGGCTGTTGGGGAAGATATTAATTGATCTGAGGAATACACGTGATGAAGCAATCAGTGTAGCTGAACTGAAGAGTAGTCAGGATCACCCAACACCTGTTAGTATAACAGGAAAGGAAGATGGCGATCTTCATCCGAAACCTAGCTCCAGGAATGAAGATACAAGGAGGAATAGTTTTACAAGTGAAAAACCAATAAATCAAGAAGATGAAGATGATAAAGAGATCAAATACCGCTTAGATCCAAAGTAAAACTCCTTTTCCCCCTAAATTTTCTGATAAGTTACACTTCAAAACTTAATTAAATTTTTACAACTAGATAATTGTCCAACCGTTAACACTTCAAAATAGTGCATGTGTTCTGCTGTGATAAAACTAAGCCTGTACTATCCTTTTCTTTCCAGGACAGTTGACTCAATTGAATACGTTGTTACCTATGTTTCTCTTATGCCATAATAAGTAACCTTGAATGGGGAGCTAAATAGTGGTTCGTGTGTTTGTCTTCTTTGTTAGATATGCTAATGTGAGAACACCTGAACGACATGTCAGAACACGGCTTTACTTTACTTCGGTAAGTCAGGGTAGATGCATTTGCTTTGACATTTACTGTGTATTAGTTATGTGCATCATGAACAGGTCTTTTCTGGGGAAAAATCTCAAAAATAAATGTTAATTAGATCAGAAAGATTTGTATATCGGTTATCTGGCTGTTGAATTTTCCGGGCACCTCATATTTGAATCAGGATTATATCCAATTTCCTCTGATAGGGATGGCCAAGGCACCATTTGTTCTTTTTATCTGCCAGTGATTGGATATTGTTGCCTTTCCGAGCTAAGAAATTGAGTTGCTTGCCTTGTGGATGTTCTTGTATACCTTCTTGGATGGGAGAGGAAGTCATATTGCTTGTAACATATAATTGATGTTAGGAATTCAAAATGATTATTCATCTCTTCCGCGCTGTTTTTACCTTTCTATTTACAGGAATCGCATATCCATTCGCTGATGAATGTTCTTCGTTATTGCAACTTGGATGAATCTCTTCAAGGAGAGGAGAGCCTTGTTTGTGATAATGCTTTGGAACGTCTCTTTAAGACCAAGGAGCTTGACTACATGAGTTATATAGTATTAAGGATGTTTGAGAATACTGAGGTCAGTATTTTCTCTTCATTTTCTTGTTTTCCTGACGAGTATAGTTGGATCTGTCAAAAAGAATGCATGAGGGCGACAATACCAGCTCTTTTAAATCGTATATGGGAAATAATAACAGTTGCTCTCTAGCCGTACCAGTTTGTGAATTGAGATGTAAATACATTGAAAGTCAGCCCTGCCTGATGAAGGTTGTGAACAACTGGCAGGTTTCTTTGGAAGACCCGGAAAGGTATCGCATCGAGTTAACTTTTAGTCGTGGTGCTGATTTATCCCCCTTGGAGGTAATATCCATCTTACCTTGAAGGATATTGAATTTCAGAAATGTTGCTTGCTTTACACAATGATGCCGCTTGGCGCATAATCAAGTTTCCGTTTATCTTGAAAACTAAAAAGAAGAAAATAGAAAGGAAAATCTTGATACCATACTAAATGATATGGATGCTACATATGCGGCTTGATTAAATGATTAACTTGAATTGGCAGAAGGACGATCAAGAGGCTGCTGCATTGCGCCAAGAGCACACCCTACCAATTATGGGTCCTGAGAGACTTCAAGAAGTGGGATCATACTTGACCCTGGAGAAGCTGGAAAAGATGTTTCGCCCTTTCGCAATGCCTGCTGAAGATTTTCCCCCGCCGTCGACTCCACATGGATTTTCTGGCTACTTCTCCAAAAGTGCTGTTTTGGAGCGTCTTGTCAATCTTTGGCCTTTCAACAAGCATGGGAATGTCAATGGGAAGTCATGATGGATTGGATTTGAGAATAGCTAAAACAGAAGTTAACCATGACAACACCAACTTGGACAGCTTCGGGGTTCGGGGTTGGTCCTCACACCGAGAAAATTTTTGTGAACAACAATAACCCCATTGATGCAGGCCCAGCAGAAGCTAACTTGATCGACCAAATGTAGTTTTGTGCCAACTCTCTTTTAAGCTCATACATCTATTTTCAGGTTTCAAAGGAAAGAAGATAAATAGGCACACCTTTTTTAAGATCAAGTTATAAAAACATCGAGTGAATTTGTACCGTGCAAAGACGAGCCTCGCTGGGGACAACTTGCTAATTGCTTCATCAACATCAAAATGGCAATGAGCTCGAGGTGTTGGGATGTGGAGGCCACACGGTTTCTTTTTCCAGGATTTGAAGGGTATTATTAGTGCCCTTTAGTTATACTAATTAAGCATCTTGGACTCGACTATAATTAAATAGAAGGGGAAATGGATTGTTTATCCTCAAAGGGGAATACATTACAACTGCACATCTTATTTTGATTTTTTCTCCCAAAACAACAAATCAACCAAACCACAACTGGTCTCTATGCCATCAATACAAAAATAAATAAGCTTTTTAGGTTTATTAAGCAGCAAACTTGGGTTTATCTCTGTGCTTTTCGATCTTACTCACCAGTTCATCTTTCTTAGCACCAATCACCCTATCCACTTCCTTCCCTTGCTTCAGCAAAAGAAATGTTGGCATGGCCTCCACATTAAACTCCCGCGCCACTTCCTACCATAACAAAACCAAACAAAAGTCGCAACTCAGAATATTCCTAATAATGAAGAGATAGTATGGTATTTTACAACACTCACCGAGAGCTCATCCACATCCATCTTCACGAAATCCACGTCAGTGTATTTAACAGCCATTGCCTCCACCACCGGCTCCATGAACCTGCACGGCCCGCACCAAGTTGCCGCAAAATCGACCACCATCTACTCATCATCGTTATTATATTATATTAGATATGGTTCAGATCCATAAACAACATTGGGTGAAATCAACACAACTATAGACCACAGTAATCGTAAGTTAGGGTTAAAAAAAAAATCATTAATTTTTTGAAGCACAAATTGTAAAATAGTAATTGACGAGTTGGAGGACGAACGAACCAATTTGTTTAATTTCTTTGACTCGTTCAAGTGGAGCTGCCATCTCTCTTTTGAATGGAATGCGATCACTCGCGACGGCTCCGAAGAGGATCCATCGGATGCGTCGGCGGCCGCTGGTCCCCCAAAGAAGCTTGACAAGATTGATCCCATTATTACAACCACAAGGAAGATGACGGAAGTCTGCTGGCGTCTCCTTCGGTCTTCAAGAGGTCCACCGACTGAGGGAGGGAGGGAGTCATAATAAATAGTCTGATGATGAAACTGGGCCGATATAGTTCTGTCACAAAGCCCAACTCAAGGCCCGGTCCATCAATGGACGCCCACCACACAACAGCATCTCGTTACGGCTTTACCAATGAAATTTTGGATTAGTCCAAAGCGTAAGGATTATCCGTGTGGGCGCCGGCAAGCACTAAACGCCCGAGTTCTTTTTTCTTTTAATCTTTTTTGTTTCATATTGCACGTATCAATGCCAAAACAGAAGACGAGTCTTCCTTTATCAGAAGAAAAATTCTTAATATTTATACTTTATTTTCAAAATAATAAAGTATAAATATTCTTATGTACTTAATTTATAAATATTATTCAAAATAAAATATATATATATATATAAATAAAAGATAAATACGACAAATATTCTCTAAATTCCAAAAAAAAAAAAAAAAAAGCTATAAATATTAAAGATTAATATTAGAGGAAGATATAATTATTTTTTGAGATAAAATCAAATAAGTAACTCTAATATATTATGCCATTTAAACAAAACCTTTCTAAAGAAAGAAATTAAAAGGCTGTACATGGTACTCACTACTCACTACAGCGTACTGCCAGCCATTGAAGCTTTTGAAGTTCATTATTTTGGGATATCTGGGAGTTTGCATTTGCATGTTTATTTATGATTTATTTAAGTTTGGTTCTTTTTTATACTTTTTCGAAAATGATTTCCACATATCCGCCGGTGAATTTCATCTCTGGCCCACTTGTGGTAGTATAACTGTGGTCGTCGCCGGACTTATTCTGTGCGCCGTCATGGGTACTAAAATAGGAGTAAACGATGATGACGCTGCCGGAGAATGCAATCCCGTACGCCGTCACTGCCAAAACTGGGCACAAGTGGAGGGCTAATGGATGAACGATCCCAAATATTAAACCCGAAGATAGGCAACAAATTGCAACTGCCAACAGATTCTTTTGCGATGATTTTTCCCCAGGGGAAAGTCGACGGTACTCTCGGGAACAATATTCCAGGATGACGAAGCTCGAGTATATGAAGATGAATATTTGGAGCCCATGGTTGCCGGAGGAATATGCCCGGAATACTGCCCCGATTAAGTTAGTTGCGAGTAGTAAGCAGTTGATTGTGGGCAGTGTCCCGGCGGGATAGCCTGAATTTACAGGCAAGTAATATCTATAACACGACATCCCCGTCCGGATTCAGGATAGAATCAGGTTTAACGGTCCAAGAAGAGGTTTAATATAGTATTCTGAAGTGAGTCTATTCTAGTGCAAATGTACAATGAATTGATGATATTAGTCTCTACATATATAAACACTGCATTCTTATCAATTTCCGGGAAAGAGAGCCATACCGAAGAAAAAGAATGGAATCCGCGCAAGTTTGGTCATCAAAACCACGCTATCAGTAAGAACTTTTACTGTCATTTTCCTGGAAATTTCCTTGAAAATTCCCAGGACAAGGACGTTCCAGCAATTTCCTGGAATTTTACAAGAAAAAGAAAAACTGCTACACACTTGCTTCTAGTCTTAATTTATGGCATCTTCATATTCATGGTAATTGATGAAATCACAAGTCATTAATAAGATGAAAAAGAGAGAAAGTTTGGGGTAAAAGTATGGTCTCCCCAAGAACATTAAAATACTGCTAAATGAGGAAGGAAGATGGGAGAAATGTAGAAGAACTTGCAAATGCGTGTACACTGGAAATTTTCCATAATATTGCCCCCATCAACCGATCCCGAAAAAAAATCGATGAAATACCTCAGCTTTACAGACTACAACAAAAGAAAACTCACCAAAATTTTGAGGCTCTAAAGCCAGGCTGACATCCCACAGGGCCGTACGAAATTTAACGTTCCATCTTATCGACTGCCATTGCATCTCATGAGATTTTTCTAGATAAGTTCTTCATTCCACAACCCACACATTTAAGGATAACTGTTTCTGACTCCGGATCTGGCTTGATTAAAAATTTTACACCCAAAAAGTCTCGGATATGCCTAAGTGCTTCAATTCCATAAGGTGAAAGCTTCCCTACTCGTATCTTCGAAACATCTTGTGGACACAATGCACACAAAAGAAACAGCAGCCCCTGCAACACAGTGATGTTTACTCAGCCATCAAGATACGCTACAACCTCATCTTATTACAAGGGTATGTAAGATTGTAAGAGAGTTGATTCCATATAATATGTTAAAAGTATATCACAGATAAAAAGTCTGAGAAGGCTAACTCAGAAATGCTTATGGACAAGAAGAGGAGCTTCTCCAAGTCAGAAAATCAAAATAATAAATAGTTTTTCGATACCATACATGTATCAGGAACTAACTCAATATGAATCTGTATAATGCGTTCATGCTTTGACAGGTTTTCATGATATAAGGCTGTGCTATAATGGCACAGTCTGCGAAAACAAAGTAAAAAGGACATGATAAAACAACAGCAGAAAATAATGGTAACCTGGTGAGTTGAATCCACCACCCCTCCTTGTTCAACCTCCCCAAGCAGCGCAAAAGCAATTTGCTCGCCAGCATCTTCTGCAGGGATCAACGTTTTCTTTTCCTCATCATCAACTTCGCCCTCTTCTTCCCCACGGGCATAACAAATTGCATTATCAGCTGAGATAAAGCAGCCAGAAGTTGTTTCTGCAACAAGAGAAATTCCATATCCAGGTGACCTGCGGCAAGTATAGAGATTCTGAGAATTCAATTTTGCCAACAGCTAAAAAAGAAATCATAGATATTCCTATTGAATCTGCCAGATCGGCTATTAAGTAAAGAAGGGATGTGTTTATGAGAATATGTGAGCATACTTTCCAGACAGTGGGCCAGCTTTATGATCAGTAAATATGTGAACATCGTGAACCAAGGGATTAAGTATCCCACGAGCAGCATGTATCATTGTGTTCTCAAACTGAACAGAAACTCTGGTCGAAAATGTAACTCCTCTAATCCTCTTCACCAGCCCCTCATCAATCCAAGTGACTGCCTTTACAGTATAACAGGAAAAAGAACACAATCGTTTCAAACTGGGAAATTAAATAGACAACAGGAAAACAGCAAACAAGAAAAAGGTCAAGAAAACAAGCCCTATCATTAAAAACTCACTTTTAAACTATCCTGGAGATTGGGCACAGACAAACGAACTTCTCCTCCACCACCAGGAGAAACACCTCGGCTATTAATTTTTAGGTCCAATCCTTCTGAATTAACTCCAAAACGTTTCAATATAGGTAAAGTGGTTGATCTGAATGTGTCAACAGATGGATCTTTGTAATCGTTTGTGATTCCTGCAGTGCTAAATGATTTAGCAAATAATGATTCAAGGAGCAAATGCATTCTTGACAGCAGAAACACCAGTCACAATGTAACACAAGCTAAGTGGATCCAAGTGAATGACTTCACAAAACACCATAAACCAAGCTAAATTTGTAGTTGGAAAACGAATGATTAAAAAATTACAACATTGAAAGGCTTCACTGTACTACTTGCACAGAGTGCAACCTTGACAATGAAGCCATCTCCATATTTATGGTCGAATCCTGAATTCGATTGTTTTTTTTTTTTTTTTTTCTTTTTTTGAATTAGTATTCTTTTTTCCACCACTAATATGTGCACATAAAGACAATGTCTCTCCTAATACTTTAAACAAGGAAAACAGAGACAATTCTGCAATTGCTTCCCAAAGATAGGCATCTAAATTCCTAGAACAATCACCAAGCACCAAGCACAAAAACTTAACAAACAATACACAACACAATGAAGTAAACAACAAACTGGACAGCATGGAAAAGGGTTGTTGGGGTAGATACCTTTGAGCGTTATGGTGAGGGGTTTCTGCCCAAACAAGGCAAGCACAACCAACGGCTCTAAGAAATATCCAATCGATCGACTCAGCCCGCAGTCGTGACTTAAATTCTTCCCACCGATAATAATCCCCGGTTTGTACTTCAATTTCGTACCTGCAATCCAAGTTTATCAGTTCCCAAACTAGATAATTGAGCTAAACCCGAAAGCCCAGGGACAATAACTAGTATATTCATTCGAGAGCGTTACCGGTTTCATTGATTTCGACTCCGCAGCCATCGCAGATTTTCTCCAGGAGGCGGAGGAAGGACACCTCGTGCGGGCGGAGGCCAGGCATCATGGCGTCGGCACGAATGTCATCAATGAGGACAGGAGTCGAAGAGAGCGTTGCCAAGAGTAGCCGCTGTCGGAAGTTCTGGCTGCCTCTAAGTTTCATAAACGATATTTTCCCCATGGTTTCTGCACTTCCCCCCAAAACCCTACAGCTAAATAACAACAACTCCCAGTTAATATTTAGCTCAAACCAACGATAGTTCCGGCAGGTAGGTTATCAGAACTCCTACGCTGATATTTTATGGAGTTGGAAACGGCGGTGCCGGCTGAACAGAGGAAAAGTGGCGGCAGCGAGAAGGGTTGGGTTTTCTCACGTTTATTATTACGCCAAAGGGTATTGTCGTCAAAGAACAGGATGAATTCATAAAAGTCCCGAACTGTTATTTGTTGAACTCCCAGGGGCTACTAATGTAAATTAACAATTTATTAATTGCGTTCACCATTCACGTCATCCACATGGAGTCAGGTACAAATAAATAAAGAGTGGGGCCCATGAGAATAAAAAGTTTCCAAAATTTGGATACCGGAACGGTACCATCAGTCAGTCGCCGGGAAAGGTAAAACAGTAACAATAATAGGCGTTATCTATAAAAAGTTAAAAAGTTACTGACGAACCCAAGGAAGGCTGAGCTTAGCCATTTTGGGCAGCTTCCTACAACCCGCTCCCTCTTTCCTTACAAATATATACTAGTACTACAATCCATTCTCTGTGTGTTATCCTTTTCTTCGCCTGGTGGTGTTAACGACGATTGGCAACTCCGGTGATCGTTTTTCGGTACGTCACAAATTTCCTGAGAAATCCTTACCCAGAGTATGTACATGCGCTATTTCGGTTCATTTTGTATGTTGTTCGACCCGCTTTTATCCGTTTGTGTTATTTCTTCTTAGTGAGAAATGAAGTTGGTGATTCATTCTGAGAAGTTTTCTGCTAATCGATCGAGGAACGCTCTTTTAATTACCGTGGAATGTTTTGCGCGGTTTAATTTTGGGGTCTTGTGTGATTTTTTTGAAGCAATTTTACCCCACCTTGGATTTCTCTTTACAATCTTCAGGGTTCTTACGTGTGTATTATGCGCTATCGTTGAGTTTCTCCCCAATTTTTGTTTCTGAACAATGAAATGTTATCGTTGCGTTTTATTTTGATTTTTTTTTTTATTAATAGAGAAATTTACTCGTCGTCTTCGTAATGGAGAAAAAAGCTTTTATCTTAGCTTTGTGTTGATGCGATTTTCGGAACAGCTTTCTTGTGTTTGATGTAGTTGCTAAGAGAATAATTCCTAACAAGAGCCTTGTTATGTGTATAGATTTGAACTATGGGACAAGCTCTTGGTTGCATCCAAGTGGATCAGTCTTCTGTTGCTGTGACAGAACAATTTGGTAAGTTCAACGATGTGCTTGAGCCTGGGTGTCACTGCGTCCCTTGGTGTTTCGGTTACCAGTTGGCTGGTCACTTATCTCTTCGGATCATGCAGCTTGATGTTCGCTGTGAAACTAAAACCAAGGTCTGAAATTCCTCCCTATCTTCCTGTTACTTATTGGTGTTCTTGGGGTAAAAAAACAATAGAAATAGCCTAATGGTGAACTCTATATATATCATGTTTTTTCAGGACAATGTCTTTGTGACTGTGGTTGCATCTATTCAGTATCGTGCTTTGGTGGATAAGGTATCTGATGCCTTTTACAAGCTCTCAAACACCAAGGGACAGATCCAATCCTATGTTTTTGATGGTAGGTTTGCTGATTAAAGAGGAGCTCTTAAGCAGATATCTGCTGTTTAAGTATTTCCCATCTGATATATATCATTCTAATGTAGAAATCAAGATCTTAGATTGTTTATGTGGTAGACATTCTTGTTTGGTTGTTGTTCTGTTGGATTATGAACTGCTCCATATGTATCCTATATTTGCTTCTTTTCCTAATTTCCTTCTGATGGGTAATAGTTTCTATTCATCTGTCTAGTTATAAGGGCAAGCGTACCAAAGATGGAGCTGGATGCTGTGTTTGAACAGAAGAATGAAATAGCTGAAGCTGTTGAGAAGGAACTTGAAAAAGTATGTATCGTGTCCTTGATTATTGACTAGTAAATTGGACTTTTAGGTGGCCAATCTTTCCTCATTATTGTGTTCTTTCCCCTTCATTTACAGGCAATGTCTACTTATGGGTATGAAATAGTTCAGACCCTCATTGTGGACATTGAACCAGATGTTCATGTGAAGAGGGCAATGAATGAAATCAATGCAGGTAAAAGATTGAGTTCATGTTCATGTTTTGATGATTCAGAGCAGCTAGAGTTGGGGTATTTTTATATTCTTGTTATTGTATCTCGGAATGATAAAACGATTTTTATGTTTTCACTTGTTTGTGATCTGAATTGCTGATTTCAATGCTTTAGTTTCAATTGTTCTTGGCACTAAGCATTGGATGTGGTGTTTCTTATGGTGTTTGTGAATTAACCCTATCAGCTGCTAGAATGAGGCTTGCTGCAAATGAAAAGGCTGAAGCAGAAAAGATACTGCAGATCAAGAGAGCCGAGGGAGAAGCAGAGTCGAAATATCTGTCAGGGCTTGGTATCGCCAGGCAGCGGCAAGCTATTGTGGATGGGCTGCGTGACTCGGTGCTTGCGTTTTCAGAGAATGTGCCTGGAACTTCTGCTAAAGATGTGATGGATATGGTACTGGTGACACAGTATTTTGACACCATGAAGGAGATTGGAGCATCTTCAAAGTCGTCTTCTGTGTTCATCCCGCATGGACCTGGTGCTGTGAGAGACGTTGCCACCCAAATCAGAGATGGGCTTCTTCAGGCTCAGAATGTGTAGTCCCAATCGGTCCGGCTCTTGCCAACCATTTAGTATGGCTTAAAAACATGAAAAGTTTTACATATTGCAGTTAGTTAGTTTACATATTGCAGGAAGCAAATATTTTAGAACAAGTGTGGAAGTTGTTTGTTTATATATGGTTGTAGGGCTTGACACGATGGCGAGTACAGCAGTATTACTAGTAGTTTGTTTCTCATCTCTATTGAGTGGTTGGAGGCTTTTTGTTTCTTGTAATTACAGGTTGACTTAACTAAACCCTTTGCTTCTCTGCCGATAGATACTATTGGTTAGCCTAGGCATTCCACACTCTACACTAATCTTGGGTGGTTATGTGTCTTTTTTCTAGTATTATTATTGTTACATAAATTATTATTTTTATCATTTTATCTGATTGTTAATATTTTTAAATTTTAATTATAATTTTATCTTTTTCTCTTCACATAAATTATTATATTTTTCTTATTTATCTTATATATAAATAAGTAGTTAATAATTCATATATTTTCACTCAGACATTGTATAGATAAAATATAGAGTCATAATATAGTAATTAGAATATAACACACCAACTATCTGTTCTAAAATAATTTTATTAATAGGTCTCTACCCACTTATTTTGTAGGGAAAAAAGAATAATGTTATTTTTGGTAATTTACAGATGTTAAATTAAAAAAAAAAAAAACAAAATAGATATTTTCTGTGGGTCATGGATAATAACGAGATGGGTTGTTAATAAAGAACATACATAGTACACCAATTTCCACGAAATTTATTTTCAAGGGGCGATATCCTCTGTGACTTTTTGTACTTACTCCAATGATCCAATCCCAGCAGCTGCCGTGCCTTGCTACACTACACATGACACTGACAATCGAACGTCATATCTTAATTCCGTTTCATAAGCTTTGTTTGTTTACCTCTTTTGCCATATTTTCTTTCCCAAAAATATATTCAAATAATTTCCAAATTTTATCATATCTTATCTAATTTGTTTTCAAATTTCTCCTATATCATTTTATAAAAAAATTTCTTTCAATTTATTTTTTTTCTATATATGAAATAAATTTACATTCTCAGTATAAAATATTCAAACAAACATAGCCTATCTATACTCTTTAATTTTTGTCCTTTATTCTAAAATGGAAGTTATTTTATGATTAAATTTCGACTCCATTCCGGTTTAGTAAAACCTATAAACAAAAATAAAGTATTAGTGACGCTAACACGTTACGCGTGTTTATTATTATTATTATTATTGACGATAAATGGGATGATGTTATTTAAATTAATAATACTTCTTTCACTTAAAAAATGATTTTTATGTATAAATTAAATTAAAATTATTTTTCTAAGAGTTATATGATAATAATAACTCAGCATTGAAATATAAAATATAATAACGAAATGATAGGAAAGATGTAGCACAGTGATAACACTATAAATCTTAATTTCGAATTAACTTTGTATAATATATATATATATAATAATAATGAAATAAATCCAATGAGGATGGTAATTAAGCACCAATGCTTGATTAGGTAAATCAACAGTCCACTAGGGAAAGCAAATGTGAAACAAATCTGATAATTATTAAAATTATCTGTTAGTTCGTATTAGATAATCCAATTATTTATTAAAATAATCCTATTATCTTAATTTATCAAATAAAATTTTAAAGATATAACCAATATAATATACTCCCCTGATTTCTTATATAATGTAAATAAATTATTCTTTAAAGATAATAATTTTTTAAAGAAAATATCTTTTATTTTATTAAAATAATATTTATATTTATAATTATGAATAATTTATGATTAAAAGTCCAATAGCTACGTGAATAAAAGATACAGTATTATGAAAAAACCCGGAAAATTCCCATATATTTACCAAAATTTTACAATAATACAATAAACACAAAATGCATTGGCGAGGGTGTACTACGTGCAATAATACTTGTACATTTTGGAAAATGCTTGTAAATTGTTGTGCTGGGTGGGGCAAATAGAATGTGGGGACCTGGTTCCGTTGCCTGCCAAAGTCAAAGTCATCGAGAGAAAAAGGGGTTAAGCCTACGCTCTATGTATATATATATATCGAGTCATAAATATCCACTCTGTCCCCTTCTTCTACCCTTCGTCGTCTACCATTCACTCGTCCGTTCTTGTTCAAGCTTTTCCGGTACGTAATTGTCTCCGTTTCTTTCACGTTTGTCTGAATTTTGGCAGGTTTTATGGCTACATGGAAATTGCATGTGTAGTCGTTGAATTTTATGGCAGTTCTCTTTGATTGAACTCGTATTTATGGCTGGTGCTAATTGTAGTTTCTGAGCCGACGCCTTACTGGCTACATCACAAGCTGCTGATTTCTGAAATTCTATCCTGTTCGTGTTATATTTCACTGGAAATCGGAACATTTTTGTTAGGTTTTAGTTTTGTCTGTTGGAGCTCTGAACTGATTTCTCTAGCAATTTTGGATAATTACAAATTTTTGGACTGTTTTCTGTTCTTTCTGAGAAATTACGTGATTTTACCACATTATACAAGTTCTGGTATTTGAATATTTATGTTTCCTGAGATTTGTCAATAATTTTTTTGCATCTTGCGTTGATTACTATGACTGTGTCCCATGTCTCCTTTCTATCCCGTCGTATTTTTTTGAAGAAAAACCTTGGAGTGATTCTTATTTGGCTGAACTTTTGCTTACTCAGAAACAAATGGGGAATCTTTTCTGCTGCGTTCAAGTTGATCAATCCACAGTTGCTATCAAAGAGACATTTGGAAAGTTTAATGATGTGCTTGAGCCTGGATGCCATTTCCTCCCTTGGTGCTTCGGCCAGCAGATCGCCGGCCACCTATCCCTTAGGTTACAGCAACTGGATGTGAAGTGTGAGACCAAAACTAAGGTAAATTAGTCTTACTCTGTTATGATGTCTGCTTGTGTTTGTAAACCACTGTGCAAATAGTCACATAATGACACACTGAGAGGAGCTAGTACTTAAGCCTCTATTTTCTCATCTTAATTGTCATTCTTATAGCATTTAGCCCCATCATAAGGGATGTGGGGTTGAGATGTTCTGATGTTTGAAGGTGATTATTTGAAGAGTTTTGTTTGTGTTTAATTTTATCCCTTTTCTTTAATTTTTTGGCCTGCAGGATAATGTCTTTGTTAATGTAGTTGCGTCGATTCAATACCGTGCCCTGGCTGATAAAGCCAGTGATGCTTTCTACAGACTCAGCAATACCAGGTCCCAAATCCAAGCCTATGTCTTTGATGGTAGGGGTCTGAAATCCTAATACACCTACATATTATTTTTCAGCGACATTCCATTAGATTTTACATGGTTGCAGTAGTGTTAAATTTTGAGCCTTTTATCTCCAATTATTCAGTCATCAGGGCAAGTGTTCCGAAGCTAAATCTAGATGATGCTTTTGAGCAAAAGAATGAAATTGCAAAAGCAGTGGAAGACGAACTTGAGAAGGTACCTTTATGCTAACAAAGCTCCCAATGTTTATTCTATTGGTATGAAATTCGCACATTACTCTTGTGCTAATAAATATTGCACAGGCTATGTCTGCTTATGGTTATGAGATTGTTCAAACGCTCATTGTTGACATTGAACCGGATGAGCATGTAAAGCGTGCAATGAATGAAATCAATGCTGGTGAGCCATTTTACTTCCTCATTCAGTCCCTGAAAACACCTAGCCTACACAACCTTGGAATTTACCAAGAAATATTGGATAATTTTGTGGAAGGAATTTTAATTCAAATGTATGCTCATCTGTTCACCTTGTTCAGTTTTATTACTGTATAGAAGTTGCATATCCCATCTGTTAATTGCTTCAGTACTTACAAAGCATGCCCCATCTGGCATAGATATTCGCTGCATATGAATTTGAATTTCCCTGTAATTTGTGAAGGATCCAAGTGTAACTCTAGATTGTGAGATACTGCTCATAACTAATTTGGTGGTGGTGGTGTTGCTGCTGCTGCTACTGACTGTTATATTTTGGCAGCTGCAAGATTGAGGGTTGCAGCTAATGAGAAAGCTGAAGCTGAGAAAATTATCCAGATAAAACGAGCTGAAGGTGATGCAGAATCCAAGTACTTGGCTGGATTAGGTATCGCCAGACAACGCCAGGCGATTGTGGATGGTTTACGCGACAGCGTGCTCGGTTTCTCAGTCAATGTCCCTGGTACGACTGCCAAGGATGTCTTGGACATGGTCCTCATCACTCAGTATTTCGACACCATGAAGGAAATCGGCGCCACCTCCAAATCCTCTGCAGTGTTTATTCCACATGGACCTGGTGTTGTTCGCGATGTCGCCGAGCAGATTCGTGATGGACTGCTCCAAGCTTCAGCTCATCAGCAACCCAACTTGCTATAAAGGAACATTTCATGTTTATGTTTAGAGAAGCCATTGGCAGTTTGCAGGGTGTTTGTCAACTGTTAAGATTTGGTTTGTTTGAAGCCACAGCCTATTTAAACTATGTCACAATTTACCAGTTTTCTCTCCCGTAAATGTAAAGCTGTTTCTGGTGTTTATTATATCTAGTAAGAATAATACCCTGGAATAATTGTTGCAAATATTTGTTTTTGGTTAAAACTCTGCCGGCTAACAATAATTTATAAGTGTAAAAATGAAACTTTGGAACAACAAATATTAATTGTATTATATTCGACTAATTAAATTAATAAATGATATTTATTATTATTGTTATTTTTATTTTTTAACTCAAAAAAAAATATTTATATCAAAACCTAAAAGAAATATAACTCAACCAAACTTTAAACTTCAAACTAAAATTTCCCCAAAAAACACTTTCTTTAAAGGAACAAAAACAACCATGAAATTCCAATTGAGAGAAGATATCCGGGACAAAGGACAAAGGGACGGTTCAGAAATGTACGGACAAGATCTTCAGCCGGGCATCAGCACATTAGGAAGAACCCTAAGGAAATTGGGGCCTTAAAATGTCAATCAATTTGTCACATAGAATGGAAATCAAAGCCTGGCCTTGGCTACCATTTAATTCAATTAAAAGGAAGCGGCAACACAAGTAGAATTCGTCGTTAATGCTTTAATATCGACCAAAACTCCTAAAATTTGGCATGAAAGGAAAAAAAACATAAATCACTTTGACCAGAGGAATGAAATATAAGCGCTAAGGTATATTGGCTCAAAACCACCACCTAAAATTATTTCTACAGTTCAATTCCACCAAAATAGACCGCCAACTCAAAGTTTCCACCATGCTCTCCCCCCACCACCACCCCAAAATCCCTCGACCCAACTTATTGCCTCCCAAACCATAACTACCAGAATAGCTCCTTCAGGGCTTGAGGGCCAGAGCAAGACCGAACTTCGCACTCTTATCAATAGACTTGGTGTCGACCTCTCCCGATAGGGTGAAAAGGGACCTAGGGCGCCACTCATGCTGGATCAGAGCACTGGCTTTGCCCAAATTGTTCACCCGCGCCTTAACTGTGGTCAAGGGATCCAATGCATGCTGACTTCCCAGGGTGATGGTATTTTCATTTGTAGAGAAGCTGTGGGTCACTTCAGCACCTACGGCTGTATTGGTAAGGGGCCTTACTATATGGTAGTATGATGCACTCAGAGAATCACCCTTGTCATTCCTAAAGTATGAACAAATGCCTTGTCAATACCACGTTTGCAACCGTAAAGATAACCAGCAACATTTAATAATCAAAATAAAATATATTTCACGCCAACAAAGACGCTGAAAATCACAAACAAGGACCCCAATATGCTAAAAGCACAAATAGTATCACTAGATAAATAAAGCATGCAATATAAAGAAGAGCGGATTGATCTATGTGACACTTACAGGGTCAATGCAGCAATAAGGTCAGCATTGGTGAAACTCACACCAGCATTGTACTTAGTTAAGTTCCCTGTCTTGCTGTCAAAGGACACATCAGTTCCAATTGCAAGCACATTGGTTCCAAGCACACCAGAGAAGTTGACAATAGGGTTAGCTGTCAACCCTACACTAGCAATTAGACCCGCATAGGCATGTGCATATTGAACTTCTATCTGCATTTCAAAAAAGAATCAGAACATAGCTAATCACTGAACACACCAGAAAGATGCATAAGCAAACCTAAATAGAGGTCATTAATCCAGCGTTTTAACTAACGTCCCCCAGATGCAACTTCATTTTGAGAAAATAATACGTCACTTGCAAAAATATGATGCTTCTATTGATGCTAGATAGAATTTTGAAATTCATACAAGAACAGTAACAAATACACATTACGAAATATGTGCTAACCTTTCCAGACCGCTGGTCAGGAACTTTAAAGCTGAGAATCGTCTTAAGACCAGGAGTAGGCTCATCAACTGTAATAGTTGTGAAAAGCTGTGGACAATAGAATTGCAAGTTAGATTCTCAAACACTTAACACCACAAAACTTGCCTGTTAGATGTCACACTAATCATGCATCTTTTAAAATTGCAATTCACGGCCAAAAAGAAAATTAGAAACTGGAAATACTCTATCCAAAATAACAGTGGCAACATAGAAATGATAACATGTATAGTATTTGGCCATAATAATTAAGTCGAAACAAACAACTTGATAGAAAGAGCCAAACCATGATATATAGAATAAACAACAGAAGCATGTAGCAACAAGCAATTACGCGAAATAGCATCTATTGATTGAGAGACAAAGAAAGCGGGGATAGCCCAACAAAGACTGAGGCAGTAATACAACTAATTGAATGAGGCTCCAAATACTAAAGGAAATCTAAGGTCACTATTACAGCAGATCAGCATGCCAACAGTATAGCCAGGTAAAAAAAGGAAAGGACCTCAAAAGGGAAGTAAGTTGCATAAATACATCCCAAAACTGTCTTCAGGAACTTACATTAGAGTTGGTATCAACTTTGATATCAGTAGTGACATTCTTGTTCTTCAATTGAGTATTCACATCAGCCAAGAAAAGGTCTCCCTTCTTGGTTCCAGAAGATGTGATAGCCTAACAAAGCAAAATAAAGAAATTATAATTAAAAAAATCAGGAGGAAGAGCAATTAACTTACCAACAGTCAACCAACTAAATAGGATGTTCACATTCATTCTAACAGCAATTCTTTACAAAAATAGGACTACATCAAGTCAAGTATGCAACTACAAACCATTATATGGAAAAAGCAAACGTAGCAAATATTGCAACCAATCGACAAAAAAATCAACTGTAACAGTGCGCAAATTAGAATATGCTTGAACAAAATCAGATAATGAGACCAGAACAAAATTAAAAATATTCAACAAGTTACACTCGAAATCCATTTACATATGAACTATATATATACTTGATTCAACTAACACACTAAGCAGATTAAATAATTTCGGGAAAAAACTAGCAAACAGCGGATTTTCAGCTTTACTTAATTCGTTTGGGTATAAAAACAAATACCATAACCAGATATCAGATCCATAAAATAGCCAAAAAAACAGCTTACAACTCCAGTAGGTGAGTAGGTTGTGAGAGTGAACTTGTGGTCGCTCTGATAGTCCTTGTAGAGAAGATCTATTACAAATTCGAAAAAAAAAATCAACAACAGTTCTCAATGAGTACAGAAATTATACAACACCATTAGAACACAAAACTAAAACAGAGATAATTTTGTACACAAACGCAACCATTCGTGCATATATCCATAACTTAAAAAGGATAATAATAATAAGAAAAAGAGGAACAGACCTCGGGCTCTCTTGCCGATGTCAGTGTAGAAGCCGGGACCCTTGACCATGATTCCGAGCTGAAAAAATATTCAAATCACAGAAGGGAGTCTGGAGAGAGGAATGGATTCAATTCAATGGAAGATTTGGAATAAAGCAGTGGGTAATGGGGGAAAATGGGGGAGAAATATATTTATAAAAACAAAAGCCCTAATTTTGAACGGTGCGGTTCTACGTGGATTTCGAGGAATCTGGACCGTTGGATTGAGGCAAAGTTGCATCGGTGGTTTAGTGACCGTAGGTTTGAAGCTTGGAAAAGGGGATACTCTGTTTTGGGGGGTTAAATATGGGATGTTAAAATTATACGTGGCTTGCAGAGAAAGAGATACGTTGTCCTATACTTTAAATTTTATTATTATTATTAAGTCCTCGGAAATTTCAGAAAGTTCAACAAGAAATGTTGCTCGTTAGTACAAAGGCGTGATTGGTAACACACTCTTTCTTCACGCCTCTACGTGCACTCCTTAGGTAGTGCAATGTTGAATATGAAAAAAATATACAGTCACAATGAGTTGTGCTCACCACGTCTATGGCAATTGTTATATACAGAACGAAGAGAAGAATGTAATGTAATGTTTTCATAAATAACAAGAAAGTATTAGTTAGGAAGTAACAACACAATTTTAAGAATAAAGGACAATATATTAAATGTGTTAATTTTATTAGACAAATACTACTAAGAGTACATATTTTTAATTATATAATATATTTTGCCGTCTATGAGACACTTGGGAGTATTTAGGTATGTATACATAAGAGTTTTATTCACGAACATACAAAATTGTTAAATTAAAATTACCAGATAAAAATTTATCACGTTCATAAAAAAGACAATTATGCAGTAAATTGTTTAGTCTCAATGATTGTAATAGTTAAAAAAGTGATTAATTCATTATATTGTCAGTGTTTCATATTTACAAAATGTAATACGTTAATGATATAAATCTGGCTTATTAAAAAAATAAGTTAAATTGCAATTAACGCATACGTAGTTGAGAGAGTTCCAACCTTGTTAACTTTTCTCTTTATTGGGATTATAATTTCAACTTGTTAGTAGGCTATAATTTACATGACAATTTTCTCTAAACAATTTACTAATATTTATATCTCCGACCCAAATAGGGCCATCATTTTGGGACGGGCGAGGTAACTTTGCCTAAGTTTAGCGTGGCCAACTGGAATGATGATTTCACCCTCAAATAGTTCGGCCTCTCCAAGGTAAATGGCCTGAGCCCCGATCCCAAGCCTGGGCCTGAGCCAGAGCCAGAGCCAGAGCCAGAGCCAGGCAGGAGCAGATCTTTATTAAGTAATTCACTGGTCTCCAGCTTGATTGATTCTTGATCAGGGCTTGTCAAACATCCTAATAATAATCATCAATTCTACAAGTAAACTCTAGCTACATAATGTTCAATGTCATTTCTGTCTCTTTCATTTTCATCAACTTTGCATAATTTGGGAGCAGCTCCTTAATTTACAGGGACAGTAAGTAGTAATAGGCCACTGCAATTGGAGTAGCAATCAGCAAACCCAACATTATCCTACAAAACCCAGAAACCATCATAATATGGAATATCAATATATATCATTTCAAGAACAGCTGATTTGTTTGAAATTCTGAGGGGGGGTGTGATTGAGTTACCCTGTGCTGAGTATGTCAGGATGAATGTTGTATTCCTTGGCAAACACAAATGGAACAATCCCCTGAGGAAGTGCTGCCTGTGATATGCAGAATCACCATTAGCATGTATAGTAATGGTGGTGCCATTTCAGGGAGAAACAAGTCCCTAGCTGACCTGAACAATGGCTACTTTCAGCAGTTTTCCATGCATTCCAACAGCAGCAGAGCAGCCTGCCATGATAAGTGGACCGACCACAAACTTCATTGCAACAGCTACCAATGTTTTTCTTGTTCCACATGCCAGAATTCTCGTCTGTGAAGCCATGAAAAGACCTAAACAGCAGCAACAGGAAGATTGAGATTACTCGGTTCGGCGTTAATTAAGAAATTTTCATAGTAATTTGCTGCTGCAAGTGCTTCACCTAAGCTGAACATTGCCATTCCTAGTCCTCCATCCGCCAGAATCGATATTGATTTATCGACAATCCTCGGAAGCTTTACACCAAACCTGCAGCAAAATCCCATGGCAATTGGCTAAATAACCGCATGAACAATCAGCCCTTTTATCCAGCAGGAACATAATCGTTACCTGAAATGTATGCTTGCCCAGATAAGTCCAGCTAGAGTTGCATGAGTATTGGGATTCCTTATCAGCTTCCTTCCAACCATTAACAGAAAGATTGCAATTTTTTGGGTCCTGCTTTTAGTTTCCTCCTGTGGTTCTGGTTCCTCTTTCTCACCTGCTTCTTCTAAGGCCTCCACCTCTTCTTTGAACAGACAAAATCATTAAATCTAAGCTCCACAAAGAAAGCAAACCAGTACTACAAATTGTATTTGGAAAATTTGAGCCACATTATAAGAGTTTATTCTTAAGGCATAATACTACTGTACTGTTACACACAGGTCAAGCATGTGATGATATATAGTTGTGGGGTCGAGATATGGTTTTCTTTTTTGACTGAGCTAAAAGCACCATGGAAAAATTTAGTCTGCAGTTTCTTTCTTTCTTGATTGCTTGATTAAAATAATTTGAGAAGCCTATGGAAGGGATTATTCTTAAAGAAAAATTTAAGTGTGATTGTGCACGTATGTTGGACCAAGTTTGCTTTCCATTAATTCTTAGCATTTATTCGATAGGGCATTACCTCCAGTCTCCTCCGATGGCTGTGCCACACGAGCTTCTCTTGCGGCATTGATCTCGAACAAAAGCAGCAAAAGATTATACCAGATTAAGCTTTGCAGCACTACAATCTGAGCAAGAAGCCCAGCTGCTTCAACTCCATACATGGCTCTCAATAGTGGGATTCCAAGGATTAATGTATTGGGAAAAGTTGATATGGAGAGACCTGTTATGACCCTTTGCAGGCTTCCTCTTCCTCTATATCTTATTTTTGTGATCAGGGTCAAAACCAAGAAGCCCACAAACTTCTGCAAGAAATCTGCACAAATGAGTCTCAGATTCATTTTGTAGATATTGTTTGTTGCAATCACTTGGAAGGACAGCAGAGGGACTGAAAATCTGGCCACAAACTTATTGATCCCGGCGCATTGATCCGCCGTGAAGAACTTACACCATTTCAGGGAAGCATATGCCAAGAACATGGCAGTGTATAATGGAAAAATGGCTTCCACAACATGATAGACATCTTTTGGAGACACCATGGCTAGCCTGGTCACCTTGGTTCCATGGAGGATTGCCGCTTTCTTATAGTACTACTGTTGTTCCTCTGTGCCCCTTTGGTTTCTTAATTTGCAGGGTAGCTAGAAATCTCTCTCTGCATCTTTCTTAAGAAGGCTCTTTTGGATCAAAATAAAATGTTTTAATGTCTTCTTGGAAGAAGTTAGTATATTGTTTTGGCTTAAGCAAAGGTGTTTGCTTTATCATCAATTTCTAGCTCCATAGGTTACACATAATTATGCATAAATCAAAAGTATATAATCCTAGTGTTGTTTTAGCTTAATGGTGTTCTTTAGGCAGAAAGTAGGATGACCTATGAACCTATCTAGGCTAATTCCCTACTCAATTGCTTAAGTGATGGTTTTGCTAACCATTATAGTTGTAATTTGATTAAATTTATGTAGAAATACCAAAAAACGACGGCCCATATAAAGAATTTCGTCTTAAAATTAGGGTCAAAATAAATTATTTTAATTTGGAGACAAATGTTAATTGGATTTGTGGGAGGTGGAATAAAGAAGTGAATTGGAAGGGAAGTAATGTGAGGCCCTGAGTAAATAACATAAACGAGGGAAGAATTTTTACTAAATATGGTCAAAAGTGTGAGAATAAGTGTTTGAATTTGCTTTTGAAATGCAATATTTGTCAGGACAAACCTCATCTGGTTCCTCTTTCTCCAAGTTATCTTTATACTACAAGTCCATATTTTTCCAAAATTAATTAAATTTCATCTTAATCCCATCACTTTTTTTTTTAATTTATCGGTTGGTGACTCCACATTTATTCGTTCAAACCGAAAACTCTTCAAATAAAAAGTATAAATATATGTTCTTAAATTAAAAAATTAATTAATGAGCTATGAGATAGTAGAGTACTAAATTATGTGCTGAACTTATATATATATTTTTTGAAGCATGAACTTTTATTTATATATATATATATAAAAGAGACACTGAGGCAATAAAAATGTTGTATTTAGTAGTAAGCACTCCCGTTCAAAATAATAAAAAAAGAAAAACTGAGGCCTAAGGCCTAATTTAATCCTTGATTACATGTTAGATTTAATTTACTCATCAATTACTTCTGAGCTAAAGAAACTAAATAAGCAGCGAAAAAATAAATATAAGTGTTGAACAATTTTTTTAATGTTTATGTAATATATTTTTCTATTTTTAACATATTATTCTTTTAAACATAAATATACTATAAAAAATTGTAATTTTATAACGACAAAATTATATATAAGCATGAATAACGCATCATCATCCATTCTATAACATATCTCGATCCGTAATTATTTGATAATCTTTGTGAAATTAGTTATTGGATAGTTTTTTTTTTATCTTGATCCATAAACAGTGAAATTTTAATTATATATTTTTGGTGAATAATTATATATTAAAGAATTAATCTATGGCTAGGACTGCTTCTCTTATCCCTTATTATCTGTAACATAATGACGAAAATTAAGTAAATGCGTTTGTATTACTTGGAGATGATTAATTATAGATAATAAGCAAAGGTACGAAAATTTTAGACCAAGTTCTTCCCCAATCAATTCGGACACTACTCACTATTTAAACATACATTCGGTAGACAAACATATTCGCCGGTGATAGCAGGGTCTGAACCAAGGGTAACTTGGGTTCGACCCAGAAAAAATTTAAAAAAAAAAACACACACACACACACCTTCACACTCGAATTGAATTATTGGAAGAAATGAATTCCAAGATGTTTATCCAACTTTTCTTTATATTTTCGGTAACTCTACCTAGCCTAATCGCCGCCCATGGTCCCGCCAACGACGATGAGGCTTACTGGAAACAACGCTCCGAGGAGGCCTGGAACAACACTCTTAAATCTTACGAGGCAAATCCGGCGTCGGTCACCGGCGATGTAAATGCGCATACAAACAAGTGAGTTCACTCCGTCCAATCTCTTTGATTTTTTTTTTTTTTTTTTAAATATCGTTATTAATGTTGTTGGGGTACGCCATCGCCATGCATGCAGAACTGTGAATGATTTCTTGGCCAAGAATAAGACAAACAGGAGGGAACTGAGAGGTAAACTCAATAGAGGCAGAGGAATATGCAAGGTCACCAATCCGATTGACGCGTGCTGGAGATGCAACCAGAATTGGGCCGATAACCGACAGAGGCTTGCTGACTGCGGCCTTGGTTTCGGCCGCAAAGCTATCGGTGGAAAGAACGGTGCCATCTACGTAGTGACGGACTCATCGGACGACGACGTTGTGAATCCAAAGCCCGGAACTCTCCGGTGGGGAGTCATCCAAAAGGAGCCGCTCTGGATCATCTTCGCACACGACATGCTCATCACCCTCCAACAAGAACTGATCATGCAGAGCGACAAGACCATTGACGCTCGCGGGGCCACCGTCCACATCGCTCACGGCGCCGGGATCACCATCCAGTTTGTCAAGAATGTGATCATCCACGGCCTTAGAATCCACGACATTGTTCCACAAAGCGGCGGGATGGTCAGAGACTCCATCGACCATTTCGGGCTCAGGACACAGAGCGACGGAGATGGCATCTCCATATTTGGATCCAGCGACGTTTGGATTGACCATGTTTCCATGTGGAACTGCTACGACGGGCTGGTTGACGCCGTTGAAGGTTCCACTGGCATCACCATCTCCAACTCCCACTTCACCGATCACAATGAAGTTATGCTGTTCGGCGCAAGCGATGCTCAATCTAAGGATGCAATGATGCAGGTCACCGTCGCCTTTAACCATTTTGGAAAGAGATTGGTGCAGAGGATGCCTAGGTGCCGATGGGGCTACATCCATGTCGTCAACAATGATTATACTCACTGGGAAATGTACGCCATTGGAGGCAGCCAACATCCCACCATCATCAGCCAAGGAAACCGTTTCATCGCTCCTGATGACATGTTCAAGAAGGAGGTAAAATTAATCAACTATTCACTCACATCATAATCATAACAATAGCTTGATTTCTATAATAATCACCATTTAAAAACTGATGAACGATCCGAATGTAGAGAGTAACTCCTTCATATTGATTGATTTCATGCATGCATAATTAGCATACTGAAATGTTGATGGGATGATTGAAACAGGTGACCAAGAGGGATTATGCTGACGAATCCACATGGAGCCAATGGACATGGAGGTCAGAAGGAGATCTTTTCATGAACGGAGCCTTCTTCGTGGAATCCGGAGATCCAGAGTTCGGAAACAAGCACCGTGACTTATACGACGGAATTGCTTCGGCGGACAGTTCTCAGGTGACATGGATAACAAGGTTTGCCGGTGCACTCAACTGCAGAGTTGGAAGAAAATGTTAAACAAAAGACAAAGAGTAGTATTTTGGACCGGGGGGTGGCTGAGGACGGCAAGGTTGGCCGCTAGGATAAGCTAAAAGGGAAATTACTAGGATTAATGCGGTTGGTTATTAATTAATCTTGTGTAATTTCGGGCTTAATTCAGGGGCCATAAAAATAAATTAACAACTTTAAAGGGATCTTATTATGTATTAACAAATTAATGCTGAAATCCATAAGTCGTTTTAGTATTTTTTGGGGATTTTAATTTCGAGACACGATCAGTTTAGGGCTTTTCTTTTTTCATTTTTGGTATTTTTTCAATTTAAAAAAGGTCATGCCCTTTTCTTTTTCTTTTTTTGTAAATGTAAATAGGTATTTATGCAAGAGATGAATTTTCACTGCAAGAAAATTAAGGGCGAGCCCTTTTCTTAATTATTTGCTGATTTTTCCTCTTATTTTTACATTTTAATCCCTTTAAATTTAGCAATTAACGAAATAATAAAAATAGATGCAATAGGCCGAAATCAGTCGGGAAGGGCACAACCCAATTTCAAGGGCTCGTAGTACACCTTTTCTTGATCCCATTGCGACCAGGCTGGGCCAATATATGCTGAAGAGAAAATGGGCTTTGCTAAAGTTAGGTTCCACCTTGAGGTCCATCTTAACGCTGCTTTCCAATTCACATCAGCTGCGGCCTAACACTGTACAAACTAAGTCCATCAAAAAAATTTCCACATCGGCCAACATCAAGCCAGAAACCAACTCTTAACTTCGCGTACTCAAACAGAACATCCAATAAAATTGGAATGATACAGAGTATTAGCATGGCCCTGTGCTGGTCCAAATTGTTTTTTGCAATTTTGTCAAGTTAGTATTTGTAACTCTATTTTCAAAGTTTACTACCTATAATGTCTCTCCAAACAAAAAAAAAATTCAAAAAGGATAAATTTAAACAGTTCTGCAACGTGTTGGTCTAGCAAAACATGGATAGAATTACAGAAATCTTGATTTGATGTTGTCATGAGTTTGTTCATTCTCTAACAACTGAAACAATTCAAACTCCAGTTTTTAAATAATTTGGAAAGACAGCCAAAATCTGAAACTAACCGCAAGAGATAGAAGCAAAAACATCACTACAACACAATCTTTCTCTAACTTGATGAAGAAAATATTAAAGTAAAATTTTGTCGATTGAATTTAAGCCAAAATCCCTTTCAATCACAAAATTTATTCTTGGAATACCATGGAGCAAAAAACTTCAAATGCATGGCTCCAAAACTTACACAGTTTCGGATTCAACAGTAATGTAACTCAAACTTAAATCTGATAGTTAATATGAACAAAAACTAATGTTTTGTTCCAACTTGGTGTATAGAACATTTGCTACTAGGGGAGTGCTTCATCTACTTCCTCTTGAATCTCATCAAAATTCTGAATTGCTACTTCAATTTTACTAGTGTGTTTTGACTATATTTCTATTGGGGTCAAAAACCTCGAAAGCATTTTATTGAACAAAATTAAAACATGGTTATATAAATCCAAGTTACTTGCAAGTTGAATCTGCTTCGAACAAAGATGTCGTCCATCTAACAAATTGCTTATCTCTTATTCTAAAACCTTGAAATGTGATAATTATGCAATTTGGGATTCTAATATATGAATGTTCTCATTCAGGTCCTTGACACGGTTGAAGATGAAGGACTAGAGGCTGTAGGTTCCTCTTGTCCCTTACTTGAAGAACTCAGACTCTTCCCCGCCAATCCTTTTGATCAAAATATCAACCATGGGGTGACCGAGTCAGGTCTTCTAGCTGTCTCTCAGGGTTGTCGAAAGCTCCACAACGTTCTCTATTTTTGCCAGCAGATGACAAATGCAGCCGTTGCCACAATTGTATAGTGCAGAACTGCCCTGATTTTATCCATTTCCGTCTTTGCATAATGAATCCTGGACAGCCTGATTACCTGACAAATGAACCCAAGGATAAGGCCTTTGGGACTATAGTGAAGACGTGCACTAAACTCCAGAGTCTTTCAATTAGGGCTGGCAATTGCTGACACGACACAATAACCCGGCACGGACACGACACGAAAAAAAATAGGTTAGGGTTGATACGTATAATAAATGGGTCGGTTTATGTTAACACGTTTAAATAGCGGTTCGGGTTTGGATCGACACGACGGGTTGGCGGATTGACATGTGAACCCGTTAAGAAAATATTTTTAAAAAAATTAAATTTTATAACCTTAATAATTGAGAAAACTTTCAAATTTCCAAATAAAAAATTCAACACGACTTCTTTTGGTGGTATTTTATTATTTAAATTTTGTAATTATAATTACCTTTGGATTTTATTTATTTTGGTTGGATTGATTGGTTGTATTAGGAAGAATTTAAATTGATGAAATTTATGTTGATGTCATGTACAAGAATGTTATGGTTAAATTTAAATAGATGGATTTGAATTTGATATATTTAAATTTTAGATGGTGTTATTATAAATAAACATGCATGTTTTAATCTCCTTGACAAATTCAGTCCCCTTTTTCTGTGGGAAAAACTTGGACCGAAAAATCACCTATCAACAATTAAACGGGTTACACGGGTTAGGTTCGAGTCGACACGATTATAAACAGGTCGGGTTAGGGTTGGAGTTTTCAACACGATTAATTAAATGGGTTGGGTTGGGGATTTCTCGACACGCCAACCCGAACACAACTCGAATTGTCAGCCCTACTTTCAATGTCGGGGGTAACTTCACATCCCTCTTTTAATAGAAAGAACTCTGTTATCACTAACTACGTGGTCAATTTTTTGGTTAACCTGTCCTTAGGCTTTAAACATTTTTCTTCTTATTGACGTCAAGAGTATAAGTGTTTCTTTCACCATCATACAATATTTAAGATTATACAAGGACGTAGAGTATATCTGCAATTTGGTTAGAAAATAGATCATCAAATTCTCTTCTGATTTTGTTGAATTTGGGATAAATTTTTTAAAAATTAGTAAAAGGACAATTTAAAAAGTTTATTTTGGAAATAGGGTTACAAATAGCAATAAATGGGCTACAAATAGTAATACCCTTTTGCCTTTCTACTAGAACATTTTTTAAGAAATGTCTTTCAATTTGTTTAAATTTTCTTAACACTTTACGATTTGGTTGTTGATCTAAATTTCTTTTATGTATTTTGCCCGTTTAATCACATATTTTCCAAGGAATGTATGTCCGCTTGTCTTATTCGAGTCTTTTTAATAGTCTAAATTTTTTTTTTTTTTTTTACATTTTTTGCCCCTTTAATCAAGCATTTTTTAAGAAATGTCTTTCACTCTGTTTGAATTTTCTTAACGCTTTACAATTTTATTATTGGTCTAAATTTCTTTTATATGTGTTGCCTGTCTAATCACGTATTTTCTAAGGAATGTACACCCTCTTGCCTTATTCGAGTCCATTCTAAAATTTGGTAGCTGACGATAAGACAAAACTACAAAAATGTGGAAATGTACTCTCCCTCCCAATTTCTCTTCCCAATTTCTATATTAGTATTATGTTATACATTGCATAATAAGCTTTTTTTCCAAAATATTTTTTTACAGTTGTAACTCAATGGTAAGTACTCCCCACTTAAAATAATAGGTTTTAAATTTGAGTATCAAAAATAATTATTATAATCCCTTAATCTAAACAAAATTATTTGTAATATTATCCATATTATATAACTATTTTATCTTTAAATAAAAAATAAAGGGAGGTAGTATAGAACATTCAAAAAAAAAGTTTTACATTTAATAAGTACTCTGTATTTTAGTAATTCAATTAAACTGTTATTTTCATTAAGACGGGATCAGTCCCAGAAATGTTTTTATAATAAAGTCAATAATTCAACATCTCGAAAAGTAGTTCACGAGTCAAGTTGAGAATATGCTGCATTGAATATATATAAAAAATATATAAATGTGTATAATTTGAGTCGAACCAATAATTATAAAATCAATTGTACATAAATCTTATTAAGCAATAATAAAAGTCCTAAGGAATACTATGAGCCGATAATGACATATCTTTGTCAATATCTAATTTACCTGAACGGTCAATATTCACCCGAATAATCGAGTTATTAACTAATTAAACAATTAAAACTTTTTTTAAAAAATAAAAGATATATATTAATTTACTGAAAAACATACGGCAACGATTGACGAACAGAAGATACAGCAAAAAAAACACAACCTACAAGTATGAATGTCATTGTTATTGTTGTTATTGTTTTTACTACGGATAAACCTATATAAATATATCCTATCAAGTAGTGGATATACCACATGTCAAAATTTTAATCTGAACAAGGATACATCACTACATTTCTGATGAAAACATCAAATTATAAATCTAATAATTAGATCTATAATGACTGAATTTTCTTAGATCAAACCAGCGAACATCATCAACGACACCGCTACCATGCCGACGAACTTCACAAACGAAACTGTCGCCATAACAATGAAACCATCAATGAAATCGTCACCATACTCTACTCGTAGATCAGAATCTACTAAGGATAAAATAAAATAAGATTGGGGTTAATCTCTATTATTGAATAACAAAACTAAAAATAAAAAAATGAAAGTTTATAATAAATTTATTTCTCTCATCCTCCTATTCTCCTATAATGAAAAGATGGGGGAATAAATATTTTTCTGAATGTTCAAGTTGGGAGAGGAAGAAGAGACGGCGACTAGGGCGACTTTTTTTTATCCGATTTTATGAATTTGGCATAATGAGTTTTCCAGAAATCGTTCTTAAACGATTAAAACTTAATCTAATCCAGATCAATTTGAAGACCGAACTCCAATTCATACTTAAGAACGGTAGTAGTTAAAAATTAACTCGCAAACAAAACATGCTCCTAGTATTTTATTACTAGTAAGTATTATTGTTTTAATTTTGACAAAATTGTGTTTTTGCTTCAATAATGAAGAAATAAGAGAGTATTATAAGGGATGTTTTAATCTAAATTAGAGTGATAGAAGATAAAAATTTAAACGATAACTAATAAAATGTATTTCTTAAAACTTTTCATATTGACTTATTTACGAACTGTCTCACCAAGAAATAAACATTTTCAATTTTTCCCGAGTTAAAAATGACAATAATATTAATATATGCATCATGGGACAGTCAAATGAAGCCACGGTATAGAAGAGACTCTTAAGAACTTGATCCATACTTTGCACTAGCCAGCCCAATTATTATCCAAAACCCGAGAAAACCAATAAAAAATAACCACAGACAATATCACCTTAATCTTAATTACCAATTATTTACTGAGCTTATTTACCACCGATTGACCCTCCTCCAAATTAGCTTGAACCTTCCGTTGTGTGCATTTAAAAGTTGACCATTTCAGTACCACTAAAAACTTCGCATGCCAGAAACTTTTGAAGCTGTGTAAATGATCAGGAGGCCGACCATGTTTTACTGCCCTGAATTTTGAGAGCTGCCCTCTACTATTTAAAGGAGCCATTATTTTTGGAAGAGAGGGCCGGTGCATATCCACGCAGAATAAAGGAGAGATTGATTAATTTTTGAGGGCTGGTCTCGGCTGCTCAGATCTCCAGATCGAGCACCAAGAGTTCCCTATCGACGGCCATTGCCCAGACGTTCCATAAATCTATCAATCAATCTTCATCCGGTGTCTGGTGCTATCTGAATTCGAAGATATTATATAAACAAAAAAAAAATAAATTATAAATATAAAAATATAATGGCTGCACCAAAACTCAATTGCTTTCTTGGATCCTTCCTCTTCGTTTTGGCAGCAGTCATCCCCACCATCACTGCCGATGTTGCAGAGTGGGATGAATATTGGACTAAGAAACGTGACGAAGCTATGCAATGGAGCGACGCTTCCAAGCAACATTTCTCTCGCCTACTCTTGTACGTGCCTTACAACAATTCAGTTTGCGCCTGTTTTTCTTCTTTTCGTTTCTGATTTCAGATTTTTTTTTTTTTTTTTTCCATGCAACAGGGAAACTCCTGCTGGGATTGAATCGAATGGGACGAACAGAAGGGAATTAAGAGGTAGGAGATTCAAAGGGCCGTGCACAGCTACAAATGTGATCGACCGCTGTTGGAGATGTGATCCCCATTGGTCCAAGAAACGACAGAACTATGCAAACTGCGCCCTAGGTTTCGGCAAGAACACGAGAGGTGGCCAAGGTGGCAAGTACTACGTTGTCACCGACCCCTCCGACGACTGGCAGAATCCTAAACCCGGGACACTTCGCTACGCCGTCATCCAGAAACAGCCCCTGTGGATCACTTTCGCCAGGAACATGAACATCAAGCTCGGGCGGGAGTTGATCATGCAGAGTGACAAGACCATTGATGGCCGAGGCGTGAGCGTCCACATTGCTTATGGCGCTGGTATCACCATCCAGTTTGTGAGGAACATTATCATCACAAACATTCATGTCCACCACATCAGTACCTCCGCCGGTGGCATGATCAGAGACGCCGTCGACCATATTGGACTCAGGACTCCAAATGAAGGAGACGGAATCAGCCTGTTTGGAGCCACTGACGTCTGGATTGACCATGTCTCCATGTCCAGATGTTCCGACGGCCTCATTGATGCAGTGGCTGCATCCACTGGAATCACCATTTCCAATTGTCACTTCACAGATCACGATAAGGTATCGTTTCTAACTAAATAAAACTATTTTAAACAGATGATAATTTAATTAGATCGGGCAATAAACAATGCAGGTGTTGTTGTTCGGTGCGAGTGACTACACCGAAGTGGACAAGAACATGCAGGTGACAGTCGCATTCAACCATTTTGGGAAGAGACTGGTACAAAGAATGCCGAGATGCAGATCAGGCTTCTTCCACTTGGTCAACAATGACTACACCCACTGGGAAATGTATGCAATTGGTGGCAGCCATGAAGCTACGATTATAAGCCAAGGAAACAGATTCATCGCCCCTCCGACTAACCTTTTCCCTGCCTCACAAGAGGTTGACAGAATCGATCCATCATTCAACTTTGAGCCGCCCTCATCTCTTCTGGGTTCTGATCATCTCGCTCTTTCCTGATATTGATTGCAGGTTACTCATAGGGATGCGCCCGTTGCACAATGGAAAACTTGGACATGGGTGTCGGACGATGACTTGTTCGAGAACGGGGCAAGATTTGTGGCGTCTGGTAATCCAGATGGAGCCAGACTATACGCGCCGCTGGAATTGATCAGGCCGGCTCCGGCGACATTAGTTGGGGAGTTGACAAAATATGCGGGTTATCTTGCTTGCATCCCTAAAAGGCCTTGTTAGAAACTGATAATTTTCAGCCTGGATTTGAGGATACCTTTGGGGTGGCGGCCAATCATGTGGGTGATCGGAAACACAGTCGTGAAGTTGGAAATTTTGCCTGTAATTTTAGGTGTTTTATAAAAAAAATAAAAATTAATAATTATTTTGTGGTTTGTGCCGGGTAGCATATACCGATCAAGCACGATCTGTAAATTCTTGAAAAAAAAATACACAACACACATATTTTTCAAGAGTATAAATAAGTTAAGGAAAAAAAGAAAATTTGACTAGAGCATCATTGTTTTACCATTTGTTGAAATTTATATCGATTAATGAAAAAAAAGGATTTTGAAGTGTTATTTTGATAATTTACTTTGTCCCTCGACAAATATGAATTATTTATGATGTTTTCCTTATTTATTGTTCTTACATTATCATTTTGACTTTTTTATTAAAATATTTTAATAAAAAAGTGATAAATAAGAAAATAATGCTTAATAATTTTTTTTTTACAAGAGGTTGGTAAAACTGTTCAACAAAGCCTTCAAATCTGCCTTGAATTATCTTCTATTGAAAAAAGCCAATGGAGCATTTTAAAATATGGAAGACAATACATATTATATTAGGGTTAATTGTAGACTTGATAGTTAAAAGAAATGTTGCATATCTTGATTTTGTTCTTGATATGAAATGTTGCATATCTTGATTTTGTTCTTAATATGAAAATTATCATTTTAACATATTAATTTTAAAAAAAAAAAACTTACAAATAATTTCAATATATTACGATAAATTACATTTACATCCCCTGTAATTTAATCAAATTATCAATTATCTTGAATTTCTGACAATTACTAATAATATTTTATTAAAATAAGATAATAACATTAATTTTATCTTTTAACACAATAATAATATTTATAATAACATATTATTTATTTTTTCATCAATTAAGGAGTTAAATATTATTAATTTGAATACTGAAGGAGGATATAAGTTTATTTTTAAAAGTTTCATCAAGTAGATATATTAATTATACTACATGACAAACAAAATACTAAATCACCGTGAAGAGAAGATAACATCAACATCTACGGATCTGGCGGCCCAATAATGCCATATGAGCCAGGCCCAGCCCGGCCCAAGGATCTAGTCGCTCTCAGATTCATTGCCAGAAGCTACATTAGTAACCTGTGGGTTTTTGTACCCACTGATCTCATCATTATAACGCTTCTTGTCAGCACGAGCCCTGGCTTCATAAGGTGCCTTTTCCTCGGCTGACATCTTATTCCATCTATCTCCAAGAACCTTCCCCACATCTGTGAATGAAATTCCTGGATTGCTTTTCCTCACATTCTGCCCAGAAAACCCAGAAATAAACTTTCAAGATTGCGCCATGAGAGAGCCCACCAAGTAATCAGATATACATTCTGAACAATAATCCTTACCTCTCTCTCAGTCTGTGAGAAGTACATGAAAGCACTTATTGCTCTCTTTGGAGCATTTGGATCCTTTTTCTTCTTTTGTTTCTTCTTCTTCTTCGTATCATCATCGCCGTCTTTCGCTTTTTTCCTACTCACGGTTGGCTTTGAAGAAGAAGGCTGCTCCTTCCTGGTTTTCTTTTTTGCAGGAATCTAGTAAAAAGGATTCAGAGGTTATTTAAGATCCCCAACCAAAGATACTTCCAAAAGGTGAATGGAAAAAATTATTACCTCCCCATCTCCACTCACGCTACCATCAGATTCTCCTTCCCCAGAATCATCGGTGGGGGAACCTTCATCATCTTTGTCAGCAACGAAATCTTCATCCTACAAAGGAAATGCACAACAAGTTAATTTAATCACTCTCTTCGTTATTCTAGAGTCCATGAAATCTCCAGTTAAAAAGAAATTTTCAACATCAGCTCCTAATCCTTTTCTAAACCTTTAATAGTTAATGGTTTCGCACGAAAATTAGAAAGCCTATACTATCAACAAGGCTATTTGCCACTTCTCTCAGACTCATACGTGCACAAAGTAAAAGTGAGCAAAGAGACACATGTAACCAAAAATCTAAGGATTAGTACCAAGGAATAACAAGCTGAAAAAGTCAGTGTTGAGAAATCAACTGAATATTTTGAACAGAGGTGGCAACCACACAACTCATTAGATTGGAAAAATGTACACATGTAAGGGAAATAATCGAAAAGACTGAAGTAATGCGAAATTGGTAACTTGAAGTTCACATTACTACAATTTACCTCTTCATCACTCTCATCTCCACCAGTTTCATTTTTAATACGCTCAAGATGGGGATCAACAGCATCATCATCATCATCCTGCAGAGCAGCTGCAACACCATCCGTAGTCTGAATATCTCCAAGGTTCATGATCTTCAGCCCCTTTGAACTACAATAATAACATCAATATTGTCAGGAAAATGTGCTCTTGCCTGCCTCTAAGAATGTCTAGTATGCAAAAGTCTCATACCAACCTGATAAAGTCAAAGAGATTATGGTATTCATTTCTCTGAATGTTCCGGAAAAGATGCTCTTGCTCAGTTTTAAGTCTGATAAGAAGATCAAAGTAATGCATGTTCGCCCCACCAGCAGCATGCCTTTGGAACTCCAAATAATCGATCTAAAGAAAGAATGAGTCAGATCATTGCCTAAACTAAGGAACTCACGCATCTAACCAGGGATTGCAAAACTCAGAAATAATGCAATACCTCTTCATGGAGAATAAGGGTGGGTGGCTTGGGTAAAAAGAAAAAGCTCTTTTCAAGAGGATACAGAACTCCATCTTCAGCTTTCAATGATGACTTCACAGCATAACCATCCTGACAGCTGCGGAACTTCCCTGGTCTGGTGACTTTGGCACCAGACAAGCCACGTAGAATCATTGTGAAGACTTCATGAATTAGACCCTGAAGTTTAAAAGGGGAAAGATAAAAAATTAGGCCTAAACCATTCGTAAAATTCCTAAGTTTGTTAAAGTTTTGGCCACATTTTATTACCTTATATGTGGGCTCTAGCTTGTCCTTATACTTGGTAGCAAGAAGATCCTCACTCATGGAAAGGGTGCTATCAACAACATAATCTGTTTCAAACTGCAAACCAACCATAATAGAGAACATATAGCAATGAAACCTTTTCCAGAAACAAATATAGCCAAAAGAAAGACAAGAAAGAATATAAGCAGCAATAGTACCTGCAGAACAATATGAGGGTACAAAGTTTGGCCCTTGCGAATAGGCGGATCAAGTGTGACAACCACAAAGGTAAATGGCTGATTGGACTGCAGAACAACATCAAAAGCACATAAATTCCTCTAGCAATTCATAGAAAAGGTTGGAGTAACATGCATTTGCTTCAGAAACATGGTGAAAAAAAACCTCTACCATAGAGAATCAGAAAGGAAATGAGAGTAAACAAATTGTATGGAAAAAGTCCCTTAAGAAAGATGTCAAACCTTGGGCAACAAAAACAGACGAACAACACTGCTGTATTGAATTTTAAAATCATTTGCTTGCCCTTGGAGGCGCAAAAATGAAAGATGGAGCTCAACATTGTATCGACCCCTGAAAATAGGTTGATAAGAATTATTCCATACCAGCGAGCCCAAAAACAAAGCAGGTGAAAAGATACCTTGGTGTAAGAATCGCAATCCCCTCAAATGTAACAACAGAATCTTCACCTCCTGCTCCAACATCGGCCATTGACATGATTTTGTCACGAAAAACCTAACAGAAGTTTCCAAGTAGTCTTAAAAGCTGATAAAGGATACCGTTATTGACCCGGCAGCGGTAACACAAGATTAGAAGAAGAACTCCTTACTTGAGCAGGAGGACGATTCTCATCACCAACGAATTGGGTGTTGGAGTTGGGTATGTGGAAACTGATCTCCATCAATGAATCTTTCTACAAAATTAGAGAAAGATATGTAAAGTAAGTACTCAGTATTGTTGCAGCATTAGCAACCTACATCAAGTTCCCTGCATGAGCACAGAATTTATAAGTTGAAATTGCAAAGGTACCTCATTGGCCCCAGTAGTATCATCCACGTGGAACTCCAACATGACATCGTTTTTTCCTTGGAGCTGCGTTTGTGCAACATCTGCTAAAGACACTTCGAAAGCTTGCTTAGAAGCTACAAGGAATGTAAGCATATTCCCTGGGAGAAATCAACAACAAAGAAAGAAGCTTGTAAGCATTAAATAAATAAAAAAAATGTGTACTTGCCAAAAGAAACCTGAAAGCATTAAAGAAACAGGAGCAGAGACATTCAAGAAATTGAGCAACAAGGAAAACCACTTTATTTTAAAGTTGCAGAAGCCTGGAACAAGCATTGGTCAACATCATGGAAAACTGATGAGAAAAGGAAAGAGATTCATGAAAGTGAACAAAATCAATCTGATTCTAGAACAGTTCTCTCAGAATTTTAGAATTTCAAAGATGCAACTCAAAGAAAAGTGGAAACCCCATATGCCTTCATCGTTCTACTCTCAATGATGACACTAAAACAAGAACATGGAACATAAACAATAAACATGAAAGGCTAGCAGACAAACCATTCAAATCAACTTCACCCCAATTTTTTCCACTAACAGAGAGCTGTTTCTCCTCTGGTGTTATTCCACTAGTGGTCTGGAAAAAATTATTCAGACTAGCAACATCCTGCAAAGCAAGTACATACAAGATAACATAAGTAGACAAACCATGAAGACTAGGGGCAGAGTTTCTGAGAAGCATAACGATTTTTCCAATTGTACAGAGAACTGTGTCACAAAGTAGATTAAGCTCACCTCATATCATGAAAGAAACAAAGAAATAAATATTTCTGCATCAATATAACTGTATTATACAACTACACTGACTAGTAACTCATGACAGTCTAACAGACGCTTGCGTGTCTCGTTTTTTTTGATTTTATAAGAAACGGGACATTTCTCCACCAAAGTGAAAACCTAATTCTGTCTTTCTCTTCATCTCCTCTTTCTTTCACTCTGATTTTTAATGTAGGAGAAAGGCCATAACGAATTCTAGTAAGACCCTTTTCCATTCAAATAATCATGGGAAACTAAACTACCGCTTGTGACCCTTTCCCCGTTAACATGTTCTTACAAAAAATAAAGTAAAAATCAAGACTCGAGAAACAGGAAGAAATGGATTCACTAAAGAGAGTAAATATGCAAGATATGTGCATGTTTTACCTGGTCACGAAAACCAGTAAATTTGTAGAAGAGTCCATCTCTAATACGAACCCCAAGCTGATTACTCCGAGGGACTTTCATCCAAGTAAGGCCCACAATGTCGGCTTTGTCTACCTCCACAGCCTTACCCCCTCCTTGTTTCTTCCATAGGATACCACCACTATGAACCCTCAATTGTCCCGGATTCTGCATTTTCCAACTTCAAAGATTAACATAAACGATAGAAAACTACTAATTTGACATCCAATCATGATGGTAATTTTAGGTAAGAAAAAGCCAGGCAATTTTAAACCCTAACAAGTAATCAATCTTCGGGTAAGTTAACAATCCATCGCCAAAAAGTGAAGGGTTGCTTCAGGAATTTGATGTTGAATTCCAAAAAAGATAAGAGACAACGAAAAAGAAACTCGTGAAAAACCTAGCATTTTCACCACCCCTCCCCAAAAAATTAAAAACACACATGGATTCGTCAATTAATGATTTTAAATTAAACCCAAATCAGAACAACTACAAGACACCTAGACACCCTTCTTTTAAGAACTGCAGCTAGGGTTCAAGGACTGCGAACATAGTTAAATCGAACAGTAAACTAAAATTGGGGTTCTCAATAAGAAACCAAACAAAGGCACAAAATTTTTTTTTTAAAAAATAATAATAATAATAATAAATGAGAAGAAACGATAAAATAATATAGAAGAAACTCACAGTGCCTCCACGGCCTCCGAGAGAAATGTTGTTGAACAAGTGACCATCGGCCATAGCTCTAACTCTGAGAAGAATGAAAATTGAAAGAGTATCGAGGAGGTAAGTGGGTTTATATCATGCTGGGAATATTGTGGCGCGAAGAGCGAAACGATCTATTATCGTTAAATGGGCTGGGCTTAGCTGCCCGCCTGCCCGCAGCCCGTTTTATTAAACCCAATCCACTCCTTATTTTGAAACTATTATAATACCTCTGTATGGACTATTATTTCTACCCTATTTTTTACTATTCATAGCCCTATTTTCAAAATTTGCTATCCAAAATATCCATCTAACAAAAAAAAACTTAACATTCTTTCTTATTTTTTATTCTCCTTTTTCAAACTCCACCACCAATACACTACCCTCACATTCAATTTCACCTCCCCCTTTACCGATTATTTTCAAGTTGTAATTATAAAACATGAAACCTTAACATCATATCATCATAAGTTATTACAATTGAACTAAAATAGTTATATTATATGAATTTTAAAATCTCGATCAACAATGATAATAAACCTCCAATATGAAAAAAATTTATGCACAAAAAGTTTAATTAAAGAACATTTGAATTCTGAAACAATTATTTTTACTTAGTGCATAACATATTCTCATAATAACATAATAGAATTTATTCATAGTTACACATATATTTATTTATTTTACTTATTTTTTTGAATTATTTTTCTTCCTACGGATATCACTTAACGATGACCATAACCACTATGAGGCAATTCACACAGTCATCTTCTTATTCCAGCATTACCCAAAATCCTAACCATGTCATCGTCATTTTCGTTGTCTTCTTTGCAGCAACAATAGCAGGAATAACTGCTCCAAAAAAATGTTGCATTTTTCACAAAAATAAGCCCTTTGATGAATATGACAACGATGATGAAAATCAAAATAATTGTTGCGATCATGCCCCATTGAGACGGCTGTGATGGTGATGGTACTAGTTATAATAATTGATCGAGGTTTCATTCGATTAACACAAGTAGTTGTTTAGGAATTTGTTACCAAATTTTTTTATTATTATTTTTCTTCCTCATTTCCTAATTTTTTATTTTTTTTAAAATACTGTATGTGTGATAATTATTCTTATAATTGGTTATTATAGGATTAAATATATTTAAAATAATTAAGATAGTCTTTATTTTGTTGGGATAAAAAAATATATATTCATTTTGTTGAATTTTGATGAATTATTTAAAAATTAGTAAAATGACAATTTGGAAATACTGTTTAAAAATAGGACATTTTAATCTTTTTATCTGATATTTTATAAAAATTTATTTAGAAATCTCCATGTCATATGCACTATTTATCGCTCGTGACGTATTAGGGATGCTTTTAAAAATTGGGCTTCAAAATACAAGATCGCGTAAAACCTTTAGAAATCCTCACTAATTTAAATCTTTTTAGCTTTACCGGCTAAAGGGTGAATAATTGGGACAAAATAAAAAGAAATCAAAATTTGCTAAAGAAAAAAATATGATAATATTTAAGTACTAAAAAAAATTTATCTGATCTTAACTTTGATATTTTTGAGAGCGAATATAATTTAAAAAGAAATGATCTTATTCGAAAAATTAAATTTTTAAATGAAATATTCTCAACATTTTATTTTGTCAATAAATATCCAAGAAACACTACAGAAAAAATAAGGGAAAAATAATTATGACTTCTCATTAATTACAATAATACTTTTTTGAGGAAAGGATAATGACTTTTAAATTTTTATTCTTTTGAAATTAATTTGTATTTAACAATAACTATCAAAACAAATTTAAATTCACTAAAATTCAAAAGGGAAGCATACAACATACCGAAATAGGTGGGATTTTAGTCCTCCACTATATACAATTGTTAGGGGTTAATTTTAGTCCACTTCATTGCCTTGTAAGGTGGGAATACTCATCCAATGGAAGAATAAATTGTAGATTTCTACGAACAAGACAATATTCAGGGCCAAACTTCATGATTTTTGTCCAAAGTGTACCAATTTGGATTGTAAATCATGCATGTTCTTGTTTATAACCTAATTTTTTATATTCATATATGGTAGTTCTAAGAGTATAATGTCGATAGTCGATTAACAAATGTCAAAATTATATTAGTTAAGTGATGAAATAATTGGCATTAAGAGGACCACTATACTATAGCAATTATAAACTTTATATAATGGATTATATTGTATGATAATCTTAGCAATATTTACCCATTTTTTTACATTACCTCGACTTTATTTTGTTGAATAATGCAACTCTATTGAACTTGGAGTTATAATATTTTAGTAGTTTTAAATATTTGATAATCGATAAATTCAGTATTAAAGATTTGTAATTCACAATAAATTTAGTTTTAGTAACAAAATTTATAAAAATTTAACACTTGAATCATAATTTGGTCAAATCCTCAAACCACATAAATGTCACATGGATTAATATTATATATGTGATAATTTTTATGGCATATTGAGTTTCAAATACAATTTTTATCAAAAAAAAAATTAGTTGACTAAATGTGTTGTGTAAAATTTAGGACTAAATTTGTAAATTATAAAATATTTAGAACTAAATTTACCACTAGATCATATTATGACGAGTATTCTTGCAATTTTTTTTTTTTCCTTAATGTAGAGCTGTGCAATTTTGTTGGGATACAAAGAGCTGTGCAATTTTTTGCTTTTTTTTTTTTTTTACAAAATTTTCCTCCAAATTATGATAGGGGGCAAAATCGTCATAGCCAGCAACTAGGGTGCGGCAACAATTTCTATATTAGTTAGTGGACAATACCGGGACTCGCTAAATGATATTTAATGAGCGGCCGAAACTCCGGAGTCTGGACTGCTGCGCTTCGGAGGAGTGGAGTTTTTTCGGGAAAAAATGATAAGGAAAAGCTCGAATTTGGATGCGGATTTCAATTGCCGTGTTGATGTTGGCGACGAGAATGAGGATCTGCCCGTGTATACGCGCGAACGCTACACCGTTGAATTTGATCGAATCGGAGAAAAATGGCTTCGGTTCCCTACACAATTCCAAGGTTCTTCTATATTTCAGTGGTTTTATTAATTCCTTTATCATTACTGTTATTATGATTTGGTTTTTATTCATCGAGACCTAATTTTTTGGAAATTTTGGTTTTCTAGGTGTGAAAACCGAGAGGAGATCAATTTTAGGGTTTTTACGTTACGTAAGCAAGTAATTTGATTTCCTTGTTTCGTTAAGTTAAAAATCTTAACTCGGGTCGGATAGCCTGTTGATTAGTATAAAAAATGAGTTGTTTGTTTAAGTAATTTATGTTCCTTTAGTTCTAGGGTTTGCTATTGGGGGAAATTATGACCAACAAGCTCTTTAAGCTCCTTCTTCTAGTGAGAGTATTCTCTTAGAACTGGAAATCATGTGCGAATTTCATAATCAGGTGCGTTAGAAATGAGTGGAGGGTCAGAAAGAGCTGCATTGGAATCTTGGAGTATGTGGTCCCATATCCGACACCTAGCCTAAGCTAACTAAGAAGGTTTGGCTGAGGGAACAATTTTTGTTCTTTACTGAATCTGAATTTCTGACTTTCTGAATAAATAAAATTAGATGAAAATACATAATAGCGTGTGTTTTGGAGAATAGTAATCTGATAATGCTTGGATATTATGGCATCTTCCACTACTGTTTAAGTGAATAAGATGGGAAATAGGAAGATAGTATGGTTGAGAAAATAGCAATCTAAAAGCAACCAATTAGAGATTATGGTAGTGGATTGTGCCAATATCACTTTGGGTTATATATCAATTTTTATCGTTGTTTGGATCAATATCTTCAGTTACATGTCAATAAAACTCTGTTCTTTATATTTTTTGCCTGTTAACCTTATTTTGACATTAGACAAAGAGTTGCAATCTCTCCTTTTCTGGACTGTGCTCTTAGTTAGTTCTTTATAGGTAGGTTCACTCATGAAGAATGATCTGTTACAATTTTCTCTCATAAGTTGTGAGGGTCATTGACATTAAGCCCATATTGCAGGTTGAACAATATAGAGGGGCTTTAGAAAACTGAGGCAGAAATCAAAGCACTGTCAATTACTTTTGCAGCCTTGTTGAAGGAGAAAGAGGTGATTCTTGTTTATTTTTGTGTTTTTACATTTTTTACTTATTTACATAACACACTACTCAATTAATCTTTCCCTTTGCCTCCTCCTTACCCCTGTCATGGTAAAGCAAAATCTGATTTGATCTATGTTAAAGGGATTTATGATGCTTTTGTAGTCTTTCATGTATTGTGGATTATTTGTGAATAGCAAAGTTAAGGATCAGTGTGTGTAAGTGTTTTGTCTTCTAAGCTTTTGATTTAAGTTGAATCAGTGGGGTTATTTAGCTGTGCAAGATATTAAATCTTCAACTTTTTTTTTTACTTTGACAATTTTGTCTGTCCAGTTTTGATATATTTACTATTGTATATTATTTAGGGGATTTGGTGGGTGAAGCATTCCATTCTTTTCCAGAAGTTGTAATTCCTCGGTGAAGCTGCTTTTAATTACAAGATTCTTGACTAATTGCATTTTACTGAAGTTACGTATGTTAGCTAGATTGCTATTTCTTCTATTTCACTAATTAGTTTTTAGATTGGAGTTGCTACAATTAGTCTTCATGTGACGTCACATGGTCTACCGAAGGACCGATGCAAGATGTTGATTCTCCTATGGGTTCCATTAGTAAAAGATATTGAACTTGCATCACATGGATTAAGATTTGACTACTAAGTTCAGCTCAGTTTTTGGAGATATTTAACTGGGAACCAACCTATTCTACCTTTAACGTAGAATTGTCTATTGAAATGATTGTCACTACAGCATTGCTGAATAGGAGGACCTATTTGTTTGAAAACAGATGTTGCAATATGATCTATCGATCTCACATAATGAGATAATTGAGGTTTATTTATTGTTGACCACTTGCATAAGAATGATGTTGCATTTGTTTATGGGATATCACAGAAGAATACTTTGAACTTATTGACGTTTCCTGTACACTTTACAACCTCAGACTTGGTTCTCTGATGTTGCATTTGTTTCTGGGTTATCATAGAAGAATATTTTAAACTTATTGACATTTTCCTGTACGCTTTATAAACTTATTAAGCTGGCGTACATCTATGATGTGTGTTGTCCTGTTGTAATTCATTATTAGACCTTCAAAGAATGGACTTTTCTTGAAGGAATATTGACCCAGATAAAGCCATATCCCATGAATGATTGATGTAGCATCAGTCTTCAGCTTTGAAGCTTTGTTTTTTAATCAGAAACATGAATATGAAGGGATGGAAAGGAAGGGAAAAATTTACCAATCCAGCATGTATTATGAATAGTCCATGTCATGGGAGATGTAGTCTAAGTCCACATTCTCCTTGTACATTAAGTTCAGACTTTATGTGGGCATATGATATACTAAGGCATTGGATTTACAGTGAATAATATTTGGTATGGCGCTGAATTATGAATGCTAGGCTGGGGTTGTTAATATGAAGCTATAGTTAGAGAAAGTAAAGTTGTTTCATCATGTTATGTCTCAAGCCCAACTTTTAGTGTTGTTAATTTATTACAGTAGTATTTTCTTTGTTCAATAGTGAGATGGAGAATTTGGTGAAGTTGCAACCACGGAGCAGAAAGCAAGAGAGACAGCTCAAACACACAATATGCTTCTCAGAATGTTGATCATAATGAGAAGATTTGAATTCAGTCATCTCCTCTTTCCTATACTCCAGGTATTTTTCCATTCTGGAGCAATTCTACCTCAATTTCTCATTTATCGATACCTTTTAAAGTTTAATTAGTGTCAAATTACGCAAAATTATGGACACTTTTAGGTGAACACCATTCTAGATTAGCACAATTAGAGTTTCATACCATTTTTCTGTGATGAATGAGAAACTGTAGACAATTAGGTACGAGTTATACCTAAATAGCAATTAGTGCCTGGATGACCGCAACATGGACGAGTCTCTTTAGATAATTTCTTGTGCATTTGTTGTCAACAGAGCATTAGATAATTTCCATTCAATTTCAGGTAGATCTTATACCCAAAGGCTGGGAGATAATAATGGTATATATTGGGTGCCTGTTTTCCTTGACGAGGGCCATTTCCAGTACTCTACTACTGCATCAAATCAACCGCAGCTATTTGGAAACTGTGAGTTCCTTTTTATCCTCTTCACCGACAACTAAATTATGATGCTGTAGACTTAGCTTCACATGTTTCCACACTGCTTAATTATGCTTCCCTGAAAGATAGGATATCGCTATTTACTTGCATAAATTTCTAGTGAAAAGCCATAACTAATTATTTTGTCATGATGAAGTGAATCTAATTATATGATGTTGAGGAACATTACTCTCCTGTCACTTGAGCATGTGAAAATGAAGGCAACATCAACTACCGTCACTTGAGCAACATCAATAGGAGGTTATCCGGCCAATGATAACCTCTGCCAAATTATTCTTCCAGGGTTCTGAAGCCCATTACACCATAATTTGGGCTTATATGACGTTAATAGCCCACTTCTCTATAGCATTGTAGGCCTACTAGACATTCACTAGCCCATTGCTCAATAATATGGGCTTGAACATTAATCATGGCTAGATTGTTAGATTAACTAACTCATTACTCAATAATTTGGGCTTAAATAACATTAATGGCCCATTGTTCAATTATCATTTTGTCTGCGTTACATTAGCAAGCCCAATAACTTGGGCTAAGGCAACATTTATGGCCCATTACACGATAAGATTGTCGGCCATATTTACATATCTAGCCCATTACTCAATATTTTTAGGATTATTTAATATTCATGGACCTTCGTTATCTTAACTAGCCCCATAATTTGGGCTTATATATAAGGACATTCACGGCCCATTTCAAAGTTGAGTGTGGGCCTACATGCTTACATAACATTCATGGCCCATTGCAATTAAGATTTTGAGCCTGATGTACATTAACAAGCCCAATAATTTGGGCTTACTTAAATTTCATGGCCCATTTCACTTAAGATCGTGGGCCTTCGTTAACTTAAATAGCCCAATGTTCAATAATTTGAGCTTATATATCCTTCAAGCCCACTTCACCATAAGATTTTGGGCCTACGTTGAATTAACTGGCCCATTACATCATGATTTGGGCTTTCATAATATTCATGTCGCATTGCAGTTGTACAATTTTGGGCCTGCATTATATTAACAAGCCCAATAGCTTTGGATTACCCAACATTCACGGCCCATTGCAGTTGTAAAATTTTGGGCCTGCATTATATTAAAAGCCCAATAATTTGGGCTACATTACATTCATGGTTCATTGCAGTTGTAAAATTTTGGGCCTGCATTATATTAACAAGCCCACTAATTTGGGCTTACATAATATTCATGGCCCATTGCAGTTATAAAATTTTGGGCCTGCATTATATTAATGAGCCCAATAATTTGGGCCTATAAAACATTCATGGCCCATTGCGGTTGTAAAATTTTGGGCCTGCATTATATTAATAAGCCCAATAATTTGGGCTCACACAAAGTCATGGTCCATTAAGTCCATTTCTCACTAATTTGGGCTTTTATTTCATTCATGGCCCGTTGCACCGGGCCTACGTTTAATTAACCAGCCCATTATATTTTGACAGGGTTAAACAACAATCATGGCCCATTACAGTTTTTAAGTTTTGCACTACTTTTAGTCTAGAACCTCCTGATATTTGTACAGCTCATTTTTTGGCACGTTAGTCTTGTATTTCGGCTTTAGATATTCTTACGGCCTACGTCTTTTGGACTCATAATATTTTTACGGCTTCTCATGCATATGCATATTTGGGCTTCATTGTTTTCGTGTCCTATGTACTACGCACTATTATTCGCTCATAACCTATTAGGCTGGCTTGTAAAAATTGGTTTCAATTTACAAGATCACCCTTTAGAAGATCCCACTAATTTTAATCTTTTTAGCTTTACTGCATCTAATTAGGCCCACTAGTGTGAAGTTGGGGTTTAGGAGTTTGCCTTTGCCTACCCGAGCATTTTCCGGATATTAGATGTTGGGTTAGGTTACAACAACCCACAGCTAGGATACAATGGAAGAGGAAAGGTTAGGGGCGGGGAGTGAAGCTGTGGAGGGAAGGGAGCTTTAAGAAACCCGACTCCCTTAAGAGAAAACAAAACAAAAAAAACCTAAACAAAAAGAAACCAAAAATCAAAATTTGCTAAAGAAAAGAAGATGAGATATTGTTCGGAAATCCTTGAAGACTGAATGTAATCCAGAAATGCATGATCTTGTTCGGAAAACTGCATTTCCAAATGAGCTCTCAACATTTTGTTTCAGTAAATATCCATAGGAATACCTGCAGAAAAAGAAAAATCAATTAGAGCCGAATTGATAGAGAGGGACGAAAGTGACTATGACTTCTCATCAACGATAATACAACTACACCAAGGATGCTTCTTTTGAGTAATGGGATAATGACTTCTAAGTATTACAGACTGCAATTGATATCTTTATGTTGCATGTTTCCTCTTTGTATTAAAGGAACCATTATTGTAGCTGACTAGTATTCAAAGGGAAAACAGACTACAAAGCGGCCATGCTTCCCTCCATTATGTGAAATATGCAACTTGTGGATTAAATGCATCTAAGCATCTACTAGCCAAACAGAGTAACAAGACAATGGCGAAACTCAACCAAGAATGCTTCCAACAATAACAATAACAATAACGAGATTGATAACATTGAGGAAATCAGCAAGACAACTACTATCAACTTGAGTGGTCACAAAAATGATCAGTAAAGAAACCATTGAAGACAACTACAAACATACATAAATTATAACCCAATATTTCTCAGTGTCAGTTGCAGGATTCTGCTAACGACACTACTCTGGAAAAACAATAACAATATAAAGATTAAGGGCAAGACTTTACATCCTTCGTTTGGGAATGAGGGAAAAATCAACTCAAAAGAACAAGTCATGAGCCCTCAATTTGAAAGATGACAAAATGCCAGCAGCATACAATGATGATGCAGACTTGGGAAAGAGTAAAGTGGGTGCTGGAGATGCAAAACATAGCAGGTAGGGTCCCTACATGTTAGAAGAAGCCCTGGAAGACTTAAATGAAGTATGCTGAGATCTTTTACGACGCAACTTGATAGAGTGCATAGTATCTCATGGTAGTTGGTTAAAAGTAGATGGAAAATGAGGAAGAATAAAATGACAAAAACACACTTTGAATAATTTAGTTTAACAGAAGACTTGACAGTTCCATGTTAACTATAACCCCAATGCGGTGGTTGGTAGATGTTTCAGGCTGCTTAAAACTTACATAAACCACAAAGCGGCACTCTTGGTAATTAAATCTAAAGACCAAACAAAGTGAAAAGGATATGCTAAACATTTTAATTACCATGAAAGAATTCCCTTGCACCTCGTGCCATAAGTACGACATCGCCACTTTGAAGAAACATAGCAAGCGGAGGATCTTCTCTTGACTTGCCCCCAAGAAGGAAAATAGCCTTGCAGCCCAAACTAACAAAAAAGAAAACAAATCAGTTACAAATTTTCTTCCTTGAAATTGAAGTTAAACAAAGGCAATAACAATGATAAAACTGACAGTGGAAGCACACAACCTTATGCTCACTATTGATTTACTCCAATTTTTTCCATGTCATTAAAAGAGTGAGCACAGAAGATCAATGGTAGACTGGTGCAGAAGAATACAACTTTACAACACAAGACAAGAAAAGCCCTCGTGACACTAAAGGCATTGCAGTACCTAATTCACAATTGCTGCTTCAGGTTGGATTCACCTGGAAGCATATCTTGTTATGAGTAAGGGACATGTTTTAGCTCCTCTGGAACAAAATTATACCAGAATAAGAAAATAAATCATAAGTAGAGTTCCTCAAGAGACAAATTTCATTGCAGTGGAGAATGTCCTACAGATTCAAATTTAGCACGAACACATGCAATAACTGATGCCTATTAGTCGGCCAACTGGCTTAGCATCTGCCATCTAAAGGAGCCTATCAAATAGCAATACAGGCTTTTATCCAAAACAATCCACCAAAAACACCTCTAAACCAGTAACTACACAACTAAAAATACGGATGTAGGCACCAATACTAGCGTAAAAGAAGCCATATACCTGAATTCACATTTGATTCTCATTTGTACTGAATATAAAATTTGAATACCCAAATTAATGCTTAAGAAATTCAAACAAGCAAAAACCATAATCAACTTATTGATCTTTAACATAGATTGCAAACAAATCAGTGCAAACAAATCACCAAGTCAACTATGTTTGTCATTGTAAGCTGATATAAGGCCTCATATAGCTTAGCAACTTGACGTGTCATAAGACCAGAACTGAAAAAATATTGATTAAGATGTAAGCATATTTACATTAAAAAAATAAAAAACAATTAGCCTTGGACAACGTGGATATGTTGGCATGGGCAGGTGCTCCTTTTTTCAGAGGAAAACATTTTTGGCCTGACATTAGATGACATATGTTAATGCTTTCGGTAACCAATACCATCCTTGACCAACTTTAAGAGAGTAATATTTTAGCATTTCAGGCACAGTTCATTACATGTTTAAGCTTCAGTCAGATGATTGAAGTTTGAAGCAGTTTCCTGTGAACACAACAGACATCATATTCAATTACATGGGGCATTTCACAAGCTTGCCCTTGAGTAATAGGAGATTTTTCCACAAAACCATTAAATTGGTAAGAGGATATTTTTTGGGCATCATTGTTTGTTGAGACATACTACTTCGACATATCTTTAATTTGATCAACAGTATATATTTCAAAATTTCCTAAAATATAAAAATGGATATCTAGAAAAAGAACTTATATCTCAAGGAATTAGAAAACATGAGTCCTATATATGAATCAGGGAAAGGCACTACAATCACAAAATGTTGGCACACACTTATTTTATAGATATATCTACTAGTCTACCTATATTTCACTGCATTCCCTTGGGCAATTATTTAGGAGATACATGGATTTGAAATTTCAAGAAACAACAGACACCAAAATGTGCATTAGTATGGTGAACAGAAGGATGGAAAAAAGACCTTAGACCAATCAAATTGCAGGCCAAGAGTGCTCCATCGTACCTTACGCAGCAAACAGAAGCTAATACCGACTTGCATGCATTTCCCCTCTCTGATTTATCTAAGTCAGAAGATAATCTTCACTGTGGAACCTTTTTGTCTTTAAGAACCATATAACCCTCAGAAACTATGAAAATAATACAGCACAATTAGTGAAAAGCTGCTAACTTAAAACTTTAAGAGAATAATTTAAGCTTAATACACAGATAATAAAACATTGAGGGACTACAATTTTCATAAAACCTAGTTTAGAAACAAACAAAGAAATAAATTTCTAATTTCCAATTCATTTGATTTTATTATTGTAATTAGCTTTCCAGCAACAAGCCTATGATCAAAACAAATCCAAAAGTAAAAGAGCGCATGGTCTTAAGCAATCCAAACTTAATTATGACAGAAACCCCCAAACCAGTCCATAATCAACGTAATGCAAAAATCAAACAGTATAAGCAAACACAATGACCAAACTGGAAAGAAAATATCATCATTCAAAGTACAAATCCAAATTATCAAAGAAAACTGGAGAAGTACGGTGAACCTCAACTCGCCATAAATATAACTGAAAGCAGAAAATACCAAATGTAAGTATCATAAATTATAAAAGGATTCTCCCATACCAGGCCTACTTTATAAGCCGAAAATAGCTCTTTCGAGAAAACGCCATTTGGAAATCAATCGGTCTCGGTTGCTTTTTCCTAAATAATGCAAATAAGTGCTCGAGTCAACAAGGAGACACGAATATCGTAATCATTTTGCCAAAGATTTGTTTAAAATAAAAGTTGCGAATGGCAAAATAATACCTTTTGGTCGCGCTCCGAATCCTCTTGACTTCTGCGGCAATATCTGATTTGGAGTTTGAACAATTCGCCCAATCTCTTAAAGACGATCTCTCATTACAATCTCAGGGTTTCGAAACTCAGTTCGCACAATCTCAGGGTTTCGAGATCTCAGTTCGCACAATCTCCGGGTTTCGAGATCTCAGTTCGCACATTCTCAGGGTTTCGAGATCTCAGTTCGCAATTCTCAAATGCAAGATCTCAGTTCGCACAATTCAGGGTTTCGAACTCTCAGTTTACATAGAAGGACAAGACATCGGGGGGGGGGGGGGGGGTGGTTCGGGGGAAGAAGAAGAAGAAGATGAAAATGGTACAAATTTTATAACCTAATCGATACCTGTAACATTTACTAGGGTTTAAGTACTTGAATATTTATTTAAAAAATAATAAATCGTGACCCACCGTCTCTATATAATGAACTGATGGGCTTCTTAAGCACTCTGGACTGATGTTTAGCCATGTCTTGATGCCATTAGTTTTGTTGGGCTTGCTTGGTAACGAATTTTAGCATACATGGGCTAATAAATCCATGCATATTTTTGTGTAATTCTTAGGATTTGGGAATCAAAATTTCAAAACTAGTCCTATTTTTTTTATTAAAATATCAAATTTCATCATCAATTTTTTGATCATTTTTATTACTATTTCAATTGTCACTTGGAGGAGGGAAGTTGATTCCTTAGGTAATGTCGTCTTGAATTTGGAAGCCAATGGAGGGAACAAAACCGACAAAGCAATAATCGATTTTATTCCTTTACCACTGTTTCAAACTTATTAGCCAACCAGCCAGTCAGCCAGCCCAGCAAGCATAAGACAAAAATGGATTTGCTTGATGTGAATTCCAAAGAATTCCAGACAGTAAAAATGGTGGGCTGTACACACCATCGCCATGCCAGCCATCAAGAATCTTTTTTTTTTTTTTTTAATGGAAATAAAGGATAAAAAATCATAAGGGATCTATTATCTCCATATTTGTGATTCTGCTCCTCGATCCTGATAAAGTACCATGATCCCATGCACAAGTACAAGGGTTGATCCTAGATTCACTGTGGAGAAGATGATGACGATGATGATGCATGTAGGACTCGGAGAACTTAAGATATAAATTCTATGATCCCATGTCCAGAACTGAACAACACAAAATCAAGAAACGTAAACAGGGATTCGTCGCGGGGAAAGTTGCTGGGAATTCCAAAATGAAGTTACCAGATATTGATCAAATTCCAGGGGCTGGCAAAGAGTAGGATGACAAAGCCATTTTTGTCTTCTGCTGTCATGAAATGTGTTTTGCCTTCTTCCTTTGCTCTTATCGCCATTCTTGTCATTTTCAACAGCTAGTTGGTGAAACAGAGTAATGACAAACGCATCACACCCACGATTATGTATATATGCTTTAGATTTGCATTATCTGAGAGATAGGCAATAAGAAGCAAAAGAGTAATAATAAAAAGCAGGTACGGCAACAAAAAACAGTACAAAAACTAACCAAAGGGAATACATGCAAGAAATGTCCAACGTGAGTAAGAGCGACGAGATTCATGCGGGAAAACGTCGCGTGTGCATGGTAGATAGTGAAGTTTCTGACGGGAGATCATCGGTCAAACGTCGACGAAGAGATCAGATAGGTGCAGATGCTGAAGTTTCCTGCCATCAGGGCCAACAATTACAGCAAGAACAGATGGAGCAGGTTGAGGTATCATCTGCTGTGCCAACAACTGTGAAAAGGAGTTCCAGGTTTCGAGGTGTAAGCAGGCATAGATGGACTGGTCGATATGAAGCACACTTGTGGGACAAGCTTTCATGGAATATAACTCAGAAGAAGAAAGGGAAACAAGGTACTCTCACTACTTAAAATCAAACTAGTGACTGTTTTGAATCTTCAAGCTCTTGTCCATGGTTGAATATTCTAACCTTCATATTTCTTGATTTGCTTCTGCCAACCGCATTTGGCCATGTTCTGGAACGCCACAGTTTATCTAGGTGGGTAGCTTGAGTTCCTTCTGAATTTGATGTTGAAACTTGAAAGACTACTCCTTTCGTTTGGATATCAGACCTTCTCACTCAAAACTACATCCTTCTGAATATCGTAGGTGCATACGATGAAGAAGAAGCTGCAGCAAGAGCATATGATTTAGCCGCGATCAAGTATTGGGGAACATCAACTTTCACTAATTTTCCGGTACAGACCAAAACAACACGCAGGGCTCTAATAGCAGTACATGAAGCATACCTTAAACTCCTTATTGATCATACAGGACACAGAGCCTTCTCATTCTTGCTGCTGACTTTTCCTGCAGATAATGGATTATGAAAAGGAAATCGAAATAATGCAGACAGTAACAAAAGAAGAGTACCTTGCGTCGCTGAGAAGGTAATCAACATTCCATTACTTACACTTCATGGTAATCAAAGACAGCAGCTCATCCATGGATATTCAAATACTAAGGAAGACTGTTTTTCCTTTTTGCCTCCAATATAGGAGAAGCAGTGGCTTTTCAAGAGGAGTATCAAAGTACAGGGGTGTTGCAAGGTATGTACAACTTTTTACTGGACATGTAAAGAATCAACAAGGTAGAGCTGCAGAGTCAATAAGAATTTCCTAAACCTTTTCATTAATGTAGGCACCATCATAATGGAAGGTGGGAAGCAAGGATTGGCAGAGTTTTCGGGAACAAATACCTCTATCTAGGGACTTACAGTAAGTTTCCGCCACCCAAAACAACTCTGATAAGTAATTCAATCAAGTCTACAGTATATTTAAGCAGACCAATACCTTGAGTACAACTACAATCTATTTAAGCACACTCATGGGCAGGCACCCAAGAAGAAGCAGCTCGAGCATATGATATTGCAGCAATTGAATACAGAGGAATCAATGCTGTGACCAATTTCGACTTGAGCACTTACATCCGATGGTTGAAGCCAGGAGTAAACAGTTCAGCTTCTATTCAAGAATCAAAGACGAGATCAGATCCACAGACTCTTCCATCATCCAACTACTATGCAGAAGAGAACTCCCAGCAGTCCTTTTTATTCCCAAGGTCTTGCAGCACAGGGGACCTCCCTAAGGGTGAAGCAATTGAAACACAATTACCTGTTCCTTTATGCAAAAAGTCATCACAGACTGCGCTCAGCCTTCTACTACGATCGTCAATTTTCCGGGAACTGGTTGAGAAAAACTCTACTGTCGCAGAAGAGGAAAACTACAGCGAAGGTGGCAGAAACCTGTCCCAGGAAGTTAACGGTGGATACTTGTCTGGGATGATGTTTGAAGAAGGAACTGGAGAGGTCCCATTTTCCCTCTCCTCCAATGGCTATGACATTGAACTGCAAGAACAATTCCACTTCAACTATGACTGTCTGGAGAGTCTACAAACCACACTATGATCTGAGAAACCTAAAACTGGCTGATCAAATAGTTGAACTACTCTGTGTCTGTGTAAAATAAGAACATATCTAAAAAGGAAAGATAGAAAATGTGGATACAGATAGAATAATGGTATTGGATAGATATACCTTTCTTTCTATATGACAAGGCTACCGTTACACTTGTCTAAAGGACATCTACATCTTGTGTCAGCAGTTGCGGATTTCTGCTTTAACCAAAGTTGCTTCTAACATGTTAAGTAGAACTTAAAAGTATTCTCTTTGCATTAGAAGGCAGAGAATGGTTAAGTATAGCTAATACATATTTCCTTTGTCACGTTCAGAACAGACATGCCTATAGACTATCCATACTCTATAGTTACTAATCCTCTTCATATCTAGTAACTCTTTGTGAGGCAATAGCCAAGGTTTTTCCTACAAGCTTTCTTAGAAAGAAAAGGTTCCAAACGAATCAGTTCCTTTCCATGGGGTTTCCAGGTGGAGTGGCAGTTTCCAAATGCACCCAGTTTCAGTACATCAGTCCAGGCACTATCCTTTCCAGCTCTTTTCGAGCGTGCTTTTAGTACAATCAAGTCAAGGAACAATAGACTTTCTATAGAAAGGGAAAGGAGAAGAAAAAATCCATCAGAAAGTTCTCCAACGTAGAAGTTGCTAGGTTCCTGAGGCTCAGGAGACTGGTTGCTAATGCTATCATTGCTTTGACAAGGAAACACTGATCATGAAAATTAAAAATGAGATCTCAGAAGCACATTCTTAGTAATCTCACTAAAAAGTTCACAAATGCCATCTACAGGAAAGTGAAACAAAATGAGCATAAAGCTTTCATTTGAGCAAGATACTAGAGAATAAGACAGTCTTATCAGCGGAAACAAACAGCAATATTCAGTTGGTATCACAACATTAAACATACATCTCAAAAAGCCACCTCTGTTAAATACCCAAATGAAACCTAACCAAGTGGAAAAAGTAAAAGGGCCCATCATTGAAGAAATTCTATTCAAAACCCTCAAGAATGGTAATACAGTTAAACTTTCTTACAGGAATACAGGTATCTTAACAGCTGCAAACAAGAAAAGCCCAATGATCTGAAAAATCTCAAAACTGTTTTCTCTTATTCTTAAACAATATTTCTCTTCTTGAGTAAACATAAACTAGGGCGAGGAAGACTCCAGCAGATACAAAAACAGAGCTCCACGGAAATGGTGGGTCCTTGAAACAACTAAGTGAGGCCTCCAATTCTTGGGATGCATGATAAACAAGCGAGTGGATGGCATATAAATCGTGATCTGAAGACCTCAAGTAGTATAAAGCCATCTCAAAGTCAAAATGTGATAGTGAAGAAATGGCTTTGTCTAACTTGTGCTTGAACAGATTCCACCTCTGAATGAACTCAGTCTGCTGATTCTTCCTTAAGAGCTTCCCCTCCCCACCATGTGCAGAAATGGATTCCAGAACATCAATAGCACTAGCAATACTGTAATTAAAGGATGTTAAAAGTGCATTTCTCCGGGCTGCATCCTTCTGTACAAAAGATAACGAAGAAACCTCAGAAAAGGGTCCAAATGGCGTATGCCCAACACTCCATGTATAGTCCACCAGTGTACTATTATGCCTAGGACTCCATACCAAATGAGTTGGTGAAACACCCCACATACTCTGCAGAATGGAACCCACAAGTGGTCTCTCAAGCTCTCGAGTTTGAGTAAACACATGGCGGCCATTGCAACTGTAATCACTCACAGTCTGTGTATTCTTAGTTCTGACTGCAATAACCATATCTTTAAATGCAACAGACTGGTGATAACGATCAAGCAACAAAATCGAATTAACATCCAAATCAAACACGTAAACAGGAAGCACTCTACTACCAAAATCCTCCTCGGGAAGCTTTGCCAACCTCCTAAACTCTTCAATTGATTCAGAAATTGTCTGATGCAGTCGCTTGGAATCCAAGTACTCACTAACAATGAGAGTATAATTATCGAACAAGTACCTAGAAGTATATGAAGTAGTTGCCCTCCAAATGGCGAAGGAACAAATCGAGCATTCCGATAACTTCACTTCATAATTCTTAAAAGTCAACTTCTGATCACGCAAAAGCAACCCTTGTTCATCGGTAAAAGTTCTCTCAATTGATTTCCAATCTAACCCATAGCTATCAGGAGAATAACCATGTATGTGTATAAATTGAACTATCAAAGAGTTCTCCAAAGGCACAGGAATTCTCAATGAAGGCACAAAAAGAACCTGATAAGCGCTCCAAACGAGGGATGCTAAGTCAGCTAGCAACGTCTTCTGAGATTTGGGCCGGCCGTGCATAGCCGCCATCGGGTGAAACTCACCTCTTGGCAAGACACCATCTCCGGACAAAGCCGGCCCATAGTCCACCGGTCCGGCCCCCAGGTCGATCCACAAGTAGCGTTCTTTACCAGTCCAGATAGAGCCCATGCACTTGGTGACACCAGGGGAAGGATCCCCAGGGCTGTAGCTGTAGGCATAGTTCTTAGATTGAGAACCCAAATGGAGAATATAGACATAAATTCCATCCACGGGCTTTTCTTTCTCGAAATCTTGTTGTATGATTTGATCGATCAGATTATAAGGGACTGAGGTAAAAGGGTTCCGGATGGAGGCTGCGGCATTAGAAAGATGGGTTTTCAGCTTCTCCGAGAGTTGATTAGAGAGTGAAGACGGGGAAAGAAAGACATCAAGGTGGAGAGAGTGAGAAAGGGAGAGGTGGTGAGAGTCCGAGGAGGAGAACCGCGTGATGACGTGGTACTGATCGGAGGAGATGGCGGAGCTCAGGAAAGAGGAAAGCAAAGGCGGGGAGGAGGATGTGAAGGTGGGTCCCACTAACTTCACGGTGATCGGCACCGATACTTGGAGAGAAAGAAGGGAATTCAGGGTCGGAGGATTCTGACTAGAAGGGAGAGAGATGGATCGCTTAATGGAGCTGGGAAGTGAAAGAAATGAATCATTGTGGCCCTGTGGGTCATTCCGATATTGCTCGCTGAGAAAGGAGCCTAAGCCCAAGTAAGCAGCGGAAGACGGCGCACCGATCAAGGATAACGAAAGGTAGAGGACGAGGAGGAGAATCGCGGCGGTGGGACGCATCTCCGGGAGGGAAGTTAGGGTTTTGGCAGTGCTCTTAGTTTTATGACCGGAGCTAGAATTGTGGGTCAAAATGACAACTTATTTGTGGGACTGGGAGGGGACGACCGGGAGATTTTTCAGGGTTAAATTAGTAAATAACAAAGTTGCGCTATAAATAAAATAGAGACAAACATCTGAAAAATGGAAAATAAACGAAAAAAGGGGATATTTTGGTTTGGTACCCGGAACAAAGATGGCGGAGCCTTTGCTCCGATCACCGGAGCCGGAAGACACGAGCGTTATGGACCTAAACATGGACTCCCTGGTGCATTGCGCAAGACATCTGAGCATTCAGGACATATCTAACATGGCTATGTCCTGTAAATTCCTCAAGAACGTTGCTTATTCTGATTCTATCTGGCAATCTCTATATAGGTTAATAATATCCCATGACTAGCATTTGATTCTCAGTGCAATTTGGGTTTTTCTTGTTTATTATTAGGTTAGTTTGCATTCATGCTTTGAGCTACATTTCAGTTATCTATGTACGGTTTCATCCATCTCGCAATTGATGTCTTCTTTGTGTTTGATTTTGGAACTTGCAGAACACGGTGGTCTTCTTCACCAGTGCCTTACTGTCTTTCTCAAGCATCCAGTGCCAGGAACTCGTACTTGACTAGGCACACTTCTTCTCAACAGTTGAAGTTTGAAGATCCTTTAATTACAAATTTCCCCTTCAATTTAAAATCTCAAGACCGCCTTTTTTTGGTAGAAGATGATATAATATTGACTCAGGCAGTACAACTCACAAAGCTCAATCCTATTGCATCTCTACCTCTAATTTCAGCTATCCCTGTATTGGAATTGGATAATTTTCTACCCCATAGGCTTCAATAATGGTTCACATTGGCTGTAGTCGTATTCATATATTCATTATAGTCTCTTCTGATTTTGATCATTGGTGCACAACATCATTTATTTGGTGACCAGCATGGAATTCAAGATTATCTTTTTCACTTTTCCATTTGTAGCTTGCCCTCTCTGTGCTAAGTATTGCCATTCAGATCGTGTAGACAGTCCTTAAACCTTTTTGTCTTCCTCTTTTGCATCTGACCAAAGCTGTTCTCGTGTTATCAGGTTGTCCAATTTAATTGTTTCTTTCACTCTCTTGTGCAGGGACCCGTGATACACATGTTGATGGGTTGTTATTTTGGTGGATGTGATTCCATCTTGACACTTGGTGATCACCGTGCTAGAATAACTTGTATGAGGTTCTATTTTTCTCTCTTCAATATATTTTGGTTATCTCTGAGGGTTTGTTGGATTATCAAAGGTGGTCATCATGAATCGTTGGTTGGAGATTGTCTCAATAAGAATAAAAATCGTTTGCATAAATTCATCATTGGATGGACTGTATGCATTATATATCACAAGACAAATGTCCAGCTTCACTGTACTGAGGAAGAATCTAGGATTATCTCTTTTGAAATCACAAAGAAATCGAACTTTAGCAGTACTCTTTTATATGGTCTCTAATGCTTATTTTTCAAAAAAAAAAAAAAAACAGGCATGGAGTAATAGGTGATGATATCTGAGTCGATCAGTAATATAAAGTTTTGATGTTTTTAAGTTTACTTATGATAATCTTCATCATTCTACAACTAGAGTATTCTCTCTATTCAAAAGAAAAAAGTACCTAGTTCTGAAAATGTAGAACCTCTTACGTGTTTCTCGGTAAAACATATAAAATATGCTATCTTACATTTCCTCCACTTTTAAAATTTGAACCATAGCTATTTGAGAGGAGGGTGGTGGGGGAGGAGTAGAAACATGACATTTTTGGAGACAATGAAATGTTTAGAAACAGAATTCGTATTTTGTGAATGTTTATATGAGGTTTCATAAAGATGATACATAGCTGTTTGTAATCTTTCGTTTCTTACCTTTGGATAGCTTTCCTTCTCATTTATGCCTTTTCATCTCTTCAAATATGACTTCCTACAGCATTGTGTTTAAGTTACCTGGATTTGGTTAAAGAATGAAAAATAATCGTAGTAATGAATAAGAATGTGTTTGCCTTTCTTTTTCATCCTTGTAATTTGTTTTCTCATGGAGTGGTATAAGTTCAGCCACACATTACTTATTTTTGATTTTTCACTTTGCTGGTAATTATCTTCACACAATACTTGCTGTAAAATCGATCTATCTGCAGATTGTTTTCTTTGGCCGATGGGGCTGTATCCCAGAACAGTTTGCTGAGTGGCAGTACTGTCTTGGTATCATCAAGCTGTGATCATACGATCCGTCTCTGGTCAAAGGTCTGTGATAATATCATTTTCTGGAAAACATTTCTTAAACCTGAATTCCTTGTTTATAATACAGGGTGATAGTTTGTCTATGTTAACCTTAAATTTTGATTACTCTTATGAATTAATATGGAGAAATGTGGGTCCATTAGCTTCATCTGATGCACACTGACTTTTAATGTTTCACAGTCAATCTAGAAATCCACAACCTTACTTGCCAGGCTTGCCTAAACACATTCAACATTGCAGCGACAGATAAAAGGATATTAGTATAATACATGGTGAATATGCTAGCAATTGTATAGTATTTGCCAATTGTTGATGTACAGTATCTGATGCTGAGGGTCACATGTTTGAATTCATTTTGTGGAATACTTGCCTTTTTGCTTAAATAGCCATTCATTTGTAGGGATCTTGCTACCGCTGTTTTAGAGGACACAGTGGTGAAGTTACAACTCTTTCAGATAAATTGTTAGGCAATGGCGAATTATTTGCTAGTGGAGGTGCTGATGGCACAGTTCGTCTGTGGTCTATTAACTCTAAACGAAAACAAGGCCAACATGCACTCAGGGGTACCCTATATGGGCATGAGAAACCTGTCATTCATATGGCAGTGGCAGGGTAAGCATGAGAAGCTGGTTTGTCAGCAAATACATGAGATTTTGATTTTCAGTTGAATTTCTATAGTAGGTAGCTTGTGCCTGCTACGATAGCATCTTTTAAGGTCCAAAAGACAATTCAGATGGTGTTTAAGTCTTTTGGAATTCACTTGTGTTGGAATCTTAAAATAGTCAGTCTTTTGTACAAGATCCTAAAAGCGACAGCCCTTTATCGTGGAAGTGCTAATCCTGCATTTGGTCTTTATACTTATGAATCTTTATAAGTATGTGTGTTTAAATTGACAGGATTTCTTCTTCTTTGACTAGATGGAATTGTTAGCTGAAGATAACTATCCCTCTGATTTGTGACACAGAGTTTTTGAGCTATATTGAAAGTGTTTCTTTCTTTCTTTCTTTCCAGGCACAAGTCATCTCTTTTGGTAAGCATGTCAAAGGATTCTAAGGTACTCTAATCCTTAATTAAGGTTCTGACTTTCATTTTTACATTCTCATGGTAATAGTTTATAAAACTGTTGTAGCTTGTAGGACTAAGTCAAGATGTTGGATTGTTTGCTATCTTAAGCATTTGCTGGTTAGGTATAGAGATGGCAGATTTTTACACCTAACTACTAAAGGTTTCAACAGAAATTGTTATTAGTTTTGCTACTGATCTGATACCTTTTTCTTTAAGCATAGATAAGGGTCTGGGACACAACTACTTCCTCTTCTGTCCGTTCTTCCTGCTGTGTTGGAATGACTTCTTTACGTGGTGCTCCTGTGGGTATGAAATGCTATGAATCACTGGTCTATGCTGCTACTGGGTCCTCAGTTATGTCAATTGATTTGAGGATAATGCGTGAAGTATCGAGAGTTACACATCAAACAGAGTTACATTCGTTTGATATCCTCCCATCAAAATCCTTAATTTGCACAGGTGGGATTGGCAGGTAAAGTCACTCTTGTAAACCCTTGACAGGATTGTTATTTGCGAGTTTGACATGAAGCTTATTCTCTGAATATATTCATAATGTCGTAGCTTGTACATAAAAGAATCCATGGTTTTGCTTGGGTTTTTCCTTTTGTTTTTTCTTCTTCTTACTCAAATTGAAGGATATAGAGGGCGATGGTAGCTATTGAAATTATTTGCAGTACAACACTTTGGGACATGAGGAGAAGTTCTGATACATCCAAAGCTGAACCCGTAGGGGAGCTGGACGGACACACCGGCCCGGTTAAGCACTTACATGCAGATGCATATAAGATAGTTACAGGCGGACCTGATGACTGTTATGTGAAAGTTTGGGAAGCCGGCACTGCTGCTTTAGCTAATTCATTGATTTGTGACGCAGAAAATGAAGCTTCTGGTTTCAGTTGTTCTGCAGTGGCGGCAAAAGGTTGCCGGATCGCCATCGCCGGCACAAATGGAGAACAGGGTTCTCTGTGCTACAGGGACTTCAGGAATGCTGCTGACCCTATCTCTTCTGAGTCCAGTTTGCCATATTCTAAGTTTTGGGGTTCGCAGTCCCATAGTGACAGTGATGAATCAAATGGATGATTGCAGATGTATTTCAACGTGCTAAGGAGATGATGATGATGGAGTCATGTTTAATTGAAATTTGTAACAGAATAATTAAGGGTCTATAATTTAATAAAAAGGATTACTTTTAATCATAGAGGACAAAAGAAAATGTGTTACATGTGTTTATGACACAACTACATTCACAAAAAAAAAAAAAAAAAAACTGAAAATTTCAAACTTTTATAGTACAACTGGAGAAGTTTGATTACAAAGAGTCATTTTCTCTTGTAAAAAACTCCTACCAAGAAAGAAAAACTGCAAAACCAATCGATAATCACAGAGGCAGAAACTGAAAGTAGACAGATTTCAGGGGTGTAGAAGAAATCGAAAGTCAATAGTTTGGACGGCAGTTATGAGAACGATGAACACCCGTGATCAATGTTGGTGATAGAGGTGTTGACAGCTGTGAATTTGGACGGCAACGGCAACGGCAACGGCAACTGAAGTGCTGGGAGATCTATTAATTAAGGTGTTCATGAACTGGTTTAAATTAGATAAATTATTTAAATCGGTTACTTATTTGATTTAATCGGCTTTTTTTTTTAATTTATATAAAATGGACAATTTTAAAAATTAAAAGTCAGTATTAACCATTCAGGTTGTGGTCCAATACACAAAAATCAGTAACCAAATTGGATTGGACAGTATATATATGTGTTTGTACATATGAGATCAACCAATGGTAAAACGTTTCAGTTTGAATTTTCTGAAAAATTATTACACATTTTGTTTTAAATTTTCACTCACACTCCTTTTTTTTTTTTTTTTTAAATTTACATAAAATCTAGCCCATATTTATGACCCAACTAGAGTTTCGATTTTCAGTTTTAAATGGTTTAATTTTAATTTTAAAATTTGAGAACCCTTATAATGATTTTTTATTTTTATTTTTGAAAGAACCGTTATTATGATTTGGTTCATAAATTAAGGAAAAAAGGGTCCAGCCAAACCATTAAAAAAAAAAAACCACTAATACATTTATTGAAAAAAATAATACTCCGACCCGAGTCCCGACAGAGTTAAAAAAACTGTTGCAATTAAAAAACGGAAGCCCATAAGTAACTCAGATGGCGCTAGCAGTAATAAGTTGATCGTCTTCTTCACATCTGACCCCTCTCGTCCCACCATTAAAAATCACCGGGACCTCTGTAAATCCCCCTTGGACATTACCTTAGGGTTTTCCAGTTGGGGATTGGCATTCCTTTCGATCGATCTTTTGCAAATTTCACCATCATATCTCAATACACACAAAAATGTACGGATTCGAAGCGCTAACCTTCAACATCCACAGTGGCTATTTGGAGGCGATCGTCCGGGGTCACAGATCTGGATTGCTCACTGCCGCCGATTACAATAATCTTTGTCAGTGCGAAAACCTAGATGATATCAAGATGCACCTTTCCGCCACCGAGTACGGGCCTTATCTGCAAAATGGTATTGTCTGCTCCTCAAATTGGGAATTGGATTGGATTGGATTGGATTTCATATATATATATATATATATATATATCTTAAATCTATTTTTCTCTTTGGTGGCGGAATCTATAGATATCTACAATTGTTTCCTGTTCTGTGTTATCTTTGGAATGATATGGTTATGGTAAGCTAAGTTTGTTACTGGGTTGTGATTAATGCTGTAGATATTGCTCACAATCTGAAATTGGGAGCGTATTCATTTTTTTGTGTGAATAGATTTCGCCGCATTGTTTCTTGATCCAATTGGATCAGATTGGTCTTTTGCGTTGCGTAGTTCTTCTGTTTGCTGGTACATTGTCTTCCACTCTGAAGCCAACCATGTCCATCTTGTATTCTAGAGATTTTAATTGGGCTTTTTTTTGGGTTAAGGAGCTTTGCATTTTTTTCTTAATATCCTCGTTAGTTGTCTGGGTCTGCTTGTGATTTTGGTTCTTTAAATCTGTAGAACCATCACCTTTGCATACGACTACAATTGTGGAGAAATGCACTCTCAAATTGGTTGATGATTATAAGCACATGTTAAGTCAAGCCACAGAGCCCCTGTCAACATTTTTAGAGTATATCACGTAAGGACATTTCTATTTCTAATCTCTTGTATTATTTTGTTTATCTGCAAGTATTCTATCCCTAGCAATCTGCTTTTGTTTTTGTGGTTTATCTGTTGAATGTATGAGTCTGTATTATAAATTTTTGTGAAAGTCCATAGTCTATAGACCTAGTCAACGGCGAGTGATATTTTAACTACTGTGATGTACTTAAAACCTTTCACAAAACATGTTGCTTGAGATATGATCCCAATTGCTCACTCCAAATAGTAGGATAAAGGCTTAGTTTCTTGTTATGGTACTTCAACTAAGAAACCCAGAAGGATACAGTTTTAAAGTATACACTTTAAACATTTGAGAGCAGATTGGTTTGAACTTTGCTTTTTACACGATTCTTGTTTCTTCATTAATCAGTTTTCTCATTTCATGTTTCTGTTGTTTCTTGTTAATCAGTCATGTTTCCTGATGTATTTAAGCTCAAAGATATGATTGCTGATGACTGTCATCTTAATATCTGCAATAACATATTGGTTGATTGATTGATTTACTTTGATGTGATTTATTAATTTGAAATTTTCATTATGGTTTTTGTTTAGTCATGAATTTAGGCCACACTAATATTAGCAGTATTAGGAACTGGAATACTAAGTAGTATATTTTGTTGATGAGGGGTCAAAATATACTATTTGTATTTGATATATCAAGGCCAAATGAGACTGGATATATTCAAGATGTAGTTTCTGCTGGATATGTCTACGGTTGGCACTATAATTCTTAATTTTTCCATTGACTTCAAATTATGGTCTTGGTTCTTTCTGAAAAGATAATATCTTTATTTTTTTTACTTAGATTATCTTTCATGTCATGAGATCAGCAATATTCTTATTTTTCATCGAACTTGGCTAGAATGTTATCTTAAAATATTATAATGCCAGTGCTTTTGGGTGTAGAGATTTATCATAGCAATATAACTTCTTTTCCCATCAGATATGGTCACATGATAGACAATGTTGTCCTGATTGTGACTGGAACCTTGCATGAGAGAGATGTTCAGGAATTGTTGGAGAAATGCCATCCCTTGGGAATGTTTGATAGGTAAAGTGTCTTAACTCATCATGTATGCCTTGAGTTGTCACTTGTCAATGAATTAACAATCAGTTTTTTGTTTACACAGTATTGCTACACTGGCTGTAGCACAGAATATGAGGGAGCTATACAGACTTGTGCTTGTTGACACGCCTCTGGCGCCATACTTCTCCGAATGTATTACTTCTGAGGTACTTTATACCAAAACTTTTCTGTCTTTTTCAGTTTAACTGTCCATGTACATGGGTTTGGTGTTATCATATTAGAATACCGGTGGTAGTAATGGTGAAGTTGTCTGTCAGAGTATTTAATAAACATCGGTATACAAAGCCCTGCAAAATGTTAATTACTTTGTCATTGAGCTTGTATGCAGCTGTTGTGGCTCATTTTTTAATGGCATAGTTGCCAGAGGAAGGTACGAAATAGTGTCCTGATTATTGAATACTAAAGTAATGGCACTCAGATTTAGGTTTTCCTTTCTTGATGGTGGTCATGAACAAGCTATTATTGCTCTGAGACATGTCATCAAGGGCTGGTTTTTAATTTTTGATATGCTCTACATTTACGAGCATGGTGAAATTGTGCATGATATGATTTCCAATGCTTTAATATTCCTTTTATATGTCTCTATTGAATAATCTCTTACGTAATTGTTGTCATTGTCAGGACTTAGACGATATGAACATTGAGATCATGAGGAATACACTCTATAAGGCGTACCTTGAAGATTTCTACAAATTTTGCCAGGTTCTTACTCATTGAAATGGTTCAAAGTTACTTAATTGTTTTCTGTATTGAAGGAATCATGTCAGGTTTTAATGTAACTGGTCTAATTTGGAAAATATTAAATAGAAACTTGGAGGTGCCACTGGAGAAATTATGTCTGACCTACTTGCCTTTGAGGCTGATCGCAGAGCAGTCAATATAACCATTAATAGGTAAGTTTTGATCATTTGATTTCTTTATCTTTGATACCTTTGAATACCCTTATTAGTACATTATACCTTTCAGCTGGCTTGTTTCAGGACGAAGAAAGAAAAAAGAACTTAAAAGGACACTTGTATTGTTTCTCATGTTGTTTCTTGATGCAGCATTGGCACGGAGCTTACTCGAGAAGATCGCAGAAAATTATATTCTAATTTTGGATTGCTGTAAGTTGTTGTATAGTTGCATAGAGGCTGGACAAATTTTTCTTCTTTTTTTAGTCAAATCCTGCTTTTTCCTCATTCTGATTGGAGTCTTTTTGTTCTAAATAGTTACCCCTATGGCCATGAGGAGCTGACCATCTGTGAGGACATAGATCAGGTACTTTTTTAACCCTTCTGTTTACTTGGTATTCTCCAGCAGCTTTCAACAAAAATTTCTTTTCATTTGGTCCGCTCAATTATTTGCAACTTCTTGTTTCGGAATTTTTCTATTCGGTACAGTTGTTCACCAATTTCTTATGTTCTCATTATTTTTAGTCTTACTGTTATTAATTACTCAATTGCTTCAATTGTAACTGTTCACTAAATCTGCACATTCTTTTCATTTTTCCAAACCACTGTTGCTGCCATGTCACTATATTTTGAATCTGAGACTCTTATATTATATCTTTTCTTTTCCAAACATGCTTCTGCCTTTGTTGATGATCTTCTTGTAACGTGTAGGTTCGTGGTGTCATGGAGAAATATCCTCCTTATCAATCCATTTTCGCCAAGTTATCCTATGGAGAGAGCCAGATGCTCGACAAGGCATTCTATGAAGAGGAGGTGAAACGACTTTGCTTAGCATTTGAGCAACAGGTTAGTAAGCCAGAGACCACAAAATCGCAACTTTTTTTTAGTATAACAGTCAATATTCGATGTGTTTGGAAGTGAAATTTATATTTTGTGATGATTTGGTGGGTTGGTTGTTGGTAAATTTGCAGTTCCACTATGGAGTATTCTTTGCATACATGAGATTGAGGGAACAGGAGATCAGAAACTTAATGTGGATATCTGAATGTGTGGCTCAGAACCAGAAATCCAGGGTGCACGATAGTGTTGTTTTCATCTTCTAGTTCATCAACCATATCATAGAACTTGTTCGTTGAGTTTATTCTTCTTTTTGTATATTAAAAAAGCTGTGATTCAATTTCTTGATAAAAAATGATGAGAGGTGTCGTCTTGGACGAGGTTAATTCAAAATAAGTGTGTGGTTGGTCTTCTGTTACAATGGAACCGATAATTCTTGTACCAATTGTAGTCTTAAATGGTAACTTAAGATCCTATCGTATGTATGATTAGTTGGTGTTTTTTTTTATGGTAAACACTCTGCATAGTTTCCTTCCAATAAGCTGTAGTTTCTTGTATGTATGGTCGCTTCTTTTGTCGGTGACCAGGAGAAACTTGTGACTATGGCTACTTAGGATTGTTACTGTTATATTTGTCATTTCTCAAAATAATAATTGTATTTAATATTATTTTAATTTAACAAATAAAATTATTAGTATTTTTTAGTCAGATGTCGTGATTTATTGTGATCCAATTCAAATATAGTGTCCTTGATATGTTGCTTGGAGTTTCTAAGGAAGATGCTGAGAGGGTTGCTATGCTATTGTCTACTATTTGGTTTGCCCGGAACCAACTGATCCATGAATCCATTCAGATTCGCCCCCATGCTGCAGTTTGTTCGACTATGGCGGTTCTTCACTCATTCCCGTCCGCACGAGCTGCATCATCTCCTCCACTTGCTGGTTTCTTGCCTCTCCCTGTACGGCCAGAAAATTTGGAGGGTCTATGTGTGTTCTTCGATGGGGCAATCTCACAATCTCGTCATGGCGCTGCGGTGGGCGTATGTATCATCTCAGAGACGGGCGATTTCATTCATGCGTTTTGACGGTTCTTCCCTTCTGTTCTGGAACCAGAAACTGCTGAGATGCTTGCTTTGAGGGAAGCTCTGCTGTTGTGTAAACGCCTTCATATGGAGTCCTTTTCTCTATTGGGAGAGACTTCTCATGTTATACTGGCTGCGCTATCTTGGAGGAATACAGAGCTTTGATATCCCCTTCATTAGTTGCTTAGATTCCTCGAGCACAAAATATGTACATAACATTACGGACGGGACTGGTATCGTGTGTCAGAATTTCTCACTTATTTGCTGCTTGAAAATTCGCCAGTAACTTAATAAAAATTATTTTTTTCTTTAAAAAAGAAAAAAAATTTTAAATATAGTATATTTGTTATGTGATATAATTCAAATACTTGTTACGTGAAAATGAGAATTGATGGGTTTGTTTAGCGAACGATAATTGTTTTTTGTTGTTGTTGTAATTAAGTTTTTTTTTTTTATTAGAATCAGTAACAAGCAAATTTGATAATTATGTATTTGTTACTCAAAATTATTTTACAATTATATTACAATAAACATATATATATATATATATGTAAACCACCTAAATAATCTAATTGGCAATCTCATTTCTTAATATTCAATCTCGATTATAATTTGCGGAATTTGGGCGGTGTCCTAAAGGCCAATATCCGACCAAACATAGCCATATGTTACGTATCTTGTAATAATCTACATTCCACTATAGTAATTGAATACTAGTGCAATTTGCTAATTAATTATGTACCAAAATCGAAACCCAACAAGATTAATAATAACGTTAACCGGTTGTCTGTAGATTACGGACATGCAGATCAGTTCAATCCGTACAACGTGACCTAAAATTTCAACTTTTTTTAAATTTACAGAGGTAACACTGCTTTTAAGGAATTATTATCTACCGCCCATAATTTTTAATACTACCGCCCACTTTAAAACCAAAATACCCCTATCAAACATTTTAATTTCATTCTCCAAATTGATATATATAATATAATACTCCCTTCATTTAATTTTATTTGACTTTTTAATTTTCAGACAAGATTAAAAGAAATAAAACATTTAAGTTACTTGATATAATACTCCTATCAAACATTTATTTTTTTTATTTGAACTTAATTACTTGATATATGAGAAGATAAAGATTAGACATATAAGTTATCCTAATAAAAATTTAAAATTAAAAATATTAAAAATTATAAAAAATGTCAAATGTCAAATAAAAATAGATTTTTTTAAATGTTAAATAAAAATAAACAGAGTATAATAAATTAAATTAGATGATTACCCTTAAAAAATTGACCAAAATACCCCCATTTTTAAATAATAAAGATTGGAAAAAATTTTTAAGGCTTTGTCCTCAAAGCTCAGTCCCTCGCTCCTCAAAATGTTTTTCTCGCCCCTCTCTTTCATCCTGCCTTTCTTCTTCTTCATCCCCGCCTTTCTTCTTCTTCATCCCGACGAAGAGGCCAGACAACCGCCGTCGGACTTCGGCTTCATCCCATTCGTCTTCTTCTCCGGTTCTCTACGGATCGCAATCCACCGCGGAAGAACACTGCCGAAGACCGGATCCACACCGATGAAGACGACCGCCGTCGGACTCCGGCTTCCCGATCGAAGGGCTCTCCACGGATCGAAACCACCGCGTTCAAACCGATCGAAGATCACCTTCGCCGGCTCTCCCGGAGTACCCTGCGTCTGATTCTCGTCGACCGAAGTCGGCACTGTCGGAGTCCCTTTCAGCCGGGAGTAAGCCCGGCGAGCCTTCTGCTAAGAAGCTCGTAACAAGGTTCAATCTTAGTTTCAGGTTTGTCTTCTCAATATGAGGACGATCGTTTTGTTTACGAATCCAATTTCTTACAAGTAACCAATCCATTCTAAGTTTTGAAGCCCAACTTCCAAACTTAGGTACCCATTTTGAAGGTTTCAAGGCACAAACTCAAAAGATATCCAATCCAGTTCTTTAAAAAAAAAGTTGTCTACGTGGCAGACACCCATTTCTCCTCTTGAATTTCTGGGTCCTAAATTGCTACAGCTGGGCTGGCCAAGAAAATAGATTTTCAGTCCAGCAGAAGTGGTTTTTGGAGCTGAAGATATTGAAGACAGTTGCTGCAACATCTCTGGAAATGGCGGGGATTGGTTGCTCGCTCTCTTTTCGTAGGTAAAGTAGCTCATAGACCTTTTCTCTAAGCTTCTAGCAGCCATGGCCATTCTGTGAGAAATTAGAAGAGGAAGGGGGGCCTCTTGATTCTTGAAAAAGTTCAAGAATTTTGAATGTTGGTTTTAGATTATGAATTATTTAAAGAACTGTTTCATATCTTAATTGGCTAATGCTAAAAAGTTCTGGTTAGTTTAAGTTGTGAGTTAGGAGGGACTAGTCAACTTTACAAGAGCCCCATTTTGACTCTTGTTGTCAATCTCTGCTGCTTGTAAGTCATAATACTTCCCTCCCACTATAAAAAGATTCCTGTTTCTTGAACTTGGCAAATTCAAATGAATAATGACAATTCAAGTCCTGCGCTGGTAAAGATTTCAATCTGAAAAGAAAGACAAAATGGATTCTGCCCTCCTCTTTGGTAGCTAAACCTAGATATGTTTTGTTGCATACTGTACTATTCCACTGTTTAACATTGCATTGGTGATTGATCATAACATAGAGCTTCTGGGCTTGCAAATCCTGTACTATATGTTGCTAAATGGGATGGTTTATTGCAATGTGTTTACTTCTGAACATAATCTAAACTAGACCATTTAATGTTTGTCAAGTAGTGTGAAGATGGAAATTGAATCTTGATACACATTGGAGTCAGAATTTGGGATGTTATTTCAGCAATGTAACGACATCGATGGTAGTAGTTCGGATTCATCAAGGAGGAGGAACAACAGCAACAAAATGGAAACCTCTTCGCCGAAATTCTTTGGCTGTCAGAGCTGAAGTAAACTATGTGGATGCTGAAGAAGCAAAGAAGTAGTAGCTGTTGAGGGATATACAGTTCTAGATGTCAGGGACAGAACTCAGTTCGGTCGAGCGCATATAAAGGACTGCTATCATGTTAGCCTAACTATTGGGATTGTATGTAGGTCTGAGGTCATATTTAGTATTTAGTTAATTTACCTTTGGAGTATTGCTGATTTTTGGAGAGACTTGTAAAAATTATTAAGTTAGAGCATTTAGATAGGTAAAATTTGCATTAAATTTGTAGAGCTTTCGATCTTTTGCCTTTGTGAATTGATATCAATGATCATGTGAGAAAGATTGGATTTCCAAACATAGCTTATTTTTTCCCATCAGCAAACATAGCTATTTAGATAAATGTGTTTGTAATTCTATTTTGAATAAATGAGATTATATTTTCAGACATGGAGGTAACACGTGCTTTAATGACAATTATAATGAGATGTAAGATTGTAAGGCAAAATGAATTCAGAAATATTGCCTTAATTTGGATTATTAGATTAACATGTCGTGCGCTCGTTACACCCGAGAAAAACAAGTTTTTTTTACTTTTTTAGATTTTGATTGTGAGAATGAGTAACTAATTCAGTTCTTATTCTAAATAGTTTAAATACTTAATTGATTAAGGGCGTTTGATAACTCAAATTGTTTCTGACTTAATGAATTAAAATTTTTTTAATTGATTAAGGGCGTTTGATAATTCAAATTATTTCTGACTTAATGAATTAAGAACTTTTTTAATTAAATATTTAATAATTAAGTGCGTTTGAGAATTATAATTCAAAGCCTTAAGAGATTAAGTGATACTGAATTACAAGTACAATTGTTAGCCTAAAAATAAGTAATTGGTGAATCACTTATTGCTGAACTGAATTGCTTGCAAATTTTTTCTTATTTTCAATATTTATTATTCTTTTTAGTTTTTTCTTTAAATAATTTTTATTTTATTAAATATTTTTTAAAAAAATATATTTATGACATGGTTTTTTATTTTTTTATAATTTTAATTAATATGTGATATTTATTTAATTAATATTTTAGTTTTAAAATAATAATAACATTCTAATTTATTATTAAGATTTTTAAAATATTTTTATTAGTAAAATTTCACAGTATTATATAAAAAATCACATATCTTAAAAATTATGTTATATATTAAAAAAATATGTTTCTAACATTTTTAAAAAAATAAGGTGATTTAATTTAAAATTTAAACATATTTGATTTTATAAACTTAATTTATAATTCAGACTTCATAATTCAAACTTCAGATTCAGACTTCAGATTCATATATTTTTTTTAATTTTATCAAACAGAGCTAACTTAATGGATTCAGACTTCAGACCTAAAATTATATTTTATCAAACGGAGCCTAAAATAATAAATTGTATTACATATGAATTAATATATTAGTTTGATAAAAAAATAAATATTTATAAAAAGATGTACAAAAATGAAATAGGGACAAAATTAAAAAGAAAAGAAGACCGAAACATAATTAAGCAACCACCACAGACAGCGCATTACTTTTGTAAATGCGAATATTTATAATGAACACTATTTTATATGTTTTTTAAATTAGAAACATAAAACAATTGAAAAAAATAATATTTTGATGGTCTTTTTAAATGTCAATTTATGCATATAACACATATATCTTTTATCAAATCATTTTTTTGAAAACTAATTTAAATTACATATATTTAGTTTGTCAATGTGAAACTCTCAATATCCAGTTACGATTGTTGAAAAAATAACATAATTTACAAATAATCAATTTACTTTTATTTTAGCGAACTATTTACAATACCAGGGATGCCAAATCATTTTTTTTTAGTTATTAGGTTTCTTACTTTATTTTAATTTAATCCTAGATAATAATTTTTTGTTAGAAAAAATACAGTTTGAAAATACGAACTCAAACGTAATTAAAGAAAAAAAATTCAGAGTTCGCATTTGAGACTTCGCATTTCACAAATGCGAACTCTTGAGATATCGCATTTCGTAAATGCGAACTCTTGAGAATAAGAGTTAGCATTGTTTTTATTTTTGCCAAATTAAATTTAATTTCAACATTTAAGTATGATTTATAATAAAAATATTAATATTTAATTTCATAATTAATATTTAATTTCATAATGAAAAATTAGTAATTAATTTTTTAATAAAAATATTAATATTTAATTTTATAATGGAAAATTAGTAATTAATTTTTAAAATTTTTTAATTATTTATAATAAATTATTTTTATATTATAAGGTTATATTAATAAATTAGGTGGGCGGTAAATATTAAAAGTAGGGGTTATAATATAATTTCACAAAGTAGGCGGAGAATATTAAAAGACTGGCGATAATTATTAAAACTGAGGATATTTTTGTAATTTAACGAACGGTAATATTAAAAAGACCGCGGTAAATAGTAACCCCCTTTAATTTAATATAAGGAACTTTAATTTCTCTTTTTGAAACAGAATTAAGTATTAATATAATTTATAATTATCTATAAGTTGTTAAAATATATTATTTTTAATTTATACACAAAAATTTGAAATATATGTTAAAAATAATATCATATATATGGAGGAATTCACATTATATTATTTTATATTTAAGAAAACGAACTTTAATTTTATATTTTCTTAAAAAACGTGATTTTCGAATGTTGTGTATTGATTTTTTCAGTTGGTTATGGTTGAAGAAATGAAGTTAGTTATGTTTAATAAGTATGAATATATCGAGTTAATATGAAAAAATTTTTATCGCTCATATCATCGCCAAAAATTAATGACTATGATATAATGGCCCGAGAGATGTAGTGCGAGTATCGAACTCACGCTAAATCTCGCGGACCTTTCTGTCCGAGAGCAAAAATATTTACGCGATTAAATGCGCGGGAGGGACTTGCGCTAAATATCGCAGACCTTTATGTCAGAGACCAAAAATATATACGCTAGCGTAAAATCTCACGGACCTCTCTGTCAGAGGTCGGAACTACGTTAACGTTCAAAGAGGTAAAACAATTCAGAGTTTAAATTAGTAATTAATTTTTTACAAAATTTATTATTTTTAAAAAATTATTATTATATTATAAGATCATATTAGTAAATTAGGCGGGTAAAAAATATTAAAAATAATGATAATATTGTAAATTTGAGAGCGAACAGAGAATATTAAAATGGCGGACAGTAGTTATTAAAACTAAGTGATATTTTTGTAATTTAGGTGGGCGGTAAAATCAATTTAATGGGCGGTAGATAGTAACCCTGCTTTTATTTATTTTTAGAATTAAACTAATATTTTTTTATTAAAGAATGAAACTAGTATTAGTTACTAATTACTATTTAATACGTAAAATTATTTTTTATTTATGTTATTATTATCACGTGAATTTATTACTATCAGTAACATGTTATCATTAATAATTGTTATAAATATAAATAATTCTTTTTTATATGTTATTTAAATATAATTATTTTAATGTGATATGGGAAGTACTATTTTTGACTAAAAAGTTATTAAATTAATTTCTAAAAATTTGTGACGAGAAAATATTGCATGGGAGATACCACATTCTAGGGCTGTTGCTCATTGAGCTCTTTATCAAAATTACTAAATAAATACTTGGGCAAACTATACCAAGCCAAACTCCTACGGTCACATTTGTTTTGAATAGAAATGAAACAATTTTAATCATATTATTATTTTTTAAAATAATAAAAATAAAAGTATTTGATTAATACATAAAAAATTGATTATCATTTTTAAAAAAATTCATATATTTAAATTAATAAAGTAATAATTTTGTGTTACTAAACATGTTTAACACAATTATATTATTTTATTGATTAATGAGTTATTATATTTTGATTGTTCTCATTCTCATTATTATCGAAAAAATGCATCCTAAGTGTATATACCTAGTGGTTTTAGTTATAAAATAAGGAATCTTTATCCAAAAATAAGAAAGTGTCATTTGACAAATGATAAAAAATATTAGGTAATGAGTAAATAATAGAAAAATATTAGAGCACTTGTTTCAAGGTGTCTCATAGTATTACTATATAATTTTTATAAATTTTTAAAAATGTTTTTATTGTGAAAAAAATAAAATAAATAATAGAATGCTATTTTAAAAAGTGACGAATTTTTAAGTTATATTTATGAATTCTCAATCTAACTTTGGCATACTTTAATTTATTTTTTATTTTTTTTGGTTACCATTTCCAATTTTATTCACTTTGTGCATTTTTTTAATTACCATGAAATTTATTTATTTAATTCATAGAAAATTTTATTTTTTAAAATGAATAAAATAAATTTTTTAAAAATTGTATGAAAAAAGTTATGGGATAGTGGTTTCAGTGTCGTCGTGGGGTAGTGTTTTTTTTTTTTTTTTTGTGCATGGAATCTTTATAATTTACCAGTATACTCCCTCACTTCACTTTTATTTAATAGTCATTCTAGTATTTACACTGTTATCAATAAAGTTAATTAATTACCCTTATTTACGCACAGATTTTTAATATAAAACTAACTCTAATCAATATTTGAATTTAATGTAAAGTGTATTGAAAAAATAAAAGTGACAAGGATAGTGTAGGAAAAAATTAATAATTACTACTTTAAAATCATAACAAGACAAGTAAAAATGTAAAATAAAAAAATTATATAACGACAGCTAAATAAAATGGAAGGGAGTATTTATTAGTTGTATACCACTAATGGTTTTGATAGGGTGACGTGTATGGTATAATTTTTTAATTTCGTGGATTAAATTTATTATAAGAAAAAACTGACAGTATTTAATATTATACTAGCTATATATTGCTTCTTGTTTTGCTAGGTGACGTGTATGGTATAATTTTGGAATCTCGTAGATTAAATTGATTGCAAGAAAAAACTGATAGTATTTAATATTATACTAGCTATATACTGCTAGTGATTTTGCTAGGTGACGTGTATGGTATAATTTTTGGATTTTATGGGTTAAATTTGTCATGGGAAAAAGCTGACGGATACTATACCAGCTGTATAGAGCTAATTGTTTTGCTAGGTCATGTGCATGGTATAATTTTTGAATCTCGTAAGTTAAAATTTTTACGAGAAAAAACTGACGGTATTTAGTACTATACCATCTGTATATAGCTAGTTATTTTGCTTGGTGACTTGTATGGTATAATTTTGGAATCTCATGCATTAAATTTATTACAAGAAAAAGTTGACGGTGTTTAATATTATACTAGCTTTATACCAGTGATTCTGCTAGCTGACGTATATGGTATAATTTTTGAATCATGCGAGTTAAATTTGTTATATATAAAAAAAAAAAAATGACAGTATTTAATACTATCCTTGGAGGTATGGAAGTTCAAAGATTTTCCAAAAATGAAAGTTTTACTAAATTTTTTTCAATAGGGTCCATCAATTTATCAAACTTTTAAGGAAAAAATCTATAGTCTTTACAAAGTGTCTTTTAATAAATGACAGGACTATGATGATAAAAAAGGAATCATTTAAAAAAAATTTGTGGTTATCCAATTACCTTATTATTATAATTATATGTGTAAAACTTAGAAAATTAGGAAAGAGAAGGGGGAAAATACAAATTAAAATTAGGCAAAGGACTAAGATGGGAAATAAAGGGTAAGCTGTGGTGTAGTTGGTAAAATGCGGAAAATGGGAGGAGCAAAAGAACATATATTAAAAATTTTGAGAAGATAAAGCAAAGAAATATCTGCTGGGGAAGGAAAAGTATAAAATAGAAGGCAGGATTTCCAGAATCCCGCTGTTTGAACAGCCCACTGGAATCACTTGACAATGGCCCATGGTTTTGCTCATCCTGCTCTTTCTCTTGAAAAACAACGATCTGTGTGAAAATCTTACCGCCTCCATCTCCACTCTTACCTTTATCCTCACCATTTAAACCGTCCCCTATTCACTTTAATCACACTACTCACCCGCCCCCCGTATCCGCCCCACCCCCCACCCCACTCCTCCCGTCATCGTCAAGAACCATCATCAATTTGCAACATATTCCAAACTGCATCTTTGTTCCCTGCAGCCCTTCACATCAGATGTTTCTAAACTGATTTTTGTACCCCCTATAGAGCTAGTGGAAGGATTTAGTAGTACATAACAGAAACATCCTGAAAAGATCTATTTTTTTATACTTCTTTTTTTCACCCCCTCCATGTTTATCTTTCTTGCTTACTCATGTTCTTTTTCTCTGATACCCAGAACGCAATTTTTGATTTGGTGTTTTGTTTGAGAAGCCCCAAACGCTTGATTTGATAATCGGGTTTGACCTTTGCTTTTAGCTGTACACCTTTTTTTGTCGTTTTCGTTTCCTGGGGGGAAACTTGAGGAATTTAACATATGGGGGAGAGAAATGTGAGTAAACTAAAGGGTAAAGTTTACAACTATGACAATAAGAATAAGAATGGGCGGAGGGGAAAGAAACCCACAGCGGTTCAAAATCTTTATGAGACTTGCAAGGAAGTTTTTGCTGGTTGTGGCCCTGGTGTCGTACCTTCGGCCGATAAAGTTGAACGGCTTAAAGCGGTTTTAGGTACTTGTTCATGATTCTTGCAAAAAGATGTTTTGGACCTTTTGGGTACTCTTTAAGTATTGACAATTATAGAACTCGTGACATGTGAATTGTTTTCCCTCTGTTAACTGCTATTTTTGGCAAAGTATAGTGTTTTTTTATTTTTTAAAATTTTTAAGGGGTGGGCGGGATGCTATTGTTTTGGGGTGACATTTTTTCTTATTTGATCGGGGGAGAAAATTTGGGCGGAATTCAGTGAAGCCCTTGATTGATTTTAGGTTTGGTCGTCAATTTCCTGATGATCAGAGGTAATGCCAGCATCCACGATTGGATAACCTGCTGATACTCATTTTCTCAGAAGTTTGGTATGTATGCGTGTTTGTGAAAGTCGATTGGGTCAATGCTGTTGTCATACTGGGTTCTATAAACTCTTGAGATATGGCGCATGTTGATTGCTTTTTAAAACTATGGGTTTGTGCTGTTATTTTGCCACGTTAACTCATGTTTTGCTTTTTAAAAGTATGGAGTATCAGAACAGTTCCTCGTATTTTGTATGTATTGATGGAAATGCAAACGTGGTTCAAATTGATAAGGTTTTGAAGGTGGTCCTGTTGTTTAACTTGTAGTAATAATATTCATGAACAGAAGTCAGCATTTGTTGGATTGTTAAAGAAGAACTCCAGTTCTCAAACAGTAGTTGGTACTTAAAAAAGTTCGAGTTTGGTCTGAATTATATAGAAAAATAATCACTAACATTCTCAGGCTTCCATATTTAAATACATTCATTTACTTGGTATGCATTTTTTATTTGCTCATTGTTGGTTCGTTTTAACTTTAAACTTTAAAGCCTCTTCCAATTGCCAAGATATGAATGATTCTCTCAGATGTGGGCTGATAAGTTTTAGTTCATTTCTTACTAGGAAATTAATCTTGGAAAGCCTCTTCCATAGATTCGTGATATGGCTATTAAATGTGAAGAATTTTGTCAAGAAAAACTTGCTTCTTTGGTCTTGCATTTTCCTTCACAGTGGTTGAACTGTTTACTATGCAGATTCCATGACTGCAATAGATGTGGGTCTGAAGCCAGACATGCCATATTTCAAGGCAGTAACAATTGAAAATTTTCCAAAGATCACCTATCTGCACCTTTACGAATGTGATAAATTCTCGGTATGTTGTATTGGATAAGATTCATTGTACTGGTTTTTTACCTCCTACCCTCTAATTGAAACTTGGGAAGCTGACATATGTGGAGCTTTTGCAGATTGGAATTTTCTGTTTACCACCAACTGGTGTCATCCCTCTACACAATCATCCTGAAATGACTGTGTTTAGCAAAATTCTGTTCGGAACTATGCACATCAAGTCATATGACTGGGTTAAAGATGACTACACTGGCACACCTCTGCTTGCTGATCCTTTAGATGGTATGTTTTCCCTGAAGCTGGATGGATCTTTATCAGTCACTACTTTTTGTGGTTTTTTCAGACGTGTAAAGAATCACTTTTTCTGAGTGCACTGTAGAAATTATGAACATTTCCAGGAACTGTAATTTATAACTGGAAAGTGGATCAACTTCAGTACCAATGCATATTACTTAAGTGTCCAAAGAATCTATTTGTTAGCCAGTACCAATGCATGTGATTATGCAGGCCATTCAGGAAAAGTGCGGCTTGCAAAACTCAAGGTTGATTCTGAGTTTACAGCTCCATGCAAACCTTCCATTCTCTACCCTGCTGACGGTGGAAACCTGCATTGCTTCACTGCAAGGACTTCATGTGCAGTACTAGATGTGCTCGGCCCTCCATACTGCGATCCAGAGGGTCGCCATTGCCAGTACTATTTGGAGTCTCCATTGGCCAAATTCACAGGTATGAGGCTATATAATACTTGGTTGCTGCTTCTGCGTTCATGTATGATGTGCCAACCTCTTCAACAATGATTTCTTTAAAAAAATTTCAAAACCTTCTGCTTTGCTGCTTATGAGCCCCCTGATTCACGATTATGCTCCTGTTAGTTTATATGGAATGTTGGTTAGGATATATAATGTATTGCGAACGCTGACTCGACTCCTCTGGTGCTGTAACTTTCTGCTATACATAACAGTTAATGGCGTGGCGGCGGTAGCTGAGGAAGAGAAGGAAGGGCATGCATGGCTGGAGGAGAGGGAGAGGCCTGCAGATGTGACTGTAGTTGGATCATTGTACAAAGGACCCAAGATAGCAGCGGAGAAATAGTTGATGATGGTGATGGATATAGCAACGCTTTTGGTGATGGTGAAGAACTGTGGAGTTTAGTTAAAAACCAGCTGATACATATAAATTAGCAACATTCCATTGTTTCATCTTTCTTCCGGCTTTTGACCCCTTTTCTTCACCTTTCTGTAATCTTCATCCCTGTTTGTAGGTGACTGTTTCTGTGTTCTCCCCAAAAGGAGCAACGTTTGTTGTAGATAAAACTCAGTTAAAGATCAAAGAGAAGAGACAGGAGATTTGAGTTTTTGAAGTACAAAATCTGAGCAGTTTCAGAAATTTTATGCAACTCCTGTTCATTAATTAGACCTTTAAATACTGTTAAAATGAAAGAAATGGAAAACATTTTTGAAGAATAAAAAATGGAACTTTGTTATTGACTCTGTTATTGCAGTAGTAGTACTACTACTATTTGCTGACAGAAGCTACTATAGTTAATGATAATCTTAAAAGTTTGTGCCTTGGGAAACTCAGTTGATCTGTACGATGTCAATAACAGAAGTAGAAAGATGTTAAGGTTGTTGGGTTGGATAATCTACCAAACATGCATATATTCTTAGAGACAGCTTTTGTCCTTGCATTTCTTTTTTGCTCAGCCTTTTGTTTAGATCGTTTTGGAATGCTCTAGCCCAGGGAAGCAGTTCTATATGAAGAGACAAAATAATTAAGGGCCCAATAAATAAACCATTTTAAAATCAAAATTATATATTTTTTAATTCAGATAATAATACTATAATTTTTTATTTTAAATAGATTACTACCACTTTTTCTAGAATTCTGGCGGCCTTGCCTTGTCAGGTGGGATGAGGCAAGATGATGGCTTTGATGATTTGTTCGGATTTTTAAGGTCAGCCGCCGCCGCAGAGCCACCATATCATACCTGATTTTAGTTTATGGGTTACCCTGATATACATAAATAATCATAAATAAATATATATATATATATCTTTTGGTTTGAAAGGAGGGATATCGAGATATATATATATATATATATATATGTGTGTGTGTGTGTGTGTGTGGGCTCTGGGCTGTCCTAGAGAATATCCCAGTGTCCAGTTCAACCGTGAAATAGTGATAAGCCCATAAGATGAAGGGCATTCCCTTCCAAACTTCGATGAGGCAAAGCCCATTAGTTAAAGGTTCTTCCCTTCCCTTCTTGGGGAACTTTCAGGTATCTTCAATGGATTAACGCTGGCTGTATAGGGATAGGACGAGATAGATATCATTGAGTTGGACAGTTTGTTGGCTTTAGGCATCTTAATTGAGCCCTTTGTTTAGGAACTCACCCACCCATACCAGAGTTTCTAATATAAGAGATATTGTCTCATACACACAGGAAAGGAATATATGTGCAAATAAACTTATTAAATTTATCCTTAATCTTCTCATGAATTTTCATTTGTTGAATTATCTACTTTGTATTGTCAACGAGTTAGTTAATAGTTATAAATACAACGGACAATACTAATAAAAAAATTTACTTTACGAGTTAGTTAATAGTTACAAATGCAACGGATAACATTATTGAAAGGTATCCCATTGCGTTTATTTTAGTGTGTGTTTTTAAAAAAATGTGATTGTCATTTGAATTTAGGGTTTAACAAACTGAAAAATATTATATTTTTAGAACTTTTTTTTCTTTTTTAATTCATATGATTATAATAATTTAACAGAGTAAATTTATTTTAGATAAATGTGGTATTTATTAAATTAAAATGATATTTTTAGGGGGGTTGGTGTTGGTCAATTTTTGAACTCTGTTCATAGTGAGGGAAGCAAAAACAAGTCCTCAGTGCCAACGGCCGATGATTTTGAGGAAAGACTGAAAACCAATGACCCAAATCTAAGGTAGAAAAGACAACCAAAGCTAGTTTTATTTCCCTAATTGTCTCCATCATTGACCTAAAAACCCATTTATTATAACACAATTTGGCCTTAAAAGTCTTTTGATATACCCATAATAATATTACTACTACAATCCTAATTTGCTATTTGCCTAAGTGTGGGACAACCCTCTTAATTGCTACATCCATTAGTCTATCTTCAATAATTTTGCACTGCCTAAATAAATATAACTGTTATTTTATAATAAAAAATAGTTAAGAATATCACTTAAACTCTCACTTTATCATCAGAAATATGTAGCATAAATTCTTCCAAATATAAACAAATTAAAGCAATAATATATATATATATATATCTTAATATAAAACATAAATAAATTAACAAAATAACGTATTATTTTGGAATGAAAATAATATAATAAAGGTAAACATATGTATGCATGGAGTTGGGAGGAAAGTAATTAAAATCATTAAATAACATATGTTTACCAGCCATAGAAGAAATGAGATTAAAATTTGGAGTGGTTTGCCTAACCTCATGGTAAAAAATTAGGGTTAGAGTGTGTATGCATCACTTAGATTCACAAATTAATAAACTAATTATAATAATTTAGTACATACTACGTAGTTCAATGGCAATTCTTATATACTATAGTGCTGCTGTCGTGTCGTTTTAATTTTTTATTTTTTCTATGTATATATTATTAATAATTATTATTTTTCCTATTTATATTATATATATAATTCTTAAAGGAATGACGTATAATTTTACAATTAAACGCACAACATTTTCATTATAAAGATGCAACTTAATTTGTTATTACGAGATCTCAAGATAAACTCTTTTTTTTTTGGGTACAAAGTGGGAGGCATAAGCCTAGATTAAGTTGCAGCTACATTTCTAGAATGAGTCTCATTCCTCAAATCAGCCATCAATCGTTGTTGGAAGCCATCAGGAGGTTCCTCCAACCATTGACATCTCATCGGTTGAGAACTTGCACGTTTCGCCAAATTGTCCGCCGCAGAGTTTGCTTCGCGGTAAATATGACTGATCCTTACTTCCCAAGTCCTCTCCAGTAGCCTGCTAATGCCTCTAACCAAATTAGTTCTGTCACCAACCTGCTCTTGAACATGTTGCAACAAGTGAACGGCTTCTATGTTGTCGAGCTCCAACAATAATTTCCTAATACCGTAATTCCATGCCAAATGAAGGCCATGAAATGCTCCCCACAGCTCGGCTTGGAGAACATTGCACATCCCAACATTGGCTAAGAACCCAGCAATCCATTCCCCACTGTTGTTTCTGAGCAGCCCTCCCGCAGCAGCCTCTCCTCGCAGCGATCTTGAAGCATCAACATTGAGTTTCGTCCATTCTACAGTCGGTGGTTGCCATCCAATAGTTCTTGGCTCACGAACAAGGCCTACGACACCTAATTTCTTGGATTGTTTCCTTGCTTCAAAGATCGCTAGAACCTTGAGTTGTATCTCTTTCCCCACTTGTGCTGTTGTTTTTTTTATTCCTTCAAAAATCCAATTGTTGCGTTCTTGCCAAAGTTTCCAAATTGTCACCCCAAAAAGCAGTGTCCATTCCTCCGTCACATAATCCTTCTGTTTCAAATTCAGTTGCAGCCATTCATGTGTTTCCAATGCCGCATTCCCCCTTACACGCACCGCTGGCCATAGTTCATTCCAGACCCCCTCTGCCCTATTACAATCCCTGAAGACATGAAGTACAGTTTCAGCTCCTACTCCGCAGAGTTCACAAGTTGGGCTGTTATGCATGTGGCGTCGGTACCTCTCCCAGTTCGTCATGAGCCGTTCCTTTGCTACCAACCAAAGTGTCTGCCTCATTCTTTGTGGTCCATTCCACGACCATATAGTCTTCCAGATATCCCCAACATTTTATAGCGGCTCCGGACTTAACATTTCATAAGCTGATTTCGTTGAAAACATGCCATTTGGAGAAACCGTCCATGACATCCTATCTTCACCTGCTTCCGGGTCTGGCGGAAAAGTCGCCGCAATTTTCTGCAGTGCATCTTCAGGGAGTAACGAGCAAAAAAGATTCCAACTCCATTGTCCCAAACTACTTGAGAAATGCTCCACTTTGAGGCTTTTTAATTCCTCAGGGATTGCCGATGTGACTAATGTCTCCAGTGGTTCCATATTCGGTACCCAGGGATCCTCCCAAAATCTCACTTTTTTCCCATTCCGCACTTCCCACCGTAGACCCTTCTTCAAATTTCCCCATACTTTCCCAATTGCCCCAATAATTGCTGACCCCTTAGGAAGTGTCTCTTTTCCCCACAATGCATCATGTGTGATACCATACTTTGCCAATAGCACCTTGACCCACAAAGCTTCTGGCTTGGTCAAAAGTCCCCACCCGAGCTTCATAATCATAGCTTTATTCATCCGTCTTTGGCATTTGAAACCCAAACCACCCAACTTCTTGGGCAGACAAAGATCCTCCCACTTCACTAGACTTAGCTTAATTTTGTTCACCTCTGAGCCCCATACAAAATTTCTACATTTCCTCTCTAACCCTTCACACACTTGATTTGGCAGCCAAGCTGTTTGCATTGAGTAGATTGGCAACGCGCTGACGACAGATTGAGCTAAAGTAACTCTCCCTGCCATGGACAATGTTGAGGCTTTCCACCCTGCCAATCTTTTCTCTGCTTTGTCTAGAATGGCTCCGAAGGTTGAGTTGGAGACCCTCCCATGAAGCAGTGGCATCCCTAAGTAATCACCCAGGTCTGCCACTTCCTGAAATCCCATAGACTCAGCAATAATTTTCCTTCCTTCAGTGCTTACGTTGGGTGAGAAAAATACTCTTGTCTTTGCCTGACTAACTTTGAGTCCTGAGTGTTCACAAAACTTCTGTAGAACCTCCTTCACTATGTTACCTTGGATGACTGAAGCCTCTGCAAACAAAAGTAAATCGTCAGCAAACATAAGAAAAGGCACTTTAATCTTACCTCTTCCCACATTTATAGGACTCCATCTGTCTTCCTCCACGTTTCTATTAATAAGCTGCGCGAGCCTTTCCATGCAGAGAACGAAAAGGTACGGCGAAAGTGGGTCTCCCTGTCTGACTCCCCTCGATGGCTTGAATTCTTCTGTAGGTGATCCATTCCATAATAGTTGCATCGTTGCGGACTCCACACAGGACATAATGCAATTCACGACCTTGATTGGGCACCCTGCCAGCTGCAAGGTTTCCCTCAGAAATTCCCAGCTGAGGTAGTCGTAGGCTTTTTCCAAATCCACTTTGATCACCATATATCCATTCATTCCAGTTTTCCTACGCATCGTGTGAACCAGTTCCTGCGCAATAATCACATTATCGGTGATATATCTACCAGGAATAAAACTCACCTGCGCTGGACCCACCAGCTTGGACATTAATGGTTGTAATCTTTGCACTATGACTTTGGTTGCCATCTTATACACCACATTTAGGAGACTTATTGGTCGGAACTCCCTCAGTCTACCAGGCTGCTCCACTTTAGGGATCAATACTATCAATGTTTTATTCAGTTCTGCTGGCATGATACCTTCATTTATGATCCCTTGGATCACGCGAAAAACAGCCTTTCCCACTCTAAGCCACTGTGATTGAAAAAATAAAGCATTTAGACCGTCCACCCCCGGAGCCTTGAGTGGGTGCATTGATTTTAGTGCCCTCACCACTTCCTCCATTCTAACATCCTCAGCTAGCGCTACCTCTTCTAAGGGTTCCAGAGCCGGAAATGTAGCCCAACCAGTTCCAGCTACACTACCCTCCAAGGGAGCCATATATATGTTCCTGAAAAACTCTGTAGCCATCTGCTGGAGCTTAGAGATGTCCGAACCCACTCACCATTTTCATCTTGCAGACTTAATATTTTGTTCCTTCTTCTTTGAACTTTCACCATCCTGTGATAAAATGTCGTATTTCTGTCGCCATAAAGATTCCACTCTCTCTGAGATTTTTGTATTAAAAGTAGCTCTTCCTGGGTCATGACTTCTTCCAATTCCTTGGTCAACTGTTCCTCAAGATCCCTTAGACGGGTTGTGGTATACTTTTGTAATTCTTTCTGCACTCCCCCCAACCTCGCAAGAAGTCTCTTTTTTCTTTTAAAAATATTTCCAAACACCCTATAGTTCCATTCTCTCATCTTTTGTACAAACCGATTAATGTTTTCTTCATAGCTACTCCTTGCATCCCAACACCTCTCAACCATATTTCCAAAGTCCGGGTGAGTTAGCCAAGCCGCCAAGAATCGAAAAGGCTTTGTCCTCACTTCCCCAGATAATGTAGGATCAGAGAATTCCACTGCTATTGGTACATGATCTGAATTTAGCCTTGGTAAGTGCCGCACAAAACCATTAGGAAAGTACTTCATCCAATCCTCATTACACACAAAGCGGTCCAGCTTTTCTTCCACCCTGCCTCTACTGTCCTCCCTTACCCACGTAAACTTCCCACCGTCTGTTGGCACCTCAATCAGCTGATTTCTAAACAACCAATCTATAAATCCTTTACATATACAGCTCCTTTTATCTGATCCTCCCCACTTTTCATGCAATCTCAATAGACTATTGAAGTCCCCTCCCAATAACCAAGGGCCCTCTGTCTCATCTGCTACTAGATTCAGAGCATTCCACATGGACTGTCTTTCCTGTTGACGTGGACTGGCATAAACCACTGTTACAAAACAACGTCTACCTCCTATCAATACCATAGCATGAATAAATTGTCTATGACATTTTAGGATAGACACCTCCACTGTGCTTCTCCATAGTAACCAAATTCCTCCCGAAAAACCAGACGTTTCAATCCTGAAAGAGCGACCAAAACCACTCTTTCTAATGAACTCATCTGCCTTTTCTCCGCTTATCCTCAGTTCCAAAATACCCACCACATCCGGCATGACCTGTTTGTTAATTGTGGAGAAAGTACGCCTCAACTCTGGCGACCCTGCCCCCTGTACATTCCAGGTAAGAATAATCATAGAAAAATAAACAAAGAAAAACGAAACCAGAAGTGAAACAGACATCCAACAAACAACAAATGCATGGGTACGCCGCCTAAAAGGTGGCAGGTACCCCTGTACCCAAAGTGACCGCCATTGTCGCATTAGTGGGTTCCGGCCCTAGTCCATCCTCACGTGCCATGAGATTATCTTCAACCATGGCTTCCCCATCAGGTGGTCTAGTTGAGCTTCCCGCATGCCCCAGATCACCAATTCCATGCTTAGAAGTTGCTGTATAGTCCTGCTGCAAACCTTCCATCGGTTGCGCTTCCACTATTTTATAAGCCTTGTGGTGATTATGGTCCAGCCCAGTGGGCACTTCAAATTCTTCCAATTGTGCTGCCACGAATGTGCCAAATACACCTTGTTCTACTGCCTTTCCCTTATCCCCCTGTTTTATTCCTATTGACCCAACAACTTCTGTACCACTTTTTTGCAAGTTACCAGTATCAAACCCTTTGGTAGTTGCTGTTCCTTTCCCATTTGAATTTCCTGTGGACGAATTGCTCGTCTGCCCTTTTCCTTGACGATTCTTTCGACTATTTCCTTTATTGCTTCCTGCCTCTTTCAGTTCACCTTTGCCACCATTCCCAGTTCTAAACTTTCCTATGGCCTCCCTCACTCGCCTTTCCCCTTGCGTCTCCTTTACCCCTTCATTTTGCTCCTCGGGCTCTTCCACTGACAGATTCGCAAATCGTGAGCCCACCGTTTGCATTCCTCCACCCTGTCCCTTATTATTCCCTTGCTCTCTAGCGCCCCCTATCGTTGGCCCTCTTCCTCTATGTTGCACTCGTAGCCAAGGGCCAAAAACCCCTCCGTCATTCTTTTCCGAGCCCATTGCTCCCGTTTCAGCAGTACCTTCCGGTTGCTCACTTTTCTTCGGACAATTTGGAGTTCCATGTCCAAAACAACCGCAGGCATAACAAATGTCTGGTAAATTCTCATATTGGACCCACTGATCAACTCCATTCAACTCAAAAACAGCACAAATTGGTTTAGAAAGGTCGATTCTTACCGCCAAGCGTGCAAACTGCCCTCTAGATCGAGCGGCCGTTTGATGGTCTATTTTTAACACTTTCCTAACCATCTCACCCACTTTCTTGAAAACATCCGACTTATACAGATGTACAGGAAAAGCAGGAAGACGATTCCATGATATCACTGAGGACACCTTGTTCTCCATTGGATTAAATTTCGGTGACCAAGCCTCCACGTGAAGGTAGTGGCTCATCACAATATAAGGGCCTCCCGTTAGAATATTCACCATGTCTTCGTTGTTCTTAAGCCGGATCAGAAAGTAATTGTTCGCCAGATCCATTAAGTCGCATCCCGCCATGCAGGGCCACAAAATGGATAATCTGTTGTATAGCGTAGTGAAAGAGACCGTCCGCCCCATCACTTTCACGACTACGGCGTGCTTCCATTCCTCCATGCACCTTTGAATATAAGACTCTGATATTGTCATGGACGGTTTGGCTGCACCCAATTCCACCCTGATTTCTTTCTCAATTCCCAGTTCAGATGAACTATCTCCAACATCAGACTCAGCGTCTGATTCCACCAATACATGTGGCTTATTCCGATTCAATGCATCCCGAAAGCTTGTCCCCTTTCCGATCTCCACCCCATTTACTGAATGTGGCTTCGGCGAATCGACCACTACCGGTCTCGTATCAGAGCCCTCCTCTGCTCTACGGCGTTTAGAATATCGCCCAACAGATCCCTTCCCAACTGCTTCCCGACGAAGAGGGGGAAATTGCCCGGAATCGATATCCGGTGGTTCCTCCGCTGTGCCCATGTGACCGTTAGGATCGTGTTTCTTGCTAGGGTTGTCAGAAGGGTTTTCCATTGTCAGAAGGAGAAGAGCTATCTGTCCAAGATAAACTCTTTTAGTGTGGATGGGTTGTAAGTATATTCTCATCATTAATTTCTTTAAAAAAAGAGACTATTTTCATTCTATTAAAAAATATATTCTTTTTATTTTAAACTAATAATATAATAAACAATTATTATTCTGAAGGAAAATAATTTGTCTATAAATTTAAAAATAATGAATTATTTGAGTCGGAACAAGAGAAGAGCATGGTTTGACTAGAAGTCTAAAATATTACAAAGAAGTATTGATTCTTCTATATCACATTTTCAACTAATTACTGTCAAGCTCTTTTTATCTAATAAGTTCGCAGGGTCGTATATGCATAATTAAAATTCTACGTAGCCCTACTATACGATACGTATATCTCTCTCTAGAAATTTATTGATGAATTAATTGATTATTAAAAAATGCGACTTCACTTGCAATTATAAAAAACAAGAATAAATTTATAACCTAAGGGGTTTTTTTTCCTTAGAAAGAAATATACTTCACTGTGGTTAGGTGGACTTTTCTGTATAAATAAATATAAAATTGTCTACTTGATTTTTTTTAAAATTAATAAACATAAAAATCAGTACCGTTGTTAAAATTATAAGTACCAGTCAAAGCTTTGTTTCTTGTTGGAATAACTACGTACATTTTTATTTATTATTATTATTTAATAAATATTAAAAATTGAATCATTAATTTTACACGATTGAGTTTTATTATCTTAATTACTCGGTTTTTATTTATACATACTCAAATAAAATAGTTTATTATATTAAAAAATAATAAATATAATTATTATTATGCGATAAAAAGATCAAAAAGTGAGACCTTCGTACATGTATTATTGCTTAATAAAACAGCGGTTATTACATAACTCATTATTCGTTTGAAACTGATAAGGTTCAGTCCCAAGATTCCTTAAGCAACTCAGATTATTACTTTAAAAAAAATAATAATAATAATAGGGAGCATTTTTTTAAAAAAAAATTATATAGAAAAATTAATCCGAAATAACAAAAATTCAACTTTGTACAGCTTGATATACAGATTAATTGGGTACCTCCATCTCCATTAGGTAAGAATAATCGGAAGATTCTGTTTCTTTTTAAGAAAATTCGGAAAAACAAAGTTATCATCTAAATAAATAAATTTGAACATGGTATTTATAAAATTATAAAATTCATTTATATAAATTAAAAAAATAGAATATAATATTATATTTTGCAGTGACTGTCTTGTTTTTTTGACATGGAAGTTAGATGAAGGGTACATAAAATTTTCTAAAATCTCAATAGACGTTTTTAATGGTTTGATCATGATTATAAAGAGGTAAAATACTCTATCGTAACTACTAATTAGTAAAAAAAAAAAAGGGAGAGAGAGAGAGAGAAGTAAGATTAAAATATATATTGCTGACTGGCGCTTTTGGGTTCCAAATTTCAGTATAGTGCATGTAATGTATAGGTCAGCTGGCATTCGGGGAGTTGAAGTTGAATTCTTCTTCTTCTTCTCCCCCTCTTGTATTACTTTATAACCTATATTATCAGTAGCCATCTGGGTACGGTCATATTTCTCCTCACTGTTCGTTTTCAAAACGTTATATTCTATTACCTAGCTATTCCCTTCTAAAATAATAATTTCGTTTCTCGTTAAATATGAATATTATTTTAAAATGAAAAATATTATGAGACAAAATAGATTTCCGTGTTAGAATAATAGAATTTTAGTTTAATGAATAAAATTAATATGTGGACGAATAGGGTAAAAAAACATGAGAAATGCAAAGAGGGAGTTGACAATTTTAGTTTGTGTGCCGATGTAAGGGTAGAAAGACTTGGATTTAGACGAGGATAAAATAATGTAGGATGGTGGTTATGAGAACTAATTAATGTGGCTTTTTATAATTATTAGAGTATAATGTGGGAGAAGAGAAATATTATTGCAGATTTAGAGGGAAGAAAGAAAATAGGTTATCCTTCTCTCTAAAGCTACCCCAAGAGGTATAGCCATGGCTGCACAAGATCAAATCAGCTTGGCCGCCATACCCATACATAATCAGCAATGCACTGAAGAAGCTTGCAAGGTAATTAACCTTTAAATTTAAACATCCCGGTCTTTCTTTCTTCTTTTTCTGGTAATTTCAGTGGCAAGGTACCATCTAAAAGATATTTTTAATGATAATTTTATTGTTAAAAGAAGTTTTTTTTTTTCTTTTAAAATCTCGTTATATGTGTTTCGTAAGGTTAAATTTTCTATTAAAGGCATACACGAGTATTATAAATGACAATCATGTCAATCATTTTTGGATATTTATAATGATTTAATCAAAGTTATTTGATCTTCAAAGAGAAAGAAGAAAAAGCATTGATTTTCACCAAGTGATCAGTTGAAATTAAATTTCCAAATTAGATGACAAAATCATAACTTTATTAAAAAAATCAGGGACCAAATCATAGACAAAAGCCCAGGTTGAGAAACCAATTGAAAAAACATTTTTTTGCAGTAGAAAAAAGGGAGAAGAAAACCTCGATTCTTGCTTTGTTTCTCTCCGTTTTGTTTTTTCTGAAGTAAATTCTTACTGGAATAATTGGCCATGTGATTTCAGGAAGACGAAGTTGCGTTAGCAAGAGCAGAAATGAGCCAAGTCAGGGAAGAGAATGCCAGGTTGAAGATGCTTTTGGAGAAAATAGAGAACGACTACAATTTCCTCCAAATGCGTTTCACCGGCATTTCTCAGCCGGAATCTTCGCCGGAGACCAAAAACTACACCAACGAAGCTAATAATCAGGACGATGACAAAACTGCACCCTCCGGCGTTAACGAAGAACCTGAACTAGCTGTATCTCTTTCCCTTGGGAGAAGCAGTGATAATAATACTAGCAGCAGCCCAACTGATACAAAAGAAAAACAACACAAACGCCATGATCATTTCAAGAAGGAAGGTGATCTTAGGCTCACTCTAGACTTTAATTCTTCGGACGACTACAAATCGTCGGACCCTGTGGAGGATCAGACATCGGATCCAAGCCCTGAAAACAGCCCACTTGAAGATTCCAAGGAGGAGGAAGAAAGAGAAGCTTGGCCACCAAGTAAAGCTTTTCAGGCCACCACCACCAGAAGTAGCCCTGGAGACGATGATCTTTCTCATACGGGCGTTAAGAGAGCCAGGGTTTCCGTTAGAAGCAGATGCGATGCCCCAACAGTAAGCGTAGCTTTTTGCATGCTTTTGTTTTAGGATATTGAATTACATTTTTAGCTGGGGTCTGATGGATTGATGATGAAACAATGGCAGATGAATGATGGATGCCAATGGCGGAAATATGGCCAGAAGATTGCGAAGGGAAATCCATGTCCTCGGGCGTACTATCGCTGCACTGTTGCTCCTTTATGCCCTGTTAGGAAACAGGTCCAAAGATGCGCTGAGGACACCTCCATTTTGATTACAACATATGAAGGAATCCATAACCATTCACTGCCAGTTTCAGCGACAGCCATGGCTTCTACTACATCTGCAGCCGCTTCCATGCTCTTATCAGGCGCTTCAGCTTCTCAATTCGGAGCCTCCAGGGCGGCAGCTTCAGGTAGCAGCACCGGCCTGAATGTCAACCTGTCAGATAACTCCAGAAGTCAACCATATTACTTGCCTAATTCTTCCACGACATCGTGTCCCACTATCACTTTGGATCTCACCAATGATCCATCCACAACGTCCAGTCAATTTAAGATGTTTTCATCTGGAAGCTTTCAATCGATTCCAAGACTGAATTCAACAAGCTTGAACTTTGCACCAGCGCAACCTGGCATCCTGTCTTCAATCTGGGCCAATGGAAACCTCAGCTATGGCGGCAGTGCAATGCCCTTTAGCAAGAACCATATGATGGGTTCTTCACAACCTGGAAGAACATCCCAAGAACACCTTTACCAGGTGCCCATTTTGCAGAAGAATTACCAAGCTGCAGCGCCATCACAACAGGTTCTGACAGAAACTTTAACTACAGCAATCACTTCGGATCCTAGTTTCAGGTCAGTGCTAGCGGCTGCGATTACAACGATGGTTGGTGGACGTAGTGGAGCTGCAAACAGTGCAACCCAAGCAGGCAATGATAAGCTAGATATTGGTTCAGGTAATAAGTTGAAGGGGGATAACCAAACTATGTTAGTCACCTCTTCCAATCCATCTGGGGATAACGGGAAAGGCTGCGCATCAAGCTTTTTGAATCAATCATTTGCAACAGCGAGAAGCGGGAGCTCGAGGAAGCAACAACCTCCTCAACCCCCATTTTCTATCTCTGCGGGTGCTGCACCTGCAACCGCACCTGAAAATGCTGATCAGTCCAACCAAATGCTATTGGAGTGATCAGCCTTTTCAGGTAGAAATGAAGGAATTTGTATACACAACTATCTCTCTCTCTGGGTTAGCCTTCTCTAGGCATGTAATCCCTGTATTATACTTGCATCTAGCTCATATGGGCAACTGGCTTTCCCATATAATCAGAAAATAATAATAGTGCTAATCAGAAAGTATAGAAATCAAAGTTACCAGAATGTGCAAACTTTAAAACTATCAATCCACTTTGGATTGCAAAGATTCTTATGCTAAGATTTCACTATCATAACTGGTAGCAAGGTATGCATTAAAACACTGCATAGTTTCTGAAAGATTTAGGTTATCCATTATGCATAAATGGGTAAAACCCAGAATCCTAAGCTCTAGGCCAAAAATTTTGTCCATCTGCAGACACCAATCATCAAGGGACAAGAATGTTTGAGCTGATCTTCTGGACTCGGAAAGGTATACTTATATCAGGCCAGAAAAGGTAGATGATGAGACAGAAGAAAATTACAAATTGGGCTCAGTAAGTAACCACGTCGAAAAGCCTGAGACTTGACATTCAAGAAACCTTCAACAGTTCAAGAAACCTTCTACAGTTCAAGAAACCTTCAACAGTTCAAGAAACCTTCAATAGTTCATGAAAAGCCTCTTGTGGGATATCAACAGAACCAACTCGCTTCATTCGCTTCTTCCCTTCTTTTTGTTTTTCCAACAATTTCCTCTTTCTAGTAATATCACCACCATAACACTTGGCCAGAACATTTTTCCTCATAGCCGTAAGTCTAGAAAATGAAAGTAAAATTAAAATCTATAATTAGCATTTTATTTTTCAAGTAAATTTTAAAATCAATCAAACAACTTACGTCTCTCTGGCAATGACCTTTGATCCAATGGCTGCTTGTACTGTTATCTCAAACATTTGCCTATTTTAGGTATCAAGGTCAGAAACTGAGTTAAGAAGCAAAACGGGAGGAAACTAATTTAAGGCTTGTTAATGAGCTGACCTGTCGATGAATTTCTTAAGCTTCTCCACAAGTCCACGCCCAACACGTTGTGACTTTGATCTATGGACAATTGTTGCCATAGCATCAACTGGTTGTCCATTTAGTAGAATATCAACTTTCACCAAATCTGAGGTCTGGTATCTGTGCACAAAATCCATTTGAGACATCTAAACATGTATCCAGCTAATGAGTTACTAGATACACAAAATGGCATAATCATAAGGTGATGATTTCCAAGGAAAAACACTTACTCTGCATCCTCATAATCAAATGTTGCATACCCAGAGGTTATACTCTTCAATTCATTGTAAAAGTCAACCACAACTTCTCTTAAAGGTAAACGATACTTCATAAAAGCCCGCTGACTGCACATCAAATGTGGAGGATCAGTATTTCCTTCTAGAAACAAGATGATTTATAGTTGAAGTACCACTGAAAAGTAAACCAAATCAATCTCAAGATGACCACATTGTTTAACATCCAAAATAAAGAAAGTTCAGACCAAAACAAAAGAAAGATTCTCTCAGAGAGTAGATAAGGGGTGCATTACGAAACGGTGTTAACTTTACCTATCAATAAATGAGTACTCCAACTGCTCCCCCCTCCGATCCGAGCAAAGAGTTATAACAGCCCCTACATATCTTCAAGTGGAAGGGAGATTCATGTAAGTGAAAATCTCTGATATAGCTTCAGCCTTCCTGTGCTAAAGAATGATTCTTGCACTCTACATGGAGAAAGAATTGGATCTTGTGTCAAGTATGAGAGCTTACTCACTAGGGATAATTATGGTGGCAATCACAGTAGGTTCCATGCATGCTGTCAATCGATGCTTGGGATCCGAAGGCAATGAAGCAGGATTCTGGACTATCAATTTGCTAAGAGATGGCACAAAACAGATCAGAGGATAAAAGCATGTGTGCAATATTTTTAATACAATTTTCACTTACCTTCCATCCGAGTACTCAAAGATATAAGGTACTGTGGGAACAGTTGAAATAACATGCGCTTCATGTTCCTATTACACACAAGGACAAGAAATGAAAATAAATTAATATATATTGTTCAAGCATCGAGAAAGCTAGGGTATAACTAGCTCTTACAAACACTTGAACATTCATACATATATTTTTTTGATGAAACATAGAATCAGCCAATTATGAAGTGCTATTTATCAACATGGAATTAGCCATTTCAGTGACTTTTGCAAAAGGATAAATTTGTGAAAGCTTCATAAAATGTCAGAGGTTGGAGAAATCAACTTGGCTAAACAAAAATTTTGGTTTGTTATAAATAAGCCCCAAGGCTATGGAACAAAGGATTATCCCAGACCTACACCGAGGTTTTGACAGTGAATTTAAAATCTCACAGAATGTGATAAGATGATCCTGAACTTACAGTAACTTATATTTCCTATAGATTAAGGAAGTAGTGCAACAATACCTGTTCAAGTCTTTGATGAAAAACATCCATGTGAAGTAAGCCCAAGAAACCACACCTATAGGCCAAAACATCAAAATGAATGGCGAGGCAGCAAGAAGAAAACCGCAAGAAAGTCCAAAGTTGCAGAGATGAAGGGGGATACACAACCTGAATCCCATGCCAAGTGCTGTGCTCATCTCTTTTGTAACAGACACACTGGCATCATTACACGTCAGTCTCTCAATGGCATGGTTAAGAGCCTCAAAATCAGATCCATCAGCAGGATATAGGCCAGAAAATACCATGTGTTTTGCTGGCTTGAAACCTAATAATATGAAAAAACACAAATATACGTCTCACTTAGGTGATGAAATTGCTAGATATAGAGGCAACTCCAAGTGTCCTCAACGGTCAAGCAAAGCAAAATTTATTTTCACTCACTCACAATTTCTTTTCAGAAGCACGTTATTATCCAAAACAACGTTCATTACTTTCAGGGAAGAAAAAGAGAACAAAAGACAGAGAAAACAAACACTAATTTACGTCCAGAATATCAGTGTAAGTTAATTATTTACACCTCCAATTCAATATTTCATGGTGGCAAGAAAGACAATCACAGTACCAGGAAGGGGTTCTACTGAGCTTCTAGTATGATAAAGAGTATCTCCAACACGAGCATCTTTTGTTGATCGCATGCCTGTGACTACATATCCAACTTGACCAGTTAGAAGGACTCCAGTTGGGGTGAGTTCAGGATGCATGATCCCGACATCCAAAATTTCATAGGATCGACCAGTGGCAGCAGATGATATCTTATCACCCTTGGTTATAGAACCATCCACGACTGCTACATGACATATCACTCCCTTGTATTCATCATAATAAGAATCCAACAGAAGTACACGTAAAGGAGAATCAATTTTCCCAGGAGGAGGAGGTATTCGCTCAATGACAGCAGGAAGAACAGTCTCCAGACCTTGTCCGGTTTTCGCAGATGTTAACAGTGCATCACTTGGATCAAGATCAAACATTGATTTCAACTGTGCTTTAATCCTGTCTGGATCAGCAGTTGGCTGATCAATTTTATTTATGACAGGGATTATTGTCAAGTTGGATTCAAATGCTAAATAAAAGTTTGCAACAGTTTGAGCTTGCACCCCTTGAGCTGCATCAACCACTAAAAGGGCGCCCTGGCAAGCAGCCAAAGATCTGGAAACTTCATAGCTGAAATCCACATGACCAGGTGTGTCAATAAGATTCAGTAAGAAATTTGCATCTGTGCCAAGGAACTTGTGCTTGTGGAACATGGTTGCCGTTTGGGCTTTGACAGTTATTCCGCGTTCTCTTTCTACCTATATTACATATAGGCATGTGGATCATACTTGACGGTATGGTGACAGCAAGCATATCAAAGTAAGAAGGGTTTATCATCCCATCAAACATTCTATTACTAGCAATCATCTCAAACATTCATTCATTACTATTCAAACTCAATAATATATCAAGTTGGAGTCTTGGATTGTATTCCGGTAAATATCACCACTGTACTCTTCTAGCTACATCAATAACTGCACGTATCTTTTCTTTATTAGGCATCCAATAATGACAGCAGGCATGTAATGTAACAAAACCTTGACAATGCATCCACAAGGCGCTAAGTAAAAGATACATGCAGTTCATAGGAAATAAGCAAACGCAATCATTTTTCTCAGAGTAACATGACCTAAACGTGGAAAACCATCCAGGAATTCCCCCAACCACCACATTTCCACCAAAACTAATGTTAGTTGAGAATTTAGTACATAAAAATGTTTCAGCAAATAGTTGAAAAACTACCTGCAGCTTATCAAGATACTGAGGTTGACCATGCCCCTTCTTGATAGTGCCTGTGAGCTCCAAAAGGCGGTCAGCCAACGTGGACTTCCCATGATCAACATGCGCAATAATCGAAAAATTACGAATTTTGTCAGAAGGGTACTGGTTTAAATCTATATTTGAACAATCTTTGGAATTGTGGCGAGAAGAGTTTGAGCAAAAGGATGCATTTTGACTCCAACCCAGGTGATAATATGGTGAAATCAATCTCCTGCCAATGTCAGCGTAGGCTTCAGGAGATACGTTTGCTCTGCCTCCGCCCCAGAACAGAAAACGAGAGATTTGAGAGTACTTAAACCTCGCCGAGACTCTGTTCAGATACCCCATTTTCAATGCTTATTCCACTCTAAAGTGACGGTAGGGCTTTAAGTTAGGGTTCAGGCGTTGGGTCATTGATAGGTGACTAATACGAATTATCGAATACTGAAGAATGGAGATAGCTGTTTGGCGTCGCTAAACCGTCCGACTGTGTTTTGAGAGGGTCTTCGTCTGAGACTCCGGGCTGCGGACTGTCGTCGACTGCGGGTGTGGGTTGAGAAGGAATTGGTTTTCGGGTTTTACTACTTTTATCATTGCATGATTGACCACCAAATATTTCGTATCAGTCAAATTTTGGCTATCAACTTTGTTTCCTTCACAAACTAGGCACTAAACTTTTAAAATTTTGTATGTTCGCAGTTTACATATAAATTTATTTTTCGTCAAATACATGCAAAAATATCCCTTTTGTTAGTACACATGAGCGTGAGATGTTTTTTTTTTTAAGGAATGTTGTTCTCACTTCATTAGTTTATAATTAGCAATTTGTGTAATTCATAACTAATTATTATTTGAGAATAACAATATTCAATTTGTGAAATTATAATTATTTCTTTTTTATATTTTTTTAAAAAAACATAGCAATAATTCATCAATAATCTAACTTATACGTCCAAGAAAAATTAAGAGATGGATTAGTTGGAGTCCCTCAAAAGTTGGTTGGTGCAAGTTGAATTCAGACGGCACCCTTCAAACTAGCACTGGAAACAAAGAAGCAGGTGGACGGGTGCATGATTCGCAAGGGTGTTGCCTTGTTGGGATTTCCTGCAAAACACTGTCAATGTAGCATATTGGGGGTTGAATTGTGGGGTTGTTCTATGACCTTATAGTGGTGTGGGAGCTGAGAGTAAGATTGATTGATGCAGAGATCATCGATAATGATACTGTCGGTTTGTGCTAGACAATCAGAAGTGTATGGGTATAAGTGAGAATCTAATTTGAAACGTGTAGGGGTTGTTGAAGAAAGATTGACACGTGATATTGTACCACCATGTTCATACAAAATGTAATTGGGCAGCAGATTACATGATTTCCCCAGCAATGGCTAAACCTCGGAGTTCCATAACGTGTTAGAAATTCCAGTAGAGGTTAGCGTTAACTAAATCATTATGTTAATAGAGTTTCCTACCTTCGTAATCAGTCTCGGTCCTGAACTTTTCGCGATCCTAAACAAAATAGTTTATTGGTGCCCATAAAATAAACGATATATATTTAAGATAAAAACGTATCATACTAATTGTAATAAAATAACCCGTTATTTTTATTTTTAAACGGATATAATTTAACTAATAAAATAACAAAAAATAAAGAAAAAATTGTTTGAGCAACTCATATGTCATCATCTCATACATAATATGCTAAAATTAAAATGGGTTATACGAGTTTTTCGAGTTGTAAAATCATTAATGAAAACATCAACATCAATTTTCTCTAAAATTTATTCCCGTCGCCAAAACTATAAAGATTAATAACAATAACGGTTAAATTTTTGAAAAATATTCAAAACTATCACGAGATTAATAAATGTTGAAAATAAAGTCAAAAAACAATGTATTAATACCTAAAACTTTGGGCCTCTTTAAAAATTAGGCCCTAAATCGTTGCCCCATAAAATGATACTCAGGACTGGCTTGTTCGTAATAGGGGTGTTAATGGATCGGATTGATCCGGTCAATTCGATCCGCGGATCAAATTCATGAATGGATTTTATTTTAATTTTTAATCCAACGAATTTAACAATTGAAAACCGATCATTTTAAATCGGATTTCGGATTTACCTTTAAAAACCGGTCGTTAATCCGGATCCATTCATATATTTATTTAATAATACTATTAGTTTATATGTATATATATTAATACTTGGTGTTTAATACCATTAAAATCCAAATGTAGTGTTGGTAAATTATAATACCCTTTAAGCTATACTTTCAACTTTGAAGATGACTACTGTGGTTTATTGTGTTTGTAGTTAGTTATATTCATCAAAATAGACTCTTTATTTTTTACTTACTAGAATGTTAGTGAAATACTGCATAATTATAAATGATTCTCCTTTGCATTTTTTTCAATTATTAGTAATCCCTTTTGGGCTGAATTTTGAGACTGTTTGTATTTTCATAAAAAAATTTGATTTGAAAAAGTAGATTGTTGAAAAAAAAAGAAAAATTCGGTCAATCCAAAATGGATTGGATGAGGAATAAAATCCGGTAGATTATGAATAAAAAATTTTCAAATCCGCATATTATGAAACGGTTCTTAATTGATACAAAATTTGGTCAATCTGATATGTGAACACCCCTAGTTAGTAATGTAACTTATAGGACACATCGAACATCCTCTTTTGTTAAAAAAAAAAAATCTAAATTTCTGCCGTTTTACTCACTTTAGTCCCACCTTTACTCTTCACTTGTCAGATTGGTGATGGCGGTGGGTGTAACTATAGGGCTACCTTGATATTGGGTCTAAGTTTAATAAAACAAAACCAGAAGTACTTATTGATAATTTAATAAGGAAATCCGGCCGGTTCAGGTCACAGTCCAAAAGTTCGAGTTTGCGAATACGACGTGGACCGGACTGGAGCCCGCATGAAAGACCTAAAGAAAATATACACGGACGACTATGGCTGGCGTCTGGCAGTACACACGCTTTATATAAAATGCGCGTTCAGCTTAAATATGACGCCAACTTCAAATATTCTCTTTGCGTATTAAGGCTCTAAAGCCTTTCCACTCTTCCGCAGAGACCCAAAAGGGTGAACTGAGTCCCAACCCGACGATCATTCAACCTAGTCAATTGTTCTCTTTCGGTACTTTTCCTCAGTTTGATGATTGCCTTATCGCTTTTATCTTGTTGATTTTTTTCCGCACATTAATGCACGTGGTGATGTTTTTTGACATGTCTCCTATTTGATTTTGTTCTTATGCGTTTGATGATTAAGTGGTCGAGGCCTGATTCGGGATGACGTTTTCATTTTGTATTTTTCTTTCTTCGATTTGGATTGGATTGGAGTGAATCAATGTAAAAATATTGTGTTTCTTATTGGGGATTGTTATGATATTCGTGGATCTAGGGTTTTTGGGTTCATGAATGAATTAGTCGTTTTTCTTTTGTGTTTGGATTTTCGTTGTAATGTTTTGGTTTGGAAAACTTTCTGGCTTGTGTGATTGAATTTGTTGTTGATTTGTTATCAGGTGAATAAGAAGGAGATGTCTACGCCGGCAAGGAAGAGGCTGATGAGGGATTTTAAGCGTTTACAGCAGGACCCTCCTGCCGGCATCAGCGGGGCTCCTTACGATAATAACATTATGCTCTGGAATGCTGTTATCTTTGGGTGGGTATTATTTCCTTGACTTTGAATACTGCTTAGAGGATCATATGCACGTTATATTTTATGAGTTTCACTAGCTCCTCTTTTCTGTTTTTTTTTTTTTTTATGTGCAGCCCCGATGACACTCCTTGGGATGGTGGTAAGCTATTTTTTTGTTGGCAACGTTATGTTTATCACATTTCATTCACATTCAAGATTTATTCTCTGATGCATGTTAAATATTTGCAAAAGCATTCCTTTCTTAATTCGAACCTGCTAGTAATTGTATACATGTAGCTACTTTACTGCTTTTAGTGGTATTCATCCAAAAAGAAGTTATTTGATACTGCATTATGTTAAGACCTTTTTTTCACCTTCTGAATATTTTCAATAATGAGTGGCTTAAGGTGAGCACATTTGTCCCTTGTTTCTCTTTAGAACTTTATCGTTTAACTTTGACTTCTCGAGTGATATAATATCCAGTACTTCTTATTTAAGACGAGTCTCTTATGACTGCATCTACTGCTGCTTTTATTTGGTGATGGTTGTGTCATTCTTATTAGTAAATCTATATTGTGCTCCTTTTATACCTTTGTTGCATGGGTTTTATTTATGTGGTTAGACAACAAATGTTTTTTCATGTAATAAATTGCACGTCATGTTCAGGACTGTACCGCCACCATCCTTTTAGATTTTTGTTAGTGACTCAATTCCTAAGTTTATAATTACCATATAATGATGGTCATTGTCTTATTTTTACCTGTGAAGGACAGTAATTTATTTGGTGAGATTTATGCAGCATTTTCTCTTGTATACTCTTGATTTTGTTTTCAGATAATGATACCTTCATCTAACTTCAATTATTTTTCTTATTCAATTCAACTGTTGTATTTTATTGTAGGTACGTTTAGATTGACACTGCAATTTACTGAGGATTACCCAAATAAGCCTCCAACTGTGAGGTTTATTTCAAGAATGTTTCACCCAAATAGTAAGTAAATGACAGACTTCACTTGCATTACCCGAGCATCATAAAAGATGTAAATTGTTTTTTATCATGGCTGTATTTACATGTCTATGCACCAATATTATATGAGGAAGTATGGAAAAGTGATGCATCTTTGTCCTTTTTTGGCTGATGATCAGTCTATGCTGATGGAAGTATTTGCCTGGATATTCTGCAAAATCAGTGGAGTCCAATTTATGATGTAGCAGCTATACTTACGTCCATCCAGGTATGGTTAGATTTTGATAAGCGGATGATTTTCTTTTGTCATTGTGTGTTATTGTTAAGAAATTTGTCAACTATTTATTTATAGTACTGTTGTGAACTGTGATTGGTGTTTCAACTTGAAGTTGGAGGGTTTTATTTTAGTTTTATTTCTTATATAATGATGTTCAGTTGTCACCTACAAGGGGATAATAACACTTGATAAACCAGTATGAAGCAGGAATTCTTAAGAAGGGAGTGAAAATTTTAAGTAACGGTGAAGTGGTGAACTTGTTTCTAGAGAGGTTCCCCCTTTCATTTTATGCTATGTGATGACTTGGAAGTGTACAACTTCCGTGTTTGACTTTCTAAGTTGAATTGACTTGTATATTTTTATGTGCACTTTTGTGGCCTTTGTTTCTTTCTTGGATGCTTGCACTGGTGAGTTCTTTCTGTTTGATTTACAGCTTGGCTAGATAGAAGTTGATATATTGATGTTTTATCATTTGGTGGTGTTCTGGTCAAACTGTTGAAATAATAAAGTCTTTATTTACATTGAATTGCCTCACAGCAGAAATCTAAAAGGGATTTCCTTTGAAGAAAGATTTGCTCTTATCTTAATTCTGTCAATGATGACGTGCATTCTTGAAATTGCAGTCGCTGCTCTGTGATCCAAATCCCAACTCACCAGCCAACTCCGAAGCAGCACGGTTGTTTAGTGAGAATAAGCGGGAATACAACAGGAAGGTACGTGAAATAGTGGAGCAGAGTTGGACGGCTGACTAAATAATTCCTTGCCAGGCAAACAGTGAAAGGCAATCAAACATTGAGTTGAGTTTGATATCAGAAAGCCCTTTCTCCTGGTTAAGGTGGTGGCAATTCTCTTTAGGGAAAAGTTACTAGTGCATTAATAACTGAAGTAGTTGAACTATGGAGTATTCGTGTGATGTGTATTGGTTTGCAAAGGGAAGGAGTGGAGGTCTTAATCCAGAACAAGTGCTAGTTTTAATCCAGTGTGTACATAATGTTATTGATTGTATCTGGAGAAGTTGATAATGTAGTATGAATCTCTCTATCGAAAACACATTATATGTCTTGCAACAGAGAATTGTTGAATAAGTTGAGCTTCTTCCCAGTGTTAGGATGGATGGTCAATATTTGCTGGTTCATTGTTTAAATTTAATGTGTTTGGTGGAGGTTTGTCTTTTTTCTGAGTCTTGTTGAGTAGCTTTATATTATAAATTGGTATAAATCATGTATTAGTAGATGTTTAAATGGTGAGAAATTTGATGATGAGGTGTAGAGGAGTGGTAGGTGTAAAAAAGTAAATAGGAATCTTATATCTGGTTTGGTTTTGGTTAGGTAGAGAGGACAAAGCATCATTCCCATTTTGATTATTCACACTGGTTGGATAACTTGCAATAATATGCCCAGTAATCATGAGCCCTTCTACTGCTACTGGTGTTGCAAAGATAAAAAGAGTAACACTTTGGATTGGAGTGATGTCGGTGGTTGGATTTCCCTAGTCCTGATTGTGAACAGTGAAGTGGGACGGAGTTGGGCCTTTCCTTGATGGAGTATGTATAGGCCGTGTCACATTGAGGTCCGTTGGGCCATGGGCGTCTCTTTGCTCTTTAATTTGGTGGGTCGTCTCGTCTTTGGGGGGGGGGGGGGCGGTGGGTGGGGAGGAAAATGACCAACTACGACAGATCCCTAAGCAACGACCGGCTACCGGGCCCTTCCAAATGTAATAAATATATAAAATAATAATTAAAAAAAAAAGATAGATACAAATATGTGGAACGCCAACTCAAGGGGCACGAGTAATAATCAGTAATGGGAAATATTGACACGGAGCCATTTCCCACCACCACCAGCCAGCCAGCCAGCCTGTCTCTTCTGCTAATCTCTCTTCATTCATCATTCATCATTCATCATTCATCATTCATTCGACCGTTGGGTTGCCTGGTCTCTCAATTTTACCACTTTCCAAAATAATTCACAACGAAAATTGGGAGAGGTTATTATATATTATTTATTTATCATCTTTAAATTATTAAAATATAGAGTACTTATTTAAAATAATAAAATAAAACAATAATTTAAAGACGATGTTTAAGATTTCACCAAAAGTAGCTAGTATTTGCAGGCATTAATTAAAGGTTACCGAGTGTTTTAGGGAAAATGGCATACCTACCCGTTAAATTAATATGACAATGAGTGTACCTAACAATTAAACTTTTGCTGCGATTGTTTGTCTGCTTCCCTTTCCTATTTCCCATTTGCTAGACATATTTTGTTGGTTAATCTGTCAATTCCACGACTTGAAACTAAGTCCATGTTACTTACTTTCCTAAGTTAATAATAATAATCACAAAACAAATTGATTTTGTGGTTTTGCTCTTCTTAACCATTGTCCTTAAATTTTGAGTTGACTCATTCATTTGACCTGCCCAATTGATAAATAGTAGTATTATTAAATAAGATCTTTAAACAATTTTATTATTTATTTAAATAAAATTACAGATGAAATATAAAGAGATTATAATACCTAATAATTTTAGAATTTAATAATACATATTGAGTGAATAATCCTTTATTTCATCTAATTTTAGGTAATTCTTTCAACCTTAACTCATTAAAATAATAAAATAAAAAGTCCTATCAATATTTGCTTCGCAAAAAATTGAATGGTCATTATATCCTATTACAAAGTATTACAATTTTTACATTTGTCCCTACAAGTTTATAGCAACATTTTTCCATAGCGTAATAAGTAGGACTACTACTACCATCTAATCTCAAAAGCCTTTTCTCTAATAATATTGCCAAACAAACTCAAAAGAACCCAAAGAAACACAATTATTTATTTTGCTTCAAAAGGTAAAAGAGTAATTACACTTCTTTACCTTTTTTTGGTTCGTGTGCTTTCAAGGGCTTATCGTCATCCATCCTACTCGTATTCCTAATTTATTTATTTTACAATTTCGCTTCCACCCACCCGCCTCTTTATTTTCACAAAAGCCCCCTCAAAATGCCCCAAATTATATTTGAAAACAAATATAATGTGGATTCGCTTGTGATTCTATTCCATGATGAAATTTACGAAAATTTATTAAAAATTATTATATTTTTCCTTTCTAAAATAACAATTGTTATATAATAATTTGAGAATTATATTGTAAAATATAATTTTACAAATAAAAATATTATATTAATTTACAGTGTCACAATACAAATATTTTTTTCTATTAAAATATTTACGATATAATTTGCACTAAATTAACGATAATGTTTGTAAAAAATTACAAAATTCTATAATTTGTTGGGTCAAAAATTTAAATAGGAAAACAATGAAACATCTTTTGAGTAATTTTAGGTAGTATTTTACCAACTCTACTAAAAGCGACTGTACAGCGAGACTAGACAGCTATACATTCCACAAAAATACAGAGTATTTCCATTCCAGTATTACATAATTACATAATACTGTAAACACGCATTACCCCATCAGTGTGTGTGTGACGGTGACGGAGACCAGAGGTGGTGAAACAAACTTGAAAGAGAAAGCGGTGGAGGAGGGGGTCCATTTCTCTCACGAGTACAGACGCAGTTATTCATGGTATGGGCCTTCCCCAAATTTATTTTTTTTTCTTCTTTTTTCCTTTTCTTTTTGGGTCTTGTGAACTTTCATTTTACTTCCATCTCAATCAATCTTTCCACCTGAAAATCTTCTTCCTTTGTTGTTACTATACTGCTCTCTACTTGAATGTAACTACTACTGGTAGTCTAGTACTACTGCTGCACTGGTTCGAGTGTTTCTGTTCTCTCAACTTCTGCATTCTCCTCATTTTCAAGTTTTTTTTATTCAGGAATGCTAGTTTTGGGATCTTCTGATTACTAGACATCCCTCGTAATCCTCAGGTACTTCGCAGATCTGAGCTACACCGTGAGGTTTTTTCGTGTGGAATCTCCTGGTTTTGGGTACTTATAAAGTTTGCATTTTGCTTAAAGTTAGTGCAGATCTTTCTGAATTTTGATGGGTTTCTTGCCTTTGGGGTTATTTCTTTTTCTGGGTTTTTTTCTCCTGTAGAGGTTTTTCGAATGTGGGCAATTTTTCCGGGAGTTAATGCAGATCTTACTGAATTTGGATGATTTCATGTGGAATTTGCTGGTTCTTAGCTTAATCCCAGTGGGCTTTTTTTTTTTTTTTTTTTGGTTCTTCCCTCTGGGAGGTTACTCTTTTATGTTGAGATAAGTTGGTCTTAGATCATTCGCGGTTCTAGAAGTCATTGGTTGTCGGTGACACAAAATCTGTTCTCTTTCGAAGCTTGTGGAACGGGTATTGATTAAAATTTCCAGCAGCTTGTTCTGTTATCAAGGAATTTTTGAATCAAAAGATGAGCTTTTGATGATGGTAACTTGTCATATCATGGCTACTGATTCTGACTAATTACCAGTGGTTGTAACCATCAATTTCGCCCCACATTGTCAATAAGGTTCTTTTACCACAATTATCTGATAATGGAATTTATTTGTTTTCATTTTTATACACGGTGGTGACTATATACAGGGTTTCAATTGAGGTCTGCTTGTTTCCCATATTGGCTGGTCAGTGATGGGCAAATCTCCTGCAAGATGGATCAAGACCGTACTCTTTGGGAAGAAATCTTCCAAATCCAGCCTATCAAAAGTGAGACATGCTACTTTGTTCTATAATGCTAGAGTATCATCTTCTTGCTTTAAAATTTTGCAAGCCTATATGTGATTTTTTTTTTTGGCACCTGGAGGTCTTGGACTTTCAATTTGTTTCTGTGATGGTTGTCATTTCATCAAATCTTCTCCACGAACTGTATTGTTGTACATAGATTTGCATGAGATCAGCCTATGCAATTGAGAAATTTGGTGGATATATGAGCCCCCTCTAGCTTACTTTAGCTCTTCAATGATTTTGTCACTGAAGCTTTTTATTTCTGTTTTTAACAAATTCACTTGAAGTATGCCAACCATTAGTCACATTTCCTAAAATTGATCCTCTTTGAAGGGTGCTAAAGTTGACAAGAAGGGAAGTACTGAGCCTGCAGCTACAGATTTTGATGTCAGCCCTCCTGTGGTCTCACATACATCATATCAGAGCACTGATAGAGTGGGTAGTAAGGGGGAGTTTGAAACGGGTTTACCATGTGAAGTAGAACCTGCAAACCAGGTTGTGGATCCGTTTGATGTTACTGGTTTGATTCCAACTGATAATGCAGAGCGGGAAAAACTTGAGCAAGCAGCCACCAAAGCACAAGCTGCTTTTAGAGGCTACTTGGTAATATTTGATTTGTTTTTTGTGCTGTTATATTGTTTTGTCTTTTTTGAACATGTGAAGTAGGGCTTACTTCTGTTTAACAATAAGTAGAGTTTGCAATTCTCTCTTGTAGTTTGAATATCTGAGAAAGTTCTTGAAAACTCATGTGAAGTAGGGCTTACTACAGATTCAATTGTTCTTGAACATGTGAAATTTTTGTGTATGAATCATGTTATGATCTAGCTTCATAAGCATGTAAACAAAAATTTCACCTAAATAATTGGCTTTTATGTCCTGAGCTGTACCAGTGTCTCAAGATCATATGGTTTACTTTGGTACATGATTTTCTTTTCCTGAATTGAATATCTCATGTACTTATTTGATTTTGGATCTGTCACTGAAGGCTCGTCGGGCTTTTCGCGCTCTTAAGGGAATTATTAGGCTGCAAGCTCTCATCCGAGGGCACTTAGTGAGGCGACAGGCGGTAGCTACACTGCATTGTTTGCAGTCAATTGTGAAGTTGCAGGCATTGGCTCGTGGGCGGAAGGTAAGGTTCCCAAATCTTGAGTTTCAATTGCCCAAAATTTATAAGCTGCTTGAAAGTCTGGTAGCTCCTACGGTAGTGTCCCCCTCCATAGATTGCCCGTTTAATATAGAATGCCCACACACACGCATGTGTGGTGGTGCTTGCACACTCAAATTGCTCTCCTGAAACCATGGAAAAGATATGTAGGTTGTTGCAAAATCCTCCAAAACATGCATTTGCTTGAGTTGATATCCTAATGGTAAGATTAGCCATGGGGGATTACATTGGCAACATGTATGAGTTAGCTACCGTATATTGTTTATCAGACGCATATCATCAGAATAATCTAGCTCCGGTGATGACTGATCTTTTGTTATTCCTTCATCTCTCTTTCAACTATTTATTATTTGGACAAAGAAGATATATGTCTTGACCGTTTCCTGTCTCAAATGTGTGAATCTGATTTGCTACTGTACGCATGTGAACTTTCTTCAGGTTGTTGCAGCTTCTAGGTCAAAAAAGCTTGCATCAAATGCCTTTTCCAACAAGGTATATAATATCTTTTTTTAACTCCCATTTGTCCAGTTTCAATGTCTTCAATTATTATGTCATAGTATTATCTTCATCACATAGAAAGAATCCTTTCCCAAAATATTGTAGAATAAGACAAATGAATTTGCTTACCCTTCTCCTTAGAGTTCTCATATTCTGATGGTTTTATTTGCTCCTTAGCTTCTCATCTCGTTGCCAACTGCCATACCTCTTAGCCTTCAGTATGACTTGGATGAACCAAATGCTGCATGGAATTGGCTTGAAAGATGGTCACTGCTTAGCTTTTGGGAACCACTTGTGGAACCCAGAAAGAATTCTGACGCCAAGTCCCAAGTTAAGCAAGCAAATAGACAAACTGTTGAGGCAGAGCCAGGAAAATCAAGGAGAACTTTCAGGAAGGTTGCTACTGTTTCTAATGGTGACAATAATACCACAAGTTCCTTGGAAGCAGAAAAACCTAGACGTAATGCACGGAAACCTGTTCATCATCAAGTTGAAGGGCAACCAGAGCAGCCACAAAATGAGTTGGAGAGGGTGAAGCGTAGCCTAAGAAAAGTTTCTGCAGCAACTACTCCTGTCCCTGAAAAAGCAGAAGCAGAACTTGAGAAACCTCAGCAAAGTGCAAGAAAAGCCCCTGTTGCTACAACTTCTGATGCATCTGAATTAGTGATTGCTAAACCTTTCGAGAAGCCAAGTGATCTGGCTGTTGTGGTTGACAAAGTGGATGAAACAGAAGCACCTTCAGAGCCCTTGGTAATGGATGAACCTGTCGGTCCTGCTTCTCCTGCTCTGGAGCCACATTCCCTTGAAAATGATGATAAAGTTGAGGAGGTCAATGCATCCGTGGACGAGGATTTAAGCACAAAGGAGGACCAAACTGGAAAGGAAAACCAGAAAACCCGGAGGAGGAAGTCATTGCCCTCGAAGCAGGAATATCCTGAGAATGTGTCTCAGAATACAGCAAGTTTGCCTAGTTATATGGCAGCAACTGAGTCTGCTAAAGCTAAACTTAGAGCACAAGGGTCCCCTAAATTAAGTGAAGATGTGGCTGAAAATGGTTTTGTGCGGCGTCATTCTCTCCCATCTTCAACCAATGGTAAATTGAACTCTTTGTCACCTAGGTTGCAAAAGCCAGCACAAGCTAACGGGAAAGGAGGAAGCAAACTTACCAAAACAGTGTCGGCTCCTAGAGACGGTAAGAGCATGAACTTTTATATAACTGAAGTATGCTTGCCCTGCCTAAATGCAAACTATCTTTTGACATTTTTGCACTGAATCATTGCATCAATCAAAAAGGCTTCATTTTTAAGCAGTATGTAATCGCCTCATAAGATTGTGGTCATGCTTTGCCCGGTAAAAATCCTGCACAGTCCTGGATAACAAATTAGGATCATATGAGGCTATGCTTATTCTTGATATCATCTAAAATTTTGAGTTCTGGAATTCCTTCATGTTATCAGATTCTTTAGTCCTTTGGTGGTGATGCTTTTTATGTGTCCCTTTCGTGTTATAACACATAGTTGCTTGCAATTCAGAGAGGGTTCTTCAGCCTGGTTGGCGGAGATGATACTGCAGTCCACTGCACGAAGAATCGAGGACCCTGGCGTGATGTTGTTGTAGCTAATCTGCGAACTGTCCTGTCTCAAAACATGAAAAAATGAGTCAACAAAGAATATTTGTTTGATAATGCATATTTTTTTTTCACATGTTTTCCTCTAGAGTGCTGGTGTTACGAAGGAATGTATAGTTGTAAACCCAAAATCTCTGGCTGGTTCTTTTTTTTTTTTTCTTATTTTGTAACATGATTTTGTGTGATATTTTACATTCTTTTGGTGCTCAATTTGTTACAGTTTATGCATGCTGCAATGTTTTACTCTGTTTCAAGGTAATAATACTTCAGTCTTCAAAACTAAAACAAAATAGTACAATAAATACAAGGAATTAACGAGGGAGATAGGTATTTTGATAGCAGAAGATGTCAAGTATGCAGAAAACAAAAAAAAAGGAAAAAAACAACCCATCAGTTGAAGCTTTTCAAGAATTTGACCATCCCAGGCCTCTGATTGTCTGGTTGTAATTTCCTCCCAAGTCAAGTTCTTGAAACATACGTGTCATATCCGTCTTTTTCAGAGAAGAAGATTTCATTGTGTATTTCCAGAACCAGGCAACAAGATCAAAGTTGTCTTTCATTTTGAGTTTGTACATTTATGAGACATTGAAAGGCATTTTTTTTTCTTTCAATATTAATTTATCTCAGAAAGGCTGATGGGGGCTGTGTTTATTCGTGAAATAACCGGCCTGATAAGATAATGCCAAGAGATAAATCAACAAAAACAGAGTCTTTATTCAAACTAGACCAGTTGGTGCTCCAACCAAGAGATAAGGGAACCAAAAACTTAATTAAATTAGTCCGCTTGGAGGGTTGAGATAGGACAATCAGACAACTCATCAGGGATAAAGACAAATTCCAATTTTTCTACACTGTTGAAAACATAGCCAATTAAGGCTGCCATGCTTTTTCTTTTTTGAGTGCTCACGCTCCTTCATGTGCCCTTCATTTTCTTCTTCAATACTGCCCCTTTCTTCTTGCTTGAAAGTTGAAAGAGCCGCCACCTTCATATAGCTAGATAATATTTATTTACTGTAATCGGGACTCCTGAAAAGTTTGCTCCCGGGCCCCATTTTAAGTTCTGTTCTGTACATTATTATCCTGAATTGAACAAGAAAAATGTCCCAAGTTTCGGTTTTGTTTTCATGTCTGTTTATTACTCTAGTTTTTGGTGGTGGGATCGTGAATGGAACTAAGCTTGGGATTTATGAGCTGAAAAGAGGGGATTTTTCCTTGAAGGTTACCAACTTCGGCGCCCGGATCATATCCGTCATTCTTCCTGACAAAAACGGTACGTTTCTTGTACATCCCAGATATTACATCATTAATTTCCTTGAAACGTAGAACCCCAAAAGGGCATTCATAATATGTTTCTGGTTAAACTTGCTCAGGAAAGCCGACCGACGTTGTTCTTGGATACGACTCCATTAAGGATTACCAGGTGAGTTGGAGAGTTACTTCTTCCTCTTATCTGCTTTGTTCTTTTTCCCATGATTCTTAGTTAGATATGTTAAGATAGAAGTTATAATGGGGGGTTCTTAGTTTGAAGAAAGCTTGTGCTTGGATGAAGAACTGAGGATCTGCATTCCATACACTGAGTTTCATCTTATCATCTCCTGTTTCTGTTTGATCCACTGAAAAGTCAGAAACAGCGCTTTTTTGTTGTTTTTTTTGGGGGACTATTAGTAACGCCCCTTTTAGTCGTGGTAGGGACCGATCAGCCTGAATATTTGCGTAACGTACCATGCGTATTGGCTGGTCCACCCTTGTCCTCCCTATATTCAATCCTATTATTGAATTCCAGTTCCTATTTCTTTTAACTATGCGGCTTGGAGGAACTGCTTCTTCTTTCACGTTCATATCAACCATAATGCGTAAGCATGATGTGCCAAGAACTGCAACGAAAGCCATGTTCATTTTTCATTACTTTCTTTGAGAATCTTGCGCTATATTTGTGCTCTAAATCGCATGAATTACGCTGCAGAAAGACCCGAGGTACTTTGGAGCTCTAGTTGGTCGAGTTGCTAACAGGATCGGGGGTGCTCAGTTCACTCTAAATGGAATCCATTATAAGCTTGATGCCAACGAGAAACACAACATGCTTCATGGTACACTCTCTTCAACATCCCGCAATTTCTGCTGATTTTTCGTTGGATTTTATGTACCATTCTCCTGATTACTTCAATTGATTTGTTGTTTACAGGTGGAAAACGAGGATTCAGTCAAGTTCCATGGAAGGTAGAGAAACACGTGAAAGACGGGTTGAATCCTTTCATCGTGTTCAGCTACTACAGTTTAGAAGGCGAAGAAGGATTCCCCGGAAACCTCTTCGTCACAGTAACTTATGCTCTGCTGGAGCCTCACAAACTAAGTGTAATAATGGAGGCTGAGGCCCTGAACAAGGCCACTCCGGTGAATCTTGCGCAGCACAGTTACTGGAATCTTGGCGGCCACAACAGTGGCAACATCCTATCCGACGAGGTTCAGATATTTGCATCCCACATCACTCCGGTGGACAATCAACTCATCCCCACCGGAAAAATCTCCCCTGTTCAGGGCACCCCGTATGATTTCCTCAAACCCCACAAAGTCGGCAGCCGGATAGACGAACTAGCAGCTACAGGTGGTTATGATATCAATTACGCTCTGGATCATCAACCTGAGGAGGATGAGGAGATGATATTGGCAGCAATAGTTCATAGTGAGAAGACTGGAATTGGGATGAAGATATCGACCAGTGCCCCTGGTTTGCAATTCTACACAGCAAATTACGTGGTTAATGCGACTGGAAAAGGTGGCTACGTTTATCAACAACATTCAGCGTACTGTTTTGAGACTCAAGGGTTCCCTGATGCTGTGAATCATCCAAATTTTCCTTCCACAATTGTTTATCCAGGAAATGTTTACAGTCAATACATGCTGTATGAATTCAAAATCAAGAACTAATTAGAGAGAATTAATGTGACTATTAACTCTTTTCGTCTCAAATTCATCCGGGCAGGGGGGAATTTGAGCCCTTCAAGCGAATTTCTCAGATTAGTCACTATTTCTTGTCACTGATTAAATGTTCATGGAAAGGAAATACAGTAAGTTAATTTTTACTCAGTTATTTATTATTTTTCTCATCCAACAGTCCAAATTAGTCCAAATAGAACTGGAACACAACGCGATGGCTGGCTCCACATTGTTCTTGGCTTCATCTTTAATTTTTCACACTTGCGCTTCTTCAATTCTGCAGTACGTAATAAAGATTACTTTTTTCCACATTTCCTATATCCACTTGTGCTGTCAGCCTTCTGACTACGTTAAATATCCTTCGTTTCATCGAGGCATATGCAGAATTTGCCAGTCGATGCCGTCATAAAAGCATCCACTTTCAAATGGGATTGTCGCAGATTTGCTGATTATGGGTTGAAATTTGATACTAATACCAAATCTACTTGGGTTAAGAAGAAAAGGGCACGCCTTTTTGGAAACCTTCGTCCCGCCACTGCAATGTGTGATAGCTCCAGCAGTAATGGCAGCAATAAACAACTTGGGCTTAATTCGAAAGGGGGAAAAATGGAAAAATTGGTGTGGATATGGACTGAGAACAAACAAGTTATGACCACCGCCGTGGAGCGAGGCTGGAACACTTTCGTTTTCCCCTCAAATCGCCGCGACCTTGCCGATGAATGGTCAAGTAAGTGCGGCTCTTTCCCCAATCTCAAATAATCGTGATATAAGCAAAGGTTTCAGAATTCAAAGTCACTTCACTTCCTCCACTGTATTAATTTATTTCTCTTCTTTTACTTCAAGATCATAATGTTCTTACTGAGTAATTCTTTGTAAAAGTTTGGTTTTTTACTATCCCCTGTTATGTATGGATGTGCAGCAATTGCTTTGATATTTCCGCTTTTTGTTGAAGCCGGAGAAGTTTTTGACAGCAACCAAAAGAGAATTGCTATATCATATGACATTTCCTCTCCCCAGCAATTGGAAAATCTCCAACCAAGGGATGACCTTGCTGATAATGTTATTGTTAATCTTCTTGATTGGCAAGTATGCTCTCTAGTTTTCCCTCTCAGTAATAGAACTCCTTTTTCTTCCCCTTGTTCATATCATCAGTTAACTGATTGTTCCCTGTATCTGTCACAGTCAGCTGATTGTTGATTTTTACACTTTCTAGGTGATACCTGCAGAGAATATTGTAGCTGCATTTCAAGGTTCTCAGAGGAGAGTTTTGGCCATCTCCAAAACACCATCTGAAGCACGGATGTTTGTTGAGGTAGTTCTTGAGAAAGGATTTCATTTCTTCATGATGACGTGATTTTTTTGTTGGTGGAAGAACCATTGGCTTCATAATTATGCAATTCTTTCAAAAAGTTATGAACAATTTTGTGTGCCTTGCATGATTGTAAAGAAAGCCCTTTTTGTTGAGGAAAGGACATTTATTTGCTAGCCCTTTACTATTGTTTTTTGACAGGCCTTGGAGCAGGGCCTGGGCGGCGTAATCTTAAAAGTGGAGGATGCTGAAGCTGTACTAGAGTTAAAGGTAATATAGTTGCTGCAGGTGTTGTTTGTTTTGCTGGGAGTTATCCTTGTAATGGCGCATATTATCAGGAATATTTTGACAGAAGAACTGAAGAGATGAATCAACTGAGCTTGACTAAGGCCACTGTGACCAATGTGCAAATGAGTGGAATGGGTGACCGTGTTTGTGTGGATCTCTGTAGCCTCATGAGACCTGGTGAAGGCCTTCTGGTTTGCTCTCCCTCATGTCTAGTATTTCTGCTGACCTTTGTTTCTCTCTGAGTTCGGGTCTATATTAGATTATTCTTCTTAACTGCAGAATTTTCTTAACTAAGGTTGGCTCATTTGCTAGAGGGCTCTTTCTAGTGCATTCAGAGTGCCAAGAATCAAGTTACATTTCCAGCAGGCCTTTTCGAGTTAATGCTGTAAGTTGTGAGCTTAAAATCATCGCGAATTTTGGGTTGTATAGGCCATTCATACTCTTGTTTATACTCTCAGGGTCCGGTACATGCGTATGTTGCAATTCCAGGGGGAAAGACTAGCTACCTCTCTGAGCTAAAATCAGGAAAAGAGGTAATTGTTGTTGATCAAAGGGGTATGCAACGAACTGCTATCGTTGGCCGCGTAAAGATAGAGACAAGGCCATTAGTTCTTGTCGAGTCGAAGGTCTGCTCTACTCTAATCTTTTTCTCATCACAAGACACATCATGTTGATTGAATTTGTTTAGTATTGTCAGGCTGTTAATTTGTTTGTGTTGATAATTCATGTTACACCACAGATAGATTCAGCCAATCAAACTTATAGCATTCTTTTACAGAATGCTGAAACAGTTGCATTGGTTTCCCCTGGTAGAGGTAAAAATCTTCAATTTTGTCGTCAATTCACCTGGTTTTCCTTTTGCCTATATTTCATGCATCTTTCAAAGCTTAATACTGTGGAAATGGCATCTTCTTCAGGAACAACTGCAATTCCTGTGACATCACTCAAGGTTGGAGACGAGGTTCTTCTTAGAGTACAGGGAGGTGCACGCCACACTGGGATTGAAATACAAGAATTCATTGTGGAAAAATGACTAATAAGCAACTGAGTAGGGTGCAAGTTTCTGGCTGCTTGAGTTAGGATCACAACTATAGTTTTGATTGTTTAGTTATAATACAAATTTGAAGTTGTTACCAGGCTGCCTGCACTTGTAAGGCCTGCCCGGAATTTGGTGTTGGCTTACATGTTTACTTGCAATGGAAGTTAGTCATAAATTTTGATCATGCTGCAGATCAGCACATCAGAGTTTTACATGACTTACGTCATCTCCCATGCAATTTCAGAGAGGATATTATCATAATACAAAACAGGATACCTAATTGTCACTACTATCACTTTAAACAGGAGTTAAAAGGGCAAGGGAAGATGCCGAACCGAAAAGAGCGAAGAGGGGTTTGATCAAGAAGCCAAAACATATCATCGCGAGCACGGGCGAAAGCAGAGTTGTTCATGGTGCTGTGCTTGTCTTCTTGAAGTCTATCTTGTCGACCTTTACTTCTCCATCGATGAGTTCGTATACATACACCACCACGCGGAGGCCATCCACGTCCATGAGGACAAAGCTTGGATTGACATCATAGGTGATGCTGCTATAGGCACCAGTTGCAGATCCAGGATTTATAACAACTCCTGCCTCGTGTTTATATGCCTTGAACTGGTGAGTGTGACCAGTAATAAGAATGTCTACGTCTAGTTGTCTCTGAAGCATGGCGAGGGAGTCGAGGTCTCCCCAAGGAACAACCTTTGAAGATGAAAAAACCACAACATTACAGAGTATACAAAGTTGAAGACTAAAAACAAAATGAAATTACAGTATATCCTATTTTGAAGAACAGAAACTAGATAATACTTGGAAAAATGGCAGGTACCCAACACTTGCTAATGTGAACAATGATGCTTTCTAATGTATGGATTGGGGAAAAATGATTCTCTCTTGGCCGGTGAACGGTTGAGCAATTTTTTTATGGTTAAATTAGGTGGAAATTCTGAGCCAATTCAAATATGACAGTAAACAAAATGAAATCTCACCTGGTGACCATGGCATAAACCAAGCTTAAACTGTCCAATTGTAAGTGTTTTTGTCTCAGGATATCGAGAATCTTCATCATGATCCCCTCTAGTAATGTGCAAGCTCGGGCATAGGTTTCTTAAGTAGTCATGAACTTCCTGTACAGTAGATGAGATAAACACATCAACCCGGGAAGAATGCCATTAAATTCATAGCACCAGAGCTTTAACATTTTCTTAGTTGTGTATATCAAATCAACCAACAGCCATAAAGCGCCAATTTGTGGCGTGAATTCCAACACAATCCAGTTCATATTGTCATAAAAGAGGGACAAAAGAAAGAACACAATCAAGATAGGCAAACAGATATCGGATATAGATACAACTAGTGATTACTTTGATGCAGAGATTGCCTGTGCAAATGATGTGCTGAATCTTGCCAGGAACAAGCATGGACTTGAACTTTGCTGGAAGATCAGGCGCTCTGTATGGAATGTGCAGATCCCCAATTGCCAAAACCAACACCATCTTTATCTATAATTTTTTGCAAACCGTAAACAGTCCCACAATAAAACCACTGATTGCTTTATTCTGAACTATCACAACACAAATTAAGAACCAATCATCAGATAGCGATAGCGTTGATACCTAGAAACATCAAGAAACCCCAAATTCTAAACACGCGGTAAACAAATAGAACTCATGTAATCATGCAGAATCATGGATGATCCTACCAAAAAACACAAAAAAATTCTATGAAATTAACAATTTTGATAGGAATTTTGTGACATTACCAGGAGTTACGAATAGCAGTATGTTTTTGGTGTCCGATAACGAGGACGCATCCGCAGGGAGTGAAGAAGCCACACCGCCAAAGCTCCAAAGATTCGTTTCCGAAGAAGAAAGAAGAAGAAGGAACCGACTCTCTTCCCTCTCTTGTCCTCTAAGCATAGTTCGGCTTCTTCGATCTGAGTTCTACCTTGTCCAAGTCCTGGGGAAGGCCCAACAGAAAATCCTTGAATTCGGCCCGGAAATCGTGGGCTTTTATATAACCATATTATGCTCTATGGCCTGGAATTGAATTGATAGGCCCAAGATTTAGCCCATAAAAATAAGGGCTGTTTGGGATGTATATTTGAACTCAAAATTGGGCATCTTTTCTATATATTTTTAATGTATTTTTTTTCTGTTTTGATACATGTCTGCAGTGAATTTGCTTAGAGATGAGATGAACCCTTTTAAAAAAAAATCAAAAATCAAAATTAAAATTAAAAAAAAAAAAATTGAGGGAAGGGGGGGAAGGAGAGAAAGGAATGGTAACAAACAATTACCAATTTACCAGACTACAAAATTTGTTCAGAGCCAATTTACCAAAAGCATTTGTAATATGGTGACTACAAAATTTGTTCAGAGTCAAAGGATGACAAAGAACCAATAGAAGGGATGGAATGGAAGAGAATAGACATGGAGAATAAACATGAAGAACCTCTCCTCTGCAACACTGAATCCTAAGGTTTTGGTGATCGGAGAAGATAATTCTGCCGGAACGAAGCCGCCTGATGTAGACCATTCGGTGAGGCAATATTCGGGGATGGATGATCATTTCTCCCCGGCAAGCCAACCTGATCTCTACCACCACCATTTCTAAAGGTAATACTTGGACGCTCAGTTTGAAGGGCCAAAAAGTAGGGTGAGGAGCAAGCCATGTCCTTCAGCTCAGGAAGAGGCGTCAAGACTTCAACTATTTCACTCATCAGAGGTCGAGATTTCGCGTCGCGGCTGAGGCACTGAGCAGCCAATTGAACTGCCTTCTGTGCTCCTCTGATAGAGAACCGGCCTTCCAGTCGGGGATCTATTAGCCGGTAGAATCGACGCCTTTCCCTCAGATAAGGTTTTGCCCATTCCACCAGATTATGCTCGCCATTTGGTCTATTTTTATCCATAGACCTTCGACCTGAAATCATCTCAAGTAAAACCACTCCAAAGCTATAAACATCACTCTTCGACGTAAGATGTCCTGCCACAAAAAGAAGCATCATGTGAGCGTATACGTTGTAACTTCAAGATTATAAGTAAATAAAGAACAGAAAGTTGAAGATGAAATTGATTCATACTAACCTGTCATTACATATTCAGGAGCAGCATAGCCATAAGTTCCCATGACCCGGGTGGATACATGAGTCTTGTCTCCCTCAGGGCCATCTTTGGCGAGTCCAAAATCAGAAAGCTTTGCATTGTACTCCTTTAGTTCATAAGTTCAGAAAGACAACTTAGCATAAGGGATTATAGGTTAAACCACAATTTTCTTCCTTTCAAGTTTGAGATGTTTACCGCGTCTAAGAGTATGTTGGATGTTTTGAAATCTCGATAAATTACAGGCCTTTCGGCTTCTTCATGAAGAAAGGCTAGACCTTTTGCAGCACCTAGAGCGATTTTGAGTCTGATAGGCCAGGGAAGGGGAAGGGACCCTGCAGGAGATTAAAAACAGGATCATTAATCTCAAGAGTGATGCCCGCAAGAGAGAAGATATTCAGTAAATCACATTTTCCTCATTAGAAACAACGTTCATCATTCTGTTATGCAAAGAGTACAAAGGATCAGCATTCAAATTGGCAATGGTATCCACAGTGAAATCTGGAAATTGAATGGTAAAAGGTTGGTAGACCACTTTCCAACATTTCTTTTGAAAAGACAACTACATATCTATTTAGAAAGCTGAACCTCACACGTCTTTTTATCTTTCTAGCTTTATGTAGTAAGAACAGCAAATGGCAAGCTATTTCTTGCAGTCACCGCTAAGAGAGTTATAGGAACAGTTATGTTTCACACTCCACACACACAACAACAGCTAAGTCAATAGTCTATCTCAAGGAAAATTGCATAACACGTACTTAAAAGTCTGATTCACTTATAACTATTCACAATGTTTTCCAATAGCTACTTAATTGTCAAGCATTTATGGATATAACTGGCTAAAGAAATCAATCAGAATAAAGAAGTGAAGATTTTTAGACAAGAAAACATAATACATACTTCTGAACAAGTGATTCTCCAAACTCCCCCGAGGCATGAACTCGTAAACAAGCAACCTTTGATCCTCTTCAATGCAATATCCAACTAATTTGACCAGATTAGGATGAAGAAGATCACCTAGATAATTTATTTCAGCCTGAGAAATGATGAGCAATGGTGTGAAGAGATGAAGAATAAGTGGATAGTACAACCCTTATAGAATAACTAGGACCTTACCAACCACTCTTTGTGACCCTGGAGTCCATCATGATTCAAGGTCTTAACTGCAACTGTTAGTCCCGAACCAGGTCTCGCTGCTGTTGGACCATCTTCACTGACCCAGCCTTTATAAACACAACCAAAGCCACCCTCACCAAGTAGATTATCAGGTCTGAAACTTCTTGTTGCTAACTTTAGCTCATTAAAGGCAAATTTCTGAAGCTGAGAAGCAATTTTCAGTTCCAGTTCCTCCACTAATTTAGGAGTGGATGGAGTACTTTCTGTGTTGCTCGTGCTGGAAGATGATATAACTGGAGCAACTGGTTGATCTCTACTCATATCATTAGACGATTTGCTTTCTTCTGTAATGAAACAGGAAAAGAAAGAATAACAGTGATAAGCATGACACTGCAAAAGCATCATTTCAGCGAGGATTTCCAATGTTTATATGTAAAGTGGGAAGACTTCAAACAAAACAGCAAAAGAAAAAAAAAAAAATGCATCAGAAACCCGGGCATCAAGCTCCCAATTTTAGTTCATTTTCTGAAAGGATATAATGTACCTATTCAGGAAAGGGGAAGACATGAGGATACAAGGATTAAAAACATTTAAGTTGAAAAAACAATAGCTCATCAACAGTATCCTTCAATCCACACCCATCCAACTCCAAACAAAAAATGCATGAAAGAGTAAGCACATAAGAAATATCAATTGCACAAAGTGCCCGAGTAATGTGCCTGAAATTCTCATTGAATTGATTAGTTACGACAAACCTATAAAAGAAAGAATAGAATAAGAAGTGATTGGCTGAAATATGGCAGAAATCGTGATCAATTCACATTATATAATCTACCATGGAAGGTGAATTGGTATAGCAGAATGAGGAAGTACCTAGTTGTGAGCTGGAGCCACTAACAGAGCTATCAACCTTGGGCCTTGGCGAAATACATCTCCCCAAAAACTTCAACTTCAACCAACAACTTGCCCGCACAGCAACATATCCCTGATCTTTCTGTGCCTTTTCGTTCGGATTCCTGAATTTCAAATTGCCCACATCCATACTTTCAGTAGCCAAACCCATTCTTCTAGAGATTTCACAATTGAAACTACGAAATGGGAGACAGTATCTTCAACAAACGGTAGATGGCTCCATTACATAATTTAATCTGGTTCTCTTTTCAGCTTCGCGAATAAGACCGAATGTTCCCAGACTCATAAAATATGAAGAGACAGAACATAAAACCAAACCCGAGTAAAATAAATTAATTTCACAACCCACCGCGATGGCTAAAGAAATCTACGACGGACACATGAATTACCGCAAACAATTTCAAACATTCTGAAGGGCAAAATACTGAACAGAAACCCTTTAAGAAAAAACAAAACTTTCACTCGGTAACGCAGTAGATTAAAATTGGGCAATGGGAGAACGGAGCCAAAAAGGATCAAAAATCAAAACAGAAAAAATGGTTCCAAGTGCCGGGACATAATCAATTAAAGAAGAAGCAGAAACTCAATAATCCCAGCTACCCAAAATCAATGTGCAGCAAATTCCTGATGGAAATGAATATCTGAGAACTGATATGAGAGCCCTAAACAAAAGGGAAAATGGGTTCAGAATCTTAGAATTGCAGACCTATTTCTCTTCTATCAGTCGCTGCCATAGCAAACAAAGTAGCAACAACAGTAATTAACAAGCCGCAGACTACATTGCCTCCTCTGTCATTTCAGCAATTGACACGCAAACCAAAATAAAACAATGCGTGTCGTGCAACGAGCCTGTATAATCTAATGTAATCTACAACAATTAATAATGCGATGGAGCTGGAGCCTCGAGCATATCTTTTTCTTTTTTTTAAATCTTTCAACAAAAAAAAAAAAAAAACGAAATGCTGATCAGTAAAATAATCTACTTTAAAGAAAAGGGATTTTGGAAAATTGAATACTGCTAAACTACACAAGTACTGAGGTTGCTTTCTATGACAAGCTAATCTGCTAAAGAACAAACTAAAGACAGTGAGAGAGAGAAGAGAAGAGTGAGAAACGTGCGTTTTGCGTGAAAAGTAGTGCACGAAATAATGGGTTTTGAAACTTTGGATTGGATAAAATTATTAGGACACAGATTACATTTTCTGGCATGGCATTTGGTGAATAAACTACTATTATTCCAGCTTCTCCACAGAAAACTTAAAAAATTAAAAAAAAAAATCTGCTCTTTGGTCCGTGATTCTGTCTTTTGTACCAAACCTATTTAAACATAAGTAGCAGTACTAGTTCAGTAACAGTACAACGTAAGAAAGTTTAACGTTAATTAACGTTGTCTTCCTAACTTTCTAATCCCTCTCAAAATTATAAAATCAAGCCAATGCCATCATCTTTTGTTCTTTAATAACAGGCATTCTTCTAATTCATGTAATGAATTCTCTAATAATTCATTGATTATAAGAAACAAGTGAAGATGAATTAGCAATTTAATGAAGTGATATTTGGCATTTTGGTCAGACGCAGTGTTTCGTGGAGATGATAAATTCAAATAAAAAATATGCCATCATGTGTAACGGAATCCCATGAACAAAGACTTTTTTTAAGGCAATTTTTGCTGCGTATTTGACCCATTGGCTGGTGATTTCGGAGTGTCCATATTCTACTTTGGGAATTCATTTCATCAGCAGCTATCTACTATTGCCTAACTGCCAACTAGGTTTGTCTTTTACTACTCCTAAGAACATCATCAATAAACTATTAAAACAAGAATTCTTCCATGGCTGATTTTGACATTAATTTAATATCATAAGCTTGGTCAGTTGGAGTCCTTTTTCCAGCTCCGTATTTAAGCTCATCCAATTATTCTGGAAAATATTACTCAGTTTCATATAATTAAGTTGCTCAACTTCTTCAAAATTCAAGTCCCTTATGTCATATTCTGTTAATTCTATTTAAAAAAAAAAACAGACAGTTCAGATTTTTGAACGAAAATATTGATTTGAGAAGTGAGTAGTACCAAGTCGTAGCTCTCCATAATGTTTTGCTCGTTGATTTCCCGCTGCAAAATCACATGTTATGATCAAGCCCTGGAAATCTGCAAAATATAAAATCACAACTGGAGACACACAAGCAAGAGCAAATCCTGATTTCATCAATCAATCATGCTATGTAGGGTGGCCACTTTTCCATTCGAGTAAAGTATAACGCTCTATTGAACAGTGCATTGTGGCTAATTCCAATAATTTGTGTATTAGTTTCAGAAGCATCAAAATTGAATGAATCCATCGAGAAGACGAAGCTCCGGATCCGACAAATCTGATCCCCTCAAGGCGCTGCTCTCGGTTCTGTATTTATAATTGAATGCAGATTTTATAACTACTTCTTCGTCGGCAACTTCTTCCGATCAACATTGACTCGATTTAGCGCCGGCATGCTCGTTGAGCTTCTCTCCGTTCCACTGGGGGTAGTTCATATTTGCCTCGCCTAATTCTCCCGGCAATTGCGGCCAATTGTGTCCTATTGGATCTGAAGTGCGTCTGGGCCCTAAATCCATCCATTTACGTTATAATCGATACTCGAGTCCAGACCATCTACAATGAGTATCCAATGTTCGAGTTGGGCTCGGTCCATTACTTTCTAAATATCTTTATTCCCCTCCAGCCAAAATAAAATAAGTGGGATAATAATTATTTATTATATATTCTTTTACTTTCAAAATTTGAATTATTATCATTATACATTATTTTTGTATATAATTCATAAAAAATTATAAAGTTAAAGTAAAAAATATATAATAATAAATGTATAATAGAAAGTTATATTTAAACATAATTATGATTATAAAATTTAAAAAGCATTATGTTCTCTATCTCAAAGAAAAAATCCAAAACCAATAACATGGTCCATTTTCATTAGAGCAAGTCCTTTTCCCCAAAGTAAATTTTAATAGGGCATTATTAAACACGTCCTCTTTTTTTTTTGATTTACCACCCTCGGATTATTAAAATACTTTTATTACTTTTTAAAATAATAAAAATATTTTGACAATAAAATCGGAGGCAAAATGATAATTCAATGAAAAATAAATTATAAAATCAACGATATTTGTTATTCTTACTTCTAATGACATGGTCTATTCAACCCCTTGCCCCAAATATAACTTTAATCTACAAACTCCAACCTCATACATTAACATGTTTAACCCTTACCATTTCTCAATCCGTTATATCACAAGTTAGTGTTCTCTCCATTTAAAAGTAATAATTTTATTTATTAAATTAAAATAATATAATATATATTTTATCGTAAAAAAATTACTAAGGAAATAAATTACCGATTTATGAATTTGAAATGGAAATAAAGTTTCAATGCAATCGGGCAAATTGTATTGTACATATATGATACACTTGTTTCGTACATTTTAATTAAAAAATATTTTATCATTGAACGTGATGTCTCTTGAATATATATTATTTATCATTTTAATCAATATTGTCATGTTATTTGTTAAAAAATACACATTATAAAATAATTTAGTGTTATTATATAATGATTGATGGAATCCAGCTGATATGTTAGGGTAAAATAAATCAAAATCAGGAGAGGTATATAATTAATATACTTCAAATTAGATTCTAAACACCAAATTGAGTTAGGAGGGAAGAAAATTTCAAAATTATCATCTAAAATTCAAAATAGTAAATAAATAGATATAAATATCTTTATTTAAGCAATCGCACGCATTAATTATTATAATTATAGTCAGGAACAACATTTAAAAGTGCAATCTAATTGTAATTACTATTAAACCTTCTAAAAATAATTAAAAAATTCTAAAAATGCAATTTAATTATAATTAGTATCATACTCTTAAAAAATATTAAAATGTAACAAAAATCCATAACTAAATAAACATGAAATTAAATTAGACTTCCAACTCATAAATAATTCAGTCCATATTTAAAATCACATTAAAATTTTCACATTGGGTCATCATTGGATGTAGGACCGTTGAAAGAAAATATAGAGAACCGTGTTTTGATGGCTTTAAAGCACCGGTGGAAAGGAAATAGTTGCTCCCTGCATTCCATACTTTCCAAAAATAGTAAAATTTGGGCATCAAAGAATATTTTTAGTAGCCTCAATTAGTAATTCTAATTAAAATAGTGGGTGAATTACATTTTTTTTCCCTTAAACTTTGGTTAAAATACGAACACTTTCTTAAAATTTTAAAATGTACGAAAATTTATTTGTACTATTGAATAGTCTCTTTTTGCCTGGTAAACAAATGATATCATTCAATTCATTAAGCAAATAGGCAATAATACCCTTAATAGATTTTTAAATAAAAATTTATATAAAAATATCCTCCTATTTAGTATACATAAGTCAAAACAAAATTCCAAAATAAGGTATTTTCTAGGACGAATGAAGTATTTTCATTTGGGGCAATAATTTAATAAAGTTATTGTTAGCAAGAAAATTAATAAAAGTGAAAATAAAAAAGATAAGGGGTGAAAAAATTATTAAAAAATAAGAATAAATTATTATTTCAAAAATGTTTGAAGATAAAAGAATGAATGAGTTTTTATATAATTTTGGTATATGTATACTGAATAAATGAGTGTTTTGATTTAAAAATTTATTCAGAAATCTATTGTCCATTTACTTAATAAATTAAATGACATTATCTGCTTAAGGGACGAAAAAAGACTATTGGATAGTACATGAAGTTTTTGTAGTTTTTAGAATTTTAAAGAGATTTTCGTATTTTAATTAAATCTTAGGGATAATATATAATTCATCCTAAAATAAATAAATGTTTTATTCTTTGAAAATGTTACGTTTAATTTAACGTAAGCTTGAATATTATAAAATAAATGTTTTTATTTGTATTCTTATTATTTAGTTGTGATGTGAGACATATATATAAAATATATTTTTTAAAAAAATTTGTATATAGTAATTCGAATTCAAAATTTATTAATTTTAAATAAAAAGTTACAATCATTAAATTATAATATTTTCATCCATATAGAAATATATTAATAAAAGCATTAAGGAATAAAGTTAAAAATATTAAATTTTGTTGAAGACAAATAAAAAAAAAATTAGTGACATCACCGGTTTTTTTATCCTTTGGAATGGAGTGAATAGTTTAAGATTGTCTTACCAAAATATTATATTTTATTCTTCAATTAATCTGTAATTTTCAAAAAAGATTTATGTATTAATTGAGATTTACTTGCTTAAGATTTTGAAAAATGATTCCTAAGTGATATTATCATTCATAATTACTTACTTAACCGCCAATTCAGGTCCACCGGTCCAAGAGATTCGGAACCGGGGCTTCATTTGAATATTCTAGCCCCGCTTTTATTCACGTTTTTTCTTATGATTCCTCTTCTTTCTAAAATTTACATGACAAATTTATAAAAATATTTTTATTAATTAACGCTCTTAAATACTAAATAAATACATTAATATAATTACATATGGAATATTTTAAAATAATTAAATGAATTAAATAACTAACCAATAATAATTATTTATTTTATATTACCAGAATTAAGTAATAAAATACATTATCAAGGATTTATGTAAAAAATAAAAAAAATTCTCATAATGTTAGTGAAATAAACTGAACCTAATTAAAATACCATATCAATAAAATTATGATTTATTTTTTTTATTACTTTTAACTTTTAACTAATGATTATATTAAGAAATGCATTAAAAATTAAACCTTAAAAATATTACTACATTCCTCCAAAAATAATAATTTTATTTTTTAATAAGTAAAATCATTATTTTAGAATATAGAGAAATTATTTTTCAGACAATACCTTTATTTTTATTTATTTTTTGAACCTATATAGATTTATTTTATTTTATTATTTTCTGAATAATTTATTTTCACCATATTTTTATTTTGAACGGTTCCAATAAAATGTCTTGTCGCACTCCTATACACTTTTATATATAAACTTTTAAATAAATTATTCATTCATCGTTAATTAATTGTTCTACATTTTCAATAATATCTATATAATTTCTAACCCTAAAATCCATAATTAATTAAGAGTAATTTAAAGTAAAAATAAAACTCCAAACGTTGTTGGGAAATTCATAACTAATCAAATTCTCTACATTACATAATAGAGACTAATGACTTCGGTTAGGGCGGAAATTAATTAATTAATCAAGAAAAATACCGCACTTACGTACTAATCTCTTCATTTATGATTTTACGGTTATGTATGCGTGGTCCCACCGCCAGAGCGTATATAGGGACGACCCCACTTACTTGCCTTCGGATATTGCGAGTAACATGGATCACTTATTATTTATTATTCTTATTAATTATATCTTAAAACAATAGTTTAATTTATTAAGTTACGTTAATATATTCTTTCTTATAAGTACTAAAACTATCAACTAATCGTATCCGAAACTCGTGAAATATTAATTATTTCTTTAATCCGAAAATAAACTCCTACTTTAACATCGTTTTGTATTACTAATGTTTAAAGTACATTGGTAACAAAACTTTTAGTACGTGGAGCTAAATATTAATTTTGATCGGACAATTCCGATACGGATATATAATTAAATATGACTGAGTTTATCTCACTAATTAATAATAAGTACTCCCACTAATTGTTTATATTTTTTTTGGGTGCAGTTTATATTATTTATTTTAAAAAGTGAGGGAAATTTTTTAGTAACATAGTTAAATTATTTTTATTTAAAATAGAGTTTATAATGTTAGAGTATTATTTTTTTAGGGGTAATATAAAAAATTCTTTTAACTTTACTTATAAATTAAACGGGTTTAAGAAATATTAAAAATTTGTTTTCACTAATTAAAATTAAAGAAATGACTAAAAATTCATGCTGGTTGCAGAAAAAAAAAAAAGTAAAAACTTATGAATTTTTAGACATTTTCTACATAAGTTTTTAATAATTTTCTCAAGTTTGATTAACAGACAGGATTTTTTTATATTTCTTTAAATTTTTAAAAGATATTTGATTTATAAGTAAAGTTTGGAATTATTTTTTATATTAACTCTATTTTAAAAATTATAATGATAAATAGATTATAATAGTATAAAACGTTAAATATTTTATAGAGAAATAGGGAAGGAGTAAAAAAAAGTTGGCTGAATTTCAAAAGTAAATAAAATGTCTCATAGATTTATTGATAGATAGTTTATCAACCCTTATACTAATCGGTAATCCGGAAGGGTTTACATGTATAACTATTTTTCTAATTAAAGCATAATTGAAAACTAACCATAATTTTTTTTTTAATTTAAAAAGTAATTCTGTTTGTAATACTAAACGGTACTACTATCAAATTATTTTTGGAGACACTGGCGGTAACTCATAATAATGAAGAGGGTGATGGATCAATGGAAGAAGGTGGAGATGACGGTGGTGATGGTAATGGTGATGGTGGTGATGATGATGGTTTGATTAATTGAAGGTTGGATTCTCAGGCCAAGTCCAGAAACCGGTCTGATCCTCCAGGCTGCTTAACAGGTTGGCAAAGCTGCCGTCCATGAAGGAGGCTGGCGGCTGATCTGCAACTCTCATTGAGCTCTGGACGAACTGAGGCACGCCGGCAACTGGCTGTGCCATCATTCCTGAAGAGAACACATGATTCAGCCCATTTCCCATGCCTGGATTAAAACCCAGGTTGAGATGACCAGCGCTGTTGTCGCTTCCATTGCTCCAGGAAGCCTCATTTACAATGTTGTTCAGATTGAATTGTCCCAGACCGCCGCCGCCACCTGAGTTCCTCGTCAGAGCCATCAGCTGCAACCAAACAAAGCCGTAAGTACGTCTCAGAAAAATTTAAAATCATAGCGTGAAAAACATATATCCTTATAGATTTTTAACCGGTTTACCTCAGCATGGTACTGCTTATTCTGAGCCCTGAGGACTTCGTTGTCAGCCTGGAGCACCTCAAGCTGCATCTTCAACAGCTCATAGCTTTTCTCCATGTTCTTGGTCTTCCACCTGGCCCTCCTGTTCTGGAACCATATCGCAACCTGCCTTGGATGCAAATTCAAAGCCCTGGCCAGTTGGATTTTCCGCTCAGGATCCAGCTTGTTGCTCAACTCAAAGCTCTTCTCCAGCGCCTTCACTTGCTCAACTGTCAGCCTCTTCTTCTTCTCCCCGAGCGGTCCATCCTCCCACACCACCTCATCCTCCGCCTGCATTTCCTGATCAGACGTGTCCACATGATGAACTACACGGTCCCCGGAATACGACCTGGATCTCCTCACTCTCTTCATCACAACACCACCTGCAGTAAGGACCGCCAACAACAACAACAAAACATTTCACATCATATATCATCATCCCGAGGAAAAAAACACAAACAGTCCAAACAAACAAACAAACAAACAAACAAACCAGGGAAATCCTGGGGAACGACATATGAAACTGAGGGACGGCTGTTGTCAGTACAAGTACTGGTTTGAAACAAAGATTCAACCGGGAAGAAAGAGGAGGTTTCATGGCCTGGAACCATGATATTAATTGGATCGGGCTGATGTTTATACAGGCTATGGGTGCTTGGAGTTTGGGAGGGTATAGGTAGAGATAAAAATGGTGAAAGAACATGGGGGTGGCAAGAAGACTACTGGAAAAGCCAGCGAAAATATGTGTCGAGACAGAGAAGAGAATGTGGCCAATTGGGGTGGGGGTGTATGCCTCTCTGACTTATTAAAAGTTCAGATTCGGGTTTACCTGCAATGTGACACATGCAATATTTCTTAATTACTATTACCTGGAGAAGCCTAACTAGCCCTGGATTTTCAGAGCTCAGTAGAAGAGAGGACTGTTGGTGATTTTTTTTACTGAGAAACTCCCACATTATATAGGGGGAGCCCTGGGATGAATATTGAATTACTGACCATAATATAAAAAATTTGTACGTTTTTGGTGTTTTGTGGGCACCGTAATTTTTAATTTTTAACCAATTTAGTATAGCCACCGGCAGATTCCTCCCGCTTTAAGGTTTTTTTTTTTTACCAAAATAGAAGATTTTCTGACCAATGAGTCAATTGGCCCCAGAAAACTTTTCGTATATTTTGAAAGCTAACTCAATTTATTTTGGGCGCAATCTTTAGGGTGTATGAGTGAGACATTCTATTCTTACTCGCAGTAACGGAAACAAATAGATGAGTCAGTCGTTCTTACACTTAACGCGCGAGAGTTTTGGGCGAATTGAAAAAGAAATAATGAGCGCGTGTAATATTTCCTAGTTAGGTTTTACCTATGCAGTCCAATATTATGTAATAATTCAGTTATTTCAAAGTATATATATATATATTCTTTGTTTTTTTTCTCCATTGAAAAAAGAAAAATTATAATTCTAACTCAAATTATGCATTGGATTGGATGGCATATAAGAAACTAGTATAAGTCTAACTCAAGTTATGCATCCGATGGTATCTAAGACATTTGTATAATTTTAACTCCATTTGTGCATTAGTATGGTTTAAAAATTTTCAAAATGCGTTTTTATCTTTGCAGGACGTTTTTGACTAGAGCTAAATTACCCATTTCATTTCATGTTTGGTTATGTAATGGTCAAAATTCTAACAATTTAACCAAGTTTGACCATTAGTCAAATCTTCAGTCAACTGACGGTTTTTTTTTACCGTATCTTTTCCAATCTGTCTCCCTCCTCTCGAAATCTTTTCACCCTCTCTTCCTTAGCCGCAAATCCAATCCAGCACCCCGATCAATTCTCAACCGTTGCCTCCATCATCAGTACCATTCTATGCTAGCCACTGACACTGTTGTTCACCGGCCACGTCAAAACTCAGAGATGGCGGCCGATTACAACAAACCACTACACCTAAGCTAAAACTAGTGTCGATTCCCACATTAAAATGAAGCTTTCTCCTCCCACCTCCTACAGCAATGGCGACCCTTTAAATTTCCCAACACATAATTGAAATAAAATTAGTCCCTTACAATAATACTTTCATTCAGGGTTTATATCAAAGTTTTCATCCCTTATTTCGGCAGAAAATTTACGAATTTGACCAAGTCCATGGAGTATTCTTACGATAATAAAGAGCATGCCAAGAAAGTTGCGAGTGGCTACGGCCGGATGATATAGGAGAAAGTTGTGACAGGGGATGGATGCGGCCGGGTGAGGGTGGAGAAAGAAAAGGTTAACTGACAATTAAAATAATTTAAAATTTGTCAGATGCCAAGTATTCTTTAATGAAAAATATATTATTTTTATTAAATAATTTTTTTATAAATAAAAATAAGACGACACTTTTACGAGTAATCAAAAATCATTTCGTCATTAAAAGAAAAGCCAATATTTGTGGGCAAAGGTCCTCAATCACGAACTATATATTCAATTTTGCTTTGAATCCTTTTGATATTTCGGGTTGGATAATAATGTATTTCTGTTTCCCATCAACTTATATTGTATGTGTTCGATTGTATACGATGTTTTTTATTTCGTTCTTTTAATTCTTAGTTGCAAATAATTTATATTTCTAAATATATATATATATATAGATATGTGTGAACGATTAGCTTGTATTTTAAATAAAATATTAAATATAATTACTGCAGCACATAAAATGATACGAATAAAACTCTTGAGTTCATTTTTTTAAAATATTGGAAAATTATCCACATTTAAAAAGCTAAGCAGAAAATTTTTGTTTTATGTTTTTCAGTTGGAGTACCGTAATGCATTTCGAGATGCAAAATCTATGGAGTACTTTTTTTTTTTTTTGGTTTTTCTTAATGTATTACTAGAAAAACGTACGGACCGCGTCAAAAAAACCGTACGGACTGATACAAACTTGTTTTACGTTATTTTTTGAAAAGAATGTAATTTTTTGAAGAATAAATAAATTTCTTATTAATTTACTGGAAACTGTCAAGATGAAAAAAAAATGTAATTGTGGTATAACATGTTTTTGGTAAATATGGATTAAAAATGTGTAAAATTTTAAATGTAATGGGTATTTTTATGATTTTTAGGAGACGTGAATATTGTTGGATCAAAATAATAAAGTCGTGAAATATATTAAATCAAAATTGTATTTTTTATATTTTTTTGATAGGGCGGTGAGATGCACGCTCTGTAGTGGGTCACGCGCTGTTAAATTTAATCCGAGTTATTACTATGATTCGCCAGGATTTCATGAAATCTTAACAATTAATATATAAATTTAGTAAGTATAATAGATTATGACCGCGCCCGGTGTAATAAATATTATTAAAATTATTTGAATATTATTAAAAATAGTCTAAATTTGTAAAAGATAAATATCCTGAACAAAAATATTTGAATCATTAATAATTTATACTCATTTATGAAGAAGATAAACTAAAAATAATAATAATTTGTGTGAAAGAAGAATATAAAATTATAATATAACTCAAAAGTATTAAAAATTTAGATAAAAAATAATAATTTCTGAAACTTGTGAAAAAATGAGATAATTTGAGGAAAAATAAAAAATAGGAGAAAAACTAACTATTAGTACAATATAATATGCAAGACACGTAATTTTTTTTGTTTTTAGTTTATCTCTCTAAATTTTGCTTTAATCAATAGATATTTCTATTAATGGGCCTTTCCAATATATTGTATATATTTTAAATTTTAGTAGAGTTAGAGTTTTGTTGAATTATAGTCTAATCTCCCATTATTTATTCAAAATTCTTAAGTATAATAAATAATCGTGATATCATTCTTATATCGTATAACTAAGGGAATTCATAATTGTAGGAGAGTATTTGTTAAGGGGAAAAAAATAAATTCAAATGTAATATATTAAATGTGTTATTTTTATTAGGTCAACACTACTAAAAATACATACTCCTAAATGTACAATATATTTGACATTTATATAATTATAATGTCCAACGCATGCCTTGTTTGAGGAGATTTGCCTAAACCGAATGAGTAGAATATAAAGGTTGTAAAGTCTATTTTTGACTACTTAATCTTGAATTAAATATATATATATATTTTTTTCAATAAATTCAATTTAGTTTGCACAACATATAACGAAAGTCTTTCAGGCCCATTCTTTTCTTTCAATATAAGAATTGGATAAAAATACCGTTTCTTGGTTGGAGAATGAGATCCAATTAATAGGGAGGCAGAGGTATTTCAACCTAACATATGATTTAGGCCTAAAAAAGGAAACCCTGGCTGGAAGGAGGATCTATTTCTAGCCACTTCATTGATCCACCTCTGCCCAGCTTTCTTTTGCTTGGCTTTGGCAAATTTGGCGCTCCAAATTCCAAATAAATTAATTTTTTTTTTTTTGGTAAGCATTTGGTGGGAAATTTGGTAAATGTCCGAAATGTATGATAGAGAGAAGTCATAGGAAATGGAATTGGATATTAATGGGATAATTAGTTGCTCCAAATTTTAATTGGGCATGGCATGTGAAAGGAGGACTTTGTATTTGTAGAAGCTGTAGTTGTAGTGGAAGAGACTGAGATTGGGATGTTGGTGGATGTCAGACTGTCAGAGTCAGGGTCAGGTGTGGGCCTGGTTTTTTTTTTTTTTTTTTTGAATAAATAGAGTGTGAAGTTTGGCTATGGTGGAAATGGAAAATATACATATGAGCTTCCTCTCACATGGAGGCATTCATCCCTAATTGCAGAATTTGGAATCGGGCTTCCACGGATGGAGGGAGGGAGAGAGATATACATTTCCCGGGTGGTGCTGGTGGTGATGGTATTACTATTACTGTAAAGATTTCCTATCACATGTTCTCACCCTGCAACCTTCCATGTGCCACACAACTCCTCTTCTTTCTCCTCATTTGTTTTTTTTTGTTTTTTTTTTTTAAATTTCATCACCGAATTGATCCGATTGAATTGACATGTATTGCTATCGCATTCGTGCTACACTCCATTAGATATTGATAATATTCGTGAACTTATTTTTAATTTTTATTTAACAAAATTATCATTATGAGTGTTATTATTTTAACTTCTGACACTATTAATTTAAATTATTATCCAAATAATATTAGTTGATGAATGATTATACAAAAAAATTCTTATGAACTAATTGTTCAAGACACACAAGATAATTTAAAATCATATCACATCTAAATTAATTTCGAAATTTTAATTTTAAATTTCACCGTTTAACTAGTACATTCATCTTTATTACCTGCATAATTACTAAGTTCCCCATCTCCTAATCAAACATGACAGATTCATCAAATGTCATATCTCTATTAACACAAAAATTTTGAAGTTATTTCAATTTATGCACACCTAGTCCCACCCTCGGTGATTAGGGAAGCTTAAATGTGAATTAGTGGTAGTGGTAATGTGTTAATTAGGGAGGAATGGATAAGATGAATCCTTAATATTTGGGAGAGATGTCGGGAACATGGCACTTGGATCGAGGTATAAATAAATACTATATATTATTTTGATTAAGTATTAGTCGGTAATTAAGAAAGACAAGAAGCATGTGAGCGCATCCAATCCGGATCTTCTTAGCAGTATATCCATCAACTAACTAAACTAACACGTCCACCCCATTCATTTCTTACCTCCCACAAATTTTATTATATAACCACTAAAAAGCTTCAAATTGTACTACCTCCCTTCTTAAATTAAATACTCTATAATTCCATCATAATAATTTATTATTGAGTTGTAAATAATTTATTAAGTGAGACTAATAGCCAAATTATTTAAACTTATGTACTACCGAATGCAAAATTTTAAAATCCAACTTTTAATTAAATAACATATAATTTTTTTTTAATCTCTATAGATAATCACTTTTAATATCTCTTTAAATATCTCTTTCAATATCGTCAGCACATAAAATTTAGTTATTTTTAATAAAAATAATTTAGAGATAACGATTTAACCCCATCTTAGCTAAGTTGACTAAGAATCAAACACTAATTTAACCCACATCCACTCGAAATGAATGAACTCGTCCACAACTTCTTCTCCATCTTCAATCGAATACCGCTCCAAAATTACGAATAAAGGACCAAAAGATTATTTCCACTCAACATCGTATCTTTAATTACAAATTACTATTTTTCGGTAACTTAGAAATAAAACATTTTTTTTCTCTATACCACTCTATAACTTCGATACGGTCCGATTTTCTATTTTTCAAATTATTTTTTGTTATTTTATTTTTTTTTAAAGTTGTTCAAAATAAATTACTACAGCCATACAAAACTTGAATCAGAAAAAGGTTTCAAAATGGAAATGAATCGGAAGAACAGTGATTTTTTTGATTCGGTCAAAGTAGGACAAAAAAATAAATATTAAACTTGTCATGAGAAAGAAAAATAACGCATCTTAAATATTTGTGGTCAAAAATACACTCCTCGGCTCAAAATAAGAATTATTTTTTCAATACAATTTTTGTCTCGTTAAACTATTTTTTACCATATTAATTTCAGTTATGAAAATTAAAATCGAAGCAATTGTAACATCACAAATAGGAAAAAAAAACCTATAACTTCACTCGAAGTATGGGCCTGGGCTAACTTTCAAATTTTGTGCATGGGACTCCACAGGGTTCAGGAACTTGAACGGCCTGCTAAATTTTTTACTCAAGAAAGAGGCTCCAAAAGTTTAGAGTAAGGGCCTTACAGACTACTATTTTTTAGCTCATTTTTTTATTATTTGTAATTTTATTTTTAAAATTTACTATCCAAAATACCTTTTTAACAAAAAAATAAAAAAATAAAACTCAACATTTTTTTTTATTTCTTCTTCTCATTTTTCAAACTCCGCCACAAACACACTACTCTAGAAAAAATTTTCTGTACAAAAAGTTTAATTAAAAAATATTTAAATTATAAAATAATTATTTTTACTTAGTGCATAATATATTCTCATAATAAGATAATAACATAATATAATTTATTAATAATTACACATATATATTTATTTATTTTTCCTATTTTTTAGAATTATTTTTCTTCCTGCGGATACCACTTAACGATAGCCAGAGCTACCATGAGACAATTCACGCCATCATTTTCTTCTTCCTTATCTTTTCTGCAACAACAGTAGTAGGAAGAATCGCTCCAAGAAATGCTGCATTTTCCACAAAAATAAACTCTTTGATGAAGATGACAACGATGATCACGAGGATGAAAATCAAACTCATTGTTGCAATCATGCTCATGGAAACGACTGTGATGGTGATGGTATTGGTTCTAGTAATTAATCCGAGTTCATTCGATTAACGCAAGTAATTGTTCAGAAATTTTTTACCAAAATTTTTTTGGATTATTTTCCTCTCCCATTTCCTCTCTTTTTTTTAATCTTTTTACTTTTCTAAAAAATACTGAATGTATGAGAATTATTTTTATAATTAGTTATTATATAATTAAATATGTTTAACATGATTAAGATAGTATTCATTTTGTTGGGATAAAAAAATATCTATTCATTTTGTTAAATTTTGATAAATTATTTAAAATTTAGTAAAAGGATAATTTGGGAAGATTGTTTTAAAAATAAGGGTATACATTTTTATGGACCGATTACAACTATATCGAGTAGGCCTTGGAGTCTTCCACAAGTGTAATGCAAATCCAAAATAGAGGCCCAACATCTTACCCATTAGCATAGACCAGTCGGATACCATTGGTTAAGGGGCATCACACCCGTAAGGTATGCAGCACATTGTGTAGGTCAATGGCAACATCAAATCTACGGGGATTTCATAGGCATAACTTAGACTTTTATTGGATCATAATTTTATAGGTGTCTCTATATATTCACGATTATTATTTATAAAAAAAATTTTAACCCTAACTTTACAATTAAAAATGTGTAATAAATATGTAATTACAGTGTAATTTAGGTTTAGACTTTTTTTCTTTATAAAAAAATGTAAGAAATGATTTTTTAAAAATATTTTTACTCGTTTAAAAGTGGTTTATAATATAATAAATAAATAAAATATAAATTTTCACTTAAAATAATAAATCTTGACTTCAAGTCATTTTGTATAAAAAAATAAAAACTATAATAGAAAACATGGGAAGTAACCGTGTATAAACAAGAAGAAACCCCCAAAAACTCGGGGCCAAGTGTAAACCACTAATGAAAAAAGAAGGACGAGGCGACTAAGTGGAACCCATGAACTAGCCACGGACCACAGCAGCCATTCCAGCCGCGGAACCAATACACCACTTCAACTTTCACCCACTTAGATTGCTCACCAAACATTATTCCAAGAGCTATTAAAAATGGTTTAAAATTTGTATGCATTTTATAACTAAAAATATAAACTTTCACCTTAAAAAAAAAAATTCATACATATGTTATATTTTATCTAAAATAAAAAATTATATTTGATTTAAATAATATTAATTTTTACGGATTAAAGTTACGATAATAATTATTATAAAAAAAAAAAAAAACCAACTCCACAATGGGAATTTCATTACAATATTTCCTAGAATTCCGGTCGAAAATGAGTAGGATAATAGAGGGTGGCGCGGCTTCCTCATATTTCTCGTACTTTAACGTTGTCCACAACACAGCTGGAGAATAAAAATGCGCACTAATATTCAAATTTGTGCACTAATGTCACCATTTGCCTTTTTTTTTTTATTATTATTGCGATAAATTATACTAGTATTCATTGATTTAGAAAATTAAATTAATTGTTAATATATTTTACAATAATTTAACCTTTGTTATATAATTCATATTTTTCATTTAAATTAAAACTTTTCATTCTATTTAAGTCAAATTACATATTCTGCATAATACATTTTTGTGTAGATTTAAATTAAAATTAGTGGTAATCTAATTTTCTCATAGAGAGCCACGTGCCATCACGTGGATAGGTACAGAAGGCAATCCCTAGGTGTATGGATATACTAGCTTCCTTTCCACTTGTAGTATAACCCAATGTATATGCCTCTTCATGGCCCAAAGCCCATCACCACTTCTGTAAATTTAAATAATAATAATAATAATTATTAAAAAAAAAACCTCATTTTTCTTATAATTTTGATGTGTAATTCAGCTTCTCCTGGGCCCACCATCATGCATGCATGTAAACGCATCATTTTAGCCCGACCTTTTTTTCTACTTTTACTTCATCTCAATTTCTTTTTCTCCCATATTTAACCCATTTTTATTATTATATTAAAATAATATAATAATTAAAACGTTTAAATATACTGTTGTTCATTTTAATGTTTTGATTAAAATAGTATATTATTTTGGAGATATTAATTAGGGGAAAGAGTTCAATAAAAACTTCATTAATTTGTACGAAATTTAAGAAAATGAAACGTTCAGATTAGTATTAGTATACTTGGTACAATTTAATGGCGTAACCTGAGTGGTTGATGCGTTGACTAATTAATTCAGGAGGAGGATGTGTTGAATTGAATGAAATAACATGCACACATCAACCTCTCCATCCCCAACTAATTTACATAAAGCTATAAAGCTAACTCATGATCAGACTACATGTCGGTTTTACAAATTAAATTTATTCACTCGTTTTATAATATTCTTATTTATTAAGAAGAAATTGTAGTAATATTATTATAATATGACTTCGTATTAAATTTAGTTTTAAATATTTAATATAATCAATAAATTTAGTTTTAAATTTTTTATTTAAACAAATTTAGTTAGTCATAGCAAATTTAACATTTAATGATTAAATTGTAATTCTGTCACACGTGAATGTCAAATTTTATATCACGTGTACTATCACGTTATTGTGGATTCATGACAACGTCTTAGTCCATGTGACATAAAATTTGTCACGATAGTTAAATTAATCCACACGGTCTTCATGAATGACGAATTTTAATTTAATTATTAGATATCTAAAAAATTATTATTATGACTAAATATACTGTGAATAATGAATTTTAAAATTAAATTTGTCGACTATCAACGTTTATGATAACATTTGACACTAAATTATATTATATAAAATATTCTTGCATTTTTCTTATAACAAATTATAGTTAGCCCATTCAATGCAACATTCAAAGCAATTTAAGAGATTCAATAACATTGGAAACTAAGAAATTCAATAAAAAATTTGAGATATAAGGAGGCCCATGATGAAATTAGGTAGGAGATCTATGATCCCATCGAAATATCGAAGGATAGCTGCCGAGTACTAATACGCCTATTTGGTGGGCCTCATTCCAACTAATACACTTGCTCTACTTGCAATTTCTTCCCTTTTTTTTTCCCCATAAACTTGGCTTAGAAGATACTTAAATAACGAATGTTTTGCTTGTTCTAAATGTCCACAAAACAAGTGTTTGTTGTTGTGATTTACATTAATTAATCAATAACCAAATTCACATCTTTTTTTGGTGTCGTTCCCTAAATATAAAATGATAAAAAATCATAAAATCGAGTGTCGGTATACCCTCAACCAACTATATAATTAAAAATAATAGTTTGTGCAGTATTTATTAATATTATTTTATTTAATTAATTTAAAAATAAGATCACTATACTAATTTTCCATTACCTTTATATTTTTACAACGATCATCTCCACTTTCCTCTTTTATTGAGCTTTTTCATTATTATATTGACAGTTTCTCTTCCTTTGTTAGTTTGAGTTTAGTTTGTAATTGTGCGGTGGAATGCGTAAATTTGGCAGTGGTTAACTCTCATATATAACTTTGGTTGAATTTCATATTCATATTGATAATTCTTTTTGTGAGTATCCTACTTATTTAAAATATTTTAATTTTTCAATAATGATGTACATAAATACTTACACTTATAAACATGTGTTAGAATTAGATGTACATGAATCATTTGTTGTTAGTTATACATATTTGCGTATAAATACTAATGTACATGAAATAGCAATGTATATGGAATTACAAAGCGATATATATAACTATTTCTTATCGTCATACATATGTTTCGGATTGTGGTAAGGATTGTGGTAAGCAAATAGTGGTATACATGTCTGTTATATACATATTTGGAGTAATGGTATAAATTGAACTAAATGATGATATTCATGCATTATTTTTATTAATATTTTTGTTCTATAAAACATGTATTTACATAAATAGATTTTATGTATATGTTTTGCAATGAACAACATTTTAAGAATATTTTTTTAATAAATTGGACTTTTAATTTTATCTCTATTTACCGGTTTGGTATTGAATCACATATAACCGATCCTATCATAAAAAAATAATTTACACAAATATCCTCAATTAATATTAATTTATAATTAAGTATATATTCTTTAGCACAAGCCCCACAAAAAAGTTATTTTATAATTTGATACTATAGTTCATGTGAATTCGAGACTAAAGAATGAACTTGCAATTGCAAATGGCAGCCAACATAGTTTAGTAACATTTATTGAAGATAATAATTACAGGTTCTTATTAATTTATTATATTTTAAAAAAAGAATTATATTTGTAATAAAAAAATTAGTCTGGTTAAATTGCAAATTAGATTATAAATAGAGGATCAAAATAATAATAAAAAAGAAAGCTCGTGAGCGTATGGAGTGGGGCGCTGTAGGAAGAGGAAGGAAAGAGTCAGTCAAGCAATAATTCCCGCATTCTTTCTTTACTTTCTTTCCCCCAATTGTCACCATTTTCACATAGTAAGCATATTATAAAAAAATCTTCCTCTGTATATATCTCAGATACAGTTCTCCTAAAAATGGACCATGTTTTTAGCCCCAAATCCAATAGTCTATGCATAGGAAAAAGACATAGTACTATATATTGTGACATTTCTCCTTCCTTCCCTTCTTGTTGATAGCCAGAAAGAAGGAAGAGGGTGTTGGTTCAAATGGCCATAAAGCTCTACACCACTCATTCCTCTCTCTTCTGGAAATTGGGCTTCTTCTGAATTTCCCCATTTTTGGATCATCTCATCAATCTGGAACTTTTCCAATTTCCCCCAGAAGTTTCAGACTCCCCCTCTTCTTGTTGGTATTCCCTCCGCCCCTTCTTCTTGTAGTCACAAAATCATCATCATCAACAACCGATATCTGTTCATTCAAACGTTGTTATTAGTCGGTTTGTTTTGCTCGGCTTGCATGATTTTTGTTAGCCACCCTCAGAGATGTATCTGTGGTTTTGCCGTGTGATCGAATGATGCTATGAGGTCTCTGTTTTTCTTCTTCTTCCAAATAGCCTTTTTCATTGCCTACTAGTACCTGTTTTTTGTTTATTTTTGGAGGGGTGGGTTGATGCTTTATGCTATTTTCCACGAGGCGTTAAGCGTTACATAATTCCACGCACCTTAGAGTTGTTAATAATTTAGGAATCCCCCAACCAAATTCCCTTCAAATCCAGCTCATTTATTGGGGAATGTTGTTCTAATCCATTCCCCAATCCAGCCAGCACCCCCATTTTGTTTTTGTTAAAGTTAGTATCTTTGATTACTAACCTTTCTTTCTGAATTTAAACAAGCACTGCATCACGTCCTATTAGGATTGGTTTTCTGAATTTAAGTTCTTGTTCTTGTTCTTCTTCAGTGATAAAATATAATGGGGTGCGCCACATCAAAGCCAAAGGTATGTAAGAACTGCCACGAGCCTTATTCTCCGGTGCGCCGGAGCTATTCATTGCACGCGTCCCACCCACCGAAAAAGGACGGAGATGGCTATCATCTGGTGGCGCTCACGTCCTCCACATTGGGTTCTCTAAAGCTTGATTTGTTAGATCATCAGAATTATCATCCCGCCAAGGATGAAAAAGGAAGACGACACGAGAACAGATGTCTCGTTGAAGATTTAAAATCGGGGAAGGAAGAATTTGCAAAGGGTGTTGTTGAGGCCAAGTCTTGGTCCAAGATGATCGATGAAAAGATTCCAAAAGTTGTTCCCAGAACCCCAATTCAAACTCCTCCAGGTGAGCCTGAAACTATCAATGCTTGGGAATTAATGGAAGGTCTTGAAGACACCACTAGTCCCTTGAAATCCCCTTCCTCTCATCATTTTCGCAGCTTTTCTTTCCACTTGGGATCCTCCAATCAACTGGGCTCTTTTCCCGGTGATGATCAGCCTACACCAAGAGTTCAGGAAAGTGTTGAATCGACCGCATTACAGAAGCCATTGTGGCTAGATTTGGCAGATAATGAATCCAACTGTAACTCCAATGATACATCAATTATTTCCGAATTCGACCCAGAAGTTATTTCTACGTTTAGGAAAGCACTGGAGGAGCTTCCGCCGGCTAACCCTTTTCATCTCAAGCCCTTAATCGCTGAAAAGGAGCAGGCTTTGGACGGCAAAGATACGGTCTTGGGAGACCCGGATCACGACCATCATCTTCTTGTAGATAATGAGCAAGTGAAAGTGCCAGCACCACGTGGCAAAGACAGGCTAATTATCTATTTCACTAGCCTCAGAGGAGTTAGAAAAACATACGAAGATTGCTGCTCTGTTAGAGTTATTCTAAAAGGATTAGGCGTCAAAATTGACGAGAGAGACGTATCAATGCATTCGGGTTTCAAAGAGGAATTGAAAGAACTACTGGGCGAGGGATGGCCCAGTAAAGGTGCACTGCCGAAGGTGTTTCTTGGACGGAAATTCTTAGGTGGGGTGGAGGAGATCAAGAGAATGAACGAAGATGGGCAGCTCGAGAACGCTGTAGAAGGCTGTGAACCGGTGGATGACCGCAGCGGATACGGCGGTTTAGGAAACGGAGGACCTTGTGAGGCGTGCGGCGATGTTAGATTTGTACCCTGTGAAACATGTTCGGGAAGTTGTAAGATTTACAATGAAGGTGATTATGATGAAGAAGAAGAAGATGAGGATTCTGAATTTGGGTTCCAAAGATGTCCAGATTGCAATGAAAATGGCCTAATACGATGCCCATTTTGTTGTGATTAAATTGCATGAATCCATACTTTCTTTGGTTTGTTACCGTGTTTAATGCTTTTTTTTTTTTTTTTTTTTTTTTTTTTTTGGGGTTCTTTGGTGATTTGTTTGTTGTACAGAGAAGAGAGGTTTGGAGAGACTTGAAAGAGAGGGAGAGAGGTGAATCATTATTAGTACAGTTTACTAAAAAGTGTTTTTTCTTGATAGATTAATGAGAATGGTTCCGCAAAATGACCAAAAATTTGCAATTTGCAGTTTGTTTGAGTTCGAAAGAAGCAAATGGAGATGCACTTTCCAACCCCACAATATGCGTGGATGTGTGTGTGATGAGTGCCAGTTAAAACGAGAGAAAGAAGCCCTTTTGTATACTTTTCTTGCTCTTTATTTTTTTAAAAATAATTTTTTGCCCTCTTTTTAGAAGAAGCAAATTCAATTTGTTAAAAGGTGCAATGATGAGTTCACAAATGCTAAAACCCTCCTTTTTTTCACTTCAATTCATGAATGTGGGGAAGAATTGGGATGTCGATTCCAGACTCCAAATACTCCACAGCATCATAAATTCTACCCACCTGATAAGAGAAGGCAGGGTTCTTGAATTCGAGGAGGAAAGGACACATTTTGTGGAGCTATGGTGGTGTTTTTTAGCCTTTTTTTTGATGCATTATGGCATGGGACATTAAAAGGGGTTAGATGAAAATTGAACTTTACAAGGTTTTCACTCAAGAAAGTAGGCAAATTTATGGGGCGGGAGCTGGTGAAAACTTTATTTCTTTCTTCAATTTTCAGAGGCAGAAGAAGAAGAAGAAGACTATGAAGAAAAATGCGTTCTTTAAGGCAAGAAATGAACTCAAAAAACAGGCATTGTTGGTATTCCACTGGACTGGATGCTTCGCTTTGAGAATTCAGCTTAGCGACACAGCGAATTGGGCCGCACGAAATTTCTTTCCTTTCGCTTCTTTTCTTTTAGTTGACGACAAAGGCACTAATTTTTTTGGCTAGTTGTGGTTGTTGTTTGACTGCTTCAACAACGTTTATTTATTGTCTAAATCAAACTTTAAATCAAATTAATACTTTTTTCGTAATTTTTAATATTAGAACTTAGGATGCATGTATATGTTATATAGCATTATTTCTTCATCCCCTATTTCCTCCCACCCTACAAGGTCATTATAAAATTCCTACCCCTTTAATAAAAAATACAATATTACAAAATAATTATTTAGACGAGTTAATAATTGATATATTGAGCGTTGTAAACTCTAATATCTGAGCATTATATGAGTAATAATATTATTTTAAAGTGTTGAATCTTTAATTCGATAAATTTTTTTGATGTGAAACAATTTCTAATATTAGAATAGAGCAAACTCTTTCACTTTTAATTATATATATATATTTTGGTACTAAAAAATATAACTAAATACACCCATAAGTAAATTAGGGAAGGAGTATGTTCTTATCTGTATAGATTTTATGGGCAAATAAAAGATAATAGGTGAAAATATAGGACGTCTAGAATGATTGAATAGCCTCTCCCACATTGAGAAGAAAAGACAGATGAGCTACTTTAGTGGATGATGTTACATATTTGTGCTGTAGAGGCTGTTTGGCCCTTTCCAGTGGCATTGATAACAATGGACCGCAGACTCCATCCATCAAGCTAAATACAAATAGATAGGGATTTCAAAGTCTCCGACATTCCCACACCTAATCTTAAACCCTAGCAATTTGTAATCTTTCTTCATTTTACCCAAATCCCAAATCTTGAGAAGTCATCGTCTTCAATGAATTATCTCCCTTGGCCCCCATTATTTTCATAAATTAATTTAAGGCCTCTTGTCATTTCTTCATTTGGGGGGAATGGGAATCATAATAAAAATAAAAAAAAAAAAAACAGAGAGAAACAAATAAAAGATTTCTGGATGTGGGCTTTTTAAGTCTATGATTTCAGTGGTCTAAATTTGCGGAAATTAGGGAAATAATAATTTCTGTCGGTGGAAACACCCTCAAAATGCAATGCAGCCCAACTTCATCATCGGAGTTGAATAGTAGTATTATTTTCAGTCTTAAATCATGGTATTAAAGTTATTATAAATAATAACAAATTATATTTATTAAATTAAATATATTTTTTTGAAACGATGGAAGTCCGGCATACTTAATTTAGAAACGGTCTTACGAAAAACAAATCGAGATTAAATATGTCAGACAAAATCTCTGTTAGTTCAAACTTTCAAAGATGCCGCTGGATGGAAAAATCAACCAAACTCTAACGCAGGTTGCAAGGGCTGATGTAACTAAAATTTCTTACAAAAGGCCCTTTGCTTCTTTCTCTAGAACGCGGCTTACAGGCTTACCTCAATCTTTAGTAACTTTGATTTATTCAACACGTTAGCTTAATCTCTAACTCTTCCACTCACCCTCATGAATAAAAACATTAACCCACATTTCTTAATTTTCTGTTGGACCACTACAGATCAAAGAGGGGCCCAAAAGCCCCCCATTTCTTGCTGTTGGTGGCACATCCCGCGTCGTGAAATAGGCGCAGGCATCCCCGACCTGCCCATTGCCCGACCTAGATGAAGCCCGGAAACACTATGCTCCAACCTAGGTTGGAGAATCTTGACCGGCCCCCTTCTAAATTTGTGGCCACCATGATTTTTCCTTTGATTGCAAGCATTATTCCCACAAAGGGGCATTGACATCTCACTCTGGTGCGGCGCTGCAGGCATCGAAGCTGAAACACTTTGAATAAAGTTACAAACAAAATAAAGAAAAGTGGCAGATTTCTGCAACCTACACGATCATCATCAACGGAACCTAATATAGATCTCTCATTACTATTCTAAACCACAACGATTCCAAATTTTCATTTTTCTGCACCTCTTTTGGCCAAATCTGCGGCAGCTTTTGATGCGCGGTCCAGCAGGCCTGAAACATAAAGGGCTCCCTGAGAGAAGTAACTGCTATTCACCACCGCAGTTGCAGTCTCCATGGCTTTTCTTCCAGCTATGGATGCAGCCGTAGCGGTGACAGTGGAGACATGGTACTTGTTATCTATATACTTGGCTGTCCTAACGCTGGCTATAATTTTATCAGTAAGCCCCAGTTTGTTGCTGAGCTCCCCCACCTTTGTGGCTGCAGTTGATGAGAGGTGGTAGGACTCGTCCAAAGCTTTGGCTATCATCAATGCCTCTTTCCCCAATTCATGACCCTTGGCTATCAGAGATGTAACTACTGGTGGAATCCCTGTATTAGCTTCTCCATGAGAGGATAAAGATCCATCCATCTGGGATTCCTGCAACCAATAATATGACTTCCTCAAGTATGCAGCTAAACGATCAATCTACATCAAAAACCACTAAAAATTCAAGGCCGAGGTTATGCGAAAAGGCCGTGTTTCAACTAGCTCAAAAGAAATAACCTACACTTGAACTACATGTATACTCAAACTTCGACAGAGCGTCATCCTCAGGAATAGACTGGTTGAAATATGTTTCCATACGAGATATCGACACGCATCTGTTTCCAAGAGTTGCACCCTGGAATGCAATTACGGAAAAATGTGAAAACTAAATGGTTGGGATCAGTACCCCAAATTGACTGTTGATAAACATACGCAGCTTGTATTGGTACTTTGCAGTTCATAAGCTTAAAGTAAAAGTAGATTCATCCTCATAAATATCAAGAACATCCATCCAAATTTTAGCCACCTCATAAGAGAATAAGGAGGAGCCTCCACACAAGGCGGTAAGAAACTGTCATCATTTTTTTTGGTTACAAAATGATATTTTCCCGGAAAATGCCTACATTTTGGTTTGCATTCAACCAATATGACACAAATAACTAGAGATTTGAATCAAAACCAGTACGCAATTTTGGAGGTGAATCAGGCTGAAGTCAAGGGGAATACAAATGTGTATTTGTCAGATAAGTATTTCAGGCACCAGACAGGTAACTACTAAAATCAGCCATTTCAAAAGTTAAAGAGAAAACTCCCCAGACACAAATATCACATATTACCAAGCATCTATGCATACTGGCAGGTTCATACATACCCCATGAAATTTTAATCCAGCCCCACAAATGAAATCATGAGAATGTGAAAAAGGATAGTTTGTGAGATGAGAAGTTATACAAAGCCAAAAGGAGACGTAGTACTCTCAGAAGCACAAGCCACTGACAAAATTCAAAGAAAATGCGTTAGCAGAGTCTTACGCTGAGCAATACAGCAGTTTCTACTGCATGAGAACCTCTAAAGGTAATGTATGCATTACATATTTGATCTCCATACCTGCATTTGAGAATGAATTACAAATAGATGACAGAAACACTCGAGTTAAAAAATTACAAAATCAAAGGGGGTCAGCATGAGAGGAAATTGAAAAACAAGTAAGAAGTAATATGGTGGTTTGGTACATCTCGATTACCAGGCCTAAACAAGCAAATGCATTTCCAACACAAGCAAAATAAACTTCCTGCAATCTCCTAAGAAGTCTACTTTGCGGCCTAGGATGTTTATGATTGGGTTAGCAAGGTAGTTCTTCTAATTAGATACCGATCGCAATAACAGAACAGCCACAAAGCTTACAAGTCATTGCATCATTGGCCCATTTCAGAGTAAACAGATTTTGTTATTTTTTTCCTTCAGGTTCCATGAACTTCAGTACACACTACGAAATTCATTTCTGACCTTACAATGGCTAAAATTGCTTCCACTAGACACTTAAAATAGATAAACAACAGGTATGTCAATGAAAGGACATTACGAACTTTTACACAGCAACTCTAAAAGGAAACTATACAAACCAAGCAATTAAATTGATTGAAAGCTAAAAGGATCAGCAATGCAGCATCATTAGCAACTAGTCATCATTTACAATGAATCAATATAAAACCTTGATGCCACAAAGAAAATGTCACCTGAATATTTCCAAGTTCTCGATTTTACCGCATAAAGAGAAGAATTCATAAATTTCCTTCTCTGTCACATTTGGAGAAAGACCAGTAACTTCGGCAGTATAACCAACTAGATGCATTGCTTCAGATCCTTACTTCAGTGCCTTACCTTTACCACAACCTACTTGAAACAGCAAAAACAGAAAATATCCACACTGAGAAGTGATGACAACTAATTATACTTCCAACCAGTGAAGACTAATTATTCCAATTGCACTAACAAAAACTCCAGAAGGTTAGTACATAAATCATGAAACGCCTCCAGAAAGTTAGTTCAACAATGATGAAATGGGACCAGGTTGGATGCAGGATTTCCACCTCCAAACCTAGGGCCATGCTAAAAATACATAAATAAAGAACCTAAAGGTAACAGAACAATATGATACTAGTCACTGTATGATCACGAAAGGGAAACATTATCCCAGTAAACAAACATATTCCCTCCTTCGTACTTTAAATAGCAGAATATATATTTCAAAATTTTCGAAAAGCTTCAATATATAGAAGAGTGCCCAAAGAACTCGATACAATTTTAAAAAATCCCGCAATTCTCACCGAAAATATATGGAAATTACAAATGCTAAAAACAAAAAAGGAAGCTTCGCATATAAAGTTCCAAAATTAGTTAGCAGCATCGGTACAACTGTACCTGCAAATAAATTAAAGTTGTTCAAAGAGCTTGATTTTCTCTGAAAGCGGAAATCCTCACAAAACAAGGAACAGACAAACATTCTGAAAATTAAGAATAGAATCAAAGTATAAATTACAAGTACAGTACTAACCTAAAGTTTATACGAATTTTTGTAAGAAATCTTAAATGATAATTACCTGATACAGAATTCAGACATCGGGAAAGAAACGGACAGCTGAATTATAATCCGACCAAGTAGGAGAACGCTCACTCACTCGCTCTTCGGCGAATCAAAACGACTTCATTAATGGCGTACTGTAAACAATGATTAAGGCGGGTAGCATTGGCCCCGCTATTTGATCTGCTTTTCTAACTTTCCAGGGAGGCCCATCTTCTTAATATATGGACAACCCAATAAGCAAATTATGGGACGCATTACAGCAAATTTGGGCCGCAGTACGAAAATAGTCCAGTGGACGAATCAGGTCCAATAAAATAACCCAGATACTAACATTTTGGTATTTTTGAAGTAGCGTGAAAAAGAAAGGGAAATAAAGAATTACCTCTTTAATTTTTAGAATAAATTACATTCATCTACTTCAACCAAGGACAAACAACAAAATGATCCCTCGTATTTTAGAAAATTATAATTTTTCTCCTTCATCACCGACAAACAATTATAATTCTGAATACACATAAAAGTGACAAAGTTGAAAATAGAAATACAAATTTTTAATAATGTGAGCTTCCCAATTCAATTTCATCTAACCTGATTTCCAAACATCCTAGCCAACCTAAAGTACAGTACAATATATACGTTAGGGAGGGAACAGAAAAAAGGAAAAAATTATTCGAAGTTACTGCAATTAGTGAAAAGTAGTGGTCCATGTATAGATATGTTGATTAATTGTTGAACAGCCCCTGCTGCGTCACTTTCTCGACTGGGGGGAGAAGGAAGCGACGAATAATCAATCAATCCCAGCAGTATAGCCTCCCAAACAAAAAATGACATAATGTTGAATTTATGTCCTCCCAAAAGGTAGCCGAAATATATTAAATATTCGATCTCCCCCTTCGCATCATCATCGCTGTCTCCGGTTGAAGTTTTTCTCAAGTTCAATATTTAAATATTTTATTTTAACCAATCAAATTACTATTATAACACAAAAAAACTATTAATATTATCTCTGTCTTATCAAAAATAACCTGTGTGTATCATTAGAATTAAAACTAATACCATCTCAGTTTACCAAAATTCTTTGTTGAAATGCAAACCCTAATTCCACACAAATTCACCTTAATTTTGTCCTCTATCACATAATTCCTTCCATTATTAATTGATTAAGAAGCGGTCGGTCATCGGCTATAAATTAAACTAGTAAAAAAATTTTTTTAAAAAAATCACATCAATTTATCAGTTTTATATCATTTGTAAAATTAAAATTATTAAAAAATAGACTATTATCATATGAGCAGAACGTAATAATAAATAATTGGAGTTGATTGGGGGTGGTTTTTATATAATTACGGTGAGAAAGGACGTGAGTGAGATTGAATCCGTATGATAAGGATTAGTGAGGAAATTAAGAAACATAATGTCACATTCAAGGGGGTGCCGTGGCGCAACTAATTACTCTTGTCTACGGACTACGGACCTCACGCCTTTTCATTGCGGAACAGCTTTCACTATAAGCTGTCCCAACATTATTATTATTATTATTATTATTATTATTATTATTATTAGCTCATATCTTTTGTCGTTTAAAATTAATCTTCCTAATATTAATTTATGTAAATTTGTCCTATGACAATGCCAGATGAAAGACAAGTGTCTATTCAAATTTATTTTATATAAAAAAAATCAAATGATTATATTATATATGTTTAAATAATAATTTTGTTTGTTGTGTTTTTTAGTATAAAAAGATATTATTATTTTAGAATGAAAATTGTGAGTTTATAGGTATGATTGAAGCTAGATTCCCCATTTGTAGATATATGCCTTCTATGAATTAAGCAAGGCATGCAAATATGAGTCAACTTCCTTGTACTAGGACTAGAGGAAAAAAGTGATTAATTATTTCATTTTTCACACCCAACCAACTAAGCGGAATTTGAGTTTGAATCACCTCAGTGCAGTTAGTATATAGTATTAGGATTTTGACAAATAACATATGAGCATTAATAAAAGGTAAACGAAACAAATTCAAGAAATCACTATATTGAATTAATTATTTTTATTAGGTCAACATTACTATTAATATTAATGTGTTGGGAATAAAAAAAGGGGGTAAGTCATCATCCTCTATAGGAATAATTTGTAGGGGGAAATGTGTCTTATTTTGCATCAACACCGATTTGTTTTCCCTATTTGCATCAAACAGTTAAAAAAGCACTACTTCCCCTACTTAAAAAGTTATTGGTTCTTAGCGGTAATAACTTAACAAGGTATGTGTAGAACTGATATTTAACACATTATACATATATTTTTATATAGTAATAATAACGATATTATTTATAGACTCGTTAATCACAATAACTCTTTACTAATAATGGCAATAATTAACTGTGGAAAACTTTGTGAGAGATTCACAGGGGCGAAGGTTGAGGGGTTTATGATGAATATTGGCATGTGTAATATAATGGGGGTTGAATTATGGAGTCTCCAAATGGCTTGGGATAGACTAATTTTGAGGGAGGTGGATAATACGAATGCATGCAGTGACTATGTTGCGAAATGAATGTGGTATGAGTGTGGATGACACTTTAGTGAAGGGTATAAGAGAATTATTAAGTCAAGAATTACAAGTCAATTTACAACATATTCATCGAAAAGTTAACTTTGTGACAGATTGTTTAGTGTCCATGACGACTAAGGTACCAAGAGGCTTTGCAAGGGTGTGGAATCACCGAGAGAAGTTTGTGCATGGCTTGAAAGTGATGTAGTAGGTGTATCATAAACCTTTGGCCTCGTTTTTTGTATATAAAAGTAATAATAATAATGACAATCAGTGACGGAATTAAAAATTTTGGGATAACAGTGCTAATTTTATAAAAAAATAGTGCTAAAAATGGATGAATGAATAATGGAGAAAAAAAGAGGAGTTTTGAGAGAAAAAGTTGAAGGAGAAGTTTTGCGGATCCCATGACGGAACCACCCTAAGTACATCCGCCATTGATGACAATTAGATCGGTCTTTTATCCAATTATCTCATAAATCTAACTACTTAGCTTATCTTAGTTTTTTTTCCTAATATAAATTATTTGGGTGTTTTATAAAAATATCCAATTTTTATTCGGAAACCTATCAATTTTGGTTTGAAAGACAATCATAATACTCCCGTCTCTCATTTCCGCGTAAAGAATGCTATTTATAGTATTGATTTGAATTTATAGGTGGACTTTTTTTCTTTTTTTTTTTTTTTTTGACAATGATAATATTAGAAGAAATTCAACGCTTAAAAAAATTCCTAGATTTTAGGAAACGATAATCTCTAAAACGGGGAAATATTTAGCAAACGAATTTAATCCCAACTGGAAAATATCCGAAATGGGTTTGATTGAAATTATCCTAATATTATACTCTATCGGTCCCAAATTAGAAATTATGGTTTGAAAATTTCTTTCGCCACCTAAGCCGAAGCAATGACGAGAGGACATGATGGGTCCGTACTGGTAGGAAGGAATTCGTCGACGACTCAGGAGGTTTTGTACCGTGAAATTGGTGGAAGGAAGGATCAACCCGGATAACCCGGTTGGTTGAGGATCTTTTTTCCGTTGACCCGTGATTTTTCCTAAGAAGAAAGATGAGAACAAAAGGAAGGATGAAATAGAAGACAGTCTGCCTGCCTGCCGCCATTATTTTCTCCGAAAGGCATGCTGTTTACTTCATCAGTTTCATTACGTTGTCTTCCACGTATCGCGGAGTTCAGGTCAATACTGGGAATTTTATCATTTGTATATACTAATTAAAATGATAAATAAAGAATTATATAAATTTATTGTTTTTTAGTATTGAAAAGCTGTTTTATATATTCTACTAGTATGGAGGAGGGAGCGAGTGGTACATAAATTTTGTTGAAAGAAAGGAATGGAAGTGGTGGATCGAACAGGGGGAGTGCATGCATGCACACGTGCACCGCATGTTGCAGAAGCAGCTCTCTAATTTCTAAAATTAGCCCACTACTATCATAAATTAAATTTATTTAGATATTAGATATTAAAAGTAAAAATAATAATAAATAATTAACTCCGGAGAAACAGCATAAAGTACTACGGAAGCAATTAAATTATGGTGTTGACAAAGGTAGTAGTATATTAAAGTAGGATTAAATAATTGGGTTGAGTTTGGACGTGCCCATGCATTCACTCAGCAGTCCCATGCCATTGGTCCCCCAATGCAGTAACTATAAATAAATATATGTACCCAAATAAAAATTATATTTATTTTACTATTTTAATTAACCAATAAATTTATTATTATATAATAAAATAGAAGTATGAAAAGTAGTTTTATTCAAATTTGATCTTTCATAAGTTAACTTTATCTTACCGTAGTAGTCCCTCTATAAATTTTTTTTTTTTTTTTTTTTTTAAAGGGATCAATGTAGGTCAATTAGTATATGAAAATACGACTTTAATAAACTCGTCGGGAGGGACGCCGGAGATGGATCGGAGATTGTTCCTAGTCCTAATACAAAATCCCGGAATTCATTGCAGGCGTCACTCCGCCAGTCAGTTCCGCCTTTCTTGTCTGCTTTGACTCTCCCAAAAACAGTCAACCGCTCAGTCACTCAAAATTACATGATTCGTACTCCTATTTTACTCTAATTAGTAATTGCACCCTTAGCTAGTTCCTTATTGTTTTTTTTTTTTTTTACCCAGTCATACTCCTATCCTATTCATAAATGCATGCAATTATCCCATTCTCCAATTATGCAAAGCAAAGTGCTAACTACGTATTAATTGCTGTGGTTTACAATTATGCAAGAATTAATTATTTATTTATATATAGAGATAAATTGAAATAATAATATTACAAAGAGTTACGACGTTGTACTACTACGTAGTAGGTAGGACGGAACGGATCCAATATCATTTCCAACTTCTATACTTTATCATAGGACTACTGCAAGCTAGTTAGCTAGCTAGTACTATAGTAGCATGTAATTAAGTATTACTCTCTTTATCCCCCAAAAACAATCATATTCGTTGAACTAATCGAATTCAATAAACCGAACTTTTTTGTTTTGGGACGAAGAAAGTATACCGATTAATTTAGTAACTCCGTTCAGCTCTAGCTCTTGATCAAGGACGAATAGGCTGCCAAATGCAGCAAGGGCTGCAGCCGAGTCAAAAGCTGGCAACAACAATGCTATATATGAAGACTTGATTTTAAGCTAACAAGCTTCTAATAATGGCAGCCTCGGGGCTTTCAGCATCAATGGTGGAGAGCAGCTGAGAAAGACGGTCGCTGAGGTCATCCACTTCTCTGTGCAAGCTTCGGATGTAGTTGCAAGTCTCCTGAAGAACCTTTGAAGCTGTTGCCTACGTAATCATACGTACTCAATCTCGTTACATAAAATTTTTTTTTAACTTTTTGTTTGAATTAATTAAAATAAAATACGATGAGTCTTTTGTGGGGACGGGTAGAGAGAGAGGGGGGAGGAAGCATGAATATAAAAGTAATGCAGTGCATAATTCTTAACCGTAAACTGTTATTTTGGGACGGAAAGAACATTAATGGTAGCATTTCAATAATGCAAAAAAAGAAATAGACAGGCGGCCCCGCGGCAAAAAAAAATAAAAAAAATGGCGGAAATTTAAAAGGGTACCTTGGTGGAACGCCTATTGCGAATCTCAGGAAGGAGTTGCTGCAACTTAGAAACCAGCTCAATAATCTGATCATCTGAGATTCTTGTAGAACCTGCAGATGCTTGCTGCCTTGACCTTCTGCCCGACATATTGTATATATAGAAATCAAGCCTAGTAGAAAGGAGCCCTTTTGATCAGCCTTGTGGGTTGTGCTGGTGGCGATGAAAATGATGAGAATTGTGGTCTTTGAAAGGGTTCCAGAGAATATGGAGAGTGTGAATAGACAAGTAGTAGTAGTAAAGAAGAAGGATGGGAAAAGGAAGGGCTTTGATATAGAGAGTGGGAGAGTGCAGGAAGATGGACATGTACCCGCGGGTAGGGCAACCCCTCACCCCCCACCTCCACCCAAAAGAAAAAAAAAACAGAGGAGTAAAGAAATAGTTAGAAATGGGAAAGGGGAGGAGAGGACCACATTCCATAAGTTGAGTACTCTACGTTCTGTGTTCGTTCCAACAAAATAATTATATTCTTTTTACTTATATATTTTTCATTTGATTAACTATTTATCTTTTATTAAAAAATGAGATTGATTAAGGACGAAGACGATTAGTTAGAAAAAGAGAATTTTTTTTAATTGATATTATAAAGGGACAAAGTCAATTTTATATTTTACTCAATGTTTGTTAATTATAGTATTTTTAATTAAAAAAGAGGGATAAATTTAGAAAGACAGCGATGTTGGATGTCAAGAAGACAATTGCATTGGAGAGAGCAGAGGGAGTAGACTTATAATTTTTATGACTAATGAGAAGATGAGAGTGACCAACTGAACTATTTAAGCTACCCATTTTCATTTTGTTCGGGTGAACGACCCCCAATTATCTTTTTTTTTTTTTTTTTTTTTTGTCTTTTATTTTTTATTTAAAATATAAAGTCATTTTAATAAAAATAAATAAATACAGTATAAATAGAAAAAAAGAGAGTATTTAGTACTATCCTTGATTTAGTTACTGGTGTTTATTTCCAACCAGATGCTGGGGCTTCTATTCAAGTCTCTTTCTCCCAATATCACAACCTGACTAGTAGTCCTAGCTCAGTTCACTACTAGTTGGGGTGGGGGGGATGATGACATATTTAGATATCAATAATTAGAATGAAATAATAGTATGTGTTCCTTGTTTGTTGTACTAAGCATAAGAAAGAGTGGACCTTGTGTGTATATGTCTCAATATACAAGACCATGTGATCATTCTCTACTCATCACTTCCCCCCCCCCCCCCCCCCCCCCCACAAATTATAATATATACTCCACCCATACATATCTATATCTATTAGTATTATATTTAAAAATATAGTGATATAATATAAATTTAAAAGTAATTTTCAAATTAAAAACTATTGAATTGTTAATATTTTATTTTTAAATAGGGTAATATATATATATATATATATCGACATGTATATAATGTAATTTATCTTCTAATATCCTCACTTATCACCACTCTCTTTCCCTCACATACATTCAACTCCTACCCAAAAGCCCACCAACAGTTTATGTATAGCCAAGCTACTGCACGCCGCTGCTTGGCTTTTATTTGAGTGTGTTTTTTAACCGTGATTTGATCCGTGCGAGCCGTAATTTGCTTATGAGTTTCCTGCATGCCTATAGCGCCACAGTAATGGTCTGTGAATGATTAAGTATTTGGACCAATCCTTCATTCTATACTATTATTATTGCATGCATCACAAACTTTTTTGACTTACCTTACTAATGATCCATCCATTCCTCCAATGATGCATGCTTTAGATTTAGAGTTTGAGAGCCGAAGATGGAGTGGATGAAAGAATGGGGCTGGAGAATACGAGAGGTATATAAATGTTATCAACATGGCATGACATGACTTTCTGATAATATTTAACGGTTAAAATGTAACAAAAAAATGTCTAGTCGTAATCGATAATTAATTAGTGGAAAGAGAAAGAGTGAGGTGGGCTAGTGGACGCGTAGTATCTGATAAAATTAACCTATGTAAAGATTGTGTTTGGAGTTTGAGAAGATGAGTAGTAGTAATTGAAAAGGATGTTTGAGCTGCAGGCTTCCATAGACCTTTGGCTGCTGCTAATACTATTAATTATTCCACAATGTATGCCACCTCCTTAGTACTAGCGGGCCAAATGGGCCAAGCTACTTCAGAGACCAAAGGAAATCATCACGTGACCTCCACATGAACCTCTTCAATGACTCAAATTTCCTTGCACGTGACGGAATGGGAATAAGTTTAAAACTCTAAAGATCGCCTGTGCCATTGAAATTACGAAACTACCCATCTGATTCACAGTGTAAGTTTTTTTTTTTTTTTTTTTTTTTATAATGAGATACTGAACCTATAACTTTACGATATTATATTATGGAGATAAAAGATACTTATAATATGATGTTCTAACTATTGTTTTATCTCTTTTAAATGTTTTGATAATTTATGGAGTCTCTTTAAACTAAACGTATAGTTAAAAATACCAAATAATTTGTTGTATAATTATCTTTTCTATGAGTAACTTCACTTGTAGCCATTTCTGCATTAACTCCTTAATACCACGAACAATATTTGTATGAATGCCCCCATAATGGACCTACCTGTCTAAAATAAGGTGCATCATACTCTGTTTATCTATATACTAAGAAATCAGTTATTTTAATGCACACTGTCATCAATTCAAATAACAAATTTTTACTATTATGTATACAAAAAAAATCAATCATTTGAAAAAATTGGCATGTCTTAAAAAATGAAAACGACTTATTTTGTGAAAAATCAAAAAGAGTAACCCTCCTTCTGGGATGAAGAAGAGGGGAAATATGAGGCTATGAGAAAATTGTACTAGTACCTGAGGAAGAGCAGCTAAAGTGAAAGAAATAAAGGGGGGAAGTGGGAAAGGCAATTAAATGAGTTTCCTCCTAGTTAGGAACATAAGCACGAGTGTGTTGGCAGTCCCCTTGCTCACATGCCATTCCTCCCTCCATCACCGACACGACACGTGTCTCAGTACATTATTTAACTATTATTTAGGAAACCAGATTTGTAAACCGGGGCATTCCAATTTATTAACCATGCTTTTGTCGATCACGTGTCACTCTCCTCTCTTCTCTCTTTCCATTTTTCCCATTTCTAAATTCCACTATAAATTTCTCCTTAATTCCCTATATATAATATATATACTCCCTCCGTCCTCCGTCCTCCGTCCCTAAATAATTGACATTTCAAAAGTTTTATCATAACTATAAATAATTAATATTTCTGTGAGGATGATGTGATTTTTTTATTTTTATTGGTTTACTAATTTATATATATATATATTTTATATTTATGGGTTTAGACCTTCAGTCACGCTTCAAACACTTTGGTGCCACGAATCCAGACACATAGTATTTTCGACATTCAAAATTAAATTTGTATGAAATATTAAAAAAATTATAAAATTATAAACGAGAATTATGGAGGACCGAAGTCGATGTGGTTGATAGCATATGTTGTAAATAAAAGAAATAAATGTAATAGTAAAATAGTGAAAGGACATACCATGTTTAATAACAAAAGTTAATAGTAAATACTAAAATTCTTATTAATTTACTCTACACATATCAATCATACACTCATTTTTCACCCATTTAAATATATATATATAGAGATAGATAATAAATGGTAATTTTTATTCTTTTAAGAAATATATATTATATCAACATAAAAACTCAAAAGATTAGTTATGTCTTGCAAGAAAATTAATTAGAAAAATAAAAATATTTCCAAGTTTGTGTTACCCCTACTTTCTCTATAGACTCTATAGTCCGTACTCTATACATATACTAAATGTAGCTGGCCTCATAATATTGAAAGGTCGTAATCCCAAACTGTCTTAATCAACCCTAAATTATACAGTTAGGCTCCGTTTGATAAAACTTAATTTGAGATATGAAGTCTGAATCCATTAAGTTAGCTTTGTTTGATAAAATTAGAAAATATGTCTGAATCTGAAATCTGAAATCTGAAGTCTGAATTATGAACTCTGAATTACAAAATAAGTTTATAAAATTTTAAATTTTAAATTAAATCACCTTATTTTTTTTTTAAATATTAGAAACATATTTTTTTAATATATAACATAATTTTTAAGATGTGTAATTTTGTACATAATACTGTGAAATTCTACTAATAAAAATATTTTAAAAAATTTTAATAATAAATTATAATGTTATTATTATTTTAAAACTAAAATATTAATTAAATAAATATCACATATTAATTAAAATTATAAAAAAATAAAAATCCATGTCATAAATATATTATTTATTTATTTAAATGATAAAATATTTTTAAAAAAAAAATAATAAATACAAATTATTTAAAGAAAAAACTAAAAAGAATAATAAATATTGAAAATAAGAAAAAATTTGCAACCAATTCAGTTCAGTAATAAGTGATTCGCCAATCACTTATTTTTAGGCTAACAATTGTACTTGCAATTCATACCCACTTAATCTCTTAAGAATTTGAATTATAGTTATCAAACGCACTTAATTGTTAAGTACTTAATTAAAAAAGTTTTTAATTCATTAAGTCAGAAACAAGTTGAGTTATCAAACGCTCTTAATCAATTAAGTACTTAATTTATTTAGAATAAGTACTGAATTAGTTTATCAAACAGACCCTTAGTGTTGTTGATTGATCCTAACTTCCACTCCCATCAGTTTCATTTTAATCATCTCCTTAATTAATTATATGATTACCATTAATTAATCTTTGAAATTAAGTTTGCACTATTTATTTCTACATAACCGATTGATGTGAAATTTGCCAGATCTTCATTCCTACTGCTTTGACTTTGAGTCAAGGAGAGACAACTTATAAAATATTTTATAACACCTTTTGAATTAAAATTTTTGGTGTGACGTATATGGGATATTAAATTTAGAACTTGGAACCCTGGAATTAGACCCCAAAAAGGGCTTCAACGCGCGAGCCGTTGTAAATGGATTGAAGCGTGCGTAGCCCCAATAGTTAGTTAGTTTCCCTTGGAACATATGTATAGCCCAGTCTACCACTCTAAATGATTGGGCCGAAACCCAGTCGCTTACTGAAATAGCCTGCCGAATTTGGCCCAAGATTCTAGGAAGTAAAGCCCAAATGAGGGGGGTTGTGTTTGCATCTTATATTTCCGCAACTGCAATCAATACTAGAAGTGGTTTGTCATCATCCTCATCCGTACTAACTCCTGATAGTGGTGGGAATTTAACCAGGGTTAGGTTCATCTCCTAGGAATTTAGGCCGGTCAGAGCCTGCCACCGCGGCGCTTGATTTTGAGGAATGACTTTTACAGTCTTGGTAGGATTCCGTGGACGAAAGAAAGAAATAGTAAATGGGTTCCCGTCTTGGATTCTGTCGCCTACTTTTAAACCCTTTTTTTTTTTTCCAAGTCTTCACCATATCCTTTATCCTATTCTTGCCCATTCTTTTCGTTCCACATCGAATGTTGTAGATATTACCTTCAAATGTACAACCTAAAATTTACCACAATTATAAATATATTTTTATATAACAATAATTATTATTATTTTATTTATAAACATAAAAATGTAAGTATAGTAGACTGGATTTATTAATAAAATATTTGAAAATGTTCATACGATCTGAACACTAACATCGTTGATCATATTAGGTTTTTTTTTATTTGAACTTTTCACAAATCTTGTTCAACATACTCAGATATTTCTCTTCTATATTCTTAGTTTTTAATTTAAATTTTTGCCACAAATAAATTTAAAAATTCAAATCAAAATTTTTTTTTCTTTTTCCAAAAAACAAGATCAAAACTATTTTAACACAACTATCGAAATCACATTTGGATGTTATTTTATTTAAAAAAAATCACATTTGAATGTTATTATCTTAAACTTAAAATAAATAAATTACTAATTTTTCAAATCATATTCTAATTGTCCTAAAAAAAAAAACTCATATTCTAATTAAATTAAATTTAATATTATCAACATCAAATAATATTATACTCAAAAAATTTTTTTGAATGAAATGTTACTTCTCAATGATTGGCTAGGAGTATTTTCTTCATTTACACAAGTTGAACTTGAAATTTTATTTTAGAAAACGAGATTTCTCAATTTGGAATAATATTTATATCTATTATATTATTTAAATTCAATATATGAAAAAAACGACTAGAAAAAATATTAAACCTAGTAATATGATGACTATAAATGTGAATACGGTGAGTGGCAATTATACCCCTGCTGCTGGTCTGTGTTCATACAGCTGGGAGTTGATCTCGGGGAGCAATTTCGATTTCTGCCGTTTCTGATGATCCTGTGTCGTTTTCCTTTTCAGCCCAAATAAACTATTTTGATAATTTCCCTTAATCATCAGAAGATCTAAAGAACATGGGTGGATCCGCCATTAATCATAGTAATTAATAAATTGTTTGTTTGTTTCGTCTTCAGCGTATTTGACCATTATTAGAAATGGTCCTAATTATAAACTTGCATTTGAAAGTGGCATGGCCACTGGGACTGGGCAATGTAGGCCAATCTGAACAACCAGAATATCTGATGAGAGTGAGAGAAAGACTCTTTCTTCCCCTACTCAGTTCTTCCTGTCAAGCTTTTTAAAGTTTCCATCCAATTGGGTCCCGTCGTAAAACCACCATGTGAATTCTCAGGAGTTCCAGTCGCTCATGGCCCTACACTTCCTGCTTCTCTATAGATTTTCACGAGCTCAAGTATCTTTCAAATCTAAAACAGGTGAATGCCCATCTTTCCTTTGTTGGGGATGGACTTTTCCTTTCTTTCTTCACAAATCAATGGCCAAGCTTTCATCTCCAACGGTAATGGAGGATGGGGTTTATGATCAGAGTGTATCAATGGCGGAACTACATGGCTAAAATAAGATTTAAACAGAGTAAAAGAAGGTATTTTTTTTCAATGATGACTGTTTCCACTGGGGCAGATGCTTAGTGGGAGACACCCTTGATGCTTGCTTACAGTTAACATAATCCTTTTTTCCTACTTTACTTGAATTTTCCATTTTAATAATACCAAATCCCAAATCGTACTTTTATTCACTACAATCAGCTTGATCCATGTTTGATAGATGCCATCAACGTGCCTGTTTCACTGTTTTCACTTGCATTATTATCCAATTATCTGTGTCGGCCTCAAGCTCTTTTAAAAGCATGGTGGCCCCTTACTCATGAGGGCTTCTTTCTTAGTTCTTGTTCTTGTTCTTACCAGTCAACAAACACTCGAAAAGATAAAAGTTGGCTTTGTGGGCTGTGACGTGAAGATGGAAGTGGAACAGATATTACTAAAGATTTTATCATAAAGTTCATCTCCATTGGGAATGGAGTGGCGGTTGTTCTTAGCTTTCACGTCCCATTATCTACAACTATCACCCTTCAAAAACCAAAAAAAAAAAAAAAAAAAAAAAAAAAAAAGGTAAAACAAATGGTTAAGAAAAACATGCACAGAGGATGATTACCGCTCTCAATCAACACTCTCCCCGTGTAGCTGACAAGGAAAAACGAAAAAGAATTACTAGTAGTGTATCAGTTCCCTCATATGTGATTGTGCTGTAGTTGCAAGAGCCTGGAATATGCTCCCTCCGGCCGGCTGATCAGTTCGCCGTGGCTTCCTTGCTCTACAATGCGTCCATCTTGCACGACTCCGATGCTATCCACCCCTCTTATGGTCGATAACCGATGCGCCACCAGGACTGTGGTTCGACCTCTCATTAGCCTTTCGAGTGCTTCTTGTAGAACGCATTCTGATTCGGCGTCAAGAGCACTTGTTGCTTCATCGAGTAAAAGAATAGCCGGATCCTTGAGAACGGCTCGCGCGATTGCGATCCTTTGTTTTTGACCTCCAGACAGTTGCACTCCTCTTTCACCTACTGGAGTTTTGTAACCTTCAGGCAATCCGCTGACAAATGTGTGCATATTAGCAGCACGAGCAGCTTCTATAACTTCTGATTCGGTTGCGCCATCTTTGCCATATGCAATGTTATCAAAAATGCTTGCTGCAAAGAGAGCTGGCTCTTGCTGTACCAACCCGATCTTGAGCCTCAAAGATTTCAAGTTCAACCTTCTAATGTCTTTGCCATCAATCATGACCTTTCCGGCAGTTGGATCATAAAACCGCTCTATCAGAGCTATAACGGAGCTCTTTCCTGAGCCACTGGCCCCAACGAGTGCTTGGCTTTGACCTGCACGAATCCTCAGGTTCAGGTCCTTGAACACCATCACATCTGGTCTTGAAGGATATGCAAAGTCGACATGGCGTAGTTCAATTTCGCCACGGATTGATTCAACAGGCTCAGCCTCGGGATCATCAGGGTCTATCCTTGTCGAACGATCAAGAACTGAGAATACAGAGCCAACAGATTCTCCACCCCTTATAATCTCAGGAGCTAGGCTAACAGTCTCGGCAACTGAATTGGCTGTGATGACTAACACCACAAACACCTTGATAACCTTTGAGAAGGTGGAAAGACCTTTGCTGACCAGGTGGGCACCATACCAGAGGATCAATGCTTCTGATGAGAAAAGCGCGAGCTGAGATAGACCGAACAGAAGACCAGAGACTTGACTGCGTTGAAGGCTGCGACGTTGTGGAACACGCAGCTCTTGAGAGAACAAAGAGAGCATTTTCTCTTGAGCATTGAATGCCGCAACAGTTCTAATGTTGCTCACTCCTTCCCCTGCAATCATACTGGTCTTAGCATGAGCCTTCGCCGTGTCTCCAGCAAATCCTTTCAGAGAGAGTTGCTGCATTGGGCAAAAAACGCCAATTTAACAACAATTGATTGCCAATATTGCCCAGTTTCAATGGCTTTTCAAGTTCTTGATTATTCTAATTCAAAAAGATAGATTTGCTCATCCTTAATTCCAAGAGGGGTGGCAACCAATCTATACTGTTCATCAACCCCCGCAAAATTAATCAAAGTGTACAGCACCACCCATCACATTGAGATAAAAAAAAAGGTGCTACAACGTGCCATGTTGCCACCCCAAAAACTTGAAAAGACAAGGGTACTTTTATCTCTTTTTCCTCCATGAATGTTACACTTCCACACCGGAAAAAGCCCTTTAGTTTAGACCTGACCAATGACCATATAATATCTTCTGACACTCACAAATGATTGAGTTGAGAGAAAACTATAAAAATTTCAAAACTAAATAATTTTTTTAAAAAAAGGGAGAGAAAGAGAGAATATATCCATGCTCGGTGAAAAAAAGCAGAGAGAGTCACGGGAGATAAGGCTATGCGTTCAGCTAAAATAGTACGAGCCTGAGAATGTGCTCTACCAGTTTCTTCCTTTCCCAGTAAAGTCCTGTTCTTTTCCCTATTCCCTAACAGTCTTCGAGTCAAAAAAAGTGCGCCAGAGTAAGCAGATTTGAGAACCTGGGTCATAAAATATAGCCATATACAGAGCCTCGAGAAGCAAAGCAAATAAGACACTAAACTTCAGGGGCATTGGAAATGGTGGCTTAAAGAATCTTTTATATTACATTGTCATTCAATTTTTGGACTCAAGCCTGTTGATTATTGTTCGATGGCTACCCTTTTTTTTTTTTAACTAATATTTCTAATAGGTGTCTGTGAGCATCCAACAGGCTGTGCTATGCACCAGAAAATGGAAGAAGCATGTGCATCCTACCAGCCAGACTGCCACATTGTTTTTTACCCCTATCAGAGACTTTAATAGTAGTTTGATTAGAGAGGATAGTGAAAGAGGATTCTACAGATCCACAAACATCTACCAATATGCGGACAAAAACCTGGGAATGGTTTCTTTTTTATGGATTGCCCACCAAATTTCCTTATATTTTTGCATGTACTTTTGTAAATGGATGTTCCACACTTCCACCAAATCATTTTGGCTTGATGAACAGGAGGAAGGGAAGAAAAAGAACCCTTTTTTTCCGTTTCTTGGTCCCAGTCAAAAAAATCGTGCATGCATCTAAAAAGTTGAAAAGACCAATAAAAATGCGACCTTTCCACTAATAAGGGGGGATTTACCTGAGCAAAGTTGGCTAAGACTAAGAGCGGGAACGTGCCAAGAATAAGCAGGGAGACCCTCCATTCCACTATGAAAGCGACTATGAAAGAAGTGAGAAGTGAGGTCATATTTTGCAGGATCACAGAAATCCTCTCAGCAATGGCAGATTTTACATCTGCTGCATCGGTGGCCAAGCGGGCTGCCAATAGGTTTGAATTATGTTCCTCCTCATCGAACCATCCAACTTCATTCCTCAGAATTGCTGACAGTTTTGTAGATCAAAATTGATTAATTATACCGCCAACATTATGATTTCATAGACTAAGACAAAGAACTATGGCTCTTATTACCTGCAAGCATCATCCTTCTGACTCTTGTAGTGAGATTCTCCCCCATAATGCTGAAGAAATAATGCTGAATCAAATATGCAACAACAGCATAAAGACCAGCTCCAATGTAAATAAAAACGTACTCCTTTGTCTTCCTCTCCATGCTAGCGGGATTTCTATAGTAGAAAACCTCAATCATATTGCCCATCACAATAGCAAAAGTTGGACCAATGAATCCTGAGAGAATGGATCCCACAGCTCCCATGATTGAATAAGGCCACTCAGGAGCATTTAGTTTCAGAAGCCTGCAGAAATAACCATGTGGTGCTGGATTTTTCCTATCTGTTTCAGCAGTAGATACCATCTCAATTCGACCGTCGGCACCTGTGCTGTACTGATAGCTCAAATTTCTTAAACTGCCAGAGCGAAGGCTTAGTGATTTGGTCGATAATGAGTGACTTAACCGGGATGAGCGAGATCGACGTGTAGATGGGTTTGAAAAATCTCGATTGCCCACCATTTCCTGGAATCGAATTAAGGAAGCATATGCCCCGGCTTTCGCAACAAGTTCTTCGTGTGTTCCAGTTTCCACAACCTGCCCTTGCTGTAAAACAGCAATAGAATCAACATTTCTGATAGTTGAGAGGCGATGAGCAACCACCACGGTTGTCCTTCCCACCATGAGACGGTCTAAAGCTTCCTGAACAATACTCTCTGAACCAGCATCCAGGGCACTTGTTGCTTCATCAAGTAGGAGAATCTTGGGGTTCTTCAACATAGCTCTTGCAATTGCTATTCTCTGCTTTTGACCACCAGAAAGTTGGACACCACGCTCTCCCACCTGATGCATGATAGATTCAATAAAGACATAAGAAACTCTCTCAAAGAGAAATGGAAAAATACAATATCTTTTTGAATCTACAGACGATGACAACATTCTTGGTCATATTGGGTATGTTAAGTGGCTAAAAAGTTTTTAATTACAACTTTTATTAACTGGCAATAACTTTGATATTCAACAAAAGCCGAGAAAACAGAAATATTTATGCACCTGAGTGTGGTATCCATTAGGTAGCAATGTAATAAAGCTATGAGCATTTGCTGCAGTTGCTGCAGCCTCAACTTCAGCCATGGTGGCTTCAGGCTTTCCATAGAGGATGTTCTCAAGTATTGTCGTGGCAAAGAGTGCTGGTTCTTGGTTGACCAGACCAATTTGATCCCTTAACCATCTCAGCTGCAATGTTTTAATGTCCACATTGTCTAGCAATATTTGACCTGCGAGATAAGTGATTCAAAATGAGTACAGGCTCTTATCTGAAAGATGCAAGTTTAAATAAAGTCTCAGCATGATATATAGCTTTGAATTACCCTGATTGGGATCATAGAACCTTTCAATCAGGGAGACAACAGTGCTCTTTCCTGAACCACTACCACCAACAACAGCTACGGTCTTTCCAGCAGGGAAGAAAATAGAGAAATCTCTGAAGATAATGACATCAGGTCTCGAGGGATAACTAAACACTACATTCTTAAACTCGATGTTTCCATTGATCTCAGCCAAGGTCTTTCCATCCGACGGGTCTTGCACTATCGTTGGTTTTTGTTTGATGATTTCCATTAGTTTGTATCCAGCCGCTTTACCTTTGCTGAATGCCCCAAGGTTGGAAAATGACTGACCCAAACTCCTGAAATGATCAACTGTTATTCACCTTTCTCTTAAGTGGCAAACTAAAGATATTATAGCTCAGAAAGTCTTACATGCCACCAACAATAGCAGAAAAGATAGCAGTGAATGCCTTTCCACCATCAGTCTGGCCATTCCTCACAAAAACTCCGGCATACCAGAAAACAAGGGCCCATGACATGCATGCAATGCCATAGGTGCATCCAAGTCCCAGTCCTTTGGCCATCCCAGCTTTGTATCCAAGCTTCAATGTGTTCTGAATTGCATCTGAATACGAATTGAGAGCCTTACTCTCGCCGACATATGAATAAACTGTCCGAACTTGTGCAATGGCCTACGAAAATGTTAAACCTTTTTAGAATAGAATACAAGGATCACCTAGCATGAATTTAGTGTAAATTTCTGTAAAATTGAACCAAGATCATTACATGAATCTCAGAGTTCTCTTTCTTATTTCATTCATTTCATCTGAAGGATCATTAACTCTTACTATAGTAACTCAAATGTTCGTCGCAGTAAGAATTTCCGCGTAAAAAACAGACTACTGTTTCAATGAACATTTGATATTATCAATCTTGAATCAAATAAAATATCAAATTAGAAAAGTTTTAAGTACAACTAATCATTACACATAAAAGCTACAAAAGGCATGGCCAAATGCCAACTAAGGGATAGCTATTATGGTACTTAAAAAAAGGTCAAGACACTTTATGATAGCAGCACATCCAAGAGATCATTATCCTCCTCACCAGTGTTTTTTAACACTTGTAAAGACTAAAAAAGAAAGAAAAGATGAGGGACCAAGACAACAATCAAAGGGATATCTTTTAATAGACAGAAGAGAAAATCAATCCAGATAATCACAATTCACAGGCAGGAGAGTTTGAAAGCAGGATCCCTCCTTACCTGCTCAGCAATTATGCCAGCATTAGCATAGGATTCGCGGCTCTTGGAAGTTAGCCCTGTGAGGGTGTATGCATACAAACCGCCAGCAAAAGCAATTCCAGGAATTACAGCCACACTCAGCAGCGCTAGCCTCCATGCTGACACAAAACCAACCACCAAACCAGCCAAAAACGTGGAGAGATAGTGTATGAAATTTCCCACCTGGAAATCCCAATAGAAGAAGAGAAATTATACAAAATCATTACCTCAATAATCACTAACTTAGAATCATAGCAGTTCATAACTGCATGCAACTAAAGAAGAGTTCAATAATGACATGAAAAATGATTTCAGGGCATGCATGTTCCAAAATCATTTAGGTCCCAAAAAAGCCGAGAAATTGAAAAGATGACCGGGGGCAGGGCGCAGGTTAGAGTCACCGGAGCTACTATCGTGCGCGATTGAATGGTAAGAGAAAATGAATTCGAGTTTCAGAGGGTCCCCCCGCCATTATTAATTGAATAAGCACCAACTCGCAGTACGTAGCCAGCAAAATTATTTCCTTCTTCAGTGCAGCCCACAAGTGAAATAAATACCAGATTACGCCGTTAAGGTTCAGAAGACTCATTTTTTGTGTCTCTCAAAAGAAACGGAGAAGAAAGAAAACAACAATAATGACAATCATAAATGCAAACAAGAATACGACGAAGAACAAGAACAAGAACAGAAATCCCAACCTTCTCACTGATGGCATCTTGTACAAGCAGCGTATCCGTTGAGACACTGAAAACAATATCCCCTGTTCTTGCATCTGTATCAAAGAATCCCACGTCCTGTTTCAGAACTGCCTCCAAATACTTCCTCCTCAACGCCCCAGCTTGCCTCTCCCCAGTATGCATCCAACATCCAATCTCTGCACCACCATTTTAATCATCTCATCTCATTAATTACCTCCAACCACAACAAACCCAATTAATTTCATCTTCATTTTTCTTGCTAATTTATCAAAAAGTTCAATCCTTTGAACCAGAACATGTAAAATTTGTCCATATTATGGCACCTGGGAAATTATAATTGAGGGACATTTTCTTTTTTTAAAAGAAAAAAAGAATTTAAGAAGGAAACAGAACGGTGACAGAGATGGGTGATACCGTGGAGTAGGATAATATGGAAAAAAGAAAAAATAGTTAAGGAAATTGACTAGTGAGAAGAGGAAAAAGACAGGAGACCGTCCACGGGCCACGTGCAACGCAACTCTCATCCCCACCACTTGAGATCCAACTGGCTCACCACTCGGCCCAGTCCCGGGCTCTATTGCATTTGCACGGATCACTAAAGCCGCTGCAACTCCTCGTGATTCTATTATTATAATTTTATTTATGGAAGTATCCGAACAAATTAGATTAGGACACACTTACTATACTACACTTCGTCAGCTTCTGAAACTAACGGCTTTCTAACAGTACTATAATTAATATGTAAACCACGTTGTTTTGAGCAATTACAGAAAGGAAGGACGGGGATTACTAAGCTTACCGGCGTAGGAAGAAAAGCAGACGATCAGGCCAAGGTAGATGAAGTACAGAGCGTACTGCATTTCAAAACAACAAGAACACAGATCTGAAGTTAGGATCAAAAGGAAAATATGGGTTGTTTTAAAATTGTACTAGTAGTAGTAGTAATTAGTGGGCGATCAATCCGAGTGAGTTTGAGGGAGGGAGGGAGACGGGAACCTTTGCAACTTCGTGGGTCATTTTGTGTAAATCAGCTTGGTTTTTGCCGAAACCATTGACCATTTCACCGAACAAGAGGAAGAAAACCGGCATGGAGGAACCGTGTACAATGGCTCCGAGAGTTCCGGTGATCATCAAAGCCCAGTCGTACATATCGGCGAAAGAGAAGAGCTGGTAAAATGGTAGGCTTTGCTCCTTTTTCTTCTCTGCTTCCGGCATTGCTTTCCCTTCAGCAGTGGCCTCCGCCATTTCCTAATAACCAAAACACTCACTCCCTCCTCAACCAAGCCCAACGCCTCACTAGCAGAGCAGGTTTAAAAAACCCAAACACGAAGAGAAAAACTTGTGATTAATTACATTAACCAGTTGTGATGATCATCATTCAACTTTTAGCAAGAGCCATTCTCCTCAATTCATACAGAATGCTGCAAGAACAATATAATGTGGAAGACTGAGCTTTTAGAGATCTGAAACAAGAAAGAGTGAAGGGATGCGTTTGTATGTATCCGGTTAATGGGTATATGTATAGTTTATCTACTACTTTTAAAAGTTTAATCTTTACTGGGAGAATGTGTAGATGAACTGACAATGTGTCGGTCAGTGTTTATGGGTTCAAGAAGTTGAATAATGGAGTAAGTGATGGATAGAGTGGATTGAGTCCCTTCTTCCCCTCGTTAACAGTTAAGAGGGATTACAGTTGACACCGAAGAGAGAATATTAGCGAAGGCTGCCGGAGAAATGGGCGGTCGCAGAGAGGAACCGGTGGTCAAAGGAGGAGTTGGACTAATGGGGCTAAAATCGGGAGACGGGGAAATGATGATGCAGAATGGAGACGCGGGTGGTTTGTATACTTATAGCTATAGCCTATAGGGAGAGGGTGACTTAACCATTTTGGTTAAAGTGAAATGCGTCTTGTCAATGACTCCTGTGGTTAAATGGAATCTCTGCCCTATTTTTTACTCTTTTCTTCTGCTTTCTGTACTGGTAAATGTCACCCGAACATCGGTGACAGTAATTTATAATTACTCTCTCATTATTATTGTTTTTAAATTTTTTTTACTGCAGTTTTCCAATTTAGTAAAATATTATACTTTACCTTTTGAATAACAAATTGGAAACAAAAGCAGTAAGCTTTCTAATTCCTTCTCCTCCTCCTCCCAAAATACTACTGTACTTGTTAGTGTTGTTTTAATAAAGTTAAATGATTTATCTGATTTTAAATCAAGTGTCATTCCACATTTCAATAAATATTAATACAAATTTTATTCTTTTATTTTTTGGATTGAGATGGCGGAAATTACACTACTTTAAACTATATTCTTTCCCAATTTATTATCATTAATGTGGTGGAATAGTTTGTCCCATCAACTAACTAATGTACCTCTAAGTAAGCAATATTGTAATGTTATACTATATTTTCTCGTATCTTTCTTCATATTTTTGAATTATCAATTACTATACTATACTATGACTTTTTTTATCACCGTATCCTGTTGAACTAATAAAGAAATATAATAAAAAATATTTTGTCATCCCTTGCTTGCAGAGACATGATATTATAAGGGGGGGGGGGGGGGGAGGAATTTGGATTAAGCGTAGTGAAAGATTTAAAATTAATAAAAAAAATATTATTTTATTCAAAATATAAAATTAAAATATTTATACTATGATATGAATATTCTCTATCTACATTTGTGAAATCTTTCTGTCAAGTATTCCGACTTAAAGAGATACTATGAACTTTTTTTTTTTAATTAATTTGAATCAAAAAATAAAATTTTTAGTTTGAATGAATGCTGACATAGAAATGAAAGCATGATTTTTTTTATTTGCTTTCAAAAAAGATAAATGAAAGTATATACAAGAGAAAAATATATAAAATTATTATTTTTTATTAAACCCAACTATTGGAGTCAATCACAATAGACAATTATTTATTAAAATAAATTAAAAATATGAAATTTCACTCGTGGTCAGTTATTTCTGTTTCTCTAGAGAAACATAAATTGTACAACTTTTAAGAATAATATTTACGTCATAGTATAAATATTCTAAGTTTATATTTTGAATAAAGTATTTCAGTATCTTTAATCTAAATTATATGAAATATGTACTCTTTTATTAATTTTAATTCTTCCACTATCCTTAATCTAAATTTTTCCTATTAAGAGCCTCATACTTTTGAAATTTTGCATAAAAATAGACAAGTGTGACCTCATTTAAAAAAATATATATTAAAAAATAGCAGGCATGACAAGCACAATATAATAATATTAAATTTGAGTCATCTTATATTATTACCATATAAATAAGTCACGTATTTTTAGTAAATAATTGTTTATATTTAACTCAATCAATCATATCGAATTTAAAAAAAAAAAAATCAAGTATGATATATTTTGCTATTTCATCCCTATGCTTACTTCTACTTAATTTTTATTTTCCTCCTCATAATGATGGAGATTAAAATCTAATTGCACTACAATCGATCTTGAATGGGCTTGATTAATTTCCAGTGCAAATAATTTTGGATATTAATATGAAGGCGTGGTCCAGCAGACTATTCTATGTGGTTTTTGCAAATTGAATTGCTTTTCCTAATTTTCAAAGAATCATACTCAACGTTGCACTATGGGCCGGGGTTGGAATTTTGCTGCCGGAGATCATGGACTTCTTCAGTCCATCTTCTCCGAGCTAAATTAGCAAATGGACTTCTTGGCCTCCCCATCTCTGTCTTCAGGTCCACCGGAACATACTTAAAAGGACCGACGGCCGGAGTACCAAGTATGCCGTGATGGAAGAAGGCCGACAATTCTGTTTATCAGTCATAAAATTGTGCACGATTTCATTTTTTTTTAAATAATAAATGTAACATTTTTTTTATTCATAAATAGTAAGATCATATTATATTTTTTTATTACAAAAATACACAAAAATTATATATATTTTTAAATTGTAACACTTTTTTTTTCAAATAAATAGTTAGTTTTCAAAAAGGGTGTCACGCCAGACATGTCAAGACAGAATAATAATTATTTTAAAGTAATAAATTTATAAAAATATGAAAAAATATGGAATTGATTTTTATTTTTTAAAATGTAAAATACGAATTAGAATGTAGTGAGGAGGAATAGGAATGGTGTGGTAGGTGAGGTGCCAAATCATGAAGCAAACATTGATATTCAACATTTATGATTATGCTATTTCTTCTTCTATTGCCTCTCAAGTCCCCACTCTCCAATTCAATTCAATCCCTCTCCACACTTATATCACCAACATTATGATATGAAAAATAAGGAATAATACGGAAAATTTTAAATATAATTTGTTATAATATTATTTTTTTAAAATTTAAAATAATAAATATAATATTTTAAAAAAAATATAATTTAAATACATAAAAAAACTATTTATGCAAATAACATTGAATATATGATGTCAAATTTATTGATCAAATATAAATATTTAAAATAAAATTAATTAGTAATGAGTGAAAAATATTTAGATTATTTATATTATAAATAAATATTACGAGTTATAATGTGAAATTTGAATAATCTTAACAACTAAATAGACATGTGTCCCCAATTCAATGGGTGGGCTTAGTTGCAGATACCTCAACGCCTCTCTCTATCCCGTGGTGCCTTCCAACCCAATCATTTAGTTTTATGCTCTTATCATTACCCTATTTCAAATCCTATTATATATATATGAACACTTTGATTTCATGTCTTCAAGATTGAGCCCCCCACCCGCTGTTGACCATTTCTCATTGACCATCAGTTTTAGTATCAAACACCCAAACAAGAAATTCATAGAATATAAAAATGTAAGTGTCAATTAAATGATTTAAATATTATTTTAAAATTATAGAGTAATACGACACTAATATATATATATATACATATCGTATATTTGAGTTTATTATATTATTACGGGGATGGTTAAAATGAATCCTGGTGTTTAATCAACAGGACAGGAATGCGTTGTCATTGTTTGGTTTGAGGATCCATTACTTTGTTTGTAAAGCTTCAAGGCATGGCCCACCAAAAAAAAAAAAAGCTTGAATGCATAAAGATAAGAAGGGAAGATGGGCATGGTGCTCCCATCGTGCATGCCTGCGTAGGTGGCTCTGTGGTGAAGGTGCGGCATCTAGGCCCTCGCTTTCCCTGACCAGTTGCGCCATCGATCCCTGCTTTCCCGACTCCTACCCTGTCCTACTTTTTTCTTCATCAAAGTTTATCCAATCACAAACTTTAATTTACCAATTAATTACTTTAAATTAGTAATGTTTCTGTCTTAACATTATAATTATATTTATTAAAATTTTTTTTATTTTATTCATGTTAAGACAGGACACTAGGCTGGTTCAACTTATATTCCGAAGAATAGATAGGGTCAGCTAATAAGCTAGTATAAATGCACTAGTGGAGTTGTAGTAGCTAGATTCTCATCGGGAAGGGAACCTCCAAATCAAAAGTCAATAATAGTTGCAGGAAAGTCCCATGTTTCTTCCTAATTACATTTTTATGATACAAACCTAGTACACTTAACTACTAATACTAAGAATTAATATTATCTTAATGTTGATCAGAAAATAGTATAATTAATTTTATCGTCCACTTTTTTTGTTAAATATTATATTTATTTTTACTATTTTATCCATCATAAACAATAATTTATTTTAATTATCTAATTCTTCTCACAATTTCTTAAATATTTTATACAAAATTACTTTTCAATGTTGAAAATATAGAGAAATATTTAAAAACGGTAACAACATGTAAAATATATCCAAACATATCCATACAGTACTTTGTCATATGTAATTTTATATTTGATAATATATCAAGAACTAGTGCAGGGTATCTAAGTAGTAAAATATCAAATCAGAAGTATTAAATTCCAACGGAATTGACGATGATATTTGTAACAATCCCCATTCATCACTCACCCTCAAATGATTAAACCATTCCTGAAAAGATGGGCAGCAAATTGAAGTGTGCAGCCGTGCCTATCCTTGTTATCCACCATTTAAAATATATATATATCACTCTTTTTTTTTAAAAATATTTTGTTTATTTTTTAATTTAAAAGTAAAAATAACATTTTAATAAAAATAAGGCAAAATAATAATTTAAATACGACAAATAAGGAAATAAAATATAATATTTAAACGTTCATTGAAAATAAGCCTCGCTAATTTGATTGCTAATTTTGTAATATTTTAATATTATTCAGCAAACACAATAATATAATAATGTTATTTGAAATCTATGTGGTATCACAAATTATTACTACAACGGCCAAACAATAAAAGAAAAAGGGGTATTGTTTTAGAGCAAAAAAGATTTATATGTGAAAAATGAAGTTGGCTTTGGTGGTGATGTAGGGGCTTTTTGAGACATTAGATCCATTTTGACAAATAATTTAAGGCATAGTTTAAGGAGTTTTGGTTAAGGAAAGAGTACTAGTAACAAAAGGGGCTACTTTTAGTAGCCATGTGACATGCCCCTCTCTCTCTCTCTCTCTCTCCGCTCAATGGTTTATTATTATGGCTCTTATGTCCAATTTTTGGCAATCCCTTTCATCAATCACTTTGTGTCACACACTACTAGTACTACTAATTATACATTATTGCACATTAAGCCACTTGGGAATCATTTTTTGTCCAAATCCCAACTCTATAGTGTTAAGGTTTTTTTTTTTTTTTTTTTGTCCAAATCGCTAATGACCAAAACAACATGGCTCTTGCAATGTAATTTATTTTGGTAATTGAAGTTTGACGGCATGATGGACCGTTTTGGGTATTTGGGATCGGCCCATCTGAACAACAAGGCCATGTACAAGTAGAGCCCACCAAAAAGGTTTTTATTCTTCCATTGAATAATTGAAATAGGCCCATGTAAGTAATAAAATGGGAAAAGAAGCAAAGGTTCGCCGGGATAACTGGAACTGGAATGATGCCTGAAAAATGTGAAGCTTATTTTTGGGACCAGCCATCAGAAAGAAAGGGGAGCCGTGAGATTTTTGTTTGAGTGGATTTGGACCACAATTTGACCACATGCCATAGTCTTCCCTCAAATCTAACCAATATATTAATGCTTAAATAATTAGTAATTTTACCCTCCATCCGTTTCACAATATAAACATAAATAACTTTGAAAGTTATATTTATATATTTCTTTTACAGGTTAAAATTTTTTTATCCGATTTGACACATATCGATAAACATACAAAAATTACGTGTAAAAATAAATATATATTGGGACAAAAATAATTAATTACTCATTACAATATAAAGCCATTGAAAGAGATATGAAATAAGTGTGTGATTTAATATGAATAATATATCAAACGGATCTTTAACTACCTTTATTGAGATCAATAATTTGATTAATAAGTTAGTTATACTTCGAGACAAAAGAAGCATATTATATACGTTTAAAAATACTATTTATAATACTGAAAGTAGTTTTTGGATTTCTTTTTTTTTTTTTTTTTTTGAGGAGGAAATATTATGATTTTTTGCCAATCTGCCCACCAAAATGTGGCTGGACAAGAATTATTCTGGTATATTTGCTGTTAGAAATGATTGCTTAAATCGGGTACGTATTGAAAGGTGCACGGGAGTGATTATCCATACATGTGAGTTTTACAGGGAAATATAAATGGCTATTCACGAAAGCGGAAACTTTTTTGCCGGTAAAGTCTTGCTCTCCAGCCTCCGGAGGGTCCCCCCGGACTTTTTGTTCATTGCCGCCGATCATTGTTGGTGGAGGGGTGGACCGACCTTTTGTTTCCAAGATCAGAGTCGAGTCCTGAAACAAAATTATATGGGAAGTGGGCATTGTCTGTGCCCAATTATCAGCCTCATTGTCATTTACCGATACTAAAATCTTGGGCTGGTGAAAGCTTAAATATGGTCCAAATTGGGTTGGCCTTACAACTCAGTCAGTTCACATTTTGGTGGACCGGTTTAATATAATAAAAGGGATTTACTATTTGTATAACAAAATTACTATTTGTATAACAAAAAATGTCCAAATTACCCCCGATATGAAATGATAGATCTTTTTTAGATAAAAAACGCTGCACATTGCTGAAGTAAAGGGGAAAAAACGTAAATTTGGTATGAAAATGAACAAAAAAAATGCCGAAATGTCATGTTGAAATTAGATTAAAACGCCAAAACGTAGCGAAAAAGTGTACTGAAAACGCCAAAACGTAGCGTTTCTTCCAAACCAAACGCCAATATGCAGCGTTGTATGGACCAAAAACGCTAAAACATAGCGTTTTATGTAATAAAAAACGCTAAAGTGTAGCCGAAAAACATATCTCGCTCGTTAAATAGTAGCGTTTGTGACGGTTTTTGTTAAAAAACGGACCGAACTAATATGAACAGACCAAATATTCACAACAAATTACATTCATATCATAACCTTTGTACATTCTCTGTAAAAAAGGTTCCCTTACAAATATTGACAACAAATTCAAATCGACAATCGAAAGAAGGTTTCGTCGAATCATATCCATCTGCCATTCGTATTGTACAACTTTCGATCGACATTCTTCACGAAATGGTAAGTTTGCTACCCGTTATGTATATTTGTATTTTTGCAGCGTTTATTTTGCCCTAAAACGCCACTTATTAGCGTTTTAGTAACCATCAACGCAAATATGTGGCGTTTTGTGTCAAGTAAAACGCCACTTATTAGCGTTTTAGTAACCATCAACGCAAATATGTGGCGTTTTGTGTCAAGTAAAACGCCACTTATTAGCGTTTTAGTAACCATCAACGCAAATATGTGGCGTTTTGTGTCAAGTAAAACGCCATTTATTAGCGTTTTAAGCACCATCAACGCTAATATGTGGCGTTTTGTGTCAAAAAAACGCCAAATTGTGGCGTTTTATGCCCTTAATTTACGAGAATTGTTGAGAAAATAGGGTATTTATGTGAAATCCGTAGCGTTTTTAGTTAAATTTTTTGTGAAATGGAGCGTTTGTTTGTATAGTTACGTGAAATACGTTGCGTTTTTTTAAGATTGCATATGTAAAGTGAAGCGTTTTTTATAGTCCTATTGTGTAATTTATAGCGTTTGTAACAATATGGATTCGAATTTCTGACTATACAGGACGATGATTCGAATATGAGTTCACATGATGATTACGAGCAGGAACAGGGTAATGAGGATGACGAGGGGGGTGAGGAACAGGACATTGGTGCAGATCTAAGTGAATATTTTAGGATAGATGTGGATTTTGCAAGTGTGGAGGATGCATTTACGTTTTGCTATCCTATAGCCAATAGCCTGCAGTTTGTGCTTTCGAAGCAAGGCGGAAGTGGCTCGACGTATTATTTTAGGTGCAGTCGATGGAAAGATCCATTGAAGGAACCTCTCCCCACCATACGGTTGAACACGAAAAGATGCGGATGTAAATGTCCGTTCAAGTTGACTGTCAAGAAGGTTGTTAATGAGCGTTACAGTGTGCTTGTTACGCCAGGGGTATCGTCCACACATAATCATCCTGGTATGAATATGTTTCGCTATTGAGTATGTTATATTATTTTTCCTATAATTAGCATTTTCTTATATTCTTATTACTAATTTTTGTAGGTATAAGGCATCCATATGGGCACAGGCAGTTGAGCGGTTTCTCGAAAGAGGCAAAGGCTGAGGCTAAACGCATGCTTTCTTTCAATGTGAGACCAAAAAGCGTTTGGGAAGCTATCCATCAGCAGTTTCCCGAAGACAATGTACAGATAAGGCAGGTCTACAATTTGAAGGAAGATATGAAGAAAGATGGATTGGATGGTAGGAATATTGGGCAGCAATTTTTGCATTTGGCTCGCGAGAAGAAATATTTTGTTCGGATTATCACTGACGAGGCCACTAATGCGATCACACATGCATTCATCGCTCATCCTACATCAATTCAGATGTTCAACAGGTGGTATTGGGTTGTAGTGGTTGATTCAACCTACAAGACCAACAAGTACAAAATGCCCGTCGTTGAGATGATCGGTATGACTCCCACCAATAAGAACTTCAATATTGCTTTTGCCATTGTTAAGGATGAGACAAAAGAAACATATGATTGGGTAATGAAAAACTTGAGGGAATTGTTGCCTAGTAATGTGGAACCAAGTGTTGTTGTCTCAGATAGGGAGTTGGGTTTGTTGCAGCCTATTAAGGATCACTTTCCATCTTGCAATCACTTGTTATGTCGGTGGCATATTGACCGTGATGTTGCCATTTGGTTGGAAAAAAATGTTGGTAGGAGGAATGTGGACACGGCCACTGATATATATAGTAATTGGTGGAAGAAAATTATCATGGCTCCCACAGTTGAAAGGTTTAACCAAGTGTTGGTCCAATTCAAGGTTACATACTCTATGGTTGAGCCTACAGTTGTTGATTATTTGGAGGGGACGTGGTTCATTCATAAGGAGAAATTCTGCCGGGCCTGGACGGACACATTTCAACACTTTGGGAATACGGCAACTAACAGGGTTGAGGCTTCCCATGCTGCATTGAAAGATTGGCTTCATTCTTCCACCAATTCTCTCGACACGTTGCTCATGAAGATCGACTCTCATCTCACGCATCTGTTTCCTCACATCGCGTAAGTGCAATAACCGCATTCGATTATTTATTTAATGTCATAATTTTATTATAATTTTATTGTATGTTAAAACAATAACAGTGGGTCGCTCGAGTCTTCTACTGCCACGACACAAACCAATAGGATGGGGTTTCCATACTATTACTTGAACAAATACGTTTCGCATCACTGCCTGAATTTGGTAAGCAAACAAGTTGAAAAAAAGGATAGGTTGGCAGGCGAAGTTATAGATAGGTGTGGATGCGTGTGCAAGGTGACGCTTGGGATTCCTTGTGCATGTGATATATACAAGGCACAGGAATCGACCGCATATCAATTGCTCCCATTAGTCCACGAGTTCTGGCAGAGATTGACAATTGTACCCTCCCAAAGGGATTCGAATAATCTGAATGAGGACATCAGGTACACTTTACTTATGTTTGTTAGCTATATTAAATTTGTTTTATTTTTTGTAATTTTACATTTGGATGCTGATTGAAAATAATGTTTCATCAAGGTTTTTCAATGAGGAAGTCATTCCTGCAGTTAACACAAGTCCGTCATTCTTGGCTCGTCTACTTAATATGGCTTATGTGGAAGAGATGCACGCTGATATGTCTAGTGCAGCTGAGCCATCGGTTGAGGGTACTCATAGGGGAAGGCCGCCGAGTAGACTGCACCATTCAGTTATGCGTGAGTGGAGTGGGCGCGAGAGAGCGACACGTGGATCACGTGGTAGGGGTCGGTCAAATTCAAGTGGAAGATCAACTGGGCGCAGATCAAACAATACGACGGACTCCTCTAGTGAGTCTCCGTTACGTGAAGGTAAATATTGTTAGTTATGTTGCACGAATTTATTTATTTACAAATTTAATTAAATTATGTTCATTCTATTTTATTTAACACTTTAGGATTTGGACAAGATGTACCATGCGTACCAGTGTTTTTTCGGCATTACTGTACTGGATGGTCGGATGTCATTGGAGATGGAAATTGTGGGTTCAGAGTGATTGCTAGTTACCTTTCAGGCGGACAGCACAATTGGAAATTGTCGCGTAGAGCGCTTGTTGGGGAGATCGTTCGTGATCCACAAAGGTATGCAGGTTTGTTTGCAGTTGTGGAAGAGAGACCTGCTGACGGTGATCATTTGGGTGCCGTTATCCGGCGTTTACGTTATCAAGGTAGAAGTTGTTCTGAAGCCTACTGGATGGCCACACCCACGGACTTGTTCCCACTTGCAACGCATGCTAATGCCGTGGTACTGCACCTCAGCCGTTCGGAGCCGATGGCGAATTATACCATATTACCCTTGGATGCTGGAGAGGACGAAACCCGCCCGGAGAGACAGATAGCAATTGCTCACGTGGGTGGTAATCATTACGTTCGTGTTGATGTTCTTGATGATTGTCCCCTTCCGCCACTGCACGTTGTTTGGCGCGATCACTGCAACCAAGCGACCGTTGGACGTTGGCCTAATACTTTCAGAATGCGTTTTAGGCTATGGGTAAATCGTCGTGATGCTTAGCGGCTTCAGTGTACTGTGAATTTGTTTTTTTGGTATTGTATGATTGTTTGCTTTGGTATTATATCATTTTTTGGTATTATATTGTTGGTATTCACATTCATGACATATAACTAAACAACCACAAACAATAAATGTAATGCACAAAGTACTGATATAGAAATGGTGCTGATGTCATAAAAAAAATATACAAATGTATACAGAATGTCAAACATATAAAAATACAAAGGGGCTCAATCGGCCAGGTCAAATCGCTGCTCAAAATCCGCAATCAGGCCAGAATACTCGTCATGCAGGTCCGGTGCTCGATCTCGCAGCTGATCCAACAACCGGTGCTGCACGCCCAGCACATCGCTAACCCACTACAAAAAATACGCACAATTACATCAATTATTCATGTTGAACAATATAATAAAATATATTACACATTTGATAAACAAAAATTACTCACATATTCCGATGACGATCGGCGCGGCTGTGGCTGCTCCGGTGGGGGCCCTATGACGTACGGATGGGAGCGGGGTACGAACCACTCCAGATATCCGTCCACGCAGGCACTATATCGGACGCCGTGCCCTGTCTGTGCACGGTGCACAAAATATATAGGCCCGGTAGCCGGATACGCGTCCCACTCGGACTCCGCATATGTCCGTGGGTGGTGAACTACGTACCCACTACCCCCGTATCCCCTGTACGTCCCATCTGTGGCCGGAATGAACGGTCTGGGGATCCACTGCACGTACCCCAGCTGACGCGCACACCGGTCTGGCATGTACGGCTCTATATCCTCCCGGTATGCAATGAGTCCGCGGTACTGGGTCCTCGGAGTGCGCGTGACGGCAGCGCGACCGTATGGCATCCACACAACCTATAAAAAAATTTTCCAATTACATTTCCTATGTTTTTTATATATATATTTAAGTAAATTAATTTTGATTTACTTACATCGTCCGGCGACAAGGCATCCAGTGCCTCCCGGAAAATCGCCAGTCTGTCGTCCTTGTTGCGTGGTGCGTCGACCGTCCATCTGCTGGCCCGCGGCCGATCGGGGTGCACTGACAGAGGCCTGGCATTACTCCTAAAAGATGGAAAATGCTCGTATATCCAGGCCTGTAGCAACGTCAAGCAACCCGCGACGCTCGACGTGCCATGACGACTAGCAGCACCTAAGTGTCTATACAGAAATGCTAGCGTCGCCGTGCCCCACGCGTACTGGCCCACCTGAGCCATCCCGCCCCGCAGCTCCAGAACAGGGCCTGGCTGGAACTTATTGGAACTCTTGTCTGTAAACAGACAGGTCCCAATAGTAGCCCATAGAAAAACTGCAACGTCCGAGTCGGGCCGGGGTCTACGCCTACATGTCTCTATCACCCGCTCGGTCGAGAATGCTCCATTCTCGAACAACTCCTTGTCGATGTGCTGGTCCGGAGGTATCTCGAGCAAATCTCTAGCCAACGCTACTAGGGTGGCGGTATCAGCGGACTGGGTAATCAACCGCCCCTCTATCGGTAGACGCATAATCTCCCACACGTCGTGGAGAAGTATCGTCATCTCACCGAAGGGTAGATGGAAGGTATTGGTGTCCGGCTGCCACCTCTCCAAAAAAGCGCATATCAGTGGCGCGTCTATATGCCTAAACAACATGCTGGGAATATGTCCCAGCCCTGTCTGGCTAAGTATCTGAGCCCCTAGGGGTGACATACCGCGCACCCAAGAAACTAAGGAATCGTACATCAACCCCCTATTGTGACACCTAATAGGGGCTCTACCCCCAGTCTCACTAAACCTAGATACGACGTGTCCTAAAAAATTAGGAATCACCGTCGCATCGATCGGACCACCCTCGACTGGTCCAGTGACTAACCAGCTCTTGTCATCCTTCTTCCGCTTTTTAGGAATCGCTATATTTATCAAATATAATATATATAATTAATTTAACTAATTAACAAAATAAACAAATAAAACATAATTTAATAATTACTCATGTTATACAATAAATGAAACATTCATAAATATTTTAACAATTTACCCAATGAATAAACAAAAAAGACAAATTAATAACATATATAAACAAATATAACATATTTTCACTAACTAGCCAAACTAGCAAATAAATAAACAAATTCATCATAAAGTAAATAAATGAATAAATATTTCAATTTATAAAACAATATTACATAATTTAACTAAGTAATCATATTACCAAATAAATTAACAATTAAATAATATTTTAAATATTTACTCAGTTAATAATAGTATTAACAAATAATACATAATTTACATAATTCACAAATTAGACAAATAGATCAATTAATTAAACGTAATTAATAAATCAATATCGCGTACCTGCAGAGGGCTCCGCCCGCTGCTGCTGCATACCAGACTGCCGCTGATGGCTCGATCTCGGAGGCTCCTCGTGAGCCTCCTCCTCCTCTGACCGATCGTCCTCGTCGCTCGGCGAGGCATCGTCCTCGTCCCTCAGATGGAACGCCGACTCCCCGCCAATCCCTCGACCGGCTCCACTGGACCGGCCACCTCGAGTTCGAGGTCTCGCGGCTGCCATCTTCTGCCTTCTGGCAGAAACTGTGGGCCTCTGTCTCTCCTCAACGGTGGAAGGAGGAACGCGCGGTTTAACCTTACCGCCACCCTGAAAAATGTAATTCAAATATATTAATACACATACATTTTATATTATATAAATATTTAAACCCCGCATAAAACCCAACGTTTGACCCAAAGACAAACGCCATATACTGGCGTTTGACTTTGAGTCAAACGCCAGTACATGGCGTTTGACTATGAGTCAAACGCCAGTACATGGCGTTTGACTATGAGTCAAACGCCAGTATATGGCGTTCGAGTCTTACCCAAACGCTGCCATCCAGCGTTCGGGTCCGATACCAACGCCGCCGATCGGCGCTCAACTTCGGAACCATCGCCGCCGATCGGCGTTTAAATTCATATACACGCTGCAGATCGGCGTTGGTCTCCAATCCAACGCCGCCGGTCGGCGTTTATCGTCCAACCAACGCCGCCGTTCCGCGATTTAAACACCAAAATCGGCGGCCAAAATCAAATCAACAGAAACAGTTCGAAAAAACTGGACAAAATCAAATCAAAACAACATTAAAATGTTAAGGAATTTATACCCGAATGTATAGCCCTTTTCCCGCGCCATGACCCTTCGAAGATCCAGCACCACCCGCGTCCATGTCGCTAATCTCTACCGAAGATTGTAAAATTTTCCTGTTTTTTCGCGTTTTTGCTTGAGTTCTGCGTTTGCTCGGCCGAAATGGGAGTTTCTGCGGCGTTTTATGTGGCTTTTAATTTTTTTTCAAACTGAAGGAACAAAACGCTGCACATTCGCGAGCGAGCAGCAAAAAAACGCTGCTTTTTGGCGTTTGAAGTCATTTTTCACGCTGTATTTTAGCGTTTCTGAATGGCTTAAACGCTATATTTTAGCGTTTTAGTCCCTCAATTTCGCATAGTTTTGGCGTTTTTAAATGCCATTGTCACTACGTTTTAGCGTTTTTTTACGCTTATCTCGTTATGTTTTAGCGTTTTTGTTGGTCTTTTTCATATATCTTTAACGTTTTCGTCCATTTTTTTGGAAATACGCAGCGTTTTTTACATAGTTTCTTCCAACTAGGGGTATTTTGGACATTTTTTGTTATACAAATAGTAATTTTGTTATACAAATAGCAATTCAGATAATAAAATTTCAATTCACTATTGAATATTGGGGTGATCTATAATTATATATATATATATATTTTTATATAGAGAAAGTTAAAAATATGTCCATTACGAGTAGGACAGCGTTGCTTGTTACATTTGTAACTAACTCCGTCACTATGCAAATGAGAGAATTCGATAGTAAATGAAAATTCATGTGAAAATTAAACGCGAACGAGTTTATTTGTGCATGCATTTCTTTTCCATATGTATGAAGACGACATCTCCAACATTTAAATCTATGCTATGTGCGGGCATAAGTTGAAGAAGACCAGTGGGTTGAGTTAACATGCTTATCCATGGCCGAAATGACATGGATTGCTCAAATGCAATCATAACATGGATCTCATTACTTTGGTCCGGACGAAATCAAAATATTGGTTTACTTCATATGGGCTTACTTAATAAGAACGTCCTCAACCGTACGGGCTTGGGCTTCGAGTTTTTGTTCACCAATTAGGACCAGTGCGAAACAAGAACAGACCTACATGAAACCTTCTGATCCAGACAGAGTAGCCTTTGGCGGGCCAAAGCCCAAATCGCAATTCAAAATGGAGTACTCATCGACGGTGGAGTATCTTTAAAAAAACGCAACAGAGCGGCAACGGTCAAGCCAAACGCCTAGCTGGAAAAAAAGCAGTTCAAAATTCAAAATCAAAATGTTTGGTACCGTTCGATCAAAATGACGATATCGTCCTCAACCCACCACTCCACTCCACTGGCTCGCCCTAAGATTTAGGAGAATTACTATATAAACCATCCGTTCCTCTGCCTTAACCCACCACCCATTTCTTCTCTTCTTCTCCAGATCTACATTTCTTCCGCTCCTTCAATCCCAGAGAGCGTCTTTGTATACGCCTCTGGTATTTTTCATCTTCTTCATTCTTCTCTCTTTCCCGATCTAACTAACCTTCTAATCTCTTCCGAATCTCAAACGAAGCGAAAATGAGAGAGTGCATTTCGATCCACATTGGTCAGGCCGGTATCCAGGTCGGAAACGCCTGTTGGGAGCTTTACTGCCTCGAACATGGCATTCAGGTATGAGATTTACAGAATCATCGAGGAATTTCTTGTTTTGTTGTTAGATCTGTAGTTATTTGAATGTTTGTGTATGCGGTGTAGCCTGATGGCCAAATGCCGAGCGACCACACTGTCGGCGGTGGAGACGATGCCTTCAACACCTTCTTCAGTGAGACCGGAGCCGGCAAACACGTTCCTCGTGCCGTGTTCGTCGATCTGGAACCCACTGTCATCGATGAGGTGAGGACCGGAACCTACCGCCAGCTTTTCCACCCTGAGCAACTCATCAGCGGCAAGGAAGATGCTGCCAACAACTTCGCCCGTGGTCACTATACCAGTAAGATTACAAAAACACTGATCTATATGCCGACGTTCATTTCTATTTAATTTACGTTTGGTTTTGTTGAAAATTATCAGAATAGATCTTGATTTTTCGAATTTTCTTCTGTTATTATCGTGTAGTTGGGAAAGAGATCGTAGATCTGTGCTTGGATAGGATTAGGAAGCTTGCCGATAACTGCACTGGGCTTCAGGGATTCCTAGTCTTCCACGCTGTTGGTGGAGGTACCGGATCTGGATTGGGATCTCTCCTGCTCGAGAGGCTTTCCGTTGACTACGGAAAGAAATCCAAGCTTGGGTTCACCATCTACCCATCTCCTCAAGTCTCAACTGCTGTTGTGGAGCCCTACAACTCTGTCCTGTCCACTCACTCCCTCTTGGAGCACACCGATGTTGCTGTACTTCTTGACAATGAGGCCATTTATGATATTTGCCGCAAGTCCCTTGACATTGAAAGGCCCACCTACACCAACCTTAATCGTCTAATTTCTCAGGTAATTTGTTCGGAGGTTTTGGTTCTGGTCCCCATTATTGTCTAGCTATGGCATATTGTGACACGCATGAAGTTTGATCATGTTTTATTTTTGTGTGGGCACAGGTTATCTCTTCATTGACAGCCTCCCTTCGATTTGATGGGGCATTGAATGTTGATGTGAATGAATTCCAAACCAACTTGGTCCCATACCCCAGAATTCACTTTATGCTTTCCTCGTATGCCCCAGTCATCTCAGCCGAGAAGGCCTACCACGAGCAGCTCTCTGTTGCTGAAATCACCAACACTGCCTTTGAGCCATCCTCTATGATGGTCAAGTGTGACCCTCGCCATGGAAAGTACATGGCCTGCTGCTTGATGTACAGGGGTGATGTTGTGCCTAAGGATGTGAATGCTGCCGTGGCCACCATCAAGACCAAGAGGACCATACAGTTTGTGGACTGGTGCCCAACTGGATTCAAGTGCGGTATCAATTACCAGCCTCCAACTGTGGTTCCCGGTGGCGATCTGGCCAAGGTTCAGAGGGCCGTTTGCATGATCTCAAACTCCACCAGTGTTGCTGAGGTGTTCTCCAGGATTGACCACAAGTTTGATCTCATGTATGCCAAGCGTGCCTTCGTTCATTGGTATGTTGGTGAGGGTATGGAGGAAGGAGAATTCTCTGAGGCTAGGGAAGATCTGGCTGCTCTGGAGAAGGACTACGAGGAAGTTGGTGCTGAGTCCGGCGAAGGAGATGATGAGGAAAACGAGGAGTATTAGGTGATCAAGAGCAAGATGTTGATTGTTATATCATTTTGTTGCTTCTTTATGTTGTTTTGTTAAATTCTCCAATGTTCTCATTGGCATAAACAATTTCAATTTGTTTGAATTTGGGTTGCTTAAAAGTTTCAGTAAAAGTCATTTTGGGACATTAATCTGCTTTGTTGGTAGTTATTTTGTTCTTCGATTCGACAGGCAGATTCTTTCTGTGAATCAATGGCAAATTTCACTAATTGTGTTGTCTTCTGGAGAAAAGTTGTATTGAGTTGAGGTAACGTTTGTTGCTTAAACTTTTGGATTTGGAAAAAATTATTGCGAATGTTGCTGGATTCAGCAAGTTGTTGGGGGATGAAAGTTTGGAAAAAGAAGCAAGATCCAAAATGAAGGAAGATGAAGAGCACATGGACTTGGGACTTCTGCAGGCCTGGAATTTGATTTTGAACGTGACGTCTTAGTTGTCTTTTTAGATTTTAAGCATCGTTTGCCGTTTGTTGCGACTACGAAACTGATAGGGGAGCCATGTGACAAGACAAACCATCCATCCGATAATACAAGAACTGAATTGACGTTTTACAAAAAATACAATAATTAATGGTTAATTTATTTTGATAAATTATTTTAAATATAATTATCATTTTTCTCAGTAATATAATCTCAACTTCTTTTAATACATGTTAAATTTACTCTATCTATAATATGGCCTCAAGAATTATAGAATTATTTGAAGGCCAATGAAACTATCAAAAAGTTTCAGGATATATCTCTTTTTCTTCAAGAATAAGTTAGAATACTAACTTCATTAATCGAAAAATGTCATTTAAAACAATTCAACTCATGCCATTTTTTCAAAATTTCTCAAAAGTCTCCCACATCATTACCTAACTAATACTCCCTCTATTTTAATATATAGTTCGTTTTATCTTATTTATCTGTCACTTTTAACAATGAGATAAAATTTAAATTACTATTCCAGTCTTATCCCTCCTCAAACTTTGTAATTCTTTTATTTAAATAATACAGTCAAATCGACACTGCTATTAATTACGTACACTTTAATTACTAACTCTTTGTATTTCCTATTTAAAAAAATTACTACTAACTCTTTCTTTTTACTTATTCTTTTTGAGTCGACTCTAGTTGGCTTTACTACTAACTAATGCTAAAAGTCATTTTTCCTACCTTCTCTATACAACACATTCTACACTTTTTATTCTTCTTTCAAAAAAATGAATCAAGAAGATTTCTCAAATTTAGTGGTTGAAGATTCTTTTGAAGGTGATGAAGAAACCAACGACGATGAAAGTGAATAGTTGAATCAAGTGGCTGAGGATTCGTATGAAAAAGCAATAGAAGACGAGAATACAGAAGTTGAAGATGTCAAAGATGCTAAGAAGACTCCTTTAGATTTTGATTTGAATGAACCTGCAAATTTTGATTTTGACTTGAATAAATTTCATGAAGATGAAGGAGATGAATTCGAGAACAAAGAAAACACAACAGTAGTCAGAGAGATGTTCAAGATTTTTTTTTCTGAAATATTATTAAAATGATGTTTGAAACTTTGTTACTTTTTTTTACAATTTTATTTTGCTAATTTACTGTTACTTCTCCATTAAATTTATTTTTTCTGTTTTAAAATTTATTAAGTATAACATTCTACTTTATCCAGGTTAAAAAGAAAAAAAAATTCTACTCTATCCCACATTTTTATAGGTTTCAAAAGTTTCAAGAAAAACTTACATTTGCATAAATTTATAGGTATAATTTACTTACGGCTTATCCTATATATATGCTCTCCATACTAATTTAAACATCAAAAAAATATTTAAAACAGTTAAATTGTACAAATATAAGGCACGTATGAATCATTTTGGTTAATTATCTACAACTCTATCTACCATCAAACACTTACTCATACAAGTGGAAAACAGTAAAAGATATATATACATATAGTTATAAACTCACCAACTTGAATCAAGTTTTCGATTATTAATTAAATAAGAATAATAGAGTAAAAATAATTCATTGTTTCTTAAAATTAGACAAATGACCGGTTTGCTAATGGGTGAAGACGGTTTATATATTTTGAAATGGAGGAAATAGTGTATCTCATCAGTGATGTCAAGTGGTTTGCTGCTTCCTCCCTGCAAAGTATGCTAGAGGTCCAACAATGGCTGCATTGGTGTAAGTAGTAGGCTCTAAATGTTCGTAATCCGTCCGGTCATCCCGGAATGAATCATTCATGTACGGACCTCCGACGACGGCTCCGACTAAGATGTTTGGGTTTGGATTAGACGTATAGAAGAAGGGTCGAAAAGCAGCTTTACAACCAAACGCCTGAGGGTGCTCTGCTTTTGATGGCAAGGATGCACCTCTGTGATGGATTCTTCTTGGATAATTCGATCCATATCCCACCATGTACGACATCTTCAATGGATTTTCACCTAATATATAGTCCACCTGACAAGAAAAAAGAAAAAAGATCAGGGTAATCAATTTTCTCATCTCACTGAACTGAATCAAGAAAGTTGAGAGAAGAAGCACCTGTTTCTTGGAGAGGGCTTCCAAGGTGTTGGACTGGACACAAAGGCCTCCACAGTTGAAGGTGTGCTTTGTGGCTGCCATGTATTTGGAATAGGTTGTAAGCAAGAAGGTAATGGCTGTGACATATTGCAAGTTAGTTTCCTTTAGCTTGAACATCAAACCTCCTGCAATCAGAATTTTCCAGGGACAAAAATGGTGAAGAAGAGTTAAATCCCCTGTTTCCCCTGTTTTTTCCTTCCATTTTCAATCTAATAATTACTGTAACACAATACCAACCAGGGGTGTAATTTGTGCTCGAGTAAGGAGAATTAGGCAGAATTCTACATATGAAATCTTCTGCCTGATGCCTGAAAGGATGGAATGCCATATCTCTGTTCAGCAAGCTCCCCTGCAAATCAAGAACCAACCAAACAGATTTTCAGGTTGAAAGAAAAAAGAAGATTCTGCTGCTAAACTGCAGGTTGTTTGTTTTGTTCTGTTTTTTGGTACCCTTGAGAGGAGAATTCTTGCACCAGCGTACTTGTTGTCCCAACTAAAAATGTCAGCTGCATCATTGGCCCCCAAAGATCGGATGAAATTCAAGTAATAAACATCATTGGTTGCCCTGAATAGCCATGCTGCGCCCCACAACAGCTCATCCTTTCAAACAAAAGTAGCCACAAAAAAACAAGCCATAAACGTTAAGCTCTACAAAGTACTCTCTTCTTAATTATCCCGACAAAATATTGTTTCTAAAGTATGAATTAATGAGTTTGTTGTACCTTATAGCCCGAGGAGCAGTAAAAGTGGCAAATATGATGGAGGGAATCCCTATAGTTTCCCCTGTACTGCATTGCGAAATGCATAACTTTCTGGGCAGTTCTCAGCAACTTTCTCGAGTAAGCCGGATCCGCGGCCCGGAAAACCATCGAGGCAGCAGCCAACGCGGCGGCGGTTTCCCCAGCCACGTCGGAGCCTGGTTTAGTTGGGGAGACAAAATAGACAGACCTGGGGGTGTCCATATCCTCAGGCCTCTCCCAGCACGTGTGGTCATCGTTGGGATCGCCAACGCCGACGTACAGCCTCCCTGAAGTGGCGGTGGCGCACTTGAGAAGGTAATCGGTGGACCAACGGACGGCAGCCCTGGCATTGTGAAGCTGCCGAAGCCGACCCATTTTCTTGCCGTATTCAAGGGTGCTCCATGAGAGCATAGTGGTGGTGAATGCCATGGGAAAGTTGTACTTCACATTGTCTCCGGCATCATAGTACCCTCCTGTTAAGTCCACCTGCATATTTCATCATACATCATATATTTTTCCTTCCCAGAAGTTGTTCTTCTCTTTTTGTTGAATAAATTTGTGATTGTGGGAAATATTCAAGTACTTCTTCAATCTCAAAATATAAGTCTTTCAACTGTTAAGGAACCGAACAAAATATAAGTCACTTACTTGTCTACTTTTAAAAAAAATTCATTATTTTTACTCTATTACCCTTATTTAATTTGTAATTTTATTGAGATTTATTTTTGTCATGATTATTCTAAGTTATAGAACTATTATAAAAAATGCATTGAATAGAAGTATAACATGTTTAATCATTAAAAGTTATGAGAATTTTTAAAAATTAATTACATTCTTAATATTTTTGTTTTGGTCAAAACGACTTATATATTGAAATGAAGGGAGTATTAAGAAAAACTTGCATGGGCAAGAGAACCATCAGAAAGGGCAGAATTGAATCTCCATGGAATTTGCTGGTGAGGAGGGATTTTCCCAGACCTTTGGCCTTGGAAAAACAATATGGATTTTGCCAATGCATCCCTATAATCTGGGCTGCCTTCAACTTTGCCAATCTGGGATGAGTTGAGTAAGAATGTGAAGGAGAAGAAGACGATTAAGATGAAAGGAAAATCTATATGCAAATCCTATTTGCAGCGGAACATTAAAATTTTCCTGCCAAGAATCTTGATAGTTTGCGCGAGTTACCTTTTATGTAATTGCCAACCTTCTTTCTTGGTCACGAACGGAATTGCCAAAAACACCTTTTGATTCTTCTCAGGATCAACAACGCGTTGTCAAAAATCTTCGTAACGTTTCTCTGAATCACCAACTGGACGAAAGCCAATCTAGCTGCTCAGTATGACCAGCCTCCAAGGTATCCACGCGAACAACTCTGGAACTTCACGTACTGAACACGCAGAGAGAATCGGCCAGTATTCTTCTTACTCCGTTAGCACAACCCAATTCAATATCTTGATATTGTCTGAGTTTTCTGTAATTGTCAGATAGTGCCCAGAGACCTCTGTGTGTTTGCCCATTTATAGAACAAAAAGAACGTCGTGTGAAAAGCATCTTCAGAGATTGATTCTCTGAAGGAACGCTCCCACGATCTGATCGTGTCCAACGTTTCTTTTTGTTACAGAATTTACTTTTAACTTAAGTTTAAAAGTAACTCTGTAACTCAATAACTTTTATTGCAATTAGTCTTCTAACTTTTAGACAATTATACATAGGCACTAGGAATTAAATAATCTAATAAATTAATCCCTAATCAGTTTAACCAGGAACTGTTCAATCGTGTGACCCTTTAGGTTCCCAACTGTTTGGCAAATAAATATAGAATTAAATCTTAATTCAATTGGTTTTAGTATAAAACCAACAAACTCCCACTTAGACTAAAACCAATTTTAGCCGTGAGAATTCTAAGATTAAAATAAATTAAACAACTTTAATTTATCGTTAATTCTCTAATTAACTCTTTTATATTTATCGATCAAGAGCGGCCTCTAGCCTAGGCATCATGACCATCCAAAAGTTAGGAAAAGTCAAATGATTGACTTCACCTGTCCATGAAACAGATTTCTTGTACTCATTCCTTTCACCATCACTTATTCCCATTAGTAAAGAGTAAGGTGTAAGTGCCAACTCTTTCGTATACTAATTTTTCTTGTTACCGAATTCAACTCTCTTTAAATTTAGAACTCTTCTAAATTTGGTCGTTTGCAAACTTTAGAGTTGACATTCTAACAAGTGGCCAAACTGGGAATATACTCTCCTACTATAAGGAGCGGTGAATTCTTTATTGATCATAAACTATTACACTTGCGCTTCTTATTGTATCTGACATCTACCACTTGCATAACCTTTTACAGCTATGTGAAAATAGAGTAAAACACAATAATAAGCTCAAGCAATACTCTTATGATCTCAAGTCTAAGGATCTATTATACTCTGCCATGAAGAGATTATACCAATGGCACTTAGAAGTACAACCCTTTGGAAATCTCTTAGCGGATCAGTCCAGTGAACTTGTTCACAACAATTCACTCATGCATCATTATACAAGCCAATCTATCCGTATTAACAATGCCCTTGTTTTGTTAATACTATGATTAGGGACATTTAAGAATAATAATATTATTCTAAGGACTTTTATCATTTGATCAAATATAAAACATAAATGATAAAGATGCCATATTTTTCATTGCATAAATTTAACCAAAATACAAATACTCTGGAATTTATATAATTCCTACAATGTCTAATACCAATCACTCATGCTCTTGAGACCAAATGAAACAACATGACTTTCATGTTTCTTTTGGGACAAGGCCTTAGTCAATGGATCGGCTATGTTATCGTCTGTAGGAATCTTTTCTATTCTAATTTCATTTCTACCAATGATTTCTCTAATCAAGTGATAGCGCCTAAGGACATGTTTGGATCGTTGATGAGACCTTGGTTCCTTCGCCTGAGCAATGGCTCCGGTGTTGTCACAATACAGTTTTATTGGATCAACACTTGAAGGAACAACTTGTAGTTCAGTTATGAACTTTTTAATCCAAACAGCCTCTTTCGCAGCTTCAGAAGCAGCAATGTATTCGGCTTCCGTTGTAGAATCTGCAGTAGTTTCTTGTTTGGAACTCTTCCAACTTACTGCACCACCGTTCAGAGTAAATATGTACCCTGATTGTGATTTGAAATCATCTTAGACTGAAAACTCGCATCAGCGAATCCACAGATCTCAAGCTCAGCTCCTCCATAGACCAAGAATAAGTCTTTAGTTCTTCTCAAGTACTTAAGAATATTCTTGACTGCAGTCCAGTGACAATTACCTGGATTAGCTTGGTATCTGCTCGTAACACTTAGAGCATGGGAGACATCAGGTCTTGTACACAACATTGCATACATGATAGATCCTATAGCAGAAGCATAAGGAATATCTTGCATGCGATGTTTGTCAACATCTGTCACTGGGCACATTTTCTTATTAAGGTGAATCCCATGTGACATTGGAAGAAACCCTTTCTTCGATTGATCCATGCTAAATCTCTTTAGCATTTTATCAATATATGTTGACTGTGAAAGACCAAGCAACCTCTTAGACCTATCACGATAGATCTTTATCCCTAAGATATAAGTTGCTTCTCCTAGATCCTTCATTGAGAAGTTCTCTGACAACCATTTCTTGACTGATTCAAGTGCAGGTTTGTCATTTCCCATAAGCAATATGTCATCTACATATAGTATGAGGAAAACCACAGTGCTCCCACTAATCTTTTTGTATACACAAGGTTCTTCTTCGTTTTTGATAAAACCAAACTGTTTGATTATCTCATCAAAACGAATATTCCAACTTCTTGAAGCTTGCTTGAGTCCATAAATGGACTTCTGTAGCTTACATACCTTTTTAGGATCTTTTGATATGAAACCTTCGGGCTGTATCATATACACTTCTTCTTGCAAATTTCCGTTAAGAAATGCTGTCTTAACATCCATTTGCCAGATTTCATAATCAAAGTATGCAGCTATTGCAAGTAAAATCCTAATGGATTTCAGCATAGCAACTGGTGAAAATGTTTCATCATAGTCAATACCATGTCGTTGTGTGAAACCTTTTGCAACCAATCGTGCTTTGTAGGTAGACACTCTACCATCCATGTCGGTCTTTTTCTTAAAGACCCATTTGCACCCTATAGGTTTAATTCCTTCAGGTGGATCAACCAAGGTCCAAACTTGGTTCTCGTACATGGAATCCATTTCAGATTTCATGGCTTGGAGCCACTTCTCAGAGTCCTTATCACATAAGACCTCATTATAAGTAGCAGGTTCATTCTCAATGATAAACACATCATCATACCTTTTGGGTGGACGATGTGTCCTACTAGACTTACGTGTACTTTGTGTATCTTGTTCCACTTGTTCTGAGATGTTATTTTGTGGTACTTGAATTTCTTCAAGTTCCACTGAGCTCCCACTTGCCTCTTCTAGAACAAACTCTTTTTCTAGAAATGTGGCATGTTTTGAGACAAACACTTTTTGCTCATTTGGATTGTAGAAATAATATCCAAAAGTTTCTTTCGGATATCCTACAAAATAACATCTTTCAGACTTAGCGTCAAGCTTATCTGATTCTACCTTTTTAACAAAGGCAGGACACCCCCAAACCTTCAAATATTTAAGGTTTGGTTTCCTTCCTTTCCATATCTCATATGGGGTAGAGTTCACAGCTTTAGATGGAACATAATTTAAAAGATGGGCAGCAGCACTTAGAGCATAGCCCCAAAAAGATTTGGGAAGTTCTGCACGACTCATCATGGAACGAACCATATCCAATAAGGTTCGATTTCTCCTTTCAGATACACCATTCATCTGTGGGGTGTATGGAGGAGTCCATTGAGATAGAATACCATTCTGTTTTAGAAAATCTTGAAATTCTTGGCTTAGGTATTCTCCACCTCGATCTGATCGAAGTGCTTTAATACTCTTACCAAGTTGTTTTTCAACTTCACTTTTATACTCTTTGAACTTTTCAAAAACTTCATATTTATACTTCAATAAGTATACATGACCATATCTCGAATGATCATCAGTGAAGGTAAGGAAGTATGAAAAACCTCCTCTAGCTTGAATTGACATAGGTCCACATACATCAGTATGTATGAGACTAAGTAATTCTGTAGTTCTTTCACTCTTTCCAGAAAAGGGTGTTTTGGTCATTTTACCCAATAAACAAGACTCGCATTTGTCATATGATTCATAATCAAATGAACCCAAATAGCCATTTTTATGCAATTTGGTTATGCGTTTCTCGCTTACATGACCAAGTCTACAGTGCCAGAGATATGAATTCCTAAAACTATCAACTTTTAATTTCTTGTTGTTTATGTTGAATACATGATTCTTAAGATCAAGAATGTAAAGACCATTACATAGATAACCAATGCCATAGAAAATATTATTACGATATATCGAACAACTTTTATTCTGAGAAATAATCGTAAACCCATCTATATCATCCAAGTATGAAATAGAAATAATATTCTTCATAAGCAAAGGAACAAAATAACAATTATTGAGTTCAAGAATCATGCCAGTTGGCAAAAGAAGACTATAAGTCCCTACAGCTAAAGCAGCAACCTTTGCTCCATTGCCAACTCGTAGGTCCATCTCCCCTTTGGCCAGCATCCTACTTCTCTTTAGACCCTGCATATTTGTACAAATATGAGATCCAGATCCGGTATCTAATACCCATGAGTCAGATAAAGTAGAAATATTGGTTTCAATCATAAACATACCTGAAGCAGAGGTAGAGGCTTCACCAAGCTTCTTTTGCTTCAAGGTATCCAGGTACTCTTTGCAGTTCCTTTTCCAGTGGCCATCCTTATGGCAGTGGAAACATGTGCCCTTGGGCTTCTTTTCTTCTTTCTTAAGGCTTGGCTTGATGGTGGTTTTTCTTTTCTTGTTCTTATTAAGAACAGTTTTTGCCTTCCTTTTCTTTGAAGACTCCACCATCAACACACTTCCCTTATCTTTCTTTATTGATTGCTCAGCAGTCTTTAGCAAATTCAATAACTCGGCCAAGGTATCGGTCTCCACTTTGTTCATGTTATAGTTCATGACAAAGTTTGAGAAACTAGGAGGCAGGGATTGCAGTATCAAGTCAACACTTAACTGATGCTGCATCGTGAATCCCAACTTCTCCATTTTCTCAATGAGGCCAATCATCTTCAGCCCATGAGCTGCCACGGAGGAACCCTCAGCCATCCTGCATCGGAAGAGCTCTTGAGAGATATCATATCTCTCAGTCCTAGCTCTGTTTTGATACAATGACTTTAGGTGAGTCATCATTGAGAAGGCAGTCATATCCTCATGCTGCTTCTGTAACTCAGAACTCATTGAGGCAAGCATGATACAACAAACACTCTCCGAATCTTCCAAGTGTTTGTTGAACTTGTCCTTTTCCTCCTTTGTTGCTGTATCGGCCAGCTCATTAGGGATAGGGTTTTCAAGCACATAAGATAACTTCTCATTCCTGAGAACAATTTTCAGGTTCTGGAGCCATTCCATAAAGTTAGGCCCCGCGAGCTTGTTATCGAGCAAAATGTTTCTCAAGTTTACAGCAGTAGACATGTTCTACAATCAATGAAAATAAAATAAAATAAATATTTATGCAATCAACAAAACCAAAAATACATGATTATATGGACTTATTTATATTTTGGTTTTGCTCCCACTATTTTATTCAAATCAACAACCCTCATTATTGATTCGAGAATTTTCATAAAACTCTTAGTGGCTAGGATCTCATTTTAATTAACTTTGATCTTGAGTTAGCCCAACAAATCAAAATAAATAAAACAAGTAGGAACAATTCCAATTGTAACAATTACAATTCCTAGATAGTTAGGAAGTCAACACTTGACAACATATCTCATATGTCACCTAACTCTTTGCCTCAAAGGACATGTGACCTTGGGTTAGCCCAACAAATCATATTCCTTTGTTAACTCCGACCCATTATTCAGAGATATAATCTCAAGGCTAAAATAATTCTTGACAAAATAACCTTGGGTTAGCCCAACAAGCTATTCGGTCCATAATTATTCAAGCCCTTCCAGAGATTTATTCTCATAGTTTAAAATACCTGGTCTTGATAAAACAACCTTGGGTTAGCCCAACAAGCTGTTTAACAAAACCATTTTAAACTATAATAATGGAAGGCAACTTATGGATTTAATATTATTTGAGGGTTCAAATTATTAATGTTGGGTGTGTCTTACAGCTTTTTCAAAGTAAACATTTTACTTTGATAGTGAGTGAAGAAGACACATGGGTTTGATTAATGCATCAATTTAAATTTATTACCAATTGACATACAATATGCAATTTTTTCAAATAAATTCAAAACATGCAATTGACATATAATCATGCATATTCAAAACATGCAATTTCAATCAACATATAATCATACATTTAATCAAACTAAATAGCACATTAACATAAAGTTTAAGTAACTCATTTAAATATACATGCACAATATTCTAATCATATTAGAATTAAATAAAATTGAAGGCTTAATTAAGTTTTGGGCCAATCTTAGAGGTTTTTATAATTTATGCAACAATTACAAAAATTAATTAAAACCAGGGACTAATTTTGTAAGAAAAACATCTTTTTCTAAATTAGGTTTGTTTTGAAAATTTTCTAGGCAAAAATTAAACAAGGAGCAAAATTCTGGGCCTTTTATGTAATAAAAACAATTTTTATTACTTAAGTTTTATTTAAAAAACTTTACGGGTAAAAGTTGAAGAAGACATAAAATACAGGGACCTTTTAGTAATAAAACAAACTTTAAAATGTTTGGTCCTTTAGGGTTAGCAGCCGCAGCCGCCGCCCCCTATTCTCCTTCTTCAACCTTTCTCGCCGGCGACTCTGCGATTTCCGGCGACATTCGCCCGCAGCGTCGATTCCATCTTCTCGGTCAGACACGACCGATGAAGACGACGAGACCGGTCGACAAAACCTTCGCCGACCGAGTCATCTTCCCGACTTGAAAACAGACCCGTCGAAAACTTTTCCCGGCGGTCACGTTTTCCCGGCGACAGGACTTCAATGCCGTTCGGAAACGATTTCCGAATCCGGCCCTGACCCCGGAGGCTTCCTGCGACAGAAAAACAAAACCCAGAAACGAAATCGTCCAAGATTACAAAACCAAAACAAGCCAAAATATTCAGGCCGTTTTTCCGGCAACAAACCAAAACAAAAAAACCCATTTGATTTTTGAAACCGAGACAAACTCAGAGCAATCGTTCGAAGAACGATTTCCGACTCCGGCAAGCAGCCAAGACAAAACAAAGCAGAATTCTTTCTCGTTTTTTTTTTTCAAGCATTTAACAATCCAGAAAAATTTCCCAAAATCTTCCGGCATAAAAAAAAAAAAAAAAACGAAAACCCAGTTCAAAACAATTCCAGTGTATTCCGGTGACCCCGTTTTTCTTCTTCGGCAAATTCACAGTTTACCGGCGGGGCTTCAACACCAATAATCAAACCAAAATTAAGTCCCACTTCGTTTCGAAAAAACTGGCAAAATTATTTGCACAAAACCCAAAAAAAAAAAAAAAAAAAAAAAAAAACGCAAACCAACAGAAAACAAACAGAACCATTCTGTTCATCTATTTTCATGTTTATACGTAGTCAGAACAATTTTAACTTATTAGCCTTCATTTATGCACATATATTCACAAACTATCAGCAAAAACAAGGCTCTGATACCACTGAAAGGAAAATCTATATGCAAATCCTATTTGCAGCGGAACATTAAAATTTTCCTGCCAAGAATCTTGATAGTTTGCGCGAGTTACCTTTTATGTAATTGCCAACCTTCTTTCTTGGTCACGAACGGAATTGCCAAAAACACCTTTTGATTCTTCTCAGGATCAACAACGCGTTGTCAAAAATCTTCGTAACGTTTCTCTGAATCACCAACTGGACGAAAGCCAATCTAGCTGCTCAGTATGACCAGCCTCCAAGGTATCCACGCGAACAACTCTGGAACTTCACGTACTGAACACGCAGAGAGAATCGGCCAGTATTCTTCTTACTCCGTTAGCACAACCCAATTCAATATCTTGATATTGTCTGAGTTTTCTGTAATTGTCAGATAGTGCCCAGAGACCTCTGTGTGTTTGCCCATTTATAGAACAAAAAGAACGTCGTGTGAAAAGCATCTTCAGAGATTGATTCTCTGAAGGAACGCTCCCACGATCTGATCGTGTCCAACGTTTCTTTTTGTTACAGAATTTACTTTTAACTTAAGTTTAAAAGTAACTCTGTAACTCAATAACTTTTATTGCAATTAGTCTTCTAACTTTTAGACAATTATACATAGGCACTAGGAATTAAATAATCTAATAAATTAATCCCTAATCAGTTTAACCAGGAACTGTTCAATCGTGTGACCCTTTAGGTTCCCAACTGTTTGGCAAATAAATATAGAATTAAATCTTAATTCAATTGGTTTTAGTATAAAACCAACATAAGAAAGAGCAGAAGAAGCCTGCAGTAGCTCCTCCATTTCCATCTCTAATATTCAGAGCCATTGGCTTTTTTAGTCTTAATGGCGATTTTTGCAAGTTATGAGTTGCCCAAATTAATCTAAGTACATTCTCTTTTTGTTCAGTTTGAGGTGGTTAGTGTATTACTCCCTCCATTTTATACTCCTATTCCTATTTGGTATAACAAGTTGTAATGAAATTTTATATTAAATAAGGGTAATAGAGTAAAAATAATAAATTATTTCTTACAAATAGACAAATGACTTATATTGGAATAGAGGGAGTAATTTTTTCACCAAAATATAAGTAATTTAGCAAAAAGTCATATCTTGTGCTAATTTAACATTAGTGTTTGGTAATCATGGATCATAGAAATATAGCTGATATCATCCCAGTTGTCTTTTCAGATTGTTGGGAATGAACCAGCTGATCATACACAGGTCGGAAGCCGCCATCTCCAGACAAGAACAATCATATCCGCCAATCAAATACGGTCGGCCGGCCTGCCTCCAGCTTATCCCAATACAGACCAGAAATTATGCAATTAAATTTGTAAACATAACTCCACAAAAACAATAGAACAGGGACAAAATTTGTGCCCGTGCTTGATAGATTAGATAGATACGTGATATATACGTATAGGGTCTATTCCAATTAATCTACCTGCAACAAGTATAGAAGAACCAACACCCACCAAATCCATCACTAAACTTGCAAATGGTTCATTTGAGTATGGTAGCTTGGTTTCAAGCTTTCTGGTGGTGGAAAGGGAGAGATAAGGGAAGAACACATGGAATTTAAACACTACACAACTTCAACTATATGCAATGCTGTGTGCTTGTAGACTCAAAACAGACAAACAACAGGTATCTTCCTTTGATGTGATAGTGGTCACACAAAGCAGTTCTAAAAGGAAAAGGGGAAACCCCCTCCAAGATTCATAGGCAGCTTAATTAATCTCCAATGCCATAAAATCTGATAACAATCCATACTACCAAGCAAGCAGATTTAACATCACTATGGCAAAATCCCGAGCACGGGTAGAAATGATAATCTAGCATTTTAAAAGTAATTTGGGATAACATCACAACATTTTAAGTAGGTTCACTCTTCGTCCTCTTCATCACCATCACCTCCAGCTGCCTTCTTCGCAGCAGCCTTCTGGTTCTTTCGCTTCACTCTTCCAGGACGCCCACCACCAAATGGACTGGTAATTGAAAAGTCAATGTGCTTCTGGGAGTCAACTCTCACCATGAAGGAGGGGACATTAACCACCTGCCTTCCAACCCTGGCACAAAAAGGAAATCATCATCCAGAATCCAAGATTACACTGGTATAACTCTAATCTACAGTCTACATATATGTTAGAAAGACAGGATCTCATAAACAACTTCGTTTTGCAAGGTTGTTATGACCAAACAGGACAAAATTGAATACATGTGAGCTCCCATTGCCACTTTTAGACAGACCAAGGTCTACTCCAGAGATAACGGAGGTAATATCTATAATCCTTGGCTCACAACTCAGACTTGTCAAGGATAATAGTCTAAAAGATGGGAACACTAAAATGGCCAACTTTCATTGCTAATATCAAGGTGTAAGAAGCCTTTGCGGATCTCAGGTTCAAATCACAAAGCAATAAATTCTAACAAACATTAGGTCTATGAACAGCACAGCAAATAATCATCCAATTGAACATATCAATCATGATCAGAACACCAAACCTGATGTGCCTCTGTCTAATGAGCACCCGAGCATGGTGAATGGACTTAGCCATGCCTGTCTTGAAGACAAGTGTTTGGAGGCGGCGTTCAAGGAAGTTCTCGACTGTTAGAGCCAAGACGTAATCGAGCTTGTTCTGGCTCTCATCCAAAAGCCCATACCTGTTCATCCTGCGCAGAAGGGCTTCACCCTCAAAGATACGGCGAGGGTCTTTCTCATCCAGGGTAAGAAGCATTCTAGCCGCATTACGGATGCGGCTCAATGCATATTGCACCCTCCAGAGCTCCCTCTTGCACCTCAGCCCATATTCTCCAACAAGCTTCAACTCAGCATCCAACCGCTCCTTCTCATAAGGACGACGAGGCTTCTTGAAAGTCTTCCCATCTATAAGTCATCACAGAATTAGACACGTATCAAAGATGAATTCTGTCCAGGTGAATTCAAACAAGCCTACACTATCTCAACCATGTCTTCTATTACGAAATCAAACTTAAAGGTGCCTATTTTGTCATCAACTACTACAAGCATCAAAGTTCAACAAACTAGGTTTCGTGGATGATCTTGGTAACTTCCACGCTAATTCTTCACTACAGATTCTCGACAACCCAAAAACAGGAAAACAGTCTTCCGACACAGCTCGAAAAATGCCCAAGTTAAACCAAAAAATAAAAAGAAAACAAATCTAGCGAAGCCAAGGGGTAAAAAAGAGAGCAAAATCACAGCATAAAGCAGAAAACAGGCTCACATTAACAAGATTATAGATCACAACCAGGAATGATAGCAGAATTTTTGTACTAACGAAAAAGAGTGTTCAAGCAAGAGATGGAGTATAAAATATAGGCGAGATCATACAGTTGCGGTAGAAACTGACGTGCACCATGCTGCTGCTGCTTAGGGTTACTCTGGCGTCAAGGAAGCCAAGGAAGACGATTCAGGTGCGGCGGCGAGCCCTTAAACCCTACAATCAACCTCAGTGGGCACCTGTTGGACTACAATGTAATATTTCACTAACCCGGGTGGAGCCCCGTTTACTTGTACTGATTATTGATTATCAGGTTTAAATAAATTAAATTAAATTATATTATATTTCTAATTTTAACAAGTATATTTTTATTTAAATTATATAAATAGTTGATTTTTAAAATATTTAAAAATTTACATAACTAAATTGCAGCATACCTTATTATTATTATTTTACAAAACAAGTAATAATTTGGTCATCAATCTCCTCTCTTCTCTCCCGAATCAACTCTCAAAAATTTCTTCTCCCTTCTCTCGTAATGGGAGATGAGAAAAATAAATTTATTGTTCGTTTTCGTTTATATGTTTTTAGTTTCATTATCCAATTAAGGAAATTATCTCAAATCTTTATTTTCTTTATCTTTTATTATATTCAAATATACTGATAGTGTATTGATCACGGTTTCATTGATGGTGATCGTTGTTATGACGGCAGTTTTATTTGTGAAATTCATTGGATTGGTAGTAGTGTTGTTGACGATATTCACTGGTTTGATTTAAAAAAATTCAGTTATTAGATTTATGTTTTGGAGTTTTCATCAAAAAATTAGTAATGTATCATTGTTTATATAGGTTTATCCATTATAAATAAATACAGTTATACTTATAATTTGTATTTTTTTTGGCTGTATCTTACTTTTGTTAGTAAATTAATATATATTTTTTATTTTAAAAAAATTTACATAACTTTTTTTTTTTTTTTGGGTACAATACATAACTATCTATTTATATGTGATAACTATATAAATTAATTTTTTTATATATTTTATTACTTAAACGTTAATTGAACCTAACATACATTTCATATTAAAAAGATTTAAAAGTGAAAAGAAAAATTACTTATTGTGAAGGGGGAAGGGGAAGGGGAAGGGGAAGTGGTGAAGGGGGAAAAATAAAAAATTAAAAAAATTCTGTTGGGTTACGTCGTCGTTTACTTCCATTTGCCCTAAAACCCAAAACCTCGGCTCCGCTGTTGTGTCCCGCCGCGACCGGAGCGAGCCTGAAGCCAGCACGCCATTGCTCCTCCGTCAAAGCTAAGGAACTTATTGGAGGGAAAAGCTTAAGGAAGAGTCAGCCATAATATTTCATCAACCTAAGATCATGTCCACTTCCAAATGGAGGGCGATTCAGCATCGCCACCGTTATACTTACAGTTCCGTCGTGTTCCCTCCCTGCTTCATTGAAGCTTTAAACGAAACACCATCGCTACCGTTCTTTACCGAACTCAAACACCTGGCCTCCCTCTATTCCATTTATTCCCAGGTTGAACACACCAAGAACGTTGGTTCAGCTTTCACCAACTTGTTATCAAATCCAAACTCCGATACCAACACATGCGCTCTCGCTGCAAAGTTTTACCTGGACGTTCTTTTCCTTGAAAACTCGTTGCCTTTGCACAGGACTCTAGCAGCTTCTGGTCTTTCCAAGGTGAAGAACCATCACGGTCTCATCAGGGATTGTCTCAGGCAGCTTTTTGAAGAGTATGGGGATGGAAATGGGAAAGGGAAGGGGAAGAAGTTCTGTGTTTCTCGGGCTGCGTTGACGCTGATGGGCACTCCCAAGTTGGGATATTTGGTCGAGGTTGTGGAGGAATGCGCGGTTCTGGTCGGTTTGGATGTGGTTTCGGGGTTGAATTCTGTGATTTCAGAAACAAATGATTGGTCTAGGCCGTCGCCTTTAGTCATGGAACAATGTCAGGAGGCACTTTCATGTATGTACTACTTACTTCAACGTTTTCCCCACAAATTTTCTGATCCTTGTGGGATACAAGACGCTGATTGTTTGGGGATAGTTTTCGTTACTGTTTTCAACATCTTGAAGTCTCAAGCTTTTCCTAGGGACTGTTTTGTGGCAGCTGGAGTGACTTTGTTTGCGGCTCTCCTGGTACGTCTTAGTGATGAAGAGCTCGGATTGTTTATCATAGGAGGAATTTTTTGTCAGTCCTCCATCATTAATTGTGAGATCAATTTGCAGGATGTGATTAAAAAAATTCCATACGAAGGGGATTTGGTTTGTGAAATTTCTTATTTTACCCCACTTAGTAAACTTTGTATGATTAGGGGAATTCTTACTGCAGTTTCAAGAACAGTTCTAAATATGAAATTTTTGGTGTCAAGGTCGAGTTTAGAAGCCTTTGGTGATTCTGGGGCTGATAGCGGTGTCATTAGAACAATACTCTACGATGGGATTTTGCCTGAGCTCTGTTACTACTCTGAGAACCCTATAGATAGTCATTTTAATTTCCACTCCTTAACTGTAATGCAAATCTGCTTGCAGCAGATTAAGACATCACTACAAACTAATGTCAGTGACATTGCAGGATCTTGCGATCTGATTTCAGAACAGATGGCCCATAGGATCCTAAGAATTGTGTGGAATAACTTAGAAGATCCTTTAAGTCAAACTGTCAAACAAGTTCATCTTATTTTTGATCTCTTCTTAGACATTCAGGCTAGCCTTCACTGGGTGGAAGGTGGCCAGAAAAATAAGTTATTTCTGAGGGAGATTGCAGATGATCTTCTTCGCCTAGGACCACGCTGCAAGGGGAGATATGTTCCTCTGGCATCCCTGACGAAGAGGTTGGGAGCAAAAACCATGCTAGATATGAGTCCTAAATTGATATTTGAGACAGTGAATGCTTACATGGAAGATGATGGCTGCTGTGCTGCCACAACATTTCTCAAGTGTTTTCTTGAGTACTTGCGAGATGAATATTGGAGTAGTGATGGTATTGACAATGGTTATACTAAATACAGAGATGATTGCTTGCCACCGTTCTTGTGTGGGCTTGCTTCTGGAATTACAAAGCTGCGGTCCAACTTGAACACATATGCGATGCCTGTACTGCTTGAACTGGATGTGGATGGTCTATTTCCCATGCTTGCTTCTATTGGTGTTGGACTGAGTGATGAGGACACTGAACTGGTTTATCCTCAGCTCCGTCTTACAGAGTTTTCTCTAGGTCTGGAACAGCGAGTGGCTGCTTTGGTTTCTTTGCTCAAGGTTTCACGCTTGATTGCTTTAATAGAAGGTGACATTGATTGGTATAAAAATTTTTCTAAACAGTTTGAATCTACAGCGCTGGATACAGGAAAGAGTGATTTATATTGTGTTGTTTCTGTCAAGGGAATTAGAGTAAAGATTGCATTCGATTGGTTAATATTGGCAATAACTCATAGTGATGATTCACTTCGCATTGATGCTGCCGAATTTTTCTTCTTAAATCCCAAGACTTCAACCCTTCCATCCTCTTTAGAGCTTAGCCTCTTGAAAAGAGCTATACCATTGAATATGAGATCTTCCTCTACTGCTTTTCAGATGAAATGGACCAGCTTGTTCAGGAAGTTCTTCTCCCGTGTTCGAACAGCCTTGGAGAGACAGTACAGACAAGGAACTTGGTGTCCTGGTGTGCCCACACCTAAAACTGGTGATGAGTCCAAAGATGGAACCAGAGAAATAGTAGTAAAAATGGCAGAGGATCTCTTTAATCTTATGAGGTGGTTGAGTTGCTTTTTGTTTTTTTCTTGCTATCCTTCTGCTCCTTATGAACGGAAGATAATGGCCATGGAACTCATCCTGGTGATGTTAAGTGTCTGGTCTGTCATACCTCAATCAGAAGGGGATCCTAACATCCTTTCTTCTCTGTATCCATTCAGTAGGGGTTTTACGTCATCTGATTCAAGTTTACTGTTGGTTGGATCAATCGTTGATAGTTGGGACCGGTTGAGAGTGAATTCTTTCCGTATTCTTCTGCATTTTCCTAACCCACTTCCTGGATTCTGTGGCCCTCATGAGGTCCAAGAAGCCATTATATGGGCAAAGAAACTAGTTTACAGTCCACGCGTGAGAGAAAGTGATGCTGGAGCTCTGACTCTGCGTCTTATATTTAGAAAGTATGTTGTAGAGCTTAGTTGGACTGTTAACCTGGAATCAAATTTTGTTGCTTGTCATGCTCATTCTGAGATGCCAAATGGTCATCTTCATATTCATCGATCGCCTATGGTAGATTACATAAGATCTTTGGTTGACTGGCTGCATGTTTCTGTGGAGGATGGTGAGAAGGATCTCTCTGAAGCATGCAAGAAAAGCTTCGTCCATGGTGTATTACTTACTCTTAGATATACATTTGAGGAAATGGATTGGAATTTCAAAGATGTGCTGAACAATATTGCTGATATGAAAGTTGTGCTTGAGAAGCTGTTAGAGTTGGTTATGCGCATAACCTCCCTGGCCCTTTGGGTTGTATCAGCAGATGCATGGCATTTGCCAGAAGACATGGAGGATATGATGGATGATGACGCTTTCCCTTTTGATTGTTCAACTGACGAGGTTGTCACTGTAGCCTCAGTTGAAAAAGAGGTGGAAAACGGGAAACTTATGCAGGATACCAGGTCATCAGAACAGATTGTTATGGTTGGTTGCTGGCTTGCAATGAAAGAGGTACTTCAATATTTCTACAGTAGTTTTGCGTATTCTAGAAATCTTTCTACCATGCTAATGGCACTGCCTCCATTGCTGTGGATCATATCTCATGCTTCCTTTTTTAATTGCTTTATTAACACACGTGATACAATCATTTAGGCTCAACTGGAAGTTCAAATTCATTCCCAAATGCAAAGGGAAGAAGTAAATTTGGCATTTTTATGTAATTTGCATAACTGTTAGATGCATAATTCACGGATAACTACAACAAAGCTTCTTAGGAGCATAAATTTCATCTATCCCTATATATCATTCTTCAGGTAAGTCTTCTTTTGGGGACTATAATAAGGAAAATCCCTTTACGTGCTACGGATGCATCAACCTTGGGGAGCCCAGATGCCAACAGTGGCAATATTTCAGTACCTGATGGAGTGTTTGATTTGAAACAACTGGAGACGATTGGAAACCATTTCTTGGAAGTTCTCCTTAAAATGAAGCATAATGGTGCTATCGATAAAACCAGGGCTGGATTTACTGCCCTGTGCAACCGCTTACTTTGTTCAAATGATCCTAGGTATGTTCCTTGCATTTTCCCAGTAGTCGATGTTGTTCATCTGTCTGTCAACTGTTTTCTCATGCTTAATTAGTTAAAAAGGCATTTTGAGTTGCTCTTTGCTAAAAGAGAACTGATTTGTTTCTTTAAATCGAATATTTGTGTTTCTGCTGGGCAATGAAAACGGAAACCTGAAGCATGGATTATTTGTTTCAGTTCAAAGTTGTTGTCGATTGAGCTCATCGGTTTATCAAGGTCTATCTCACTCTTGTGGAAAATTAGTTGGCAACATTTTGAACTGCTTATTTTGGCAGAAAATTGGCCGTTGTCTGACAGATTAAGGATGAGTGATTTATAATGTTTTTATAGTCCAATTCATTCAAAAACTTGGTTATTTTTTGTTTGTGTTGTGTAACGTGTCTGCGACGTCTTTTTTGGTGCTTTGCAAATCTAGGTAACATGCATTGCATAATGTTCCACTGGGAGTAATCTTTTTGAATCTAAATGTACATGTCCGGTATGCATTGCCTCTTCCTGTTCACGGGAACATTATATATGGCCAGGAAATAGTAATGGTGTTTTTGTTCTCTATAGAATTTTGCCTCCATTACTTCTTCAACTATAACTAGGTGTTTCAGGTTACCTGGTTTATCTTAAATGTATTGCCTGTATGCAGAAGAAAGTTGTTTTAAGTGGGAAATATATACTTTCTTGGTTGAAGATTACCAAGATCTTTATCCAATCATTAATTCTTTGGTCTCAGACTTTGCAAATTAACCGAATTGTGGATGGAACAACTTATGGAAAGAACAGTGGCAAAAGGACAAACTGTAGACGATCTACTTCGAAGGAGTGCTGGTATTCCAGCTGCATTCATTGCTTTGTTCCTTGCGGAGCCTGAGGGTTCCCCTAAGAGACTTCTGCCGAGGGCAATGCGGTGGCTGTTGGATGTAGCAAATGGGATTTTGTCTGAACAAACTGCAGCAAAGAACATTTTCACTAGTGATGGTCTTTTGATAAAGTCCAACCAAGTTAGTGAAAAGGAGAAAATTTCCAAGATCAGAGATGACGGTGTTATTCCAACTGTCCATGCGTTCAATGTCCTCAGGGCTGCTTTTAATGATACCAACCTGGCAACTGATACATCAGGCTTTTCAGCGGAGGCTTTGATTGTTTCTGTGCGTTCTTTCTCTTCTCCATACTGGGAGGTGCGGAATAGTGCCTGTCTGGCTTATACTGCCTTGGTTCGGCGGATGATTGGATTTCTCAATGTACAGAAACGAGAATCAGCAAGGCGTTCTCTAACCGGGCTTGAATTTTTTCACAGGCATGGTCTCATAATATAATTTTTTTTTTCTTCAAGTCTTCTTTATGTATATATGCTCTTTAAATCCACATAGTGCGCAGTCACATAAGTATTACACTATCTGATACAAAATGTCTGGTGTACGACATGTTTTATGGGCATTTACTATCTACCTCATTTTTTATGACCATCTTATGTTTGCTCCTCAATTGTACATGCTATAACTTTGTCCTTCAAATTGTTTGAAAGCTTGCTATAAGCAAGTTATGCTTGGTACTTCTGCTTTTGGAAAAAGTTATCGAGCATTTCAAAAGTTATTGTGAGTTTGCATGACATCTTTGCTGCCATGTGTGACTCATTTCTCTCTACCTGTGACAGGTACCCTTCACTGCATTCTTTCTTAATTCATGAACTTAGAGTTGCAACAGAGTCACTTTCGGATGGTTCTTCTGGAGATTCAGGATCCAATTTGGCAAAAGCTGTCCACCCAAGCTTGTGCCCAATTCTGATTCTCTTGTCACGGCTAAAGCCATCGGCGATCACTAGTGAAACTGGAGACACCCTGGATCCTTTCTTATTTATGCCATTTATCAGAAAGTGCTCTGTCCAAAGCAATTTTCGCATTCGTGTTCTTGCTTCAAAAGCTCTAACAGGCCTGGTGTCAAATGAGAAATTGCCTGCTGTACTTCTCAATATTGCCTCCCAATTACCTTGCACAAAGATGAATACCATTTTTGCTTATCCATCCAACTCATTTGACCCAGAAACAGCTGCTTCTCACACTTCCAATTCTGTTCATGGGATGCTCCTGCAGTTGAATTCTCTTCTAAATAACAATTGTATGAACCTAGTTGATTTCTCTAAAAAGGACAAGATTCTCAGCGACCTGATTCATATTATTTCATTGTGCTCATGGATTGGGAAGAGTCAAGTGTGCCCTTGCCCGGTCCTCAATAGCTGCTTTTTTAAAGTGCTGGATAGTATGCTCAGCATTGCAAGAACGTGTCAAGTGAGTAAAAGTATTACTGCCATTTGGAAATTCCTTTGGGAGTTATCTTCAGAATACTTTGATTCAGAAGATTCTAAGAGGACACCATATTATGACCCCACTGGGATAGAGCTTCGTAAACAAGTAGCTGCGTCATATTTCAATTGCATCCATCCAACGTCTAAGGAAGTTGATGAAAAGGATCTTCTAATGCCATCGACATTTCCTTCACCTACTTCAAAATTGTTGAGAATGCCTGATTTGGGAAATGCTCTCACTGTGTTTCAAGAACGGCTGATTCACTGCATTACTGATGCATCCTATGAAGTTAGACTTGCTACATTGAAGTGGCTTTTCTTGGTTCTAAAATCAGGAGGATCTGAGATTCAAGGCAGCAATCTATCCTCCTGTGAGATCAAGACGTATTTCTTGGACAATATGGATCTCCAGAAAACACTTCTGGATATTATATCAGGTGAGAAAAATCATAAATGTACCTATTACATTCTTAAGATTCTGTATCATTGGAACTTTCTTGAATATGAGGGAGAAGATCGAAGGCAAGTTAGCTTGAGGTTGGTTGACTGGGATAGCTATTTGCTGTGCTCTTTCTGGGACAAGGTGGTTTCCCTATTCAAGGTGACTCGGCATCCAAAGAATCGACGAATGCTTCTTTGCTGCATGGGAATATGTGTAAAGCAATTTAGCAACTTGATGTTGAGCGGTCTTCGTTGCAACACAAAATTGGAAGAGAGAAATGTATCCACCCAACCTGATGAGTTAAAATTGGCCAATTTCTATAGTTGTATCAGTTATTTTGTCGACCTTGTTCAACTACACAGTGATGCATCAGAGCCTGTAAATATGAGAACGGCATCTGCTGAATCAGTTATTGCTTCTGGTCTGCTTGATCAGGCCCACGTAATTGGTTCTCTTGTCTACAGCAACAAAATTCCTGGGGAGAAGCCATGTTCATATTTCAAGATAGAAGAGGCTGTGAACATGTATGCCCATAAGATTCTGAATATATGGTTTACATGTATAAGACTTTTGGAGGATGAGGATGATGGACTTAGAGAGAAGCTCGCGCTCGATGTTCAGAGGTGCATTGCGTCCAGAAACAGTCAAAATGCTTGTGAGGCTGGAGTGGTTCCCAGCCAAGTTGAAGAAGTTATCGAATTGAGTTTCGAGCATCTCTCTTCGATCTTTGGTCACTGGATCGACTACTTGGACGTTCTCTGCCATTGGGTCTTGAATGCAGCAAATTCTGTTACCAGTGTGGTATCAAAAGGAGACCTTGTGAGACGTGTTTTCGACAAGGAGATAGACAATCACCATGAAGAAAAGCTTATGGTTTGCCAGATCTGTTGCTCCCATTTGGAAAAGCTCCCAATTAACTTCAGCAACAAGCTCAAGTTCATTGATTTTGTTCATCAATGGAGGAGGAGATTTCGCGACGCCTTGATATCGTTTGCAAATATCTTTATGAGCCAACGGGAAGGAATTGATTGGATTGGCGGAATTGGTAACCACAAGGATGCTTTTTTCCCATTGTATGCAAATCTACTTGCATTCTTTGCCTTGTCAAATTGCATCTTCCATGGAGGAGTAGAGAATAGCCAGTTGATGCTGAATGAAGTATTTGAACTTGAGGAGACTTTACATCCATTCCTTAGGAACCCCATGATCTCCAATTTGTATCTGCTAGTGATCGATTCGCACGAGAAAATGGTTGGGACTGGGGCAAGCCAGAGCCCTTTGACTCAAAATTTAAGAGGAAAATCTTGTGGCTGGAATGATTGTAGTCCTTATTTTCTACTCAGATGAAGTATAATATTTGTATTGTAGCTTTGATTGGACTTGAAATTACGTCAAAACTGCCTTATTTTAGGAGTTCTTCCCATACTTCTTTCTCCTTCTTGTGCATTTGTCCAAAGTACATATAAAAAAATGCAAGAGAACATGCGCCGAAGGCAAAGAACAGGGTAATGGAACCTTAAAATAACTAAAATTCAACTAACATTGTTTATAATTCTTTAAGGAGGAGGAGCGGGTTTTCTCCATTAGCAAAATACAGCTAGCTAGCTGGTTGACAAAAGGTTTCTTAAAGAGTTCATCTAAAGCATAAAGGATAACAAAAATAATATGTCCCGCATTGCAAATTTGCATAAGGCTAACACACAGAAATAGCAGGAACCAACTGTATAGTTCAAGTTTCATCCTCCCCGTTGCCATCCTCGTCATCGCCTTCCTCATCATCGTCTCCTTTTCCCTGCGGAAGAGGAACTCGAAATGAGAAGGCAGGAAAAAAAAAAAAAAAAAAAAAAAAAAAAAGAACGCAATGCCTGTTATATTCTTCATGAACTCTGAATGCAAATTTCCAACTGAAATAAAGGGAATGCCTCAGAAGAGACAAACAGCGAAAAAAGCATCGGATCTACTGTTTCACTTATGGTGTGTAATAATTCACTAGTGAGTTTCTGTTATGGCACACCGACAGCAAAATAGGAGATCCAAAATGACAACATGGATCCAAGCTTGATCAGCCCCAGACCATATCATAATATGTGGAAGCAGTATAAAGATCCACCCTTCTTATGCATTTATTTGTAAGCTTTCATCACAGAAGTAAAAGGAAGGAGCATAAACAAACAATGGGGAAGAAAACTTTCATCTACCTCTTCATCATCGTCATCTTCTTCACCATCAGAATCTTCTTCATCAGCATCCTACAAAATTAAAAATTTCAATAATGTCAGCATATGATATCACTAAGGAGAAATATGAGGGGCCAATAATTGAAACCCTGCAATGGTAAAGAAAAATTTACAGTGTTGAAGTATTTGAGAGGGTTGGGCCATAGATCTTCCTTAATTATATCTGCCACCTGCATTTCAAAGTTGAATTCCAGTGTAATGAGATTGCCAATCGTAATTTTACAGTTTGACTAGTTCTTCTAACTAACCTCACTATCTACTAGACTACAACTACAAAGATCTCAATAAATTGATGACTGGAAATAACAGCTTCAAAACAAAATCAAGCGTGGCAAACACATAGCATTATATTAACCATTATAAAGTAGATTCGACAGCACATCATAACTTGAAAAGAATATATTCAACAACAAATGAAGGTCAAATCCTTGGACTATTCATCTACGAATTTGAAAAGAAGAATTTACCTCATCATTAAGTCCCTCAAGGTCAACATTCTCCTTCTGCTGTGTTTCAGAAAACCAACTAAAGAAGCTGCATCAATAAAAAGAGACTCAGAAAAAGACAGAAAAAATAACCAAAGCAAAATCCAGGTCAGAGATTCAGTTTATGAGAAGATGAACAGGATAAATTCTTGGTAAATGAAATTTACAGGGACCACACTGCACAGATCATCAAGGGAAATTGACCAGGAAAACCCAAGCAATCAATGGGCAGGGGCAATTCACTACATCAGATTGTCATGAAACTTGGTTAAATGCGGAAAATGCATGTGTATTTGCCAGTATATGTGCATATTAACACCAGAAGTTGGCAAAATTTCGTTGCACAAAAACACATTCAAGCATAGATCCAGTTACATGGTCATTTTTAAGCAAACCATATAAAGCTAAACACCAATTAAGACCTTGCGAATGGATCACATGGTGTGTAACATGGAGCTTTTCATTGTCTAACATACGGCGAACACTTTGGCACACCATATAACATACATGCACACCTAACTTAGGAATCAAATCATAAATGCCTTTCCAATCTTTAGAGGAAACAGTTCGATTATTCCATCTCCAGAATTGCCATCTTAAATTGGTAAGACATACAGTATTTCCAACCATATTTCTTTTCCATGTCTGAAAACATAAGATCTCAAGAAAGAATGGCACTACTGTTCATACCTGTCATCAGAGGGTGGACGTTTGTTTCCTCTCTTCTCTTGACTACCTCCATTCACAGCACCCTTCACATTGGACATTCATTTTCATACAAGTTATTCATGAAAAAAGGCTCTAAACCACTCAAGAAGGCTCATGAGCACAAGTTATTACCTTGCCTTCCTTCCATTGGATAGCCGTACCAGTTATCTTGGTTGTTCCCTCATCCAAGAAAGTAAAAGTCTTTGTCAGCTTTGTATCTTCAAAGTACATGTTTGGCTTGAAGTTCTGAAAGTTAAAAATCAAATTCACAATAAAATGCAGTTCACATATCCAGAAGTATGTTTTTCCTGGAGGGATACCTCAAGAGTAAAAGAAGAAACTTACAAAAGTGATCGAGTAACCAGATTTGACATCTTTAAAATCCTCCACATCAAGAGAATCCAAATACTTGAAGATCTACATAATAAGCAAATTCCAATTATTAATACTGGCCACTCTGAACAGGGATACCATCCTCCCACAAACGAGGTAGCCAAATACAAAAGGAATTCTTTGATGACCAACAAAAAATTTCTAATAATCTGATTCTTTAAGCATGTAGCAAACCTTCTGATCTTCCTCATTCAACAGGTCACCAAGTGCAGGATGACTCAAGAACTGTGGGGGATAACAACAGAAACACCAAAAAGCAACATTCATCAACTATTATTTTGAATGGATTATAAGAAAAAGGGCTTGATTACTTACAGCAGTCAGCCAAAAGTCAGGGATTGTTTTTATAATCTCACTTCTTTTGACATAAACAGGCCTCCTTATTTCATTGTACTTCTGTTCAATTTCCAATACTTTATCACTGGCTTCTTCATTCACCTGCAAAAATTAATACTTTCTATCAGGACCATATTGGACAAACAAACAATGGCAACGGATGAAGGTCTTAAAGGAAAATCAGATCTGAAATCCACCCATGGCACTACCGATCCAGGTGATACAATTGCATACAAGTTCAACCAAGTATTGTAACTAACAAATTAGGTGGATCCATTCTTAAACAAATCTGTCCCAAAGCCTATAAAAACCCATCACCACAGCAAGGCACATATAGGACAACATATCATACAACAGGGTATAAAAGGCGATCTGCGGGATGATACAAGAAGGTCCAATCAAAGATAAAAGTGTCAGCATTATATGTGCAAGTGTTCATGGATCTAAAAGGGACCCAAAAATGTTATTCCACGAGCTTTAAATAATTTTACAAAAACAAACCTTCTTCAGCCCATTTTGGACATCCCTAAGTCTATGAAGATTGGCAGCAAGGGTTTGATCCCTTTGATCATTAACTCCATAGAACCTCAATTTCTTTAGAGGGATTCCAACCATTGCTAGCAGTTGTTAATGTGAACCAAATAAAGATTTTTGCGTTAAAAAAACGCAGGTTTTAGCCAGAGAAATAACAACTTTGGTGAAAGAACTGGTTGACGGCAAATGCAGGGTTAGAAAGGCACCGCAACGATATTTATAATGCCTAGCTGGAAGGCGAAAATTTAGGGAGGGGAATAAATGCAATGAAAGTAATTGCATCCCGGTCCTTCCGGTAACATTTCCAGATTGCAGCAAGAAGGCAATGGACATGACAAGTGGCTTTATCAACTCCGACACATGGCAAGAAAACAGAAAATAAAATGAAGAAACGAAATTTCCGCAAAAGCTATAATGCACATGGTTACAATGCCAGGACACTTGAAAAGTATTTCATAAAAATTGCCTGCTATATGTTTCTAGAAAAGGAATAACCATAAGTAGTTCTTTTTCTTAGGGAATTCACTCACGTCCTGAAGTATCACTAATTCAACAATGTTGATTCCTGTTCCCATCGTTACACTTGATCCACAATAACATCATTGAACCAACAACATCATCTTTATTCCACGATGTGGGTTGGATTTATAGGTCATGTCTCGCCATTTTATTCAATCAAAATATATTCTCATTTGAGTATAATGTAAAAAATGTCTTCTTATTTCTTTATTTGGAAGTTCTTTTACTTCTTTCCCTTTCCCCTTTTAATTTGAGATAATAACTTTGTACTGGGACATTTAAAGGCCTCTTGTCCACATGTAAAAACTATCTAAATGTTTTTCTCTTATTTTCTCATCTAAAGGAGGGTACCGTCACTTTCTTTTCTATGTAATCTAATATGTCCACATCTATATCTATATTCTCAAACGTGCTACCTTTTTTTTTCTTCGTCCCCAAATTAGTGATCCAACACTTTCATCTATGAAGCATTGCTTGTCTTATGGCCATTTCAAAAAAAATTTATTTCAATTTCAATTTTAGTGGTACTTTTGAATGCATCTACTTCATGCCAGTGTCAAACTTACCCTATTGCTTCTTTTGGGATTATTAATGTGGTAAGCAATGTGTTCAGTTTTAACACTATCTAGATAAAACAATTCAATTTTAATGGCTCCCTTTGAGCTTCTCCATTCCGCCATGGTAAGCATCACGGTACTTTATATGGTAACAACAGATTACCAGTCGGAGAGCAATAGCACACACATTTAGAGTTCAAAACGTGATGAAAGTTAACAGAAAATCAAGGAAATATATTTAATAGCACCAGCCTTCCGTCTTTGATTCATTCAACTTAGATGCTGGAAAGTATTGATATTCACCTTCTAGTTCACTAAGCATGCATTTCTAACCAAACAAAAAAAAATTCCATTTATTACCAGGAAGAGTGGTGCAAAATGAGTAAACTTTTGGGATTGATGGTCACATTACACTCCAACTTCAGAAAACCACTACCAAAAGAACAAGGAACGTAACAAAATCATAAATACAAATACATAACAAACCCCCTAAATCTGCTACATGCTCATGAAAGGCCCGACGGTTTGCGTTTATTAACGGTACCACGGAGCGAAGAACAAACGCACAAAGATAATTCAAATAATGATGCAACTGGCAGAGTTGGTTCATTCAAAATATCATCTTTCCACAATTTTAACCACAGCAATGAAAGAATTGTTCGGAACAAAAAAAAAAGGGGGCACCTTTTCAAGCTCGTCTTGAACTTCTTGAAGCTTCTCAATGGAGACAACAAGCTCGGTGTCAATGTGATCGGAGTCCTCATCGACCTTGGACTTCTTGCCGCGTTCAGCCAGCATTGCGTTTTTTTTAGAACAACGAAAGAGAAGCCGCGGGGGAGAGAAACTGGGGCTGATGATGGTTAGAACCCTAGTGAGGCTTGAATTGAGAAGCGAAGCGGAGGTGTGCGATTATGGCCTTATGGGCAGGGCAAGAAGCGGCAGAGAAGGGAGTGGGGAGGTTTTTCCTCTTTTGAGAGGACTCACATCAGACGTATAACCAAAAAGTGCGTATAAATTTGTTGCCGCTGTCGTGCAAGTTTTGGCAAACTTTTTTACGAACTTGTTTACTATGTCCAATGTTAGTTTTCGTTCCTAACTCAATCCACATTCGTTTATTAGGGCCTCCCCGTGGGACCCCACTTCCGGTGGGGAAGTGGAAACCACTAAGCACAAAAAAAAAAAAAAAATTTAATAATAATAAATTAAAAATAATGAAATAACACATTTGGTACTTCAAATATTCAAAAATTATATCTCCCCCACAATGAGGAAAACACCCTATCTTGTCATTTATTTTAATAATATTGTTGTGGAGCACTTGGACTTTTTCTTCTTCACTTTCGCTCTCACTGTTTCATCGCATCAAGAATCTAATAAGCTTGACAAGTTAGCTTTGGATTCGAGAACCATGAATATTTTATCATTGTTTTATTTAATATACCTTGTTCCTTTTTAATATTATCCAAAACGACATTATAAATATAATTTAATTTATGATGACTATCTTCCTCTTTGAATTATGTAATTATACATTAATCATGATTCAAATGGGGAATTTTTAAATTAAATATGATTTGAATCAAAAGTACAAATTCACATCAATATGAAATCGTTATTGATTGATTTTTTTAATAAAACAACTAATTTAATTTAAGTGAATTCAACAGTATTGAATATTATGAACTCAATACTTTTGAATCACGTTATATTAAAAGATATTTGAAAATTTTTAAAATAAATATAACCCTAACTAAAATAGACCCAACAAAAATATGATGAAACTTATTACTTTTGAATCATAAAATGATAGTTTTGAATTTAGTAATCTCAATCCTTCTAACCTTGAAACCTAAAAATACTAGGATGAATTTAACACATTTGAATTATGAAATTAGCTAGAAAAATAGAGTAAAAGTAAAAAGGAGAGTTTTAGTTGATAAGCCTATTAAATATACTTACAAAACTAAAACTATGATAAATTAGAAAAAAAAAATTTATTCAAAGTTTATAGCATAAACATATGATGTTTAATGTTTAACAAAGGCCTATATTTATATTGTTTCAAGGGACCAAGGTTAAAAATTATAAAGGAGTTATAGTACTAAATCTAAAACTTTATAGTCAAAATTAGCATTAACTCTTATATTTGACAAAAAAAAAAAAAAAAATTGACCCAAAAGACCATTTAACTTAATTATAGTATTATAAATAATAAAAATACAGAATAACAACTTAAAAAATAACCAAAAAATGCACTGAAATTTGTACATAAATTATGCAAAAAAATGTGACTTTTGGCCTCCAAATGAATTTAAAATCTCGTGCAAATGTTGTTGAATTGAACTATTATAGAATTCAAGGATTAACTTGAATTTGCTGAGATTTGGGTCTGTACCATTTTGAATTTTGGGTTGAAAATTGACTACACAAATTTAACTGATTTATTATCTTGAAAAATATCAAAAAACGACTTAATTAGAACCACTTGGATCAAGATAAAAAACTTGTAAAAATTATAATATTTAGGCTTAATTGAAATAGTTTTGGATCATCTTTTAAATGGATTTTAAGAACTAAATTATTCAAACATTCTTGCATATTTTTTTATTTGTCAAACGAGTCATTGGTTCTATCATTCATTCCTTAAAGTGAATTTGATGGAGTAAACTTATGTTGATCAAGTTATCGGACTTCTTTGATGCTTGAGCTAGAATTCCATCAAAATATTTATTGGTGTGTATATTTTTTAATATTTTCTATGTTTATGATGACACGGAGTGAGTAAATAAATAAGATTGCAACTTTGAAAATAAACAAGAAATGACTATTGGTTTATTAATTATTTAAGAGAACAAAGCCCACAAACGACATGGGCTCAACTCCGTAGTACACAGCCTAACAAAATAACGCACACAAAACCTCATAAATCCCGCAGCCCAAAAACTAAGTCCATTATTGACGATCTTGCTTGGACTAGTCCCGTCCGGTCCAGCCCAACTCCTCAAGGAATACTGCAAAAAGTAGAAAAAGAAGGAAAAACGCATCCATTAGTTTAGTTTGAGAAAATATGGAATTAAATTCGTGCAAATCAAACCTACAAAAAGAGAAAAAAACGAAGTTAATCACACTTACGTATTGCAGTTGGTGTTGGCAGAGATGGGGATGCCGAAGCTGACGCCGCACTTGGAAGGAAGGTTTGCGGCGGCGTCGGGCTTGAGGTTGGAGATGCCTGCTGCGGCGGATTTGAGGCAGCTACATGCGGCTCGCCTGTCGGCTTGGTTAGTGGTCAAGCCGGCCAAATTCTTGACACCAGAACAACATTGGCCAGACGGAGTCCCGCCGGAGGTGAGGTACGATAAACAAGGAGCAACCTGACTGGTGACTTGTCCGCAGCTGATAGCAGCTTGGCTCTGCCTGGGCACCAGAAGTAGCATGGAAAACACCACAAGGAGACCCACAACTGAAACTCCCTTCTTCATGGCTAGCTTTCTTTCTAAACTTACGCTAGTTTGATTGTTTAGGATAAATGTAATTTCTTGCTTAAAACGAGAGTTGAAAGTGGTGAGTGAGGAATGGAATGGAGGAAGAGGGGTATTTATAGTACCCGCAGGCCGTAGATGAACTATCAGGAAGTAGAAGATCAAATTTTTACATGATTCCACCAGAAGGTGACATGAGAAAAGTGGGTGGGATTTGGCTTTATGCTTCAACTTTTAAATGCCGTTTCGTAACCATTGTCGGAAAACGGAAGATGCAGAAAGATCAAGAAGAGTTTTTCTTTCCTTATTTTGGGTAAAGAAAAAACCTGGCTTTGCATGACATCTCTAACTTATCTGAACCCGTCTGCTTTAATATATATTTTCCAATTCAGAGAGGGCTAGTATTAATTAGAGAATAAAAGGATGGATTTTGATGAGAATGATGATGATGATCAAAGGAGTTGGGTTGTAGGTAGGCAGTAAGAAAAACAATTCATGGCATTGATTTGAAATGCGTTAAGTTCCCTGACTCTCCGAGACCATCATGAATGCATAGCCGAAATTTCTGTTTCCTGATGAAGCTTTGCAGCGCGATTTTTCGGCAGCTTCAACGTAAGATTGTCGACACTTGGATCGGTTGTCAAACGTATTTACGTTACTGAATGGCATGCCCAAGAGCCAAGGCTGTCGTCTTACCTCTGCAATTTTCTTCGCAACATCGATATTTCATTTATTTATTTATTATTATTATTATTATTTAACAAATGTATCCAGGCTTATTAAATAAGATAATTAACCTAAAATATTTAAACACTTATGTGTTTTTTTTTAACAGGAATAATAATAGACCCATCAGAATTTGATTAATTAAACTATTTATTAAAGTAATGAAATTGCTTTGATTTATTTGATAAATTACTATTAATCTCATAAAGAATGTAATTATTTGATAAATTAAGAATAATTATCATTTTTTTAGTGGACCTTTGCTCTAACTAAAAAAAATAACAATTAAAATTATTTTATAATTATTTTGTTCTCATTATTGGAAAACAAAGACACCTTAATGTTTAATTAAGAAATGATGAATCATTTCCACTCATTTTGACTTCATCATTCATTCAATTGAAACATAATGGAGTATACATTTTGTCTCGTTTCATGGCATGGGCTCCCTTTTGTTGAAACCAAATACATTCCAAGAAGGTTACGACTATTTGTAACCCAGTTTTTACTATTTGTAATTTTATTTTTGAAACAATCTTCTTAAATTGTCTTTTTATTAATTTTTAAATAATTTATCAAAATTCAACAAAATGAATATATTTTTTTATCCCAACAAAATAAATACTATCTTAATTATTTTAAACATATTTAAACCTATAATAACCAATTATAAGAACAATTCTCATACATACAGTATTTTTTAGAAAAATAAAAGATTAAAGAAAAGAAAATGGGAGAGGAAAATAATCAAAAAAATTTAATAAAAATTTTCTGAACAACTACTTGTGTTAATCAAATGAAACCCGGATCAATTACTAGAACCAGTACCATCACCATCACAGCCGTCTCCATTGGCATGATCACAATAATGATTTTAATTTTTATCATCGTGATCATCATTGTCATCTTCATCAAAGGGTTTATTTTTATGAAAAATGCAGTATTTGTTGGAGCGATTCTTCCTGCTACTATTGTTGCAGAGAAGACAAGGAAGATGACGAGGACATGGTTAGGATTTTGGTAAGGCTGGAAGAAGAAGATGACGGCGTCAATTGCCTCATGGTGGCTCTGGTCATCGTTAAGTGGTATCCGCGAGAAGAAAAATAATTCTAAAAAATGGCCAAAATAAATAAATATATATGTGTAATTATGAACAAATTCTATTATGTTATAATCTTATTACGAGAATATGTTATGTACTAAGTAAAAATAATTGTTTCAGAATTCAAATGTTCTTTAATTAAACTTTTTGTGCAGAAATTTTTTTCAGTGTAGTGTGTTGGTGGTGGAGTTTGGAAAAGGAGAAAAAGAAATAAGAAAGAATATTAATTTTTTTTTTTTGTTTGATGGATATTTTGGATAGTAAATTTTGAAAATAGGATTATAAATAATAAAAATTGCGCTACAAATAGTAGTCTAGTTCCAAGATGGAGCCAAAAAGAAGGCCCACATGACTCGCCAGCAGAGGTTCTCTTGATTGGGCTTTGATGAACTAAATTCGGGCTTATATCAACAATAAAGTTGGGCCTAACATACCGGGTCCAAATCAGCCTACGAAACTAGAGCTGCCGTCGTGTCGTGTCTATAATTGTTCCCGGGTCGGGCAATCGGAAACCACCGGAGCAAAACATTGAAAAATCTCCATGCGGCCTATCTACATTTGCTAATCTCTCTGCAACACAGACGAACAATCAACGTGTTACCAGACAAAATGCTCACTCTGTCAGTGAGCCATCCATGTCAAGCTGCAGCAACTCATTCAAGAATCTCGTTTGTGGGCCGCCGGGAGCTCTGCTTCGATGGCATTTCATCCATCTGCTGCTCCTCCTCCGAGCAGGGCCCGGCCTTGGAGGACACCGTAAGGACGTCTTTCTCTGCTCAACTTTCCAATCCAACTCCTCCGTAAGCAAAGCTATTTAGGACTAAACTTTGTTGACATTTGGCCCAATAGAACAGTGTACTTTTGGTTTCTTGCTGGCTGAGCTTCTTTTTATGTTTGGTAGGGCTGTTAAAACTAATGTGCATTGCCAAGATTTTGGAGGGCTTCCTCGGAAAAGCTTCGTTCCCACCACCCGCCGGACGTTGATCGCTAGTCTGTTTGCGTTATTGGGTTTTCACCCTTCAAGGTATTTGTCAGGTTCGCACTTTTTTAGCCTGCTTGTTTTAACTTAAACTACCTCCGTCAAGCTCATGTTCTGTCGATTTGTAATAGCATTCAATGTATGCATGTAAATCTCTATTTCATATCTGCTTTCTGAAGTTTTGATTTCCTATGAAGCATATGGATTGGGGGATCCATCTGTGACTGTTGAACAAGTAACACCTCCTGTTTTTCCTCCTGGGCCACTTTTTCCCAATGAGGTCCATTTCCAACCATAAATAAACTTATAGTCATTATTTTGAATACATTATTCTGCGTGTTGGATTTCTCATAGTAAGTGAAATTGGGACGTTTGTGCTTGGCAGGAAAGGATTGTGCAACTTTTTGAGAAAAATACTTATTCTGTTGTGAACATATTTGATGTAACACTGCGCCCCCAACTTAATGTTACCGGTGTAGTTGAGGTATTTCCCTTGACGTTATGAAATTTTAGCATTTTCTATTTAATTAACTTTTTTACATGTTGCTTTTGGTTAACCTTTTTCTTAATTCATTGATAATTAGCCAGATAGATATGAGTAATCATGATTATTTATCCTGGCAGATCCCTGAAGGAAATGGTTCTGGAATAGTGTGGGATGGACAAGGGCACATTGTTACAAATTATCATGGTAAGTCATAATCTTTGTATATTCTGAGTTGGAGAGTTTCTTTTGCCTGCAGCATCCCAAAGGGTATTTCCATGTTCTTATATGCCATTCTACTTGATGATTTTCTACCTTGTCAATTCTAATGATTTATTTTATTATTTGCAGTGATTGGTAATTCCCTTTCAAGAAATCCAAGCATTGGGGATGTTGTTGCACGAGTCAATATTCTTGCTTCGGAAGGGTGAGAGATATACTTATATATCGTCATTTACATGAAGTGGACTGCCTTATGGTTTGACATTCTTCGCACGAGGTTGCCTCGTCCTATTCCTTGATATTTTTGTTTTTTCCCTTTTGGAAGAGTGCAAAAAAATTTTGAGGGTAGGTTAGTTGGCGCAGACCGTGCAAAGGATCTTGCTGTTCTGAAGGTGAAGTACTCGCTAAAAATATACTTTTCAGGCTTAATTTGATCATCTTTGTGTGCCAAAATTTGTTGTTTGGGTCCAATGTGTCTGAGTAATACCTTTTACATATAAGATTTCCTTACATGCCAATGTCCTTAAAATGGTAGCATTTTAGATAATACTGTTGATGTTCTTGGATGGTATCATGGACTATGTTGACTACATACGATTTATTTTGATTTATGTCTTCAGGGAGTGCATCAACTACTTTATGTCTCTTTTTGCTTGTTTTGTATCACAAACTCTTGACTATATCTGGTGGACATTTATTCTGCTTTTATAGGTTGGCCTTAATCCGCAAATAAGAAAAAATTTCCCTGGTAATTTTGCGTGAGTTGTGAATTGTATATAACAAAATAAAGCTACGAGTCCTAACTTACGTAGGTTATTGATCTAGGACTCAACCTATTAACGCATTACTTGATGATATTTGTAATTGTAGGTGGAAGCACCCGAAGATCTGTTGAGGCCAATCAAGGTTGGGTCTTCCTCTTCTTTAAGAGTTGGCCAACTGTGTTTAGCAATTGGAAATCCATTTGGCTTTGACCACACACTAACAGTTGGGGTCCTTAGTGGATTAAACCGAGACATATTTAGTCAAACTGGAGTTACCATTGGTGGTGGAATCCAAACAGATGCTGCCATCAATCCCGGGAACAGGTGATAGTAGAATCTTTAGCATTTCTCACTGTAAGTTCTTGTCCATATCCATTGAGTTTTGTGCATTTGTTGCAGTGGAGGTCCTTTGTTGGACTCAAAAGGAAACTTAATTGGGATTAACACTGCGATATTTACTCAGACAGGTGTATTTCCCTTTAGCATTTACTCAACTGCTTTTATTTTTTCTAATTATGTATGAAGCCACAGGGACATGTGTATCTTATAAACTGGGGACATATTGTCCTTGCATGTTGTAGTTACCTTATGTAGTTTCTTTCAATGTACAGAGTATCTTATGTGTTGTTTTGAATGTGACCAGGAACTTCTGCTGGTGTTGGGTTTGCGATTCCATCTTCTACTGTATCTAGGATAGTACCTCAGCTTATCCAATATGGCAAGGCATGCCTTGTTAAAATTCTCTGTGTTTCATCTTGCAGTATAGTTAATTGGACATTTTATTAATGTCTTTATGATTGTCATTTCCCTTCTGTTTAACCATGCATGTCAGGCTGTTCGAGCTGGTTTAAATGTTGAAATAGCTCCAGACCTAATTGCAAGTCAACTCAATGTTCGAAATGGAGCTCTTGTTTTGCTGGTATAGCTTTACTGCTGATGACTAAGACATGATAAATGCTGCTGTAATTTCTACAAAAATGATTCAATGTAAATTCATTGGTTTTTCTTGTGGTAGGTCCCCAAAGAGAGCCTTGCAGCTAAGGCAGGTCTTATTCCCACATCGAGGGGTTTTGCTGGGAATATTATTCTTGGTGATATAATCGTGGCAGTGGACAATAAGCCGGTGAGCAGTCTTTCCATTTTCGCTCTCGCTATAAGCATCTGTGTGAATGCTACAATAAAATGGAAATCCTCAGCAATAAATGAAGCCCAAATTGGGCATTGAGTACTGATGGCCATTCAAATTAGGCCCCTGAATGTTGTCTATATCCATACTCTCTTAATTCTCTCTTTCCATTTTCGCTCTCGCTATAAGCATCTGTGTGAATGCTACAATAAAATGGAAATCCTCAGCAATAAATGAAGCCCAAATTGGGCATTGAGTACTGATGGCCATTCAAATTAGGCCCCTGAATGTTGTCTATATCCATACTCTCTTAATTCTCTTCTTTAGTTGATGCATCTGAATCTGCTCAAAATGTGGTTAAATCTGGTTGCAGGTTAAAACTAAGTCTGAGTTGTATAAAGTGCTGGATGATTACAATATTGGAGATGAAGTTGTCTTGCAAATACGACGAGGCAACGAGACACTAGAGTTGCCTCTTAAACTGGAGCAGATGGCCTGATCTGATGCAACGGGCGGACTGTTTTTTTGGTAGTACAGAGAGTGATTGATAGACCATTCATCTTCCCATACTGTTAGTTCAGATCTCCTATTCTCCTTCCTTACTCCATTTCAATTCATCTGCTGGTTGACATAGAAGCAAATTTGGACATAGTGTCATATTCGCTTCTGAAATCTTACACTCCGTTCAGTTCTAAAACAAACAAACAGTGATTGATCATTAATTGTTGTAAATACTAGATTGATTTGGACATAAGGGGATCTTCTACCATCCGTATGATAATCTTGTTGTCACCTTCAGCAGAATTTGTCTCTAGCTAGTCTAGAACCCAAGCAGCCTTCTACAAGCATAAGCTAGTTTTTCATATTAGAAACAAGACTCAAATTATGGAAAAATTACAATAGTATTTTGGTGGAAAAGTAATATTTATGGGGTATGGTAGGGAGGGGAATTAAAATATCCTAGATTGCCTAGCGTAGCAAACTGTAGTGGGTGATCATTGGCTGAAGCCTGAGAGAGGGAATGTTGATGATCCATATAAAGTACAATCAGTCATATTTTGTGCATAGTTGAGGACTGAAAGAGACTCAGATGCTTGGATTTACTAGGCCATCTTTAATTTGGAAGTTGCATTATTAATGGATGCATGTAAACGAATGTGAATAGGAATTGTGAAACTGGGATGCTGTTGGGTTAACGTCAATGGAAGTAGCCATGGCTATGGCTGTATCTGCAAATGTTTTTTTTTTTTTTTTTTTTTTTTACTGCTGAAAGTTGGATGTTTCTTGATTAAATGATGAAATGAAGGTTAATAGTAGTACTATAAAGAAGATATGATTTTTTTTTTCTCCCATTTGAATTGATCGTTTTGGGATCTCAAGTGCACGCAATCATCTCCGACAAATCAGAAGCTTCCTTTTGATCAGTATTAAGTTACATTAAATTTAAGAAATTAAAATAGTAATACCGCTAGATATAGATATAATTTTTGTAAGCATATTTTTAATGAATCATTCTCTTTCAAATAAAGCAATTCTTTATAGTAATTTAATATTGAAAAAGTTTAATAAAATAAGGAGCGAAGTTGAAGTTGCTAAGAGTCATATTTGTCTTCAAGATTCCATCAATGAATTTAGATATATGGTGTGGCAACGACTGAAACCCTAAAACCCTATATTTTAGTAGCAATCAAATAAGAATGATAAGCTCGTCATTTGTCTCTTTTTCGCTAAACAAAAACATTTATCAAACTTCACATTCAAACCGAGACTGACATCCATACTAATCCAACCTCCATTTCCCATCATCCAAATATCTTCCTTCCTTTATTACTCTGAAATTCTGTCTCATTAAAAATTATTAACTGAATTTATCAAGTTTGAATGTTACGGTTATCCTTCTTTTATTTCGTTTTAAAATTATATTATTTATGTTAGAGAATAATTAGTTTGATGGGTGATAATAATGGTAAATAGTATGGAGATTTGGGATTAGTCATTGATGATGCAAATAACACTAGTGTATAAATATAAAGCTCCAAAGTTTATCCCAATAGCATGGTAATTATATAGTGTGGAAAAAAGGGACCCCTTCTAGGATACCATGGTTGTGTGTCAACTTGACAGCATCCATTAATTAAATATATATATTATATTACTTCTGTATTTAGGATTTCTACACCTACACAAACCCAACATCATTCATGGGCTCACCTTCCATAGTATTTTTACTTTCTTTCCATAATAATAATAATCATCATCTTTATACATTAATTTAATGTAATATATAATTAGATATAAAGTTAAGAATAAGAAAAATATGTCAGTAAACATTTTATTTTATGTGAGTTATACTTTATAAAAATAAAAAGTTATATCTTTTCTTATCTGGGCTATTGTTTTTGGGACATAAGATAAGAGTTTATTTTATGGTTTGAGTGTGTAATAGATGTGTGAATGGGTGTGTAACAAAGCAAAATTTAGCAACAAACTACAAACCCTAGCTAGACAACATTTTGGTTTTACTTACTTCTTTTTTTAAAAAAAAAAAAAAAAAACAAGAAAGGATCATAATCAAAATATAGTAGTTATGCCTGGATAATTCCATGAACTAGTAAAATGTGGTAGATATGGACAGGCCCCTTTTTTGTGTGTCAAATTGGTTAATAAACATAATCTAGATGGCCATATTCAGTTTGGTACTAAATCCAGGTGTGTTTATATTATGAGATCAGCCGCTCTCTCAGCCCTTTTGGACCTGATGATGATGATGATATCAGTAGTTGAAAACATCCATCTATATTCAACAGTTGGGTAAACTAAAACTAAATCTGGATGCACTAGAAGCCCCATTTGCATTAGCTAAAACTCCACAGTTTGCCTAACCTTCCCTGCTTTTTTTTTTTTTTTTTTTTAAGTCTTGTATCAGTTGTTGTTATGCAGCAGAGAAAGAGGATGAACAATGGAACTGAAACTGACTAATTCAGTGCATGATATTCTGTAAATGATTCTAGAGCTTGCTCAGGAGTTTCCACAAGATTCAATGCAGAGATGATTAATTTTCCAAACTTTGAGCCATCATTCACTAGTATTTTAATCAGTAAGTCCAAATAACAAATCACAGTTCAAACAAAGATTATATTATTACCATTTTAAACAAATGTGATTAGAAGACAGCTTTGTCATTTAGCCTTGATTGTTCATGGTAACATCCAATAAAAAAGCAGCAAGGGTGTGAAACCAACTTCCCTACAGACCCTTTTCATCTTGTAGTCTTTCTGAGATCATAATTTTGGATTTAAACACAAACCCTCCAGGGTTCAAATAGGGGAGGCCATCCTTCTTCCCCCACAAGTCCCCAAAAAAAAAAAAAAAACAAACAAACTTGACTTGATTTGGGGTTCCCTCATCAGCTACTCTCAACTCAAATCATCTCCATTTTCAAAGGCCTCAAAATTCTCCCCTACAACTAGCCAGAAAAAGTGGCCAAAGTTTCGGAGGCAGAACCCTTTTCAGGAAGCATAAAATGGCTTCGAACCAAGTGACTTACTGTACCATGATGCACAAATAACTGTTTACCTCCATATCAATCACTTGGGTTCCCGCTTTCTAGTTTTTCTTGAATATAAATAGTAACTCTCGGGCTTTTTAAGAGATAGCTGCTGATTCTTGTTACCAAAACACCTTGAATTCAGATCAGCTTTCGAAAACTCGGTTTGAGTTTGTCCAACCCTCAGGAAAGTTTAACAAGTATGGATGATAATAAGGGTGATGCTGCAGACAGGATTGAAGATGTTATGCTGCCGGGTTTTCGATTCCATCCCACAGATGAGGAGCTCGTCGGATTCTACCTGAAAAGGAAGATTCAGCAGAGATCACTTCCCATTGAACTCATCAAGCAAGTGGATATCTACAAGTACGATCCATGGGACCTTCCAAGTAAGAAAGATCATCTCACTCTCTCGAGTTCACATTTGAAGATATGAATGTTCTTGTTTCCATCAACTTGAATTCGTTAATCTCGTTGGAAAACAACTACTTTGTCTCTATTAATCTTGTTGAAAGTCAAGAGTTGGCTATAATTATCTAGTCCCTTTCAGAACATATTTACAAATCAACAAGGTCCTACCTTGGAAAGTCACTACTATATTTCAAAACAAAATGTTGATCCAAGAAATTTTAATTCTAACTGTCTCAATCAGGATAATAGTTTCTTTCTATTTCAGCTCTTCGAGTCTTCAAGTAGATATTCTTATATATATATATATATATATATATATATAATATATATATATATTTCCTGGGACGAAAGTTGAGTCATCATTTATCACTTCTCCTAAATCTCCTCTGTTTAAGCAGAGCTGGCATCAAGTGGAGAGAAGGAATGGTACTTCTACTGTCCGAGGGACCGGAAATACAGGAACAGCGCGCGGCCAAACCGTGTCACAGGCGCCGGGTTCTGGAAAGCCACCGGAACTGATAGGCCGATATACTCCTCAGATGGAACCAAATGCATTGGTCTGAAAAAGTCCCTAGTTTTCTACAGGGGCAGAGCTGCCAAAGGAATCAAAACTGATTGGATGATGCATGAGTTTCGGCTACCTACAAATAATGAATCTGCACCACCACCGCCGCCAACCAAAAAGCTCTCCGACAGATCCCTCCCTCTTCATGTGAGTTTGACTGCAATTTACTTCATCAACTCAACAGATTGAGCTGAGTTATTGTTCATATACAACCCTTTTGTCCCCAGAAAAAAGGTGGTTTCTATTATCGTTTTTAATAGTACTATACTACAGGATGCATGGGCGATCTGCAGAATTTTCAAGAAAACAAACTCCCTGGCTCAGAGAGCTCTTTCTCAGGCCTGGATTGCGCCATTATCTGAAACATCCCATGATATGTTCGCACAAGGCATTCAGTATACACAATACAGCTCTGAGAACATATCTTGCACAACAGAAACTGGATCAACCGTGCAGCTATGCTGCAACAATGATCAATTGCAGCCGGGCTCGAATGCAACGTTCTCCTCACTAAACATTCCATCCTGCAAACCCCTAAACGGGATGTTTTTGAAACAGACATTCTCAGGAAACCCGAATGGTGGAGACATCCCCAACAACTTCATCTTTTCATCTCCAGAAATTTCTGGGCCAGTCCCATCCATGTTTTTCAACCTATCTCCTACCTTATTAGGGGATCATGTGAACAAGACCTCGGAAAGCATCGATTTTGAAGGATCACAACAGCATTTCAACAGCTTTTCAATGAGTTCATCGCCAGAGCTGCAAGAAGGGGTGAGCATGGAGAACGAAGTTGTGGAAACAGGAGGCATATTGAGAAAAGATCAAAGGGATATCATCGGTGATGCGGATAATAATCAATGGGGACAAATGAGGTCAATGGGATTCCCTTTCAGTTTGCCGAATCTGCCATGGGACTCTCCAAACTGTGGGAGTGAAATATCCACTACCTATTCAAACAAGTGTTATACTTAAATCCTGTTGATAATTTTAATACGGATCAAACCATATACGCTTTCTTCCAAAAAAAAGTTAGTCTGGGCATGTAAAACATTATAATGAGACTAATTTTTTGAGGCAGAAGTAGTATTATATATATGTACGTGTTACATGTATTGAGCATATATTCCTGTAGCATATATCGTTTTTGTTCTTCTTCACTGTCATGTAAATATAATTATACTACATGTTGTATATCTGTATTCATTCATCGCCTGGATCGAATATATAGTCTTTTCGTATACTTTAGTCGCTAAATTATTGCTAATTACTTTAGTTTTAAATTTGCAAAATCATCCCCACCCAACACATATTCTTATGTTCGGCTTGCTTTGAGATTATCAGATTTCTGTAAAATAAATGTTTAAATGTCAAGATGGCCGAGTTGGTCTAAGGCGCTAGTTTCAGGTACTAGTCCGAAAGGGCATGGGTTCGAATCCCATTCTTGACATAAAATTAATTTTCCCACTTGATTTTGCTTCCTAACTATTGGGCTTTTTGTTTTGCCCTGATTTAGATTTGCCCTTAAAAATCAATTCATGCACCTAATGTAACTACTGCAATTCGTTGGCCATTGATGCATATTCATCGTCTTCCTGGAAGTAAACAAGCTGTTTAGCTCTGTGTTTAGGAATCATTTGCAATTCGACAGATCTGTAAGGTTGATGAAGTGAAACCATCAAGGGTTTGCCATGACCAGCCTTTTGGATCATCAATCTTTTCTTCCGCTTCAAACATAACCAACTTTGAAAAGACTTGACACGACTGGACTTAGATATGCAGAAAATCAAGTTTGTTAGATGGCAGGCACCACGAATTCTTGAAATATAAGATGTTCCATAAACAAACTAATAGCATTCAATCAAACTACGGCATCACTGATATTTGCACATATCTTCATCATCATCATCATCATCATCAAAACCAAAAATTTTTGAAGATATATCACAGATTTCTTTGAACTTAAGAAAGGAATTCTGAAACTACATCAATCCATTCAATTTCAACTCTTTGAAGCTAGCTTTTCCTTAGCTTTCTGAATCTTCAGAACCTTCTTCACAATCTTTTGCTCTTCAACCAAGAAAGCACGGATTATCCTGATCAAGAGGGTGACCAATACTAGTCGTTAGAACTGAATGCATACCCAGCAAGTAAACTTTGTAAGAAGCAACAGAAGAAAACCACTCCATGTCCATAACATACCTCTCTCGCACAGCACTTCCGGATAATACACCACCATAAGGACGGTTTACTGTCCTGCGGTTCCTAGGCAGTCTAGACCTTTTGTATTCAGCAGGCCTCAAATGAGGAATCTGCATAAGAAAAGCTTTGAACAGTTAATGAACTGCCTCTCAAGATTTCTGATCACCTCAGTCAGTAATAGATCCAATATAAACCCCCAAAAAAATAATTGAAATATACATCACAACCTAATGCAGAAAATGTAGCCGCAACATAGTCTCACAATCACCATAAACAGCAGTAAATCTTCAGATATAACAAAGAACAAAACTCCAATACATTTCTATGTTTCTAAAAAACTTGTCCAAGAATTGAAATAAACTCATATGACAACAAAGGTTAGATACACAGAACATTTACCACAAATGAATTAGAAGCTAGAAGACCCAACAGTACAAATGCCTTGCAATATTCACCACATTAAGAAGAAACCAGGAGAAAAGAACCCATCATATACACCAAAACAGCCACCAAGTCAAAAAGAAAATCCCTGCAAAAGGAAATGCCGCATACACTTTTAAAAAGACTTTAAAAGATGCCCGGTCGAAAATCATGTGGTCACCGGCCTTCTTCAGGAGTCCCAAGTGGGATAAGCAAGCTGGGGTGGACTTGTATCACAATAACCACATTTACTATATTCAAGTTTACACAAATGCTTCTACATAAAAGAATAACTCAAAATCAGAACCCTTAGTCTGTCAATCACCATAATCATAAGCAACTTTTAAGTTTAATAAAGCTGTACCTTCCAAAGGCAGATTCAAGAGTGAGGACATCAGAATTGTTAGTAATAGCAAAACAGGAAATCATCAACTCAGCAACAAACATAGACCGCAGCTAATAAGAACAGGGGAAGAGAAAAGCATACCCCTTGAATTCTTTTTCCGGTCACGGGACATTTAGGACCGCTAGCTCTCTTCTTGGTGGTCTGGTAAACGAGCTTCCCACCTAGTTACACATCCATATAAAAACTATATAAGCAATCACAAACTCATTGTTTCTACAAAATATATTCTGCTTTGACAGTAGAATAAACGAAAGATATTGCTACCCGAATTGCAGAAATCAATCAACAGTCAACTCTGAATATCATACTACGCAACCAAAGTGTAACACATATAGATGTCAACAATTCCTCTCCAAATAATACCAACCCATTTGAGATGTTCAAGTAAACCCAGGCGCATTACCAAATCCCGCATAATGGCATCAAAACTGTAAATTAAACAACCAAAAATGAACGGAATGAAGAAATGAAACTGAAAGAACTTGGATTAGAGTGGTACCGGGGGTCTTGACGACCCTGTGTTGATTGGATTTGGTGGCGTAACTATGCCGTTTTCGGTACGTCAGCCTCTGAACCATCTTCTTCTTCTTCTTCTTCTTCTTCTTCTTTTTCCTTCTTCTTGTTCTTCTATTACTGCCACCACCAGTTCAAGCCGGGGGTCTCAATCAACAGCTGACTGGTTGACTCTCTGGATCGAAAAGGGCGTGCAGAAGAGCAAGATAAGATCTTTATATGCGTTTGGGATACCCTAGATCCGACGGTTCTACTCAAGCCTAACTCTTGCTCAATTATTTAATGGGCTAGTTTCTCCCAGTAGGCCCGGTTCCCATTCCGGAGTGTTTCTTTTTGCTGGCTTTTTTAAATGATGTTTTACGCTAACAAAATTTCTTATTTTACAATTTTATATTCTTAAATTTCAAAAAATATATAAAAAATAAGAATTAAATAAATATTAAATTTGTCTACATTTACTCATAATTGTGGCAGATTTTTCAATATTTGGATTTTGGCATAATAGGAAAGCAGTGCTTTGACAAATGAATAATTTGGGAAAACTTAATTAATTTTACTATTTAATGTGATCAGTAACAAACTGACCCTCTTTTAATTTTTCTTTTTTTTAAAAGAAATTTCGACGGCTAAAATTTTAGCATATTTTTCCTTTTTTGAAGAACTTGTCTGCTCGTGTTACTATTCGAAAATATAAGTTCTTCTTTTAGTTTATTACCAAGATAAATTAAAAAGAGAAAATTAAAATAATTTTAAAAATAACACCTAAATAAAATCTTATATAAAACTTATATTTATTAATTAAAATATGAAAATAATATTATAAGAGAAGCAAAAGCGATTCAAGAAATAAAAAGTTGGGCTACAGTGATTATAAATTTAATTATTGCAGACTTGCAGTGGCGAGGTGAGATGGATTAATAAAAATAAATAAATAAAGGTTCGCTATGATTGGCTTGGCTTCCATGTAATCATCATTAAAGGTTGTTTACTTAATTAATCATAATCATAAGTAAAACTAAAATCTGATCTATTTTAAATTCCACATCAATAGTGGTTAGGTGAGCTGTTATGTTGAAGTAAATAAACTTCCTTTTAACTTCAAAAGCACAATTAGAAAAAAAGTAAAATTAAGTTACTATTTTTATTTTAACCCTCATCCAATTCTGAATCATTAGTAAAAGCATAATTTTTCATTGATAATATCAATACACTTATTTAATCAGGGGTAAAAAAATAATACAAACTGATTCAAGTGCATTATGACCTGGAAAACCATCTTAGGTAAGAGAGTTTAAGGTTAACTTCAAATTTTAGGCAAAATCTGCTCCACTAAAATCACCAAAATTCAAGAGCTGTTCTTGGAGAAATGGATGGCCAATAATCTCACCACCACTAAATCACCAAATCTGAACTCCATATTTGAAGATCAAGATCAAAACTTGAAAGGCCAACCCCCTCTGATCGGAGCAGTGAGACTCTCATCTCTAAATTTACATTACAGGTAAAACAAGAACAACAACTATTGACAGGGGAACAGCTCAAATGAGGGCTCTACCTCTATTTTTCTATTCTCAAAACTAATCTTGCTTAGTTTACTATGACACCATACCAGTTGGTCAGTTGTTATTCTTTTCATGTTTAGCACCCTGGAAACTAGCTTCATATCTACTTGTGAGAAAAAGTAAAGAACTTGATCTACATCATCTTCCCTGCACTGTCGAAATTTCTTCAGTATGCAATTCCCACTTCTCACCATGTCTTTCAGCCTCCTCTCCTTCTGTATTTCAAGGAATGCAGTTAAACTCAAGAACCCGAAAACGATAGCTTAAACTTGAGAGTGAAATGATGAGAGGAAATACCTTTTGAAGATCCTTTTTTATCTCTGCCAGAAGCTCCAAGTCACCGGGATTTTGGAACTGTGCAGCTGTTCCTTTCCGGGCTTTAACTTGGAGACTATTACAGTCTCTATCGGCTCGAACGAATCGCCAAAAGATTCTTATTGATTCTTCCAGTGTTTCCACCAGCATTTCACTTGAAATGCCATACTCACATCTCTCTCCTTTGCTTCCCTTTCTTCTATCTCTTATACTATCTCCTGCGGATTAGGAACAACCAAAACCATATGTAAATGGAGATAGAAAATGAAAAAACAATTCACGAGGCAATGCATTTGTTCAGTTTGAAAGCAATATCTCACCCTTTATGACGGGAACTTGAAGAAGGTTTCGGAAAAGGCATCGTTGCTTGATGTAATATTGAACTCTTGGGCCCTGGAAATGTTCGTTCTCGATAAATCTTTGCAATAGAACTTGAAACTGTTGGAATTCTCCGGCAACTTCATTGTACCGATGTGTGCCACGGGGATCAGAATCCCACAGGTCTAAGGCCTTCCCATATTGCCAATGCAAGAATTCCCAGGAAAGACACATCTGTCCAACATAGACCACTTCCAGGTCACTCTGCAGTTCTTTCACAAACTTTATCATTGGATCACTGTCGTTGCTTTTAGGTTTGGGAGGCCAAAAATTTTGTGAGAGTAGGGATTTGAGTGTTGGACCTGAAGATGTCGGACTTGAGATTGATTCAAGTGGATCTTTCATCTGGAGAAACCCTGTCATTCCAATGCATGGTTACTTTCTAGACAGACATTACCCAGAAGAGCAAATTAAGGAAGATTAAATGACAACTTAAGTTCTACTCTACGAACTTGGCGCACAGCCATTTGTTTGGTGTTGATTAACTTATATCTGAAAAAATAAAGTTATCTTATAGGCATGAAACAGAGTTTCATCTTATGAGTTGGGAGCAGCCTAACTTTTCAATTATAATGGTGGGCAGGGCAAAAAGTTCAGTTTTTTTTTTTTTTTTTAAAGTAACATGCATTGACCCAAGCAGGGGTTTTAGCCTTTTAGGTCTAGGAGCATTTCATTTTCATCATTTAGATTATATATATATATATATATATATAGATAGAAATGCATACATGAGATGTGTGTAACCCTGGCCCTGTGCTTAATCAATGAATACAACAACTAAAACACACACACACACACAACACTTGAACACTTATTAGCCACCTCTGTCACCAGACTCACCACACTCATCACTATAATGCTTTGCAACTGAGCAAGATCCATAAGTTTTGTGTTTCTATGGAGGCCATTTTAACTGATCTTGTGGGTCATTATTCTAATCATGATTCATGAATAACCATTGTTGGTTCTTGATGGCCATTAATAATTACAAAATTGGTTAACACCGGTGATATATGATCATAAAAGGACCTACTTACAGCAATGGAAAAAAAAGCTCGAATTATGGGCGTAATAATCACCACTTAAATGCAAATTGTAAGTAATTAAACAAGAAAACCACAGGCACGCCATGTTGGATTGGAAGACTGACCTATTGCATACATCTTCTGGTAATTGAAGATGTCAAATTTCCTCATCCTCTCTCTGTAACTCTTGTAGAATTTGTGAAGCTCGTCCATGCAATCTTCACGGTGGAATCTTTCGTCAATCTTCCATGGCTTCAAGTCTTCCATTATTTTAGGCGACTCTGACTCCTCTAAGATAGTGGGTAGACCCGTGGCTCTGACTTTTCTAAGTTCCATCTTCAACTGTTCGATCAAATCCTGATGTTCCCACAACGTTTCCAGTTTGCTTGAATCTTCGACATCGGTTCCGTCCTTTGACCTCAACTTTTCAGAATCATCGGAGCCATTCGTTTTAGTGTCATCCTTGTCACCACCAACTTCACGTTTAGTGGCCTGGTTTGAATTTTGATGATGAAAATTTTTTTCAGATACAAACTCTGACGTAGTGGTATCATCGTACGATACTTCTTCTTCTAGCGTAAGAAGCTCATCCATTATGTCAGTATCTTCTCGTTCACCATCAAAATCGTCAGATTCCCCAAAATTCTCAAACTCTGACAACTCAATCCCTGCAAATTCGACTTCTTCCTCGACAAAATCACCATCTGACAAGAACCCATCATCCCCACCAGAGTCGAGATTGATTGAACCCGGACCCGAAGCGCTAGCAGTTTCCATGTTCTCTTTCTCGCAAATAAACTGCCTTAAAACCTGTGGCTTTGGTTTGTGAGGAGCGTCCGGTAAGCAATCGGGAGGCATGATTTCACACTTAGTCGTGGAAGAAACATCTGGGCCAGAGTTGGAAAGTTCTTTGTCAATCTCTTTCTTGCTACTGTGAGTATGAGTAATAGTAACACTAGTTTTGCAGAATTCTTCAAAAGATGGGAATCTGAAACTGAATGAGAACTCTGGTTCCTTTTCCCCAGAATCATCCTCGGAATGTGTGAATGCAACATTTTCTATTCCTGGTCCCACCACCTCTACCTCCAATTCCGGCACTGAATTGACCAATTCTGATTCTCTACCTGCATCGTTATCTTCCACGATTGCCAGCGAATGGTCAAAATTTTCCTTCGGCCAAACTCCATTATCTAGCAACCTGTAGCCAGACAAAAAATCGAATTATTGATAACGTTGATCGAAAATCAAAAACACTGAGGGAGTGATTTAAGTGGTTCTACCTAAATAGGAAAGAGGCAATGACACTAAACAGAGGACGGAAGAATTTGGAGACAGACAACAAAAAGGAACCCACGATAAACTGGGTTACAGAACCCATGAGCAAAGATGGGAAAAGGGCGGAGATTGCAGAATGCAAAAGCCCGGCAGCCATGCCCTTTTCTTTAAATAGCAACAATCAGTGAATTCAGTTGGAAGTAAAGAAACAGCGGGGAAACAGAGAAAGAGGGGAGCGGTTCATGGAACTCACTCATGGCAGCTTTGAATAATTCAAGAGCGGAAGATGAAAGACTAGATACCTATAAACAAAAAAAAAAATAAAAACATTACTGAAAATACAAACATACGAATCGCACAAAATCCGAGTCAGAAGAAATGGAAATCCGACCTAATTGGAGAAATTTAAGGGTGGGGGATGGGAAGAAAGCTGTTGAGATTTTGAAAAGCAGATATTGAGGAGAAGACAGTTACAGCCCAGCAACCCAAACCATCTTTCTTACATGAGAATGATGGCCACAAACCCACTGGAAATTCCAGACTGTACGAGGAGGAGTGATCGGATTTCGTAGGTGGAAGGTCTGTGTTGTTTGTTGTTGCTAACGTGAGTTGAGAACAGAGGATGGAGTCCGTGTAGTGGAGAATGGGAAAGAGGTAGGAGGGATTAAGAGGAGGAGTTAATAAGCTGCGGTGCCTGGCCTTGGGGGGGTGGGGGGGTGGGGAGGGATTGTTTAGTTGAAATTTAAAGTTTACGTTTTTTGGAGCTCCTTTTCCCGATTTGGGCAATGACTCATATTTTACGTCTATTTCACATTAATGCCACTGCTTTGGTCTTCATCCCCTCGTTTTGCTAATGTGACTTGCTCTTACCTACTAAAAAATTGTGTTTTTTAAATAAAATATAATATTGACAATGAAATATCAAATTAAATATTTTGATTAAAATAATATGTAAAAATCGACATAATTTAAAGTTTTAAATCACTTTTAGTTTGGATGAAAAGTGTATAATTTAAAATGACAATAGGAGATTACATAATGGTTATAACTTTCTTGTTTTAATTTAGTAAATATTTATTAAAATTTGTCATTCCTTGTATTTCTTTGAATTGTCCAGTGATTCTTCATTAACTTCATTCATGATTATTTTTATTTTTTAAAAAAATTTGAGATTTTTTTCTTAACCGGGGATATGGATTCATGCATGAATGGACAATCTGTTCAAGATCTACATGGCAGGATAATTTATTGAAAAATAGCATAATTAGATTGATTCGAGAGAAAATAAATAATTCTTATATAGTACAACTATGCAATGTACCATTCTTACAAATGGCATGAGAGTATTAATTTAAAAGAAAAACAAGATAAATTCATAAAAGATCAGTGTATTAAATGAGTTATTTTTATTGGATCAATGCTACTAAAAATACATATTTCTAATTGTATAATATATTTTATCAGAAAAAATGCATTCAGAAGATAAAAGTACTAAAGTGATTATAAACTCCATACAATTGATTATTTTGTATGACAGTTCATGCACTATATTATAAAATGTCATGAATGCATAAAAATAAGTGTTGAAAGTAAATAATTAACAAGATGGGGGAGGAAGTAAGTAAATATACTTATTTGGGAGAAGGGGAGGATAATTCATGTTTAGTATAGCATGATAAAATTATAAGATTACACCCTCAATAGTTTTAAAACGTGAATCAAAAGTGAATTTCACCTGTTACTTCTCCGATGCTAATTCCTCATGTCTTTTACTAAACTCGAATGAAAAATTAATATTAAAAAATAAGATTAATTTAATTATAATCAAATATTACCTAAAAATAGAATTGTGTATAAATGATTCATTTTCGATTCTTTGAAAGTTAAGTGTCGGCCTTCTATTATATTGGATATGGAATAGTTTTATACGTGAATTGTACTATATTTGAAATGACTATAAAAGTAATTCTTATAAGATAAATACGTTATTATGTACATAAAAATAATATTTTAAATAAAATAACAAATACGTAATTATTAATTTATATATATATATATATAAAAATTTAAAAATTATGTAACGGGAGTCGGATTTAGTCGGCCCACTAAGCCTTGTTTCCTTGTGGAGTTGTGGGAATATTTAATAATGCGTTCCACATAGTAGTACTTGTAGATTTATAGGCCACGTTTTCCAGATATCCTTAAAAACTCCACGCGTTTCCCAAATTAAATTGTTTCCTGGGAAACTGTTTTATTTTTGAGAATATTTTTGGGATTTTGTTGTAATATAGGAGGCGCACTTGTTAATAAGACAAATTTGAGGGGTCTGTATTATTTTCCTAAAAAGCCAACAAGGGGGCGGTGTGAAAACCCATATCCATGCTGGTTTCAAAATTGTCAACCACCATTGACTCCTTTCCCAAACATTCCATAAACACCATTATTAAAATCTTAATTAATTAATTTTGATAACCTTTTACTACGTCCAAATTATCCATATTTGTTTTACAAGAATAAAAATAAAATTATTATAAAATTATTCAAATTATTAATTTTTATCAATAAAAAAATTTAATCATTATTTTTTATTAATCAAACAATTTCACTCCTTCAACCAGATATATTTAATTTATCAAACAAATCAAATATTAATTATTCATTTTGATTATCGGTCAAACAAATACCCACCGTCAAGTGGTTCAGTACAATTGTAGTGTTGATCTTAAAATTTAAGACAAAAATTATTAGATCAAAAAGGTCATAAGTCATAGGTAGGCACCCCACGTGTTACGCGTAGGCGTGTCTCCGTTTGTCAAATTCTCTCCCTTCTAGATTTTTGGTTTTTTTTTTTTTTTTCTCCGGGAGCGTCTTCAGTTTTGACAATAACTTGTCAAAAACTACTGTTATCGTTGCCCAGCAAGCTTAAATGTTGGGTATTGGCCCAAGGCCTTTGAACCAACTAACGGCAGGCCCAGAATATATGTCATATATCTTATACAACCACATTTCTAATAGGAATATTCTATCAAATGGTAGGGCTACAGGCCTGGAGTCCGTTCACAATACTGTTGTACATTATTAATGGGCTTTAAGCATTAGCTTGGCCCTGATTGATGTGGGCTGCAATGTTTTGACTTGCTATTTGTATAAAAAAAATATATATAGAGTAAATTCCCAACATAACCCTCCATCTAAAAACATTCATCTAATAAATTGCAACTTCTAAAAATTTTAAAACATTCGTTTTGTTCAAATCAATAAGAAATACTGATTCAAAATTCACACAAAAATAATAATTTTTTATACGTTTTATTTTATTTTTCACCATTTGGTATTTTACCATACCATTTGACGTTTCACACTTGGTGAAACCCCACCCATGGTGAAATACTAAATAGGCGTGTTTCATCGTGTGTGAAATACCAAATAAAGACTTTTATTTTTTTTTTTTAGAATCGGATAGTCCACCACTTTTTGATTTTTTTTTAGTCAGAAACGCTTAAGTTTGGCAAGTAAGCCATGGCGTTCTCGCTATACTTTAGCGAGTGAGCCGCGGCTTAAACACTTCGCTAGAGCAATTTTCGTTGTGGATGCTTCACTAATTTATAGCATTTTATGATCAATGCCGATAATCGTTGTAGCATTTTAAGACCATCATATAGTCATTGCACGACGTTTTAACAATTTATAAACGTTTTTTGGTATGTTTTTGTTTACATATACTCGTTATTTTGTTGCATTTTTTGGCGTAATTCGAGCTTTTTTGTATATAAGTCAAAATTGGGTATTCCATAATTATTTTGATTTTTTTATTGATACAAATAGCAAAATAATTATAGAAATAGCAATTCAGTTTTAAGGTTGATGACTCCGGCTGCATTGACAAATTATATTGTACAACTCGAAGATATATCTCTATTACTAAATTTAAAAAAGAATGATGATTGTTCAACGAATAGAGAAATAAGAATTTTAGTTCAGTTTTAAAAATTGCTGAACTGATATAATTTACTTATTTTATAAATTTAATAATAAAAGTATATCCTTAAGTCGTACAGTATAATTTAGCATGATGCATGCGTTAGATTAAATATTAGAAATAAGAGAGGTATTTTAATAATTATCATTTAACACCGAAATTAAAATTCGTAAAAATTTATAAAATCTAACTTGTATTAGTAGTGTTACCCTTGATACAAAAAATTTTAATTTTGATCACGGTAGAAGAATCGGCTTGGCAGACCTCAAATTATGCGGTTTTATGATTATGATGATTATGGGTTGGGCCCGGTCACTAGGGTTGGTTCTGATTGAAGCTGGGAGCCCATCCGGTATTTATTTAGATTTGGTGTTTTTCAATTGCAGCAAAGGATATTATGCTTCTTACGGTTACCTAGAAGTACTATACATAACAATATCACGTTCTGCCATATGCAAGAACACCATCATTCTTTTGGTAGTTGACGTAATGCGTGACGAATTACAGGGGTTATATAAATAAATATTATGAAATATTTTGACCACATATATAACTCTACTTAATAGTAAAATCAATTATATATATATAAAAAACCAACTAGATGGAATAATAAAAAATAAATAAAAATACTAGAACATACATATTTATTTCTTTAAAAAATGAAGAAAAACAAATCAATCAATCTTTCCAACTATATTAGATTTAGCCGAGATCTTTTGCGTATATATGTGTATATATATATATGTGTGTATATATGGGTGTTTATCGTCTTTTTAAAGTATGAATATTAAAAATATTTTAAAATAATTAAAGAGATGCGATTGAGTCAAAATGAATAATGCTCGGATACTCAATGTGAGATGTTTGATTCTCCCATTCAATGTGATTTACATTGAACAGTTTTAAATTATGGAACTAACTTTTTTAGTTAATGAAATGTTATAACTTAATAAGTGAGACGTGTTAATTATCGTTAGAGGAGATTACTCAGTTATATGCAAAAAAAAAAAAAGATATATTTATAAATTATTATTATTGGGTGTATTTATGAATAATAGTGATAATTAGTGTGATGAATGATGGTAATTAATGAGCATGAGAGCAATTATAACAAGGGGCCATACTGCAGGCAGGCAGGCAATGAAAATAGATTTTTCAGCTGCGGTGGGGAGCCAGGGGAAAACAGCTCAAATAAACAGTGGAAAATATGAATATATCCAATTCATGAGGGGGTGGGTCGTAATTAACGTAATAATAATAAATGAGATAACAAATAATTGAACAGGTCAAACCGAAAGACATTAAGGACCTTGTTTCTCTCTAAGTCCAATGAAGAAGATTGACGTTGTACTATCAAAGGAATTGTCTATTCATTTCATCATCAAACTAAGAAACCCTAATTAATTATTAGACATAATTTGTGGTTGAACCCTCCATTTCTTTTGATTTAATTTTGATTGCGATCCAATCCATGTGTGATTCAACAACACTTGCTTATATATTTTTAACTAAATATTCGGTGGTATTTCGAATCCTCTCTCAAATTATTAAATTTAATTAACATTCGAATTATAAATAATACACAAAAATATCTCTGCATATTTTTTGATTCTGAACTCAATTGCGATGGCCAAGTTCTTTGACGAATATAGTTTATTAACTATGCATGGTTACTACAATAGAAGTTCGAAGGGATAGTTGGTGTGAGGACGATTAGAAGCTGAATATTTATGTAGTTTAATTGACAAATATATTCCATTCATTATGAGAAAAAAAGAAAAGTTTAAATTTCTACTAAATAGATAACTCTACGATACTTAATAAAAGATTTAATTTTATTCCATCGCAAATGTATAATTTATATTTAATTATATAATATTAAATATTCAGATATTATCTTAAATTACGGAGATACTTTGATTTGGATCCAAATTAATGTCACATTCTTTGGCCATGGGGTTGTCACTTCTGTTGAATCAATTTCATAGGAGTCATTTCGGTTCCTATCATGGTTACTACAAATGGAAGCATATTTTGGAGTATTCCAAATTCACTATCCCCCGCCCCTTTTCATACAATATCAAATCCCCCCACATATTACCCTTATCCTTCAATTTACTCATCTTTTTATTTTTCAAAATCTTTTTTCCCTAATTAATACGATTTAAACTCGACATCCTTTTCTTATAATTTTAATGCCGAATTTTCAGATGCAAATTACAGTAAAAGTATAATATATTATAGATAATTTAGAGTATATGCCTCTTTAATATTAGTACCTCTTGAGTATGAACATTAGTGTCTCTTTGTGTTTTAATATGTGTCTTTTAGTGATGTGAGTTCTTGTCCTCTATAAATACCAAAATTCTATGTTTATTTTAATATAGAATAAAAATAAGAGATTGAATTCACTCTTGGTGATTAACATTAACTATTCATAATCATAAACTAGTTTCTATTGGAGAGTTCTTTGTTGCAAGCACAAAAACTCTGTTATTCTTTGTATCTCCTTAAGAAATTTCTTGTAACCCTTGCTTGTTTTAAGGTAAGAATATCCTTATTTAAAAATTATTGTCACGCCAAGAAAAAATTCTCATTGATTACTGCTTTATTATTTCTTTGGATTATCTCATATCTGTTACTACAACATAATATTTCTAACACATATACAATTTTTTGAGTAATATATTTTTTTTGTTTGTAAATTTTAAAGATTGGAAACTCCAACTTTAATTGCGAGGCCAATAAAAATCGGGTTTTTTTTAATGGATGGTAATAAATAATTTGCAATTTAGCCGAAGACAAAAAGGGAGCAATAAATATGGACACAAGAAATGGTCCCCACCGAGAAGGATAGTCATTTAATTGGCCCACATGCATGAGAGGCATGATGAATAGAAATGAAAATTTTGTTCATAACAGAAACGTAGTCCACCTTTCTCATTGGTTATTGACCTTTCTTTCTCTCAACACACAGACTCATTTAACTTTCTTAGTACTCTCCACTCCGCCCATGCCACCTCACCGCCCCAATTGTTTTTTCTTCCTTAAAACACTAATTGCATGGCAGTAATTAAGTCGCAACTACTTTTAATCACACCTACGTTGTTCATGCTTTAAAAAGCACCCTTAGTTAGCTTGCGACACAAATCATTTCATTCGTAACTAGTCCAATGTATATACTTACTATATTTATTGTCAGTATTCAATAACAACACTCAAGTCTAAAAATTATACGAGTTTTATAGACATATATTATTGATGACTATTTTGTTAAATATCATTTTTATAGTTAAGTTGAATTCAAAATAACTTTTTTTTTTACTATAAATAAAAGCATTCGTTAATAATATGTATAACCAGAATAGTTGATTTATCAAAACTTGACAATGAAGATATTCAACATAGTCTTTTCGTGAGGGAGTCATGTTTATAATACGAAACAAAAAGAAACAGTGGGATTTGTCATCCATACGGAAGAATTAGGGTTTATGTTAGTATTTGAGAGGAGGGGAGCAGGGGGGAAGGAGATTAAGGGCTGTTAATTAAAGCATAAAGTAAGGAAAGCTTAATAGTTGAAGGAGGAGGAAAGCTTATAGATGACATTGAATGCCGGACGCGGTTTCAGAGAGAAAGAAGCATTGAAACAGCTGAGCTGATGAGCTGACTTTAAGCTTTATGCGCTAAGGCTAATTAAGCTTAGCCCCCCAACCCCATGAGGAGTGGAGTAAATGCTCTTGCTGTCACCCCTCCCTTTTGACTCTCTGCAAACTGAATTACTACTACTACTACATTACTCCTCCGGCCCCCTCCCCCAGTTTCCCTTCCTTCGCTTGTTTTAGGTCAGCGTTTTCTTGCACTTTATGGGACGTTTTTCTATATATGCTCTGCACATCATTCATACCTTAGCGTGAGGTTAGACCTTTGTCTCGGCATTTTCCAAGACAGATAGAGAGAGAAAGAAAAATACAAAGCCCAACCAGAATATATATAGTACAGAGAGGGCAAGCAAGTTAGGGTACACTGTGGTATTTTTTGGGAACAATACATAGTAGTAGAGAGAAAGAAAAAAACAAAGAACAAACGGCCGGACGAAACGAAACAGGTGTGATATGGGGAGGCCTCCTTGCTGTGATAAAGTTGGTGTGAAGAAAGGGCCATGGACTCCCGAGGAGGATATAATGTTGGTCACTTATGTTCAAGAACATGGCCCAGGCAACTGGAGGGCAGTTCCCACTAATACAGGTTGGTCCCTTTCTTGATTTTTTACATTTTCTTGTTTCTTTTCAATGGGTAAACAAAGTTCAGGGTTCAAGATTTGATTTTTGGTTCAGGGTTGAGGCGATGCAGTAAGAGTTGCAGGCTTAGATGGACGAATTATTTGAGGCCAGGGATCAAGAGAGGTAACTTCACTGATCAGGAGGAGAAAATGATTATCCAGCTTCAAGCCCTTTTAGGCAACAAGTATGCTTCCTTCGTTTTTTCCCCAGTATTTTGAGACAAAATTGTGTCTTTTTTGTTGGTGGTTTGATTGAATTTTGTTTCCGGGAAATTACAGGTGGGCTGCCATAGCTTCTTACCTTCCCGAGAGAACGGACAATGATATCAAGAATTTCTGGAATACCCATTTGAAGAAGAAGCTTAGAAAGATCCAAACGGGTTCAGGTACATCCGCTACTACTAAAAATGGCTTCTCATCTTCACACTCCATTTCCAAAGGCCAGTGGGAAAGAAGGCTCCAAACTGACATCAACACAGCCAAACAAGCCTTACATGATGCTCTAACGTTGGATGGATCTACTCTTGATGTACCCGATTCAGGGAGTCCTACTGACCTGAAGCCGCCTAATCCTGGCGTCGGAAATGGGTCGTCCACCTATGCATCAAGTTGTGAAAACATCGCCAGATTACTCAAGGGATGGGTGAAAAATTCATCGTCTGTCAAATCGGAGCAATCGAAATCTTCGAGCACACAGCACTCTTTCTACAACGCTGCGGGTGCAGATTGTATGTCCAGCGACGAAACTCCGAGTGCTGAGAGTAAAAGTGGGATCGATTTGTCTGAGGCGTTTCAATCCCTTTTTGGGTTTGAGTCGTTTGAGTCATCAAATTCAGAATTCTCTCAATCGACTTCACCAGAGGCGAGTCTTTTCCAGGCGGAAAGCAAACCGGATGAAACGGAGAAACAACTCCCGCTGTCGATGCTGGAGAATTGGTTACTGGATGAAGGAGCCATTCAAGCAAAACTTGATTTGACTAACTTCTCATTTGATGAAAATCCAAGTTTATTCCAGTAAAAAAAAAAAAAAAGAATTAATTCTCTCTTAATATTTGGTGATTTTGAGAATTAATTCTGTGCTCAATATCGTTAATTTTTTTTTTCAGTTGCTAGGCATTGACGACATTGATTTTTTTTTTCTCTTTTACTATTTTCTGGGTTTTTTTTTTTTTTTTTTTTTTTGGGATTTTGATGAATCCTAGTTCGGCATGTGATATTAAGGAAGGGAGATTATGGTCAGTAACTTAACAAATTTTATGTAAATTAGGTTGTTTTTAGTATTTTTTTAGTCTTATGATCAAATGTTAGAGATTTTAATTATGTTAAGGTTAAGACCATATATGTCGTTTTTTATTTGTGATGTCCTTATTTTGGCTATTAAATAAATCCTAATACGCATCGATTCATTAATTAGCACAAATTAATTTTCGTATGAAATATCCTAAGTAAACAAAACAAATATCGAAATATTGTAACTTCATATTATTTCAAAAAAAAAAAAATATTGTAACTTCATATTAAAATAATATTTTAATTTTTAAAATTTTTTTAGTTTAGAAAGAAGTAGTGTAGTCGAACAAATTGGAGTCTATGAGAAGGAAAATAAATAAATGCATGTGTTGGAAGGTTGACTAGTTACTTGAAGTTGTGATTCATTGCTTATCTTTGGGAATGGATGTTACCTCGAATATCCAACCAAAGGTCAAAAATATTACTCCCTCCGTGCCCAAAATATAAGTCATTCGCAGTAATTAAAAAATTGATTAAAATATAAATCACTTGTATACTTTTATAAAATAATTCATTATTTTTATTTAATTTATAATTTTATTGAGATTTATTTTTGTCATGATTATTCAAACTTATAGCACTATTATCAAAAATGCATTGAATAGGAGTATATCATGTTTAATCATTAAAAATTATGAGAATTAATAAAATTAATTACAACTTTAATATTTATATTTTGATCAAAACGACTTATATATTAAAATAGAAAGAATATTACTTTCCCATTTATTTCGTTTTTCGAAATATAAGTTTTGTTTCAAAATAATATGGATGCCAAAATATACTATTTTTAAATTTTTAAAATGAATTATATGTGTTATTTTAAAAATAATATTATTTATTAAATATAGTTATATTAAAAATTTGAATAAATATAAAGTTTTCGTAATGTATGTGAAAGTTACAAAAATATTTATGTTTTAAAATGAGGAGGGTATGTGTTTTATGAGTAATGAAAGTTTTACATCTCATAATGGTTGTCCCTAACAAGGGTTTTTTAAGGTTTTCTCTTTGAATATTTAAGAGATTGAAGGATTAAAACCTAAAATAGGGTTCGGAATGGACTTAATAAAATAAGTTAGTGGATTTACTTATAATATTTTTATCAATAACTCCCTCGAAAATTTTTTATAAAATGCTTAAATATTAATTATTATTTAAGTTAAAAAATCATTATCCATAATTTTAGTTTATTATTATATATATGTTTTTAAAAAAATTATCTTTAATCATATTAAAATTCTACCGATATGGACCATTCTTAATAATACAAACTAAAATTTAAAAGGCCATCAAGTAGGTGTAGGCATTCTTTTTCTAATATATACGTATTACATATGAAAGTCACTTATACGAGTAATAACTAATTGATGGCAGTCGTAAATAATTTGTGAAGAACATAAAAATAATATTTACTATAAATTAATGTTCAATAAATTTCAATTAATATAAATAATTAGATATTTATATTTTATTTATTAAATTAAAATAATATAATAAATTGAGATTTTAGGACGGTGGTATTATGAAATGTCGGAGTATTATGGATTATGGATATTGAAGGAATTTTATTTATTTATTTATTTCAAAGGGTGGGGATAAAATATTAGACTAATGTCGTTGACTTACAAGGGTTGACAGGTTGTAGTAATAGAAGTAAATAAATGGGGGAGATGAGAATATTGTCAAAAAGATGTGGGCAGCTATCGCTTTGAAAATCCACAGTTTAGCCTTAAATGCTTCTTCCATGTGAAGTGTTTCTTCTTTCAATTATTCTTTAAAAAAAAAAAAAAAAAAAAAAAACCCAAGTGCTTTTTTTTTGAAGCAAAGGTGCTTCTTTTATACGCAACCACGTCAAATTTTCAATTACTATCAAAAAAAATTAAGCATATAATAATTACAGAAATTCAAGTAGTAATTATTTAAATTTTTAATCCATCTCTTTTTTTACCATTATTTATGAAAATGTAATGACTATTATTCCTACGACGCTGATGCATGCCCGGTTGCTGACACGTACTACAACTACGCGTTAATTAAATTAAAAGCCCCTCTATATTAGGAGATGTTTCTACTTAATCCCCCCTCCATTTTATAACTTAATGTTTTAACCCTTCTTTTTTATTTTTATTGCTGCTCAATACTTGAAAATTTACAAAATGATCATAAGAATCCCCAATGGGTCCAAAACATGTACTTTCAATAACTATTCAATTTTTATGGATAAAATTGCCTTTCAATACAATGAACCCTTTCATTTTTTTTTTAAACAAATAAAGATATAAATTTATTAATATGGTTTGATAAAATATATTTGTATTTTTTTAATATAGTAAAATGAAGATACGAGATCCATCTACGTATTCGGACCCTAACCAAACGAATTTGATTTTTAAGTTGGTATGGTTTGAAATAGATATTGAGTTGATTTTGTGTATGGTATGGTATGGTATGGGTGTGTAATATGCATCACAAATTCACATGGACTGGGCCCTACTATTTAAACGGTCGGAGCTCCATTGGGTCATCGCCACGAAAAAATAAACCGGGGAAGACAGAGGCATGTGCTAGGCCTAGAGCGAGGCAGCATCATCACCCCAGTTCACAATCACCCCCGCTGTGTGTATTTAGTGTGATCCATGTGCCACCATTTACATCTCCCACCGTTTAGTATTCATCACCTCCCCCTTTTCCTACTTAATACCGTGTTTCTTTATACACACCTAATTGAGTGATAAAGAGTCTGATATTCTTTCATCCAAATCCAGAAAATAATGTTCAAAATTTTTTATTTTTTTTTTAAAGGTAGTTATTTAAAATTCAATATGATAAATGTATAAGTATTTTTTTCATCTACTAATAAGTAATAACATCTCATTTTATAGAAGATTCACGATATTTTATTTTATTTTGGAAATTCTATTCGTTGTTAAAATTTTTTTATTATTTTTTTCGATATCATAATAAATATATTTATTATTTTATAATAACAGTAATAATTTTATTAGTACCACTCCGCTTTCTCTCCTTCTTGGGCCTATTTCTCCGGTTCAATTCACATGAAATTAGGGCAGCCGGGAAAAGTAAGAAAAATGGTTGGGCTCTAATTTTGTTGAAGCACGTGAGTTGTAAATCAAACTAAAAGGCCGAAATAGAGAATGACAGGTTAGTTATATATCAGGCTTTCAACATTATTAAAATTTTTGGGCCACGTGATGTTGCAATGAAAAAAAGCCTCAGCCCATTACCAATTGCTTATTCTTTTTAATTTGGGCCTCAACTATTAAACGGACAACCACAAAATAAATACTAACCACCCTAAGTCCATTGGACTAGGGATTTCTTCATTGATCGAAAATGTCCCCTTAAAAAGGGTTATTCAGTAAATTAATAATAACGTGGGAGGAGATTTTATAAATAAAATGATGTGATGTACAACTTATGATGGGAGTGACAATTGCTTAAAAGAATAGGAAAGGTTGAATGGATGATTAAAACCTAAAATAGAATTATGGGAAAGTGTACGCATGTAACATAGGTGAGCTGGTTGCTCCAAAACCAATGTATCCATTTCCATATTACCTAAGTTAATCATGGATTCTGAAAACGGGTAAACCCGTAAAAGAAAAGGGGATCCAAACAGTGAATCCACGATTAGATTTGAATGGTCATTAATTTTTTTTTATGTGTGATCAAAGGAAGAGAGAGAGAGAGAGAGAGAGAGAGAGAGAGATTCCTGCTGTAATGTTGCATCAATCAACACCAACTTTCCACAACTAAGTAAACATTTCCTTCTTTAGTTCCATAATTAAGACCCGACCCTAATAATAATTGTGCTGTTACATGTTCTAATTTTTCATTATTGGTTGCGTCAAATTAATTTTTATCCCTCTAAACCAAAAGAAGCAAACGTTTGGTGGTTTAAGAAGATTAAGATGCTCTATTAATGGTCCCAAAACAGCTACGTACGACGGTAAATTCTTTTTCAATAAACACGGGTTCCGCTTCGGGTTGGGTTGGTGAGAAGCAAAGTACTGCCCTTTCATCCACTGGTGGAGCCGAGCAGATTTGACGATGAGCAGTCGTTGCTTTCAGTGGGCGGATTAGAATATTTTAATTGAGAGAGCTGATTTTGAAGTAAAAATAAAATAAAATTGAGTTTTAATGAAAGTTGACGAAGAAGAGAGAGAAAATATGTCATTTCAGAGAGCGACTGTTTTAAAAAAAATAACCCAACTACTTGAAATGATAGTGAGATTTTTTTTTAAAAAAAAAATTAATAATTTTACATTTGACGAAACTTCTTTATTGTTATTCTAATTGTAAAATTATTAATCACAAAACTCTATTCAGAGTTTTCTCGACGACGTAGAAGTATTGTTGCATTCTCATGCCCACAGTAGTCCTCCATTGCCTGTTTATCTAATTAGGAAAAGCCAATTGAAATAGGTTAATTCTTTGGATGTAAAACTATAAACTAAGCTATTGTTTGGGTTTTCAAAATAATTTTTTTGTTGAAATGAAAATTTTCACGTTTCTTATATTAAGAATTCTAGTTTCTATGCTGGTGTAGCATTATCTTTAATTAATTATTCTCAGCTCCAAAAGCACAATCATGCTTTTACTAGTTAAAGTCTCAATCGAAAAGAGTCATCAATTAATCTGACTAACTACCAGTTTAGCTTTCTCCCTGTCTTAATCAGCATGAATTAGTCCAATAAATTAAGATATAAAGTGGCACCTTAATTAATCACAACAATATTCGAGCCACTGTAGCCTTCATATTGCTGTTGTTGTTGTAATGCCATCACATCCATGGACCGACATTCTTACTATTGCTTCACTTTGGGGTCTTCTCTTCTCGCGACATCTACTCCCAAATAAGATTTGCACTTTTAGTACTATTATACCCATACACGTAATGCATTTTCTCCATTAATTAACGACGGCATACTTCTACCGTTTTAATTATAAATTATCTTTATTTTAATGATAAAATTTAATACAAATTATAGATAAAGAACTGAATAATTGAAATCATTGATTTGCAAATTCATATGGTTGCATATCTAGACATATGTTGTCTACAAGAGTAACCATCCAATGGTGAAGAAGTTAGAAGCAAAGGAGGCTGTAGGATAAGTTTAAATATGTAACTATTCTTGACCATCTTGATTAATTTAGTGTTTCAAATCAAACTCGACTATTCACCAAAACAAAGAAGAAAGGAAATAGCAAGATATGAAGGGAAGTTTGTGGGCATGAAGGGTTGATGAGAAATTAGGAGAGGATGATATTCCTCAAGGGGACCCGCCACCATGGCAGTGGTTCTTATGTGGCAAATTTGAATGAGGAAAATGCTTGATTTGTTTAAAAATAATGAACAAAATTGATGAAACCATTCGATATTGTATATGGATACACGCATCGAGCTAGCTCCATCACGATTTTATACAAAAACGGATTATCTGCCTAAAATTGTGTTTCCTTATTTTTGGTACATTTAGGCGTTTGGCTGCAAGAAAAACTAAAATACAAACGTAATAGAGTCCTGCCTTAAATGTCCTAGTGCCAAAATTCACCTCCCTATACCAAAATTTACCACTTTCCACCTCGATATGTCCTCATTGTTTGTTCTAGCTTTAAGGGCCACACAATATATGGTTAAATCGGCAATTAACTCCGTTAAACTTTACGTTCGCTTACTTAGTTTTTCAAATTAATAAGTAATTAATTTTTCCGTTAGATTGTTGACATTTTATTAAGTGAGAAAGTTAGTGTAATAATTTAATATTATTTTATGTTTAAAATAAAATTTGAACACTTAACTAAATTAAGTTACGATGAAATATTTTCACTCAAATATACCCTTATATTAAAGTTTAACACATTTTAACGGTGATCAAACCATATCCAATGTTTACTTGCCCATGATTTCATTTCATAGTAAACGTTGATAATTGTGTATTGAGCTAGCTAATTAGCTCTAGTGTACTAGAACCTTCCGGCTCATGAAGTCTTTAAAAAGAGCGAGAGGCTGCCCACTAGGGTTAGGGTTTTCATACATTCATGAAACTATATAAGTACTCCACTTGAAACCCTCTAACCATTTGATCATCCATTAGAAAATTATCTTATAGCATCAATAAATAGGCTGGTTTTCATCAGCAAAGAAGGAGGAGGAGGAGAAGGAGAAATGAAGAAGCGTCAGGTGGTCATAAGAAGAGACGAATCTCCTAGAAATGTTGCCAACTCCGCAAACTATACGATCAGGAACGTGAGATATGGAGAGTGCCAGAAGAACCACGCTGCAGGTGTTGGAGGATACGCTGTGGATGGCTGCAGGGAGTTCATGGCCACCGGCGAGGAAGGTACCGGTGGTGAACTCACTTGCGCAGCCTGTGGGTGTCACCGGAACTTCCACAGGAGGGAGGTGGAAACTGAAGTTGTCTCCGAATCTTCTTCTCATCAAAACTAAGAAGAAGATAGCAGCTGGCGGTTGACAAATAGAGAATGCGTATTGGAAGTTTGTTGTTGTTTTCTTAACTATAGCTTAATTGCCTTCGTTTTGTTACTGTGTGCTTGTGTGTGCCTGCCTTTGTCTTCTTCAAGGGTTCAGGGTGACAAAAAACTCCAGGATTACATTTATGTGAACTGCCAGAATTGTTTTTATGTGTGTAAGTTATATATATATAATTGCAAAATGTTTGAGCATGGAGATGTTCTAAGTCCTTCATGTTTTCGCATCCTTGTAATCTCGGAGAGAATGTAATGGAACCCATCAAGTTATAAATGTCGTTTAGATTGATTATATGACTGAACTAGATCCTTAAACCACCATGATCCTCTGTTGGACACCAAAGGGTTTTCACAACGAAAGAGACAATACTATATTCTTGAACTACAACCCCTCAATCTCAACCCAACAAGGCATATATCATCCAATTAAAAATATGAAATTGATAAGAATCAAGAACATGCCTGAATATGATAGCAATTCTTGAACTTATATTTGGGTATATCAATTCTGGGAAGAAGCTAAGTACTACATGCATATGGAATTATATGGATGATGAATATAACAGAGAACTAGCTAGGAAATTATTGCGTCCTACAACATTGGTTTTATTTGGGTAGCGTGACACAGCCATATTGGTGGTAGGGAGAGCTTATGGGTTGTTAAAAAGTGGTGATGAGGTGTTCAAGATTTAGGCCATAAAAGTGATCTGATGAATGTTGTAGCCAGCTCTGATTCCGTCTAATTATTTGATCAAATCTAAAAAAACGCAGGGCAGATGGAAACTGGATTCTTTCTGATCCATGTATTAACTATCAAATCTGGAAATCTTGGCATTTTAGGCATCTGGGATTCTTGAACACTATCCATTACTTTATGTATCAAAATATAGTAACCCGTAACGAGATTCGGGGCAAGAACTCGTGGGGTGTTGCTGATGAACTGAATGTCCGGCGGGGTGAAGGACGTGGAGCTGTGTAGAGCGGCAAAATATAGGCAAGAAAACAAACATTAGGCTCCAAGCAAAGGGGAAAATGAAGGAAAACGCAAAGATTGACACGTTCTTGCGCTTATCTTCCAGAACCATGCTGGTTAGATGGCATGTGATGTGGGAGGAGCAAAAAGTGCTCCAGTTAGGTAATTGAGTATGGATGGAGCCAGCATTTTAGGTATACGTTCGTTTATCTGAATTCAGGTGGATGTCAAATCTTAAAAATATGACCATGTTTATATATATCTATACAGATATAGATATGCATGAACTATATACCCTGCTTAGTCAAGCATTGATCAAGATAATGCATGCATAGGAATTCATTAATGTTGTTTATAATCTGTATTAGGTTTTCTTAATTAGTCTTAATGCATTTGATTAGGGATCTTTCCTGCTTAATGCACCAGAGAAGTTGCATGTGTATGTATATATATGTAGTCCAGATTTTAAAATGAGAGAGTACCTTCGTTGCAGCTGGGGGACAACTTCCTCAGCCAGTCAGGGGACTTACTATTTGTATAACAAAATTACTATTTGTATAACAAAAAATGTCCAAATTACCCCCGATATGAAATAATAGATCTTTTTTGGATAAAAAACGCTGCGCATTGCTGAAATAAAGGGCAAAAAACGTAAATTTGGTATGAAAGTGAACAAAAAAAACGCTTAAAGGTCTTGTGGAAATTAGTAAAAAACGCTAAAACGTAGCGGAAATGTGTAGGAAAACGCCGAAATGCAGCGTTTATTTGGAGAAAAACGCTAAAGTGAAGCGTTTTTAGTTATAGAAACGCTAAAATATAGCGTTTCATGCAAGAAAAAACGCTAAAGTATAACCGAAAAACATATCTCGCTCGTTAAATAGTAGCGTTTGTGACGGTTTTTGTTAAAAAACGGACCGAACTAATATGAACAGACCAAATATTCACAACAAATTACATCATATCATATCATAACCTTTGTACATTCTCTGTACAAAAGGTTCCCTTACAAATATTGACAACAAATTCAAATCGACAATCGAAAGAAGGTTTCGTCGAATCATATCCATCTGCCATTCGTATTGTACAACTTTCGATTGACATTCTTCACGAAATGGTAAGTTTGCTACCCGCTATGTATTTTTGTATTTTGCAGCGTTTATTTTGCCCAAAAACGCCACTTATTAGCGTTTTAGTCACCATCAACGCAAATATGTGGCGATTTATGTCAAGTAAAACGCCACTTATTAGCGTTTTAATCACCATCAACGCTAATATGTGGCGTTTTGTGTCAAAAAAACGCCAAATTGTGGCGTTTTATGCCTTTCGTTTAAGAAAATTGTTGCGAAATTAGGGTATTTATGTGAAATCCGTAGCGTTTTTAGTTAAATTTTTTGTGAAGTGTAGCGTTTGTTTGTATAGTTATGTGAAATACGTTGCGTTTTTTTAAGATTGCATATGTAAAGTGAAGCGTTTTTTATAGTCCTATTGTGTAATTTATAGCGTTTGTAACAATATGGATTCGAATTTCTGACTATACAGGACGATGATTCGAATATGAGTACACATGATGATTACGAGCAGGAACAGGATAATGAGGATGACGAGGGGGGTGAGGAACAGGACATTGGGGCAGATCTAAGTGAATATTTTAGGATAGATATGGATTTTGCAAGTGTGGAGGATGCATTTACGTTTTGCTATCCTATAGCTAATAGCCTGCAGTTTGTGCTTTCGAAGCAAGGCGGAAGTGGGTCGATGTACCATGCGTACCAGTGTTTTTTCGGCATTACTGTACTGGATGGTCGGATGTCATTGGAGATGGAAATTGTGGGTTCAGAGTGATTGCTAGTTACCTTTCAGGCGGACAGCACAATTGGAAATTGTCGCGTAGAGCGCTTGTTGGGGAGATAGTTCGTGATCCACAAAGGTATGCAGGTTTGTTTGCAGTTGTGGAGGAGAGACCTGCTGACGGTGATCATTTGGGTGCCGTGCTCCGGCGTTTACGTTATCAAGGTAGAAGTTGTTCTGAAGCCTACTGGATGGCCACACCCACGGACTTGTTCCCACTTGCAACGCATGCTAATGCCGTGGTACTGCACCTCAGCCGTTCGGAGCCGATGGCGAATTATACCATATTACCCTTGGATGCTGGAGAGGACGAAACCCGCCCTGAGAGACAGATAGCAATTGCTCACGTGGGTGGTAATCATTACGTTCGTGTTGATGTTCTTGATGATTGTCCCCTTCCTCCACTGCACGTTGTTTGGCGCGATCACTGCAACCAAGCGACCGTTGGACGTTGGCCTAATAGTTTCAGAATGCGTTTTAGGCTATGGGTAAATCGTCGTGATGCTTAGCGGCTTTAGTGTACTGTGATTTTTTAATGCAGTAGTTGATAAACAAATCTGTTCCATAGTTAATGATGCATCTGTTTTATCTCTCCCTTTTTCTTCATTTATATTATCCCAGTTATAGTTGCTCAGATTTTAACTTTTCAAACTAGGAAGGAAGTTTGGTATTATATGATTGTTTGCTTTGTATTAACTTGAATTCACATTCATGACATATAACTAAACAAACACAAACAATAATTGTAATGCATAAAATACTGCTATAGAAATGGTGCTGATGTCATAAAAAAATTATACAAATGTAAACAAAATGTCAACCATATAAAAATACAAAGGGGCTCAATCGGCCAGGTCAAATCTATGCTCAAAATCCGCAATCAGACCAGAATACTCGTCGTGCAGGTCCGGTGCTCGATCTCGCAGCTGATCCAACAACCGGTGCTGCACGCCCAGCACATCGCTAACCCACTACAAAAAATACACACAATTACATCAATTATTCATGTTGAACAATATAATAAAATATATTACACATTTGATAAACAAAAATACTTACGTATTCCGATGACGATCGGCGTGGCTGTGGCTGATCCGGTGGGGGCCCTATGACGTACGGATGGGAGCGGGGTACGAACCACTCCAGATATCCGTCCACGCAGGCACTATATCGGACGCCGTGCCCTGTCTGTGCACGGTGCACAAAATATATAGGCCCGGTAGCCGGATACGCGTCCCACTCGGACTCCGCATATGTCCGTGGGTGGTGAACTACGTACCCACTACCCCCGTATCCCCTGTACGTCCCATCTGTGGCCGGAATGAACGGTCTGGGGATCCACTGCACGTACCCCAACTGACGCGCACACCGGTCTGGGGATCCACTGCACGTACCTCCTCCTCTGACCGATCGTCCTCGTCGCTCGGCGAGGCATCGTCCTCGTCCCTCAGATGGAACGCCGACTCCCCGCCAATCCCTCGACCGCCACCACTGGATCGGCCACCTCGAGTTCGAGGTCTCCTGGCTGCCATCTTCTGCCTTCTGGCAGAAACTGTGGGCCTCTGTCTCTCCTCAACGGTGGAAGGAGGAACGCGCGGTTTAACCTTACCGCCACCCTGAAAAATGTAATTAAAATATATTAATAAACAGACATTTATATGACATAAATATTTAAAATGCATATACAAATTGAATTACAAGCATTTGACCAACGGTCAAGCGCTTTTAAATAGCGTTTGACTGTGAGTCAAACGCTAGCATGTAGCGTTTGACTTAGAGTCAAACGCTAAGACCCAGCGTTTGACTCCAAGACTAACGCTGCAACCTAGCGTTTGACTATATGCCAAACGCTACAATGCAGCGTTCCGGAGCGACGAAAACGCAATGGATCTGCGTTTTCGACGCTCCAGAACGCCGCCGAACTGCGAATCGGCGACTTACAACGCATCTGTTTTGCGTTTTTCCTCCGCAAATCGCAGCAATCAGCCGATTCAAATTCACCAAAACGCTTCTGATTAGCGTTTCTAGCCTAACAAACGCTAATCGGAAGCGTATTCAACACAAAAAACGCCGCCGAGATTGCGAAAATAATGCAAAAACGATTAAAACTTTCAATGATTTCTTACCCGAATAAAGAGACCTTTGCCCGCGCCATGGCCTCTCGAAGATTCTTCTCCACCGCCGTCCATTTCGCTGAATTTGGTTGATTTTTGGGAAAAATCTCTACTGTTGTCGCAAGTTTGGAAGGGAGTTGCGTTTGGTATGCACAAAATGAGGGTTTGGCAGCGATATTGGTCTCCTTTTCTTTTTAAAATTCGGACGGCTCCAAAACGCTACACATTAGCGAGCGAGTTTGGAAAAAACGCTGCTTTTTAGCGTTTCGGATTGTCAAAAACGCAGGATTTTAGCGTTTTGTTCTATCGGTAACGCTGTATATTAGCGTTTGTGGTCCTCAAAACGCTGCGTAATAGCGTTTTAGAATTATTTCGCAGTCACGTTTTAGCGTTTTTATTTACTTTGAACGTTCAATTTTAGCGTTTTTTGCCCTTATTTTCTGCAATTCGTAGCGTTTTTACCCCATTTTTATTCATGAATTGATCCTTTCTTTCATACCAAGGGTATTTTGGAAATTTTTTGTTATACAAATAGTAATTTTGTTATACAAATAGCAATTCAGGCCAGTCAATTGAGCACCCAGCCAGGCTGAAACCCACACTGAAGCCAACCCCGAGTTGGTTTGGGCCTGACTAGGGCTGAAAATGCAGAGAAAGTGGACCTTCGAAGGCCCATTCCACCTGGATTTGTTGAGCTCATAACTTTTGAATTGATGGTCATTGTGGAGAATAGTCTAGTCCAGTAGTAGCACTTAAAGTCTGTCAAGCTTTGTGGTTAATGGATTTGGTGATACTAATCAGCTATTACTTTTGTTTGTATATTGAGAAACTGGGCTAAGCGAAAGCCCAATCTATTTGAGGCTTGAGCTTATGTGAGCTATTTTTGTTCGCATAAGTTTTTTTAGGAGAAAATAAAAAATCTGTTAAATAAATAATTTTTTTGTAAATAATGTGTGAGTAATTTTTTAAAAAATTATAATTAAAATGATTCCTTTTGAAATATTGGAACCCCAATTCTTCTCTTGTTTTCCTATCCATCACCATATTTTATTAGACATTAAACTTTTATTACGAATTTTAAATTTTTTATTTCTAAATTATTGATATTTAATAATATTGTTTAAATGAATAAAACTAATTTTTTATAAAAAATAAAGATAACATTAATTTTTTAAATTAAATAATGATTGATATTGAACTTATGTAAAAAAAAAAAAAAAAAGTCACTAAACAGCTTATATAAAATGGAAAGGGCATAGAAGGGTATTGAATGACGTTGGAGGGTAATTAATGACATCATCCCTTTTGTCTAATTGGGACAATATCACGTGAATGCTATGCTATTAATGAAAGTAGTAAAAAAATGTGTTGGATTCCTTTGGTGAAAATGCTTAATATTTGTAGCGCCAAACCCCACTTGCTGCATCCCATTACACTTTAAAAGCAGCCCTCCCAGTATGCCTATAAATTAAAAAAAAAAAAAAAAAAAAACTTATAATGCACGAATACAATAAGAGAAACCATCTTAATGCATATATATATATATATATATATATAGAGAGAGAGAGAGAGAGATATTGAATTTGACAATTAACCATGTTATATTTATATATAACCTATTAGTTATGCGTCTCTTTAGTTTTCATGGTTCATATATCGACATGTTTTACATATATTAACAACTAATAACATTTCTAATAATTAAAAAAATTATCGATTTCATTAAATTTTATTTCTCTTTATAGTTTATAAACAAACGTGTATCTAACTTTTAAAACATTCTACTGATCTCCCGATTATTATTTCGTATAATGATTTTTTATCAGAATACTTTTTCTTTCAATTTAATTATGAAACTAATAAATATAGTTGCAATTATAAAAGCATTGAAGTGATGAAAGAGCTAGTCTTGAGAAAACTTAAAACGTGATTAATTAGGAGGAGGAAAACAGGGGTGACATTAACAGAAACAAGTGGATCCAGCAACACCACATGGCCAGCCCAACCACCAAAACAAACATCTATCATTTTCCCAAACCCATACTTCCTATTTTGGTTCGACAAACCTAGCTTTACCCGTCGTTTAAACTTTTCCCCAACACATGCGCTATTAACTTGGACTTGGAAGTGCTCCATCGCACCCACTTTTATTAAAATAAAATTTTTTAATGAGTTTAGTTATGAACCCGTGAGTATTAGCACTTGGGCTTATTGGTATTGGGCTGGGCTTAAATACCCCCCATCGTCGGCCTCCTATGGTATTGTCCACTCGTCTCGCAGGTTATTACCAGATCTAAGGTGGTAATAGTGGTGGAGTGGATTGTTGATTAGGCAATGAACAGTTGCTTTCGTAGATCCGAAAATCTCAATGGACCACTCTCTTTCTGGGATGATAGTGTCGTCAAAATATTAATGGCCTTATACCAACGATCATATAAATCTACCCAACTCCATTTATTCTCTTTTTTTTTTTTTTTTTTTTTTTTTTTGGGACAGCTAGCTACCTTTCTTTTATATCATCCGATTACTTCAAAGTTAAAACATATTCTTCATTCGACAGAATAATATAAAATCCCATAATAAATAATTGATCATTTTAAAACTAAAATAAAATCTCAGAATAAATAATTATATTTTTTAAACTAAGATGATTTTTTTTTTTTTTTAAATGACTTGAGAAGGAGCCCAGAATAATATAAAATTGGAAGAGGAGAAATATGAGTAGGGGAAATAGCAAAAATATAGTCATATTGGAGAGGCGGGACCGCGAGCTCTTGAAGCCTAAGGTAGCAATAAAGTGCAGCTCTTTTTCAGCATGGATTGGGGTACGTGGTCCTCCTCAAACGCATTTCTTTTCTTACCAATTCTACGACCTTCTATTTACTTCTCTTTATTATTATTATTATTATTATTATTATTATTATTATTATTATTATTATCGACAGCAACATATCCTTATCAATTGTGAAGCATTTATCCTCACACTTGAACGAATCCAAACAACAATTTATTGACTATGTCAATCCGTATGTAGAGTTTTAAGTCTTACTTAAGTACGTATCGAAATTTAACATTATATTTATTAACCTAATTTTAAAACGTTTTTATTCTTAACAAGTTTGAGTCCCAAAAACAATAATAATAATAATAATAATAATAATATTAGGGCTAGCATAATGAGAAAGAGGGGGGGGGGGGGGGGGGGGGGGGGGTCTGGGTCTAGTGAGGGCTTAATCCAAGGTTGAGTTAGCAGAGACCATTTAAGTTTGGTCCGAGTGATTCGCAGATCGTTATCACTAATGACAACTCGCCTTGCAAATTATGATTCTCTCCCACCAAACCCACCCTTACCCATCCTAATTAACCCACTAACCCGCTGTCTAACAGCAACTTAACACTGTTTCCTGGAGCTAGCTGTATCACTTTTCCACTGCTAACAAAAAATAAATATGCCCACTTCCAAAATCATTGCTTTTAGCTAATTAATACAAGTTGGTAACACAAGGGGGCCCACATGTAAATTACATTTAAAAAAAAAAATTCCAGGGGCTGGGGTAAATAAATAACTAAATAAATATTATCCCAATTTAAATTTTGAGAATAAATAAAAAGGTTGTTATATTAAGATTTGGAGAGCATTGAAATATGAGATTCTTCGGACAGAAAGGAAAGCGGGGTGCGCCGCGCCCTTCGAGAAAACAAGATTAAATGACTTCACCAATGACCAAAACCCTCTACAAACGCAGCAGAGAAGTTGATGGACAGGACATTATCCTTTCGTCATTTTTACAGACTACTACAGTAGGTGACGTAGCAGCAGTATAAATAGTTTAAAAAAAAAAAAAAAACATTACTATAATTATGGCTACAGTGCATTATTTTAGTGCTTACCTTAAAAGGAAAGTAATTGACGGTGGTGGTTAGCGAAAGTTCCCCAATTAACCTTATTCTTAATACTACTAGTTATTAGTAATATTCTAATTAAATCAAGTCTCCCACCAACACATCAAGCTTAACCTTCCCTTTAAGCAACCCACCCAAACTTAGTTGAGTAATTAACTCCTATTATAAGTACTACTTTAAAGTTAAGTTTAAGATTTCATTAGACAGAGATTGCCACTACAAATTAACAATTATTAACCCAGATTCTAACCCCTCATCCTCCCAGGTTTAGATTTGCGGCAACCAGTAACCGCTCAATTCCTTTTATATTTTTTTAATCCCCCTTCTTGTTGTTTGTTTATCCTCCTCCTCCACCACCACCGCCACCAAAAACTGGGTTCAGCAAAAGATAACATTATTGGAGGATTATTTTCTTTATTTTCTAAATATTAGTAAAGGTCAAAAGCATGCGGAAAAGAAGAGAATATATGCTAATATCCAGTATCATCCAAATTACATCAAACCAATCAATCAAGAACTAAAAATTAATCAAGCAACGACACATAACAGGGCTTCAAAAAAGTTGAAGAGAATATTATTATTATTATTATTATTATTATTATTATTATTATTATAAGAAATTAAGAAAACGTTCTCCCCAATTTGCTAGCCACTTTCTGCTACTTAAATCAGAACATGAGCCAAGAAAATCTCTAATTAGTGTATCCAAATTTGTAATTAATTAAAAATTGAAGAAGGCCCGATGGTTCACTTTTTATCGCTTAGATATTATTCCTACCAGTTAGAAGTTAGAACTGCAACTATGATCCCTGCTCCTGAACATATGCTGAGTTCCAGCAGTTTTCAAGGAAACTTGGAATTAAGATAACCAAACTATCGAAACAAATGTTTTTTAATAAAGTTATTACAAATACCATGAACTACTACTCATAATCCAAGAATCAAAAAATAAGGCAACCCAGATTGCACCATGTCATTAAACTAAACAATGTGAAGTGAGAAAGCAAATTAAAATTCCAACAAAAAAATTTGATAAAATTCGCGATTGATCAACAATATTCCTCCAATTTATCCTTCTTGGATCACTAATCATGCATTAGCTAATTTAATAACATAGATTTAAAGCAGTAACTAGGAGTACCAGTTTCTCTCTCGCTATCTCACTATTATCTAATTCTTATTCATCCCTCGTTCTATCACCGGAAAAGATCAAGAAGAAGATGACGACCCGTTAGTAGCAACAACACTATCACGACTGTGAATTTGATGACTTAATTCGTGAGTGTGTATGCCGTTTTTTTTGTCATTGTTGTTGGTTTCATGATTATGGTGGTAGTGGATAGTAAATTCAATACCGTTACCGTGGCCGTTGTCCGTTGAGGTTGAAGCCGCCGGGATGATGGTGGTTGGGGTGCCAGATGGAGTACTGTTAGCTTGATCCCTCTTGCCGAAGTTATTCTTGTTGTTATGCATCCAAACTTTAAGCACCCCTTTATCCACCCCAATTTCATTGCAGAATTCTCCGATCATTTCTTCGTCCCTCTTCTGTATCTTCCACCCTACTCTCTCCGCAAATTCCTGCATTCTTTCCTTTTGATCTTGAGTGAATTTTGTCCTGAATCTCTTTCGGCCATTTGGGTTCCCAGAGCCACCCGTTGCGTTGGTGGCGGTGGGAGTTATAGGTATGTTGCTCTCCGGTCCGGGCAACCCTGCACTGAGTGCGAGCAGCATATGGGGAGCTGAGGGGTAGTAGGAAGAGGAGATCGGCGGCGGAGATGGAGAACTCGGGCTGCTGTGACCACCGCTGTTACGAGGAGCTGGTGTAGCCACCGGAGGTGGGGGATGGTGGCGGTGGTGCGGTTGGTACTCCAGGGCTGCGGTCGTGTTGGGAGGTGGAATTGGCTCTTCCGGTTCCCGGCGGTGGAAATTGCGGTGGCATCCACAAGCAGCGCATTTAAGAGAGGTGGGGTCAGTAGGAGTAGCAGTTGGGGAAGGCATGAACTCCCCACACCCATCGACGGCGTGACCTCCTAAGCTGGCAGCGTGGTTCTTGAGACATTCCTTGTAGGTAACCACAGCTGGATGGTGTTGGTGGCCGAAGTAATGGTTGTTGTTGTTAAATCCATGGTGAGGGTAGTGGTGGTGGTGGTGGATTGGCTGGTGGCGCTTGAGAACACCGTTGGAGAAATTAGAAGTCTTAGCTGGTTGGATCCGTGAAGGGGTCTCGTTTTCAGCTTCAGGGGTTTTAACAGACGCCGTGACGGTGGTGGTGGTTATTTCCATTTCTGAAACATGTAAGAAGTAGTAGAGATGGTATACTCTCCCCCTTCTCTTTTCTTTTCTCCTTTTTTTTTTTTTTTGTTGTTTAATTCTTTTGGGGGCCGGGTTAATCTTTTTAAGTTCTGATGATTAGAAGAAGGGTTAGGGTTTTGAGGAAAAAAGACACAACTTTATGATCCATATCGGAAGAAGGGAAGAAAAAAAAAGCGCGACGGCGGAGGGAGGAGGAAGGAGGCGGAGGAGCTTAGCAATTAACAGAGAGTACAGTAAAGAGGTTAGGGAGGGTGGGAAGAGAAAGTGCAATAAGATTTGGAGAGGCTTTTTAGTTATGGGGTTTGATGATGATGGAGGCTGGGATGAGAGTTGTGAGATGAGGAGACTGTAGATAATAAAAATCTTTGGCTTTGCTGGTCGTGCCTTCTTAACCACTTGTTTTTTTAACCCTGGTTCTAATCTCTGGTTAACTGCCTTACCTTAACTCCAAATCCAAACCAATCCACTGAATCAATGCCCTCTCTCTCTATCTCTACTCCCCCACTGCTCCTCTCTGCCATCATGTCCTCTCTGTAATTAATACTCTTATCCCTTTGTAATTTTTTCCAATCACAAAAAATTTAAATATTGAAATTTTCAAAAAAAAATTAAATTAATAAATATTTTTTGTTAATTTTTGTTAATATATTTTTATTTGTTTCCCAACCAACAAAATACGAAAAAAAAATAATTTTAGTCCAATATATTTGATAATTTCACTCTTTTAATTCAAAATGTTTGACCTCCGTCAAAACTATCTATTACGTTTACATTTTTAAACGATTTTGATTAATTAACCTGCTACAATATGCTTTTTGTATTAGTGAGAGCAAGTCAAAGGTAAAAATATTCATTTTAAAAATACTTAAATTCATTTTTTGTCCCTCATAATATGAGTTATTTCGATTTTCGTTCCTCTTTTATTTCGTTACCAAAACTAGTCATACTTTTTTTTTTCAATTATAGTCATTTTTTACAAAAATACATTTGACTAGCAGTCGACTAACTCTTTGACTAGTGATTGACTAACCCTCCGCCGCCGTCACCACCATCCCAACCCCCGCCCCGCAACAGGGTGGGGGCGACAGTGACAACGAGGTGGTGGTGGACCAACGGAGTCAGTAAATTAGTCAATCGTTAATTAAAAGGTATTTTTATCAAAAATAACTATACTTGTCAAAAAAAATTAAGTTAGACTAGTATTTGTGACAAAATAAAAATAAGAACCAAAATCATAATAACTCTTATTTTGGGGATAAAAAATGAATTTAAACATTTTTAAAATGATCATTTTTACCTTAATTAATACTCTTGATTAATATAAAAATATGTTGTAACAGATTAATGGATTAAAATCGTTTAAAAATATAAACGTAATGAGTATTTTTTACGAAAACCAAATATATTTGATCAAAATAATAAAATAGCCAAACTTATTAGACTAATATTGCATTTTTTCCAACAAATTACGTTAGATATTACTACTAGTATAAATAAAGTATAAACTTGTCATACCAACTCTCACTAATATTCATTACTCAAGTACTAATCAACCAATCATTCTTAAAGGAACTCCAATCTCCTCCTTATTAATTTGCTATTTTCGAGTTTAGTTGCTTTTAAAATAATAAATTTTATTTAATATATTATTTTATAGTATTAATAAATTAATTTATTATTTGAAAATTGTGAAAGTACCAGTTATTTCCTTCAAAGTACAAGATAGAATAATACGCACGGCGTACCTCCGTCGCAATAATAATAAAATGGATAATTTTCATTCTTGTTCACAATTTTATTTTTGGTTTTGGTTTTTTAAATAAAATAAAATGTTACTATTTTTTTAAACAATCTGTACGGCGGGCCTGCGACAGCATTTACTTAAGCACGTAAAAACCCCGCCTCAGATCAGCTTCCTTTTTGGATTTTTAACCCCTCACCGTTGGAGCCAGCATTGATTAGCCATCGCTGACAGTTGAAAATTTTGTCCCTCTACACCAGAAAACGTCGCCGTTCGTTGTACGGGTGGCCTCTTGCTGTTGTGTACAGTACGTACGTAATCCTTAATTTCTCGTCCTGGAGTTTAGTGCATGAGAATTGAGGTGGTTATCCTCTGAATTAACGCGTAATTAATTAATTAACGTAAATAAAAGCATGATTTTGGATATCCAGCCACGTGTCTCGCGGGATGAAACGTGTCCCCTAGCTGCCACGTTGGTGTTTTTCCCTGTTACGTAAATTAACTATGATTAGATTAGATTACTGTTTGACTTTTTTTTAAGGATTAAATTGCTGTTGCGGAATTAATTAATTAATGAAGTGACTTTTAAGCTGAAAGCCATCGCTAATCTTTTTTTTTTTTTTTTCCCTAAGTTAATACTATGGCTAACTTTAAAACCAAGACAACAAAACCAAAATGGCTAATATATAATATGAGAGATGTGAAAAGCGTAACACAGTAGCTTCTAAATCACCCAGCATCAGCGAGGACAACCAACTTCTAGATTTTGATGTTTTACATTTTCAATAATCTTAACAATATTAACTTAATTTTTAGATAAATTATCGGCACTGATTATCACAATTGAAATAAATAAATCATTATAATTAACGAGTTAATAATTGACCTTACTGAATATCTTTATTGCAATATATGAAACTCTTTCGTATTCTACTAGTAACTCTCTCTAAGAGATTTTTGAAAAATAAAAGGAAAATGAGAATTTGTAGGTTTTAATGCTTTTAACTAGCACTTATAACAGTGTCTGAGCCAAATAAATAATGTTTTTAAATTTTTATTTAAAAGTAACATAACTTATTTGTTCATAGACAAAACGAATTTGAAATTCTCTCTCATTCTGATGTATAACCTGTATTCATGCGTAAATTGTGTAGTTGTATAAACATGTGTAAAAAATAATAACAAGATATATAATTTTACTATTGATAATTATAAAATTATTATTCGTTTATATAAAATATAACGAGCAATTCATATTTTATCTTTTAATTAATGAATTTGTATAACTAGTATTATTGCTCGTTATAGTTAATTTTAGTTATAGATTTCTTATTTTTGTATACTAATATTATTGTTTTATTATTGGCATGAGATATCTAAAGTGAGGGAATTAATGAAATAAGGAAGCAAGCGTTACTTTGGTGGTCTGAACCAAAATGAGAGAGGGAAGCGGTTGAGAGAGTGCAGTAAATGCGGTGGAGAGTAAGTGAGTGATGTGAAAACTAGGGTTTTACCTTTACCTAATTACCTGCACTGTGATAAAGTACGTACGTCAACCAAAGCCTCTATCTGATCCAGCCGAACCGGTCATCCCATTTCATCAATCTACACCATAACCCATTCAAACTTTCCCACACGCTAACTCCTCTTCCATCTCCCATGTTTTGACCATATTCTTTTTGGTATTTTTACACTAATCTCCCAAATCGCATATCATTTTCCTTGTTTTAAAATGCCCTTTAAGTTATAGAAATTTACATATGATGATACATTTAATTTATTTAAATGGTTAAGAATGCATGTTTACAAATAAGGAAGCGTGTGAAACACAAATGACAAGTTGATTACACTAGTGACAAAAATATTCTTTGGGGCTTCTAACAATAATAAGTGGATGTTGCTAATATTAGAAAGTGGGCCCGTGAATAGGAAACTTACAATTGGTTTACTCAAACTGGCAAACCCAACTTCCTCAAATATAACCAAAGCTTACACGCCTTATTAAGCACTTGTCAAAATAGTAAAAAGACATACACACTTTGTCTACGTACAAATTTCATTATATTATTCTTTTATTTTTAAAATAAACCACTCATTTAATTATTAAAACAACATACTTCTTGTTTCTAATGATATTGCCCGTGTAAATTTCATGGTTATTTCTAAATTGTAATAATATATGTTTGTTTTAGTCATTAAGGTAAATATATATATATATATATATATATTATCGTGTCTCTCTATATTATATTGAAATAATTACGCGAGAGGCATGGGAACCACATCCCCATGTGCAATGAAGAAAGAAGCAGCAGTGTTTTTTCACTGAGGATAAAAAATCAGAACTACAGTGTCCCATTTTAGCAAATATTTATTCCCTCTCTGATTTGTTTCACATCCAAGCAAATAAAATTATACATTAAAAATAGCTATTGACGTTGACGTATCGGCCGAAAAAAGTAAAATACTGCCACCGAAATAATAATAATAATAATAAAATTTATAAGGAAATTTCAAAATGATTCTTCTTGTCTCAGTTCTTTAAGCAGCTAGCTTCTTAGTACATACATACATTATCCAATTTCAGTACTTTTCAAATAATTTTGTTATTAATACTTTTTTTTTAATCTGAAAATAAGAATAATATGTATTTAGGATATTTGAGGGATGGGAAATGAAGACAAATAAGAAGAATAAGTAGTTGATGGGGGAAGAATTATGAATAATTATGTATAGTAGTGGATATTAATTAATTAATAATATTGAAAATGAGAAGAAGGCCGTGGGCCCATGTAAAATAGTAAGAAGGTAGGGAAGCCCATAACGCTTCCCATATTCCTGGTAACATGCTACATCTTGTAACAGTTAATCGAGTCGCATGAGTACATTATTGGTTGGTAGTAGTTACTAGGTATAATACGAACACGAAGTTGGAATGGAACCCAACCAATAACACAACACAACAGAGCTATATGTCTCTCTAAGTAAATTTTTTTTATTTTTTTTTTAACTGGCCCATTTTGTTTTCTTTTGTGGTTTACAGCCCATTTGTTTCATTACTCGACAACTCTCATCATTCTCTACTTTGAACCTTCCCACCTCCTCCCCGTCTCTACCCTTAGATACTAACGCTCCAACACAAGTTGTTTCTTTGCTATAAAAAGGACCCAAAAAACACAAACAAACGGGTTTTTTAAAATTTATTTATTGAAAAAAATACAATGATAATTTATATAAGTACGACTCATTGTTAAATTTAATAATAAATATTTGATAATTGACAGATTTCATTTTAAATTTTATTATTTATCGTACATTTAATTAGAGTAATAACTTTTTTGAAACACTTAATAATTAAATTACAATTTCGTCAATCACTATATCAAATCGAATTAAAAAATTAATTTGGGACAAAAATACATTTTTTTTCGATATAAATTATTACTGTAACTAAATATGTTATAAATAAAAATATTTATATTTAAATTTATTGACTATTAAACCTTTAAAACTAAATTTTATATTAAACCGTATTAGTTAAATATTATTTTATATTTTGTAACACGGAAAACTTTGTACAAAAGCCTATTATCTTATCCTGCACATATGAAATTAAATTGTATGTATAATTAGACGCAAGGTGTTAGCTTGATTTGATGATGATTGGATTTGAACTGATTGTAGTATGGGACGGAAGCAAGACAAGAGAAGATGAAAGCTCATCTAACAAATCAAAGAGGGAATCATTTACTTTACTTTAATATTTGGTTAACCATTTTCGGCAGGTTTGGTAGTTGAGTTGTGGGGATTGGGTTTTGTTTGTGAATAATTGGATTGGATGCTGCTCCTAAATTCCCCTTATAATTCCTTCCCAAAATTCGAGAAATATTTTTCAAGGCTTGAGTTTGCCCAAAGCTCAAAGACCACCACCCAATCATGATCGTTATCATCAAAGTTCAAACGTCATTATTATTATTATTCAAAATTATTATTTTTCCTTCTGAAAATGACAGCCAGCCCATTTCCGGACTCATCCCGTTCGTCCATTCAAATTTAAATACAATCTTTTGGGCCTCCCCTTTTTCATCATTTATCTCAAGCTCAACACTGGCCATTAAAACCGGGTGAGCCTCATTCATCCCACCGAATAATTACTTTACCCCTCTCATCTACAAATTTAATTTAATTTATTATTTTTTTTAAAGGAGCCTCAAAATGAATGTTAAGAAAAAATAGCCATATTTTGGAATTGATTGTTTGCTAAGCAAAAATTACTGTTATATGGGTGATGCAATAATTAATGTGATGGTATTTATAAGAATGGTCAAAATTGTCAGAAGTTGGTTGATTATGGAAAGGGTTGGTGCCATCTTTACTGCTAATTCAGAACTTTGATTTGGACTTGGGAGTAAATTCTAAAATTTTGCCTCAGGGCCGGAATTTGGGGCCCGTTTTATAGAGGCTATAACTGGCATGGGAGATGGGGGAAAAGACAAAACTAGACAATAATGTTGTTGTTGTCTGGCTTGTGCTGAACCAGGAGGAGGTATACTAGAGAGAGTTGCTGAGTAGAAGTTAGGAGGTTACTCTTTTCCATGATTATCAAAAAAACCTAATTTTACTGTTAATTGTTTGGTATCTTAAGCAACAATTCCTTTTAAGTGAGTTGTAAAGAGACTATATATATCTTTAAAATGTGAAATGACGATTGAAATATAATATTTTGTTATTATTTCTGATGAAATGTAATCATGTGATATAATTTTAAACTTTATAATAAAAAAAATGATAAATGATGTATATATTATGAGCGCTCATTTTTTTAGTTTATCCAAAAAGGATAAGCTAATATTTTATAGAAAAAACAAAAAAAACTCCCAAACCATTTTTTAACTCCACTATTTTAAAATTATCCATATCCTATTATTTGCCATGTGTCGTTATTATTTTAATAAAAATATTTTTTTATTTAATATTGTGAGTCTCTAAATATTTATTGTTTTATTACTTATGTGATCACATTTGGTACTCTAACTATTGCCTCGTGCAAGTATAAACTTATAGGGGTCCAACTGATATTTCATAATTATTTTAAGGCTGATATTTGTAATTATCAAACATAATAACATTACCCTACCTTGCATGCGAGGTGTGACAAAATACTATATTGCAAATATGGCCACACACTTTACCTTTTTGCCAAAAGAAGAAAATAAGAAAGGCTACTATAAATGGAGTTAAACTCGATCGGAATGATAGATGCAGGGAATTCTGATCCGGCCGCATGTGGTGTTTATAAATACTATGCTTCTCCGCAGATTCACGTACGCAAGTATAAATGTGATCTCTCCCCGGAAAAAATATTCGTCAATAAATCCTCGATTAATTTGGATGAATTTATTAAATTGTTACTCATTTAGCAATGCAATTTATAAATGATTTATTATTTAATTTTGTAAAATTATTTTTACTATTATTAAATATGATAATCTAATTTTTTTTAAATATATATATATATAATTACACGGTAAAATCATAAATGACGTAGTATGTGAACTAATAAATTAATTACACCAAGGCTGTTCAAATACCACAGGTTATAATTAATTTTTTTGAATACGACTTGCAATTGTGACATTGTGTAATTAGTGGAAATGTGGAGTGAGTTTGCAAATATCAAACTGTTATAATAATGATTAATGATGGTTGATAAACTACTACTGTTGCAAAGTTGTTACCGCGGTTCCCACATCACATGCATTGTCTTCCTCCTAAACTATACTATAACACCATCGTCCGGCAACAAATAATAAACACCTTTCAATTTAAGGGATGTTTAAACATTACATCGAGTAATGTTTAATTATCAAAGTATATATATACATATTATTATATTTTAAAATAAAGTGATCACAGTTTAACAATTTTTTTAAATTAAAATTGATTTTTATACTGAGTTGTAATCATTTTATTTTTTAAATATGATAATATATATATATATATATACATGCGTACATAGTGATTAAATCGATTAGATTGATTGATTTTAAACCTTGTAAATTTGTTTGATCGAGAGTTTTAATGATGAAATCAACCGTTTTAATTGAATTAACCGAATATATATTTTTTATATAATACTCCCTCCGTCCCAAATTAATAGACGTTTTATGTGTTAAAAGTTGTCTATTTTTAATTAACACTTTACCATTATTAATGTAATTTTGCTAATTTTTCTTATTTTGCCCCTTTTCAAAATTCGTGAGTGTATTGAAATATACCACCTAATCACATATTTCATTAGTAATTTCTTCTTCAAGTTATGATAAAAAAAAATTAACTTAACTAAATTATTAATTAATATTGTTTTTTGATAACAGTAAAATTTATAAAACGCATATTAATTTGGGACAGAGGGAGTATAATAAAATTTATATAATTTATTTTTCTTTAACCCTTTTCTATTTATTATATTCCATTATTGTGATTTTTTTGCTTTATTTATTGATGTTGTTCATTTTCTTCCTCCTCATTGGGTCAACCATAAAGAGAAAAAATTATTTTTAAGTTTTAGATATAGTTGAATATTTATATGTATAATTATGATTTGATTATAGTTATGAAATGAGAAATTAATAGATATTTTATATTATAAATTTATTATTTTTAAAAAAATATAAAAAATTTATAAACTGATTAAATTGATAAATCAAACTGTTTAAACGTTATTTGTCAATTTAATTTTAAAAAATTTTTAATTGTATTTTGATATTTAAACCGACAAAACTAACTTACTTACACAGGTAGGCTCAATAATCGAAGCCGTTTCGATGAACGGCCAGGTGGCCCCTCGCCGGTGCGTAATTGTTTGGAGCGCTGCCTTTTTGTTGGGGAAGGGTTTGCAAGTTGTTGGGGGACTTGAAAAGAGAGGCTTTTTGAATCGTACTGGATTGAATGGCTTTTGTTTCCTTTTTCAAGCTTTAGTCAACCCAAAAGATTTGTGTTTCCAATTGATTCTTGGCCACTGGGCTTTTGCAGCCTTTTTCACATCACAATATCTCTCTCAAACAGCCCATCATGTTTTTTCCTACTACTTAATTAGGATTATTTATAATGTACTGCGAAATTCCTAAACCACCTGCAGTTGGCGCAATCTTTCTAGCAATGCTAAAATGGCGTTCCATTGGCCTCAAATGCCAACACTCTTTTTACCTTTATATTTTTGTAGACTGTCTAGGTGGACACTCAAATATCACCTTTTTTTTTTTTATATATATAAATAATTTATCACTTATTAGATTACTATTTTATCAAATTTTGTTATTAAAATGTTGTTATTATTTTTAAATTTAAAAATAATAAGAACAATTTAATAAGAAAAGATAAATAAGAATAATAACATCTACTTTGTCAATATTTTATGGTATTCACAACAATGCCAACACTATAATTACTACGTTTTCAATAAGCATACACATATGTTCACTTTTCCTCAACTAACATGGATTATATCCTGACCAATCCATTACAACAAAGTCAATTTTTATATTCTCATGAAAAATATAATTTAAAAATAACGAAATATAAGTATAGATAATGTTTGATCGAGAATAACTAATTAGATTTATATGAGAATTTTAAATTAAATATACTATTAATGAGTTATTACTATATCACGTATAAAACTGATATCTATTAGCACTTGTTAACATTAAATTTAGGCGTCCCGACCGGAGTATAAATCACATGCCAATCATATTCATAGATGCTTACTTTTGAATCAATTTTCTGAATTCCCTCAAGACTCTACGTACCTTCCTTATAGGCTTATAGACTGTACGTACAACCATACCATACTTATTCCTGTATCCCCCACCACATAGACTCCCCCTATGTTTTAAATTAATGCTGTCGTTGTGGGTCCCACCCATTCTCGAATTTTGACCGGTCAAGGCCCAATATTCACAAAGATTTTCTTCTCGCATTTATGTTTGTCACAATAAACTCGTCAATTTTTTTTTTTTTTTTAAAGTTAAAATTGTATTTACTTCCCCAATTTTATACTCAACAATCCTCCTAATGCACCATAGAGCACCCGCCTCTGCACCAACATCCTCGGTCGAAGCTGCAATTTTTGGTTGTATAAAAAGAAGGCTTCTGCTCGTTGAAGGATTTGAAGATTCCTAATATGGCTAAATCCATTGGGTTTTTGCTTTTGGTCCTACTGGCCCTCACTCTTCTGCAAGAAACTGCAGTGAGTCTTCTTCTTTTTAATTAATCTTCGTCAAAATAGGTAATAATAAGGCGGCCATCACCAATGTTTGATGTGTATATAGGTTGTGCTGGCAACTCAAGGCGGGCATCACCATAAGAGGGTGAGCTTTGTTTCTCTGACATTCTTTTGTTGGCACAGTTAATGTCGAACATTCTGAACACAACGTTAACATTTTGCTTAATTTCTATGTTGTTGTCCTTTGATACCAGAACCATTACGGGCCTGGGAGTCTGAAGAGTTTCCGTAAGTAACTCCTTCCCTTCTGCCTGAATTCTTACTCATCATCATCCATGTCAAAGACGAGCTCTGCTGAATATTAAATGATCTTTTTGTTTATCACGAGATGAAAGTATTCTTGATGAATGTGTTTTGCTTTGACTGATTGTGAAGAAGAAGTATAACAGAAAAAAGTAGCACCCAGATGTTTGTTTTTTATTTTTATTTTTGATTTGAGATTATAATGTTTTTGTTGACGAGGAGGAGCAGAATGCCCATCAGAATGCGCGAGGAGATGCGGCAAAACGCAGTACCATAAGCCATGCACGTTCTTCTGCCAGAAGTGCTGCAACAAGTGCCTTTGCGTTCCCCCTGGCTACTATGGCAACAAAGCTATCTGCCCATGCTACAATAACTGGAAGACCAAACGAGGAGGCCCCAAGTGCCCCTAATTATAATGCTCTCTCCACTCATCCATCATCATCATCATGCGTTATCATAGACTTATAACTGTATTGTTCGGTTGGCGTTTGTTGAAGCCATTTAATTTAACGTTGTTTGATCTCTTAGTAAAGCCTTGTTATAGTATTCTTGTTGGTCGCAAAATTGTTCCATTCAAACCAACCAACAACTTGGTCTTCTTAATGTCATCATCAACCTGCCCAACTACTTACAACTGTTCAACATTTTGACTCCTTTAAGTCACTATTCTCAGCTTATCCAATGTACTTCATATCTAGGGTTTTGTTTTTTAATATAATTATAGTTAAAATATAAATTTATATTTTAAAAAATAAATTAGTAAATATTTTTCGTGAGTGGTATATTACTGAAGATACAAAAATGAATAATATTATATGTAAATAGATATAATAATAAAAAAGCAAGGCAATATTCAATAATAAAAATTATTATTTCATTTGTTTTATACGAATTGAATTGAATATGTATACAAGTTAAATTGGTTTAAAAAAAAAAGAATCAATCTAAATTTCTATAAAATAATTAAAATAATAATTATGAATATTTACAAATCAGATCATTCATCACATCATCAATATTTTTTATTTTCTATTGCACGACTCTAATTCAAAGATCTTGTTAAGTTGACGGTTGGGCTTCGTTATAGAGTGATCTGTTACACCAGGCCTACACTTCAAAGCCCATGTGTTCTCGTCGATCACTCCAATTGTCCTTTCTATGGCCTAATATCCAAATCTGCATTCAGTTCCGAAAAAGATCCAAATTTCGAGCTGATAAGGCCTACAATTTGCCATTTCATTTTCCCGCCCAATTTTTAAGACCCATTCAAATAGTTCATAAACGTTCAATTCAACGCCCGCCCTTATGAAGTTTTTGAAATTATCCCCTCCGCCATTTCCTTTTCCTTTTGTTTGTAAATGCCGGAGGATATAGAGATGGAATCAGCTTCGCCGCCTGACGGTGAAATCCCAGCCGGTGGCTCCAATTCAAATGGGGTCGGATCTAGAACTCCAAGACTTTTCATTAAAGAGATGGTAATGAGAAACTTCAAATCATATGCGGGCGAACAGCGCGTTGGCCCTTTTCACAAGGTTAGGGTTTTGCTCTACTTCTATCAATTTTTCTTTTTTGCATCTTGTTTCTATTATTCAAAAATAGTTAAATTCCTGATGTGCATTAACTGGCGTTTTGGCGTGCTAGAGTTTCTCCGCAGTCGTTGGTCCCAATGGCAGTGGCAAGAGCAACGTAATTGATGCCATGCTCTTCGTATTTGGAAAGCGAGCTAAGCAGGCAAGTTGGAATTATCTTAATTAGTTCAAGTAACCAAAAGAAAATATTTGATAATTAGCTAGTAATGCAGAAAATTGATTTTGGATTTGGAACGATTAGTAGCCAGTTGCACAAAATTTTCCGGTTATTATCAGTAAACCTGAAATGTTTATTTATTTTCCTGGCTTTGCTAACTTGGGGTAAGGCACGAGTATACTAGACAAGCACAATATATTTATTATTTTTTTTTTTGGTTGAGCCCATCATTGATTATTAGGTTATTTAAAGAAATTTGCAGATGCGGCTGAATAAAGTGTCGGAACTGATTCACAACTCAACTAATCATCAGAATTTGGACAGCGCTGGTGTTTCTGTGCACTTTCAGGAGATAATTGATTTGGTATTTCAATGGGTCTTTCATTTTACTTAACATTCAATTACCAGGGTGAAAGGAATCTAAATTACGTTAATTGACAATTCATGTTAACCAATTCAGGATGATGGAACATATGAAGCTGTTCCTGGAAGTGATTTCGTTATCAGTCGTGTGGCATTTCGAGACAACTCATCCAAGTATTATATAAATGACCGAGGGAGTAACTTCACTGAAGTCACAAAGAAACTGAAAGGAAAAGGAGTAGACTTAGACAATAACCGGTTCCTAATACTTCAGGTTTGGATGCTCTTGATTAATGATTTCGTTGGTATTTACTGGCCTTTGAGGAATCATGAAGTCTATTTGCTATGGCCTTTAAATGGAAGACTTCATTTTTTTCAGGGTGAGGTTGAACAAATCTCATTGATGAAGCCAAAGGCACAAGGGCCCCATGACGAAGGTTTCCTTGAGTATCTCGAAGACATAATTGGAACTAACAAATACGTTGAGAAGATTGAGGAATCATCTAAACAGTGAGTTTGGCAGTGATGGATCACTTTGAGTTGTTTTTCCTGGTCTCGAAGATTCTTGCTATCTATTTGGAACACATTTGAACTTTTGGTTTTTGAGTGGAACTTTTCCCTTGTCAAAGTTTTTATTTGTTGAATGAGCAGATTTTGTTTATGCCATTTCCTTTTAATTGTTTTGTTCACCCTGTAGGCTGGAAGCCCTTAATGATAAAAGATCTAGTGTGGTTCAAATGGTGAAGCTAGCTGAAAAAGAGAGGGACAGTTTGGAGGTACAAGCATCTTATTCAACATATGCTTTTTAGAATACTAATGTCTGTTGTTGAGGTTGCACTGTCTATTGTATCAGAATGTGAAAAATGAAGCAGAAGCTTACATGCTCAAGGAATTATCTCTGCTAAAATGGCAAGAGAAAGCTACTACTCTAGCTTCTGCAGATAACACTCAAAAGATTGAGGAACTGCAGAAAAATGTTGCTGTAATGGAAGAAAATCTGAACACTGAACGGTAAGGCCTTTCAGAAATATGAACCGGTACAGTTTCTTTTGCAAGTCTGAATGGAACAAAATTGCCACTCTACAGGGTTAAAATTAAGGAAAATCACTCAACACTGAAGGAGCTTGAGGATTTGCACATGAAGTATATGAAAAGACAAGAGGTCTGTTCTATATCCGTGCAATAATTTTTATCGTTCTTCTGTTTGTAGAGTTGGTACTCACTCATTTTACGGTTATCATTAGATGTTGTGAAACTTATTTGACAACTAAAATCCAGAAAAACACTCTACTTCTATTGTATGTTTTTGTGTTTGGAATAATAACAGTTTCAAGTTTAGCATGTTAATTGAAGATGTCTTTTCTGACTTTTCCATTTGTATTTCAGGAGCTGGATAGTGATCTCAAGCGTTGCAAAGATGAGTTCAAGGAATTCGAAAGGCAGGATGTTAAATATCGTGAAGATCTGAAGCATTTGAAACAAAAGATTAAAAAGTTAGATGATAAAACTGAGAAGGTAGAATAATTAGAGTATGGAGATGTTTGCGGTACATGAATTGTGAAAGTTTAATTGCGCGGCATGTTCTGCAGGACTCAACTAAAGTAACTGATATTACAAAGGATGCTGATGAGTCAACGAATTTGATTCCGCAATTAGAAGCAGAGATACCAAAGCTGCAGAAAATTTTGATGGATGAGGAGAAAATCTTGGATCAAATTATGGAGAATTCCAAACGTATGGGGTCTTCTTTTGTGCTGTTCTAATCCTAGTGTTCTCTTTGTTTGTGTTGCTTTTAGAAACACACCGTCTAAAGCATTTAACTTCTGTAAGGTTTTTTTCGAGTTTAACTAATCTTGATTTCCTTTATGTTGCTCATGTTCGATCAATAGTTGAAACTGAGGTTTTCCGTAATGAGCTCGCTGAAGTCCGCTCTGAATTGCAACCTTGGGAACAGCAATTAATTGAGCATAAAGGAAAACTTGAAGTTGCCTGTACTGAACGCAAACTTCTGATTGAAAAGGTAAGTTTTCTCCTCTAGTCTATTCTACTTTAATACGGACGCAAATTTCAAGCGCCATCTTTGTTTTAGTTTGGCTTTAACTTATTTTTTCTCCTAATGGCATGTCAATTTTCTCACATGTGTTGCCAGCTCAGTAAGGTTTACCTAAGGAATTACAATAGTTAGAATAATGGTTATGTAGTTTGACATTTATATATAATGTAGCACTTGTTGTATTTAGCTCAATAACTATAATGCTATGTCAAGTTCAGCATGAGGCTGGTCGTGCTGCATATGAGGATGCTCAAGAGCAGATTAGGGAATTACATGGGAGAATTGACACAAAAGCATCAGCTATTAAGGATATTCAGAGTGAGTTAGAGAAGAAAAAGGACGAGGCATCAGATACTCGTGAAGTTGAGCAAGTAAGTCTCTTATATTTAATAGTTTTTCTTTCTTTTGTTGTTAATTTCTCAAGTTGAAATACTGAGACACTTTAAACTTGCAGAAATGCGTTGAAGAGCAGGAAAGATTAACTGTTCTTGAACATGGTTCTAGGCAAAAGGTTGCTGAGCTTTTATCTGTTCGAGATTCTGAAAAGAGTCAAGGATCTGTTTTGAAAGCAATAATGCAAGCTAAGGAATCAAATAAAATACCTGGAATATATGGCCGGATGGGTGATTTGGGTGCAATTGATGGTACAGATATTTTCATCAAATCTATTATAAGGAATTTTCCGTGTGAAAAAATTTGTGATAACCTTAAATATGGAACCAAAAAACTCCTATATTAACAGTGAGTTTTCTCTCTAGAAAGCAAGGTTAATATACGACTAACTTTTCTGTAACTAGTATATGCGAAGTCCAAATATTCTAAACATAGACTGTCAGAAGTCGAAAAATTTTCTGGAACTTTCTAACACATCAATATATTAATGTGTTCTTTGGGAAAATGCTCTTGCAGCAAAATATGATGTTGCAATATCAACTGCATGTGCTGGACTTGATTATATCGTTGTTGAAACAACAGCAGCTGCACAAGCTTGTGTGAATCTACTTCGGAGCCAAAATCTTGGTGTGGCAACTTTCATGATTTTGGTGTGTTTCCCATTTCAAATTAATTGGCTTTTCGTTAATGCATCATTTAACTCGTGTTCAAAAGAACCAAATTGATGACATTAGTTGACATTGTGAACCTAAGTATACCTGTCTTCGCCATCCGCAAGCATATTCATTTCCCTGCCCCTCTGATTCAAGTTATGACTGCCTGTTGTCTTTGGACCAAAATTTCCTCATGTCGTAATGTCAAAATTGTTGAAGATATCCTGTCATTTCAAATTATTTGGGTTACTTCAATATTTTATTTTATTATATGGTGAGTCAATTATCTCTCCATATGCAGAACTGGCACAGCAGCTACTGCTCTTTCCAATTTGATGATTAAAAGCTATTTTAATTGTGAAATTGCCCTGAAGCATAACCTTTTACGTCCTTAAGAAATATCTCTTCCTTCTGCTACTTGCATTGCAGGAGAAACAAGTTGATTCATTGCCTAGAATGAAGGAGAAAGTTAGTCCGCCTGAGGGAGCTCTACGTCTTTTTGATTTGGTGAAGGTTCAAGATGAAAGAATGAAGCTAGCATTTTTTGCTGCTCTGGGAAATACTCTTGTTGCCAAAGATATGGATCAGGTAACTTGGACTTTTTTGTTTCCTATAGCTGGCCTCTAGAAAATTTCCACATTTTATTGTTATGCAAGTGGCATTCTGTCATCATGGTCTTGCCTCAGTTTCTCAATGTACAAAACACCACCAAATTCAAACTACAGGAAAATATCTTTGTCAACTTCATAATAAAGTGGTAATAATTCTCTCTCCATGAAACGTACCTGTTCTCTTAAATACTTAAAACGTTCATCGTCTGGTCTCACTACAGCTAAAGACTGGAGGAAGGAGCAATGAGATGTGCATTTATCTCTGAATTTGTAGGGAATGCGAATTGCATATGGAGGAGGCAAAGAGCTATGGCGTATTGTAACTCTTGATGGTACAATGTTTGAAAAATCTGGCACCATGACTGGTGGGGGAAGTAAGCCTCGTGGAGGCAAGATGGGAACATCCATTCGAGCTACCAGTGTCTCTTTTGAAGCGATTGCAGATGCTGAAGAACAGCTCTCCACGCATGTTGATGCTTTGAATAAAGTGCGTCAAAGACTTGCTGATGCACTGAAACAATACCAAGCTGCTGAGAAGGCAATATCACATTTAGAGATTGAATTAGCCAAAAGCCAAAAAGAGGTAGCAGTTCTGTCCCTGAAGTGTATATTTTTAACTGTCCTTATGTTACAATTAAATCAAAATTACTTTTGGTTCAGGTTGATAGTTTAAAATCACAACTTGGTGATCTAGAAAAGCAGCTTAATTCTCTGAAGGTGGCATCCAAGCCCAAGAAAGATGAGGTCGATAGACTCAGACAACTGGAGAGTACTATTTCTGCTGAAGAGAAAGAAATTGATAGGCTCACGCAAGGTTCAAAAAAGTTGAAAGAGAAGGTGATGCGGTTCTTTAGTCTTTATTGATCAGGTTCATCTTATTGTGCATTCTTTATATTGTTTCGAACTTTTTCATGTGCTTGAGTAGGCTGCAGAACTTCAGAGCAAAATTGAGAATGCAGGTGGTGAGAAACTGAAAAACCAAAAGTCCAAGGTTGACAAAATTCAGGCTGTAAGTGCATAATGTGACAAGCCAAATTATCCGATAAAAACATGGTATTTGTGTTGATTGAGGCCAGCTTATTTGACAGGACATCAATAACAAGAGTACAGAGATCAATCGCCGCAAAGTGCAAATAGAAACTGGTCAAAAAATGATGAAGAAACTGACCAAAGGGATTGAAGAATCAAAGAAGGAGAAAGAACGGCTTATTGCTGAGAAACAATCATTGCTTACTACCTTCAAAGAAATTGAGCAGAAGGCATTTACAGTCCAGGAGAATTACAAGAAAACACAGGAGGTTGAGCTTAAGTTAAATTTTGCTGTTTCATTGTAGATGTATAAGATTTTACTTTGTCAATTAGCTTTTCGTTCACTGACAAGAGTTATGACAAACAAAGAGTTCATCGAATCACATTACTTTTCTACTCCACGCTGGTGCAGTTAATTGATCAACACAAAGATGTTCTGCAAGATGCAAAATCTGACTATGAAAAGCTAAAGAAAACAATTGATGAGTTGCGGGCATCAGAGGTTTGGTTATGTTGGCCAGCTTTCTGCGTCACAAAATCTAATCCTTTGTGCTGGTAATGTGAGCGATAAGTGTTGTTACAGGTTGATGCTGAATACAAGCTTCAAGACATGAAAAAGATTTACAAGGAGCTGGAATTGAAGGGTAGAGGATACAAGAAACGTCTTGATGATCTGCAAATATCATTCGCCAAGCACATGGAGCAGTAAGCCTTTCAATCTTTTGATTTAGTTATTTATTTCTCTATCCTCGATACATTCTGAGTATATGCACGTATCTTATTAATTGCATGTCCTTAGTTTTAACTCAATCTTGATTTCTATCCAGAATTCAGGTAGACTTGGTGGAACCTGAAAAGCTTCAAGCCATATTGACTGATGAAACTCTTGGGACAACTAGTGACCTTAATCGAGCTCTTGAGACTGTGGCCCTCCTTGAAGCTCAGCTGAAAGAGATGAACCCAAATCTTGATTCCATCGCTGAGTAATACTCTTTCCTATAATGAAATAATTGCTGAATGTGAATTGGTCTCAACTTTTGGTGCTAAGGATCACCGTGACAGGTACCGGAGGAAAGCATTGTTGTACAATGAACGTGTTGAAGAACTTAACGTAGTTACCCAAGAGCGAGACGAGATCAGGAAACAATATGATGAGTGGAAGAAGAGAAGGTAAGTCTTTGTTTATTCGCATCATCCACTGTTTCCTGTTTGCACTAACTTAACAAAAAGTAACATTTTCAGGTTGGATGAATTCATGGCTGGTTTTAATACTATATCATTGAAGCTCAAAGAGATGTATCAGGTCTATTCAAGAAATTATCTGGATTCCATTTGTTTTTCATATTCTCGTCTGCAATTGCAATTTATCTTCACAAGGTTCTTATCAAGTCTATTATTTTCTGGAATTTGAATTCATCGATTACAAATTTGTTTCTACAGATGATTACTCTTGGTGGTGATGCCGAACTTGAATTAGTTGACTCCTTGGATCCTTTCTCTGAAGGTGTTGTTTTCAGCGTAAGACCACCCAAAAAAAGCTGGAAGAATATTGCAAACTTGTCCGGAGGTGAAAAGGTATTTTTGGTCTACAAATGATGCCTTCCTGACCTTATGTTTTATTTTAGAAATGCATAAAGTCTAGTTATCTAGTAGCAACTTCTAATCTCCTGTATATTACGGTTCTCAATCACTGTTGACTTTATCTGTAGACTCTGAGCTCCTTAGCTCTTGTTTTCGCGCTTCACCACTACAAACCAACTCCCTTATACGTGATGGATGAAATTGATGCTGCTCTAGGTATGTCACATTTCAATTTGTTTTTTTTTTTTTTGTTTTGGTTGCCCTAATCTTATATCTTACTTTTGTTTTTCAATTCTCTGGTTTATTTTCGCCAAACAGACTTCAAGAACGTCTCCATTGTGGGACACTATGTGAAAGACCGTACAAAGGATGCACAGTTCATAATAATCAGGTAGACGTTGGTTATTCATGATTAGCGTTAGGTTTGCTGATGTACATGAACTAATCTCAAACTCACGATTTAAACAATGCAGCCTCAGAAACAACATGTTTGAGTTGGCGGATCGACTTGTCGGCATCTATAAAACAGACAACTGCACCAAAAGCATAACTATCAACCCCGGAAGCTTTGTGGTTTGCGGAAAAGCTGCTTGAACCTTTGGTTCATCTCCTCTTGACTAAGTTATTACGTAGAAGTAAATCATGTATTTTATCTGTTGTTTTGATTTGTAACCATTGGATTGTAAAATGGACATTAAGGCATGATCCTTAATTCTTATTGTTTTGTTGAAGTTACAGAGGGTCTTTAGTTGCCCCTCCTTCATTGCTCCTGGTTCGGCGTAGGTGGAATGAAAGTGATTGAGTTATGGCGTGGGTTGGTTTGTCTGTGACTCGTATAAAACTGTAGGACCATGCTCCCAGCAGCGTTCCGCATACAGGTCCGATGATGTATACCCATATTCCCTTGTAGTAATCACTTGCAATAGCCGGGCCAATGGATCGTGCCGGGTTCATGGATCCTCCAGAAATGGGTCTGCAAGTAAGTATTATTATACATGGGCAAATAATTTCTGTTAGCAAGAAGTTGAACCAAGACCAAGATAGCATTGAATTAAGAACTCACCCAGCCAAGATTGAAGTAATGCAGACAGCAGAACCGACAGCGATACCAGCAAGCTCCCCAATCTGCATGGAATGTGGAGGAAAGAGGAAAAACGTAAATGAATGTGGAGGTGTTGTTTAATCTATAAGACTGTTTTTAATTGTACTAGTTTGTCGTACAGCTTTGGTGTCGGTAGCCACGGCGGAGGTGACGAACATCATAGAGAAAGTGACGACTAATTCCATGATTAGAGCTTGAATGGATGTCCCGGATGGAGAAGTGTTGCCGACGTGTTTGATTGGGTGAAGCAACAATCGGAGGGTAAATGCTGCCGTAGTTGCTCCTGTTAATTGTGCTGCTGCGTAAAATGGTACCTGATCCGAACTGGTTTAGCCTTTCTTAATTCAGACAACGTTTTCCGCTTTTATTGGAACTGAGGATAGAAAGAACTCTTGAAACATATCTGCCCATGCCCACGCCCACGCCCACCTGAAGCTTCTTTCCAGTTCCCACCCGCCAGCCACCAATAATTGTTTTTTTTTTTTTTTAAATTTAATTAATTTTGTGTTATTGAGGTTGTTACTGTTACTCATAATAATATTTTTTTGGGATATGAATAGATATTATGCATGAATCAAATAATTAATCTCTGGCACATGATCATGTATGTTGGATAACGACGGAGAATGCAGTGGAGTGGAATAATTGGAATAACGAAATAATGGCCTGCCCCCCAATTCTTTCCACATCCAACAACGACTACTGATTCCATCTCTCGAAATTACCGACCCATTTAATTAATTTCCCATATAATTCTTCTCCTTTTTGTTTTTTGTTTTTTTTTCCAAAAAAAACCTCGATTCATTGAATGCTAGAGCAACTTGTGGAGGATTATGTACAACCAATCTTACCATCACGATGACAAGTTCACAATGCATAATGAAGTGAAGAAGGTAGGACCCTAAAAATGAAAATAAATGGCGGAGATTGGGAGACGGCGAAATGAACTAGAATGAAGTAAAGTTAGGAAGACAAAATAGTGAGCGGACCTGGTTCCACGGGAAGTGTCGGACAGCGGCAAAAGCAAGAGTGACAGCCGGGTTCATGTGAGCACCGGAAATATGTCCGACCGCATATATCATAACCGTCACTATGAGTCCACCCGCCACCGACGCTCCTAGTTTCGAAATTTTTCTTTCGTCACTGGCACTCAGCGCCGCCGAACCGCAAGTCACAAACACCAAAAGATACGTCGCTATAATCTCAGCAATTACCTATTAACCGCCATGAAAAATCAACCTAAATACGTCTTAAATGTGGTTAACTTTTAATCCATGCATTGATGTACGGTACCTTTCGTAGAAAACCGGGCGGCGGCAGACATTTGCCAAGGTTTGCGCAGGGAATTTCTGCATGCGTCCCAGAAGTTGGGCGACTTTGAACTGCAACGAATACTCCATGGCCCTCCTCCACCCCGCCGTTGCTGTTCATATCTCGCTGATCACGACTGATTATCTCCATTCTGCTTCTCCTGAATTGGAAACGTACAAAATGGCCAAAACCAGCTCAAATTTCTCAGGTGCTACAAGGACTAAAGGACAAGTTTGAGTTTGAGGCAGCAACGTTAATTTATAAGCGGTACCCAAGGTAGGACCGTAGGAATAATGAAATAATTGAAAATGTTTAGTTGGATTAATTAGTTTTAAGTCAAAATATTATTAGACAACATAGTACACTTTCCGTTTAAAACAATAAATTTTGAATTTAAGTTACTTATGTATAAAAAATATAAATATATATAGAGAAATATTATTATGGGGGAATGTTAGATGATGAATGAGTGAGTGAATAATGGAATTATTAAAGGAAAATTAATAGAGGAATTAAATATTTAATGGAAGGAAAAGAGTGGCATCCTTTTCCAAATTCGAACCAACCCAGTCCACACCCCATGAGACTGCTAAATATGAATATTGGACCACGGCCACCCCCCCAACATGAGATAAAGAATTGGGCCAATCTTATTATTCAAGTAGGCCTATTCCATTTCCTAGATCATGGACCTTACAATGTGGACCCAAATGAGTCTTCTCCAATTAAATTGCTAATGTATGATAATGAGTTGCATATAATAAATGGAGATTATTGAGAGTATTTTTTTTAATGTTAATGTTAATATTAGGGTTTTTTTTTTTTTAAAAAAAAAACCAATTTTCTGACGTCACTGTCCAAAAACATCTCTTGTATCATATGTCATGAGCATCATCTTAAAATTACACGTACCACTTTTATTTAGTAAATAGATGACTTGTATAATAAATGGTGACATTATAATTAATAAAAATGAATAATTTCATCAGAATGCAGCTTTTCAGAGGTGGCGGTGGTAGGCTGCTGCAACCATCAAGCAGAGAAGATTGTAGAGACTTTAATATCATGATTAGAATATCATTGGTTTTTATTCTCAAATCTGACAACTCACTGCTTCATTCAACTCAATTGCTCTCAAATTGACAAGTCACAGTCATTTTTTTCTGAAAAATAATAAAAATATTATTTAAAAATAAAAAATTTATTTAATTTAAAACTAATAATTGTACATAAATTGTCAGACTCATGTTTATTAATTGTATTTACATTTGTTTCAGATTCACACAAGCTATTAAAACTTGTTATTAAATGCACTTAATAATCAATTACTTATTTTATTTTTTTTAATTTGTTAAATTAGTATTAAATAAAGTTATCATAGATAATTAATTAAGATGAAATTATTATAGGGTGTTTTTTGCTGGTTGGTTAGTATGTAAACAAATAATGAAAAAAAAGGTCCCCACGAATCCGATGTTCAGAAACAGAAGAAAGCCAGCAGCCCAAGAAGAGCGCACCATGCAAGACCGATTAGCAAATTTTCCCGCATCGGTCATCGACCCATTTCTTTCACGCTAACAAACAGACAAGCCTCAGCTCACGCCGCACTCCTCCATCTTCCTTCCTCCCCCGAGCCCTGAGATGCGTCTCTGACTGTCCCATCTGCCCAAACTTCTTTGTTCAGACCTTCAAATCTTAGCCCTTCTTTTTATTAGTTAAGCTTTGGCCTTCATCTCCCCCACACTTCTCTCTCGGCTGATTCCTAGTCACTTGTATATCGGAATGGACGAGCAATCGGAAAAAGCCCAATATTTAATCACCATTCCTCTCCTGATTGGAGATGATAATAATACGCCTGCTGTCACTGAATATGAGTATCGTCCGCCGCTCAAATTGGGAACTAAGGAAGAGGGCCATGATATTGTTGGACGTGACTCCGGTACCGTGGGCTCTACTCCATTTTATAAAACTTGTTTCAACGGACTCAATGCCCTCTCAGGTTCTTGTTCAGACATACGCTTCCACTCTTTCTTTTGCATTCAAATTTAATGTCTATGAATGGGCATTTCAAGTTTTAGAATATTTGGTATGATTTTCCCTTCTGCTCTTTAGACTATTTGAGAGACTGGAAAAAGATTGTAATTTTAGATGCTTTAACTGCTTGTTAAATGCGGACACAATAATTGTTGCTACTTCTAGTTTTATGGGGCTTAATTTGGTGACTGCTCTATTATTGTAACGAAGTACTAAAGCTGAGTTTGTATAGGAAAGAAACAAATTAATCTTTCCTGATCTTATCTTGTCACCTTACCTTGAAATTTGCAATTATCAGAGGTGGATTTTTCCCAAGCTGCATGGTCTTGATTTTGTCTCAAGTGTTGTTTTTATATTTCGTTTTAGTTTTGTATTCTTGTGGTGAAAATGTTCTCAATTGCTTGAAGCCTGTAATTTCCATGAGTGGTCCCTGGGATTGTAATATAGCTGAATTAGATGATGAGTACGTAGTTTTATTTTGCTTAATTTTTTCAGGAGTTGGGATACTTTCTGTACCATATGCTTTGGCTGCAGGGGGATGGTTCAGCTTGATACTTCTGTTTATTATTGCATCTTGTGCCTTTTACACTGGGTTGCTTATTCAGAAATGTATGGATATGGATTCCAGCATACGAAGCTATCCTGATATAGGTGAGCGTGCATTTGGGAAGAAGGGAAGAGCCCTTGTATCTATTCTGATGAACACAGAACTGTACATGGTGGCCACTGGTTTCTTGATTCTAGAAGGAGATAATTTGCACAATTTGCTCCCCGGCGTGACATTTCAGATTGGCGATTATACCTTAGGAGGAATAAAGGGCTTTGTTCTCATGGTTAGCGTTATTATATTGCCCACAGTTTGGTTGAACAATATGAGCATTCTTTCAGTAATTTCTGCTGGTGGAGTTTTAGCTTCTCTTGTCCTGCTCTGCTCCATCTTCTGGACTGGAGCATTTGATGGTATTGGATTTCATGAAAAGGGCACTCTTCTGAATTGGAAGGGAATCCCAACTGCTGTCAGCTTGTATTCCTTCTGCTATTGTGCTCATCCAGTTTTTCCCACTTTGTACACTTCCATGAAAAACCGAAGACAATTCTCTAAGGTAACTTCAAATTTTTATGCTAAGCTTCCATGTACCATGCTAATCAGTTATTATAAACGTTAAAATTTTTGTTGCAGGTGATGATTGTATGCTTTTTCCTCTGCACTGTAACCTATTCTTTAATGGCAATCCTTGGATACCTAATGTTCGGTTCACAACTGACATCTCAGATTACACTGAATCTTCCCATCCATAGAGTTAGTTCAAAAGTAGCTATTTACACTACACTGGTAAATCCCATAGCCAAATATGCATTGATGGTAACACCAATTGTGAATGCTCTTGAGAATAGATCACTCCCCAACTGCAACAAATGGTTATTCAGGCTATTCATCAGAGGCAGTCTGGTTCTGAGCACAGTCATTGTGGCCTTATCTGTACCATTTTTCGGGTCTCTCATGTCCCTTGTGGGAGCATTCTTAAGTGTTTCAGCATCCATAATCCTTCCATGCTTGTGTTTCTTGAAGATTTCTGGGGTTTACAGAAGATTTGGATTCCAGCAGATGAGCGTAGCTGGAATCGTGGTAACAGGTATCCTGATCATGATATTTGGATCCTACACTTCCGTGATGGAAATTGTAAGACATTACAAAATGGTTTAAAAGTAAGGTAGCTGGGTCCACAATCAAGAACAAGGGGGAGGGGGGGGGGGGGGGGGGGGTTGTCAAATCATATGATGATGGATAATATAAAGAAAAGCTTGTTGGAATTGAGCTCGTGCTGTGGATTTCTGTTGGGGTTATTTATAGATTTTGGATGAACATGCACAAGTGACAGATGACGGCGAAGAGTACTACTGATTCACTCAACCAACAGTTTCCGTGTCCGAATAAAATTTCTGCCTCGCTCCTCCTCAACAGGAGATTAGGATTGAATGAATGTAATGGTTTACGGTTTTTATTTTTTTTTTTTTAGCGGATTTGGTTTCCTGTTGTCTCTTTTTCTGTCAGGATCTGTGCGTCACTTATTTTGTACATGTCTACCTAGTATTTACATGCTATAGTTGAGAATAAGCCTACAACTTGGCATGCTCATAGTTTCGGTTAGTTCTGGAACCAGAATCAGAACCATGGACCACGGTTTATAAATTGTAATTGGACCGTGTAACTACAGTTTAATTACCGACAATTCAACTCTAGCATTTAAGAACTTTAGCTACAACCTTAATTTACTTGAAGATTTTGAGGTATCGAAAGTAAGAGACTTGGGGAGAAGAAGCAGCAAACCTTACCAAATGAAAGAACTGAAATATAGGCCAAGATATTACTCAAAAGTTGACCGATTTGCAATGCAAATTCAGTCTTCCAATTAACAAGAAAATTTCCACACGAGGAACTGGACAATCAATCCCACACAAGAATCTAAAGACACAACCATCAACCTCTATCCAACTTTCTCCACGAACTTTCTTCAGTCCCCTGTCCCTCATGCTTCTTCTCAAGCCTTCTGATTTCTCCCACATTCCAATTTCTGCATACTTGTTAGCCACCATTACAAGATTCTCACCTCTCCTTGGTTCCATCTCAAGCAATCTCTTTCTCACCTTCTCCCCTATCCCACTACAGTCATTAACATCATGAATTTTGCAGGCACTGAGAAGGGTCCTCCATGTAATTGCCTCAGACTTCTCAGGCATCCTTAAAATGAAATCATAGGCTTCCTGAAGATGTCCGCCACGGCCTAATATATCCACCATGGCACCGAAATGCGCTATACTGGGTTTGATCCCGTAGACGTGTTCCATGTCGTGAAAGAACCGGCGGCCGTCATCAACTAGTCCGGCATGACTGCAAGCCGTTAGGACCCCCAGAAATGTTACAGAATTAGGACGGATCGCGCTCTTGTTCATCGTACTGAAAACTTCAAGAGCTTGATTAGCAGAGCCATGCTGCGCTAATCCTAGTATCATGGCGCTCCAAGTCCACACATTTCGTTCTTTCGTCCTATCAAAAACTAACCTAGCGTCACCCACATCTCCATTCTTCCCGTACATGTCAACAATGGCAGTGCCCAGCTGACAATTCATAACCATATCCCTCACAATCACTTGGGAATGTATGCATTTCCCCAAACTCAAGCTACCTATCTCGGTGCAAGCGGAAAGCAAAACTACCATGGTTGTCTCATCCGGCCGAAACCCAGACCTCGTCATCCTGAAGAAAATCTCAACCGACTCTTCGAACCACAAACTCTCGACACAAGCAGAAAGAATTGAATTCCATGATACAACTGTCCTAAATGACATTTCGTCGAACACTTTATATGCGTCAATAATCCTCTTGCAACTTCCGTAGAAATGAATCAATGTATTCCGGACGTACACATTTGAACCAAGACCACGCTTCACGGCATCCGCATGAACCTGTCTTCCATCATAGAGAGCTGAAACGGAAGCACATAACTTGAAAATGAAAGGGAAGGTGTGTTCATTAGGTGAAGCTCCAGAACGCCGCATCGCAAGGAAAATCCGCAAGGCCTCTCTCTGTGAATCACCTTTATTAGAGTTTGCATAAGATCGAATAAGATTATTCCAGTAACGGAGCATCGATTTTCTGCTCCGGCGGCTATCTCTATCAGAAAAATTGTGAGTTGTTGAGTTTATTATTATTTATAATCTAATTCGTTGGGCAAATACAAATTTCCCATATTAGAGTTCTCTCAATTTCTGACTTACTGATGTGGATTGATTCCCAATTCTGTAATCGGCGTGTTTCAACTAATTAACTACCCTGCATGTTTTGGTCTTTTAAAAAACTATTCTTGTTAGTCAATATGGATAATCCTTGCTGGTTACCTCATCTGATACTAATATAGAAGAAAAAGCCTCAACTGCTGAGTTGCATACGTCCAAGGATGCCTCTCCTTGCTTCTTGTTGGTTAATAGTTGAATCGTTCATTATCCCCGAAGGGTTTCTGAAATGGTTTTGTTTGAGCTTCTATATCCATTTTGTTTTCCTCTGTTTTTGTCAGATTTTCCTGTGGATTAAGCAGCTGCAGAGGTGGTGCTCCCTCCTGATTCTGTTCCTCTGCCGATTAATCTTGTGCGTTTCAAGTTATTGCACTACCATTCTCAGATTCCTGCGGGGTCTTGCCTTCTCTTTTGCATCTCCAACTCGGGCTGCTGCTAGTTGCCATGCTCTGGATGAAGAAGGGGTGGTGGAGAATGAGTTTCCAGAGATTACTAGCAGTGAAAATCAACTAGTTATTTATGCAACAGGCAGGCCATGCTACAGTGCTCTCCCTGAGGAGACTTATTACCAGGTAGATTTGACTCTTAATGTGAAACTCGAAGAAACAGACGCAGTTTCCATTGATGAAAGTCCAAGTTTTGTTCAGCTTGACAATGGTTGTGATTGTAGCACAAGCTCTCCGTCATCTTTAGAAGCGGAGCTGAATCCAGATGGGGAAGGCAGCATCTTTTCGGTTGATTCTGGAGATACCCGTTCACCTTTGTCTGCATTCGGTAGCTCTGATTATACTTCCTTGGAATTGGATGTAGACTCTAATGAAATTCTGCAGCCAAATTGTATCCCTTATTCACCTGTTGAATCCAAGTTTGCAGGGAGAAGAAGCCTGAAGGAAGAATTGGATTCAGTCTATGTTATGTATGAAGAAAGAATGAAGTGGTTCGATCTTCTTAGCCGTGACAGAGTATATGGAATAGGTGAGGTTCTAATTTAACTAATTTAAAGTATATACTAGATGTCTTCCATTTCATGAGAAGCATGATAATATGGATTCGTCCCTCCACTGTATTCACTGATTTCAGTTTCAGAGACATGGTTCTATGTTTCAAACTACATTCAAAACTTCATATTATGCATCAATGTCAAAGTTTTGAAGATAAGCACTCATGAATAGGAGTTAGGTTAGGCAAGGATTTCTTGGATTTGACTGGAAGAGGTAGAGTATTGCTAACTGTAGTAATATTTTGATTGTTATGCAATTGGTCAGATGCAATCCAAAAAATGGACATGAGGAGGCCTGGCTTACTTGAGATGGTGCCAGCTGATTTGTCCATGGCTTCCACACTATGGAGCGAAAAAGCTAGAGAAAAACTCATCAAGAGCCTGAGAAGTGATTTTGAGTTGGTTTATGTAGCTCAATCATGCTTATCCTGGGATGCACTGCATTATCAATATCACAAAGTTGAAGCAATTGCAAACTCTAATCAGAACAGTGTCTTCAGAAAGGAAACAGCAGAAAGATTACAAGAGTTTCATATTTTGTTGGAAAGATTCGTGGAAGATGAGCACATCATAGGGCCAAGGCACTCTAGCTATGTCCGAAGAAGGTTCTCTTACAAGAAACTTCTCCAGGTGCCACAAGTTTCAACTATAGGTACGTATGTCCTGAGTTCATTAGGATTTTATCTTAAAAGCCCCGTTGCTTGGAAACTTCCTCGGCCGAATAACGTGCTTGCATTGGATTCATCTCTATATCTATTGCTGCAGTGAAAAGCCAATCTTTATTATCCAACTACTCATAATCTTCTTAGTTATCGAACCATGTTTCAACAAAATCCATTTCATTATTAAAAGTTTGAAAGTATGACTATGGTCGAGTTCAATGTAGAAATGATGTGTCGAATGGACCCCTAAATAGTTGAAATAGACACAGTTTGGTTCCCCTTTGATCAGCATCATTTTATATTGCCATGTTGCTAATAGTGACGTGTAGATCCATGAAAAAGGATTTGTATATACTCATTGGATAAACTTTTAAGACTTTTTGTGAGTACTGAAACCAATGTCACTATCTATTGGAATTTTGTGTTAAAAAATGAATGAGAATTCGTTTGGAAGTTTTGTGGACACGAATGTCGGAAGAAATGATTACAGGCCTGATCAACTTGCATTTTCTCCATTCTATATTCGATGTTTCCATTTAATTCTCATTAGGAATGTGTAGAGAATTTGGAACAGATTAATTGTGCACTTAATCTGTTTCTTTTAGAATTTCAAGATGATTAATCAGATTCATGAATTGCAGAATTCGAAGTGGTTTATTGTTCATTTAATCTGCAGATTCATGAATAGAAGATTAATGATTTCTCTCATCCTATAAATACTTCACTCTATAAACCAACTACACAGAAGACTAAGTTACCAATTATTCTAAGCCATCTTGTTGTGTATTATTCTAAGCCATCTTGTTGTGTTCATCACTCCTCTCTGTTCTAGTTCGTGGTGAGGCTGTTTCGTGCAAAACAGACTTCACGTATTCGTTGTATCCTGAGAAACAGTTGTCCAGTTAACCTCTGGCACGGTGTGAGGAGGCAAAACTGTTTTAAGAAAAACGTGTTTACACGTGTCTCGGACTTTTCCTTCTCCTATCTAGTTGCTATTACCATCACAAATACTACCAATTTTTTTCAACACTATCTACTAAAAGTTGTTGATTTTAATCTGCGATTCTTGGTTGGTGTAATTTCCCAGAAAATGACATGATTACTGGAGAAGTTGAAAATGTGAAAGCGACCCAAGTCCTGAAAATAATAGAAGATTGCATAAAGGTTTTCTGGTTATTTATCAAAGTTGATGCCAAGAAATCGACATGGAAGCTAAAGAGTAGTTCAGGGACTCATCCTCCGGTTGAAGACCCCAGAGATCTGGTGCTTCTCTATGAGCTGAGGAAGATTCTCAGAGAGGTAACATGAAGTTGTTCATCTGATGATCACAAATTCTTTGACATTTTGTGGATTTCTTTTGTCTAAAGAGAAAATGATGTCATATTCTGAGCAGAAAGAGCTACTGCTGAGAAACCAGGAAGGCAAAAAGGGCTGCTGGTGGTGGTGGAAGAAAACAATACTTCCTCAAGTCCAGATTGAAAACCAAAAGGTTGATGATCTTCTCTGTACAATGATCAATTTGAAGTTGGTTAAAAATGTGCTGCAGATGTCCACGATTTCCACTTCTCAACTGAACTGGTGCCGAAGAAAGCTCACAAACACTGAGATCAGACAAAGAACTGAACATACTTATTTGTTCCCCTCGTGTTCCTGAAAAAACTTGTGTACATTTGTAGCAGACACTCTTCTAAAACAATTCTTATATTATGTTTCTAGGACTATATTGCTTGATGTCTTTAGTACAGATAGGGAGAGTAGATTGGTTATAGGGGGAAGAATGGACAATTCAGGGGGTCTCATTACAATGTAGTTTTAATTTCTACTGCTAGAAACACAATGTGTCTCATAGTTTGCCCTCGTGAAATAACGGACGCATTGTACACTTTGATATCGATCGCAATAGTATATACTGTTAAAGAGGATCGATCTGCGTGTTGCAAATCATAAGGTTTTGGTTTTGTTTTGTGAATGTTTAGTGTAAGAGATGTGTTACAATATCCATCACGGCAGTGTAGGTTCCAACTATCATGATAAGAATACCTATTAACACAATCCCAACTATGATCATCTGCTCAACCCCAAATCTTCGATAAATCCCAGAAATCTTCAAGAAACACAAACATGGAAGTATTATGGAAGCTGTAACACTAAGAAATGCTCCAACTAGTGACATGAGATCGCCGAAAAAGGGCACCGCCAAGGCCACAACCACGGTGCTGAGAACCAGACTGGCTCGGATGAACGGGCTGAATGTCCTGTTCTTGCAGTTAGAGAGTAGTCTATTCTCAATGGCATTGACAATTGGCTTTACCATCAATGCATATTTGGCTATGGGATTCACCAAAGTAGTGTATATCGCCACTCTTGAACTAATTTTATTGACGGGAAGGTTCAGTGTTATCTGAGACATCATGTTTGATCCAAACATTAGGTATCCCAGGGCAGCCATTAAAGCATAGGTGACAGTGCAGAGGAAAAAGCATACAACCAGAACCTGCAACAAGAAGTAATATTTGAAGTTCAGAACAGGATCAGCATCATAGTATACAAGAGTGTCTATAGAGATGAATTTGGCATAAACTTACCTTGGAGAAGTGTCTGCGGTTTCTCATTGAAGTGTACAACGTAGGAAAAACAGGATGAGCGCAGTAGCAGAAGGAATACAGGCTTACAGCAATTGGGATTCCCTTCCAATTCAGAAGAGTTCCCTTTTCATGGAATCCAATTCCATCAAATGCGCCAGTCCAGAAGATTGAGCAAAGCAGAACAACAGAAGCCAGCACGCCACCAGCTGAAATGACTGAAAGAATGCTCATCTTGTTCAACCAAACAGTGGGCAATATAATAACGCTAACCATGAGAACAAAGCTCTCCCTTCCTCCCACTGTATAGCCCCCAAGCTGAAATGTCACCTCCGGGAGCAAATTGTGCAGATTATCTCCCTCTAGAATCAAGAAACCAGTGGCCACCACGTAGAGTTCAGTGTGCATGAGAATGGATACTAGCGCTCTTCCCTTTTTCCCGAACGCACGCTCGCCGATATCCGGGTAGCTCTGTATATCGGAATCCATGTCCATGCATCTCTGGATAAGCAATCCAGTGTAACAGGTGGAACATGCAATGACTAACAGAAGTATCAAGCTGAGCCATCCTCCTGTAGCCAAAGCATATGGCACTGAAAGCACCCCAACTCCTGGGAAAAAAAAAAAAAAAAAAAAACTAACCTTTTAGTTCATTAACCAATTAGGATAAGCACTAGAAATCATCCAGAATTAAACCTCAAGAAAGTAACAAGAACCTGAGAGAGCATTGAGTACGTTAAGACAAGTTCTATAAAACGAAGTAGATCCCGCCTCATAAATTTTCACGAGTTTGGGCGGCGGATCAGCAGTAGTATCAGTGGCCTTATAATTATTAGCTTCTTCGGAGTTGAGCAAGAGAGGAATGGTGATCGAAAACTGATCATTTTCCGGCTTCTGATCCATATGGGCCAAGATAGGAGTAATTATTTTTAAAAGGGGTTGATAAGACTGATCAGATCAATACGCAGTAACAAGCAGCTGGTTTAATTAATTGAGGGTCTTGAGGAAGAAGACGATGAAGGCTAAAATAATCACTCAGTATATATATAGATCAAGCACCTTAGATTGAAGTTTGAAGTTGGAAAGTGTAGCATATCCAAGAGGTTCAAGAAAAGAAAGAAAAACGTGTTCCCCGAGTATGAGGGGACGTTTTCCACATGTGAAAGTATTGCGACGACAGAGAAGGCCTAAACTTTTCAACCATGGCCCGAAATCATTACTGCACGTTTTATTAATCACATAATTTCCCCTGATATTCAGGGCTGTATTAGTGTTTGATCTTCAGGGAGTATTGTTCATGGGAATTAATTACTAGGAGTATCAAGGCTCAAAATTCCGACCAGATTTTTTATACTAAGACAGTCCATATTACTAGCATAAGTTACTCCCCCGGCTCCAAATTTTGAAAATTATATTACTAACTAAGCATCAAGATTCGTCATTTTCATAGCCAAAGCAAGAGAGCCCCGTTCACTCGACAGCGATCCATCCACCCCCGCCTGCGCTCCACGATTCTGGGATGTTAATCACGTACTACTCACTATATATTTGCTTCATTGTTGTCGTAACATCTTACGTTAACTGAGTTATGGCTTCTTCTGCAAAGACATCCGCCGGCTCATATTCCCCAGACATGGATCCCAAACTATGAGCATTATAGAGACTCAGGTTCCTCATTCAGACCTTCTAACAACCATTTTCCAAACAAGTCACATTTGGAGTGTTTTACACTATATTTGGTCAGACTATATTATATTATATATATATATATATTTTTTCTTTTTGCTTCTTAATTTTAATTTTCTATAATGGATGACCAAGGTTATACGTGATGACTCCAACTCCTAATTTCTTTAAAATATCAACAGTATTTTACCACTATATATTGTACCTCGTTATCCCAATATCATAATTTCGAATTTTAAAATTTTCATTTTCCTCTATATTCTTCCCCAAATTATTTTTTAAAAATAATTTCATCTAACCTTTTCCACTTAAATAAAAAAAAAATTCCTCCCAAAATCTTTCCAATGAATTTTTTTTTTCAGAACTATCCAAACGTAGCCTTAGGCTGCTTTTGTTTACCTTTTTTTTTTTAAGTTATAAATTTTTTTTTCTTACAAATACAATATATCTAAATAATACTAAATTACATCACATCAATTTTAGTTCTCTCTAAAATTATTTTTATATAATATGTACTTTTTATATAAAAATTTATGTTCCAACTACAGAATACCTTTAAAAATACAAACAAACACAGATTTTTGGTTTTATATATTTTGAAAACATATATAGATTAAAATTAAGTGGAGGATCTTATTTTAACTATAACAGCCGAGTCAAATTTAAAGTAATATATGAAGAAGATTCTGCCAAATGTACACCTATAAGAAATTTAAATATTAGATTCTCGTGCAAACATTTTTTCTTTATAGTTATGGGGAATTGAGATTTTCCAAGCCTCCAGTTTGAGCCACAATGTTTTGATAATTTCCATAAATATCTTCCTCTAGTGTTGTTGCTAAAGGTGCAAATGAAACTCAGCCGCTCGTGACTATTTATGAGCGAGCTCGATTAAAGTTTGGCTCGAGTTTGAAGTTGATTAATATCGAGCCAGTTCGTTAAGGTAATGAGTCAAGCTCGAGTTTTAATATAAAGGTTTGGTAAATTCGTCGGGCCTAACGAGCTTATCTATTATATATATATATTTATTTATTTTATAATAATATAATAATATATATTTAAATTTTTTTTAAAATTTTTACTTTATTCCTCCCAATTTGTCAAACTCGGTTCGTGAGCTCGAGCTCAAATTCATGAACTACCAAACTCTCGAGGTGACCTCAAGTTTGATGATATTTCTTGAACTCGAACTCCAAAAAATAAACTCGATCAAACTCGAGCTCGAACTCAAACCTAACTGTTTTAAAGCTAGTCGAGATTAAGTTTTGTTAAGTCATTTACACCCGTAGTTGCTGGGAAAATCTAAGGCCATAAAAGTGCAGAGGAGTCTCCTAATTTAGAAAGCTACCTAACCAGCAGCTCCTAAATTAATTAGAAAAGCTATACCTAAACCAGCAGCTGTGATCACGGATGATGATGTGGGGTTGGATGAACCATCTACATTGATCTTGATCCATATGGGATCAGGGAGTTCCCAATGACTGGCCTCTCATCTGTCGGTTATATGGTGCCCAATAGTTGGATTAGGCCTGGTTGTTAAACTGGACTTCGATCTATATGGCATAGGTTATATGGAGCCAACCAAAAATCAGAAGAAATGTGGTGTCGTGACTAATTATTGAGTTCCTGACATGTGGGTATAAATGTTACGTCATGAGTCATGTGGACAAGACAAGAGGTCCACATATCCACATATTAGTAGTAGTTCATGTGTTTTGGACCACGGGGTCGCTCAAAAAAAAAAAAATTAAGTGATGATCATTGAGTAAGAGATAAAAAAATTAAATAAATATGAATTAGAGAGGAAGTTATAATATATTTATTCATCAAAAAGGTAATTATGTGACAAAATATTTAGCATAATAAGTCAACTAAGGGAATTTCATGGTATGCTGGAGTCCAAGAGATCGAGATTGGCTCGATCATGATATTTAGGAGTATTATATATGGGTAAGGTAATAAGGTGACTTTAAGGTTTTTTTTTTTTTTTTTTTTTTAACGGATAAATGTGAATAGAAGTGTAATATTATTCAAAAACATTTGAGGAATGTTTGAGGCCCATGAATCAAACTTCCCTTTTTAAAGGCCCACTAAAACTTTTGGTAATAATATTGAATTCAAATGGATCTTTATAAAGCTGGAATCATCGGGCTCTTAAAAAGAATTGAACCTTTTTAATCTAACTTTAAACCATATTATCCAGTTTATTAATAATGTGACTTTTCACTCAGCGAATAATTAAAACCAAAAAAAAATAAAAATTGGAGAAGTTGCATAGTTTTCACATGTGTATTTTTGAGCATGAAATCTTTTGAATACTTCCAAAGCCCGTGGTCATATAAGCAACCATAGTAGGCCCATTAGCTGCCATAGCCACCCATTTCAAGCTCTTCACATATTCAATTGATTCCGGGTTCCCACTACAGATTATAAGCAGAGCTTCGACTTCGCCACTGTTACTCCTAATCCATCTAAACCACAAAGCAGAAGACGACCTTTCCTCGTTGGAGTTCTCAAATTCTGATGGGCCCTATTCTTGATCCTCGTCTACTATTCATGGTTACACGACTACATTTTTCTGTTCCTCTTTTTCCATTCTGATACACTCTTTATTTAGCTTCAATTCACTCAACTAGTCTGGGTTCCCATTCTTGTTAATTTTCTTGAACTGGGTATCGATCAATTTTGCGAGTAATCTCTCTCTTTTTGATATATTGAAATCTTTAATTCTCACTGACAAATCATCGAGCACTGGGTTTGCTTCAATGGGGTCCTTTTCTTTCGCTGTGGACACTGCTATAGATAGTTCCCTTATCTTCCAAGTTGGAAACATCCGCCATCCCAGGTTAAGGAAGGTTATTGGTGATGCCACATTCCCAAGTTATGGTATTCCGATCGAGGGTGCCGGGAGGCTTTCTTTATGTCGTGGCTGCCGAATGACAAGGAAGTTGGTGGTTAAGCGCATTAGCGCAACCACCAGTGGTTCTGAAGAAGTTGAGGATGGGGAAGAACCCGACGATGCTTTGCAAGCCACTATTGAGAAAAGCAAGAAAGTCCTGGCTAAACAGAAAGATTTACTTAATCAGGTGCGGAAAATGATGGGGTTTATTCTTCTCCCCCCCCCCCCCCCCCCCCCCCTTTTTTTTCTACGAATCGCAAGTGAGAATTACCTAGTTGTAACATACTGAAACCTCACCTACGAAAAGTTTTATGTTGTTTTTGTGAATAAAAAATTCTGAAACTGGAGGAACCTAATAAAGGATGCTTGAATAATCAGCTGTCTTTTTCTTGAATATTTTTATTACTTTGTTTACATCTTATCGTGCGAGAACCATGATCGTAAACCTTGTATAATTATTTGTTTTGTTGCAACATATTTTTGGTTCTCTTTCTTTGACCATGTTCAGTGTTTTATCTTCTAGCTGGTTCTGTATAGTTTTCAGATATCACGTGCTTATTGGGCTTCTCTATATCTGGCAGATAGCTGAAAGAAAAAATTTAGTTTCAGCCATAAAAAGTAGCATTATCAACCAGGATGGTGATGACATTGCGTCAAGTGTTAATGTAGATAAAGAGGATGAGGTATTTCGGAATGATAGCATTTCAATAAAGAGTACGGAATCCACTCTAAATGAGGCAAAAACCGATATGCCTATAGGTGTAGACTTGAGGGCAACTGGGAAGGACTTGCCTCCAAAAGGAATTTATTCAACTGCAGGTTCTGCCATACAGTTCAAAGTCTCTAATAAAGTGAGAATTCAGTCTTATGATGAAAGTTCTACTCGGTTAGAATCCTCTACACAATATAAAAGGATTGAATCATCGACAACCTCAAACTCAAAGGGTTCCTTAGATCTCAAAACCAAGGACCAGTTAAAAGATGTGCCAACCAAAACACAGTTGCAGTCTAAGGCAAGCTTGCCTCTAGAAGATGAGAAAGAAGACATTGTTAAGGAATCTAGTCCACAGGAGGTGACTGCTCACGAGGAAGAAGAAGCAAAACCACCTCCACTTGCGGGGGTGAACGTGATGAATGTAATTGTGGTAGCTGCTGAATGTGCCCCATGGATTAAAACTGGTACTGTGTTTCTGCTAAACAAATTAATCATGTGGAATAGTTGTTGCGGCTTTGAGCTTCTATCTTTACAATTTTAGTTTTTCTCCTCTTAGTTATTGGAGTCATATGGTGTATATATGTTTTTTCCTTTTTATGACCTATTGTGCCATCTATAGAGCATGTTACACTATTCAATATCCTATGTATCCCCTGTGTAAGGATATCCAATGGATTCAACTATTATGCATGGTGCTCACATATAAATTATTCTAGACCTGTGGTAGAAGGAAATAGTTGGACTGTATGATGCATTATGAAATGTTCCTTTCCATTTGAATAATGCTGGCCTGTAATCAGACTATAGTATAAGCACATTTAGTTGCTATAAATTTTGAGTAGAGGCATATTTATTTGCATAAAATCAAACTCAATTTTTTAATGTTGGGGTACCTGTGATTGTTTATTTTGGAACCCAAGGCTGTGCTTTTGTATATTCATACATAAATTGTGTTTGAGGACATCACTAATATGATAAAACTTTACTTAGGTGGACTTGCTGATGTTGCTGGAGCTTTACCCAAGGCTTTGGCTCGACGTGGACACAGAGTTATGGTAAAATCCCATTGATTCTTCCCCAAAAAAACATGTTTAATATTAGATGGAGCTGTCATTAGATATTTAATAACAACGTGGTTTTTAAAAGAGATGAATCTTTTGTTCCTGAAATCTGTAGGTGGTTCTCCCTCGTTACAGTCATTATGCTGATGCTCAAGATACTGGGGTTCGAAAAAGGTACCGGGTAGATGGTCAGGTAATATCTGACAGTACTCCATTATATTTTCTCTGCTTGGTGGTATATGACTTCATTTCTACCATTTAACAATTGTAGGATATGGAGGTGAATTACTTTCAAGCCTATATTGATGGTGTAGACTTTGTATTCATTGACTCCCCTGTTTTTCGACACATTGAGAACGATATATATGGAGGCAAACGTGTGGTAAGTGGACCTTTTTTTTGTCTTTGAGAATTATGCAATTTGACTCTTTATTCATTGATCCAAAAGTAGAATCCTGTCTATTGTCAGATGGCATCTCCTAAAATGTGTAATTTCTACACAATTAAGCCGCAACAACATCAGAATGTATTTCAGACATGCATTTCTGTATACACGTAGCTTAGAACCAATATTGTATCTTCCCCTTCATTTCATCCATTAAATTGTATGTAGCGTAATTGGAGAAGAAAACCTTCAAAAAATTGTATTACTTTTCCAATTGGTTTGTTGATGTTAATTGTTTTATTGCTGGATGTTCCAGGATATTTTAAAGCGCATGGTTCTGTTTTGCAAAGCTGCTGTTGAGGTATGAAACAATACGACGCTTTAAAATAAGCATGGTTTTGGTTGTGTTGCTTATATTTTGGGGTGGAGGGGGTATATTATTATCTCAATATCTATGGAACTTTTTACTATTCAACCTTCAGTTTATGATGGGAACAAACGATGTCCTGCATCCACAATTGGATCAAGACTATGCTAAAAGTTGGAAGATTGACAAGGAAGCAATTATGAGATGCTAACAGTTAGAATGTGACCGACTGATTTCTGTCATACCACGGGTTAAATATTTTCTGCAGTTGGTTTTAGCAAATGCATTAGTACCTGAAACTTTCTGGAATTTTAAAATTAGACATATCCAGAATGCCAGTCATGATCTTTTTTGTGTTGTGTTCTTTTGTTTCTAATTTAAGTGGTGGGTAATATAATTGAGGTTCAATTTTTGCTTCGTTTCCATATATTCTTTCAGAGTTTTTCCCTATTGATTTATCTATTCAAATCTGAGGCACTGAAGTTTCTTAGGTCCCTTGGTATGTTCCTTGTGGTGGAATCTGCTATGGAGATGGAAATTTAGCCTTCATAGCAAATGATTGGCACACAGCATTACTGCCCGTATATCTTAAGGCATATTATCGTGACCATGGATTGATGCAATATGCAAGATCTGTTCTTGTGATTCATAACATAGCTCACCAGGTCTGTTCCTCAAGATCATTGCTATTTCTGTTATTTTCATTGACAGAGACTTGATCTGTGCCTACTTTGTTTTGTCTAATGTTCGCCTCTGAAAGGCAGTTCATTTTTCAAACTTTACTAACTTAGAAGTCGTTGGGCACATATAGAATATTTTATGAGATGAGCTGTAACTATATTATTCATTTTCTTATTTTTGCATCCTCCAGGGTCGTGGTCCAGTGGATGACTTCTCATTCGTGGATCTTCCTCCCCACTACTTGGATCTTTTCAAGTTATATGATCCTGTAGGAGGTGAGCACTTCAATATATTTGCAGCAGGTATAAAACTGGCGGATCGCATTGTAACTGTAAGTCATGGATATGCCTGGGAAGTGAAAACTAGTGAAGGCGGTTGGGGCCTGCATGGAATAATCAATGAGAATGACTGGAAGCTGGCTGGCATTGTTAACGGGATCGATACAAACGATTGGAACCCTGATTTGGACGTTCATCTTCAGTCTGATGGTTATTGTAATTACTCCCTAGACACCCTTGAGACAGGCAAAGCTCAGTGCAAGGCAGCATTACAAAAGGAATTAGGTTTGCCAGTCCGAGAGAGTGCCCCATTGATTGGTTTTATCGGAAGGCTTGACCACCAGAAGGGCGTTGATCTCATAGCCGAGGCGATTCCTTGGATGATGGGGCAGGATGTACAGTTGGTAATGTTGGGTACCGGTAGACACGACCTTGAACAGATGCTTAGGAATTTCGAAGGACAATATAATGACAAAGTGAGAGGTTGGGTAGGTTTCTCTGTAAAGACAGCTCACAGGATTACCGCCGGCGCAGACATACTGCTGATGCCGTCAAGATTTGAGCCCTGTGGATTGAATCAGCTGTACGCTATGTCTTACGGCACTGTTCCGGTAGTCCACGCTGTAGGGGGTCTAAGGGATACTGTGCAGCCTTTCAATCCTTTCAATGAGTCAGGATTTGGTTGGACATTTGATAGGGCGGAGGCCAATCAGCTTATTCATGCATTAGGGAATTGTTTACTCACTTATCGTGAGTACAAAAGCAGCTGGGAAGGCATACAGAAACGTGGTATGATGCAAAATTTAAGTTGGGATAGTGCTGCTCAGAAGTACGAGGATGTGCTTGTTGCTGCCAAATATCAATGGTGATAATATATAATATGACTCGGCCACGACAGATAGATAGCTCTATAACAACGTTTGATTTTTAGTTTGCGTTGACAGCACTAGTATTGGAAAGAGGTTCTTGACTTTTTCCTTACAGGGTATGTAATAATCATCATAAAAGATATGTGAATGAGAATCCAGCCTTTAGTAATATCAATGCTTTATGGCTTAACTTTCATCCATTACAATTTTATTCGTTTCTGTAACAACAATGACATTTTGATCCTTCACCATACTGTAACAATTGAACAAATGGGGCAAAACACCAAAGGAGCTTCAGCGAAACTAATGATTCCAAAAAAATTGCTGATCTATGGCTCTACTAGGGGATCTCCATAACACACAACACAAGTTACACAGCCACCCATTCTGACTCTCTTCAATGAATTATGTCGATGATACTTCTCTGTCTCGATTCAACTGCAAAGGCCGAACCGAAAAAAGCCCTGCAAACCCCTTTGACAAGCAGCCTTCAACTGAACAAGGTGACATGGAACAACCCAATGAGTTATTCTGCTTACTCATTTCCATGCAATCAGAATCATCTCCACCATTCCCACTATCATTCCCCTCGCATTTCATATATGCGTCACCCGAACTAACTTTCCCTCTCTTTGAAACTCTCATGGTGTTCGAGTCGAAATGCTCTGAAGATTCAAGTTCGTTTTGCTCGTCGTAACAGGATTTCCTCTTTGACCATGGTAGCCTTTTCAAACCTACAGGATTTATGACATCCAAAAAAGTAAGAAACCATCAATGTGAAAAAAATGGCAACAATTTATCCAAAATACTATGTACAATACCGGCCAGAGAATCCTCAACTGGTCCTGCATCTAAGTCATTGCAGCTGCAAAACAAACTTGGAGCATTATTCCTTAATCTGCAATATCTGACATAATCATGCCCTGTCACTTATCCAGGCCACATAGATGCTTACATGCCAAGTGTTACGTATGCTTTGCGTATGATGTCTCGGAATTCACAATTTTATAATAGAGATAAAGGTTCATTTAATGCAAGTGTTACATGCTTACAGATTATGTTTCAGAATTCACAATTTTATGATAGAGATAGAGGTTCATTAACGTTCGAATACCAATATTATCCGTGCAATTGGTTGAGAAAGACTGTTGCATAGTGTGAACATCGGACAAGTTGCATTAGCAACATAAAATAATCAATTCCAAGTTTCTATCACTTCATCAGTAACAAAATAGAGCTGTGCATAAGCCAAAAAATTCAGTGCTGTCTTGTATTTAAAGGTCAACAATGAATGACATTCACGGGAAGTAGCATAAATTTTCATGTATTGCACAAACACATCTTCCTTGAAACACCAATAGCACTTGCACGCTATAAAGTTCAAACAAACCTGGGAACTTGGAAGCTAAGTACAATTCACTGTCTAATTTTAAAAAAAAAAAAAAAATCTTAAACAAAGCAATTTCTGAAGGGCTAGAAACAAACCTGTACATGTGCTCAACAAATTCATCAATTAATATAGGCCAAGCTCCTGCAAGAGAGGAGAAAACTTAAAGTCTGTCTGAGATAAATACAATGTTAAAAATCCTTTCTATTGTCACGAGTACAAACTTTTCTGATATCAAATGCAGCAAGGGTAAGTAACATTAAAAAGTCCCCTTCAACTAGCAGGAAAACTGAAATTAACCAAACTGGGCTTTAAAGACCAAAAAACGACAAGTTCGGGCCCATCAAAGAAAAAATACCTTCAGGGTCATAGCCTTCGAGATTGTCTTGTACACAGCGGCTGAAGGCCAAAACTTGCCTCCATGTGTCCTCAGATATATTATGTCGCTGATTTGTCTAGAATATAGAGATACATTGAGGAACGACAATTAGAACCATAACAGTTTCCAATTTTGTATTCAGACAATAGATAGTTTTATTACCTCAATGAAGTCGCACCATTGATTGAGAAGTCGAAACCTACCAGCCAAAACTAATCTCCAAGCCATGACAGCTCGGCTGACAGCTAATTAAAAGACAAAAGAAGGACAAGATTAAGCTTGACATCTGGGTTTCAATATTAAGTTTAAGAATTGAAATGCCATTAAAATTCAGGTATTTTTCTCTGTCTACATTGACTTACTGATGTTCTTTTGACCATTTTCTCGACAAATGAAGAAAACAAAATCGTAAAATCGAGAAAACTCAGAAAAGTCTGCCTGCTTAAAGAAAGATCAAGCAAAGTTAACAGTGAATTCAATCTTAGGCAAAAGCGAGCCAAAATCTTAAAACAAGTCAATATGTCCAACTAGCACAAACAAGGAAGATAAGATACAGCTCATTCTCTATCAAAAAGGAGAGCTAGTCTATGAGTAGCTAACCTTACTTTGTTGGGGGAAAATTTTCTGTATAGGTCAAGAAAAAAAAAAAATTCATTTAACAACTCGATAACTACAAAAGAAAGAAGCGATTACTTTTTCAAGTAATCGCCACTATTGAAGAGGAAGAAACCTTACCCGTAAATCTAATCTAGTCATGAGTATGTATATCACTTCCGGAATTGAACCCCTGATTGGCACAGAAAGACACAACATTTAGCTGCATTGAGTTTGAAATATCTACAAACATGTCATAAAATAGTCAACAAGTCATAGGAAAAGACAGAAATACAGTAAAGTAAAAGTTCACGTACAAAAAATGCCCAAAATTTTTCCAATACATAACCTTTTCCATAAATCTTTCATCCCCAGTGAAGTACATACCTGGCCTGTGGTCTTGATTCTACTAATGTTAATAGCTGCATCAATGCCTCTCTTGAGCATCTACCATTCTGATACTCCTTATTTGGTAAGTGGTGACCTTTGATTCCAAAATCATATGACCCTGAGATGATATCTGCAAGGTAAATCTCCATCAGATATGTCTAGTTTTTTATTGGCAGTAGGGTTAAAAAAGCCATTCAATCTTTATCTTTATGATGTTTATGGTGATGGTGAAAAGATGACATTCAAAAATAAGAACAAATCAAAATGTGCATGGTGCAACTTAACAGAAATATCTGATCTACAACAAGTCGTCTAAAATTAAATACGAGACCATATTCATGCTGACATTGTTAACAAACTAGGCCGAATTAGAAGAATTAAAAATAGAATGTAGAGCTTCACCCTACAGTTTTAAAAAAGAAAGAAGATTATTAAGTATTCGTTAGCAGAGTTAAAGCGCGTAACTATCCAAACTTTCGCGGTAATAGCTTGAAGGTAAAGGTTGTCAGCATATTTCCCAAAAGTGCTCAATTTAGTTTGATAATGTTGCAAAATCATAAACCAAAGATATCCCTTTTCCTCCTGTTCGCCGTTGCTTGAGGAACAACTAGCAAATGATTTTTTTATTGTGCTCCATATCCCGTTAGTTACATGATCAATATCATGATGTGTTACAAAATATTATGCTTTCTGTCAACCTAAGTGACATTTAGATGCAGCCATCAAGATGTCTAAAGAATAGAGACTTATCAACTCAAATTAAAAAAAAGAAAATGAATAAAAAAAAAACTTCGAAGAAACAACTAAAAGAGACACATCATACAATCAAATGCAAATGAAAATAAGTGTTGTGATTTGACTCGATAGGATCAATTGCCATAAAAGCTAAAAAATATAAATAAAATTTCCATAACCCACTAAGTGGAATCTAAATCTTCAGCAACCAGTACAGAATCAAGATAGAAATTTTCCTTTTTCGTGATACAAGACTGGATAGTTTTATTAACTTGTTCTGATGTTCAAACCCATTTGCCCATGCTAGTAGTATTCCCACCATGGTCGCCTACCAAATACCAAGAGACTTGTATAATAATGCTATTTTACCAAGACAAACACCTACATCAAACTTCGTCCACAACCACTTTCATTCAAATTACAGAAATGCATATCATTTATCGGTAAAAATTCGATCTTTAAACCGACAACGGTCGCAAAAACTACTAAATTACTTAAGAAAAAAGAGAGAAACGCATAACCAGTAAAATAATTTGTAAGAGATGGGAATTACCACAATATCGTCGATAAATTTGAAATATATCGAAGCTATCGGGAACAAATGATGAGTCCATGTCTGTACAAAACGGGAGCTAGTAAACCTTCTCTATTATTATCGATTTAAAAGAGGAGCGTCTAGTATTTAGGGGTTCATGCCAAATCGGAACCCTGTGCCACAACTCAGCTCAATTGTGAGTTGCGACTCGGCGGTCGGCGAGCTCGTATTGGAGTTGAGTAGCAATATCGATACACTTTGTGCTATCGCGTCGGGACAGTATGCTTCCCGTTTGAGTTCTGGATGCTCGTCTGTACGCAATCTGGGTATATATATATATAGCCAAACTCTCAGTACTTTGTTTCCAATTTTTTCTTTTGCCGAAATGCCCTTCCCAAATTACTGCCTAGTATTCCAATAATTATCAGATCACAATATGGTCCTTTATATATAAATATATATATATATATTATACAAAATCTTACACCATATATATATATATATATTTAAATCATAATTTTAAATGATTATTTATTTATCAATTCAATATCTTATATAATTCAAACAAGTAAAAAAAATTGGATTATCCATGTGTTTGTATAGAATAAAACTAAAATCTGATAACAAAAAGATGTTGACTAATATTAAAAAAAAAATTGTTAATGATTCCTTTTAAATTCAAATAAAAACTCGTCGTCATTATTGTAATATCAGACTACCGGTTAAATCAATAATTAGGTGGGTGAATTCATATTTCAATTAAAATTAGAAGTATAAAATTTAAAAAATGTATGATATTTACTGTCCATCTTGTCGCCTACTTAAATGATTTTGTTCAATTAAAAAAAAAAAAAACACAACTTATATTTTTAACCAACAAAACATTCAAAACACAAATCTAACACCAAATTCCCTATTAAAAAAAAACAGAAATTAAACATATTTGAAATATACCCTTGGTTGCTTTGAACGCCTTCGCTATGTTATTTTGTGGATGTTATTAATAAAAAATATATATTTAGTATTCATGTAATCTATGTGTATTACAATTTGTAACGTGGATTACGTGACATTCACATGGTATAGACCCTATAAGGTTCGACAGAACTGAAAATGTATTGTGAATAGTAATATTTATGACTAAATTTGTTAATATCAAACTTTTAAAAATAAATTTGGCATTATATCATACTATAAAAATTATTCTTGCACTTTTTCCTATTATTTATTCCAAAATCCCACAAAACATAACTCAACAAAATTTCATAACTGAAAATTTTCAACAAGCAAATTATAAAGTAGTCGTAGACGAACATGGAGTATTATATCCTTAGTGAATTTTTATATTGTGATTTGATGATAAATTAATTTTCTTATTTTATGGGATGAGTGATTTATAAGATAATGTGATATGCGTTTTATAGTCGCAATATGGTAATTTATATGGTGGTCATATAGGACCACCATGCAATTTTACTCCTACTGCTACAGTAGTCTTCTTTTCTTTTGTTATTTTTGGCTTTTTTTTTTTTTTGCCTTCCTCTTTGAGACTTTTTTTTGTCCATTTTTTTCTAAACAATTCAGTATTTTTTTTTAATGTTTTTGAATTTTATAAAAAAATATTTTTAAATTATCATTTTATTTGTTTTATAATTAAATAATTTTAGATATTATGATACATATTATGGACGTTTTTGTTGTATGATATGATTTCTTTTTATATTCTTGATCTGATAACTATAGTCTGTTGATTTGATGTCTACTATTTTGTGATCTGATGTCTATATAATAATGATTTAATCTACCTTGTTAAACATATTTTAGTTCTACTGTATGATTTCTTTTATATTCTTGATCTGATATCTATAGTTTGTTGATCTGATGTCAAGTATTCACTGATCTGATGTCTATATAATCCTGATCTGATCTCCCTTGTTAAGTATGTTTTAGTTCTACTGTATGATTTCTTTTATATTCTTGATCTGATATCTATAGTGTTTTGATCTGATGTCTATATAGTCTTGATCTGATCTCCATTGTTAAGTATGTTTTAGTTCTAGTGTATGATTTCTTTTATATTCTTGATCTGATATCTATAGTCTGTTGATCTGATGTCAAGTATTCGCTGATCTGATGTCTATATAATCCTGATGTGATCTCCCTTGTTAAGTATGTTTTAGTTCTATTGTATGATTTTTTTTATATTCTTGATCTGATATCTATAGTCTGTTGATCTGATCTCCCTTGTTAAGTATGTTTTAGTTCTAGTGTATGATTTCTTTTATATTCTTGATCTGATAACTATAGTCTGTTGATCTGATGTCAAATATTCGCTGATCTGATGTCTATATAATTTTGATCTGATCTCCATTGTTAAGTATGTTTTAGTTCTACTGTATGATTTCTTTTATATTCTTGATCTGATATCTATAGTCTGTTGATCTGATGTCTAGTATTCGCTGATCTGATGTCTATATAATCCTGATCTGATCTCACTGTTAAGTATGTTTTAGTTCTAGTGTATGATTTCTTTTATATTCTTGATCTGATATCTATAGTCTTTTGATCTGATGTCAAGTATTCGCTGATCTGATGTCTATATAATCCTGATCTGATCTCACTTGTTAAGTATGTTTTAGTTCTAGTGTATGATTTCTTTTATATTCTTGATCTGATATCTATAGTCTGTTGATCTGATGTCAAGTATTCTCTGATCTGATGTCTATATAATCATGATCTGATCTCACTTGTTAATTATGTTTTAGTTATAGCGTATGATTTCTTTTATATTCTTGATCTGATATCTATAATCTGTTGATCTGATGTCTAGTATTCCCTGATCTGATGTCTATATAATCCTGATCTGATCTCACTTGTTAAGTATGTTTTAGTTTTACTTTTTATTCTTGATCTGATATCTATAGTCTGTTGATCTGATGTCAAGTATTCTCTGATCTGATGTCTATATAATCCTGATCTGATCTCCCTTGTTAAGTATGTTTTAGTTCTAGTATATGATTTCTTTTATATTCTTGATCTGATATCTATAGTCTGTTGATCTGATGTCAATTATTCGCTGATCTGATGTCTATATAATCCTGATCTGATCTCCATTGTTAAGTATTTTTTTAAAAAAAAAGAATTTTTTTTTTAAAAAATGTTGTGAGTCAAAAAAAAAAAAAAAACTGTAGCGCGCTACTGTAGCGCGTTACTGTAGCGCGCCTACTCCTATAGGACCACCGTAAACGGACTCTGGGAATATAGAGAATTACAGTTAGTATATAGTACTCCTATCACTAAAACAGAATTTGGTACTCCTAGCAAATTTATAGTCCCATACTACTATAATATAACCTTGTTTTCAACACGTATACCTTTGGTGCATTCAATTTTGAAAACCTGCGTAACTTGCCCGCCTAAGCAAAACCTAAAATTAAACCCCAATTATAATCAACACATTGGGACGCCTTAATTTCGAAATAAACCAAATAATTCGGATTCTAATTTTTACCATTATATTATAAATATCAATAAATCACTAAGAAAAATTACCTTTATAAAAATTGACCAAATCCGTCCTCTTTATATTTTGTTCATCCTAAACACTTAACAAAATTAACTTCTACCACCATATTTAGATATTTTAAATTAGTCAAATTTATGACGTGTTAATGCTAAAAATATTTCTCTCTAGATCAAACTATCTAAAAATATGTTTTTGCTTCAAAAAACTATCTAAAAATATTTTTGGTAAATTATATTTATAGGGTCGGGACCAAAAGGGGGACAAAAATTTAGGGTATGGACTGAAAACAAGTAAAAAAATAGGTGTGTGGACTGAAATGGGCCTCTCGAATTTGTAAAATCTGAAACACTAATTAATTAAAAGTTTTGGATTTTACAAATCTGGATCAGTTGTAAAAGGTAAAAAAAAAAAGAAAAACGGAAGCATAAATTCGGATTTCAAAAATCTGAATTTATTCTTCCCGAAATACTTCTTCAAGACAGTCCACCACGTCCCAGACAACTAGCACCAAGTCAAAAACAACAAGTACCACGTCCAGAAACGTCTACATTCATATGTGTGAATTTAAACTGATTTTTTCACAAAGACAATCCACCACGTCCTAGATAACTATCACCACGTTAAAAACAACTAGCACCAGGTCCATAAATATCTACATTCATGTGTGTTAATTTAAACTGATATTTTCACAAAGACAGTCCACCACGTCCCAGACAACTAGAACTACGTCTCAAAAAACTAGCACCACGTCCAGCAACGTCTACATCCATTCAAGTGAATTTGGACGTGGTGCTAGTTTTTCTGAGACGAGGTGAGATGCTGTTGTGAAAAAATCAGTTTAAATTCACATGTCTAGATGTCAACGTTTTTTGACGTGGTGCTAGTTGTTATGATACGTGGTAGTTTGTATTTGTGAAAAAAATCAGTTTAAATTCACATGCATGGATGTAGACGTTTTTGTACGTGGTGCTAGTTGTTCTGAGACGATGTGAGATGTTATTGTAAAAAAATTAGTTTAAATTCACATGTCTGGATGTAGACGTTTATGGACGTGGTGCTAGTGGTTCTGCGACGTGGTAGACTGTCATTGATAAAAAAAATCAGTTTAAATTCAGAGGCATGGATGTAGACATTTTTTGGACCTGGTGCTAGTTGTTCTGAGATGATGTGAGATATTTTGTGAAAAAATCAGTTTAAATTCACATGTCTGAATGTAAACATTTTTGGACGTGATTCTAGTTGTTTTAGACGTGGTGCTAGTTGTTCTGAGACGATTTGAGATGTTGTAATGCCATTTTATTTATTTTATCTTATTACAACATCTACTTACAAGATCTAAACATTTCTAAAAGTTATATGGTCATTTTAATTGTTTTATCTTCACAAAATTCTTAGATCAGAGATCATGAAGATTTCTAATAGTTGAATGGTCATTTTATTTGTTTTATCTCATTACAAGTCTTAGATATGAGATCATGATCATTTATATTATATAGCCATTTTATTTATTTTATCTTATCAAAACCCTTAGATAAGAGATTATGAACATTTAGGTCCACCTCAAACGTTTTTGGTCGTGGTGCTAGTTGTTCTGAGACGATGTGAGATGTTTTGTGAAAAAATCAGTTTAAATTCACATGTCTGGATGTAGAAGTTTTTGGACGTGGTGCTAGTTGTTTGAGACGTGGAGATAGTTGTTTGAGACATGGTAGACTGTCATTGTGAAAAAAATCAGTTTAAATTCACATGCATGGATGTAGACGTTTTTGGAAGTGGTGTTAGTTGGTCTGAGACGATGTGAGATGTTTTGTGAAAAAGTTAGTTTAAATTCACATGTCTGGATGTGGACATTTTTGGACGTGGTGCTACATTTTTTTAAGACATAGTGATAGTTGTTCTGAGACAAGTTGAGATGTTGTATGGCCATTTTATTTGTTTGTTCTTATTACAACACCTACTTACAAGACTATGAACATTTCTAAGAGTTATATGGTCATTTTAATTGTTTTATCTTCACAAAACTCTTAGATCAGAGATCATGAAGATTTCTAAGAGTTGAATTGTCATTTTATTTATTTTATCTCATTACAAGTCTTATATATGTGATCATGATCATTTATAAGAATTGTATAGCCGTTGATTATGTGTAGTTGCATTGGTGATTTGGTTAGGTATTGATGTAAAGGTATATGTAATTGGAAGAATTGCTTATTTGATGTTCGATGGATTAAATTTGGGAATTGGATTATGGTCATATTGTATTTGTATATTGGATAGAAGTTTTATGAATATATTATGATTAGTATATTGGTATAAGTGTTAGAAGTTTTATCAATTAAATTCGGATCTTCTAAATCCGAATTTAATTAAATTCGGATCATTTCGGATTTTGAATATCTGAATTTTTAATTAAATTTGAATTTAGAAAATCCAAACTTTATATATTTTGGATTTCCCTAATCCGAACTTTTTATCTTGTTGGCCATTAATAAAAAAAACTCCACGTCAGTGGCGCTCCAAAGCGCCATGGACGTGGTAAGCAGCAGGAATAGGGGTGTGCACTATTCTGGATGTGGTGCTAGTTTAAATTCATATGCATGGATGTAGAGATTTTCTGGATGTGGTGCTAGTTATTTTTGGACGTGGTGCTAGTTGTTATGAGACGTGGTGGGTTGTCTTTGTAAAAAAAATAACTTAAATTCACATGCATAGATGTAGACTTTTTCGACGTTGTGCTAGTTGTTCTGAGATGTGGTAGACTGTCTTTATGAAAAAAATCAGTTTAAATTCACATGTCTGGATGTAGACATTTTTGGACGTGGTGCATGTTGTGAGACGTGGTGGATGTAAACGTTTTTAGACGTGGTGCTAGTTATTTGAGACGATGTGCTAGTTGTTCTGAGACGTGGTGGGTTGTCTTTGTTAAAAAAATAGCTTAAATTTACATGCATGGATGTAAACGTTTTTTGACGTTATGTTTGATGTTTGAGACGTGGTGCGACTTGTTCTGAGACGTGGTAGACTGTCTTTGTGAAAAAAATCATTTTAAATTCACATGCATGGATGTAGACTTTTTTTGACGTGGTTCTATTTGTTCTGAGACGAGTTGAGATTTTATTTGAAAAAATCAATTTAAATTCGCATGTTTGGATGTTGACGTTTTTGGACGTGGTGCATGTTGTTTGAGACGTGGTGCTATTTGTTCAGAGACGTGGTAGACTGTCTTTGTGAAAAAAAATCATTTTAAATTCACATGCATGGATGTAGACGTTTTTGGATGTGGTTCTAGTTATTCTGAGATGATGTGAGATATTATTGTGAAAAAATTAGTTTAAATTCACATGTCTTTATGTAGACGTTTTTGGACGGGGTGCATGTTGTTTTAGACGTGGCGCAACTTATTCTGAGACGTGGTAGATTGTCTTTGTGAAAAAAATCATTTTAAATTCACATGCATGGATGTAGAACTTTTTGGACGTGGTTCTAGTTGTTCTGAGACAATGTGCGATGTAATTGTGAAAAAATCAGTTTAAATTCACATGTCTGGATCTAGACGTTTTTGGACGTGGTGCATGTTGTTTTAGACGTGGCGCTACTTATTCTGAAACTTGGTAGACCGTCCTCAATATTCAGATTTATAAAATCTGAATTTTGTTAATTTAATTAATTAACGTCATTAGTATTTAATTAAAACAGATTTTCTCTTATTTCGAATTCTTAAGATCCAAATTTTTTAAAATTCAGATTTTAAGAATCCTATATGCCCAGACTTTAAAATTTTTCCTCTTTTCAGTCCACATATTTATTTTTAATTCAGGCAAAAATTATTATATTTACATCCCTTCTAATTTGATCAAACTATAAATCATCTTTTGAAATTCTTAAAAATTATATTTACTTCCTTCATCGAAATTAAATATAAAAAATTATCAAAAAAGAAAAATCTGGCCATTTTTTTGTAAAATTAAAATTATAAAATAATATTAATTTTATATTTTCAAAACAATAATAATGCATAACCAATGTTTTTATTTATTTTTTCATCAATTAAATGATCAATTGTTATTAATTTAGATAATTAAAAAAAATAAACATAATTTTTAGAATTTAAAAAGGATATAAATAATTTAATCAAATATAATTCAACCAATATTTTGTTATTAACGCAAAGAAACGCGGGATATTTTATTATTATTGTTATTTAAGAAAACAAAAGGCCAGTTTAAACTTTAAAGAGCATCCTAGCAGTAGGCTCCAGCCCACCGCCGCTGACTGCTGGCTTTGCTCATGGTTTACATGTTCCACACTATTCTTCTTTAATCTTTTCTTCCCCCCTCACCGCTTCCTCCTCTACAAGTTACCCCCAATCGCTACTTTGTAGAACTTTCAATTTCTTTTACGGTTATTAATGGATTCCACTCAAACGGGGCAATCAACGCCACCCAGGCTTGAAGATCTCGCCAGAAGGACTGCCCGAGCTTTACTCCTCCCTTACATCATCAACTATGCGTCCACCCACGGCCCATCGGATGAACCGCGGGAGGTAGCCGTCATCGTGAATCCACGGACGGGATCCCTGACGATGATCGACGGTGATTTTGATGGGACCCCTTTACGGGGTAAGGACGGTCTCATCCCGGCTTCAAAGGAATCGATCGACGCTATGCCAACTATCCAAGTTGGGGAATTGGGGTTCGATTGTGCGATTTGCTTATCGGAGTTTGAAATCGGGGAGGAGGCGAAGCAAATGCCATGTAAGCACAAGTTTCATGCGGGTTGTATTGACAAGTGGTTGGGGATCCAAGGATCTTGTCCCGTTTGTAGGTATAGGATGCCGGTAGAGGGTGGGGAGGAGGAGGAGAAGGAAGGCGTCGGTGACAGCGAGGATAGAGAAGCCGACGAATCGGCGGAGGAGGAAGAAGAGGAGGCGGAGGAGGAGTCAGCGGAAGACGGCGAGGGCGAAGCCGAAGGAGGCATCTTAGGGTTGGGTCGCGTACCAACATTTGTTTTTCATATATATTTTGCGGGGCGGGGGCGCAACCGTACCTCAACGAATCCGGGTGGGCAGTCGCGTGAAAACAATCATGGGTCGGAAGCAAATGAGTCCGAGGATGACTCGGGCGGAGAAGGCAATGAAACCGAAGGTGAAGAAGAAATGGAGGTAGATAGCGGGTCAGTCTCATCATCTGTAATGGGGATGGATATCGATGGAAATGATACACCATAGATTTCATTGTTTTTAAGTTATCCCAATTATTCTCAGCTTCTGCCCATTGTACATATCATTTTAGAGAAATCAAAATTTAATTTATAGTATATTTTTGTAGAGGGTTTAGTTGTTTTGAATGATTCAGCTTGCAATTTCTTGAGTATATAATCTAGTAAGTAGTAATTTTCTGGAGATGAAGTTTTGGATTTTCTTTCAAGATTGTTCATTTATAATGAATTATTCTCATCATTGAAGAGGTCGGTCATGAATTGGCATTGTGGGTTCAATTCGTGGAAGTTTGTCAACTTTTTAGCGTGTTTGGGCAACTTGATGAGAAAACGTGCATGTGTCGGCACTCCGTGTCCAGTTTAGGCTGCGACGTTTGCTGCTTGGAGTTCCGCCCAGTATCTTCATCCACAGCCCTGAATCGAAGCGGTTGTGGGTATTTCCGGCGGCTGCATGCCGGAGGAAAGTTGATTAAATAAATCTCAGCCTTAAAACATTTACATGCTTTTCGAATATTGTACCAATGTAGTAATGTCGACCACATGACAAACCGAACAGGCATCTCTTGGTACGTTGCGGTCTGCTCCGACGAGGAACATACTTACGTTGTAACCATTTCCTATTTGGCTCATACGGCCAGCTTCATATTGGCTACGAATTCCCTCCAACATCCAAATGTCAAATCATAGCCTTCTCGGGGAAGATATGGTGCAGTACATACAAAATATTAGATGCACATGTGCATATACTAACATTCATCTACTCCAAAAGTGAAGTTTCATACGCAGATTCCTACGATCAGCAACATTTTGTCATCAACACAAGTAAAGCTACATAGATTAGGCAAAATTTGATTCATTGGCATCACAAAATACAAATCACCCAGCCGAATGAGAAAGACCAAGTAGTTTCTTGTGGAAAACTCCATACAGTGTTGAGCCAATTGGTTGAATGGCATTCTCTAGCAACAGGATGCTGCTAATCTAGTTGCACACTACAGAATCCGAGTTCATTATAGGGCTCATGATATGGAAGTTCTACACAAAATGAATATGCATGCAGCACAAAAATCATAAGTTTAAACCACAGAGATATATGAAGGACAAGCATTGAAACCAGTAGCTTGGAGCTCATGGAGTCTTAAACCCTCGCGAGTGCTTCACTCTAAACAGATGCCTACCTTATGAGGTTCAATGAGTGATAGAATAACTTCACATCAAAATGGCTACTCAAAACTCTCCAATGAAGCAACAATGGTTTGATTTGGATGGTTTATTCCACACACTCCCTGTTGGGGTTGTTTGCAGGATGGGTCTTGAAGTTAGAGCAAATCCATAAACTACAGTCTACCAACCTAAAACAGTGTCTGTTACTGTCCAACACAAAACACCAATGAGAGTCATCGATTTTACCAAGTGACAATAAGCTAAAGAGGTTAGATTCTATGATTCTATGAGTCTGATTGGTCACTTTGATTTCAGAGTGTTTTTACTTATCAGGTTTGATAAATCTATAGACTGGAAAGCAGTCACTAACAACTTTATGATAAAAGACCTCTTCGAAACAATCCGAATGTGGAAGACAACATCCAGCTACATTCTATCAACTGAGAAATTTGATTTCCTAGTCATTAGTTTCTCATAATGGGATTTTGGGGAGGAAGGTGGGCTCATACAAAATAGTTTTAACAGAAGGTAGACTAGAGGAGATTCAAACAAGTCCCTTATATAGTTTCATAACTAAAGAATATAGAACAAGGGGTGATCAGACCACATAACCTTGATATGCAGAAACAGGAACAATAGATTTCACTTGGACAGCAATAAGTTAAAAACCACTGCACAATTCACAAACTGTGCTACAGATAAAAATTGAGGACAAGCCAAAGAACATAATTTAGTTAGCACTATTCAAGTAACTTTCAAGGTTGGAAGAACCGTAGAACAAAGGACACACCAAATGGAACAATTTCAGCTATGGAATAGATCCTCAGAAGAAAATTTAGAACCTAAAGATCATTTCCTTTGGTGGATTGTTTCAAACTGCAGGCAACCCAAAATGAACTGTTCAAAAGTTATTCCTAGGCATAAAGTTAGATACAAACACCAACGAATATCTAGCATCATCACAACAGGAGAATAAACGTCACAAAAGGTAAAAGCACAAAGCAACTAATAAGAAACATTCCTTCTTCAAGATAAACAATTTCTAAATATAAATTATGAGCATTATTCCGATAAATTTATTCTGTCTGTGGTTTTGTAGTTCAGAGATATTACACATAAAGGGGATACTCCCTTTCCTATACGTGTAGATTTGATATACTTAAATAAAATGAAGGGAGATTAATGCATTTTTTCCCATATGCAATGGCTACTAAAGCTACTTCTTAACCTTTCGAGACTTTTTTGGTCCTGGAACTTCCATGCTGCCAATGGAGCATCCACATCTAGCCCTGAAAACAAGAACAGCTCTGCCATTTGGTGGTGCCATCTTCTTTAGCTCTGCTTCCAGTTCTCTATGATGATCACGAGGCAACTGAAATAGGCCCTTCTTTACCCCTAATTTCGGTACACCAATTGAACTTTTCACGCACTCTTCTGTCTCCAGTTGTATATCAAATTCAGCAGCCTTACGGAGCCCACGACAACCAGGTTTGCCGCATGTCCTACTTGTATAAACTGTTATTGCCAAAAGTGCTAAAAGAGCAAACGAGATGCTAAGGCCAAAACATCCATACACCATGGGCGCGCGGAAAATCTCATCTTGGAGAACATAAACAGCTTCCTCAAGAAATTCAGCAGAACTAAACACCAAATTCTTAAGACACGGATACAACAGGAATCCACAGGCACCAATCACAGCAATCAAGATGATCACATCCACGACAGCAGAACGAGATTGTTCACAAGCTGGGATGTTGAGCTGATTCTTTTTCTTGTGGGGTGGATTGATTGGCTTCAGTTTCGAACAAGGATCAGATTTAGACATGGCTATATGCTGGTCAACCGAAATTGGGCTGTGTAAACAGACCATTTGGATTGAACCAAACGATTCAAAGATTATTGACAAAATTCACCAACCAGATACAAATTCTGAATCATACCCACGTTTCCACCATCAAATTCAGATTAATCCCAAGGGGAACGATTTGGGAAATAAAGATTTGATCTTTAAGTGCACTAGAAGATCTGAAACTGTCGGTGACCACTTGGTTTTCTAGGTGAATTCCCTTCAATTAACAAACACCCGTCTTCAGATATGCACCATGTATATGAAATTAAAAGGTTGAAATTCCTAAGCTGAAAAGAGCGTTATATTGGGATCAGGTGGAGAAGAGAATTTGGGAACTGGCCGGCTCTTGGAGACGCTTAAGAAAGCAGAGACGACAAAGAAGAGTCGCAGTCATTATGGAGTCATTGGCCTTATACACGCTGCTTCGTTTTTTCTTTTTTCCTTTTTTTTTTTTTTTAAATAATATTAACCGACTAGTATACACCAGTTATTACTTCCATCGATCAGTTCACAACCACAGCTGCCTTTCCAATCAAATGGTTTTCCAGATGGATGGTCGCTGCTGCAGATGAAAATGGGATGGTCATACACGTCTGGAATTTTTCCTCCACCTTTAAATTTCATCATTTTCGGCACTTGTTAACGTGTATTATCCATCCTGATATGATTCAAGAACCAAAAATCTTTGGGGAAAAAAAAAAAAAACTTTTTCGGGTCTCATAATCTTTATGATAATAAATTTTAATAACATAGTCAGCGGAGATCATTATTTTAACAGAATTTATTACAATGAACCTGATTATGTTTATAAAAAATCAAAGGGATGGTAGAATACAGTGGAAGTATATTTAGGTTAGGTTCATGTTATCTAAACCTGATGGGGTGGGTTTCTTTCTTTTGTGTGGGCTGCGATGGGCCATGTCATTAACTTTCGTATCATTTTGGCATGATTCCTGAATTATTTGATATTAAAATTTGGTTTTATTATTCATTGATTGTTATTTCATTAAATATCATTCATTGTTCTATAATTTTACAATTTTATCCTTTAAAAAAAAATGGAAGTTAATCTTCTTATTAATTTATTTGGTGTATTGACTCTGATATTTATATCCAATGCTATTTTTTACCATAATGATGCCAATGAATTAATTATTTTTAATTCTTCTTAATAATTTATTTAGTTAGTTATTAATGATATTAAAAGGTGTATTAAATATTAGGATCATATTTATATAAACATATCTTTTAAATGTTTGAATCTTTTCACACTTGATTATTTTAAAAAAATTATTTTGAATATTAATTAATTTAGTTTTAATAGGTTAGTATATTATGCTTCAAAGAAAATAGTTTAGTATATTAAAAATAAGTAAGTTAAATAAAGAAAAAGTAAAAGGCAAAATAGCAAAAGAGTTACCGATATTTTGTGAAAGGTGTGTTTGTTTGTAGAAAATCGAAATTTGATAATTAACAATCATTAAAGGAGTTTGATTATTTTTTACTTATTTGGTAATATTCATTAAAGGAATCAAATTACCTTTGACTTGTTTCGTAATATTCAATAAATGATTTCAATTGCTTCTAATTTATTTCATAACAATCATTAAAAAAATTTGATTGCTTTTGACATATTTAAAAACATAATAATCACAATCATTTTATAATTATCTCATTTTCATTACCTTCAAACAAATACGGCTACAATGTTTTACTAGCCATTAAATTTTCTTTGAAAGTGGCATATTGACTGGGCCAACATCAGGTCCACAAAGTGGTGATTAAAGTCGTTGTGGGCCGAGAATTTAACTCTCCGTATCGTCATTAGCCCGGAGCGGATTACCCTAATGAATCTTTCTTCGATGTTGTTGTCAGACAAAATTTATTTTTTTATAAATAGTTTCATTATTCCGGAGTGAAATTAATTTTATAAAATTCAAGATGAAAGTTATTGGGCTAGAATATTGGTGTTTAATAATTTACAATAAAAGTATTTTAATAAAAAATTATGATAAATAGAAAAAAAAAAAAAAAGAACGATGTTTAATAACACTGTAAAGTGCTGCGGAAACTTGGGTTGGCGTGTATTAGAGCTAATGAAGCCATTAAGGGACAGGACGTGAAGTACAAGTTTTGATATTATGGGGTATACACGTTTTCTCTTGAAAAAACCAGAAACAAACAATATGCCCCACTCAATTCCACGCTTTAATTCACTACTGTGATTTCTTCTGCGGAAGGAAAGAAAGAATCCATTGGATCATTTATGTTTTGACCAAGTCATCCACTCCCGAGTAAGTTTTGAAAAATTGTATGATAAAATCGGGTGCATATAGATTGTTCAACTAGTATATTTGTCACCCTGTTGGAATTTTTGAAGCAATGATTAAGCTCAATCATCTGTAGCTTGAAGATGAGGTTATGAATGGAGGAGATAATGAAAGACTGAAGGTGTTTTAGTAGTTTTACGAACCAAGAAAGCAATCCGTAATGGTAGTTTTAAAATTATCATAATGTTGTATTGATAAATAACAGTAATACAGTATGATTGATAAATCAAGATATTATATTGACAAATACTGGAAGTGTTAAATAGAAATTATGATAGTATTAAAATTATGATACAAAAAGTCTGAAGAAAGTGTTAGAATTAGACTTTGATGCAGGAGAAAAATCATTGAAACACAAACCTTAAATTATATAGATGCATAGAAGCAGAGTTTCTTGAGAAAAAAACCTTAAAACAGGGCTATGAATTCATCGCCCGCCAGATAAAAGTGAGTCTGCAACAAAGGATAAAGAGGTGGTCGTCTTTCCGAGGGAAGGGCAACTCAATTTACCCGTTGAAACGTCTCTAGAGCTTTTACCATAGGCAAACGATATGCTGTTTGCAGTAAGTCCGGCGGAGGACAACTCCGGGAGCGGCACGGAGCCATCCAAATAGAGCAAAACCTTCTGCATGGAAGGCCTAGCCATTGGTTCTGGATGACTACACAATAAACCAAGCTTCAACGCCAATTCCACCTCTTCTTCTACGATATTCATATCAGTGCTCAATCTATGATCCACAACCTCCAGAATGCTACCTTCATCCCATAATGAGAACACCCACTCAACCAAAAGCACATCTTCTCCGACTGCCGTCTGTTGCTCCACTGGTCTTTTGCCGGACACAACTTCAAGGAGAAAGATCCCAAATGCATACACGTCTGTTTTGACAGTGGCGCGCGCACTTCTGTAGTATTCCGGGGCAAGGTAGCCCGGAGTCCCGACTACTTTTGTTGTTTGAGGATCTGTTCCCCGATCATAAAGCCTTGAAAGTCCGAAATCTCCTAGCCTGCCATTGAATTCGAAGTCCAGTAAAACATTGCTGGATTTGACGTCTCTGTGGAGTGCAATTTGCTCCCATTCTTCATGAAGGTAGAACAGTCCCGATGCAACGCCCTTGATGATATGAAATCTTTGAGACCAATCCAGGGCGAACTTGGGTTGGCCGTAAAGCCACTTGTCTAAACTCCCGTTATGCATGTAGTCGTAGACAAGCAGCATCTCACCTTTAAGCCGGCAGTAACCCAGAAGCGGCACTAAATTCCGGTGGCTCATCCGACCAATACTAACAATTTCTGCAACGAATTCTTTCATCCCTTGTCTGGATCCATGAGATACCCTCTTCACCGCAATTTCACGTTTAGATGACTTTAATGCGCCCCTATAAACCCTTCCAAACCCTCCAGAACCTAGGAGCTCTGTTTCCCTGAACCCTTTTGTGGCGATGTATAAATCTTTGTACTTGAACCTGCGAGGTCCGTAGGCCATTTCCCAATCTTCAAGCAGTTCTGCATACTTCCTCTGCCTTCTTATAACAAAAATTATGCCTAAAATCGCTGCTAGAATTGAAAGTAAGCAAATTAGGGGAAGCCCAATTGTGAAGAACGGGGATACCTTCTTAGGTCCTAGTGCAGGAAGTCGAGGAAGTTGAGACAGGTCGAGCTGTTGAGCTGCACCTCCATTGACCATAAAGCTCCATCCCATTACATAGTGTCTAACTACCAACGGACCACTGGCTGATGAAATTCCGACATACATACTCTGTTGTAGGACTGATGACAGGTCGTATTTTAAACTTATGAGAGGAGTTCTTGGTTTACCGGCAGCTGCCAGCAGGTCTAATGTCACATTAATTTGCTTCTTTGTACCATCATAATCCACCCAAACCTGCATTGGGTTTCCGCTCATAAGCGTCAAGTTTTGAAACGAACCCTCGTCATGATCGTCGGGATAATAGCCAGCAGGAGTCTGCACTGTCGAATTGATGCTACTGATGTCGACTGCGACGTGGTTGCTGTTCAAATCCGGAGTGTTGGGATTCTGAAATGTATCTAACTCCACACCGAAAACATGGCGATTTTCGTTTGCATCGGGGGTCTGATTGAAGACGCCAAGGAATCCCATTTGCCTGCCTAGTGGAAGGACTTTCGTGGGGGCAATGAAGAAAACTAATCCTTCGGCGCTGACAGACGTGAATTCAGACCTGATGGCGAACACAAATGTGGTGGAGAAAGAGAGAGCTTCACCGTCTGGTGAATTCTTGAAATTAATGGGATCGGGATGAAAGGCGTGACCAGTTGCATCTGGGGTACCATTTGATACCAGCAGCAGGCCGTCTTTTGTGAGCTCTGCTATCCCATCAAGATCCAGATCAGTCGGTCGGAATCCATCATAAGTGAATCCCGTGGCGCTGCTCGGTGCTGCAAAACCAACCGGAACACAGCCCACAAATAGTAGCAGTAGCAATTCGAAAATCACAACCGCCATAGCATTCTGATCGGATTATTGTCAGTAATCTACTTCTTTTTCTGAGTATATTTATTGTCTTTCTTTTCCATACCGAACGAAACGAAAACCTGTATCTAGAACTTCTAAAGCTGGCTGGCTGGATGGCTAAGTCCAAAGAAAAAACTCAAATTTTCAGCCCTTTTGTACTGTGTAGATCAATAATTGTGCAGTGGGATCATAAATCGGTCTTAATCAGAACCAAAAAGGATGGTTGGAAGGGGGGAAAAGAAAACAAATATACAAAGTTGAAGTACTTTTGACGATTTTGGAAAAGAAAAACAAGTCAAGAAAGGATCAATCTTTGTCTGTCTTCCATTACTTTCCCAATCCACCTTCGATCAGTACCAAGAGACAGACTCTACATCAACAAGTTCCACGAAATGAAGCCGATTTGGATACTGGTTTTTTTTTTTTTTTTTTTTTTTTTTTTTTCCTGCAGAAGTTACTGTCCAATTCCCTCAAATTCCCAGGGTTGGCCCCGAGCCCAGATAGTAGTTTAAATTAAAGTTGATTTACTTGGAAAAAATAATACTCCATTGCATAACAACATAAGTAAATTTGGATCAAAATTCTAGATGACGTCCATATCAACTAAAGTAATGTTCTTCCCCCCCACACACACACGAAAGAGACGGTCATTCGCCGCTGGAACTAATAAATTGGCACTAATTAAAGAAAAGAAGGTTAAAGGTGGTGTGGTGGCTTTTAGTTGTAGTAGTTGGTGAAAAAGTTGGGGGGGAAGCCATGATTGAAGGAAAACGATTATTGGAGTATCAGCTCTGGGTCTTGGGCTTGGTGGTAAGATTAGTTGAGATGTCGAGCGTATTGATTAGCCCGATGAACGTTGCAATTTTAATCCTGTTTTTGTTTAATTTTCTCTCTAGTTTTTTACCGGTTGCTACATTCCCTTCTCTGGTATTTTGTAAATTATATCATCCCATTAGTATTTTTATGTTATATTTTTTATATTTAAAAAAATATATATTCTTGTTTTATAATTAATATATATTTTTAATTATATTTAATGTAATATTTGTTATTATATTTATAAAGGTATATTATCGGAATTACTCGTATTACTTACTTCTTAATTTTTTACAATTTTGTAGGGTTGATAATATTCAAAAAAAATATATTATTATTTTAAAATTAAATAATAATAAATTATTAATTTGTGCCAAAACATGAAGGTAAAAGTAGAAGTAGTCCGATTCGAAGGCAAAAATAGAAATCAATAATTCAAATCAAATCGGCCAAATTACATTTGGTAGGGCCAATTTGAATGATTTATAAAAATTTTATATTTATTTAAAAAATAACAAATTACGACACAAAATATTCACCAACTCTCCATCTCACAATTTCAAAATCATATAAATAAATTCTATAAACTCCTAATACAATCTAAAAGAAACTAAAACTTGTGAATAATTTTCATAAATTTAAACAACAAGTTTCCAACACAAAATTTTTCAAAACTTCTCATTAATATAGATAAATTACCTAAGTTTCCACTAATAATATTAATAATGTATTATATTATATAATACATATATATATATATCTAGCAGGTCGTACCGAAATAACCAATATGGTCACTAAAATCTTCGAAAACTAATCTCTCTAATTTAAAATTTTTCAAACTAATAAAAAAATATTTATAAAACTGACTAATGGCAAAATAAACTGAATTTAATTACGACGCTAATAAAGAGTAAGTTGGAGAGAGCATTGTGGATGTAAAGTCCAACATGATTGTTGTGGTTTGGTCCAATAACTTTTGGAGTTGTTGTATGTAACATAATGGGTTCAAACCCAAACGGAATAGTCGTGCAGTCATTAGCTTCAACTAGGCCTTGGTGTTCATTATCGGCCCATACATGCGCCGCCGATACCCCCTAAATTCGCTTGTCCAACCCATTATTGGTTTGGCTTCTTCAACAATGCAGATAAGGAGGACACATAAGTTTTTAACACTTTTATGTTTTTTAAAAAATATGTTAAAAAAAGCATTCTTTAAGAGTAATTTTGAATGATAAATTACAATTTTTTTATAAAGGGATACTGGCAACTACAATTTCAGTATAAACTCAACTTTAAATTTGAAAATTTTAAACAAATTAAAGTAAATTCATAAATTTTATATTATTTATTAACTTACATATGTTATGTTCTCTTTTTCCATTTAAAAATAATAATAAAATAAAAAAAAATCACTATTAAATAATTGTATTTAGGGAATGACTAGCGATCTGATACGGTCTAGATTCTTACAAGCTGATGCTACACCATGGGATATGGTGGACTGGATGTCACCCTTTGATCATGAGTGTCAAAAAGCACAATGCAACCTTTCCCACGTGGAAGAAAGGAATTTAATTGTGGTATGACGTGGCGTAACAGGAACTGTTGGATTCAGTTTGTTTTCATTGGTAGTACAATCGGGAGGAAATTCATAAATTACCAACACTTTTGTATGGGTTGCTTTATGGGTGTTTGGGTCCTTTCTGACGTGTACTCTCGAAAAGCGATGACTTCGATCGTTTCGATGATGTCATTCATGTTACTACTACTAGTAGTAACTTCTTTATTATTTTTTTTCAGACAAAGTTGGCGCTTTAAATTAAAATAGTATTTTCCGCCATAGTTAATCCATGTGAAGGAAATACTCGCCGATTAATTCACAAGAATTCTACTACACTACTTTGCAAGCCGCTCCTTATACTAGGAGTTAATTACACACCAGCCCTCAAATTGTGCCATAAACTTTTGATCGAGTTGATTGTAATTAGTACATCTCGCACCTATACCTTTCCCTTTATCTAGTGGCGGAACTAGACAAATTCTAATAAGGGTGCTTGGGGGAAGGGGAGGGCGGAAAGGAGAGGGAGAGGGAGAGGGAGAGGGAGGGGGAGGAAGAAGGAGTTTGTGGTTGATGGGTGTTTACTAGTTCTGCCACTGTCTTTATCCCTTAAAATCTATAGTGCCATTTTTTGTATTTAGTGAATATTACAATGAGACTCGATAATTGTTATTTTCGCCGTAAAAAATTTTGAGTAGGGTTCTCACGATTACCTTCAAATAATAAAATGCAGTAAATATTTTATGACCACCTTTGAATCTTGGAGTGTCTTCTAAATTAGTCACTCTTAAATTTTGCATGCTCATAATATTACTAATTTTGTTAAATATAGGGTGCGTTTGATGTAAAGTAAAGGTAAAATAATTTTGATTGTTACTTTTTTTGGTCAGTAAAGTAAAGACAAAGGTAATCAAATTACTTTAATGAAGCGATCAAATTATTTTAATTAAGTAATCAAATTCTTTTAATGAATGTCCTGCTAATGTACCAAACGAATTAAAGGCGATTAGATTCCTTTAATGATTATTGAGTTATAAAATTTCGATTGCTTCATTGTCTTTGTCTTGCATCAAACGCATCCATAATGTAGAGAGTGAGCATGGTTGACCTCAATCGTCTGAATTCTTTATACAATCGCTGCTGAATGACATTCAATAATACTAATGCAATCTATTTTTAAAACAATAAATAAATAAACAAAGAATTTTTCAAATCTCACACGTGCTTTGTTTTGTTTTTTATTGGTTAGAGTGGGTTTTCTTCATGTTGATTATATCTATATGCTTTTATAAAATAGCAAATGCAAAACTCAAAATTATAAGAGGTCTCCATAGGAATTTGGAGAAAGTTTGTGATGTGGAAACTAAATAACATGAATGAATATCTTAGAGGGAATATCAGAATATGGTATAAAAAAGTGTAATTAATTAATAAATGTTGCCATGCTCAAAGTAGTTAGTAGTATAGGAAACTCTGGACCATGCGTATGAAATGTGGCTGTGAATCAAAGTGAAATGAATTGATGATCACCATTCACTATATGCCTGCACTTTCCAAATAAATCGTCCCAAGTGGACCAACTTCAACACAACTTATTCCCACTACACTTCTCCTTTCTCGTATTTTGAGTATCATTTTTTTATTCAATTTTATTTTTTAAATTTTAGAATAATTATATCAAAAATTTATTAATAAAATATATAATAACATGTATGTTTAATAACTTTTCAGGGTTTCACTATAGGTAATTATTTATATATATATAAAAGAATTTTGTATGATATAAATTTCAAAAACTGAAACATCAGTTTTCATAGTATGGTCTAATATCAATTTTAGACTTAAACGTTTAATAGTTAACAAATTTAGTTATAAATTTTGCTATTTAAAATATATATTTAGTCATAGTAACGATTTTTTTAGTAAAAAGTATATTTGAAACGCATTAACGTGTTAATTCACGTGACATAAAATTTACGGCATGGATTAAATTAATCTGTGTGATATCTATGTGCTATAAAGGTTAATAGAATTATAATTCAATAATTAACTATTTTAAAAAAGTTGTCATTATAATTAAATATATTATAAAAAGTCAAATTTAGTTTATGACTAAATTTGTTGACTACTTACGTTTATAACTAAATTTGGCACTGAACCGGATTATAATGAATATTGTTTCACTGTGTGTGTTCCATACATTTTAAAGTTTAATGGTGCAAATTAAGGATAAGGTGGTAATGGATCAACATGTTGTAAACTTAGGATTGATTAAATCAATCATTGCTCATATTTGAAGTTTTTAAGTGGCCTACTTTTTTGCATTTGCAAGCTAAACTTGAAACATTCAAACTCCCCCAACTTTAGCCAACTTTCATTTCCATCCACAATAAAATGGAAAATATTCCATATGCTCCTAACAAAAATAGTTAAATTTTAAGAACCATATTTATACTTTTTTGGACAATGAGGTTTCCTAAGTGGGGTTGCCACTTTGAAAATTATACTACTATATTTGGATTAATATATATTTTACCAAAAAAAAGAAAGCCCATTTTTTAGAAAAATATTATCCAATATTACTATCTTTATCAAAATATTATTAAAGACAATCAAACTTTGTAGCATTGGATCTAACCAGTGTTGTTTCATGAAAATTATGTTATAATATTACAAATAAAACTATACTTTTAAGCATCACATGATACTAATGTATAATAGGTGAAAATTTTAATTATTTTTAAATTTATAAAATATATTATATTTTTTTAATTATTTTTATATACAAAAGAAGATGACGAGTTTTAGATGATTCGAATTCAAAATCTATTCGTCCAAATTATATTATTTTAGTGATAGTTTGTAGAACAGTTCATAAATAAACTAATTTTTGGCATTATTAAAACAATTTTTTGGGGAGAAAAGGAAAAAAGCCCATTCCCAAAGGCAAAAAAGGAAAAATAATAAAGAAGACGATTTAAAAGAAAAAGTTTGGTCGCTTTTTGGAAAGTGAGGATAAAATACTGAAAAAGAAGATAAGCGAATTTGCCGAGGAATTGAGTTAGGGAAAAAAAAATTAAATAAAACCTGCTGAGTCAGATGGGTGGGGCCACTCACTTTTTAAAGAATCAAATCAAAAAGGAGAAAGAGAAATGGGAGATCTCAAGGCCACATATAAAACTTGTGGTTGAGCCTCGCTTTTTGTCACTGACGTGGCATGCCTACCTGGTCTTAACCCCATTTTACACGTAGCCTCCTACGACTACCCCCCACCCCCCAATCCCCTGAATCCTGATCGGTCAATTTACCCCTCAGCAGCCGCGCCCGCAGTCACACAGTGCCCAACCCCAGTCCACGCAGCCCCCCAAAAAGGCCATAGCGCAAAGCCAAGAAATAACCCTTACCCGACCCTTCCCAACCGCCTGCGACTCCGGCTCAGCTCGCAAGACTCCCGTGTCTGTGCGTGTCAGATCTCAATGGCTAAGGTACCGAAATCTGCGGATATAGTTTGCTAACTTTCTTGCTCGAGGTATATCTTCTCTAGCTATCCCTGGCCACAAATGTCGGAACTGAAGGATCCCGCGATTAAGCTGTTTGGAAAGACGATACAGTTGCCGGATATTCCGGCGGCGGAGTGCGAATGTGACGGAGATGTTTCTGCTCAATCTAATGATGTTTCAGGTGATGATAGTTTGGTTCAAGATCGTCCATGTTCGCCAAATTCTTTACCTGAAGAGAGCAACCTGGATAGAAGTGGAACTGAAGAAGAGCCTGAAAAGGTACGAACTTGGATTACTCTTCTCACCTTCTGTGGAAGACCCTTTAAGTGAATTTACTTAAGGGATAATGGGTCGATCTTGTTTATTGGAATGTTTCGAATTTGTAGTTGACTTATATAGCCTGGTTCAGTTACTGTTTGGCTTCTCATTTGGGATATTTTTGGTAGTATAGTTTGAACTTTTTAAAAAAAAAAAACATTTTTCAAGTAAATATGTCGGGTAGGTATGCTTCTGTGGAATTAAGTTGGTTGTTGCTCTGTAACCATCTTCTTCAGATTGTTAAATTGATTCAACCATTGAAACGTTAGATTATGTTTATGTTTAACTGGGCCAGAGAAATGTCAAACTTGTCTTGTTAGAAAATTAAAGTATTTTAGTTGGTTTCATTGGCTGCTTGATGCTCATGTTTCAGAAAATCAGCACTTCTGAACGCTCATTCATTTGGTAGCTTGGACGGATATAGCATAGGTTACAGCTTTAATTTTATACTGTGAAATTCCCATTTTAGATCAAAACTTCTGTTTGCTTGGAGTTGAAACATTTATGGAAAAATCTAGGTTGTCTTTATCTAAATGATTGATGGGTTTAAGGTTCTTTATTCTTACAACAGAGGAAGGAAATTCTTAAAGTAAAGTTGTAAGAGTTCTTTTTTGGTTTCCATATTGAAGGACAACAGAGATTCAGAGTAAGGTTCCACATGATTGTTAATCGTATAAGAGGACTATGGTCTGATTTAAGTTGATAGTTTTGAATAATATGTGATTGTTTCAGCATTTCCAGGTAGTTTTAAAAGGTAATTCAGTACAACAAAAGGTTTCTCTGGTTTTCTGGACTTACCTTATTGGGTTGCAATTTTTATTTAGGTTTACCATCTTTAACATAATCACATTTTGCATGTGCGTGTGGAAATTCATTCACTATTTCCCCAGTTTAGGAATGTTTCCATCTTTTTCGATTGCTACTTTGGTTAAGTAAGCTGCAGATTCTTCCTGCCTATCATTAAATTTCTAAAATCTTGATAACATGCTAGAGCCATGGTTTCTTGATTGCTTGCTTCTTTTATTTTTTATTGAAAGCATTTTCTGTGTCATTGTTTCAGAAAAAAAAATTCATTTGTTTGTTAGGTCGTGTTCAACTCTCTATTCAATAGACGTATTTTATGTTTATCTATAATTTACATTGATATTTTGGCTTCAGCTCTCATCAGGGAAAGAAGATGATAGTAAAGTAGAGGATGGAGCTCAATTTGTGATGCCTGAGGAACTACCAGATCCATCAAGGAGTTCATTAACAAAGGAGAGTTCAAAATCTTCATCTGTGGATACCGACGCTGATCCTGCAAATGCTTTAAAAGCTGAAGATGAACAGAATGAGAAGAGCAACTCTCAAGATAAGATTCTAAAGAAGCCAGACAAGATACTTCCATGTCCTCGCTGTAATAGCATGGATACCAAGTTCTGTTATTATAACAATTACAACGTGAACCAACCCCGGCACTTTTGTAAGAATTGCCAGAGGTACTGGACAGCGGGTGGGACAATGAGAAATGTTCCTGTTGGTTCTGGTCGACGGAAAAACAAAAGTTCAGCCTCTCAGTGCAGACATATTACAGTTCCAGAGACTGTTCACAGTTCCCGAGTGGATATTCCAAATGGACTTCAGCACCCAAACCTTAGGCCTAACGGTACTGTACTCACATTTGGATCGGATTCACCTTTATGTGAGTCAATGGCTTCAGTTCTGAATATTGCCGATAAAAAGGCGCACAACTCTACCAGGAATGGTTTCCAAAGACCAGAGGAGCTAAAGGTTGAAGTTCCTTATGGAAGTGGAGGGAATGGAGATGACCACCCTAGTGGGCCTTCAGTCAATATATCAAAGGATGAGGCTGGAAAAGATATTGTGCCTGATAGACTGATACCTAATTGTCAAAGCATTCCTCCTCAGATGCCTTGCTTTCCAGGGGCTCCTTGGCCTTATCAATGGAATCCAGTTCAGTGGAACTCTCCAATAGCCCCAGCCGCCTTCTGCCCTCCCGGCTTTCCAATGCCGTTCTACCCTGCTGGACCTTATTGGGGTTGTACCGTACCAGGAACTTGGACTGTCCCTTGGATCAACCCACAATTTCCATTGCAAAACCTCAGTTCCCCAACATCAGGACCCGGTTCACCTACCTTGGGAAAGCACTCTAGGGATGATAACACATTGAAGCCCGTGGATAGTAAAAATGAAGAACCTCAAAAAGAGAATAATCCTGAGAAATGCTTATGGGTTCCGAAAACTTTGCGCATTGATGATCCAGGAGAAGCTGCAAAGAGTTCTATATGGGCAACCCTGGGGATAAAAAATGACAAAGTAGATTCAGTTGGTGGAGGTGGTCTATTTAAAGCTTTCCAGTCCAAGGGTGATGAAAAGGCGCATGTTTCGGAAACCTCCACTGTATTACAGGCCAATCCAGCAGCCTTGTCAAGGTCATTAAGTTTCCACGAGGCATCATGAGCCAATTCTCCTAGGTGAGAAACTTGACAATTGTCATTTTGCTCCGACAAGTGAAGTTCATTGATTGTCAAAGTCATAAATAGAAACATTTTGTTCTGCTGTCTCACTTGTAAGTCAATGTGGCTTAAGATCAGAACGGATACAATAGAAGTTGCAGGTGTTTTTCTCTCCCCTCCCTTTTTTTTCTGGATGGAAGTCTGTTAGGTGGCCTTTACCTGAAGATAGATGGCTTGTTGAGTTGTAGTCTTCCTTGTACATATTAATGTATGACTTACTGAGACAATTTAGAGCGAGTTTATGTTATCAAAACTGTATCTGCGCTAATTTTGGAAAATAAAGTTTAGCTGTTTCACTTAGGAATTATGTGTACAACATAGTATTCGTTTAGAATGTCATTCCTGTAATGATAGCTAATCAACAAGCTATTCTTTTTCCTATTTCATATACCAATGTTTTTGCCCTGAAGTCACAATCTACATTGATTTTATAGATTGGGAATACTTAGAAGTTACGAAATTGTAAACAAAACAGTTTGTATTATACAGATAAACATCCTTCAGCGTCAATCTCCGGCGAAACGAGGTCATTGGGATATGCGGAAGCATCAAGTTAACTCTGTCTTGATAGTTATAGTTTTCATATTGTTGGGAAGAAAATTGAGGTAGTAATCCAAATATGGGACGTCTCATTGTGCGACTTATACACTAAATCTTGGTTTTCCCATAACCCAAATGGCCAAATCCAAAGCTGGACTTGAAGATTTCATTTCATTCCTTAAAACCAAACGATTAAAAAATATGGCAGGCGCTGCAGTCGTCGTTCTATCAAATGATTCAAACCCAGAAAAGAGAATAGCGAGTCTCGCAGGAACTAATACTAGAGTCAATCATGAGGAGGTTCGGCTTTTTTTTTTTTTTTTTGGTGATGATTCCTCATCAAATAGCTAGCCCAGTTGCAATATTTAAAGTTTTGAACTTGATTTATTGTAGGAGGCCACCGACCTGTTGATTATTTATTAAGTACGTCACTCAATTACCTCTAACCATGCGCCATTAGTGTCCTGGTCCATCCCCTGTTCCCTGCTGTGCTGCCAAACAAGAAAATATGGGCTCCTCCTCATCAAGTGGAGACGAGTTCTTCGCCATGGAGCTGGCTATCAACCAAACTTTCGTCATATTTAGTGTTCAATTTGAGGCCCACTTAATTGGCAATTTGCTAAGAAAGTAAAAAAAAAAAAAAAAAGATCAAGATTCAGAGGTGTTAAGAAAATGATTCCAAGTAAACCATGATCGTTGAAATCTTAAGAAACTCCAAAAGCCTTACAGTGAGTTCAATTGCATGGGAAAGCTCAAAACTCGTGATTAGCAAACAACTTTTATCGGATCTCAAGCAAAGTTTAATCTTTACTCCATATTCACGTACTATAAATAATCTTTACTCTCCCCTCCAGGAATTCCTAAACCCCAGAGAAAATATGGCAGGGACACTAACAGTGGAAGAGTAGCAGAGCACTTCAGTTTAGGGATTGAAGAGAAAAATGATTATGAAAGCCTCTCGGTTTCAGGTGCTCCTTGTGGCTGCTGTTCTGATTCTTTCCCTTTCTCATGGTATGCAAAAAATGCAGTCTTTATTACTTTGAATTGCAATATTTAATGGTACGTACACGTCGTTCTTGCGGGCTCTTATTAGCATTTTCTATTCCAAAACCTCACTTTATGCACAGGATCTGGCAGAGAAGTAAGGGTGGCAAAGTTTGGATACAGAGATGAGGAAAGACTCGAAAGAGGAAGGGAGATTATGCAGTTGGACTATCTCGATGCAGGGCCAAACTTTAATTCCAGAGCTGGGTATCTTTTCTCCCCTCCTTCATCTCCTCCTCCTCCGCCGCCGCCACCACCACCACCATCTCAGCATCATCATCACGACTGATTGGTCCCTTAACTGTTGATAGACATAAACCTAGGGATTTGTTAGTATGGTTTTGTTTTTTGGGGCTGACTCCCCTCATCCCATAGTGCAAATGGGGTGCCATCTGTTTGTCTAACGTTGTGGATTTTGTTCGTGGGTACGAGGAAATCGGAAGTGTTTTTGCAGTAGCTTCTGACAATCATCTGAACCAGGTCTGACAGTCTTCATTGATTCACTCGTTCATGGTGGCCTTGTTTGTACTGTTATTAAATATTCATAGCACGCCGTTCTAATGGATTCCATCAACTTTTGTTGGTCTGTTCTGTATTTAAATCTTCAGAAGTCCATTTCACAAACATTTGTCTCCACCGTTTAGTCCATCTGAGTTGGCTCCTATTGGGTTTTTCTTTTTCTTTTCTCCCCTTTCTCACTTTTTTTTTTTTTTGGTTATAAAGAATTTTTATCCCATTATATAGTTGTAGAGTTTTAATAGAGAAAAATATTGTTCTAATGAAAATGTCCCACGCCTTATGTTTATATCGATATTCCTTTTACAAATAATACCAATACTTCAACTTATTCATTTAAATTTTTTGTCTCAAGACGTAATTCACTTACATTCCTTTGCCGTCTACATAATAGCATCCTTCTATTAGTGTGGTGTGTTCATTCAAAGGTATCTATTAGTACTAGGTACCTTTTTCATTCAGATTCCTTATTCTTTACAGACAAATGTATGCTCATTGGAATCTATTAGTATTTGGATTATTTTCTTCCTTCCTATTTCCTTATTCCATGGACAAAATGTGTGTTCACTATAAGGGTATCTATTTCGACGAAATTCTTTTGTATTCACATGGTAGTACCATTTATAGTTCATATATGTGTTGTAAAAAGATTTAAAAGGTAAAATAATAAATAAGGGGGAATAATATTAATAAAAATATAGGTTATTTAGTAATATTGGACAAGAAGAAACACGTTTGTACATAGGATTAGGAAGGACATAGTCAACATGTAGATTCATGAAGTTTGATTTAAATTTCCTCTGTAGTCAAGAATGAATATCTCATCCAAAGAATATCAGACATGGAAACCCCGATTGATGGTGAAAAACGGGGCAAACAACATGTTAATGTTTTTGCAATATCTATCCCTTCGTCTTACGATTACAACAACATCAATTAATCCCAAAAACAAAAGAACTAATGTAATGAATCCGATGAATCAACAGAAAATGTTGTCCATGAACTTGACGAACTCCTGGAAATCAATCTTGTTGTCTCCGTTCTCATCAACCGCCATGATCATCCTCCTGCAATTCTCCATCTCCAATCCTTCTCTCAATCCCAGACCACACAACACCCTCTGCAACTCCCTCCCATCAATAAACCCATCCTTATTTTCGTCGAACACCTCGAAAGCCGCTCTCACCTCCTCCTCAGTCGGCGGCTCCTCCTCGAACAAATCAAACACGTCTTTCCCGTCCAATCTCTCTTCAAACCTTCCAGTTTGTTTTATTTCCTGTGGAGGGTGGCTGAGCATTCCCAGACTTCTGTACACCACTTCCACATCTCCCCTGCTCATGCTTTCATCATTCTTTCTCTGTTCCGGCAACAACAGGGATCTTGTATCTTGGCTGGTTTTCTTCTTCGTCTCATGTTGAACCTCAAAGCTCTTCTTGGACGGACAGGTTTGCTGTTTTTGGATGGAGGAACGGTCGGATCCGAGGAAAAAAGAGTAAATCTTGGAGTCCCAATCAAAAACTATGTACAAGGAGACCTGAATACAAATCCCCAGAATCAAGACAGAAAGAGGGATTGCGTTATCGGATGAAATGAACTCAATAGGTAAGTGATTGAAGCCGCTGAGAGACATGGTTAACAGTTAGTATGCTAATTAATCCTTCTTTTTCTCGCGCTTAAGGTTGTCGTTCTCATGCAAAACAGAGAGGGCAAGAAATAAAACAGAGCAAGATCGCAATTCTTGGTTTTGAATGAAACCGGAAGTCGCAGGATGGCTATACATATATATATGGTAGGAAAACCCAGAAAATCAAGAAACGAATGATAGTGACGTTGGATTAATTAAAACAGGGGAAATTTTAATGTCGCCATCGCATCCATCAATTCATTAAACGTTCAAGAAATGGAGAGATGGAAGGTGCTGGTGAGGTGCAGTTAGTGAATGCGTGGGAGAAGGTGTGAAGGATTTGACGTCCTAAACTGGAAAGAAATGGTCGCATTATTGATTAATATCCATTAATCAATATTCAATTCAGGGGGAAAATATAAGAAATTTCTATGTTGCTGCGTCCATTCCTGCTGCGTGTTGTTGAAATAGTAGTACTTCTTCCTCCTGGTAAATTCTTTGCTATATTTTATGAGGTATGTTGTGGGGTTGGCTGGCTGGCCTGCTTTATTTTGTTGGGTTGCTGGAGGAAAAATACGACAATACCATCTGCAAAATGCCGCCTTTTTCCTTGGTTGTGCTTTGGTTGACCCAAAAGGGAATGGAATTCCTTGTGAAGTTTCTTAGAAATTGACTTTTATTTAACCCAATAAGTCTTCTCTAGATAATTGTAACGTTACGTCAACTTCGATTTTTATTTACAATAATAATATTAAGGCTGAAAAAAAAAAATGGATTGAGACTTAATGTGATATTATTGATTAATGGAAAAAATAACTGTTAAATCTGAAAAAAAATAATTATGAGACTTAATGTGATATTATTAAAAAATTTTAGAACTAAATTTATTGATTATTAAACATTCAGAACTAAATTTACCACTAGAGCATATTATATGGACTAAATTTGCATTTTTTCCCCTTAAAATCATAAGAAAAATAGTTAAAAACTTTGAAGATCACTCAACTTATTCAATAATATACTTTGGTCACTAAACTTTTTGACTTGATTAATAGATCATTAAATTCTTAAAATGTAACACTTGTCATATTTATATTCGATGTTCATGTTTGACCCAATGTTTAAATACTAAGATTCGAACGTCAAACATTAATAAAAACTATAACAACTAAATATTTAAATTACTTGTAATAAAAATCAAGTAAAAGCAAAATCCACAACAAAATTATTGATTCCAGAAGGTTTATAATGGTTGTCAGAGAGATAAAGAAAAAGGAGGCGGCGCTAACGGTGATGAGCAGAACAAAGAAGAAAACCTTTATTTAAAAAAAAATTATAGTGAATATTTTATTTTTACCTTTTAAAAAACTAACTGATTATATATAAATTACTTTTTTATTATAAAATATGATAAATGTTAAGTTTTAAGAGTTTAAATAATGTATTAGTCAAGCTAAAAAATTCAATAACTAAAAATATACTAGTATTAAATAATAAGTTTGATGAACTCACAACTTAAGGAAAATAGATGTAAATCACCATATTAGTTCCATATGGACCCAAAATTGAATTGAATACATGAGAACTGGTGGTTGGCATGATATGTCCTTTGGTAATTGACCAATCTGTACGTTTACACAGAAAGAGAATAGTAAGTAATATTGTGGTCTTCCGTGGAATCTGGAAAGCAACTGTATTTGTATTTTTTTTCTTGTTTCTCAAAAGTACTTGTGGCTTCATCGGAAAATGGAATTGGGGACAATTGGCCTTTTCTGAAGCTGAAAATTGACAGATATTCGCCGTCGGCTACTTTTCTTTAAAAAAATTTTAATGTCAGAAATGAAAAGAAGTTGATCGGAAACGACTGAATAAATTACAATAAAACAAAAGGGCCAGTTGTCGGAAGTTGATTGGAAACCATGAATGATTTACCATAACATGGATTCATTTTGGCCAAGAACCCTTTGCTTTCTACTGTTTCCAAATATATGCGCATATTGGACGACTCATGCATTTATTTATTGTTCTTGTGAGAGGTTCGGAAATAAGTTTTCTTCTTTGAATTCTCTTTTTGCCGTGTCTCCCTTATCTTCTCTTCAAATCCCTTATGTTTCTCTCTTTCATCTCCGTGTTCTTATCGTTGGTTAGCATAGAAGACAACAAATGAGGCTACTTATATGGACTGGACATATTTAGCAAGAGAAAGTAGTTAGCCATTGGACATTCCCACATCCTGGGTCCAAGCAAAATAAATGTATGGGCCTTTTCATCCCCTCCTTTTAAATAAATGAAGAGCCACACTAATGTTTTTGTTAGACATGAGAGTTGTACGGTGTCGTTTTAACAATTTTAGAATTAGAAAACTGAATAAAAGGAAGGAGTAGACGCTAGTGTGAAATACCGGTATTTTTAAAACTATTTTCCTTCTGAACTTCATCCTTCTTTTGCTGCTATTCTCCTTCTTCTTCTCTGTTACTCTCTTCTTCTTTCTGTAATTGTTGAATTCTCTATGTTTGGTTAATGGAATTGACTCTGGGCATGACAGCTTTCTGAACCTTAGAAGCTAAAACAATATATTGGGCCGAATCCATCAGTGTTACAATTGGGCCAATTCAACTGAATTGGCAATTGGCTACTGCATTTTTCTGGTAATTTTTCATACTGGAAAATACGGATATTTTTGGCTCTTACTTTTGCCCATTGGAAGAAGAAAGTTGAATTTATCGTTAATTCCAAGTAAGAATCTTTACTGGGGGCCCATTCACATGTGAGGGTAAGGCACAACACAAGCCTGTTGAAAACGTGAACACAAGAAAACCTGCCGACAAATTCAAGCTTCCAAGAATTACTCTGTGGGCTATTAAGAAGATATAGCCCATATTTATCTAACTAATTTTAAACTAGCCTAATAACATTAAGTTTAAGAATTCTGTTAGCCTTAAAATGATTTTTGGGCTTTTTCTATTAATACAACTCATTGTCCTAAATATCGAATTCAAGATATCAAACATTAGTTCAGAACATATATCATCATCTAATTATTTATCACATTCGTTCTATTAATATGTAAAATCATATATATATATATATTAATATATCATAGATTCGACAGTTAAATCGGTAATTATAATCTAGAAATGGAAATGAAAAAACTAATTAAAAGTTAAAACAAAACATATTTATTCGATAGTCACAACAACAATATGGTTGTCATAATTTGTGGAAATTAATATTGAAAGTAGTTATGGTATATAATTATGGTCTTACACACCAAAGAGTAGCTACAAAGGAAATAAGAATACAACTGCCTGCCTGCCTTTTATTGATCACTTATTTCCCCTCAACACCCATCTCCTTTAGTACTTCTCCAAAGCCCACCCAATTAATAAATCACACTTTTAAAACCCATATAACTTTAAAAAGGACAACACTTTCAAGAAGCCCTTTTTTGTGTTTTTCTTCCCACTCAAAAATTGGCTTACAAATAATAATAATAATAATCAACTTCAACAACAAATCAATCTAACCCCAATCTAATTTTTTTTTACAGCAACTGGGAGGATTTTTTACTCCACAATGCAGTACTACTATGGTACTTGTATTAGGTTTAGGTTTTAATGATTAGTAGAACTGGCGGCCGGAGAAGGTCTGCCCGAATGACCAGTTCGGAGGGGCAACGTTGTAGGACACCAGAGCTCGACCGTCGCTTGTGACGACTTTGAATGATAGGCTCTGCCCATTTAGGTAAACGTTGCTCTGCCAATTCTGTCCCCAATTTCTTGACATTTGTTGCCACCCAGTTCTTGATCCCTTTATGTATACAGAATGTATATCTCCGGCGCCTCCAACGTTTGTCACCAGGACCAGGTTGAAGTAGGCATGTCCGTTTATGGTGAACCTAATTCCACCCCTTCTTCTGCAGGGCACCCTGCAATTTTAAGATGAAAATCAGGACTGATTTCATGCATCAAGTTTGGAACTTTATGTGTAAGGTGAAATGGGTTTTACCTTCTGAAAGCAACCGGGACGATTCCGGCTCTGTATTGGGCAATCTGGAGGAATGCCGGCTGGGAGAGATCGAAGTGTTGGTTGGGAGGGGCGCACCAGCCGCCTGGTGGACAGAAGTTGGTGGCGGTCACCGTGATGCTACCTCGGATGCAGCTTCGATCATTTGTACACATAATTTGGTAGCATGATCCGCAGCTTAAGCCATTGTTGAAAAGGGTCGTGCTCAATGCTGTGGTCGCAGTGCCATAGCCAGTGCTGTACAGGTTGCCATATCCGCAAGCCCCGCCTGATAACAGAAAGATAAAACACGATTCAGTACTGACTTGACAATAACTTAATCATGGTTGTATAATGCATAACGTACCCATTGTTCCAGAAGCATCTCCTCCGCCATAGAATGTAGCATGAGCAAGGCTCCAACCGCCATAATAGCCGCCATGAACGGGGGACACCGCCGCTGAGATTAAACCGAGTATGGAAAGTCCAAGAAGAAGCATTGTTCTTTCCACCCTGCATGGTGGAAATGGGGGTAATTCAACATCAAGAAATTACTTACAAAAACTGAAATAAGCATAATTCAAGTAGAAAAGTTGGAAGAATTACAAGAAAAAATACCACTGGAGCAGTAATACAGAATTGTACCAGAAGTTGAGAGGAACAGAAGGCTGCACTGAGAAGAAAAACAGAGTATCTGTTGGCGAATAAATAGGAGCTGGGGACGTGCTGTTACTACTATTTCTTGTTGTTAAATGTTAAATAAAAGGGCGGGCCAGCACATCAAAGATGACAAACTGAACTGACCCTTGTCTTGGTTGGGACCAATCTTATGAGTTTTTGCTGTAAAAAGTTAAATTTTTCTATATTTATTCTGGAGCAACAGTCTTCCTCCATTGCTGGGAGGTTTGTATAGTTTGAAAATGTCAACTTCGATGTGGGGAAGGATTAGAAGTACAACTGTTGAAAAGGGCTCTCTTAGATACAGTATATATCCCTCACTGTCCCTCCCATGAACAGTTCTATAAATACAGACACATGGAATGCAAAAAATTCACCACTGGAAATGACTGCCAAATTCACGAAGAAGAAGAAGAAGTATAGTAGTACTCCACCAATTATGTTAAAATGATAATATGGTAATGATCATATAGAAAGAGTAGTACACATTCTTGTTTGCATTCCTTTTGGGACGAATTATATTTATCGTTTTTGTAGTTCGGTCAAACTATTTATGTCTTATCGAATTTTCTGACAATTATATTTATCTCTCTACACAGAAATTAAACATGACAAATGTCAAAATACGAAAAAGTTCGAAAATTTTGGACCAACATGAGTTTTGGTTGGTGATTCTAAACTTTGACGTTTTATAATAATTTTGTTACTCAGTAAAAAAACTTACATTAACATATTTGTTCTTTTTTTTTATCAACCAGAGTTGATTGTTACGAGTGTAAATTTAATAGTAAGAAATTTTGAACAAATATTAATAATTTAATCATATTATAAATAAGTAAATGTAATTCACTTATTTTTCTAATATCGAAAGATATTTATGGGCAAAAATAGTAATTAGTCATCTCATCAAATCATAGACATATCTCATGGCTGGGTACTGCAACACATGTTTTGATGAAGGGCCCGGATCAAATTAATACAAAATAAAATTTGGAGGTGTGAACGGAAATATTTAGAAATTGAAATGTGTGGATTATTTTTAGGCTTCTTGGATTGTGAAATCTGAGTCTCTTAATCAATTAGAGATTCAGATTTCACAAATCTGATATCTTAATCTAAAACGAATTCGGATTTTAGAAATCCGATTTCTGAAAAAAATTATAATTTAATTGAGGGACAAATCAGATTTTAAAAATTCGAATCAGTACTAAATTCGGATTTTAAAAACCGTATTTGCTTAGTCCACCACGTCTCAGAACAACTAGCACCATGTCCAAAAATGTCTATATCCATGCATGTGAATTTAAATAGAATTTTTTCACAAAGACAGTCCACCACGTCTCAGAACAACTAGCACCATGTCCATAAATGTCTACATCAATGCATGTGAATTTAAGTTGATTTTTTTCACAAAGACAGTTCATCACGTCTCAGAACAACTAGCACCACGTCCAGAAACGTCTACATCCATGTGTGTGAATTTAAACTATTTTTTCACAAAGACAGTCAAACACGTCTCAGAACAAATAGCACCACGTCAAAAATAACTAGCACCACGTCCAGAAAAATCTACATCCATGCGTGTGAATTTAAACTATTTTTTTCACAAAGACAGTCAACCACGTCTCAGAACAACTAGCACTGCGTCAAAAACAACTAGCACCACGTCCAGAAACATCTGCATCCATTCATTGTGGTGAACTATCTTTGTGAAAAAAATCAGCTTAAATTCACATGCATGGATGTAGACGTTTCTGGACGTGGTGCTAGTTGTTCTGAGACGTGGTAGACTGTATTTGTGAAAAAAATTTGTTTAAATTCACATGCATGAATATAGACGTTTTTAGACGTGGTGCTAGTTGTTATGAGATGTGGTGAGATGTTTGAACTGTATTTGTGAAAAAAATCAGATTAAATTCACATGCATGGATGTAGAAGCTTCTGGACGTGGTGCTAGTTATTTTTGACGTGGTGCTAGTTGTTCTGAGACGTGGTGGACTGTATTTGTAAAAAAAATTTGTTTAAATTCACATGCATGGATATAGACGTTTTTAGACATGGTGCTAGTTGTTCTGAGACTTGGTGAGATGTTTTGTGAAATAAATTAGTTTAAATTCACACGCATGGATATAGACGTTTCTGGACGTGGTGCTAGTTGTTTTTGACGTGGTGCTAGTTGTTCTGAGACGTGGTGGGTTGTCTTTGTGGAAAAAATAGCTTAAATTCACATGCATTGATGTAGACATTTTTGGACGCGGTGCTAGTTATTTTTAACGTGGTCCTAATTGTTCCGATACGTGGTGGGCTATCTTTGTGAAAAAAACTGTTTAAATTCACATGCATGGATATAAACATTTTTTGACGTGGTGCTAGTTGTTCTGAGACGTGGTTGATTGTTTTTATGATTAAAAAAATCAGTTTAAATTCATATTAATTAATGTAGACGTTTCTGAACGTGGTACTAGTTGTTTTTTACGTATAACTGAACGTTCTGAGACGTGGTGGACTGTTTTTGTGAAAAAAATATGAAATCTCACAATTCGGGTTTTCAAAATCCAAATTGTTTTAATTCCATTTAGTAATTTACACAAAAAAATTTTCAATTTCATTATTCTTTTCAAAAAAAAATTCATAAATAATTTCGGATTTTAAAAATCCGAATTCCATTGATTTCGGATTTTTGGAATCTGAATTTAATTAATTTCTCTTATTAATTTTTAATAAATTTTAAATTTAATTAGGGTTTTTGATATTTTAGATTTTTAAAATCCGAAAGTGGATGAATTCGGATTTCTAAAATCTGATTTCGTCTCATTTCGGATTTTGAAAATCTGAAAGGCCTCTTTTAGGCCACATCTTCCCAATTTCTTATTTTTTTATCAACAAATTTATTTTGGGGATTTATTTGGTCAAAAATTGCAATTATTTGTCTTGTTTTCGCACTACTTTAGGGCTGAAGAATATTACTTCCGTTGAAGGATAAAGGTTGGTGGTATAAAAAAAAAATGGCGGATTGTCAAATTGTTGGAGTAAAAATATAATAAAGTTTTAGAGGCGTTTGTCTAGATTTAGAAAATAAGGGGGGCGTTTGAGTCTGGTGATTGATTGCCTGTTTGCCACCGAAATGAATGGGTGGCGTGATCAAAGGAGCAGTCTTCCAATTTTCTTCCTCCAAATGGGAAAGACAAGACCCGATCACTTCCTTTGATTGGTATATTTATTCACAATTCAACCACCTTCTTCTTCAATCTTGCCTTGGATTTATGTATAAAAAATTTCACTTTTCTTAAAATTTCAATAACTACCATGGAAGAAAAATACTCTAATAGAGTTATAGCCAAATCATTTTAATTAATCTTAAATAAAAATTAAGGGATGTTTGGTTGAATTATCTGAAATCAAAATCGAAATTTATATGATAGAAATTAAAATGCGTTATCTGAAATCATTACAAATTCTTATGGTTTGTATGCTGAAGAAACCATAATTGAATATAATAATTATTTATTTTAATAAGCAGTTGCACATTTAGTCACACATGACAAAACTTAAGGGAGTGTTTGGGTTTGACTAAAGTTAAATATTTGATAATCAAATTTATGTTTCCATCTTCATCAATCGTTATATAAGAGTACTAGAAGTATATTACAATGTGTCATTTAACAAATGGTAAAATAATATTAATTAAAAGAGAAAATAATGAACATTTAAGGGGTATCATATTAAATGATAAAATATTTTTTCTATTAAAGTATTATGACGCATATTATATAATTTGCTTATTTTCATTCAAAAAACTTAATATCAGAAATTATTTCGATTCTGATTTCGATTCAAACAAAACCTAAAAACATACATCCGTTGAAAAAATAAAAAATATTGTTAAAATAGTTAAAAGTTTTATATAAAGAATGTTTTCTCTATTTATTTAGCATCAATCTAGTTTTATATAACTACTCTCGTTATTTATTTTCTTTCCTATGATGAAATTAAAAGTCAACTACCAAGATAAGATAAAAAAGAAGAATATAAAAGAAAAAAAAATGGTCAGATGAGAGATCCCACAAAAAGAAACTAACCATCCCCTTACTGAATGTTGCTGGGGCGGTGTGATAGATTAATTAGTAATATATTATGGATAGATTAAGATTATTCCCTCAGCCGCTGCTCCTTCCAAGTCAAATTAAGGTTGTACAATCAAGAGAATTAAGGAGTATAATTATATGCTAATTAACAAGTTTAAATGGGGGCCACGTACTGGGTTTAGGGTACATGACTTTAATGGAGAAGGGCCGGCGGGGACAGTTTAGGATTAAGAGTGAAAAGTGAGGGCCCTTTATATGATTTGTCTAATCAAAATTTATCACGGCAAAATCGCACGTTACTCCTAGGCCCCTAGACCTAACTCTACTTTACTGTAGAGGATAAAGACATGGGGTTGTTTAGTTCAACCGTTTATAATCTAATAAAATTGGTACGGTAGAAATGCGATTGAATGTAAATTTATTTGTATGAAATTATTATTATTTTTTATATTTAATTTGTTGAATGAGTGTGGTATTTAAAGATTTTTTAATATTTAGATATTAAATTCATTTTTTCATTTTCACAGTCACAAACTGAACTACAATTCTACTGCCAATTCCAATTCCATTGCTCCAAATTTACAAACCAAACGGACAATAAGTTGCTCGTGAGATTTATCATGTAATTTGTCCCTCATTGACCTCAAAACAGAACCATTGTATTTTGATTTTATGTTTCGAATAATTTTAAATGCGAAAAAAGAATATGATTGAAAACGTGTGAAATTTATTCTTCTTTTTATGTAAAAATGTAAAACAAATGATGTTTATTTCTAAACAAATATATTTATTTCTCAATTTAATGTACGATTAACACTCCAATAGTTGTCATACATTCTTCCACAGTATTTTTTTCATTAAAAAAAAAAACTATAATTTTAATTCATTTAACGTTAAAATAATATTAGGGCAACACACGTAATCCTAATAATCACAGAAAATTCACGTATTTCACAGATTTGATGGATTTTGCCGGGGGTGCTGCACAGCAAATAGCGTGAAATGGGGTCAACTCGGAAACCTATTCATTCATCATCCTTCCAATTCAATTCAATTGAATAATAATTTCAATGTACAATTAAATGTACGATCGGTACTTAGTTAATTGAACAGTTTGCCACGGGATTTATTTTTATTTTATATTTTATTTCCTGTAGGACGCGCATTCAAGTTTGACATTTCGGTTCGAGGTTGCAGGAAACTGAGAGCGACGCAAGCAAATTGTCACATGACCACAACACAAACATGTTTGTTTCTTCTATTTACTCTTTAAAAAATTACGAGCCCGCAATTCTTTGATGGATCATCCATCTACCCTTCTATTATTCTTTAAAACCTTAATCATACCGGACCTAAGTAAAAATCGAAAATATATTCCAAAAAAGTTTTTTTTTTTTAAATTATAATTATAATTATAGTTATAATTATTTTTAATTTAAATTGAAATTTATCGATTCGGACGGATCCAAATTCTAATAGGAAGGGCGAGGATGAGTAGTGGATGGCAGATTTGTCAACAGAAATTGCCCTCTCGGCTAGGCGGTTTCCCCACCCTAGGAAGAGGGCGTGATGGAAGGCAAAATTGGGCCCTCTGAAAATTCTGGATGTCTAATATCAAAACGGGTAACAACAACCGAATCCGAATCCGCCTAATTGCGTGCCACATCTTCCTCAAAACATACTACTTTCCAACACTGCCTCTCCCCCAAGGCCCGGCGAATTCGGGTCCAGAAATGTGAAAACCCATCGGGCAAAGGCATTTAATTGTGATCCGAGCACCAACCAACATCCGAAAGACACACTTGCTGGAGATAAAGTGTAGTGGTTACAGAGATAAATCACTGGACGTACACAGTAGCAACTTCTCTTTCTTGTGCCCTGACATTGTGGACCGTTCTCTCTATTAAATCAGAATACTTAAGTACCAATATTTATACTTAAAGATCATAATGCACATGACTGACTTCAACAAGCATCAAATCTCTTACAAGGGAAAAAATAATAATAATAAAATTTAAAATCTATATTTATTTATTATTAATATTATTTTGATGTTACTCATGACTTGGCCTCCTATGAACCCCAAGGAACAGAAAGGGTTTTTAAGTATAGCTGAGGTCTAAAGGCCATGTTTGGTTTTAAAATCCTGATGGGTTTTGTTTAGTGAGTCAGAAACCAGGGTTACTTCCAATTTCGTTATTACCGAAGTTCGTATCGGAATTCCGACACCAAAGATAATGTTTCGGCAAGATGTGGATCCTACAAGAGGAACATCTCTCAGATTTCCAGCTCGCTAATTTAATTCTGGCCCAGCTTCCTTTTTTTTTTTTTTTATTAACAAGGGTAACAAAAAATTAATCAAACCAAGTTCATGATACAGTTAAAAGTGTTCCTATCCCAATACAAGTTCCGCGAATATTATGCTGAGTTGTGTATACTGAAGCCAGGATCCATCCTCTTGTTTTGAGAAAAGAATGAACATATCACTCTTTTCAATGGGGGTGAAGTGCGCGCACCTTTAGCGACTATAATAAGGATGCACACCAGGTGGCATATTCTCTGGATGCATAGGCTGAGTTACTCTCATTGGGGCAGCATTCTGAGGAAGAGGCGCTGAGTAACCTGCGGTTACTGCTGTAGTATACGGTTGGCCAGGGAATGTGCCGGGTGCTGAAATAAAGGTTTGCCTCCCTGGCTGTAGGTTTGGATCCCAGCAAGACACGGAGGCATTTGATGCCGGAGTCTGTATAGCACCTCCAGCTACAAAACCACTCCCAGGTGGAAGTTGAGCAGACTGAGAATTCGACCAATTTGTCGCTGCACTAGGGATGCCAGAAGCTTGATGCAATGCGAGTAATCCAGGCTCTCGAATCGTATAATCTCGACTCTTGTCACTGTATGCCTAGAAGATTATACAAAGTAAAAAACTTAAGTTTGGGGAAACATTATTCCATACAAACAAAAACTATAATGTAAGCTTAGGGAGGCGCACACCAAAAAACCCATCTCTCTTCTCCTTTAACAATGATCGTCGTTTAGTAATACGGCTTTGGATTTTATTTCATCTCATTCATTAATCTCAGGAACACTAATTTAGAATACAGCGGTACCTTTATATTGAGATCAGTATGACGAGAGTGTGTAAGATGAAGCTTACAATAGCCACCATCATATATGCAGTGACCCTCTAAAGACTCCTTAGCCACAGCTGCTGTGGTAACATCTGCATATGAACAAAAAAAGAAACAATCGTGTAAATAAAACCGAATACAGCGAAGAGTTAGTTGCTCAAGGAAATTAACTGTTACTTTGTCCAACTTCATGCAAAATGTCAGAAATTCCAAAATGCGCAAATTTAACTTCCTAGCAAACCCTGTAAATGATGAAGGCAACGAGCAGCAACCCTAATGTTCAGGATTCTAGGACAGTAAAATTTGGGAAGTAAAGCGTTCCAGCAGTAGACATACATACCAGGATACTGAACTAAAGCTTGTATTCCACCATTCTTCTCAAAAATAGCAATCTTTTGCACAGTACCAAAAGCAGAGAATACCTAAAAAAAGGAAGCACAGGATGCTATACTACTGAGAAATCCACAAGTATGACTGTTAAATGAGGAAACCAAAGAATAACAATAAAGATTTGAGTTACCGTGTGAAGAGTATCAACAGTGACCGCATATTGCGCATTTTCAATTGATGCCAGCAGGACGTTACTCTCGGGCTCTTTCTTCTTCCCATCAGGTCCTACAACAGGCTGAGCTACAGCATGTTAATATCTTCAACACACAAATGATAAAGGTTGTCAAGTGTCTGGAAAAGAACCTGAAGCAAGCCCTCCATTGCAGTAGGATTTACAGGAAGATAAGGATTGGTATAATCCCTGCACAAGAAACCAACCAAATTCTATTGATATCGGGAAGAAGTAATTTCAAACTAAAATCACTGGGAGAGGATAGAAGTTATAAACCAAGAAACTCCAGAAGGAAGCAATTGTACACCAGTCTATTGGAAGAACCATATTGAATAATTTTTTGGTCACAAAAGAAAATAACTACAAATGAAATCTACTTAAATTAGAAAAATTCATGCCATGAAGTGTTTGATAGAACAAGGTGTGGTCTGTGTGGAGCTTTGTTTTTCTCCGTTGCGTGAATATCACACTCTAGAAACAGAAATAAGTTGGATATCGGCAGTGAAGACACCAAAAGTAATAAATTACTAAAAGAAATAATAGGTAAAAAGCTTACTTGAAAGGAAAATTGAGAATCATAATTCACAAGAATTGATTTCAAAGTAGGCTCAAACAAAACAAATTTCTCTTCGGGGTACCAGGCTCCAGATTCAATCAAATCCAAGTCTCGGAGAGACCAGCATGTTATGCTCCAAAGAGTATTAAAATTCCCTGGCTTATAACACACTGCTATGAACTTTTAAGCAAAAGGTGCATCAGATTTTATTCATCTGTAACGAAAGATCCTTGACAAAAATGAAGAAAAATACATGCTTTTCAGTCTTTACTCAACATGTTTCACTAATGGAATCTTTAGGCTTTCTTTCCATCAATCCATAGGAAACCAGTAGCTTTTGACTCCTAAAAGTGTAAAATTTCATCCTATAGAAAGTCGACTGGACACACAAAATACAAACTTTTATAAACCAGAACAACAGCTAATAAGCCTTTACCTCAATATATATGAATCCCCCAATGTCAATTATAATTATAATGCTTCCATCATGCTCTATCAATTCAAACTTCAATAAACCAAAAACAAAACAAATTACAGCCATAATGGACACTAAGCTAGCTAAAAGTAACAAGAAAGATGCTCCTGTCTAATTCATCCCAAATGAGATAGATATTCATTGTAGGAAAAAACAGAAATATAACACAAAAGAAGCTCGATCTATCAAGAAGAAAATCAACTTGAACTCCAATAAAAGTGAAAATGTGGAACAAAAAGCAAAATTAAGATTAAGAAAATTACTACGAGGCCATGACACATTACATCTTTGTTTTAGCTGCCGAGCTTCACTAAAAACCCTAAATGACAAAAGCACACATAAGAATTAGCAAAACACATCGAGTAGAATCCAGAGAAAATACCACAAGGAAAAGACTAACAAAACAGAGGAATGAACAAGTAGAGAGAAGTTGAAGAGTATGAACAATGTGGCTGATGACTTTAGCATTACCTGCTACGATGAGACTGAAACTTAATATTTAGATCTGTGTGTGCAGAGTAAGAGATGCGCAGCTGGCACAGATTAACATGTTCAGGAAGCAAGTACCTGAAAAGAAGTTCATAATCATAATCAAGTAATAAAGCACAATACTATAGTGTTGAGCTCCTGAATAAATTGCTGAGTTATTCAGGTATGCACACAGAGTACAAAGGTAAGAAAGCCAAAAGTGTAGCTTGCCTGGGTATACTTCTTCCATCCAATGAGTCCCTTGCTGAAGATGCCGTTGTGGCATCACTATATTGGATTAATGCCTATTAGGAAATAAGACATATTTTCAGTATATTGCAAATATGTGTGTGCGAACATGCTGCATCAACGAGCAAGCGAAAAACAAAAAGAAAAGGGAAGATAGAAACAAAAGTTAACAGAAGTATAGAAAACATTACAGAATATACTACTGTGAGACCAAACCTGAAAACCAGCAGCCTTTTCAAAGGTAGCAATCTTGTGTACAAAACCAAAAGCTGAGAATACCTGATCGTTGATCCAGATTTCAGAAAATAGTTCAAAATATCTTTATAGGAAACCAAAAAGATGCGAACAGTGAAGAGTGCCATCAAGAAAAACAGTTATCGTTTGTCAGTTATAAGAAACAGAAACGAAACAGCAGCAGATTGAGAATAAGTGCAGAATAACACCTGTACACGTATCTGCGAAGATAGGCCTTACAGGTTTAAGATGCATAAGAGAATAAACCCAGTCTTTCTTCAACTTAAGTTTAAAGAAGAGCATCTGTGATTTAACAATCTCGGTCAAAATTGACAGAAATCTATTAAAGGATTCAAAGAGATGACAATGATATTTTTACTACCTAAATAATGATTGAAATTTCTAGTCAGCGAGTTACACTGAACAAAATAGTACCAAAAAAAACCAACTGATATAAGGAATAAAGCGAGGCCTCCCCAACCATTAAGAAAACGGTTGTGAAGGCACTAGTTTGCACCGTGACTAAGGAAAAACATAATTAGCACAAAAATCAAAAGATTATATAATGACATTTACAAAACACGTGCAGAGAAAAGAGCAAATGTTGTGCACGTGTGAGTGTGTGTGAGAGAGAGAGAGAGAGAGTTGGGGGGGGGAATGAATAAACAATATTTAGCTATTCTGCAGATTGTAGACAGAAAACATCGAGAAGCGAATCTAGACTGGCTATCTTTTCAGCATGCATGTCAGAGAACAGATTTATGTGAATTGTAGTAGAATAATAACTGTTTTGTGAAGAAACTCTTAGGTTGTAAAATCCAACTGAATGCGGAATAAAAACTGAAACAGGCAGGCAAGTAAGAGTTAAAATCATGTTCAAAATGAAAGAGTTCATGGACAGCGATTACCAAGTGAATGACATCTATGCTGACATCTGTAGCTTCAACACCCTCTATGGTCACCAGCAAAACATTGCCTGGAACATCTCCAGGACTCTTGTTATTAACAATTTCGTGTCTGTTGGAATACTGGATATAAACAGACTTCCCACGTATTTGTGCAGGATCAGATGACGAGGCAAAATAAGTAACCATGTTAATAGCCTGATTAGGGTCCACCTGGAATACCACAGAAGAGCCATTTCAGTTAAAACAGAACCAACTCAACGCAATTCACATACAAACTAGCTAAGCGCAGGGTGATTGATCAAGAAAAACTAACTCATTCAGGGGCAACAGTTAATATATCAACTTGATGCGGTTAAAACATCTCCCAATTTTCACATAACGCAAGCAAAATGGACCTAAATCACGTCAACTTTCATTTATACAAAAACCAAAAAATATGAACATTAATGCTATACTTATAAGAGTAACAGCAGCAGCATCAAAACGGTAACTAAACCTCCAATTAGCACGTAATTTTAGTCCGCACCTCCTTCGGAAGCTATTACTCAGAAGATTAAGCAGTTGTGTACTAAAAATGGGAAATGTTTGCATACAATTCAGTGGAAATGAAACAAACTAAAGAAACCACCAAGTTACCAACATACGAATTCGACGAAGGCTTGATTATGATTGGCGCCGACGTTGCACTTGGTATTGACGATCTTTCCGAAAGGTTTGCAGAGTTCAACGAGCTCTTCTTCGGTACAATCCCATGGCAGGTTTCGGAGGTGCAACACCTTCGACGGCGTCTGCGTGTACCGGAACTGCGGCTGAGCTGACGTCGCCATCAGCTGAAAAAACGATTAGGGTTCCGATTAAGTAAATCGAGTCCTAGCGAGAACTCGACTGGTATACTAACTTGAATATAGAAAAATCGGAGTTCGATCGAGTTAAATTGAAGAGGTAAGAAAAACCTCCGTCTTTATGACCGGTTTTGCTGCTGTTCACGGTTTCTGCGTCCGTACGTGTCGTTTTATGCCCTCTGCTGCTCTCCCGGGTCGCATAAACGGGTCGAATCACCGCTTTTTATTTCCAATTACATTCTACCAAAATGGAAAATAGGACAATAATAGTGTCAATTTTATTTATAACATATTTAATTTAAATATGAGTTTGCTATTATTTAATGATTGACCTGAATTGTATACTTTGGAACAGGGATTCTCTAACAGAGGATTCGAAGTAATTTTATATCATATAATGTTAAATGATTTTTCAAATTGGTCAAAACTATATAGTTTATGACTAATTGCACATGACAATATAGAAAATGCATATGATAAATAGGAAAATACATTACCTGGAGAATTGTGTGAAATATGTAAATTTATCCAATTGAGGCATAATTGATTCATCTAAAATGGTTCGATTCCTTTCAGACAAATTGTAAGAGTAGTTATTAATTATAGAGACTTTTGCTTGGGACCAGCAAAATTTTAAAACTAAGAAATCAACTGCTTTCACACTAAGAGAATAAAGTCAGAAGCAAGGACCTAAATAGTTTGGAAGATATATTAAGAAAAAATGTATTAGCACTAGTGTATCTTATATGTACTACAGTTTATTCGAAATATTCTAATAGTATATTATCGTTGATTTATTATAAAAAATAAGAATATTATTTTGATATATTGTTTTGGATAAATAAGCGGTTTATTATGAACGAAAAGAAACATATTGTGTTTGATCTCAAAATCTTCATGTATCACTTTTTCCAATCTTGGATGGGGGATAGCTTGTTATGGGTTAATAATAAGATGGAATCCTATATAGCAAATTTAATTTTACTGCATAAAATAGTAATAATGAAAATGACATCCTCTTTAGTGAGACTGTACAAGCAAATGCGTATGTAAACTAAAATTTGAAAGGATCTTATATGTTTGTTTGACCCTCAATTCAAATAAATATATTGTTGAACTTTGTTATGGAATGGTTAATGTTTCACACCATATATTAAAGAAAATTGGATATTTTATTAAAAGTGTATGAGAAGTCAATTTTATTGTGTTCATATATTATTTAAATTTTATAAATAAGGCGCGAATACAATAATATAGTCACTAAAACCGTATAAAATTTTATTTACGTATTTTAATTAGGACAATATAGGTTTTAAAATTATAAAATGTTATTTCAAGAGAGTTAACAATTATATTAGACTCTTTGAAAAATAATTCATATATTAATTATAACATGAATTCATATTATTTTATAGTTTGTGCGGTATAATAATTATCGTAATATAAAATCATAATAAAAATTAAAATATACATAGATATTTGAAAATCACATGTGGGGAAATTGCCTTCCCTTCTTTCACATGTCAATAATATATATTTTTTTGAATACAACTTGACCCAAACACAAAGCATATATGTATAGTTTTAACCTAAAGTACTTATTATTGAGCTTCACATGTCAATAATGTTAGTTCATAATACTAATTAAAAATTGTTTATAAACGAGAAATACTAGCGCCGGTGGACCGACCCGTTTAGAGATAGTAGGAATCTAAAATAAAAGACAGTACGCACGAAAGCAAGAAATCACGCCAGTCAAAACCCTAAAACGCATCATCCACAGCGGCAGCAACACAAAAGCACTACGTCTTCTTACAGAGAATCAAAAGCGATATAAATCTCTCAATTTCGCTCCAGATTCCCCCGACTTGGCTTGTGTCCGACCCAAATCCCATATCTAGCCGCGAAATTTTCCCCAGCTCAGACCGACCCATCAAAGATCAGAAATCCAACTGGGTAAAAATTTCAATAACCATCCTTCTTATGTCTAGTTTTACCTGTCGTAATTTATGTTAATCTTCATGCCCGAAGAATTCAATAACTGCAGAAGTTCAAGAAAGCAGTTTTACGACGTTAAGATATTCACAGTGTATGATTGAATCACGTTGTGCGGATGAGTGTCGTGTAATTGTCAGATCTGGGTATACTTTAGGGTGTCTCTCTTGGTCCTTTCTCTGCTTCTATAGTCGATGTTGATTGACTTACTCTTGTCGGTCTGCTTTGTTTGGAAAGTATCTAAAATTCTTCTTTCTTGGAAAGCATTAGCCATTAGTTAGGGAGGAATGAATAGTCAACTTAACATTTTTTTCCCTCGAATTCTAGAAGGGTTTATAGCTGCATCCTGCTAGTTAACTATTGGAAATTTTGAAGCATTATTATAACATCTTGTTGATTTGGGGAACTTAATGAATGTACCGAAGAGGTTTTGGGATTTTTTTTTTTTTTTTTGGGGGAAAAAAGTTCCATTTTATCTGTCTGGATTGGGAAGAACTGGTTGTTGATTAGCTCATAGATACCTTGCCTTGCTAATTAAATTTAGTTATTTTTACCAGCTTTTGTGTGCTGTACATTCATTTTTAGTAGCAATTGATATGGATGGCGTTCTAGAGTGATAGCTCTAACCTTTTAGTTCATTATTTCAGAATGGCTGGTCAAAGGAACAGTTACGGGAAGCGTTCTCATGAATATTCCGATAGTGGAGGAAATAAAAGAAGAAACCCTGGTTCGGATAAGGACCCTTTCTCCATTGGATCTGAGGAAACAGTCTACCGCTACTTGTGTCCTGCAAAAAAGATTGGAAGTATAATTGGGAGGGGTGGTGAGATTGTCAAGCAGCTGAGGGCAGATACTAAATCGAAGATAAGGATTGGTGAGACAGTGCCAGGATCCGAAGAAAGGGTTGTCACTATATACAGTTCAAGTGAGGAAACAAATGATTTTGATGGTTCAGAAGACCGCGTTTGTCCGGCACAGGATGCTCTGTTCAAGGTACATGAAAAAATTGTTGCTGATGAAGCAGTCAGTGATGATGATCGGGAAGAAGCTTCTCAAGTTGTTGTAAAGCTTCTTGTTCCATCTGATCAAATTGGAGGTATTATTGGGAAAGGTGGACAAATTGTGCAAAACATTCGCAGTGAAACTGGTGCACAGATTCGTATATTGAAGGATGACCATTTGCCTACATGTGCCCTGAGTTCTGACGAACTTGTGCAGGTAATATAATTACTCTTATATGTCATGATTGCTTTCTTGCTAGGTAGCCATTTTGGTCAGAGTTACTCTATTATAATCTTTGGGATCAAAGTAGTGTGTGAAGGCTGTGTCTCATCCTTGGGAAGAAACCATTTATTTTGGACTCCTAAATTTTGTAGCCACTCATTGATTATCTACTCCCGCCATGTACTTAATGGGCTAAATAGTATTGTGCTGATTCCAATTTCTACTTGGGTCTGTTTGGTAACTAACTATCATGTTTATTATTTAGATAACTGGTGAAGCTCCAGTTGTTAGGAGAGCTCTTTATCAGATTGCAACACGCCTTCATGATAATCCTTCTCGATCTCAACACTTACTCTCATCAGCTGTCCCAAATGCCTACCCTTCTGGCGGTTCAGTCATGGGTGCTACTGCTGGTGCCCCTGTGATGGGACTAACTCCATTGGTGGGGCCATATGGAGGGTACAAAGCTGATGGTGGTGGAGATTGGTCACGGTCTTTTTACCCTGCTCCAAGGGATGATTCATCTTCAAAGGAGTTTATTCTTCGTTTGGTATGTCCAACTGCAAATATTGGTGGTGTGATTGGGAAGGGCGGTACAATTATTAATCAAATCAGACAAGAATCAGGGGCGGGTATAAAGGTTGACAGTTCATCTGCCGAGGGAGATGATTGCATAATATTAATATCGGCCAAAGAGGTAGTATGTTTTCTCCACACTAGTGAGAACTTGAAAATCCCCTTTCACTTCTTGTTCAGCATTCTTTGTGTGCCCTTAGGAATGTGAACTTAAAAATCTCCTTTCACTGATTTTTGAGCTTTTCCTTCATCTGTTAACAGTTTTTTGAGGACACATTCTCGCCAACAATTGATGCAGCATTGCGCTTGCAGCCGAGGTGCAGTGAGAAAGTTGAAAGAGATTCTGGGCTTGTTTCATACACTACCCGGTTACTTGTGCCTACTTCTCGAATTGGTTGCCTTATTGGAAAAGGAGGTTCGATTATAACTGACATGAGGAAAATCACAAAAGCTAATATTCGCATCCTGACCAAGGAAAACCTTCCGAAAGTTGCGGCTGACGATGACGAGATGGTGCAGGTAAAGAGTTTGCTAAGGCACATGGATATTTGGTTCGTGTGCTAATTATAATATTGCTCTCTGCAGTTTGTTCCTATTTATCTTCTTGGGTTAATTTTTTTTTTTTTTTTTCCTCTTGCCCTTGGTGGATACTGACTCTAGCTGAACAAAATAGATGGTTAATATATTTGGTTGATAGAAAAAACTACATCAGTTTTGTCATCTAAGCTTTAACTTTCTACAGATATCTGGAGATCTTGATACTGCTAAGGAGGCGCTTTTACAAGTTACTTCTCGGTTGAGGGCGAATCTCTTTGAAAGGGAGGGTGCTGTTTCTGCATATCTGCCTGTCCTTCCTTATGTTCCCATGTCAACAGATAGTCCAGACGCCTTAAGATATGATAGCAGAGATGCTAAAAGGCATGGTCGTGGACATTCATATTCTGGTGGTTATGGTAGTTCTAGTGATTTACCACCTGTTGATGGTTATGGAAATTATGCTGATATCCAAGTAAGTATCAATTCTTATGTTGATCTTTTGATGACCCAAACAAAGGAAGAGTTTCTCCTGTCAATATGTGCATGTTTAGGCGTATTGAGTTTCTTGAAGGCAACCGTTGTCAAAAGAATTTTGTTTGTGTTTTTTTTTTCTGCTTCTTAATTTAATGCATTTGGAATATTGAGATTGTAATCTCAATTCTTTTTGATAATTCTGTCTAGTTTTTTCTTTGGCTTTCAAGTATATAGCTTATTTTTCAACGTGGAGTTCACTCTCTTTGCAGACTGGTGTTGGTGGTAGTAGTTATGGATCCTATGGGGGCTATTCTTCTGGGCGCTCTGGGGGTTCTGGGTAAGTGTTGGCTGCAATTCCTCATTTTAGTTTTTTCCTTCTATATCTGCCACCTTTTACGTGGTCTATTGACTTCTCTGCATCCCCTCCCTGCTCCGTGTCTCCTGTCCCCTGATAAGCTATGAATATGGGTATCCCTTGAGGAGGATGTTACTAGCTGGGCTTTGGAAAACATTCCATTGAGATCCTTTTTTGAAGATGATTTGCTTCCTTGCTCCCATGTTTCTGTAGCATCTTTATCCTGCCTGTTGCCCAATTAGTATACTGCCAAACTTGACTTTTAACTAATGTTGTTGATGTGAATATTTTCATTAGTTAATCTTTCACTTATGTTGCCAGGTTATCTGGGCAGAATCCTATTTCTCGGAGAAAGAATTATTACTAGTGATTGATTAAGCCTGCAGAGGTAGAGTTGTTTTTCTCTTTAATAGATCGTTACTCTGTTAAAGTAGATACTGTTTTTAAGTACCAAATTGTTGTAGGACTATGATAATTGTTATCATGGATATCCTATCACCTTATATTTTTTGAGTTGTAACCTTACTCCCATTTGTAGAACTGATAATGTGCTTTTCCCTTTGTTTCCTCCCCTTCCTAACAAAACAGCTGAGATAACTGAAGCCCGAACTCCGAAGCCAGCCTCCTGCCTAAACCTGGAGACCAGATGAATCAAGGATTGGAAAATTCATGGCCCACCCTGATGCTTTTGTTTAGAAGGACCAATATTTGAAGATCTTACCTACCACTGAAACTTACATGTCCCGACAAAATAGATTTACCATGTTCAAAATCTTCTGCTCCCCAGAACCAGTGTAGCCAGCATTCCATAGTCCCATTCCGACTTTTTTCTGGCTGTTGTATATGAGGATATCAACTTTTAGTCCCTCTGAGCTTGGGTTGTTCAGTGTTGGTTCGGATCTTAATTTGACTAGTGTTTGCTTGACTTTATTTACTTAAGCTGTTGAAAATCTTGTCATGTATGTTCCAGAATTTTAACAGATTTCTCTTGGTTTGTGGTTGTTCAGTTCAATATTTTGTTCATAATTACTATCCTTTGCTTTAAATAGTATCGCACTTCACCATTTTTCTTGAAAAGTTTTTACTCTTGTAGCTTCATTGGCTTTTGCAAGCATCCTTTTGAATTCAAGACCGAATTGAGACTATTATGCCTGTGTTAATGATAATTATTCCACGATATAAATTATGTGAAGATAGATTGTTCTTTTGGAAGGCGGACAAGGTCTCACTGTGAATTGAACATGCTGAACTGACTTTTTGAACGTAAGGCGGGCCGACTTTCGAAATGCTATTTTGGGTTTCTTAATTGGAGGTTTGGATTATAGTTATTTGTGGTAAGTTCTCTTATTCAATGGTTATTTTCCACAGTTCGTGATAACTCTGTGTTTGAGTTTCTTTGTTGCAATTGGCAGGTCAGATGGAAAATTTCCCCAAGTATGGCAGGTAACTCGTGTACCCATTGCAGATCTTGCTTCATTTACTTTGGATTGGTTTTTGGGTTGAGTCATCTTACAACTTATTGGGAGAAAATAGATTCCCAAATGAAGGTCTAAACTGACTGTCTTGCGCAGTTTTTATGACAGTAGATGCTATTGAAATCTGAACGTAATAGACCGCCCTGAATTCTCGATCTAGGATAAATTAAAGGTAATTTGGTGCCTTGCTTCTTCTTCTATAGGTGTCACTTACTGAAATTCTAGTTCTTGGTAGATTGAAGTCATTATATTTTGTTGTTTGATTTGGTTGTGCTTCCACCTTCCCCATTCCTTATCCCTGTTTTATTCCACCTACAATAGCAAAACTCCTCTTGCACTGCCTGCACAGCTATTATTCTTTATCCAACAACTGAGTATCAATTGCACTTTATATTTGAAAGTACGAGGCTTGAGGTTTTCAGCCCAGTAATTTGGATGACTGAAAAAACTGCTCTTGATCGGGTTTTCTGTTTATATTCCATAAACTTAAGGGTGAAGCAGCCAAAGAATATAGCTGGAAGCTGTTAATATTCTCCATTTTCCTAAACTTCATTATGTTTAGCATCCTTGAACCACCTTTCCATATTTGGCATCACATTTCTTCTTAAGCTTTGATGCTGCTACTTGATGGCATTTTTGGTATTGTTGTTTCATGCATTCACATTGATATTTGTCTCCAGAAAAGGCAAGTTCCCTAAGACCCAAAATTAGATCTTAGAAGTGGCCTATGCTCGGATTGTAACTGTAAGAAACGCCAGAAATTGTTGGATTAAGATAAACTTGTTTGGGATCATTATTGAATTTGGCTGTAGTTATAGCAAATATGTGGGATATGGGATCTTTATGTTTTCCTCCTCTGTAAGATCTTTACCCAACCAACCAAGTAACTTGTGTTTTCTTTTGCACTTTGTGGATACCCTCATGAGGAGTATCGAGACAGAATATCCGAAGCACCTCGGACGAAGAGGGGTTGGAGCGGGAAGGCAGGAAGTGGGAGATGATATATGAAGCTGTATCACTTGAGAAATCAAGCAGACATTATAAATGGGATGAGGTCTGACGTAGCGGTCCGAGTCTATCATAATTGGGTTGGTACTAACAGGTATATATGAACGTTTAAAGTTTCTCATTTGATATGGTTACTGTTTTCTTTTAACAGAAAAAACATTTGATAACCTTTTCTTTAGAATAGCCTATGCAAATAGTGTATGAGAAGAGGGTTCATCTTGAAAGATTGGCGATTGCCTCCATTGAAATTGATGCATCTTGGCTATAAAATTTGGATTTTCCGAGGAAAGAAAAAAAAGGAAAATCTAGGATTGCCCAGTTGGGTAACTTATCATCTCAAACTTCACACATTAAAGTGATTCATTCACGAGTAAAGACTGCAAACATCAACCCACGTCGATCACACTCAATAAATGACATTATAAGAGAAGTTTGACAGGAACATGAAACAAATGGAGCGGCGACACGACCACGATAGTGCTTGAATAGAACTAAAACTTGCCTAGAGAAATGTCACCAAACCTACCAGAAACAAACAGCTAATCAATTAGTGTCGTGCTGATAAATCCAATTAATAAGCTCCGTCAAACCTACCAGGAGACCTTTGGTTGAATAAACAAATGAGAGGCACAGGCGTACGTCCATTTGGCGTAAGCCAGAGGTGATTTTGAAGCCTAAAAGATGCAGCATCCCAAATCAATTAATTCACTCTTACCTAATTGAACCACAGCATCCTTGAAGATTGACCACATGTTGTCAGGGTTTTAACCACTACAACGTAATAATTCGGTAAGAAGATGAATGAAAAGAAGTTCATTCGTACAGTAGTTGCTTGGGTCAAATCTCCAAAAGGGCTTTCGCGGGGTTTTTTTTTTTTTTTTTTAATGGTTGTTCTGATGAGAACTCAACTGTGGCCGGTCACATCCCTTATCTATCTTCTGAGAACTTTTCTAACCACATTGGACAATGACCAACTGGGATTAAAAGGAAATGATTTATACACAATCTAACTACATTGAGTACTCTGTTTTTAAAATGAAAAAGAATCAGCCCATAATAAATGGGATGAGTGAGAGTGAGTTCCTCAATGATATTTACTTCTCCGGACTCTGGCAAAAAGCTATGGCAATAATGGTATAATGGTGGGGGCAGTTTAGTATTGAGATTGCCCGTTTCACGAAATAAAGTCCATTTCTTTATAAATATCACCAGCAGCAACAACTGTGCCCTTCAATCCCTCATTCGTCCATTCTTTGCCTTTTTTCTATTTCTTAGGCCAATAATCGGCTTCTGTTTTCCATTACTTCTAGTGCTTGCCTGCAATCTGCGTGCATGATGACCTCTCCCCCCCGGTTGTTTTCTGGGGATCATGATCGTCAGCTTCTTGTTTCTTTTTCTGAATGTTTCTCCATTTCTTCAGCTAAATATTTCTGATTTCTGCTTTGGGAAAGTTCTCCAATCATTTAGATTTTGAGTGCTAAATGAGTGAAAAAAAAAAAAAAAAAAAAGGAGCATTGTTGGGATTGGAATGAACATAAAGATGACGGCGGAATGTCGAGCCCGATACTTCATCTAAGGTCTTACATGAGGAAAGGAGGTCATGTTGGGTGGTGCAGCCAAGGATGACTTGCCGGCCAGCTTTGTTGTTCATGCCATTGTCGAACATGTTATGTGGATTCACAGCTAATAATGCTTAATAATAGCTTGACAAGTTAGTGGGCAAGTCGTCGTTGGCTATACCTCTGCCTCATTTTCTCATGTTAGATTTTCTGATGAGAAGATTATTCAAAACTGACAAACTAACTTATTTATATATTCTTCATGTTCTTGAGGGCTGCTTTGTTTACAATGTTAGAGATTAGGCAAAACCTAAAAAGAAAACCTTGCTTATGATGATGCTACCATACCAGTGTATTTGTATTTGTTTGGTTCTGTATAACTATCCTTTTGCAGGAATTTAGAGGTTTCTCTGTAGCCTGCCATTATCAGATGCAGATTTGATTTGAAGAAAGCTTAGCTTAACAGGGGAGACACAGCATGGAGTTGGATGATGAAGGAGTTATAGAACTGTGATTTCTTCTTCATTCATGTTGAAGAAGATAAAAAATGTATCGATCCATTCTTTTGAAACTCAAGAACTAGGTTTCAGATTATGGAAATGATGTGATTCTTTTTCTTCTGCTCAGTACCCAGTTCAGAATGTGAATGTAATTCATTGCTCTGTTTAATTTTTCCAAGCAAAAAACATCAAAAAAAAAAAAAAAAAGAAAGAAGAAGAAACAGAGATGACAGCAAGAAATAAGAAGATAAGAGTCAACGTACAAACAAGAAGAGGAAATCATAAGATCGAAGTTATCAGAAAGCATAAAATTGAAAACCCAAATGAAACTAAAAGAAAGCAAATCATCATCAAAGAGGGATGAGACCTTCCTTAACAAGAAGGCCAAAGACGAGAACCAGGAGGCCAGCCGCGATGCACTCTGTTGGAGAGACGAGCGTCTGGGAGTAGGCCGACAGAGTGATGATTGCCCCAACAACTCCAATCACAAGAGAACTCGTGTTGGAATTCATCTTTCTTCTTCTGAATTTCCTGCTCGATCGGTTCGATCAATTTGTTCATAAAACAGAGTATCTCCTTCAAACTGCTCCTGATGAGCAAGCAAGTCGTCCCTGATATGATATTATTACTCTGACTGCAGATTCAAGAGTCTCGGCCTGCCAACCTTTCTTATACTATTATATCAAAGTCAACTCTTTCGGGACGATGAATCAAGATTGATATTCATAATTACTGGCAAATTTGGCGAAATAAAACCTGTCCCAATAGGAAGAATTGTAAAAGAAAGACGGTGAAAATTTTCGGATTTGAATCAAACAAGGGTGGGATGGGGAAATTTTGGGTAAATAGGGTGAAGAAAAAGGATTAAAGTGGAAAAAGATCAAATAAAAAAAAATGTAACAAGACTCTACGAGAGTTATAGTGTATTATTATTTTTGGACCAAGTATTTTCTGGGCCACTGCAATGACAACTGGTCTACTATTATGATTCGTAAGGCCCAACAGGCTGAGCATTGCATAAAGAGGCTACCGGGCTTGACATTGCTTTTCATGAATATCTTGAAATGGTCAGTCCATAACGGTAACGGGGTGGCATAGCTTATTTCGCAATTGGCGTCCATCTGCTCAATGGAGCTCCACAACTTAATGAAATGGTAGATTACCGGTAAACAGGCCACTCAATTAATTTTGGTCTAAATAGGCTTGATAGATACCAAAAAAAAAAAACTTTTATGTCATATTAGAATGATAAAGTGATGGATAAAAACAAAATAAAATCAAGACTCTAAAGTCATGCTTATTTTGAAATGTAAAGAAGAGTATATATTTTGTTTAGCAAGGGTGAAGTTATGCCACACCTCAAAAATTCTAAATTAACATTGATATATCTTAATGTTACCAAATTTAAAAAAAAATAAAGTATTACGTGACTAATAATTATAATATTGAAGAGTAAAATGCGAGGAAATGAGTTTAAAGAATATAATAATATTATTAGAAGTATTAATGATAAATTAAATAGGTAACATATGATTTTTTATTAATAGTGTTTGAGTGATTTTTTAATTTTTAACTATTTGAAATATTAAAAAAAATCTTGTGAGAAAACTTATAATGTCACCTAGAGACGCTTTATATCCATTGGTATACAAATTTATTACACTTGTATTTATTTTACCTATGAATACTATGATAGTGGAAAGAACATTATTTGCAACAAAAATTTACGAAAGTCAACTCTGAATGAAATAAGAGATCGATAGATAAATGATTGTTTTGTTATATATATTGAAAATAAATTTATGATACAATCGAGAGGAAGTTTATTTTATATCGTTTTCAAAATATGATTACTTGTAAAATATTTTTATAAATTTTTATTATTTAATATTTAATAAAAAATTTATATATTAATTTTTTTGCCCCACTATCTATTTTTTACCATCAAATAAATACTCTTTTTGACAAAAAAGTTGTACCTAGTGGTTAGGATTTTCCGCTTATAAAAAAATAAAAATTATGCCTATATAGTTTACTTAATGAAGCTAAAACGGTGTGATATGAGCTGATTAATTTAGACAATACAAGGTAGGTAGGTAGTTAGTTAGTTTTGATGAAAAGTAGATAAGCTTATCTATGATGAAGAAGGAAATGTTATCTCTGGAACAGTGTAAAGCAAAAGTGGGATTAGTTAAATCTGAAGGGGTTATCATCTCACTTTTTGAAACGATAATCTATAGATTTTGATAAAAATATCATTTTACATAAAAGAGAGAAGAGAGAGGGTATTGTAGAAGATCATTTTCGTATAAATTAAAATAATAAAGAGAAAGTATTTGAACGATAACTAGTAATTCCTAAATCTGAAACACAAATCCACATTATTGATTATCTCATCGTAATTTCCATAATCTGGAAGAGCCCAGAATGTATACATAAATAGATAAACAGGCCAACTTGGTGGAGTTGGAATCCTGGAACCATTCCCAGATCACCCATAAGCGTGTCAGAAGATAAGAGAAAGAGCGGGGCAAGTACGAGCAGGTAAATAACAATCCACTTTAGTCAGTAGAGCCGCCATCATCACTATCTCATTACATTATTCCCAGCTGCTTTAATCAGAATCATGGCCATGGGATCCGCTCACCACCAAAGCCGTACTATATAAACTCCATGCCAGTCCCCTTGGCTTCCTCAGCTAAGAATATTCAAGAATCTTTCATTATTATCACTCGTCAATCAAAGAATATTTTTTAGCAGACTTGATAAGAAAATGAAGGGAGCTGGTGCTGGTGGTTTGGAGATTGGCGGTGGCGCTCGCCAAGTGGCCAACGGCAGAGGAGCCGCCGTGGTGGATTTCTTTCTGAGAGTTGTTGGGATTATTGCAACCTTAGGGAGCGCCATTGCCATGGGAACTACCAACGAGACGCTTCCGTTTTTCACTCAGTCCATCCGATTCCGCGCCAAATATAACGATCTTCCCATGTTTACGTAAGTCCTATGTTGTCATACATGTCTCATTCTGATTCTCCACTAACTTTAATTCACTCTGCCGTACATATCTAACCCAATTAATTAGTGCATTAATTAGTATTAAGTGGCACGTAATACTGTACTAAGTATACTTTAATTAATAAGAAATTATACATGCAACACCATGCAGGTTTTTCGTAGTTGCAAACTCTGTAGTGGCTTCATATTTGATTCTTTCCCTGGCATTATCCATCTTCCACATCATGAGGAGCCGCGCCCAAGGCACTCGTGTTCTCTTGATCTTTCTTGACGCGGTAAGCCGTTGGTCGTTATATACTTATTTTATTTCGTTTAACAGTAAAAATCTTATTTATATAGAAATTAAATCTTAAATTTTGACAAATCTATGAATTTTAAGTTACACATCCAATGAATTCAATCTCAAAGTGACAAGAAAAAAAAAATTGAATGAATGAAGGGAATGCTGGCGCTTTTGACGGCGGGAGCATCAGCAGCGGCGGCAATAGTATATCTGGCACACAAAGGAAATACACGGGCTAACTGGTTTGCGATATGCCAACAGTTCAACTCATTCTGCGAACGAATTTCGGGATCACTGATTGGATCTTTTGGTGGGATACTCATCTTTGTTTTATTGATCCTCATCTCAGCCGTCACCCTCTCTCGTCGTTGATAACTTATTACTATCTCTGTCTCAAAAAAATAATTTTGTTTATTATGTTAAACTAAGATTATTACCATGAGACGGGGTGAGTAATTACCATTATGTGCAACAAGATTGGATTATGAAGAAAACAACAAAACCGACCGGTGAATACTTGGCAAAAGGAGTGCATACTTGTTTGTCCCTTCACTATACAACTGTATTGAAAATTTCATTGTTTTCCTTTTCTTTTCATATTGAACTGTGTCGTTTTTTGTGTTTAAGTTGTGTATTCCGTTCCTGAATTACGTGTGGGTCTCGACTCTGTATTAAAAAGTTCAAAATGATTGATTAATTCAATTTTATGCAAGCCCATCCACCAAATTTCTATTTACAGCTTTTCCATATATTGCTTTACACTTTTGATTTTTAGTCCAATTCTAAAATTCTAAAATCATTTTTTTCTTCGGTTGAAAATATTGAATTTCATATTACGTTTGATCCTGACAAATTGGGTAAAAAAATATAAAAAACAACATGAGATGAAGTATAAAAAACAATGTGCAAAGAAGCAAAATCATTAAAGTAATCCCCAATTTCTTGAAAAGGCATCTCCCCCCATACACTCTATTAATAAAAATATCACAAAATTAATTTGTTAATTTTATGATCTATAAAACACAAAGAAGTCCCAATTTCATGGTCTGCTATGTTCTTAAATGGGTAATTTATAGGACCACCATGAATTTTACTCCTACGCCGCTACAGTAGCGCGTTACAGTACGCGCTACAGTAACGCGCTACAGTTCCGCGCGCTACATTAAACGTGCTACAGTACCTTCATTTCTTTTGTTATTTTTTGCTATTTTTTTATTTTTTTTTTTGCCTTCCTCTTTGAGATTTTTTTTCGTCCGTTTTTTTTTCTAAACAATTCAGTATTTTTTTTAATGTTTTTGAATTTTATAAAAAAATTATTTTTAAATTATCATTTTATTTGTTTTATAATTAAATAATTTTAGATATTATGATACATATTATGGACGTTTTTGTTGTATGATATGATTTCTTTTATATTTTTGATCTGATATCTAAATTCTGTTGATCTGATGTCTGTTATTTTGTGATCTGATGTCTATATAATCATGATTTGATCTACCTTGTTAAGTATATTTTAGTTCTACTGTATGATTTCTTTTATATTTTTGATCTGATATCTATAGTCTGTTGATCTGATGTCTTGTATTTTCTGATCTGATGTCTATATAATCATGATTTTATCTACTTGTTAAGTATATTTTAGTTCTACTGTATGATTTCTTTTATATTCTTGATCTGATATCTATAGTCTGTTGATCTGATGTTAAGTATGAGTTGATCTGATGTCTATATAATCCTGATCTGATCTCCTTTGTTAAGTATGTTTTAGTTCTGCTGTGTTAAGTATGTTTTAGTTATGCTGTGTGATTTCTTTTAAAATCTTGATCTGATGTCTATAGTCTGTTGATCTGATGTCAATTATGAGTTGATCTGATGTCTATATAATCCTGATCTGATCTCTTTTGTTAAGTATGTTTTAGTTCTGCTGTGTGATTTCTTTTAAAATCTTGATCTGATGTCTATAGTCTGTTGATCTGATGTCAAGTATACGCTGATCTGATGTCTATAGTCTGTTGATCTGATCTCCCTTTTTAAGTATGTTTTAGTTCTATTGTATGATTTCTTTTAAAATCTTGATCTGATGTCTATAGTCTATTGATCTGATGTCAAGTATGAGTTGATCTGATGTCTATATAATCCTGATCTGATCTCCTTTGTTAAGTATGTTTTAGTTCTGCTGTGTGATTTCTTTTAAAATCTTGATCTGATGTCTATAGTCTGTTGATCTGATGTCAAGTATACACTGATCTGATGTCTATAGTCTGTTGATCTGATCTCCCTTTTTAAGTATGTTTTAGTTCTACTGTATGATTTCTTTTATATTCTCGATCTGATATCTATAGTCTGTTGATCTGATGTCAAGTATTCGCTGATCTGATGTCTATATAATCCTGATCTGATCTCTCTTGTTAATTATATTTTAGTTCTACTGTATGATTTCTTTTATATTCTTGATCTGATATCTATAGTCTGTTGATCTGATCTCTTGTATTCTCTCATCTGATGTCTATATAATCCTGATCTGATTTCCCTTGTTAAAAAAAATATTTTTTTTAAAAAAAAAGAATTTTTTTTAAAAAAGGTATTTTTTTTTAAAAGTTTGTGCGTCAAAAAAAAAAAACTGTAGCGCGTTACTGTAGCGCGAAACTATAGCGCGTCACTGTAGCGCGCTACTGTAGCGCACTACAGTAAGTAGGAGTAAAATTCATCCTACTCCTATAGTACCACCGTAAACGGACTCTCTTAAATGGGTTGTCCTTTCAACCACTAATCTAATTTGAGCAAGTTTTTTAAATAATAATAATAATAATAATAATAATAATAATAATAATAATAATAATGGGCTGCGAGGATGCAAAAACAAAACTTGGAGTGGATTACCCATTTTGAAAAAATTTGTTGGATCTACTTATAGAAGATGTTTTGAAGTGTTGGCCCAATGGGCTTAAAAGTCTAAGCAACACCGCATTCTTTCTTGGACTAGAAACTTTTATAATATTTGGTCGGACCAGGACTTCCAAGTTTCAAGGCAGTTAGTTATTAGTTCACCAGGGGCCATCCGACAACGTTGTTGCAACGTGAGTTCGGCAGAATGAACATTGAGGACGAATTTTTTCTTTAAAAAGTGCTTTGAAAAAATTGTATAGTTTCTGGGTAAATTTTTTTTCTTTATAATTTTGCCTTAAATAATTACTAGGCATTTCAAAATGCTAATTTTTTAAATATTTGAATTAAAATATAAGGTTTTATTTTTTTATTATTATTACTTCATAGATCTCTTTAAAAAAAAAAAAAAAAAAAAAACCCTTTAATATAATTTATTAGACTCCCATTTTTCTAAAATGAAAAATTGACTAGAAAAAGTTTAGAAAACTTGAAATGGCTTAGTAACTCCAGCTGGCTGCCACTTTCGCACCAGTTGACCGTTGAGCTTAGTCAAAAACAAAGTGGAATTCTGCCTCCAAATTAGTCCCGAAAACACCACAGTGATCTTCCTCCGTCATGGATGGATGTCGATGTTCTTCCCACTCTTATAAATTCAGCGTTTGCATTCACTCTTGATCATCCAAATCAATTCAGCAGCATCTAATGAAGATACACTGTTGAAACCAATTAGAAAGAATAGGAGGTTTGTTACCACGAATAGAGATAGTTTGTTATTGTAGATAGAAATAGTGTTTGTTTCAGTTTTACTAACTAGTAGATACGGAGGGAGTATTTAATCATCTGTGACTAATTAAGAAGTTATACTAGTTCAAATCATGGTTTTCAAGAAGACCAAGGTTGAAGCAGCTGACCCGCCGGAAGTTGATGAGGCAGCCGGAGGCCAAGATTCGACTCCAAAAGCAGGGCTGAATAAAGGGATTTCTAAAATAGATTTGGCCATGCGAATAGTGGCCGCCATTGCCACGCTGGGAAGCGCCGTCGCCATGGGAACTAGCAATCAATCCGGCCCTATTTTCTCACAGTTCACCAATTTCAAGGCTCAATTCCGGGATTTTCCTACATTCACGTAAGTCTAGTATGAAGAAAAAAAAAATTAATGTATTTATGATGTTAAAATCAGCATTATTTAAAAGACTTTTTTTTTTTTTTTTCCCCAGGTACTTCATGGTTATCAATTGCATTGCTTGTGGATACCTAGTTCTTTCTCTGGCATTATCCATCTTCCATATTTTCAAGAGTGCTGCAAAAGTAACTAGAGTGGTGCTGATCATTTGCGACACGGTAATGGTGGCGTTTTTGACTGCCGGAGCCTCTGCGGCGGCGGCGATCGTGCAGTTGGCCCACAAGGCCGGAGACGGTGAGGCAAATTGGTTGGCCATATGTCAGCACAGCTCCTTCTGCGAGAGAGTGGCGGGGTCCTTGGTTGGCTCCTTCCTTGCCATCCTTCTGGTTGTGATGTTGATTGTGTTATCCGCCATTGCTATTTCCCGACATTAATACTCACTTGGGTTGGTGCACGTGCATGTTTGGGTTTTCATTTCCGTCCAGAATTGAGGAGATCATCGGGTCAAGTTCCGTGATCATCATCATCTTTGTATGCAACTCTTAGATATTTAAAGTTTTCGTAACTTTATTTTTATTCATTTACCAAAGATTTCTATTACATACTTGGATCATGTATGTCTAAGTGTAACATTTATACATTTATCGAATACATCCTCTACAAATTCATATAACTATTCTCCCTCCCCTTTACAAATCCATTTATTAACCACTTAATTTTAAGTGAAAATATTAATCAGTTCATTCATAATAAAGAGTGTTAATTACTAAATATAACTTATGGTTTCTCCTTCCCTCTTCATGTATAGTTTTGAAGTAGCAATGAACTATTTGTACAAAAGCATTATAAAAATATATATATATATATATATTGCTTATTCTCAACTATTATTACAACTACACTATATGCATGGAAACCATTTTGTGATTCCACCACGCCAACCCCAAATTAATTTTATCATTATTTATTAGTTTAATAAATATGAGACGATAAATTAGATTCAATTATTATCAAAACTGTTTCTTTTTATTACATGTGTGTGTTACATTTTATAAAAGTAACAATATGATAAATTTTCATTATAAGTAACTATATTGTCACTGGAAATCCAAAATTATTAAAGACAAACTTTTTTTTTTTGGGGTCCATTTCGAACCGAGTAGGTTAGTTTAAGTTTACAGAGTAATTTTCTTATTTAAAAAAAAATAATTTTAGAAAATAATTGTTGTGCAATACGTCCTGAAAACTGGACTGACAACAAAATTTTCCTAACTTAATTATAGAAGATTCTAAAGTTATTAAGATAAATATTTTCAAGACGCACAAATTTAGTTCATTGCATACATACCAAACGTAAATATCTCTTCCCAAATTTGGCAAGAAATTAAACCTTATCCATGACTGCTTTAACATAATGGTGTGCCATTTTGACCACCTATGTACATGGTTGTATGGTACTTGGTGTGCCCCCCCTGGGTTCCCCACCAACCAGAATGCCCTAAAATTCTCAAAAAATATCCCACCCAAATAATTGGTTTATGTGCACTGAATTGAATCAATGATACTGTTCGTTTTTGTTACTCGCCTAACTACTATCTTTTTCAGTTTTTGACTAGAAAAATGATGTGAAAATAAGGAAGGAAAGCCTCACTTTTGAATTTCTAATCTGGGCTTAAGGACATGCCATGCCATGAAAGTGAGGCTTGATCTGCATGTTGTGTTCATTTTCATGCATATCTTTTTCAGAAATTTTTGGTGGGTTTTGACTAAGCTTTTAGATCATTGCCAACCCATACACTGTTATACAAGATAAAAGAGAAGAAAAATATCCCAAAAATCAAAAGGGTTTGGAAAATTTATCACTCATCACAATGTTATAGTGGTAATGAAATTTTACTCATGTTCACATTGATTACTAAGTATCGATTACTCTGATAGTGATAAATTAAAATATCGTGTAAAATTTGTTGAGATAAATTTATTATTATTTTTTATTTATTACGTAAAATAGATAAGATAGTTCACATAAATTTAAAAAAAAAAAAATTGTTGCTATGGGCATAGTTTTGATGGTGGTGAAGGCCCTTCATATCATAGTTCGATATTGGTCCACACACATTAAATGGAAGTAATTACAATTAATTGAAGCAATAACATTTTGATTTTATCTCCTTTGAATTTTCAGCCTAATTGCATATTGCACACTGTAGCTGGTCTACAACCAACAAAGAATCTTGATAATCCCCTAGCTGTTTTTACATAGACTCCAAGTTCAAATCCTACATTTATTATATAGTATATATTTAGATGTATCGGATATTAAATAAGTAGTTGTATATTTAAAATAAAACCCTAAGTTAATTGGATAATTTTTAAATGAGTTTTTTTTTTTTTTTTTTTTAAAAAAAACAACCAAGAACGAGGAATCGTTTGAAGAATTTAAATGGTTTTTTTTTTTTTTTTTGATTATTTTAATTTTGGTTTCAAAAAGAGGGTTGGCACGTGCCTTGTTCCCTATCTGAGTTTCATGCCGGAAGGAATGAGACATTTGGAGTAGAGCGAGCTAACCACAAGAAGTCGTCGGTCAATGTTTTATCATATTGAAAGACTGAAGAGCCGGTTTGAACTCTTCTTTTTAACCTTAATTAATTAATTAAACCAACCTTAACTTTGATTAAGGACGATTGGACGACTTCGTCCACAAATCGCTGTTCTCAGGGAAGAATATCGGGTCGGGTGTCTTATCCGTTGGCAGTGGCGCGCTGCTCTTTTTCTTTTTCAGATTAAAGAAACTGTAGTTTACTATTTAGAAAAAAAAAAAAAAAACTGTAATATAATCAGTTTCATCCACAATGGTTGCCCAACAATTTGAAAGTCCTAAAAGTAGCTAAAGCTAACACGACCTTCTCAATTATTTTTTCCATTTTGAGCTCATATTTTGGCGGTTTCCATTCAGATTTTTTGTTTTCTGATTCAAAGGTTTCTCGCCCGATTACATCAAAATTCATTAGCTTCGGCCATTACCATCAGATCACGTTTTAGTTTTTTTAAATTTTATATTATTTTTATTTTTATTTAATGGTAAAAAATCTCCAAAAAAATTATATATCTTTAATTTGTGGATACAATATTAAATATATTATAAAAAATAATATGAGGAAGTAATCAGTTTATAAGAAGCTGAGCGTGGAACTCCTTATCCTCTGCAGTAAGTTATGGCGCCTAGAAAGAAGGGGACAATCAAACAAGAGCTAATCTGGGTGATTAGATGGGATTAAGTCATTAATTAGCCAATTAGGTGATGTGATGACTGATAAAAGTGAAACTAAACACAGTGACAAAAGAACAAAACGTCAACTTTATAAGCAGTGAATAAATTAAAAAAAAAAAAAAAAAGGTTTAAAGAGGGATTAGTGAGATGGCAATCATCCTCGCCTCCCTTAATCTTTGATTCTTTATTGGTTTTTATGGTGCTTAATAATATAGCTAAGTTAGGCGTAACCCAGGCAGCCACCATAATAATTGGTTGGGGTTAAGGATATACTATAGTACGACGTTTCTGATCGAGCAATTAGATGACGGGGAATCTTATTTCCGAGTCATGCCAATTGGTTTTAGCATTACCGCACGTGAGGTTTGATTGCTTTTCTTTACTAAGTGCGATATGAAGTTACTTTCTTTTAATTCACAAATAGAATAATTAGAGACGTATACTAATATTTATAGTAAATTTTGAGTTTTAAGTGTTTTGCTTTCCTTTCAAATTTGGAATCTATTAAATAAACAAGTTTTTTCTATTATATAAGTATACGTAGAGCCCGAATAAAAGAGGACAAAATGAAGTAAATAATAGATATAAATCATTAAATTATAATTTTTTATAACTTATAATTTTTTTGAAGCATTTTCATAAATTATATGATATAATTTAAAATTATATTTTATGGGTTAATAAATTTCTAAAATTAACAAGAGAAATATAACCCAATAATAACACCCCGTCATAAAATATACATATATATTGCTTGTTATCTTAAACTAGGTTATCTTAGTTGGCGATGATTGTGGTGGCAATGCTTCATCTAAGCTTGGTTTGTGAGAATTTGTTCCCAAATAATTAAAGGCCTTGAAGAACTCTAAACAAATGGTGTGAGAAAAAAAATATATATTAAAATGGGCTTCAACTTCAAGGAAAAACACGGGTTGGTGGGCGGTGGAAATTGACAAAAGGCACGCACAACAACGTTTGACATTCTTGGATTGGGCATTATTCTTCTTAAACTCAAGTTACAACTTCATCGTCATATATATAATTACGTAACTGTATTTTTCTAATACCCAGTTTGGCAGAGCAGGTGAAATAGTAGACCCAAATTTTCAATTATTATATTATTGTGCCATACACAATACTTCAGGTTCTTACAATAATAATAGTGGGAATTTTTAAAATATAAAAGTTACCGTATCATAAAAATTATAAGAATTAAAATAACAAAAATAGTGAATATATGATTTTATCAAATTATTCATATTTCTCTCAAATTTTAAAAATTACGTATATTTTTTGATTGATAGTAAATATCAAAAAATGTTAAAAAAATTTAATTATTTTTAAATTTAAAAAAATATTGATAATTTAACCAAATTATATAAATAAATGTAATTCACTCATTAAGAGAGAGAGAGAGAGAGAGAGAGAGAGAGAGAGAAAAATATGAGAGATAGGGGAAAAGACATTCAATTAATTATACTACTTTTTTGCCCTACTTCTTGATTAGTCGAAATCACAACTATTTAATTCTAAATGAATACTCTCAACCTCTAAATTATATCTTCTCCTTCCACTAACTACATAATATTCTATGCTGCCCACTACAACTACAGTACACCTACGTACCTAGTACTACTACTATTTCCCATTTTCCACTTTGAATATTCTTCTCAATAAGTAATTCTCTGTTCTATATTAATTTTTTTTCAAAATTTTAAATGATAACAAATTTATTATCTGACGAAAAATTTATAAATATTACTAAAACAGCAACTCGTAATAGAATATTGAGACTGCAAAAATACATATATTTTCTTAATATTTTAGAACTAACTGATACTACTATTATTAGATTAAAATTTTTTCAGAAAGATTGGAAATTAAATGTATTTAAAGATGATAGAAAATATAATATTTACTGGTCTTAAAGTACCAATCAGCCCAAGGTGTTGCCGAAACTGAGGCAGTTGACGATAAGGTTTACACCTCGGATTCCAGACCGCTACAGCCTTTGCTTTACCTTCATTCTATTCAATTAATTTTTAAAATTATCAAATAATTATTTGGATGTATTATATTTTTATAGTGAAATTTTATTTATTTAAAAAAATTTTTAAACAAACGCAGTCCAAGTCAGAAAAATATTAGGTTTGGTTTGGAACAGTTTTCAAAATATGTTTACGCATATAATATATATAGTATATACATTGATTTTTACTACAAAATAAATTTCAAAACATAATTAAAAAAAAACAAACCAAACACGCCTTTAGAATGCATCATCTTATACTTTCTACTTTGTCAAACCCTAAAACCGACATGTTCTGTTCTAAAATTCAGCTCCGACCTCAATTTCAAATATATTATAACTAGTGGAGTTTGAATTTTTTGTTCTGTTTGTTTTATATTTTTAGTTTTTAAAATAATTTTTAATAGAGGTATTTAAAAATGAAGATGAAGAAAATTAATCTTGATGAACCTAAAAAAATCAGCAGTGAATTCACATGCATGGATGCAGACGTTTGTGGACGTGGTACTAGTAGTTTTTGACGTGATTATTGTGTTCTGAGACGTGGTGGGTTATCTTTGTGAGAAAAATAGCTTAAATTCACATGTATGGATGTAGACGTTTCTGGACGTTGTTCTTGTTGTTTTTGACATGGTGCTAGTGTTCTGAGACGTGGTGAGCTGTCTTTGTGAAAAAAATAGCTTAAATTCACATGTATGGATATAGACATTTCTGAACGTGGTGCTAGTTGTTTTTGACGTGGTTCTAGTGTTATTAGACGTGGTGGGCTATCTTTGTGATTAAATAGTTTGAATTCACATGCATGGATGTAGACGTTTCTTGACATGGTGCTAGTTGTTTTTGATGTGGTTATTGTGTTCTGAGACTTGGTGTGCTGTTTTGTGAAAAAAATAACTTAAATTCACATGCATGGATGTAGACGTTTCTGAAAGTGGTGCTAGTTGTTTTTGACGTAGTGATAGTGTTATGAGACGTGGGGGGCTGTCTTTGTGATAAAATAGCTTGAATTCACATGCATGGATGTAGACGTTTCTTGACGTGGTGCTAGTTGTTTTTAACGTGGTTCTTGTGTTCTGAGACTTGGTGTGCTATTTTTGTGAAAAAAATAGCTTAAATTCACATGCATTGATGTAGACGTTTCTGAAAGTGGTGCTAGTTGTTTTTGACGTGGTGGGCTGTCTTTGTGATAAAATAGCTTGAATTCACATGTATGGATGTAGATATTTCTGGACGTGGTGCTAGTTGTTTTTTACATGTTTCTTGTGTTCTGAAACGTGGTGGGCTGTCTTTGTGAAAAAAATAGCTTGAATTCACATTCATGGATGTAGACGTTTGTGAACGTGGTACTAGTAGTTTTTGACATGGTGGGCTGTCTTTGTGAAAAAAATAGCTTAAATTCACATGCATGGATATAGAGGTTTTTGGACGCGGTGCTAGTTATTTTTTACGTGGTTCTAGTGTTATGAGACGTTGTGGACTGTCTTTGTGATAAAATAGCTTGAATTCACATGCATAGATATAGACGTTTCTGGACGTGGTGCTAGTTGTTTTTGACGTGTTTCTTGTGTTCTGAGATGTGGTGGACTGTCTTTGTGAAAAAAATAGCTTAAATTCACATGCATGGATGTAGATATTTCTGGACGTTGTTCTTGTTATTTTTGACGTGGTGCTAGTGTTATGAGACATGGTGGGCTGTCAATAGACTATAGATATCAGATCAATACTATAAAATAAATCATAAAATAGAACTAAAATATACTTAACAAGGGAGATCAAATAATGATTATATAGACATTAGATCACAAAATACTAGACATCAGATCAACAGACTATAGTTACCAGATCAAGAATATAAAAAAAAGTCATATCATATAACAAAAACGTCCATAACATGTATCACAATATCTAAAATTATTTAATTATAAAACAAATAAAATGATAATTTAAAAATATTTTTTTATAAAATTTAAAAATATTAACAAAAATACTGAATTGTTTAGAAAAAATGGACGGAAAAAAAAAGTCTCAAGGAGGAAAGCAAAAAAAAAAAAAACAAAAACAAAAATAACAAAAGAAATGAAAAAGGAATTGTAGCAAAATCTCGTGAACGAATTATTTAGAAATGAAGATCTTCGCTGAGCACGTCTCATTGGGGGATGAAAAAAAAAATTACACACGTGCTACTCGTCTGCCTTTTTTCCATAAATAGCTCATCCTAAAAAATTTATTAATTTTGGGGTAGGAGTAAAATTGAATGATGATCGTATATGACCACTATATAAATTACCTAGGGTAATATACGTAAAAGAAGAAGAAGAAGAAAGCGATCTAAACAAACAAAAGGTATTATTGGATTCTAATTTTATTTTATAATAGAAATGATGAGTACTTTCGTCCGGAATTAATAATCAAAATATTAACTTATTTTTGATACAATATGACTCGAAGTCAAAACTATTATTTTAAACGAGAAATATTTATCATTGACCTACATCCTTCTCGTCAAAATATTAACATTAACGTACCTATTTAATCATATTTCTTAATATTAATACATTAATATTTGGATAATTAACTTAGGACGAAAGAAATATGCATAAATTCATTAAATTATTTTTTTAAATAAAATTAAATATACAAAACAGAATTGTATCAGAATATCGAAAAGCATACCGTTATATATAGTTTGTTTAATAAGTGTGGGAGGAGAAGAATGAATGAAGAGATAAGAGTAGAGGCAAAGTAGTTGTATATCTTGCAATAATATTGTTGCAAGTAGATGACTTTGGTTAAACAAATGACCAACTAACTCACTCCCCCCATCCTCCCTTCATATTTCTTTTCTTCCACCTAATAACTCTACATATGATTGCTACTCTTCCCATTAGTTTAACACCACTCCAATAATATGAACACAAACTTGTCCCTTTGGTCAAAAATTATACTTACTTACTCATTCCTTTGTTAAAAAAAACAAAAAACAAAAAAATTAATACACACAAAAAGATTTAGAGAAAAATGTTCAATGCTATCAGTAGAATGAATTCAATAATAGATACTTATTGGTATTCTGACTTTCTTTTCTCATTTCAGGTTGGTCGAAAGAGGAAAAAATTAATATTTCTTAATTGTTAATATCTAAATTGGTTGTTTAATGTTGAAAATTCTTAATTTGGACAATTCATATACTATCTTTACTTAATGTTTTGATTTACGAATTAATTTTTTGGTGTTTCTGCAGTGACATTATCGACGTCTACTGTCACGGTACATTTCTTTATTTGAAAATAAAATACTCAGAGGCCAGAAACTGCCCACCCTAGTTTCCTTACAAATCACGCTTCTTTCTCCTCGCCATGAGGAAAAAAAAAAATCCCACTATTTAAGTAGTTGTCGTCCTCGTATTTCCAGCTTTCAAACTTTCTACCTAGTCCTCTTCTCTGCCCCTATCCTTTCCTTTCTATCTTCTTGTTGTTGCATATTCTTCTTCGAGTTCCAGTACTATTTTGAATAAACCAACCTCTTAATCTTCTTTCTTTGTCAAACCAACACCATTAATACTCTATTAAATTCTTGTTTTTATTAACCCTATCCAACTTTCTTTTACCTTCGCCTGAATTTCTTGCACAAGACTGATTTTGAGTGGTCCATTAAGGCCGAATTGTTAGTTAGAGTAGTTTTGGATTGTTATCCTTCTTTGTATCTTTAATTTCAAGAACCTCCACCAGCTAATCCCCTTTGGAAATCAGTTGGAATTAACTAATCATTGTGATCAGAAAAAATGGAGAATGTCTCTGTCATAACTGATGATGATCATGAGAAGCTGGAGCTTCCTCCGGGTTTCAGGTTTCATCCAACAGATGAAGAGCTTATTACTCATTATCTCTCCCCGAAAGTTGTTCACAACGGCTTCATCGCCAAAGCAATTGGGGAGGTGGATTTAAACAAGGTCGAACCTTGGGATTTGCCATGTGAGTTGTTGTTGTTCTTCAAGTTTCTTCTGGTTGGGAATTCTGCATGTATAATTGTACTGAAAATTTAATTTTGCGATGCAGGGAGAGCTAAAATGGGCGAGAAAGAATGGTACTTTTTCTGCGTGAGAGACAGAAAGTATCCAACAGGGTTGAGAACGAACAGAGCCACGGATGCTGGATATTGGAAGGCAACTGGAAAAGACAAGGATATTTTCAGGGGAAGAACGCTGGTGGGGATGAAGAAAACGTTGGTTTTCTACAAAGGCAGAGCTCCCAGAGGAGAGAAGACCAATTGGGTGATGCATGAATACAGACTAGAAGGGACGAATTCTTCCATCCTTGGGATCTCTAAAACAGCCAAGGTACACAATCCATCCATGATATATATATATATATATATGCTCTGTTTTTCACTCAGTTTCCCCTGTTTTGGCTGATTTGGTGATTCCACTCCCTTTTTGTACCCACAGAATGAATGGGTTATTTGCAGAATCTTCAAGAAGAGCTCCGGAGGAAAGAAAATACATATTTCCGGCCTGATAAGATCAGAAAATCAGGGCGATGTATCGGGCTGTTCTGATATGCCGGCTTTAATGGACTTGTCATCTGATGAAGCTCAAACAAGAACCGCCGCAGTCCCGGAGGCATCCCGCGTGACCTGCTTCTCCAACCCAATGGAGATGGAGGACCAAAAACCACTGCATATCCCGATCAACAATTTCAACCCTTCTTCTTCATACATGACTCCATCATCTTCTTCCAAGAACTCTGTTTTCTGCCCTGGTTCCTTTTCATTCCCAAAAGTTTCGACTCCAAATTCGTATCCCTCTCAACTCATGCCGTACATGGAAAATCTACAATGCAATGATTCCATTTTTATGCAAGATCAGTCCATTCTAAAGCTCCTGCTTGAGGACTATGGATCAAACGTCAGACAAAACAGTACAAAAACTGAACTGTCTCAGGACACTGACACGTCGTCTTCTCCGACCTCCAACAGTGGAACTGATTTGAGGCCGCCTCCTCATGGCTATCATCAACACTGTCCAATCACTACACTTGGCCAAGTGGAGCTTGATTATCTATGGAATTATTGAACATCGTATCGGTTTCATCCAAAGGGATATTAAAAAAAAAAAAAAAAAAAACAGAAAAACAGAGCCATTGGATGAAAAAAAAAAAAAAATCAATATTTAGACTGGAAGGTTACTACTAGAGATTACTCATATTTGTTCTCCCTAGCAACAAGTTTGTGATTTTTTGTACAGAGATTTCTGCCTGCAGTCAATTAAAATGCTCATTTCTTATAAAAACGTATATACAACATTTCAATTAATGAGAGTGGGATAATTTTACCAATCAATTCGGTCAATATCTAAAAGAGATGTTAGGAGGCAAATGGCCATACTTGGGGATATTTTGATGGGAAGATATTGTAAATTGTTGGGGATGTAGTAATTTTGTTCCGAAAACTTGGGACTACCACCAAAATCAATTAATCAGGGCGGCAACTTGAGGGATGGATGCCCAAAGGACCCATCTAATTTTGTTTGATTGCTCAGCGCCATCGAAACGTAGCATGGTCAGGGCCCTGATTCGAAACCCCTCTTCCGGAAGATGACGCAGTAGGGATAAGGCCCACATGAAGAAACCCATCGTTGTTGTGGGTGTGGGTTGGGTCCAGAGCGCTCCAGCCTGCAGCCATTTTAGTGCCACGTCAGGGTACGCCCATGACGGAAAGCCTGGAAATCGGAACGTCGCGGTCGGCTCGGGTGATCGGTTCGATTGCGGTGCATTCTTAGCCATCAAGTCTTGGGTTTGTCAGTTTGTATGTTAACTTTAGTCACGTAACGTTGCCCATCTACGATCGTTAGTACGCGGATAATGCTCGAGTTTGTTCCCGGGCCCCCGCTTAAAGTTTGCCAATAATTTCAAACTTATAAATCATATGCTTTTATTATGTTAATTTGATGGTGAAGTTATCCGCAATGGTGTAGAAGTCGACCCGGCCCAGTTCTCGGTCCAACTCTCAAATACTAAAAATTGAATTCGATGACGTAAAAGTTTAGCCGGTTTTGGGTTTTAAGGTTTAGAATGCAAAATTTTAAACTGAAATGATTTTTATCGTTTGGTTTGAAGGTATGGAAAGATGAGTTTGGTCACGTATTTAGTCGAATACTTATAAAAAATAAAATTATTAATTTTATAATATTATATATATTTCGATACTGATTTTTATAATTTTTAATAGTTAAACTCCTACCAATTTATACTTTCATTCTAATTTCGATTACAGGTAATTTTATTAAATACCGTCTTGAATTATATTTTTTTTAACTATTATAAAAAATAATAATTTATCTCGTTTGACTTTATGATATCAATAACATTATGAAATTTTCAATAAATAAAAAATTATTTTACCAATCATCTGTGTCATTTAAATGACACGATTTCAGTATGGATTATCGAATTTTCAAATATTGAAAGAAGAGTGGATGAAATAAGGTTGAAAATGGTGTAATTTTGGATAATTTGAGAGAATGTAGTGAAATTTGGTGATGGCATTAGATGGAGTAAGTACGTAGGTAGAGCGGTAGTAGAAAGAACCTAAAAACATGTGGACAATGTGTTGTCTTTTTTGTCTTTGAATGTAGACATTTTTATAACATTAGTTTTTGTATGTATTGGGTAAGGCCCATACCTCTATAACTCCTCTCAAACTCGCTCTCTTTTATCCCTCTATGTTTTATTTTTTATTAGGTAAGATTATTCACATATGAGGTTATTTATATTTATTATTTTTTATAATGTTTCCCTTCTATTTATTTATTTTATATATTAAATATAGATAATCGATGATTAAAAAGCTTAAATATTATATTAGAAATCTAAAATATATTATTTAAAAAAATATATATATTTTTAAAAAATCATACATAGAGGAAGTAAAATTGATGACTACTACTACTTTGAAACTAATGTGTCATTTGAAGAGTAGTTTGCCACTTTAAGGAATATACTATTCATTATCTTCCTCGGCCAAAAAAAAAAAAATAGATTTGAATAAAATGAGAGGTCGATCCGTACTTCTATTTGATTTCATTTCGTGAACTCGACTATTATTTGTAGCTTATTTTTTATTATTTATAGTCATATTTTCAAAATTTATTATCTAAATTGTCTCTCTAACCAAAAAAAAAAAAAAAAAAAACTCAACATTTTTTCTTATTTCTTCTTCTCATTTTTTAAACTCCACCACAAACACACTACCCTGGAAAAAATTTCTGCACAAAAAGTTTAATTAAAAAATATTTGAATTCTGAAATAATTATTTTTACTTAGTGCATAACATATTCTCATAATAAGATAATAACATAATATAATTTATTTATAATTACACATATTTATTTATTTATTTTGCCCATTTTCTATAATTATTTTTCTTTCTGCGGATACCACTTAACGATGGCCAGAGCCACCATGAGACAATTCACGCCATTATCTTTTTCTTCCTTGTCTTCTCTGCAACAACAGTAGCAGGAAGAATTGCTCCAAGAAATACTGTATTTTCTACAAAAATAAACCCTTTGATGAAGAAGACAACGATGATGAAAATCAAACTCATTGTTGCGATCATGCTTATGGAAACGACTGTGATAGTGATGGTATTGGTTCTAGTAATTAATGCGAGTTCATTCGATTAACACAAGTAGTTATTTAGAAATTTTTTATCAAAATATTTTTTGATTATTTTCCTCCCCCATTTTCTTCCTTTTTTTAATTTTTTTCTTTTCTAAAAAATACTGTATGTCTGATAATTATTCTTATAATTGGTTATTATATGATTAAATATGTTTAAAATGATTAAGATAGTATTCATTTTGTTGGGATAAAAAAATATATATTCATTTTATTAAATTTTGATAAATTATTTTAAAATTAGTAAAAAGACAATTTGAGAAGATTTTTTTGAAAATAGGACTTTAAATATTTAAAAATGGACTACCAATAGTACTATTCTTTGGTGAATTACATTTGCTTTTTGTTAAACTACTCATACTATTAAATGATTTTGTTAAGTATTTTTATTGAGTCAAAAAAATTAACTTTTATTTTACTTTTCAAATTTTTTGTCTTTTTTCTAATTTTTTAAAATTTATTTTAATTAAAAAATCATATTTTTATACCGTTTGAACATTTTTTGATACTTAACTATCCTCATATATATTTTTTTTTCACGGAACAATATTTTTGCAAGATATCTAAGGTGGATCCGATATGATTGAAAGAAGACAAAATATCTAGGGTGGATCCGATATGATTGAAAGAAGATGCATTGCATGGGAAGTCCTTAGGAAGAATCGCCCAAATGAATGACTGAATATTGCAAAACTCCACATTTTCGGGTTGGCGTGTCAAAAAATCCATAATCTAAACTTAACTTATTTAATTAATCGTATAAAAAATTTCACCATTAATCCGACCTGTTTATAATAGTGTTGACCCGAATTTAATTCGCGTAACCCGTTTAATTATTGATAGGTGATTTTTCGATCCAAGTTTTCACCACAGAAAAAAGGAATTGAATTTGTCAAGAAGATTAAAACATACATGTTTATTTATAATAACACAATTTAAAATTTGAATCTATAAAATTCAAATCCATCAATTTAAATTTAACAATAACATTCTTATACATGACATCAACATAAATTTTATCAATTTAAATTCTTCCTAATACAACCAAAATCTAATTCAATCAAACTAAAATAAATAAAATGCAAAAGTAATTACAATTAGAAAATTTAAATAACAAAATATCACCATAGGAAGTCGTGTTGAATTTTTTATTTAGAAATTTAGAAGTTTCCTCAATTATTAAGGTTATAAAATTTAATCTTTTAAAAAATATTTTCTTAATGGGTTCACGTGTCAACACGCTAACCCGTCGTGTCGACTCAAATCCGACCCATTATTTAAACGTATCATCCCAAAATCTACTCATTTATTATACGTGTCAAAAATCTCAACCATAATCCATTTTTTTTTATACGTGTCGAAAATCTCAACCATAACCTTTTTTTTGGTATCGTGTTCGTGTCAGATTATCGTGTCGTGTAATTGTCAGTCCTAACATTTACTACTCTTTTCCCTCTTCATTCTTCATCCATCTTTTTCCCCTAATTAGCAATTTCTGACGCTCCCACCCTTCTCAAAAAACCGTTTCAAATACAGACAAAAACTCGTCTTTCACTCCCGATTGGATGTAACAATACGCTCCTCCACTCCCATTCATATCATCATCATCATCTTCCTTTCTCCTCCACTGGGCTTCATGCATGTCATTCACTGAAGAAGCCCTCAACAGATACGTACGCATACAAAAATGATTCTCATTCTCACGACGTCAAAAGTAGGCAAAAGCCAGTAAAAACTGCCCAACACATGACGTACTCTTTATCTTTCCATGACAATAGAGAGAGCCCATTTGGGCTATCCTTCCTTTCTGGCAACTTGACAAGTGGCCCGGGGATTGGATTACTGCGCTCAGCTCTCAGCCGCCATTTTCGTCAGTATGTGTCTGTGTGAGAGAGAATGTATGTAATCGGAAGATGGGGAAAGGTATTGGAGTTCTGGAGGTTACTGTGAACAAGACGTTTAGGATTGGGAAAATAATGGCAGCGGTAATCACAAAGTTAGCTCACCAACCTTTGAGCAGCCTAGTGTTTGTTTGGGATAATCTTTAAGTCCTGCTTTTCCGCTAACGGTTTCGCTTTTCCGGCCTTTTTTTTTTTTTTTAGTTCCATTTTCTCACCTGTAATATTTGACGAAATAAAATCTCCTCATGAGTTCAGATTGACGGGCTCAAAATTCCAGTTTTCTGAAATAATAAAATAAATTTGACCATCTCGAGAATTTTAGTTTTTATTGATGATTTCTCTATTTAAACATTATACATATATATATATATATATGAAGAAAATAACGATTACCGTGTTTTTTTTGATTTGTCAAATTTGACCTTTGAATAAAAAAAAAAAAAATCTCACTGTATGTATAGATTGATGAGTCTTGACTGCTCATATCACAGACAAAAAAGGAAATTTCCTTATATTGGTATATTCATATATTTGTTTTTTCGAATTGAGTTATTTATTAATGTTAGAGTATTGTATAATCAATTACGGTATCAAATATTTAGTTAGTAATGCAATAATTTATCAGCAAAGGAAGGTAGCTCAATATATGAAGCTTAGATACGATTTACAATAAACACTAAACACATCTGTATAATTTTTTTAATAAATAATCCATTTTATATAGATTTCTCTTGTATCATACCGCAAATTATATCCTGTACCTAATAATACATCACCACTTTCACTATAAGAGAGTGAGATACACGCTCTTCTCTTCTTCTTCTTCTGAAAAAACTCAGTTCCTTCTTTTTCATAAAATCACTTCTTCTTCTTAAAAAATCAGTTATTCTTCTTCGTCGTACTCCATTCAAAACCGCATTTAATCAAAATTTTCATTCAAACACAGATTTAACGGAGATCGACGATTATTTTTTTTGACGAACAACACCAAATACAACGAAAAAATTACATCTTCTTAAAAAATTACTTCTTCCTATTCAAAAATATTTTCTTCTTCTTCAAAAATCTTCATTCTTCTTCAAAAATAACTTATTCTTCTTAAAAAATACCACATCATAAAGTATGAACTGTATTTAATGGATTTACGGAACCTTATTTTCACGATTTGATGTTGGGTAATGTATTAATGATGTTATATTCGTGTTTTCTTATTCAAATAATGCTATGTTACTCCGAAATATGATATATAAATGGTTTCCGTGAGGTATTGACACTTTCATGCGAAATGGGTTACTTCTGATTCTTCCCCGCTTATGGGACGTAACTAGACGTTGGGGGACGTCGCAGGACATAACGGGATGTTGCTGCTTTGTATTTTGGACGTAGCGGGTTGCTGCTTTGTATTTTGGACGTAGCGGGACGTAACTAGACGTTGTGGGACGTTACTGCTTTGTATTTTAGAACATTGCGGGACGTTGTCGGACGTAGCTGGACGTATCTGGACGTGGTGCTAGTTTTTTTGGACATAGCGAGACGTGGTAGACTATGTTCTGTGAAAAAATCAACTTAAATTCACATACATGGATGTAGACGTTGTTAAGTATGTTTTAGTTCTATTGTATGATTTCTTTTATATTCTTGATCTGATATCTATAGTATGTTGATCTGATGTCTAGTATTCGTTTATCTGATGTCTATATAATCCTGATGTGATCTCCCTTGTTAAGTATGTTTTAGTTCTATTGTATGATTTCTTTTATATTCTTGATCTGATATCTATAGTCTGTTGATCTGATGTCAAGTATTCGCTGATCTGATGTCTATATAATCCTGATGTGATCTCCCTTGTTAAGTATGTTTTAGTTATACTGTATGATTTCTTTTATATTCTTGATCTGATATCTATTGTCTGTTGATCTAATGTCAAGTATTCGCTGATCTGATGTCTATATAATCCTGATGTGATCTCCCTTGTTAAGTATGTTTTAGTTCTATTGTATGATTTCTTTTATATTCTTGATCTGATATCTATAGTCTGTTGATCTGATGTCAAGTATTCGCTGATCTGATGTCTATATAATTCTGATGTGATCTCCCTTGTTAAGTATGTTTTAGTTCTACTGTATGATTTCTTTTATATTCTTGATCTGATATCTATTGTCTTTTGATCTGATGTCAAGTATTCGCTGATCTGATGTCTATATAATCCTGATGTGATCTCCCTTGTTAAATATGTTTTAGTTCTACTGTATGATTTCTTTTATATTCTTGATCTGATATCTATTGTCTTTTGATTTGATGTCTATATAATCCTGATGTGATCTCCCTTGTTAAGTATGTTTTAGTTCTATTGTATGATTTCTTTTATATTCTTGATCTGATATCTATAGTCTGTTGATCTGATGTCAAGTATTCGCTGATCTGATGTCTATATAATCCTGATGTGATCTCTCTTGTTAAGTATGTTTTAGTTTTATTGTATGATTTCTTTTATATTCTTGATCTAATATCTATAGTCTTTTGATCTGATGTCAAGTATTTGTTGATCTGATGTCTATATAATCCTGATGTGATCTCCCTTGTTAAGTATGTTTTAGTTCTACTGTATGATTTCTTTTATATTTTTGATCTGATATCTATAGTATGTTGATATGATGTCAAGTATTCGCTGATCTGATATCTATATAATCCTGATGTGATCTTCCTTGTTAAGTATGTTTTAGTTCTACTGTATGATTTATTTTATATTCTTGATCTGATATATATAGTTTGTTGATCTGATGTCTATATAATCCTGATCTGATATCCCTTGTTAAGTATGTTTTAATTTTATTGTATGATGTGATAGTTATTTTTTGGACGTTGCGACAGTTGTTCTGAGACGTTGTTAACTCAGCGAAGACGTTGTTCACTCAGCGCGAAAAAAAAAAGGCGCGCGCGTAGGCGAAACTTACTATATTTAGTAAGTGTACAACTGTCATGCGAAAAATTACTATATATAATAATATGTACATGTACACAGTGTACAGGGTATACGCACTGATCATAACATATGTCGTAGTAAAGGGGATGAGTTGGGAAATTTATAAGAATTAGACGTTATAATCTTAAAATTTTGAGTTCGAATTTAGGTCGTAAATTTAATAAAATTGGCTATAGTGTTTTGTACAATTTTATTTTAAAAGAAAATTTGTAAAACTAGGCCATGAATCATTATTTGTGATTGAATCGCAATTGCTAACACTTTTAGGCCCATGAATATTCATCAATATAACGGGCCAATTTCAAAACTTGATACAAATCGTACAAGAGTCTATATGCAATGAACTTGTTAAAATTAGCTAGTCGGCGAAGCTGTGGGCCATTCATAGAGCTCGCTTGTACTTTGGATTGGATAAGAAAGAGCAGGCCTGTGGAGTTATGTTGGGCCATAAAATGGTAATCTGTTGTTAGGCATTAAAATAATACGACACCGTACGGCACTGTTTCGTTGTCTTCTTCACATTCTTGTGGCTTAAGGAGCAGAGTGGAGAGGTAGTTTTGAGAGAGAGTTAATTGATTTTTGAATTGTTCATACTGACTTCTTCCTCTCTTTCCTTCTATGTAATTCTTCCCTACTTCTTCTCTATTTTTTTGAACTCTTATCTCCCTTGTTCTTCTTATTTGCTGAATTCTGTTAAATTAATATAAATTACCCAAGGCATGACATCTGTCTAACTTTATATTTGGTATGCAATGGATCCATTCATCATCCAATGTGAAAATAAATTAACACGTGCAATTTTTCAATGGATTAAAAGCTTATACCTCCGACCAGGACTCATAAACCCAAACCAGAACAATCGAAAAAACACAGGTCCCGATAGTCATAGTACAGTATGATTGTGCATTTCCTTTACAAATTACAAAAAAAATATTAGTTAAAAAAAAAATGAAATAAATTCATGAAGGCTATTGTATTAAATAATTTATTTTTATTAGATCAACATTATTAATAGTATATATTTTTCGGAAAAACACAGGTCCCGATAGTCATAGTACAATACGATATTGCATTTTTTTACAAATTAAAAAGAAATATTAGTTATAAAAAATGAGATAGATTCATAAAAGCTACTGTATTAAATAATTTATTTTTATTAGATCAACATTATTAAAAGTATATATTTTTAATTATATAATATAATTTACCCACGATTTCTTCCAAGCACGAATGATATTTTAGTAGAAATTTTCAATTTTGTCGATGAAAAAATTAACATTATTACACACCCTCTTCTTTATCAGAACGCAAAATATATCAGTAATATCGAAAATTCATGTACAATCGGTGTTTTATTAACACCTTTCGATTACATCAAAACCCAAACCCATCCACTTGTCAAAACATATTTTGTTTTAGTACATATTCCATTTTGTAGGAAATTCACAATTGTGTATCTTTTTTGTTATAGCAGATAAAGTTTAGGTGATACAGATTTACACTTCTTTTAGTCTAACCTTTTTCTTTTTTATTCCATCATATAATAAAACAAGTTTTAAAAATCATTATTTCCCACAACAACAACAAAAATAATAACTATTCAATTAAGTAACTATGGGAACAATTTAGTTAAATAAATAATCTTGAAATTTAAATAACGTATAATTAATTATTCCTCTTTAAAAATCTTACCTCCTCGACTGCTTTAGATACCTTCCGACACAAAATAAAAAAAATAAACCCTAAATCTTGAACTTTAGAGTTTGTTGGTTATTTGTGTGTGAGAGTAGACCACGTAGTAGGCTCCAAATAATTTGCAAGCGATAGGATGGAAAGGCACGTGATTCTTCTCCGGGGCTCTATTTTCAGGAATTTCACAAGAGACAAAACAATTATTCATAAAATATATAAATACCGAGACTCGTCTTTTTCCATATGTCCATCCAAACAAACCATAGGCCCCCAGCAAGTCCAATTTTTACGTTAGCCTATGAAAATATAACCAAAATACATTATTTCCACCGCCCATATTATATTCTATTCCACCATTTATATTATAATTCTAAAATTATATATAATAACAATTTATTAGTAGTGCAGAATTGAAATTTTGTTATCGTTATTTTTTAAGGTGAGATCCGTATATTACGGTAAATTCATTATATTAATTATAATAATTACCATAATTTTATAAAATTATTATATTAGAATTATTTAATTTGAACTCTAAATATCATTCTATTATCGATGAAGACCTTTTGTTGTCAAAAAAACCAGGGGAAACCGCTAATTACGAAATACTTTCCAGTTTTGAAACAATAATTTTATTTAGATGATATATAATTTTTTTTTATATTTTAAATGAATTATTACTCGCATAAATTATTTATTATTATATTTTTTTAATAATAATTTTATGTTTGGGATATAAAAATATTATTTTAAAATAAAATAATAAGTATAATAATAAACATATAAAAATGGGCGATTGGGGAAAAAATGAATTTTAAAATAGTATTATTAATATGGGGATAAGGGGGTATTAAAAGGTGAATAGCGATAATATTGATGACGGAAATTAATAGGATGCGGAAAAGGAAGGGCTTTAAGTCAAAAAAGATAACAGGGAAACTAATGGGGAGTAGCCTAGGCTGGTAGCTTTCCGACAATTTTTGTGATAGGGTTGTTAAATATTTGCAAAGAAGGACCTTTTCTCCTAGACAATTATGTTGTGTCGATTCAGCCTCAGAAACTAATAAAATAATACAAAAATATGCCTATCAAATTCAATAACTTAATAGTATCATTTATGCACAAAAAACAACCATCCTCACTAGCTCTTAACTTAATTTCCAATTAATTCGTGATTTAATTAGTGTTTTGCCCCCCTATCTTTTCCAAATAGCTTATAATTTAATTTAAGTAAATTTCATTTTAATTTGATTAAACTTTCAATATCTCTAACAATTACAGTTATATCTTTTAATATAACCCGGATATACGTTTTAAATAGAAAAGCAGTACAATATTATACTGAGAAATTTTCAATATATTTGCATTGATAATATTAAATACCGTTAATTTTTTTATTTATCGTTTCATTTTTTACTAAAATATTTCAAAATTAATAAAGATGTTTTTCATAAAAATATAGGGAATAAAATTATAATTCAAACCCGATAAATCTTTATTTGTGGTGGGGAGTGAGGATTCTTGTAATTTCGGGTTGTATTTTTTAAAACCGGGTGGATGAATAGTTCGGGTTTGGATCGGGGTATAATTGAATGTTAGAAATAAAAGTAGTCCATATAAATACATAAAATATAATCGAGGAATCTCACCATCCAATATTAATCATTGGTTCCCACATAATCAAAAAGATATATTTCCGGTCATTAATTGAATTCACATGACTTGCCCTTTTAAAAAAAAAAAAAAATAGTTTTTGTACATAAATTTAGTTATTACTGTCGATGAGTCATTAATGATATCATTATCACTTAGATATTTAATTATTTTTAGTAAGACTTTGAATAAAGGAGACTTTATTTGATTTGTTTAATTTGTTTATTATATCAAACTTATTAAAATAAAATTAATATATTTTTTTATTATTCAACTTTTTTATATGGTATATATTTTTCAAATTTTAAAATTTTTTATTTTCATTAAATCAGATTATATAACTTAGGTACTAATATACAGAATATTTTTATCTGTAGTCTGAGCCTCTTGAAATAAATAATTTAAAGCATATAGCTAAGATGAAAATAATAGGTTTCTTAAAAAAAAAAAAATTGAAAAGAATAGGTGCTCAAATTGTATGGATAGTGTAAAGTTTGTTGTTCCATATTCTCCCTTGATTTGGGAAATAAATTATTAAAAAAACTGGCACTTAAGAAAATACATACATAATATTAAGCCCTAAATCCATTTGTTGTCTCTCATTACTTGGATTATTTCATTTTTTATCATCTAAAATTTTAGTCTCATTTAATTTTTTTTAATATAATTATAGTTATTTTCTTACGAAAATATCCTTCACTAAGGGGTGAACAATTAGGGTTAGTCATATGTATTTTCGTAAGAAAATGACTAGAATTGTCAAAACAAATTTTAAGTTGAACTAAAATTTGTGACTAAAATTTAAAGGAGACAAAAAATGAAATAACTCATGTTATGAGGGACAAAAAATGAATTTAAACCTAATATTAATATATATATATATTTAATTGACAAGAGGGATATAACCCAGTGCAGTAATTTCCACTTAAGACAATAGATCTTGTATAAAAAAAATTAATATTAAATATGAGAGCCTAATGTATGTATAATTTTATTTTTAATAAGTATAAGTTCAATCGTCATTTAGAAATCTTTCAATTACAGTATCTCGTCTTATAACCCAATCCAACTCTCCCATAATTTACGCATTGCTAGTAAATTTTGAGCAAAATTTAATATTGTTCTCATGTGTTCTAAATATAAAAATCGACATAAAATTTTTAGATGAATTAAGTTTACTTTGATTGTAATTTGGTGAAATTTATAACCACCAAAACTCATTTTTATCAAAATTCACAAGATTTTTTTTTATATTTTTTAATATTTAATTTCGGTGAAACTCAATAAATAATATTGTAAAAAAATATATTAGTAATTTGAGCCAATCACATCATATGCCCAAATTTTTACATGTAAATAAACTATCAATATAATTTATAAAATAATCACATTGATTGTTCCTTAAATTACGATAAGTTCGATTTTGTTGTTATTTGAAAAAGATTTCAATTTCATATGGTTCGTTCTAATTTCAATTCAAATTGATACTATTAATAAAACTTTAAAAAATCAAACAGATTTGTGATTTCGACATGCATTCGTTTTCGGACCCAATAATAAATAAAAAGAAAAACGAAAAAGCCTCATTCGCGAGTAAAAAAATTATCGAATTTGATCAATTGACGACTACAAAGAAGGGACTAATGCGGCGTTTGTCGGCAACTTAATTCTCATTCATGGTAAAATTCAGGCACGTGCATACCACTTTTACCACACTACACTTGCATGCTCGTCTCCTCACCCAAGTTGTGTATAAATTAGTACATTCAGCCAAACAAGCAAAGCGTAAAATTAAGTTTATATTTATTTATTCTTCTAACTTGTACATAAATAAATTAGCCCCTAATTATAAAAAGGAAAAATGAAAGAAAAAAAAAAAAAAGGGGGGGAGAATTGTGAGATAAATTAAATTTAAAATAATCGGAAATGTCTGAAAAGGAATTGGCCACGTGGATACTTACGTCAAGTCAAGTCTTGTTGGGAGATTAATAAATGTAAACAATTAAAGAGTGTTGGACCAGATTAAAGAAGGCCTGGAGCTGGCACCGATCGGAAAAACACTATGTATCCAAATTTAAGTCGGCCGGCCCCATTGTCCTCCCCCACGCTTGCTTCACCGGCAACACATTTGCTACTTTTGTTGCCTTTTGTTCCCGTGGGCCCCCAATTCTTTCTTCCCCTAATATCGTCTCTATTTACTTCCCTTCCCAAGCCCGCCTTCCCCAGGCCCACCCAATTTAATCCCTCCCTTTGTTTACCCCATTAACCTTTATTCAGTTACTTTTATTATTATATTATTACGGGCCTCTCTCAACCTTTTGGGCCCTGGGCTAACCGTGCATCCCGGCATAGGCCTTTCTAATGATTCCTTTCTTCACATTTATGGATGTGCGTAACATCCATCTCCACTTCGCAGGTGCAGAAAAAAAAATCAATAAAATAATAATACTCCATTTTTGAACATGTACTCAAACAACTTTTTGATGGTAGACTACCTTAGGAACTACTAGTGTTGCTTAGATTCATATAATTAGCCCACAATAAATCTCTGGTAATTATAAATTTATAACCCCGTCCGTATTTTTCGTGTTCTCAAACTTTTAAATAATTAATTTCGATTTGTTCTGATTTTATTCATTTGAATTTTCAAGGTAATAGAAATAATTAAAGAGTTTTAATTTTTTCTTGAAATAATATTTCTAATTGTATGGATGGAATTATTATTTTAAAAACGATAAAATAATATTTATGCTCAAACTCCAAATATTGTATATTTATAACATGTGGTAGGTACGTTTTTTAAAGGCTACCCGCAATAGATATAATTATATGAAAGAAGGGTTACGTGGTATTTTGACTGTTACTTTTGAATACTGAAAAGCTATTGCTTGTATTAAAAATTAATACTCAATTGACATATCGTTTTGTTTCATTATTATATTGTTTCTTTATATCATATATATAGATAACGATGTGTAGAAATACACAATAGATCTCGTTATTAGTTAAAGTAATTATGTATAAACAAACGCTCGTAACTGAGATAATTTGAACATACTATCGGTTTAGGTTATCGTGTGATTTAAATAATTAGTTTATCTAGACTAATTAAATCATACGGATGTGCTCGGGGCAAACTGAACACGACCTATTCGGGATTAAATTAACTTGTACTGATCGGCGTAGTTAACCCGAACATAATATTATAATCTCTTAATCCCTAGACTAGAGTGGGCACGAGAGTTAGATATCGTATGTTTTGATTTGTCAAAAGGTGCGGTCAATTAAAGTCTATATCTCAATAAGTTGGGTATGCAGTGTTTGACTTATTTGTGTGTCGTTGCTTGTCGAAGGAATCCATGTACCGGTTCGCCTCCCGAGATGAGCTCGTAAAGTTTATTATACTAAACTCGGCCGGGGGACTTTATGTCCGGTATAATAAGAAAGTCGAGTGGTACTAATCTCGGATATTTAAAAGTCGATGAATTAATTTGTCAGTAAATTTATGAAACGACGAGCACTAGATATTTGATGTGGGGAGATAGAAGAATAATAAAGTGAACGCGAAGTAATTTGTTTTTGAGCAGTAGTTCCATAATTGGTCCGTTAGTGGTACAACTAATTATGCGTTGGACTAATCGAAAAAGTGAATTAAATAATCATAAAGGTTTGATTAATATTTAATTGACGAAGTGGGTTATACGAAATAATCCTAAGGGCTCAATTAATATTTTATTAACAAAGTGGGTTAATGAATTAATTCTAAAGGTTCGATTGGAGTTGATTAATCTATTTAAGACTAAGAGGGTCAACGAAAGTCCAACATTAAGGCCCAACTCAAAAGTCCACTAGGTCTTCCTTGAAACTAGTATAAATAGTCAATGTTAGGCATTTGGAAGACATTAAAAAACCTTGGAGGATAAGTTGCCTAGAATGAGAAGGAGTAACCTAGAGAGATAACTTCTTCTCCTTCGTTGAGTACTTTCTCGAAGTTGGTTTAGCATACTTCAATCTTCGAAAAGCTCATCCCTTTAAGATCGCCAATTTTGCCTATTTCTACCGTCTCGATTTGCACGCCGTCAGGTTTTCTCGATTTGTGCAACGCCTGTCCGATTAATTCTCCTAGCCATTTGATTCGACTTCCGTTGTGCAGATCTCGGTCTTGATCGGTGATCCATGGTGGTGGTTGTCTAAATCATGGTGGGAGAATTCTTTTGGAGGTAGTTTTGGGTTTGTGCGCATCGAGCGATAAATAGGCGGCTGATATTCGGGCAACGATCTGTTGCGGATCTGACGAGTTTTTCGAAGCGAATCTCTTTTGGATTTCTTCCTTAGTGTCTTAGCTACCCCGTGGATAGTCGCCCACATGACTTCGGGGTATAGACAGAGTCATTCGAGGGATTCGATAGTGAATTTCGTAGGCAAGCGGTAAACAAGCATAGGATCTTTGGGCAACGAACTGTCAAGGATCTGTCGAGTTTTTCAAAGCCGTTTTCTTTTGGATTTCTTCCTTAGTGTCTTAGCTACCCTGTGGATAGTCGCCCACGATTTCGTGGTGGTGACGGGGTCATTCTCGGGATTCTATTGTGGCTGGTCCCGGGTGGTAAATAACAGGATTTTCAATGTTTTGATTTTCTTATTGCTTTGAGGACACGCTTCAAAGGTATAATCTTTAAGTCTTCAGTTTTAAATTAAAAATTTAATTTTTAGCGTGTCGCATTAATAAATCGAATACGTATAAAGCTAGATCCGTTCAAGATAAATGATTTTAGAGTTTAAGCTCGATCGAATATCTACGATTCTAAAATGCATCGCATGAAAGTGAAATTTTTGGTTTGGTTTGTACTATATTTGTTTCCTTTAGTGACATGCTTTTCATGTGAAGTAGTAATATTATTTTTAAGAATAATAAGATATTAATTGATTTTGAAAAATGTGTACAATTTTTTATGCAAAATGTCTCAAGAGATTACATGGACCACTATGTAACGTTCCAAATTCATAAGCTAGCCCAATATAATTTAAGTTGTGTATTTCTTAGTTTAAAATAATTAACTAATTCGTGTTTGATTTTTATTAGAGATATTGAAAAAGAAGCAAAGTAATAATGATGAAATAAACATGGTCAACAACTGAATCGAGTAGTATTGACTGTGGCGGAAGTAGACATTGGCTTTTCGGCTGCCACATTGAATTCGGCGGCCAACAACATGCACTCATCGCCACTTTTCCAAAGCTTTCTTCTAACTTTCTAAGTTCCCAACAACACTCACTGAACCACCCTGACTAAAGTTGCTCCCTCATTCAAATATAAATAATGGAATCCAACACCGTCTATCATCACAATTTTGAACTACTATCATCATCAAAAAAAAAACTTTATACATGTCACTTAATCGAAATCGTGAACCTTCATAATTATCTAATTTATGAACATAAATATAAACTAAGTAAATGACGTAACTTGCAGATGAAGATGAGCAGTGTGAAAATGAACCATAAAAATAAGGTTTTAAATCCATTTTTATCCCTCATAACATGGGTTATTTCAGTTTTGGTCCCCTATATATTTTAGTCGTCAATTTTAGTCTCACTTAAATTTTTTTACCAATTATGGTCCATTTTTACGGAAAAGTTTAGAAGATAACGGACCTCATTTGATTGCTAGTCAAACTAAATTTTTTTTCTTTAAAATGATTTGTATCGTGATGTTTTTAACCAATTTTATAATTCGGATCCTCATGAATATTCAACCCATTTAGGGTTTCGACCGTCATTTTGGATTGTGAGTCGATCTAAATGGGTTGAACATCTATGAGGAACCGAGTCATAAAATGGATTGAAAACATCATGGTACAAATCATTTTGAAAAAAATATATTTGACTAGCGATCAAATGAGTTAATCCGTTATCTTCTAAACTTTTTCCGTTAAAAGGGACCATAATTGGTAAAAAAATTAAGTATGACTAAAATTAGTGACTAAAATATATGGGGGACAAAAACTGTAATGACCCATGTTATGAGGGCCAAACATGGATTTAAGTCGAAAAATAACTATCAATATCGAATACCGTAAAGAATTCAATGATGAATTAAAATATTGTCACTTTTAAAAGGCTGAAATCCATTTTTGGTCCATCATAACATGAGTTATTCCAGTTTTGGTCTCTCATATGTTTTAGTCACCAATTTTAGTCCCACTTAATTTGTTTTTTACAATTCTAGTCCTTTTTAACGAAAAAGTTTAGAAGATAACAGATTAACTCATTTGATCGCTAGTCAAACCTAATTTTTTCTTCAAAATGATTTGTACTGTGATGCTTTCAACCCATTTTATAATCTGGATTCTCATGAATGTTCAACTCATTTAGGGTTTCGACCGACATTTTAGATTGTGAGTCGATCTAAATAGGTTGAACATCCACGAGGAACCGAGTCATAAAATGAATTAAAAACTTCACGCTACAAATCATTTTGAAAAAAAATAAGTTTGATTAGCGATCAAATGAGTTAATCCGTTATCTTTTAAACTTTTGCGTTAAAAATGATCATAATTGGTAAAAAAAATTTAAGTGGGATTAAAATTAGTGACTAAAATATATAAATGATCAAAAATAGAATAACTCATGTTATGAGAGACCAAAAATAGATTTAAACCCTTTTAAAAATAAATAAACTCCGTTTGATTGCTCATTCTAGTGTTGAATCAAGGCGGATAGCATAACTGAAAGCATTATAAGGTCTTGATGCATGCATTTGGCTGGTCCCAAAATACTCACATATTTCTAACAATCAAGCGAATGCATTTTTTAAAAAATAATGCAGTTAAGAAAACTATGATTTATCATTTTTATCGTATTTTCTTTTAAAGAATGTGTAAGATAAATTTCAATTCACAGAGAGTTATTTATCTTACCCAAAGTCTATGTCTTCCCTTGTCACAATCAGTGAGGACCACGGAATATAAACAATCCATATATAAATCCATATGTAAAGTAATAGAGCATGAGCTTCTCCTTATATGCAGGTCTTTATATATGTCTAGTGTCGAGTTTAGGGTTTGATCGCGGGCCGGACTGTGGAATGCTCAGCCCGGTTTGAGTGGCATTTAACATTCTGTTATCTTTGCGGGCTAAAAGCTGTTTTTTTTTTTTTTAATAAAAACGAATTCATTTGTACAATTCTTATATTTTACTTCAGAACTATACTCTTAATAAATATAATAACAAACATCATATCAATTATAATATAAAAATACACTACTTTTTAAAAAATAAAAATACATAAACTATTGTATGAGAATACATCAACATTTCTAAAATATGAAAATACATAAAATATAATTAAAAAGACCGAATTGGTATTTTGGTCCCTTATAAATGGAGGTGTTACTGTTTTGGTCCCAAATAAAACTACGATTGTTGTTTTGGTCCCTTATCAATTTTTTATTAGCGTTTTTAGTCTCTTTTTACGAAAAATTTTGAATATTATGGATTAACTCATTTGATCGCTAGTCAAACTTAATTTTTTCTTCAAAATGATTTGTACCATGATGTTTTCAATCCATTTTATGACTTGGTTTCTCATGAATGTTCAACCCATTTAGGATTCTGGCCGTTATTTCAGATTGTGAGTCGATCTAAATGAGTTGAACATTTATGAAGAACAAAGTCATAAAATGGATTGAAAACATCATGGTATAAATCATTTTGAAGAAAAAATTAGGTTTGACTAGCGATTAAATGAATTAATCCGTAATCTTCTAATTTTTTTCATAAAAATGGACTAAAAACACTAATAAGAAATTAATAAGGGACCAAAACAGCAATCGTAGTTTGAGACCAAAACAGCAACACTTCAATTTATAAGGGACCAAAATACCAATTCAGCCAATTAAAAAATACATCTATTATAACATAAAAATGCTAATGAAGTATGTAGAGCCAAATGTCACATTTAAAATATCATATATATTTTTAAAGTATCAACTAGTAAGTTACAACATTCTTGTCTTATTACTTCTTAATATTTATTTCATCCGAAATTAATAATCCATTTAAACTTAGAGTTTATGTTATTTTATTAGTTTATTTTCATTTTTCTAGGCATTAAAAATGTTTTCTCATTCTTTATCCATTTTTTATCAGAAAATAAATATTTATTATTTAAAATATGAATTCATTTAGTACTTAAGAATAAATAAGACGAATTATTATGAATTGTGTATTTTTAAAAAAGGTGCTACATATGACACCTTTACGTGTGAGATAGCTTGTGTATTAATATACATACGGTAACAAATCACCACCTCCAAAATTGACAACTCAGAATGTAAAATTAAATGAGAAATGGCCAAAATTATGTATTTCTCATGTCTGTATCGTAGAAATTATTATATTTTATCTATAAAAAATTTTAATTGATATAATTTTAATTCTAATATATATATATAAATTTACTCTGAATCTACTAATTGTACATCATAATTTATAATTTAAAAATTAATTAATAATAAGGACACAACTTTAGTAGTACTTGAAGGTACAATAATCAACATACATAGCAATTATTGTCAACCCATGTAATGATCAAAAGTCTTCCTCCTCTCATTCAAACCTATACGCTAATCATATTAGACTACTCTCTCTCTCTCTCATCAATCATTTTAATTAGGAGAATCTACAAAATGCTCAACACCAAAAGTCTTTGGATAATACATAACGGTTAGATTAGTAAAAAAAAAAACTACTACTATTCACTCGAATTTTAAAGTTATTTACTTAAATTGGAGTTCCCTAATTATTTTAAGAGGATTGTAACTTAGTGATTAGCATAAATTTTAGAAATTTTAATTTGATTATAAATAATTAGCATTTAAAAAAATTAGGTGAATTATGAAGCTTTCTCAATTTATCCTCCCATCAAACTCTTCGTAAATATTAATAACCGTGTTTTTTTCTTTTGCCAAATATTAATTACTCGTGTTAATTACTAGTATTAGTCATTTTTTTAAGACTTTCCTTCCCAATAGAAGATCTCTCAATTTTAAATTATAAAGGTGTTACAAAAGTAGACATGTGTCAAAATACTATGAATTGTTTGGAGTTTCAATGTAAGTTATAGGGTAGACATTACTCTTAATATAGCCTTATTTATTTAATTATTATTTTTTTTTATTAGAAACAGCAACGTGAGTTTTTTTTGTAAAAAGAATGAAAAAAAATATACTCCATTGAAAGTACGAGAATATGTGTTAAAAGGATAAAAGAATTTATAATTTAAAATGGAGATAGTAATATTTAATTAGGGATAAATAAGATAATTTATTAAAGTAAATCAATAATTATTATTTATTCTTAATAGTTATTATTATATTTTCCTTAAAATGTCTATTATTTGTAAAGGGAATATTCATAATATAAAAAATAACATCACATCAATTTAGTAGTAGTAATAAATTAGTCTTGGAAACTGTGAAGATGATGAGTAAATCACCCCAATCAACCAAAAATAGTTGACACTGAAATTGAAGGCTTTAGAAAATTATTGGGATAGGGGGTTAGTTAAAGTTACCATTAAATTTTTTTTTTTACTGTAAAAATAAATAAATAAATAAATGAAAAGAAAAAGGTCAGCAATGGACCAGTTCATGGCTGCATTCACTTCATCTTCATGGGAAGAAAGCAACAGCCAAGGGGGTACTTCTGTCAAAATACATTAATACTTCTTACATATGCTCGGTTCTGAATTTAATATCTTTATCCCATATATGTCGCTGACCTTTCTTCTCCAAAGCCCCATCTCCTTTATTTGCCCTTCCCCACCCCATATTTTCACTAATCCAAACTCTGCCCCATCCATTCTCCCCTTCTTTCACTCACGCCCTCTCTCTCTCACACACTCACGCACTATTTCTTTCTTTTCTTTTTTTTTTTGGCGAGTTTGCTGTTTGTATAGTGGCCGGTAGTGGACTAGTACTAGTATATAAAGAGTAGGAGCGAGCTCCATAGTAATTTTCTGGTCATCAGATTAATCGCCAATAATGGGGCGATCTCCATGCTGTGATAAAGTCGGCCTTAAGAAAGGTCCCTGGACTCCCGAAGAAGATCAGAAACTCTTGGCCTACATCGAAGAACACGGCCATGGGAGCTGGCGTGCCCTCCCTTCCAAAGCTGGTGATTATCTTCTTCTTCTTCCTCTTTTCTTCAATCCATGCAGCTTAATTAATTATTTTATCTCTGATGATTAATCCCTTCTCTTTCTTTTAGGCCTACAAAGATGCGGAAAGAGTTGCAGACTTAGATGGACCAACTACCTCAGACCCGATATTAAGAGAGGCAAATTCAGCATCCAAGAAGAACAAACTATTATTCAACTCCATGCTCTTTTGGGTAACAGGTCATACTAATTCTCCATTTTTTCACGGAATCCCTTGTTTTTTGGTTACTTCCTAATAATGATCAGCTTCATTTCTTGGCTGCCCAGTTGTACATTTTTAGTAAACTCCGCACGCACGTCCTTCAAAAATCCCCTGGCCTGAACCCCTTTCTTTTAAAAGCTCAAGTGGTCTCATCTGATGGATCTTTAGGAAGCTCTGTTAGTTTCCCAGAGTCCCAAAAAAATATAACCATACTTCTTCCAATCAAAGCTGCTCTGCTCTGAGCTCTGAGTTCTCTCTTCTTCGTCAGGTTGTTTCACAAATTTTCAGGTTTCTTGCCGTCTTGGATATGATTACTACCAGTATTGACTGTTCTTGGGATACTACAGTAGTACTATATGGGGTAGTCTTTTTTTTTTTCCCTTCTTCTTCTTCATCTTCCTTTTGGGCTTAATTACTAAAAGCGAATGTGTTTGATCACACCACAAAACTAAGCATTTTGCATGCTTCTTACAAATGGAAGAGACCATGGAGAGATGATCCATCCAAAGCCCACTAAAAAAAAATCCAGTTCTTGTTGTCTGAACATGAAGTTATTATTGAAAATCTTGTAGTTTTCATCAACATTACGTGAGAGAACAGGGGGTTCGGCGGCTTTTCTTGTACATTTGTCTGACGGGTCTTTTTGTCACATTGCACGACATGGAAGGATGTATATATTGAGAGATCTTTGGTTTTTGATAATTTGATTCGGTTGATTAGGGGAGATGTCTGATGATACTATAGTTTTATAGAATCAAGGGGGGCATAGATTTTGTTGTTTTGTTGTATTGAAGCTTGTCGTGTTCTCAGGTGGTCAGCCATAGCCACGCATTTGCCAAAAAGAACAGATAATGAGATCAAGAACTATTGGAATACACATCTCAAGAAACGGCTGGCCAAAATGGGAATAGATCCAGTCACTCACAAGCCCAAAAGCGACGCTATCTTGTCAACCGACGGCCAGTCCAAGCATGCCGCCAACCTCAGCCACATGGCCCAATGGGAGAGCGCCCGACTCGAAGCCGAAGCCCGGTTGGTCAGACAATCTAAGCTCCGCTCAACTTCTCTCCATGGCCAGAACCTCATTGTTTCCCCTGAGTTCTCCGCTCCTTCCAGTCCTCTTAGTCTTAGTAAACCGGTAGCGGTGGCTCCACCAGGGCCCCCGCGTTGCCTGGACATACTTAAGGCCTGGAATGGAGTCTGGACCAAACCGAACGACGCCGGCGGTAGTGGATTATGCGGTGATTTGGAGTCTCCCACGTCGACACTGAGCTATTCTGAGAATAATGCTCCCCAAATGTCTTCCACCAATAGGATGGGGGAGAGTTCCGCGGCTTTTATCGAATTCGTCGGGAATAATTCTTCAGGTTCATACGACGACAGGATCATGAAAGAAGACGGCGAAGAAAATTGGAAAGGGTTCGGAAGTACGAGCCGTATCGAAAATTCCATGTCACTTACATCGGGCCTTCAAGATTTGACAATGCCCATGGACAATAGTGCTGCATGGCACGGGGATTTCCTCCGGCCCGAAAACCCGGACGACGACGAAGACGATGATCATGCGGCACCCCGTAGCGGCGTCGGCGGTGGTAACTTCGTGGAAAGATTCACAGACCTTTTGCTAAGCAATGCCCCGGGTGCGGTCGACCGTAGCTTCTCCGAGGGTTGTGGTGAGTCAGAAAACGGCGCTGCTGTCACCACGGCAGCGGCCGCCGGCCCCGGAAGTGAGTACTTGGAAGATAATAAGAATTACTGGAATAGCATTCTAAATCTGGTGAATTCTTCGCCGCCTCATTCCCCCATGTTTTGAGCAAAACTGATCAAATTGTATCAGCAATCAATCATGTACTGTTCTTCGGGCTTGCTACCACCAGTAATGATGTTGTCGTCATTGTTGTTGATTACTACGCCATATATCTAAAGTTAGTAGAAATCCCATGAAGAATATTCAAGAGTCTCTGTCGTTTCTTTAAATTTCTTATATGATCATATCAATCTCGGAATATATAAATCGACCTTAATTTTTCTCCATTAATGTCCAGAAGCTAGTTCTAGCTCTCATCCCCAGTGGTTGGTTTCTTCAGCTTAATCAGTAAATCTTTCCATTCCAAGATTGCTGCAGCTCCTCTTCCAATTACAACGTAAATTCCTTGTTATATCAGTAATAGTTCTTATGAATCCAACGTTTGTGTCAGCCCCTTTACCTCAACAAATGGTCAGTTATTTTCCATTTATTACATAGACATGTAGTTGTCACTTGTCAGCAGCATCAGCAGCAGATATGATGCTCTGCTGCTCTGTCCCTCTGTGTTCTTTCTGTACAGACGGAAATTTTCTCCAACGAACAAACCCATTTCTTCTTTTTTAAAAAAAATCAAATCAAAACCAGGAAAAGGGAAACGATTAAATTTTTTTTTTTAAAAAAAAAAAACCATTTCTATAATGCAATGGAATTTTTAAGATCATTAATAGTTTTGGGTCATAAATGCCTGCGAATATAGAATTGTGCGGATGGAAAGGGGTATTGATTATGGTCTTTAGCCTTTACTGCTGTTGGTTACTTGTCACATTCTTGGTTGGAGAGGGCCACAGCCCAAAAAAACCCAACAAAAAATCCTCAAGCTTGTTTAATCAAAAGGGCTCTCTTATAAAATTCAGGATATCCAATGTTAGAATCTCCAAACCTCATTTTTAAATTCAGATATCTTATTTATCTATTAACTACTTTTTTATTTTAAAAAGAAAAACCCCATCTTAAACGAATTTTGAGTTACTTTCGAGCGCATGTCATATTTTTCTTAACGTTTTTTATCCATGCGTTGAATAAATTAATGAAATTATAATCGAAACAAGTCATATTTATAATAACTGTCACAACTCATGAACGGTTTAGTCTTTATATGATAATCCATTAGAATCAAGTTTATTAAGTACTCCATTAATAGTTAGGAATATATAACATGGGAAACCATCTTTGAAATGGAGGCATACTTAGAAAGCATGGATCTTAAGTTAGTATTATTGGCGACATTTCCACGTTAATGCTTCTTGAATATGGTATTTAATGGCATTTTAGAAGGAGGCTTATGCTGCAATATTCCGGGCAAATCAAGACTTGTCGCTATTTCTTTAGTGACAATTTTTGTTAATCTTGTTGGCTTAAATGAATGACAATAAGATTAAAACAAGTAGCACATAGCTTTATCAGTTTTTCTAAACATAAATTAACATGATTTGGTTTGAGAATTTGGAATGAGAGAGAATTAGATTTTAAATGATTTCGAACGTTGGATTTGTGAATATATGAACGAGAGAAATGTGTTTGATTTTTTAATCTTAAATATTGGGGTTTTGTGAAACCCGATCCTCCTTAGTTTTGTTAGGAACAATTAAATGTATTACCAAAATGATAGTGTACATTTGATCGTCCACATATTAAAAAGTAAATATTATTATATTTCGATTGTTTCGATAAATTAAATATCATAAATAATAATTATTTGAAATAATTAAATTTATATTCATTCACTTATATCTGCTAATTTCAATTTAGATTTCGATTCTTATTTCAAATAATTTTACCGAACCGGTTTAACATGTCACCCTTTAATATTTTAAGTGACATGATCTCTAAACATTTAGCGACAAAAGAATATAACACATAATTAAGTTATTTTCCAAAAATTATATTTCCTGTTTTAGTAGTAGTGCTTGCTTCTGGATAATATTAAGCTTATGAAATTCTCGATACAGTTTAATGAGATAAAAATATATATATATATATATATCATAAATACAATTACAGCATGTGGGATTATAAGTACTAAACGGTGGCTTTGATGAGGAATGGTCGCAATCGAGCCACAAATTTGCAGAGAGAGAGAGAGAGAGAGAGAGGAACCAGTTGGGGGGGCTTAGCAGCATGTGCCGATTGAACTATGGAAGTCGTCGACCCAGACTGCCCAGTTATCTTTTATACTTATTGGACCACCATTAATATTATGGCTCTCTTGCTTATAAATTTTTCCTTTTTTTTTTTTTTTTAAATTCCGAGAAGACGGTGCTCCTAATTAATTGTATTGGAGCTCCACCTTTATTTCTTTCCCCAACTGTGAAATTGTCAATCCTCTATGGTATTATTATTACTACCTCATCCTCCAAAGAAAGTTCTGTTGTATTTTGAAAAAAATAAAAACCAGTAGTATTTTAAAATATATCGAAAGAGTCATATATATTGAAATAATATATTGATCGAAACGTGTGACTTTTTTTTTTTTTTTTTTCAGTTTTTTATATGAGAGATGAAATAATGTAGGTTCTCTAGTATTCCGTCTAAATTTGGTTTTCATTTTAATATTTTTTTTATTGTTATGTATGTATTTCAATATATTATATTTTATATGCCTTAAATTAACCGTCAAACTTTTATGTATTAATACTAATCTCAATCCCTTCTTAGGGTGAATGTGATTAGTTTTTTTTAAGGATTATTTAATTAAAGTTGAATAATTATTAAGAATATATAAAGAATGCATTCTCAACTTCAAATCATCTAAATTATGACTTTCTTATTTATATTAAAAAGAAATGCCCAGCTAAAAGTTGTATAATTATATTATATTTCTTAATTACAATGTTTTAACTAAAATATAATTAAATAATAAAATATATAATTATAACATTTCAATTTCATAAATTCACCGACTAACTTTCATGTTTAATACTAATAACGTGAAAGGAAATTTCAAAATAACTTATTGTGTTTTAGTTAAAAGCATGGTAATTAAATTTAGAAGAACGGGTGGTTGGCACAGTGTGGGAGTGGAGTAGTAGTACTGTAGTAGTAATACTAGTATGCACGCATATTTTTGTTGATCTCCGGCTTACTTGGAGAGGCTGGAGAGAATCTGTGCCACACCACCAAAATCCCACATTTATTCAATTAATAATTAATAAAGAAAAGATGGACAATAATTTATTTCTTGCATTTAATATATGATGAATAATGATGCCAGGCTGTACTTAAAAGTTGACCGTGGTTTTATATTGTCCACATTTCCTCTTTGCACGGAATATTCATACAACTTTTTTATTTTCCGCATTCTTTTAAAAATTAAATTTTAATATTTTTTGCTATACATATATAATATTAATAATGTATAAAAATATATATTAATAAAGCATTTAATTCATATAGTAAAGGCATAATAAGTGTGTACCGCATGGCCATGGCCATGCTTAAGTCCTTCCGCCCAGTCCCAACTATAAACCAACACCCTACAATTTCACAAATTATACCATGTACCACGTTACTATTCACCATTCTCACTGTAAAAAAGTGAGACTCATGCGTATTTTCTTCTTCTTCAAAAATCATTTTTTCTTTTTCAAAAATTAATTCTTCTTATTTGCCGCACTCCATTCGAAATCGCATTCAATCAAATTTTCATCCAAACACGGATTTAATAGAGATCGACTTTTCAACGAACAACACCAAATACAACGGAAAAATTACTTATTCTTCTTCTTAAAAAATCACTTCTTTCTCTTTAAAAATCTCTTATTCTTCTTCAAAAATAACTTATTCTTCTTAAAAAATCACTACATCATAAAGTATGAACTGCATTTGATGGATTTACGAAACTTTATTTTCACGATTTGATGTTGGATAATGTATTAATGATGTTATATTCATAGTTTCTTATTCAAATAATGTTCTATTACTCTGAAATATGATATATATATATATATATAAATATTTTTCGTAAGGTATTGACACTTTCATGTGAAATGGGTTGCTTCTGATTTCTCTCCACTGCTGGACGTGGTAGAAGGTGTTATAGAACGTAGCTGAACGTGGTGCAAGTTTTTTTTGGACGTAGCGAGACATGGTAGACTATGTTCTGTGAAAAATTTAGCTAAAATTCACATATTTGGATGTATACGTGGTGATTTTACATGCTAGTGACCAGTTGTGATTCCGGTTATCAAATTTGACAGAAAATTTTAGAATAACAATTTGACACAACGCAATTTGTACAATAATATCTCCAAGTATTACCTCCAATTTGTGAAAAAAATCAGTTTAAATTCACACTCATGGATGTATACGTTTCTGAACGTGGTGCTAGTTGTTTTGAGACTTGGTGGACTGTCTTTGTGAAAAAATCAGTTCAAATTTACATGCATGGATGTAGACATTTCTGGACGTGGTGCTAGTTATTTTTGACATTGTGCTAGTTGTTCTGAAAAGTGGTGGACTGTCTTTGTGAAAAAAAATCAGTTTGAATTCACATGCATGGATGTAGACGATTCTGGACGTGGTGCTAGTTGTTTTTTGACATGGTGCTAGTTGTTCTGAGACGTGATTGACTGTTTTTGTGAAAAAAAAATTAATTTAAATTCACACTCATGGATGTAGACGTTTCTGGACGTGGTGCTAGTTGTTTTTGACGTGGTGCTAGTTGTTCTGAGACGTGGTAGACTATCTTTGTGAAAAAAAAATCAGTTTAAATTCATACGCATGGATATAGACATTTATGGACGTGGTGCTAGTTGTTCTGAGACGTGGTGGACTCTCTTTGTAAAAAAAATTAGTTTAAATTCACACGTATGGATGTAAATATTTTTTGACATTGCAGCAGTTGTTTTTTGGACGTATGGGGACGTTGTGGCAGTGTTAGGAGACGTTGTAGAATGTGTTATGCGAAAAATTCAGCTTAAATTCACATGCATTGATGTAGACATTTCTGTACGTGGTGCTAGTTGGTTTTGGACATGGTGCTGGTTGTTCTGAGACGTGGTGGGCTGTCTTTGTGAAAAAAAAATCAGTTTAAATTCACATACATGGATGTAGAAATTTTGTGGTGCTAGTTGTTCTTGACATGGTACTAGTTGTTCTGAGACATGGTAGGGTGTCTTTGTGAAAAAAAATAGATTAAATTCACATGCATGGATATAGACGTTTTTTGATGTGGTGCTAGTTATTTTTGGACGTGGTGCTAGTTGTTCTGAGACGTGATTGGTTGTTTTTGTGAAAAAATTTAGTTTAAATTCACATGAATGGATGTTGACGTTTCTGGACGTGGTGCTAGTTTTTTTGGACTTGGTGCTAGTTGTTCTGATACATGGTGGACTGTCTTTGTGAAAAAAAAATCAGTTTAAATTCACACACATGGATCTAGACATTATTGGAGGTGGTGTTTGTTGTTTTTGACGTGGTGCTAGTTGTTCTGAAACGTGGTGGGTTGTATTTGTAAAAAAAATAGCTTAAATCACATGCATGGATGTAGACGTTTATAGACGTGGTGTTATTTGTTCTGAGACGTGATGAACTGTCTTTGTGAAAAAAATCAGTTTAAATTCACACGTATGGATGTAGATTTTTTTGACGTGGTGCTAGTTGTTATGAGAAGTGGTGCGTTGTCTTTGTGAAAAAATAGCTTAAATCACATGCATTGATGTAGACGCTTCTGGATGAGGTGCTAGTTGTTTTTGACGTGGTGCTAGTTGATCTGAGACATTGTATACATGCCTAGATGTAGATGTTGCGACCGTTGTTCTGAGACGTTGTGGACTCAGCGAGAAAAAAAAAAAAGAAAGACGCGCGTCTACGAAACTTATTATATTTAGTACGTGTACAGCTGTTAAGCGAAAAATTACTATATATAATAATATGTACATATACCACTATAACTATAACATGAAATGGTGCCAAAAAAAAAAAAAAAAGATGTCGATACTTTTTATTTAAAATCATAAATTTTAAATTTATTTGTTGACAAAAAAAAAATGACAATATATATTATTTATTCTTACAGAATAAGAAGAAGGAGAAAAAAACGATGAATTTATGGGGTGCCATCTGTGCAAATGTAGAAGGTTGAGAAAATAAGTGATTTTGATTATAATTGTGTTTACAAATTATTATTTGTAATAATAGAAATAAATAGTTGACTATTTACAGTGTAATAAATATAAAAATAAATAATTTTAGATCATATATAATATTTATTTTTCATCGATAAATCATTGTCACTCATATAATAATATAAATATTTTAATAAAATTGGACAGATTTTATAAATCATTGTCACTCATATATAATATTTTATTTCTTAGTCTAGATTTTTCTTTTTCTTATTGACGATTGTTTTAATATAATTGGCCTATGTGATTTGTAAACCATAAATTCAAACTAAAACGTGCATCGCCTCAACTAAGCACCTATCAACATTATATAATGAGCTTTTGATATTGATTTAAAACTTTAAATAATAATAATAATAATAATAATAATAATAATAATAATAATAATAATAATGTTTAGGCGGAAATTGATGGGCATTGATGTAGACTCTTCGACAATGTACTAGTATTTTGATTGAGTTTGCATCAATTGCTATATTTTGTACAATCCTATATAGCAATTAAGACGTACCGTTATTTGTTTTCCACCAAAATAATTACCAAAGCCAACCTTATCGTTAAATTTCAATTTTATAAGTAATTAATAATTTGAATTAATTATTTTGAATTAATGAATAAAAAATTTAAATGTTATTGAGTTAATTTATTAAGTTAATCAGGTTAGAATGTTAAAACAAAATTTATATTTTTGTCTCTATATTTTGTCAATTTGTATACAAATGATGACAAAACTAGTATATCATCTTTTGAAATTGCTTAATAAGTATGTTTTTATTTTTATTTTTTTTTAACTTTTGGGTCAAACTAAAACTATCGTTTTGCTTAATACGTATGACTCGAATGCAATATCTATTGCTTTATTTATATTTATTTTTTTTCCTCATCTTTGTAAATTCTTTTTTTTTAGTTTTAAATTTGTTTGAAATTTGTTTCTCTTTCCCAACAGTTTACAATATCTCGACTCCGGCCCAATTGCCTGGCGACAACTGTAGGTGTGATGGAGGGGCTGGGAAGGGAAATAGTAGAAATAACAATAATAATAATAGTACTGAAAAATATCAAAATTATAATACAATTTTATATTTCATAATGTGGTGGGCTTAATAATGGATTGTAGAATTTAAGAGGGAGAGGGAATATGAGAAGATAAAATATTTTTAAAAAGTAATTTAAGAATAAATAAATTTTAAAAATGTTTAAAATCGGGGAAAATCCAAATTTATGAGAGTGAAAAAATATAAAAGATGAATAAATATTATTAAACATAAAAAGAAAATAAAAACTTAAATTTTAAGAAAAATTTTCGATTAAATTTAGATTAATAGTCCAACTTCTCCATCTACTTTACAATAGAGAGAAAAAAAAAAAGATAAATTTTAAAAGTGAGAAATGAAAATATTTAAAGATAAAAGAGAAGAACAAAAAAAAAGTAAACAAAATGAAAGAATAGGGAAAATTTTGAAAAACAAAATTATACAAAAAAAAAAACTTTGATACTTTTTTATAGAAGTAACTCGAACGGAAAGCCTATTGTGTTTTAAGTAATAAGTATCTACTATTAGACTATATCCTCTTGTCAAAATACATTTGATACTTTAATTTTTTAAATTAAAAAACTCTAACCTTTAACTTTCGTTTGGGAAAAAAAAAAAAATACTAGACCAAAAGTGTACAAAGTTACATAGCCAAATTTAGGAGAGGCCAAACTTTGATTTAAATTTTTTTTGAAAAATATAAAATTAACAAAATTTATAGATTATATTGGATGTTATTAAATATCATTAATTTTTCTTATTTATCGCCATTTTTTTAACAAAATGTATTTACTAGTATTAGTTTGATCGTACTCATCATTTTTTTTTTACTGTGTTAACCTACTTAGGTCATCTCCAACCAAAATCTCTATATTTTACATTGTTGCAGATGCTACAGTATCAAAATCTCTATATTTTATAGTTTTACAATTAATTCATCTCCAACCCAAATCTCTATATTTTACTCTTTTAATAATATTTTAAATATTTTATTTCACAAATTATTTTATATTATTTTTATTATTGTATAAATATATTTAATTATCTTATATATTAATATATATTTTAAAAATATATATAATAAATGAGATTAATAAATTAAATATAACATAATTTAAAAATTTTAAAATTAATTAATAATAAAAAAATATTATTTTTATATAACATAATCTAATAAATTAAGTAAAATTTATTTGCATATTGAACATATGTAAATTAATAAAAGATTAAAAAGCGAAACATTACAATTGTTTCATTACATAAAATAATAAAAATAAATTAAGAAAAATAACTCACGAAATATAATAAACAAAATATAATGATACATTAACTAGCATAATTATTGCACCCACAAATGCTCTATCAATGCATTCTAGATTATTAATGTCTATTTTTATTATTGTAATTTTTTTAAATGTGTGAACTTTTGTTTATTTGTTGTTGTAATAGTTTATTAATTTTAATTTAGAATGATTATGTTTTTAATCGTAATTCTATTGCGTACTTATTTTTTCTGTTTAAAACACTTCAAAATGTAATATTAATTAGTAAATAATATTTTAATATTTTTAAATAAAAAATTATTTTATACACTTTAATAAAAAAATTAAAATAATTGAAATAACAAAAATTTAAAAATAAATAACATATGAGGAAAGGAAAATAAATATACGAGAAATATATATGTAGGAAATGAAAATAAAAAATATAAATATTTTAGTAGATCTTAATTATTAAAAAATTTAAAAAAATAGAGATGCTACAATGCATCTCAATTTTAAAGATGGATTGGAAAATATCCAACTTCAAAATTTGAAACCAAATTTGAGATTGGGTTGAAGTTGCCCTTATAGCGCACTTAAAAACGGTTTGAGCCGTAGTGAAAACTGCGAAATAAGTTCAAACGGAGCTAAAACGAGTGATTCTAACTTGATTGGCGCGCCAATCGAAGAAATAACAAAAATATTTTAAAAAAAACAAGAGATAAATAATAATTTAAGGAGTAATAAATTTAATTTAAAAAATGAGGATATTGAAACGTCCACCTATATATTTATATTTGATGACATCTTAGTAGTGCATACAAACAGGAGATTCTGACAAATTTTGGTTGCAAAAAATTGAGCTTAGAATTCATCTCTAAATTAATTGTGAATTGCAACCAATGTCCCCCAACTGTCCATTCCAATTAAATGGAACCTCTCCAATAACCCAAACAATTGATTCAGTAAGATGTGACACTTTTACCCTGCAGAAACCAACGAAAAACAAGCACCAGTTAAAACATAATATCACCTCCTTCCAAAAAACAATGAAAAACAGGGCAGCCATAGCTCATTTCCTCTGTTTCCATCTTCTGGTGTGTGTGTTTGACAAGATGCTTACACTGGCGCCATTGCTTCCTATACAGTAAAAACACTAATTACCAATAAAGGATCTGGGATAGAAAATTGAATTCAATCTCCCTTCCAAATGGATCAGCATCACCATCCAGAATGGTTTGGTGTGCCTCTCATAATAGTAGTAAAATTTTTGGAGGCCCAGTTTGCCCAACTCAACTTTAAATATCCTACTGTACTGTATCCTCTGTACTTGATCATAGAAATTAAGAAGCTTGGTTGTGAATGCCCCTTTCCAGCCGCTTTTGCAGATGGTTTTCTTCCCAGGGAAAATCCTAATTGAGCTGAGGAGAGAGGATTTTTGCGCACAACCATTATCTTCTTCCACAATTGCATTCATTATGGGAGGTGGGTTTGATTGCTCTTCCTCCTTAATTCTACGTAAATGTAGGAGTTGTTGTTCTTGCACAAATAAAGGTTAAACCGCAGCACGGTGAAGCAGGGAACTCAGGAATGCATGTTCTTCAGCAATATCGCATTCGCCATTAAGTTTTTCTTTTGCCGAAATTGGAACAGGCATTTCCAATCCGACAGAGACTATACAGATCAAGATTGAACATCTGGAGGGAATAAATTTTTATAAAAAGGACTGACTTTACTGTGCAAGTTAGGTTTCCTCTTTGGAACTTGCAGAGGCAAGCAGTCTCATTCAAACTTATTACACAGATCGGTTCAGCAGGGTAAACAGAGTTGTTACCGTTTCCAGACTTCTTTCCGACCCACCATTTTTTTTTTTTCCAATTGAAAAACTGGGGCGATTTCTTGTGGACGTACGTCCATCAATCCGGACTTTAATTAAGATTGTGTTTTGATGGGTGATAGCAATTTCTTACCAAAATACTAGCTCTAAGGCAAAAAAAAACTAGCTCTCCTCTCATTTCTCATTTACCAAATTTCCTAGGCAAAAATCCAAACTTTACATCACTGACGTGTCGATACGATGATCCAGGGACAATGAATGATTAAATATGCTTACTGATTGATGATTTGTTAAGCAAATAAGTAAATGCTAATGAAAGGTCAAGGATAGTGGGATACGGGTCCCGGGATCCACCTCTCCTCTCAGAGAAATGAGCCATCTTTATCAATTAATTTCAATCAATTTCAGCTCCAGTTTCAATCACGCGGCTCATAGAAATCCTGAGTTTTCTGTTTCGCAAATACAATGGGATTAAAAATATCCATCTCTGTAACAGAGCAAAGTATCGCATATGAAAAGATTGGCTTTCTCTTTTTGTGTTTGAAGATCATCCCACCATTATAGATGTTCAAGATGTAAGGGCATAACAGGCAGCTTAAGCTGAAGCAGAGCATAAAGCTGCAAAGCGAAGCCCTTCTCATATAGATTAGCTTTTGCACTCTGTTGGATTAGGCAACTGGTCATCTTTTAGGCCATTACCTAAGTACTTAGTGCGATCAATTCACCTAATTTAAAAATCAAGCTCTAAATTCTAGCATCATTCATATAATCAGGAAAATAAAACAAAAGGGTTTAATGTAAAATTAACCATGAAATGATTGGGATAACGTTGATGGAAGAAAGAAAAAGCAACGTTCAGAACTGAAGAAGAAGAAGAAGAAGAAGAAGAACTAGGGTTCGTGATTTTGTGGCGAGCCCTTTGGTTTCGGGTTGTGGATTGGTGGTACTTATAGTAGGATTTTGTTGGGCTACTCTGTTGGGTTTATTTGGGCTCCATATTCTCAGTGAAGCCTGAAAAATTCTGATATTTTCTTTCAACGGATTGTGGACTCGCCCCGAAGAGGGTAGGAACAAGCTTGCCAATAATAAAATTATTATTTATATAATAAAAAATATTTGAATTACCTTTGTGCTCAAAAAATTATTTATTTTTGTGTAAAAACAGTATTAAAACGCACTAATTTTGCGTTGGAATCACTAAAAAACGTCAATTTAATACTATGAAAGACAAAAAAAAAAACTAAAATATAACATTTGACCATATATGTACCGCTAAAATTTTACAAGAATCAATAACAAAAACGCTAAAACAAAGCGTTTGAAACATGTTCGCCCGCAAAAGTATAGCAAGCGAGCCATGGCTCGCTCATTAAAATACAGCGATCGAAGGTATTTTAATAATAATTTAATTGTTTATTTATGTATTTAGTTAATTAATAAATAAATTAATTCAAATAGTTAGATTAATTAGGAAATTGAATAAATTATCTAATTGATTTAATAATTTAATAAGGTAATTAAATTATTTATTTATGTAATTAGTTAATTGATCTTATTAATTAATTAATTAATTCAAATAGTTAGATTAATTAGGCAATTGAATAAATTATCTAATTGATTTAATAAGGTAATTAAATTAAATTGTTTATTTATGTAATTATTTAATTGATCTAATTAGTTAATTAATTAATTAATTCAAATAGTTAGATTAATTAGGCAATTAAATAAATTATCTAATTGATTTAATAATTTAATTAGGTAATTAAATAATAATTTAATTAGGTAATTAAATACAGTTATTTATTTTTTTATTATTTTAATTAGTTAATTGATTTCTGTGTTTCTTATTTAATTTATTAATTTAGTTTATTATAATTTTAAAAGTTATTTTTCATTTTATTATTTAAATTTTTGTAGTTGGCAGGTGATTTACTGCGGATTCAGCGCGAGTTGCTCGATCATTTAAGGGAGCGAGCACCGACCTGTATGTTGAGTAGTCGGAGCAATCTGCACAGTTCAACCATATATTTGATCGCTCGGATTGAGTGTCTTATTTGTACTTTACATACTTATGTACTTTGATTGATATTATGTTGGATTGATACTAAGTATTTTATGTTGGATTGATAATATAACTAATCGCGCAGATGTAGTTTTGTATTGTATTGTAATTTGGATTGATATATGTAGATTATTTTTTATTTTATGTTATATGCATTTGTGGATTGAACTATGTACGCCAATGCTATTACATTACTATAATATCAATTAGTGCACAACATAAAAATAAAAGCAAAATTAGTACACAACTTCAAATAAAAGTCAATTTACATTAATGGTTAATGTAATATCAATCATAAAAATGTCACATAAAATTGAAATTCCTATACATCACGACGATTTACCCATATCCGATACCTAAACCTCCTCAAATTATGAGCCCATTGTCCTATAGTATTAGGATTACGTTGATATTGTCAAACGAGGTGCAACGATTGTATATGGTTGAATTGGACCACATCTATACGTACATAATGATTCTCATCAATGTGAGCTATCGATATATGCATTTTAAGTATTGTGTCGCCTTATGTCGTATCCAAAGGTAAGACATTGCATTAGCAAGGACATGATATATGTATATATATCATATGTAAGGTGTACGTGTGGAGTTGTACTCTACATTGTCATTTCTATTGCCAACCTGTAAATGACTTTTTATTTTTACTTGTTTTTCGTCATATTCATTTATCAATTTGTGGTTGTCTGCTTGTTGATGCCAATTCATTACATTTTTTACCGTATTCTATTATTGATTAAATGATTATCAAGTTACAAAATTTTTACATTGAGGAAAAAAATAAAAATAAAGAAAGTTTATATAAATAATTAAATCACTCACAATATTATATTCAAAATGATATAAACGTAATTAAATTATTATTTCACAACTTGTAAAAAACACTATAAATTTCACATCCAGCATGTAAAAAACGCTGCATTTTTCATATTCAACATGTAAAAAACGCTACAAATTTCACATCCAGCATGTCAAAAACGCTACAAATTTCACATCCAGCATGTCAAAAACGCTACACTTTTCATATTCAGCAAGTCAAAAGAGCTATAAATTAACGAGCGAGCTATGAATAAAAGTCATGGTTTGGCATTTTTGGCTATACCCAACCCTAATTCATTGCATTTTTTACCTTTTTTATTTATGAAATTTTAAAGTCTTTTAGTTCAAAGGACATAAATATAATTTTATCCCACTTTTTGTTAGATAAATAGTAAATTGGTTAGATAAATAGTAAGTGCTCCGATTAATGACAAAAACGGAACCTCACTCCATGGGCTATATCCAACAACGATCAAAGTAATACATGATTCCAAATGGGCTTATTGTTGTTCCGTGTCATGCCCTGGATAGTTGTTATAAATTCCTAAAAGTATTCAGCAGTATTAGGGAAGAAGAAGAAGAATTACAGAGAGAAATAGGGGAGAATAAAGAGAGAAGGAAGGAAGAATTCAGAGGAAAACCATTCAAAATGTCGATAATCCTCACAAGAGTATAGCATCTCCTATTTACTCAGCTACCCTTTTGCTACGTATACGAAAACGACGCCGTATTAACTCAATGTCTAACAATCCCCACGGCTTGAAAACAGTCTTGTCCTCAAGACTTGAATTGCCTTTGAATGAATGAAAGCTTGACCTCTCCTGAACATCATCACTGGAAAAATCACTCCATTTCACCCACCACTGCACCACTTTTGCTTCAACCACCTCCGTTCCAGCATTCCGAATTCTGACAGTCAAGTTTTGTATTTCTTCAAAGGTGAAGGTGACAGAGGGTTTTGGCTTGAACCATTTGTGGGTTTTTATCGCTTCGCAACCTCCTGCTCCGTTTCCAAGACGTCTGCTTGCTTCATTCTGCAACAACCATTTCAACAGTGAATGTGCATCACTTGACAGAAATGTTGGAAGCTTGATCTTGTCATGCTGAATCTTGATCTGCCGATTCCCTCCAACAAAAGGTGGATTTCCAGTTAGCATCTCATACAACAATATTCCCACGCTCCACCAATCAGCAGCCTTGTCATGCCCTTTGGCAAGAAGAATTTCGGAGGCCATGTATTCTAAAGTTCCACACATAGAGTTGGATCTGGTAGTTTCGTCAAATCGCTTTGCATTGCCAAAATCAGTTAACATAGCATGCCCCCCTGCATCCAGAAGAATATTCTCAGGCTTAAGGTCCCTGTGCATTATTCCATTTGAGTGAAGATGAGATACTGCAGAGACAATCCCAGCAGTATTGTGAATAGAGTTAGCTGCAGAATTTGCATTTGCACTTCTACTATACTCATTTGTAACCATCTTAGATTCCCACACATTTTGAACCAGAGAGAGTGATGGTTGCAATTTTGTTATCCCTTTTACATTGAAAGAGTAGCACACGTCTTTGACACTTTTAGAGCTCTTCCTTGTTACCACTTCATGACCAACATTTGTAACAGCGACTGTATCTGCAAGCAATAAAGAAAAATTTCGACCTTTTGGATTCTCTGAATCAGCTTGCAAATTCTGGAAACCAAGTGAGACATTGAAAACCATCCCTGCTTTAACCAACCGAACATTCCTTGAATTAATAATCAACTTTGACTTCCTGAACTCTAAACTAATGCCTGTTCTAGCAGACTTAGTCAGGTTGAGCAACAACTCAGACTCTTCCTTCTTAATCATTGCAAGAACTGCCTCATAAACTGCACTAGCTTGCCTCATAACTTCTTGTGCTTTAAGAAGAACTTCATAAGCTTTGATCTTCAAAGTGTTGGCATCAATAACAAAAATTCTTGCAACATTAGAACAGTAACTGTTGTACTGAGATCTAAGTGCATAAATAATCACACTGGTGGAATCACAAAACAGATGATCGACATTGTTTGAAACACTAGGTCTGAGATCAAGATTCCCTCCACTCTGAAATATTGGAGGATAGCAATTATACCCATTCTCAGCCATAAGTTTCACCTTGACCTGTGCAGGATCATAAATAGCTTTTTCAGTTTCCTCCGCTAATAAAGAGTGAGTAACCTTCTTTCCCTCATCCATCACCCCCTCAAGTTTTGGCACAACAAAGTTTTTCATTACAGAAACAGACAAGTAGGCAGCTTTCTTGATACCTGTAATCTCATCCGCCTCTTTTAAAGGCTGTCCACACAGTATCTCAATTAAGTTTTGGAGAAACCTTAGCTTTGATTTCATACACTGCAAACCACTTGTCAACTTGTCAACGCATAGCTTAGTAGGATGCAAATCATAGTAGAACAAGTGCCAAACCATCTGTTTAATTACCCACAGAATAACCCAAGAGATAATATTGTTGTTAGCAAGAGCCTTAGGAGTTCCTGGTGCACTTATTCCCTTAATGTGATCAATTAGCTCTCCTTTCTTAATCCTAAGACAAGAAATGCCATCAAGATCTTGATAGCAGTTAAAGGTCTTCACTAAGGCCGTATCCGAACAAGCACTTGAGATGAGAAAATTCAGCAAACGAATAGAAGCACAATAAACACAAAATGAATTCAGATTCAGAGAAGGAAAAATCCCCAAGACAAGCATTCTATTGCCACAAACACGTAAAGTAAACTCAATACCGTGTGTATCCATCTCTTTCAACCTTCCCCAATGAGAATAATATCTACACCCATTAGCTTTCTCCCAGTTATACCAATCTAAGTATAAACCATCAAATGTGCGAGAATACTCCAAATTCAACATAGACAAGTTCTTTTCAGCCAATGGATATAATGACTTAAAAGAATCGTCAACAAGAATGAGTACATTACTATCACTTAAGTCATTAATACTCTTGAATTTCACAGATTTATTGAACATTGTGTCACAAACTCTGACTGTGCACACTGTTCCTGAATCACATCGTATTTCAGAGGAAACATACAGCTTCTCCAAATCGTTTTTAACTTCCTTATCTCCAAACCTTACCAACAGAGCTTCCTCAAATTCATTCCAATTCATATTTTCTTTCCCTGACTTAAAATCCTGAAACCATACATCTGCTTCCTCTTCTAAATACAACTTAATCCAATCAACCCTCAAATTTTCAGGAATATTATAAAACCTAAAATATTCCTGGCACTTTCTCAACCAATTCCTGGGGATATCACCATTGAATACCGTCAATCCCATTCTAGGATACCAGCAATTACCCCCACCATCATCAATGAGGATTTGAAAACTACCTGATGTCGGAAGCAGGAGAGAGCTATCCACTTCCATCTCCTTCTGCAAAAGCCGATTCATGCCTTTCTCCAAATGCTGATCGAACCGAGCAATCATCTCATCTATTGGCAGCTTCGCTTTCGGATCCCAATCCTCAATTAGCTTCAATTCACTCGCATTCCACTCTTCGAGCTGAGATTTTATCCACTCTCTCATCTCAGGCTCCAATTGTCGGAAGTCTTCATACACGGATTCTGATCGATTTTCAGCCATCTTTGCCGTGGATTCGTTGCTGAGAACCGACCGGCTCTGATACCAAATTGTCATGCCCTGGATAGTTGTTATAAATTCCTAAAAGTATTCAGCAGTATTAGGGAAGAAGAAGAAGAATTACAGAGAGAAATAGGGGAGAATAAAGAGAGAAGGAAGGAAGAATTCAGAGGAAAACCATTCAAAATGTCGATAATCCTCACAAGAGTATAGCATCTCCTATTTACTCAGCTACCCTTTTGCTACGTATACGAAAACGACGCCGTATTAACTCAATGTCTAACATTCCGCAACATACAACACAACATTAGGCCCAATGCAAGTTGCTTTGGACTTGGTTTATTCCAGAAATAAGGTTTAGGAGAATAAAAATCTATAGTGAATAAATTGGACTTAATGTTAATTTTTTATACTCGAGGGAAACAATCATGGATGATTTAATATTTAGTATCATTTTTTTAAATACTAAAAAGAAGAATGATGTTGTAAAATAAAATGATTAAAAAAAAACAAAAATAAGTGCCTGCTTGTGAATTCAAACACATATATATAACACATAATCAAATTTTTAAAAATATAGTAAGAACACTCAGGAAAAATATTGTAAATATTACAGAACTTACACACAAAGTAAGAAAATTTACATTTATTATCTCAAATGAAGTTTAAAATGATAGAAAATTCAATATAAAATAATTAACAATAATATACTATTTTTTAAAATTAAAAATAATAAATTTATTTATTAAATTTAATAATTATATTATTGTTTTGGGAGGTAAATAATAAATTTTTTAGTTGGTCCCTGATATGTAAAAACTGTAAATCAAATTTGAACAATCCCCTCCCATAAACCATAGAATGTATTGGTTGGAGACTGAAGACCTTTCGGAGTACGCTGAAGACCGCCTGCCGCCAGCCGCCAGAATGAAATACATTAATTTTGTATTAAAATAAATAAATTTTAATATTAAATTACTGTAAACACGTTTAACATTTTCTTTAAAAAGTAGTCAGGATTGTTCAGTTATGTTAACCTACAAAAATCATATAAATCAAATTATTAACTCGAATGTTAGTCCAAAAATTTAATAAACTTAATTCTAACGTGTGCTAGTTGAGGGGTTTCACCCTAAATTAAATATCGTTTTGCAACATTTTATGTAGGGTTTGTTTGGAGAGTTGTAATTAACATATGATTTGAGATGAAAAAAAGTATGTCCAGAGTGAATAATAAAATCGATAATTAGGTTTGGACTATCAAATTTTAAGTGATTATATAAAAAATACGTAAAAATTAATTGAGTACCATTTTAAATTGGCTTAAATTTATTTTTGATCCCTCATAAACATGAGTTATTTCAGTTTTGGTCCCCATATATTTTAGTCGCTAATTTTAGTCATACTTAATTTTTTTTGTTTACAATTCTAGTCATTTGTAACAGAAAAGTTTAGAAGATAACAGATTAATTCATTTGATCGCTAGTTAAATCTAATTTTTTATTCAAAATGATTTGTACCGTGATGTTTTCAACCAATTTTATAATCCGGATCATCATGAATGTTCAACTCATTTAGGATTTCGGCCTTCATTTTGGATTGTGAGTCGATCTAAATAAGTTGAACATTCATGAGGAACCGAGTCATAAAATGGATTGAAAACATTATGGTACAAATCATTTTGAAAAAAATAAGTTTGACTAGCGATCAAATGAGTTAATCTGTTATCTTCTAAATTTTTTTGTTAAAAGAGATCATTATTGGTAAAAAAAATTTAAGTGGAAATAATATGAGAGACCAAAACTGAAATAATCCATATTATGAGGGACAAAAATGGATTTAAACATTTTAAATTTGATTAAAGACAACAAATAATATAAAAAATGATTCATATTTATATATAAATTAACTTTATTACAAACTATCTGGTCTTTTTCACAATGATTTGTTATATTGAATTGTATAATTGAAAAATTAAATCGTAATTAAAATATGATGTAATCGTTATTTTACTCAAAAAATAATATAATTATACAATTTTCAAGTTTTATTTTTTATTCTACCAACAAAATAAAAGGTTTGATAATGGAAAGTTACAAGTGGACAATGAATTCCGAAAATAGAAAAAGCAATTACACAAGTGGAATGAGCATTATTATAATGCTTGAACATGGCTTCCAATTAAGCAAGCAAAATGCCAAAAACCCCACCCAAAAAAAAAAAAAAAAAAGAAAAAGAAAAAAAAGTAGTGGCTGCCTACCCTACTCCTTTGATGTGATTCAGTTGCCCTTTCGCCCTCCTTCAATGGCCACCCTTTGATTTTTTTTCTCCCTTTAAAATTATTTTTGAAAAAAAACTGTTAAATTCACATTATAATAAATATAAAAGCTATAAAAAAATTTTAAAAATTTGACTAATTTACTTGGAATTTGAGGCAAAGGCATATTCGGATCGGATTTACTTGGTAGTTGGTATCCACTCAGCAACCACAATGATTGATGAAAAGCTATATTCAATCCTTTAATTATCCCATAAAGTGTCATATTATATATACTAAAATAATTTAAATATATGTAGATTTTCAACTCAATAAACAATATTATCATTTTACTTTTACAAACTACACAAATTAAGTTTATATAAAATACCATGCCTTTAAAAAAGTAAATTAATGTACACTATCTGTCCCAATCAAAGCTTTTTATTCATAAAAAAATCAAATTTATATTATTTTACTTTAATAATTATATATAAAAAAGTTATCATTAAAACAATTGTCATAATAATTTTTTAAAGTTGTACATTTAATAAACAAACATTTTAAAATGATCTAAATAGGGGCATATAATCGAATGATGAGCGACTAGATGCCACTTGCATAGATGTTTAATACAAATATATTTGGGGTAGTGAACATTTATTTATAGTTTATTCAAACTATTAATGCTGTCAAAGGTCTATGATTACTGCATTTATATTTTTAATCATTTAAACTCATAATCAATACGTAATAAAGATTAAACGATTGATGTAAATATTTTTATTAAATTAAAAGATTATTAAAAAAATTATGATTACAATTATCTAAACTCATTTTGACAATAAATTATCAAATTTTGTCATCTTTTTAATATTGGTAAATATTTAATTTCGATCAATAAAATATAAAATTATATAGGGAGTGAATGTAATTTGTCCAGTCAATTATCCTTCTATATTTATTTTAGGGTGTAATTAAATATAATATATATATTTTTAATTATCATTTATTTTATAATCTAAAATACCAATAAACATAATTAAAAAAACAAAATAGTAATTTAGCAACCTAAATAAAGGCGGCCACTTATGTTAACAAGTAGTAATAGTTGAGGTATGTAGACTTAGGGGCTGCTTGGTTGAATGAAATCGGAATGGATGTATGGGATTCATTCCCAATTTTATGAAAAATGGTTGCTTGGTTGCTACAATCGGAATGAAAACAGTAGCTTAATTCCTACAAATAAGGGATTGAGTCATTCCCCACTAATTTGGTGGGATTGAGCATCTGGAATCAATTCTCATCCTTCCTCCTTCCCGGTGTCTTTCTCCCTCCCTATTATATTTTTTTTTTACGCACAACATTTTTTAAAAATATATATACTTTTTTTAAAAAAATACTTTTTTAAATACAGTTTTTTTTTGACGCACAACATTTTTTAAAAAAATATATACTTTTTTTTAAAAAAATACTTTTCTTTTATATGATTTCTTTTATATTCTTGATCTGATATCTATAATCTGTTGATCTGATGTCTAGTATTATGTGATCTGATGTCTATATAATCCTGATGTGATCTCCCTTGTTAAGTATGTTTTCGTTTTACTGTATGATTTCTTTTTTATTCTTGATCTGATGTCTATATAATCCTGATATGATCTCCCTTGTTAAGTATGTTTTAATTCTATTGTATGATTTCTTTTATATTCTTTATCTGATATCTATAGACTGTTGATCTGATGTCAAGTATTTACTGATCTGATGTCTATATAATCCTGATTTGATCTCCCTTGTTAAGTATGCTTTAGTTCTACTGTATGATTTATTTTATATTCTTGATCTGATATCTATAGTTTGTTGATCTGATGTCTAGTATTCGCTGATCTGATGTCTATATAATCATGCGTGAAAGTTTTGATTGCAGCACTGCGTACATATTACTACTGGAGTTTATCTAATTTTAATCATGTTTTCATAATTTTTTAGTCTTTAAATGAATGGTAAAATGTTTAATTCATTCTCATTCCAAAAATTTTAATAACCAGACATTAATAATGGTAATGAAATTCATTGCAGATAATGAACCAAGCAGCAACAATCACTTTCAAAAATTCATTGTCATTCCAGATTACTATCATAGTCATTCCCATTTCAATTACTATTAGTGGCACGCAGCCCCTTAAAAAGGAAAATATCTTTGTTCTTAGGAAAAAAAAGAGAAGTAAAATGGTTGGATGGTCAAATCAAATGTATGGTACTCCAAGTTGTGCTTTGTACTAGCATAGTAACCTAACCAAACCGCGATACGCAGATCTCCTAATAAAATGGTCTCACTCATGCATTTCGCCCCGCGATTTACAGAGCGAAAGGCCAGGAGCCTCGTAGATAGCTAGATAAAATAACAATTTCCGTCCCCCCCCCCACCCTCCACCACAAACCCTAATTATGGCCGTCTCCAGCTGCACCAACGCCCTCCGTTCATTCGAGTGCCGTTCCGATCCCGACTTCTCCGGTCGCGTTCCTCGGCCTGAGATACCCGCATCCGGTGCTCCTCGATTCTCCTGCAAGGCTACTCCGGTCACTCGGGGTTTATCGGTTCATGGCCTGTCATCGACTCTGATCTATAGGTTTCCGCCCAACTTCGTGAGGCAGCTTAGCACCAAGGCTCGCAGGAACTGCAGCAATATTGGTGTTGCACAAATTGTCGCCGCATCGTGGTCGAACAACCAGCCGGAATCTACCACATCCGTCCCGGCGGCTAAGGCCGTCGACGCTGCGGCTGCCTCTGCAGCCTCATTTGTTGCGCCGGTTGAGGCTGACGAGGTGGCTGCTGTGGCGGATAGTATTTTCTCTGAAGGGGAAAATGTACAGTTGGAGAATTTGGCCGATGTCAAATACTCCTCATTTTTGACCACTCCTGGCAGTCTCGCTATTCATGTTGGTATGCGCGTATATCAATTTCTATGATCTCATCGTATTTTATGTTAATTTTTCTTCTTTGTTGTGCACTGATGTATGAATTTCCGTGATTTTTATTTTTTCGTTGATTCGTTGTTGTTGAATTTGCTTTCTGTGTCCAGGTGAGAGATTGGGTCGCCGTATTGTTTCCGATGCTATTACTACCCCGGTTTTTAACACATCTGCTTACTTCTTCAAGACCACTCAAGAACTCATTGATTTCAAGGTATTTGAAATGAACTAAAAATGATGGTTGTATATTCTTGCAACGGAGTTACAATGAAATGCCTTTACGTTGATGATCCGACATGTCTAGAAGAATTGGATTGTCTCCCATTTCGGATAGCTTTCTTGACCATTATATGATTGTTTAAATTATTGGCTCCTTACGAATGCTTATCCCTGGTTACATACCTTCTTTTACTATTCAGGTCGATTGTGTGTATAACTTAATTCGTATATTACTTATGGCAGGAAAAACGTCATGAAAGTTTTGAATATGGACGGTATGGAAATTATACAACCGAAGTTTTAGAGGAGAAAATGAGGTGAAACTTTTCCTTCAAAATGTTGCCTTCTCTATGTGTTCCATGTTACATATGGAGAGCACTAAGTGAGAAGTTTTTTCAAATGGAACAGTGCACTGGAGGGAGCTGAGTCGACGTTGTTCCTGGCATCTGGCATGTGTGCTAGCACTTGCTTACTCTGGGCATTGGTTCCTACTGGTGGGCATATTGTTACAACCACAGATTGTTATAGAAAGACTAGAATATTTATTGAGAAAGTACTGATACCAAAAATGGGTGTGAAGGTATGCTTACTTTAGAAACAAATTCACTTACATTAGATGGATAATATTGTTTTCTTGTTCCTCTGCCTTCCCTCTAAAGAGACCAAGTTTTGTCTTTCACGGGTGGATTGGAATTGTACTTTTGGATTAGCCAACCTATGAAACTGAGTATTCTTAGCAGTTTTAAGGAGTAATAATGATTTTTCGCCTAAACCTCTTCAGGCCACCGTCGTTGACCCTGCAGATGTTGGAGCTCTGGAGGCAGCATTGAATGAAAATGATGTAAGGATCTTAACCTCTTTTAGCCTTGGTTTATTTGAGGGCAAAGCGAAGCCAATTCACAGTTAAATAATAAAGTTTTAAACTTGACCTATATATCTTCATGCTTGTTCTTGATTAAGTCAGATAAGTTATCATATTTATATTGACTCAGCTTGACTTCATTAGTGATCCAAGTCAATGAATTTGATTGCAAACAACACTATACATAACGAACTTAAAACATGATTTCATCTTCTAGTAGAAAGGATTAAGTAACTGCAAACTTAAATGCTTCAGTAGCCTTACCTTTATTTCAACATGTTGAGGTTCGTGTTTTGAGTTTTTACTTGTGAGTTAACTACCATGTTCTCGATAATGTTTGGTCAAGCTCAGTTGCTTCCTTGCTTGAGTTTCAATTTAAAGTAAATCTCAACGTGTTAAACTTTTTTACCGTTTGTTCTCTTCAGGTGTCCCTTTTCTTTACGGAGTCACCAACAAACCCATTTTTGAGATGTGTTGACATTGAGCTGGTTTCAAAGCTTTGCCATGATAAAGGAGCCATAGTTTGTATTGATGGGACGTTCGCCTCTCCTATCAATCAGCAAGCCCTTGCTTTTGGTGCTGATATTGTTATACACTCTGCAACTAAGTACATTGCTGGCCACAATGATGTATGCTAGACCATTTGTTGGATTCATCTTCTTAAACACCAGTTAGTTCAACATATCTATGGAGTTGAACATTGAGAGTGTGTTCTTTTTCTGTGACAGGTCCTTGCAGGTTGCATCAGTGGTCCTAAGAAGTTGGTTCAAACAATCCGTGACATGCATCATATTCTGGGTGGTACTCTCAATCCTGTAAGTGGTACATCTTACTCTTGTTGTACGTACTTTGGCTGTTTATAGTCAAAATCTAAATATTGGAAGCTACTTGTAATTGGAGTTTGTGCTATAAAGAGTAATTGGGATTTTCTATTGCCTGTCAGAATGCCGCATACCTAATCATTCGAGGCATGAAGACGCTGGAATGTCGTGTACAGCAACAAAATAAGACAGCATCAAGGATGGCCGAAATTTTAGAGGCACATCCTAAGGTATTGCAACTTTGTTGAGCTTTTCTGGGTAATGATAGTTCTTTGAGAAAGTCAATGCAGAATCCAGTACTAAGTAACTGTGAGATGACCTTTTCCTGCCCTGCAATAGATTAAACGATCTGCTGTAGTGTTTTCTGGTGTTGCACTGGTAATCCAGTTCAAGCCTCCTAAATTGCAAACCATTTTAAAAGTGCCTCAGTTTTCAGGGTTTTCTTTTGTTTCTTCGTCTTTGGTGCAATATCGAATTAAGTGGATCACAAACCTGTGTACCTTCAATCATGCTCGTTATAAATGTCTTTATTTATTACAATTAGCAGTAGATGTTAAATAAATTGTCCTGACTGTAGATTATTCTCCTGCTTGCTAGAACTGATGTTAATGGATTGTAGGTGAGACGTGTGTATTATCCTGGGTTGGCAAGTCACCCAGAACATGAGCTGGCAAAGAGGCAAATGACTGGTTTTGGTGGTGTTGTTAGTTTTGAGGTTTGTTTTCCAAACCATGACGCTTCCTCTTTTCTTGTTGGACATGATTACTCTGGTGCCTATCTAAGAGATGATTTTTCTTTCTGCCTCTTAGGTTGATGGAGACCTATATAGAACCGCGAAATTTGTTGATTCGTTGAGAATCCCTTACATAGCCCCTTCTTTTGGAGGTTGTGAGAGTATTGTGGATCAACCAGCAATTATGTCTTACTGGTATGTATCTATTTTTTCAGGAATTTAATTTGAGTCGTTGCGTTTTTAGTTCAACTTTTTTCGGGAAACAAGCGAAATGGTTATGTAATTGTATAGTGGGAAGCTGTTAATTTGGGGGCGTTTTTGATGCATTCGTGTTGCTAAATCAGGGACCTGAGCCAGGCAGAGAGAGGGAAATATGGAATTCTGGACAACTTGGTTAGGTTCAGCTTTGGAGTTGAAAGCTTTGAAGACCTGAAGGCTGATATCCTTCAGGCACTGGAGACTATATAGGAAGGACATCTGACCTGCACAACCCCATTTGTTACCTTTTGCCCCTTTTCTATGCAGTTTGTGTTTTGATAGTTGATCAAATTGTTTTCCCCGGGAGACTTACATACTTTGTTTAGCCGTTGGAAAATTTGCAGAATTGAAACTACTCTCAGTTTGGTTTTTCCGTTTTATGTAGTAAAAGTAGAAGAAGATTTGATGACATTTTGTTGGTAGCTTTTGTGACACTTACTGTTTTGGTAGCTCAATTTATTCTCTTGAGTCACAATTATTGCTTTTGGTTTGGAAAAATTTCGTACTTCAATTCCGCCGTGTAACTATGGATAAGAACAAAACTCCTGATAAGTATCCTAAGTTAAACACCTAAATATCCACGTCTCCTTGGTGGGTTCGTTTAATCAACCATGAAATGTTATAGTGTTGAACCCACGGAGGCCCTCTTTTTTGATGTATTCCATTCCACTTCACATCAAAAGATGATCATTATCTCATGCACTAATTAAGTTACTATACTTTCCAAAAGTACCGGTTCCCTCAGTTGAGTCGAGTTGAAGCAACTCTTGGTTCAGACTCGGTTGGTTCAACCTTAGCCCAGAGTCGGTTCGTTCATTTGCGGTATAGTTATTATTTGACTTTTATATTAAAAATTATGTTTATTATTTTTTTAAAAAAAAAAAAAATTAAAATGCGTAACTAAAATTTTCAAAAATCTCTTGATGTAAAATATTTTTAAAATTCTTATCCAAAAAAAAACATAATTTAAAGGTCGTTACCCGGGCAAGTACTTTATTCATCGTGCTCCGTCCCTCCATCACAAGTTGCAGAAATTCCATATTTTACGTATCGACGTTTTATTCTGCCTCCATTCTCTTTTTTGGGATTGGTTCTCTTCTCTCTGCAAATTCCGCACTTCTTTTTTAACTAAGTTCCGCTCTATCCAAAATTATTTATAGATTAAACCAAACTCTTTGGTAAGTTCTTGAATTGGGTGTCGGTGGGTTCTATTCTTTTCCCAGTTTTCCGTCTCTCTAATTCATCGTAATTCAATTCTTTTTTTGCTTCATCGGATAGCAGTAAATGAGATGAAATTTGGGAAGGAGTTCAAGACCCATCTTGAGGAAACTCTCCCTGAATGGAGAGACAAGTATTTGTCCTACAAGCCCTTGAAAAAGCTCCTCAAGACTATTCCTTCCTCCGAAGCCACCGCCGATTCCACTCTCAACCCTGCTCCACCCCTTCACCCTGACGCCGCTCCCTCCTTGCCGGAGCTCCAAGACTGGTTTGTCAGGATTCTCAACGAAGAGCTTGAAAAGTTCAATGATTTTTACGTTGATAAAGAGGAGGAGTTCATCATCCGCTTCCAGGTCTCTGACATCTAACCCTGATAATCACATCAAATTTCGTTACTTGATTCAATTGTTTATTTTATCCGCGGACATTTATTTATTTATTTTTTGACAAAATGTCTTCTTGCGGGCTGCTACACTTTGTAAAGTTTATCTTTTTCTGCTTCTCTCCATGAAATATACTTTTTTTTGAGGATTTAAAGCTATGAATTATCTTCAAGTCTCAAAGTTTGGAGGATATGGAATCCAACAAACACTTTGTGACGGGTCAAAAGTGTTATTGGGGTGTTGGCCTTGCATGGAATCTGTTACTTTTAGCTGATAAGCAAAAGGCTTACTGGAAATGAGTATTATTTTTCCGCTGAAGCTATGTGACTTTACAAGATTACAAGGGATGTTACCCTAATAAATTTGCATCATAATGGTAGGAATTTGCCAAAATTTGACCTGCATCTGCTGAATGGACCTTGCAGCGGTTACTGCATTTGAGATGAGGGATATCATGTTTGCAGTTTCATATCACAAAGATGTGATTATTAAGATAGTTGCTGATTAAAATCATATGGAAATGGAAAGAAAACCAGGCTACTATGCATTCATGATGGAGACACTAACTCTTTCTTTCCCATCGGATAGTTTTGTGATTTATTTCATTACGCCTTGTATGTGATTTTGATTAAGAATTAGACTAGATATTGAAATAGGAAAGGTATATTCATAAAGCAGGGTGCAGCTGGGGCTGTAGATGAGACAATCTCACCGAAGTAGCAGATTGAATAATACCTATGCCTGAATTATATTTGTGTGCTTTTCTTTGATGTATTGAGGAGTATTTATGTGAGAAAATGAGAATCTCTGTGATCTTGTGTTAAACAGCTGTAAATCGTCATAGTTATGTGTCAATTGGTTAATTCAGGAATTGAAGGAAAGAATTGAGCAGATGAAGAATCAGGGGAGTAAATATGGCTCGCTAAGCTCAGACATCGAGTTTAGTGAGGAGATGATGGACATTCGAAAGGACTTTGTTGCTATTCATGGCGAAATGGTTCTTCTAAAGAATTACAGCTCCCTGAATTTTGCAGGTATGGTGTATTTTAAATCTTTTCTTAATGTTTTCTAAAGGGTATTTAGATATGCAGTCAATGATTACTTACCGTCCCCAAAATGTACTGGTTTAAGGTCAAAAGATGCATAATTGAATCTCATGAAAATATTTCATCTTTGTAGTCTGCATTTTATTTGATGCAGAACTCTTTGTTTGTATGCTCAGGTCTTGTCAAGATTTTGAAGAAATATGATAAAAGAACAGGGGAATTGTTACGTTTACGGTTTACTCAGCTTGCTCTCCAAGAGCCTTTCTTTACAACTGAACCTCTTACTAGATTAGTACGAGAATGCGAGGCGAATCTTGAACTTCTTTTCCCTTTAGAAGCAGAAGTTGTTGAATCTACCGCTGTTTCAGAAGACAAGGCTGGTGAAGCATTATCAAATACATGTACAGAAACAACATTGTCACTTGGGGAGGAAACTGTGGACATTTATCGAAGCACCCTCGCAGCCATGAGAACTATCCAGGGCCTGAAAAAGGCAAGCTCAACCTATAATCCACTGTCTTTTTCTGCTGTTTTTGCAAATCAGAACAATGGCAGTGAAGGTGATGTGACAGCAGAAAATTCCGCTGACTCCTTATCTAACCTACATAATTCAGAGGCGATAGAGAACGAAGCCGGGTGACCCTGAAAAAGGTTTGAATTATCTCGCGTTGTTTAGAGGCTGATAGATGTTTGATTTTGGTGTCTGGCCATTTTATGCTTTGGATAGCTGAATAATTAGCCGATCTGTAAACTGAAATAAGGGATAAAAGTGGGAAGGAGCAGGAATATTGGCAGCAACTTTGCATGTAACTTTCTTCCGGCCATGAAAATGGGCTGTGAATAAAATTTTTGTATGTTCTTGTATACTGTTATCATTTTTCTTTAATCACATTTGAGCCTGTTTTGGGTGCTTAGCAAATTACAATTTGTACAATTTCATTCCTCTTATTGTCATGTACTCTGCAGAAGAACTATAATCAAACAGGCACTCTCCTTCTTCCTTCTTCCTTCTTCCTTCTTCTATGGACATCTGCATATTCTCGCGGTTTTGGTGGGTCAAAAACGCTGAAAGCCATGAACCATGGGGAGCAATCTTTTGTTACGAATTCTTGCCGTCATCATCATAGTAAAATGGCAGTGGCACTGACTTGAAAGCCCTGTACTTGCCTACGTTATTCAGGTGCTCGTTCTCCAACCTTTGAAGTCAGTTGAGACAGTGGCATATGTGAGATACGAGATTAATTCAGAAAACATGGATAACGAGTTGAGCCAACAGAAAGTTAAACCTGAAGAAATTCCAAATGCTACGGCGAATGATTTCCAGGGAGGCCACCAGTGCCACCATGACTTTGCTGTGGAGAAATGGAAGCTGAAAATTGAAGATCATTTGCATCCATACGAGTCTTAGCAGGACATTTACAACCTGCGAAGCCATTATCAAACCATGCTTGTATCAGCGGATTATTCCAAAGAAGATTAAACAAACGATCCATCAGAAGCATAACTCACCATTGCTGCAAAATACACTTTCTTGTTATGAACAAGGAGCTTATCTCTGAGCCAGGGATTTCTGGAACTCCGCTGCAACAGACCCCAGTCCATAACTATGTCCCAGTATGTGTTGAACACTGTAGTGAATCCTGATGAAGCCAGCGCGACGATTCTCAGTGTTGGACTTCCTCTCCTGAACCCATAAAGCGCCCTCATAACAAGGGCAACAGTAGTTGACAGATACTTGAGCGCATTGAACAATTGGTTGCTATCTTTTCCTTCGATCCACCGCCGAATGCTCTACAATCATAGACATCCATGCATCAATCATGAGACAATGCTACTACTGGATGGTGTAAAACACTGTGTTGTTGAAGGTGGAAGTTGATTGATCAAGTAACCTGAAGAAGGCGAGCCCAGAAGGGAATAACTGCAACGACGATATAGAAAATCTGGTAAATATTCTTGCTCTGGCAAGTGGTTGTTCTTGTTTTGAAGTCGCTGGTGCCATAGTAACATGCATAGAATTCCAGGCACCTTAAAGCTTGAACCTGGCTAGTAAACTGATCTGCTAAGAAAGCGTCTGGAAGAGTAACCTACAAAAATGCTTCCAAAACAATTCTTCAATTTGTAATATATCAGGTTAGCAATTTATAAAGAGGAGACCTGTTTGATTTTACCTTATAAAGAGGAGCACAGATACAATGCCATGAACTTTCGATGAGAAAGAATCTACTGGACCGATACATGATGTTGAATGGACAAAATATTATAAGAAGCACCATCTGCAATGCAAATTCTTACTGTCAGAATAAAATGGCTTCAGAAAATTCCACTTCTTGTTCTGAAATGGCAAAACTGGATGCCTGAAAACGCTTGTTTCCATACTTACAGTCAAAAGGGCTACAGGGACCAATTCTGTTATCGTCTCGTAGCTTCTTGTTGCAGGGTCCATCTCCAAATCCAGGTTCAAAAGTACAGAAACCAGCGTCAGCACTGAAAGGCCAGAAGCCACAAGAAGGACTTCCCTATAGCTCATAGATCCTTTTCCCTCCTTGAAACCAAATATAAAGGGATAATTAACCCTGAATCTTCTCCAGAGGCACATGTTTCCTGAGAATAAGATCATGTGTAGGACAATGTAGCCAAACAAACTGCACAATTGTAATGTTCTTGTTAATAGCTGATCAATTTCTCAATAACGAGCTAAAGAACATCCAAGAATACCTGTAAAGTGGGAATATATTGTCCATGTATCTATTATTTTCTCCTTTGTCGCGAAGAAGATCCGAAAAATGGATGGAGAGAACTATCCCTGCTATCAGTGCGATTGTGCAGCCACAGAAAAGCCCTGCAGATCAGATGAGGAGCTTCTTGATCATACTACATTGCAAGGTCCAAAAGTGTATCCAAATAGTACTTCAGTAACTGCAAAAATGCAGGTTAGTTTGAGGTTTTACCTAAAAAAAATGTGATCCGATGCCTCTCTTTCTTGACTTGAGACCTCAAGAGCGCCATTCCTTCCCTTTGATTTCCATTTGAAAAATGTTTTACGACAGTAGCCTCCACTCTTTCTGTTAGTTTAGTGATCTAAGGAGAGAAACATATATAAAAGCAACATGATCATTTTGCAAAGCTATAAAGGAGTTGAAGAAGAAATGCATCCCGGCACGAACCTCATCAGAGTTGCAAAGAGGCGAGTTCTCAATCATTTCCAAATAAGTTTTAGATGCATTCCTTGATGTAACCTAAAAACAGCAGAATCAACAGGCTTTTACAGAATGGAAAACCAAAGTTAAACTTCTAATTAAGCTTTGTACTACATTAAATGCTGCTTTATATACCTTATCATACTTCTTCATGATCTTAGAGAAAGCCAAGACATTCAGAAAACTGGTACAGTCCAAAGAAAAAACATGTTATAATTAACACATGCATGCCTATATTCTTCTGTACTAATGAAAATGAAAACAGGTTTGATTGATTTCTGATACCTATAGCTTTTGAGGAGTCGAAGCTTCTTGTGGTATTCAACAAAAGCCTGTTTCAGTGTCTCCTTGGCTTTGTTTAATTCAGCCTTGCTGAATGACAAATCAGATTTTGAGTTGTTGAAAACATTCTTCAGAGTTGAGACTGGAGTTTCAGGTTCAACATTGATCCTGACTTGACCCAAAACTTGCAGGGGAGGAAGTGTAGATTTCCCCTTTAACTTGTTCTTGTTTGTTCCCTCAGGCGGCCTAACTCCAGCCCTGGAAACCCCTTCCTCAGCTGTTTCTACCACTTCTTGAATTGGATCCATGGCCGAATGCGACCTTCCTTCAAGATTTCATACCATAATACTATTAGCAAACAGGTTTTGTTTTTGTGAGGCAACGGAGGAAGTAGATTCTTTTTACCTTTTCTGGTAAGATTTGAGGAAAGAGCTGGAGCTGTCGGAGGGGATAAAGATTGAACAGAAGCGCCATTGAAGGAACCTGTTGTGAATTCCAGCAATGGATACTCAACCTTGATCCTGAGAGCAATCAGAGCATCCATCTGCTTAGTTAATTCCTCTGCTTCAGCCTTCACTTCACTCACTTTGTCCTTGTAGAATTTGATCACTTTGTTGAACTCATCATCCAATTTCCTGAAGAATTGAAGCTCCACATCTCCGCTCACATCAGTGGACATAAGAAACATGGTCTGATACAAGCCGGCGGATTCTGTGTTTCCTTGCTGATGTACTTCAGCCACTAGTATGGCCTCATCTTCAACGACGTTGAGGCCGCCATTTCTGCTGAAATATGACAGCCCGCTGAATGCTCTGTAAAGGGACAGCCTCCTCTTCAACGTTCTGTTGGGGGACGCCGCCGTATGATTATTCCTCCGGCGAACTTTCTGCACATCTTTCAACAGTGTTTTAAGATAGTGATAATCCATATAAGCCGGCTGCCATTCCTGCACCATCTGGGAAGCAAACTCCTTCCCGAACTTCATCTTCTAAAACCCGATTAAACCTTTCGCTTGAGAATTTTGGAAGAAATTACTTTTCACAAAGACAAAACCAGATCAAGAACACATACAGAGATTATCTTTTGAGGGTCCTCTTTTATAATATTCTGTGCTTTTTTCTTTGATGAAGTCAGCTCAACAGAGACGCCTAATTGGGCTCTATCTTCTCAAGAACAAAAGGAAGTAGGAACCAAGTGGGCACATTAAGAAGACGCTGAAGTTTCCAAATTTACGTTGATGAACATTAAATGAGCAAGAAAAGATCACCATGCATTCTTCTGGTTGGCCCTTCAAGAAACAGGATATAAATGGATGAAACATAGTAGTAGGCCCTGCTGCATTATTTCTACAGCTTTCCAAACATCTTTTTACATTCCAAGTATAAATTACATTCAGTAATACATGATTCTGAATCTTCCGCGTTTGGCAGAACAGATCCTCAAGTAAGAAGAGGCAATGGCCAAGGACAAGACTTGAATGCAGCTTACCAACTCTTTCACCTGCCTCTGCCGACTAAAATAGTATTAATATATAGCAAATTTGGCCATGATTATTGTTTTATACTATAGTGGTTCCTCTCAACTGTGTAAGCACATTGTGATTATATTAGAAATCCTCACCTGAGTAACAGTAAAAATGTCCATTTTACTATTGACTTACGGTTAAAATTAATATTATACAACGTTGTAAAGCACATCACTGATTACATAATTTTGGACCCAAATAACCCATTGACTAAATCCTTGGAGAAAAAAACTCCAAGTCTTGTTATTATCGATACTATTCCAAGTCTTGTTTTTATTATTGGACAATACGAGCAACATGAGTTCTAGTACGGATTAGTACCATCTTCGATACAATTAATAATGATTGGACTGTTTCTCTAGTACATTTCTTCTCTTCTTTCCATCAAAGCTTTCTATATCAAGAATTTTTTTTAAACTTTTCAAATGCAAAATACCTTAAAAGAAACAGTTTAAACAAACATAGGTTAGGCGAAATGTAAGAGACACTATTGCCTAACTCATCTTCATCTGTGCGTACCTGTTTGCGCTTGAATAGCGGACATTATATTCAAAATAGCCCTCATGAAAACTTTCAAACAAAAGACTGATTCCATACCTAGGATGAGATTTCTTTTCTAAATTTCGAGAAACACCCCAGTGCCCCATGTGGGTTTGAAAGTGTCCAAGGGGACGAATTAAATCTGGGATTTGCGAAATGCGGAGAGGTGGGGCCTTGTTCAAAGTTTTTATGATCACAACAGTGACAATGGGGTTAATGTTCTTGCCGGAGATTGAATCAACGCGGTTCGAGGTGGCGTCCGGTAGCAGCAAGTGCGTGATGGAGGACATCAAGATCAATTCCTTGACTGTAGGAAAATTCAGCATTATCAATCCCAACCCGGGTCACCAAATGCCCGAAAATCACAAAGTCACAGTGCGAGTGAGTCGATCATATGTATTATCTGCATTGAATCTTTCTCATTTGAGGGCTTCCTGATTTGTTTTCGGCTTAGAAGAATTCATGGAATTGGGGGGATTTTGGGGTTAATCGTCAGTAATTAATGGCAGGTGAGCTCGGCAAAGGGAACTCCATATCATATTGTAGAAACAGTGGAGTCCGGTACATTTGCATTTACGGCTTATGATGGCGGTGATTACACGGCCTGTTTCTGGGTCAAGTATTACAATCCATCATTTCTACTCATCATCGACCTTGACTGGAAATCTGGTGTTGCTCTCAAGGATTGGTCTAAAGTTGCCACAAAAGGCCAAGTTGAAGCATGTTTCTTTCTTTCTGTCCTTTTCCTCTATTGGGTTGTCTTTGTTTGCTCGTCGGGTTTTGATGTTTCTGGCCATTTTTTTTTTTTTAATTTTCCAGGCCATGGAAATCGAATTGACCAATATGTACGACACTGCCATTTTGATCCACGATGAGATGTTCAATCTGCGTGAAAGGTCCGAACTTTTTGTTCTTATCAGCTCAATATTATTAGTCTTGTTTTCCTATAATGGGTTATTTTTTTCCAGCTTAAAGTTGTTTTTTTTTTTTTTTTTTTTTTGTTCTGTGGATTATACAGTGAAGAAGAAATGCTGGCACTAAATAGAGCAACGAATTCGAAGATGGCTACTTTTGGTTTTCTTTCCCTTTTTGTTTGCCTCTCCGTGGCTGGTCTCCAACTATGGCATTTGAAGACATTTTTCGAGAGAAAGAAGTTGCTATAGATCATGCATTATTAGGCATTTGGATTTTCCATCTTGATGTTATTTCTCTCTTCCCAAAACAAGAACTCTACCATTGGAACAACATTCCTCTCTTGTAGTTTGATGGTTTATATACTAAAAAAAGCCTAAGAGAAGAGTGCCGATTCTTTTTATAAAACCTATTTTTGTCCCAATTTTTTGACAAGGCTTCGAGAAAAACTAGAAAACTGCGTGGGCCTTCTTATGTTTCTCCAACGTCAATTGTTCTGAAAATGAATACATCTGTTATCATGAATTCATGAACAGGCACGTATGCTTAAGATAATACGAGCACCAGCCAAAACACTAGGGAAAAAAATATGCATATCCAAACACTTCTTCCCAACATCTGGGAATTTATTTATCATAAGCTGTCAACATAAAGACTCCACACACCACAAGTAGTAGTTTTTGAGCAGGGCCAAGAGTACATATTATTCTGCATACATCAAAAGCAACAACAGAACATGCTTTTAAAGACACACAAACAAATCTCCATGGGAATTCCTTTATTTAGTAGGCTTCAAAGAGGATGAACCTCCACAAGCAGCACAAAAACCCCACTAAGCTCAAAGAGCATAAGCTCACTCATCGTCATAGTTCCTGCGGTGGTGGTGATGATGCTTCTGTCGGCGCTTCTTTTCCTCGTCTTCATCATCAGAGTTGTCATCACCCTGCCAAAATTTGGAAAGGTAGTCATTCATTTAGCTAAAATATAGTAACGAAGACTACAAATTGATTCCCATGATGATACAGAACTACAGTCGCCTATTCATCTACACTATTATTAGATTATGGGAAATCTTGGATCCATTTTTAAGCTTCGCATTTCCGGCAAAACATGTTGCCGCCTTTGGCCCTCAAAATTGCATGCTGGATTTAAGTAAAACAGACTACTATCAAAGTGAGAAACCACAGGCATAAACAGGAGTGGATGTCATTTGTCCAAATTTCAATTTACCTCTCCTTTGTTTCTGATATATTTGTTAAGGTTCATACGCACACACTATATCTAGTATGCATTTCAATAAGATTTTATGAAAAACAACTTTAATTTTACAAGAACTTCAAGTGGACAGTGTACCATCTACAAAGGTAGAAATATAATGTCTAAACAAAAAAAAAGGCACTTTCAATGGAAGACTACCAACCTTAAGAACTAATAGGTCAAAGGACGCATAATAAAAAACTACAACATCAGAATTAATTCTGCTAACAGCGAGTATTGTAATTGTCTCTTCCTACTTGAGCAACAAACGCATTGTTCCATCAAGGTTAAGAAAAGCTAGCAGAAGCAAAACATCTAAAAACCATCGGTTTGGGAAAAAGAAACAGACAAACGCCATCCAGATTATATTCATCAGGGCTTGGATACTACTGATCCAACAGTGTCTCCTCTCCTCTCCATTTCTTCAAGTTTATAAGTTAAGTATGATGTCAATTCACTAATGGTACACCACTACACCATTTTCAGACATTAAAGAAGCAAAGGAACAAACTTGTAAAAACATTGTGCACACAAGGTCTTTCAAGTCATTAAAATGATATTCTAGCTTCCCCTAAACCTAGAAATCATCACTAAGAGAAGATCATGAAAAAGAAGTTCAAAATGTAAGAAAATGCAAAAAATTATGCATCAGATAGCAACAGTCTTCGAATCAGGATTAAGATTGCGGTTAGCTTACGTATTTCTTGCGGCCATAGCCCTCATCTTCATCATTACGGCTCCCATAGCTTGGTTTCCTGTAATCCTCTTCCTCAGATCTTCCATAACTGGGCCTCTCGTAGCTTGATCCTCCATAGCCTTCGCTCTCCTGAGGCTCATAGTTAGGCCTCTCAGATCTTCCCCCATATCTACCACCGCCCTCCTCCTCTCCATAGCTTGGCTTCCTCTCGTAACCGGATCCGTACCCCTCAGTTTCGGGCCTCCGCCCGAATCCAGAACCGTACTCCGAGGTTGGAGCTTCATATTCACTCTTCCTGCCATACCCGGATCCATACTCCGAACTAGGTTCGTCGGAGTCGTTCCTCCGGCCATACCCTGATTGGTATCCCGATCCGGGGTTTTCGTAATCGTTCTTTCTGCCGTAGCCAGATCCATATTCCGAAGATGGCCTCTCATAGTCAGAGTTGGGCCTTTGATAGCCAGATCCATACTCAGAACTAGGCCTCTCATGCTCCGGCCTACGTTCATACCCGCCGGATCCAAATCCACCCCCTCCTCCTCCATACTCGCTTTCACCACCATAGCCGCCTCCGCCGGATGGGCGGTTCATACCTGGCTGGAATCCATAATTGGGCTTAGGCTTCTCATACCCATAACCACCACCCTCCTCAGAAGGAGCTCCGTACCCGGAGGCAGGGCGAGGCTTGGGTCGGCCATAGCTCTTGTACTCATTGTCAAGAGCCTCATCAGCATAGGCCGAGGGCTCAGCATAGGAGGAGTATTGGGGACGATCGTAATCGAAACCCCCGGCGTCCGATGAGGCGTTAGGGTAACAGGTTTCCTCAGATGGTGGAAGTGGGCGGCCGTAAGTGAGAGCCTGGTCGTATCCACCACCGTAGGGGGTGGGATCAAACTCATCGAAGTCATCAACTTCATCGCCGCCGTATTGGTGACCTTTTTCCCAGTAAGACATGGTTGCTTTCGCCGCTGCGTTCTCTCTCTTTCTCTAATCTGAGTGGTAAGTCCGGTGGGGGAGGAGATAATAGGATTTCTTTGTTTTATAAATAAACTAAACGTTGTCGTTTCAAGTAGCGTTCTTAAATTACGGCGACGATATCGCTCATTAATTTCTATCGTGATTCAATGATTAGTTATAGTATAGACCCAAAAATGCCCTCCTGGCTCTGTCTAATTACAATTTAATTACTTTATTAATAAAGATTGGAAAATTCAAAGAGAAAAAGGAAAAAAAAAAAAAAATTTACTGCCATATCCACCACCAGTGGCTTGATTCGTGTGCCACCATTTCCATTTCTTTAGTCTCTCTGCGTTTTGTTTCCGCCATAGATCGTCTCTCACTTGCTATTACTTACCAGAACTACACCTACAATACTGCTTGCAGTTGCAGATACAGTCGCTTGCAAAGTCAAAAGGGGGCAGAGAGAATGGGGACCAAGGTTTGGAAGGTTGCGCTGGACGGAAGTGGCGACTTCAGGACAGTGCAGGAAGCCATTGACGCCGTTCCCTTCTGCAACACTCGTCGTACCCTGATTCGGGTGTCTCCAGGTGTGTACAATCAGCCAGTATATGTGCCTAAAACCAAGAACTTCATTACCCTTACCGGTTTGGGACCTGAAATTACTGTTCTTACCTGGAATAACACTGCCACCAATATCCAACATCACCAGGTACGGTTCACACCGACCCTTTTCGTCTTTTTTTTTTTTTTTTTTTTTCTAGCTTTTTTTTGGGCTTAGGGTCCATTTACATTAGCCTCCCCGTTGTTGTTCGATTTGCTTTTAATGGTTCGAAAATTTTTTGTTTTTGCCTCAGGGATCCCGGCTTATCGGGACAGGGACCTTTGGGTGTGGAAGTACTATTGTGGAAGGAGAGGATTTTATTGCTGAGAATATCACCTTTGAAAATTCGGCACCTAAAGTAAGCATTTTTGCAGTGTCTTCCGCAAATCCCTTTTTTTCCTTTTTCGCATTCGTTAAAGTTTCTGCCATTATGAAGATAAATATTGGATTTTGATTTACATACTCATTTCTGTCAGATTGAGCTCTCAGTGGATTGTGGGTTTTAGGGTGAACTAGAGTTCCCAGTGTCTGCAGTAATCGTCTGATGACTACTTTGTGTCAAAAGAACTCATTTTGTCTTTCCCTCTCATTTTTAGATATAAATATTGACGATTTGTTCCCAATTTGTCATCATGAAGAGTAAACATAGATTATAAGCCTATAAGATCAACCAAAATTGAGCTTCATGGATCCTTGTTTGAGTTTTCAGCCATGCTTAAGCTTTATTTGTTGTACTTCATTGTTCTGAATGGTCTTTTCTTTAGTTCTTACCCCATTTCTTTGTAGGGTTCAGGTCAAGCCGTGGCAATTCGAGTGACGGCTGATCGCTGTGCATTTTATAATTGCAGATTTCTTGGATGGCAGGTAATTTAGCCGACACGGGAACTAGATACCGAATTACACTTTCTTAGAGATGGTAGGAATGTGGATGAATATGTACCAAATTGAAGAGTGACAAAGTTTCTAATATGATGGAACACTTGTATACTTTCTACTGTTGTGTAGTCAATTCACACTTATATTTATTAAGTATTGAAAGTTCAACACGCACAGATATAATCCTGTTAGGCAACTCACATATTAAAGGAGGATGCTGTGTTGTATAATAATCATCAAAGCCGAAAAAAAAAATTAAAAAAATCAACCTCTGTGTAACACACCTTAAGTTATAGGAATATCCCTTGCAACAGAACAAATGAATCGGTCTTTATTCTTCATTTTGGTTTTAAAGAGTTTCCCCTATGGAATCTATGCAGGATACATTGTACTTGCATTATGGGAAACAATATTTGAAAGATTGCTATATTGAAGGGAGCGTGGACTTTATTTTTGGCAATAGCACAGCTCTTTTGGAGCACTGTCATATCCACTGCAAGTCAGCTGGCTTTATTACTGCACAGAGCCGAAAATCATCCCAAGAGACAACTGGTTACATATTCTTAAGGTGTGCCAAATTTGGATTTTTGTCCTCATTCTTTATTCTACAGCTTTTTTCTGATAACTAGTTTGGACCATATACTTCCTTTTTCTCCATACCGTTAAACTTAACTAACGCTCCCCTGTCGCTCAATTATCATTTGCAATAAAGAAAGTTAACACTTCGTCTTACCGAAAGTATGATACCAATCAAATTTTGTATAACTGGCAAAAACGTGATTGAAGTATTTTGTCAAATCTCAAACTGTTGAGGGGTGTATACAGTATTCTCATGCCAGGATTCATGCTTTTGTTTTGTTTGTGAGACATAAAGTATGGATAATGTATATTGGGAGTTCTTCAATAAGGTTGCTTGTGTCGGGACTCTGGAGAACTGAGTTGGTTTTACTTCTAACCACGAACTTCTGAATGCTTGAGTTTTCATTCTTTGGATGCAGTTTTATTATTTCAGATGTATCTGCAGAGTTAGTTAATTGAAGTTTTACCATTTTTAACAACATTGGAGGATAAATGCAGATGTGCCATTACTGGTAATGGCGAGACTTCATATACGTGTCTCGGGCGACCTTGGGGGCCTTTCGGGAGGGTTGTGTTTGCATACACATTCATGGATGCTTGCGTCAAACATGCAGGTTGGGATAACTGGGGTAGGACAGAAAATGAAAGAAGTGCTTGCTTTTACGAGTACCGGTAAGCCTTTTGACAGCCTTGGAAATATGAACTATGCAAGTATAAGGCTGGATATTTAGTTCTGGTCTACAAACATCTCTTTTTCTGCTTTTGTGTATCTGAGTATCCATTTGTCTGTAGTTTGCGACTTGGAAACTGTTGACCACTGCAGTACACAACGTAGTCTCATGTTCATAAGTTAAACTGTAAGTGTATTGGTGGAATTTCAGGTGCTATGGGCCTGGAAGTTGCCCCTCCAAACGAGTGACCTGGGCCAGAGAACTCTTGGACGACGAAGCTGAACAGTTTTTACTCCACAGTTTCATAGATCCAGATCCAGAGAACCCTTGGTTGGCGCAAAGAATGGCCTTGAGGATACCCTATTCTGCTTAGGAATGTTACCCTCCTTGCTAGCTGATGTACAATACACAAGTATAATGTTGAAGAAATTAAGGTTCATTCCAGCCTTGGTTGTCTCTGGTATAGGCAGCAATGGTGAGGGATCAGGTACTGTTAAGGCATAAATATACTGAGGGCATCTCCAGTTAAATAGTTCTTCCACTTCTTTGGTACTGGATGTTAGTTTACAAAAGTTTTTTTGGTTGATGAATTGCATTTGCCTTGAAAAAAGTCATCAATCTTGCATATGAATGGATCAATTCTCATATTTTGACCAAATTCTTGAAAAAAAGAAAAGTTAGGGGTTGAACTAAAATTTTTTAAACTTAAAGGACCATAATAGAAGAGATGACGAAATTCAGGGACCAAGGAATTGGAAGCCATTAAATTCTAATAATGTTCATTTTACAAGTGGCTGGGCAAGAACTCAGTCATCTGCTCATTGGGGCCAAACTAAGAAAGAGTTAAATCACCTCAAAAAAAAAGAAATAGTTAAACCATTCAATGCCCGCCATGTCAGACTGCAAAAGCGCCAAATCCATCAGTTATGGAACCCAAGTTTTACGTTACATCCGTACTGAAAAGTATAGGAATATAGGTTGAAATTAACCAGATAGGGGCTTTAGAAAAGTATCGAGAAAGAAAATAATGGCAGTAGCTTCATCGTGCTTGATCGGCAGCATTCCACCATGGAGGCAGATAGTGCTGCCGTCGGAGTGGCAATGCAGGGTTTTGAGCGGCCGGGCAAAGCCGAAGCCGTCAATGAAGATGGTTGTTAAGACTCAAATGGCGAACCCAGCAACTTATTCTTCCAGAATCTCCACAGATATCCCACTCTATGAACTTCCCGGGGTATAAAAATTCTATCATTTATCAGCTTTAACTTTGCTTTCTCTACCATTTGACTTATCGAACTGTAATTTAATGTTGTGAGGTTTTGAATCAATGGGGCAGGCTTCTTTCGATCGATATCTAGAAGATAAAGCTAGAGTTTTTAGAGCCATATTTCCGGACAGAAGAAGAAGTCGGCAACTCAATGAGGTACCTACTCACAATTCTTCTCCCATTCTCTTTTACTTTTGCTGAATTGAGCGTCATTCTGTCAGCAGAGCCCTTATTCTTCCACTTGTGCTCATCTTTTTTTCTTTCTTGGCTGGGTTTTTTATGATTGGTTAGTAACATGCTTAATTGCTTGGAGTTTGTTGTGGCTGTGACATAATCTGCACTGGAGTACTTAATTACTTAGTTGATCAAACAGACCATCTTGCAAATGGGCTCTGATTTATACATCAATAATCATTAGGAACGCCAGCATTTGCAACTTGTATATTCTCCCATTATCTTGTGTGTATCTTATTTAGTCACTGCAACCTATGTATGCATACAGGAGGAATGGAGAATCAACATGCTACCTATAGAATTCCTTTTCCTAAATGTGAAACCTGTGATTGACATGAGAGTCAGATGTAAGTCACAAGGGATTGATTATCCACCTGGTGTTCCTAATGACATTACAAGGATTGTTGAGCTTCAAATTGTAAGTGAATTCGCAGAAAAGACTGTTTCTTGTCATTGTTATATCCCCTGTGCTGTGCTTTAGGCCTCTTTTTTTTTTTTTTTTTTTTTACGCAGATTAGATGGGAGCTTCAGGGTCTAGATGATGTGCTAAAGCCATCTCATTTTAGCCTGAGTGTAACTGGAGTACTTTACCCTGATCGACGTGGAGCTCGAACTTGGCTTAAAGGTACAGTAGATATGAGCATAAGTTTCATACTCCCAGCTGCGCTCTCACTAATTCCTGAACATGTTCGCCGAGAAGTTGCAGAGTCGGTTAGTCGTGTTTGCTTCTTCTTCTTGAACAAATTTCCTTATGCTGGTTTTTCAGAAATGGCAAATGAGAATCTGATATGGACCAGTAGATTATGTTTCTGTTGTTGAAGGTGGTTTGTGTTTGTGCTTGTGCTTGTTCTTGTTGTAGGTTCTGAGGAGATTACTGGAGAACATGAAGCACAAGGTGAATGATAGCTTGCTCTCTGACTACACTGCATTCAAGAGGGAAAAAAAAATTCCATCAATTTAGTACACCATAGAGCAATATTTTAGGGGTGCCATCAATTCCATTAATTTAGCAATATTTTGAGCGTAGGACACCATAGAGGAAGGATATTGTACTGTTTTTAGGTTTGAGGAATATTAGGGGTGCCTCTCAGGTCAGCAGCACCCAAGACAAAGGCAACTGCCAACATTGCCCATTTATAACAACAACAACAAGCTTTTTTCCTTATTTTATTGGTGGGCTATATGGATCAACTGTCCCCATGTGCTGAAAAAATTATTGGAGATGCGGGGGATCGAACCCCGTGCCTCTCGCATGCAAAGCGAGCGCTCTACCATTTGAGCTACATCCCCGGCCGTTAGACCTGACCATTGATAATTTATAAAATCAAGCAACAGATACGCATATACCTTTTTTTTTTGTTTATTGCTCGAATTGTTGTAAACGGGCAGAAACAGGTTAAGCTGATTGTTTGCTGAGAATGTTTTGATCAACTTCCAAACCGTATCTCTTTACATTTCAGATCAATCACAGTATCCTAACAACAAAGGACCAATACCACAGAAGCAAAATGTATGCAGAAAATGCTGCTCCCGCCAATGCTGGAAAGAGCATTTGCTTAATACAATCAAACAGCAATGGTAGTCTGTTTACAAGATCAAGAAAACAGTTAACTACTTATGGTAAACAACCCACATACAACATCTAGCTTATTTGGATAGTTTGAAGTACAAGATCAAGATGATAGCAACGACAAGGACTGCAATTACGCTACCAATAATCCATTTGTTCCGGCTCATTCTCCTGGAAATGTTGATCAAGATTTTCTTGCTCCGGCTTATATTGTCATCGACACCATGAAGCTGGAAAAGTAGGAAATCATCAAATCATTATGTAACAGCCTCGGAACATTTGCCTATAATGGTTAAAATCCAATGCAAAATTGAAAGATCATTACTGTTTCATGAGTATGTAAGAGGGCTTGTCGCTGTTGGTGCAGGTCTTGAAGAATTGAAACGCCTAGATCCTCAGTCTCCAACATGGTCTTTCTACTTTCTCTAATCCTGTCACTAGACTTGTCCAATCTTTCAGTAGAAAATAACAATCTCGCTCTCTGATCCGCTGATACCTGTAAACCACCAGCAGGACTTCTGCAAATCAGTAAAAAGGGGAAAGCACATTGAATAAAGCTTAATAAATAATCGAATAGCTCTTGTTTCAGAAGAAGGGTGCTTAGGAGAAACATAGATTCTTTGTTGCCTCCAATCCCCCTCCTTCCCCTTTCTAACATCAAACTAAAAACTAAAAGGTTTAAAAAAAAAAGGGAAACCAAAAAGGGCAAATCTATCCAAAATCAATAGTTACAAGCAACGTCTCAGGCTAGCAAACATTCTATAAATATACCTTCAGTACAGTGCTCACCATCAAAAGACACCTAAGTCTTCGTCACTTCTGACTAAGTGAAAGGCATAGTCTGCTTTAACTAGATTTAGGATACCTTACAATGGAATTCTCTGAAACACAAGCGATACACTCCTGATTGCCTCAAAGTAATCAAAACACTTACCGTCAATGTGTCAGCCATTCCAGACTCCAGCAAGTCATCTCGTGCAGCCTGATTAAGGTTAGTCGAGCTGATCCTTTTAACCTCATTTTTCACACTGTTCAGATCAGATTTATATTCTCTTAGCTTGGCAAGCAGGACTGCTTTTACATTCGGAGGCAAACTTCGGGCCTCAAGATCCATTTTGCGAACCTGAATATAATCAAACAATGCTATAAACATCTCCAATCCACGGAAAAAATGAAACAAAATATCAGCAAAATGCTCCAAACTATCAATACCATGGATTCTGCATCGTCCACTCCTGTTTTTATCTCAGTTAGTTTCTGTTTCTTCCTCTCTGCAAAAATGTAGATGAAGATATTTTAGTACATATTAAGCATTAACCTCTAAAATTTTAAAGATAATCAATGTAGCCAGAAATGGAAAATGAAAATCTACTGTCATGCATAACCAGACAAAGACTCTGCAACTTGGTTTTGGGCTGATAAGGAGGCAAAGTCTAGCCAAGATTTTTATACTGATCATCGTTATTACCTTGGTTATCTCAAAGTGTATGCCTCAAACTTTAACTTTTGTCCCAGATTTTGCTTCCTTTTACAACTTCTATCCAGGAGAATAAGTAAAAGACTTCCCTGACAACATCCCTAATCAGAACCCCAAAGATCAATGGTTTATAGTAAAATTTTCAAATATTTTCATGCAATTCTTCAGTTTCAGGTCCGAAAAGCTACAAACAAATCACAGGGGCTATTAATCAATCATATAGGTAAACCATCCATCAACTAGAAAAGAGGAATTAACAAAGTTCTACACCCAACAGCTTAATGTTCCTACGAGCATCAGAAGAGTAATTTAAAAAGGATAAGAACCGAGTTAGGAAAAGGCTTATGATGACCTCCATCAAGAACACTCGCCGCTGTGCATCTCTTCAATAAAGTCGACGAAAGCTCGCAATACTGTCGCTCGTATCTTTCAAAAACTTCACTCATCTTTCCACCACCTTCTACCGGTTCACCAGTGATCTAAAGTAGAATTCAACCACCAAATTGGTAAAGACACAGATCATTTCATCAACCAAACAAAAGCGGAAAGATACTAATAATAAATTTTAAAAAAAAACTCCTTATTGTCAGTATAACTCGAAAACCCAGTCGGAAAAGGCAGTCATACCTGATGTGATCGCACAGTCGGAGTGTCAGAGAGCTGGGAACCTGGAGAACTGGCCGGAGAGAAAGCCGGGTCTTCGAGAGGATTCGCTTTTGGAGAAAGAACCAGAAAGGTTTGGGAACTTGCGGTTTCTTCTTCGGTATGTAGAACGAAACGACAGTGTTTTAAGGCGCTTGGAATATTGTATTGTAAGTTTCCTTTCCTGTTAGGTGTTGCTATTTTGGGGGAACAACGAAGGTGGGTATCCTATGCACCATGCACTCACCTCCCCGGTCATCAGCAATTCCAATCGAAAAAATTTTGCCGTTTTTTACATCATATTGCGGAACATTTTCCTTCATATAAATACAAATCTTTCATGATTATTATTAAATATTTATAGCGGTTCTGAATTCGAGTCACATCGAAAATAATAATCATGCCGAATTTAAATCATAACGAGAATTAAATTAACTAAATTAATAGGTTTTAAATCTCTTTTTTGTATCGAAAATAAATAAAATTAACATTATTAAAAGATCTACATGTGAAAACATCCAAAGAAGAGTGACAACTATATTATTTATTTAAATATATAAAATTATTTTTAAGTATTATATAGAAATGTAAAATTTTTAAATTTCTACATCCTATAGTAAAATTTTCTGAAAAAGACAGACTTGGTTTGTTCCAAAATTGAGATTTTCCCATCTCTCCAACATTGTTTCTATATCTATCTTTACACAATTAAGGATCCAAAGTGTATTATTATTGCATTGCTTTATGTTGGTACAAATACAATAAACAACAACAGTTCATGTTCATCTCATCGTATATATCAACTACATATATCATGCAAGTCCAAAAGAAAAGAATGAGAGAAAAAATTAAGGGCCCTATCAATTTGGGGGAGACAGAGACCAAAATATAGTGACTAATAGCCCCAAGAAAATAGAAGATGGCTCAGCTTTCCCCATCCCAAACTGCTGCATCTTACAAACCACTTGGCTTACACTATACTTACTATCAAATTGAAGGATTACTCTTTCTCTGAGAATGACCAATTCCATTTCCAAGACTCAAGTCCAGAAAGACAACCAAAATTTTGATTCAAGCTGTAGTTTCACTGAGGGGAACTACAACATTTCCTTCTTGAATCGGGATACAACCTTTTGTCTGAGTCTTCTGCAGCTGCTCCAATTCGTCGCTAGGAAACACTTCTAACTGCAGAGAAGGGGTTATATTGTTCATGTTTGACCATGTTAGTTGCCACAAACTATCCTCATCACTACTAGGAACCAGAATGCCACTGGACTTCATCACCAGTAGGGTGTTTTTCAAGAGCTCTGGGACTAATTCATGGATCTTTTCACTATGTTTCCCTCTGAATTTCACCTTCATGCATCTTTCCATACGGCTAAGAACCCCCAACCATGTTTTCCCCAAGGATGGCAACTGCAAAAGACCTTGCAATGACTGTAAAAACACTTTAGACATGACCTTCAGGGATAACATTAGAGTCCTTTCCATGTTACCGTACTCCTTTGATGAATGCTGCTGTGCAAGATCGAGCAAATGATCTAGCAATGTGAAGATTACCAACTCAAAGCACTGCAACCATAAATCAGTCGGGACATGCATCACCTCAACTCCTGTCAAGCACCTCTGCAAGATCAAAATAGCATGATTTCTTACCTCCTCTCTTGGGTCCACACAGACTTTTCTAAGTCCTTGCACCAGCCTCAGCCACATTTCCCAAATATCCTGAGCCATTTTTAAAACAGCTTCCTCCCCAGTAGCTTCCTTGGTTTTGTAATACCATCTCACTAAGCAGTCCAATGAACCAGCCATCAGATCCAATGATCTCACCGAACGATCATCGCTACCAACACGAGACTCTGCAAACTGCCTGGCTGCATTCAAGCAAAGAACATAATTTGCTGGCGAAAGGTGGGCTCCCTCAGACATGATAAATGACAATGTCTCAAATCCTGCTTCAGATGCTTCAGGATGCCGGGCTGTGATAGAAAGAAGTGATATAATAGTGCGCCAGCCCATATGAGATCTTATCTGCATAGCGTTTGCTTTGACAAGGAGCATTACTTCCTGAGTTATATGTTCACAGTATGCATCAGCAACCCGAGCATCAAGTTTCAGTATAAGTTGCAAAGACTTCAGAAGTTCATCAGTCAAATTTTCCTTGTACGGAAGCAACCTTTGACATATCCGGAGGAGCCCAAAAACAGCCTTCTCCACCAGAGCACAAGGCATCACAGTTGACTGAACAACATTGGATATGTGCTCATAAACACCAGGCCAGAGGAGCATGATCCTGTCCCGGTTGTTTAGTGTGACTGCAATCAACAATTCTAGACAGAAAACAGCCGTCGGTTCATCTTCCAGGACATTACTTGACTTGTGAAGCCGTCCAGCAGCCAAGAGAAGTGACTGAACAAGCTGTGAGAGGGACTCAGCTTGCAGAAATTTACTCTCTGCAAAGATGGTATCTAAATGACAATCTTGGATCGACTGAAGAGCCCGTTGACGAGCAGCAACCTGTTCTGCAGTGGGTTGAGGTTCAGGCTCTTCAGTATCCAAGTATAACAATTGGCTAAATCGACCCATTAAGCCAGAGGATTTTCTAGCTGGCACCATTGATGTTGGAGGGGAGCTTGCAGAAGTTCTGGCTAGGTTTTCACCAGGAGAAGGCTCCAAGTCATCAGCAGCCTGACTTGCAAGTCGAGCTGGAAGAAGACCCAACTTGTTCAAGCTTAAAATGCAATCCAGAATGTTTTTCCAGCCCGAGCGAATCTGATCACCATACCTATTTGCCACAGTGAAAACTGCCACAGTTGCCATCCTTGCTTTGACGTCATCCCCAAAAGCCAGAATAAATTCTTCATCAACAGAGGAAGGAAGCAACAAAACTGTGAATCTACAAAGAGACACTACCAAATCATCCAATGTATCAAAAAAACTATAGCAGGCTGAAAGTTTAGCCACAGCCAAATATCCATCAATGCATATTTGCAAAACATTCTCCTGATCCACATGATCAAAAACCACAGAGATAGCAGCTATAGCTTGCCCAGACAATATAGCAAACATGTCATAGTCAAGATGTGGTCCAAAATCACAGAAAATATATGGAACGACATGCTTTGATCTGTGGACTAAACCAATCCAATGACTTCGTGTTGTCAGTGAAACGGCTGCTTGCTCTGGAACCATACGTATCTCATTCTCACAGATTGAATGGTAAAGCTCAGACAAGAAATCTTGAGGGAGATCATTACCTCCATTTATTCTACGATTGTTGCGGATGAAGTCTTCTTCAGTCATCTTCTTCTTCACCTGTGCATTGTGATGATCTGTGTTGAGCAATATCAAGGAATATGATAAGAGGAGTGCTGCATCTTTGTGAACCAGAATATCTTGTGAATGCTCATAGTATCTCTCAGCAAATGCCTCCAAAACTCTCTGTATCTTCTGAGATTCTCCAGGCAACCTGAAAGTCTCCAAGAAAATGCGCAAAGCCGTGTCCAAATTCATATTCCGAAAATCAAATGATCTTGCAAATTCTTTGAGCACTTGAATACAAAATTCATCATGACCTCCCAGGAAATCCCCGATGACATTCTTATCTAAACCATTAGTATACCTGAAGAAGTATGCTACACTTGGGGCATCATGTATATCTGACAACAAATTCACACTTTTAAGAAATTGCAGACCATTCGTTGGATCTCGATTGAAGTGGTCAGCACCCATCATCAACTCCCGTTTAATTTTCTTCATCTTATGGACAAACGGGACCCACGAACTAGGATCACAATAGTTATCACATGCCACTGTCCAAAATGGTTCATATTCCTCCAGTTCTACAGAATCAGGTTCTGGGACAGATGATTCATGGCCCATTGTCTCAGCCATACCCTGAATCATGGCAATCAGACCATCCAGAGCAAGAGTATTCATTGCTGACAAAGGGCTGTTCACAGGAAAGGCACTTTTTGACAGCAGATTGGCAAGATCTTCAAATACATTGCTGCATGATATGTCGCAGTCAAAATTGGCATACATCTCCACCACAAAAGAAGGCTGCCTGCAGAAATCAACAAGGGCTTCCATGGCAACTTCCTGCTGTTGGTAAGATGATCCATGCTTGCTCCCTGCAATCCTTAACAGAACACCAGAGAAAAAAGCCTCGAGCTGCAGCTTTAACTTGGTGCGCAGATGGTGATACAAATTAAGAACTATACTACATACAGTTGAAAGAATCAACGGACTCATTGACAAACCAAACTGCATTAGGTTATAGAACAACTCATCCTGTATCAGGGCTAACAATTTAGGATGATCTCCAAAAGAAGCCCCACCTAATTCAATTGCTGTATTAATTAATCCCAGAGCAAACAAAGGTACATCTTCATCATATGCTACAGGGTTTGACCTTGGGCCATTGTCAATACGTTCCATCATGCTCAAAAGAGAACACAAGAAATGAAATATTTCCAACATGCAAGGAGCACCATATGGATCCATCATAGAATCCTCCCCATTCTGCGCAACCTCCCCCTCACCAAGTGTCTTTTCGTTGTCGAATTTACTTGCTGATATGACAGCTGGAATTCCTGAAATATCATCTGTAAGAATTGGTGCCTTATCATTAGACTTTGCATTGCCGTTGGAATTAATACCTTGTTTATCTTCTAATTTATGATTATCTGTCGGCACATTGGCCTGCACAATATAATCATGTCAGCAATCAGAAAGAAATTCCAACACGAAATCCATTTCAAGTCATGATAGGATTTTCCATGTTGTTAAGCATTCACATACATTTTACGACCCAGTAAACACATGCCAATGATGCCATGGCTTTGTCAAACTTCAATGATCTTAGATTATAAATTATTAAACCTTCAGTGAGAAACTTCCTCCCTACATTATTCTAACCAGATGCTCTATGAAAATAAGATGACTTTTCCAGGAAAAGTAAGAGTTCCAAAAATCAGAAGGCCTAAGATGTGCTCAAAATATCAGGCAAGACAAATGCCATAAATTTAAACCCCAAAAGTTGTCAAAAAGGTAGGCCTGGGAGGGGGTTCATTTAATTCCCTTCCCAGTTCCAGATCTTAATCTCCAGGGAAAGAAAAATCCTTGGTAACTATCAGGGGTAGGGGGAAAAACGTGCCAAAAAAGAACAACTCCCATGCGTACCTCTTTGTCAGGACATATGCTGCTTCCTTCAGCAACTGCATGTTGCTTGCCGCTAATATCAAGTAGGTGTGAGAAAATGCACCTAATTAGTTCATGCATGGTGTGGCGAGCTATCCTCTGTAAAAGTTCACCTTTCGAACTTGCTTGATGAACTATCCGAAAGCAGGTATTTACTATGTTGCACACATGACGATTACTTAAATAAACTGATGCCTTATTCTTCATGCAAGCTAGAAGCACCTGAAGTATTTTCATCAGTACAACTTCTTCTGAAGCAGGGTCTGTTACCTCAAACCGGCAGCTAGTCACAGCATCAACTATCAAATACAAAGCCTGATCAACATTCACAGTCTCCATATCAAGAATCTCTAGGCTTAAGATTTTGTAAACAGATGACAAAGCAACACCAGTAATAGGCGCCCCAGTTTCATCAGATTGAATCACATCTAGAAACGGTTTAAGGTAAACCACAGGATCAATGGCATGCCACAGTTGTTGCCACAGAAATATCTTTTTCCGTAGTTCCTTTAAGGAATGGATGAGGGAATGCTCTAATTGATCATCATCAGCATAACGGACTCCCCATCGCACATTTCTCCTCATTACAGCTAAAACGGCACCAATTTCTGAATTCACTATACATGCTAAGGCAACCCTTGAGGACCTTAAGTCAGAGCCCTTAGGTTCTTTAGCCAATGTAGCTGCAGTCTGTTTATTTAAGCAACCCATGGTTTAGATCCCACAGTGCTGCTCAAACAGTATACTAGCAATAAGCAGTAGATATTATCCCCCAAAATCCACTGATAAATAACGGGAAATCATGCGCTAATCTGTAATGAACAGAGTAAATCAGACATTGGAAGCCACCATTTATAAATACAAAACATTTAAACTAGCAGTTCAAAGAAATAAAGCCAGAAAGAATGCATAATCCATGTAGCACCAAAAATTTTTGTTTCCCATACTTTGTGGCAATAATTGTGATACACTCAATGAAATCTCTGTAAGCACAAATTTGCAACATCACTACACACACAACTAATTGACTCGATTTAATTAGCAAATAATTAACAAGCAAAGTTCCATAGTTCAATTCATAACTTTCAAAGGAAAATCTATAAAAGCACTAGAGATTGTAATTAACATAAGTAATGGTAACTACTCAGGCACAAGCTAATAATCAGACAGTATCCCTCCTGCAATCAATCATCAAATAAGTTTCGAGTATCCAAAAAATTATCTATAGATATAACATAGGATTCCACTCATTTCAATTCTTAAAAACATCCGCAGAAAGAATAATATTTTTCTTCAAGTAGTTAGGAGATCAAAGACAGAGAACATAAAATGGGTCCGTAATGCAATACAACTCGTTCCTGATCCCCAAACCAGTTGAACGACAAACCTCACTGTCAGCTATCAAAGAGGAATCGCTGTATGATTACATCAGTAGGACAGATTTGGCCGCCATAAAACACGAAATGGAAGATTAAAGAAAGATCCCAACAACATAAACAGGCTCCAGATCTAAGTTTATTAGAAATTCAGTTCCTTAGCAAGAAAAATCCCATTAATGACAAAAACATTATGCTGAAAATGGAAGTATGGTGCATAAATCATAACCTACCCAAAAACACAATGGAAATCAGATTTCAACAAGTTCTGCCATGTTATGAATCGGGTCAAAGAAAGATCTTCCGAAGCCCCAACCAAACTAGCGACGCTTTGACCCGCGATGATATGGGGATTTGCGTTGGGAAAGAAATGCCTCCGTCGTCGGAGAACGTGAAGATTCTTTAGGAAGCTAAATTGTGAAATAAGTATTAAATTCTCCGCCCGTACTCTCACACAGTGGAACCAGAGCGCTGACTTCCGGGCTTCGCGTTTCCAGAATCGCAGTCCACCGGACTGACACCCTGCTTTCTTTTTTTTTTTTTTTAATTTTACTCTAATACTTATTTTGTGCGGCACTGTGTGTGTGGCGGCCGAGTCCGTTTACGGTGGTACTATAAGTAGGATGAATTTTACTCCTACTTACTGTAGCGCGCTACAGTGACGCGCTATAGTTTCGCGCAACAGTTTTTTTTTTTTTTTTTGACGCACAAACTTTTAAAAAAAAATACCTTTTTAAAAAAAAATCTTTTTTTAAAAAAAAAATATTTTTTATAACAAGGGAAATCAGATCAGGATTATATAGACATCAGATTAGAGAATACAAGAGATCAGATCAACAGACTATAGATATCAGATCAAGAATATAAAAGAAATCATACAGTAGAACTAAAATATAATTAACAAGAGAGATCAGATCAGGATTATATAGACATCAGATCAGCGAATACTTGACATCAGATCAACAGACTATAGATATCAGATCAAGAATATAAAAGAAATCATACAGTAGAACTAAAACATACTTAAAAAGGGAGATCAGATCAACAGACTATAGACATCAGATCAGCGTATACTTGACATCAGATCAACAGACTATAGACATCAGATCAAGATTTTAAAAAAAATCACACAGCAGAACTAAAACATACTTAACAAAGGAGATCAGATCAGGATTATATAGACATCAGATCAACTCATACTTGACATCAGATCAACAGACTATAGACATCAGATCAAGATTTTAAAAGAAATCACACAGCAGAACTAAAACATACTTAACACAGCAGAACTAAAATATACTTAACAAATGAGATCAGATCAGGATTATATAGACATCAGATCAACTCATACCTGACATCAGATCAACAGACTATAGACATCAGATCAATATTTTAAAAGAAATCATACAGTAGAACTAAAACATACTTAAAAAGGGAGATCAGATCAACAGACTATAGACATCAGATCAGCGTATACTTGACATCACATCAACAGACTATAGACATCAGATCAAGATTTTAAAAGAAATCACACAGCAGAACTAAAACATACTTAACAAAGGAGATCAGATCAGGATTATATAGACATCAGATCAACTCATAATTGACATCAGATCAACAGACTATAGACATCAGATCAAGATTTTAAAAGAAATCACACAGCAGAACTAAAACATACTTAACAAAGGAGATCAGATCAGGATTATATAGACATCAGATCAACTCATAATTGACATCAGATCAACAGACTATAGACATCAGATCAAGATTTTAAAAGAAATCACACAGCAGAACTAAAACATACTTAACAAAGGAGATCAGATCAGGATATATAGACATCAGATCAACTCATACTTAACATCAGATCAACAGACTATAGATATCAGATCAAGAATATAAAAGAAATCATACAGTAGAACTAAAATATACTTAACAAGGTAGATCAAATCATGATTATATAGACATCAGATCACAAAATAGCAGACATCAGATCAACAGAATTTAGATATCAGATCAAAAATATAAAAGAAATCATATCATACAACAAAAACGTCCATAATATGTATCATAATATCTAAAATTATTTAATTATAAAACAAATAAAATGATAATTTAAAAATAAATTTTTTATAAAATTCAAAAACATTAAAAAAAATACTGAATTGTTTAGAAAAAAACGGACGAAAAAAAATTTCAAAGAGGAAGGCAAAAAAAAAAAAAAAAAAAGTCAAAAATAACAAAAGAAATGAAGGTACTGTAGCGCGTTTACTGTAGCGCGCGGAACTGTAGCGCGCGTTTACTGTAGCGCGGGGTAGGAGTAAAATTCATGGTGGTCCTATAGGAGTAGGATATAAATTGCCGTGGCGGCCAGGATCCAACCCAAAATAACGTGGGAAAGCTTTTATTTTATATTGGCTTTTATTTCAAAACAGATAGCAACAAAATTCTGACTATTATCATGTATATTTAACGTTTTTTTTTATGTATTATGTGATATTTTAATGAGTGAATTTTAAAAAAATTTCATCATACTTTGATAAACTTTAGGTTTTAGTCACTAATTTTTAAAAATTCAAAAAAGATCACAAACTTTTGCATTTGAATTTTGATTTTGGTCATTCCGTCTATATTATCCGTTAAGCCCACTAACGGACCAAAATTTTGAGGGTATTTCTGTCCAATCATACCCAAAAAACCCATGTGCTTCCTTTTTTTTTTTACTATTTATCTTTCTTCCCTTCACCCTCCCCTCTTTTTTTTTTTTTTTTTTTTTCATATTCATCTTTCTTCTCCAGTCACCCTGCCACCCTTCTTGCCGGAAACAACAAAACTCATCACCATTCTTCCAAAAACATCTACATCCATACATGTGAATTTAAGTCGATTTTTTTCACAAAGACGGATGTGAAAAAAATCGGCTTAAATTCACATGCATAGATGTTTTGTTGTTTCCTACAAGAATGGTGGCAGGGTGGCTGGAGAATAAAGATGAATACGAAAAAAAAAAAAAAAAAAAAGAGGGGAGTGTGAGGAGAATAAAGATAAATAGTAAAAAAAAGGAGCACATGGGTTTTTTGGGTATTATTGGACAGAAATACCCTCAGAATTTTGATCCGTTAGTAGGCTTCACGGATAATATGGACGGAATGACCAAAACAAAAATTCAAATGCAAAAATTAGTGACCTTTTTAGAATTTTTAAAAGTTCGTGACCAAAATCTAAACTTTATCAAAGTATGATGACCTTTTTTAAAATTCAAAAGGAAGCACATGGATTTTTTGGGCATGATTGGACAGAAATACCCTCAAAATTTTGGTCCGTTAGTGGGCTTAACGGATAATATGGACGGAATGACGAAAACCAAAATTCAAATGCAAAAATTATTGACCTTTTTTTAATTTTTAAAAATTAATGATCCAAATCTAAATTTTATCAAAGTATAATGACCTTTTTTAAAATTCACTATATTTTAATATAAAAATATGCGATAGAGGGTGTAGTCTGTCCAGTGGTAGCACTCCCAAGTACGATCAAATTCAGGGACTGGTTGTTTTGGCAAAGATTGGGAATAGGAATGGATTTGGAATGATAGATAGTGTTTGGCTGATTGTAATGAATTAAAAAGAGTGAAACATCTGTTATTTTATGTTCTTTTTATATTCAAATTATTCATGATAAATTAACAAATATTAATTATAATATTTAATATTAAATATAATAATATATTAAATTATCTAACTACCATTAATCAATTTGTTAAAATTATCTATTAAAAATTTTATTTATAGTTCTGTTCATTTATGTTATTTTAATCATAATTTTTGTACATTTTTACTAGGTTAAAAAGGACTTATAAAATTTTTGATAAATTAATTAAGAGCATTTAAGTAATAATATGAGGGGCGGATCATAAGCATTAAGTGGACAAAAAATAAGAATTAAAATGCAATAATTAAAAAAATAAAGATTTTTTAAAAAAATAAGACGTTGAATAACAAAAAGAAAACACGATATAACACTATCATTCTAACCCGTTCTAACCCTCCATTTTCCTTTTCCTCCTTCACCCGCAACCCTTCTTCCCCTTATTCCTCAACTCCTAACGGCAGCATTGGCTGTGCCCATCAACCAATATGCAAATTTTGAAAAATAATTAGGGAAATGTGAGGCATGAGATTGAACAGTAATATGGTAGAAATTATACTATATAACTAGTGGTACATGTACCTACTATTATATTTAGTAATATTAAAAGTTATTATTAATAAATATAGTAGTAGGTACATATATCGCTAGTTACATAGTATAATTTGCGGTAATATAGGGATAAATTTGATATTTACAATATTCTAAATCCATTCCCTCAACTAACCAAACATACAAAATATGAATAATACCCAAATTCACCTTACAAGCCAAACAACATATTTGGATTCACAAAACCCATATTCATCCCCACTTTAATTATATCAATTCCGATTTCGATTCCAACTCATTATATCAAACGGCCCATCAAGATGAGAATACCTAAATAGTATGAAAGTTAAATTTTAAGTGGATAATATGACGGCTGAACTATACGCATGAGGTTGAAAATTTTTGATTTGTTCGGGACAAATGAAAATACACCAGTAGCAATTTGATAATACGTCGGTAATCATGATCAAATTTAATATGAGAATACCTAAGTAGTAGGAAGAGTTTTCAAACTAATATTAAACAGGTTAATTTTAACTTGAAAATACATCATTACTGTTTGTGTTTTCAATTCAATATTAAACCACAACATGTATACATAAATTTTAACATGAAAATTTTTGAATTTCAATAAAATAGATGATTAAAAACTAAACACAATGAATACGCGAGTTGAAAATTTCAATTAGGGACTTGCTATTTGTATCATGAATTTGCTATTTGTATCACAAAAAAAAATAAAAATATTAATAAAATGACCCAAATGCCCCTAAGATCAAAAAAACTAAAAAATTGACAGATTTTATGTGAAAAAAGGGGTGAAAATTGCGTTTTAATCTCAAAAAAACGCAATGAAAAAACGTTTTGGACATACAAAATTTATCCAAAATTGCGTTTTTATATGTAAAAAACGCAAATCGGGTGCGTTTTTTGAATATGAAAAACGCCAAATGTCTGCGTTATTGCATATAAAAAACGCAAAAATGTTATGTTTCCACCATGGTTCGCTCGTTAAAATATTGCGTTTTTTACACAATAAACGTCAAAATTTGAAGTTTCCACCATGGTTCGCTCGTTAAAATGTTGCGTTTATGACATGTACAGAAGTTAAAAAACGTTTACATACATTCATGTGAATTGGCTGAAAAATTCATACACAACAACTACCCTAAAATCAAATCCAGATAAATTCTTAACTTAAAAACATTGTTGGATCATTCAGTTGGCGGCGAAAGAATATTTAGCACGCGAATCATCACGATATGGTAAGTTTCCGTACCTTATAGTTATATAAGTTTTTTTAAAAATATTGTATGTCGAAACACGCTAAAATAACGTTTAGGAATCGGTCAAACGTCCCTTTGTAGCGTTTCTGATTGTAGAAAAAGTGGCTTTTTAGTGTTTCCGACATGCATTATATAAAAAGTGTTGCGTTTTTGACATGCATTATATAAAAAGTGTTGCGTTTTTTACATGCATTATATAAAAAGTGTTGCGTTTTTGACATGAATTATATGAAAAGAGCTGCGTTTTTGACATGCATTATATAAAAAGTTCTGCGTTTTAGGTTGCTGAAAACCACATCTGGTTGCGTTTTTTTATGTACGAAACGCACCCTTATTACGTTTTTGCAGACAAAAACGCACATTTGTAGCGTTTTTATCTGCAAAAACGCAAAAATGGTGCGTTTCATGCATTAAAAAACTTTAAATTGTTGCGTTTTTTGATTGGAAGAATCATAACTGTGCTGTAATTTTAATTAATCTGTGTATTCATCTACAGGCTGACAATGATGATTACGATGAGGATGAGTTGTATGATGATGATGAGGAGGCGGAGAACGAAGAGGAGGATGACGATGAAGATGAGGATGTAAATGACAATGAGGCGGATAATACTCATGGGGAGCCGGTGGAACTTGAACCTGGCGCAGATTTGAGTGGATATTTCAAGATTGACAGAGAGTTTCGAACTATTGGCAAGGCTTTGAAATATTGCCAGAAAATAGCTAAGAGGCTGAAGTTTGTGATTACAAAGAGGGGAGGTAACCAAGGATTTGCGACGTACTACTTCTCGTGCAAGCGATGGAGAGATCCTGCCAAAGCCCCTATCCCAACTAGACGGAAGAATACAAGAAGGAGCGGCACTAATTGCCCCTTTAGGTTGACTTGTAAGCGGATTGATTTAGGACGGCACAAGGTTTATACAAACCCAGGAGCAGCGTCAACTCACAATCACACTGGTATTTCATTATTTGCGCTTAATTTTAATTAAGTTGATTGATGTGTTGTATGTATTAATTGTTGTTATAATTACATGTGATTTACAGGTATAATGCATCCATATGGTCACAGACAGTTGAGCCATTTTACAAAGGATTCAAAGGCTGTTGCTGAATTTATGCTGCGTTCGAATGTAAAGCCAAAGTGTGTTTGGGAAGCTGTTAATAAACAGTTTCCCGATTCCCAGGTACCAATCAAGTCTGTGTACAATTTGAAAGGAGAGATGAAAACCGCCGGATTGGAAGGTAGGAATATTGGGCAGCAATTTATTCATTTGGCTGAGGAGAAGCAGTACTATCTGAAGATTCTGAAGGATGCGAACACTGATGAGATCACACATGTGTTCTTTGCACATCCAACATCAATTCAGATGTTCAACAGATGGTATTGGGTGGTTGGGATTGATTCTACCTACAAGACGAACAAGTACCAAATGCCTGTCGTCGAGATGGTAGGTATGACTCCTACAAATAAGAATTTCAATATTGCATTTGCTATTGTCAGGAATGAGAAACAGGATACATATGACTGGGTTATGAGGAACTTGAGATTTTTGCTGCCGGCTAGTTTGTCACCTAGTGTGATTGTGACAGATAGGGAGTTGGGCTTGTTACATCCGATTAAGGATCATTTTCCCGCTTCACATCACTTGTTATGTTTGTGGCATATTGGGCGTGATGTGAACGCGTGGTTGGAAAAAAATGTTGGGAGGAGGAACAAAAATTTAGCATGTGATATTCATGACAACTGGTGGAAGAAAATCATTAAGGCTCCGACAGTAGAGGAATTTAATCGTATATTGCAGAATTTCAAGGTTAAGTACACTCTCCTTGAGCCGTTGGCTGTTGAATATCTAGAGACTACATGGCTCATTCACAAGGAGAAATTTGTTCGAGCCTGGACCAATCAATTTCTCCACTTTGGTAATACTTCCACTAACAGAGTAGAGGCTTCGCATGCTGCTATGAAAGATTGGCTTAATTCTTCCACCAATTCCCTTGACACTTTGTTCACAAAGATTGACTCTCACCTCAGCCACTTGTACCCTCACATCGGGTTAGTTTTCTTATTTAATTGTTTATAGCTGATGTTGTTTAATGTCTTTGAATTTAATTTGTTGGTATGCTTCTATTTATTTAGATAATTCGATTAATTTTATTTTTAATTGACATTATTATAGAGGCTCCCTTGAGGCTTCCATCTCCACGACTCAAACAAGTATGCAGGGATATCCATACTGTTATTTGAACAAGTACGTGTCACACCATTGTTTGAAGTTGGTTAGGAAAGAAGTTCGGCGGAAGGATAAGTTGGGAGGCCTTGTACTTGAGCGATGTGGATGTGTGCCCAAGGTGACACGTGGTATTCCCTGTGCGTGTGACATATTCAAGGCACAGTCATTGCCTGAATATCCCTTACTTCCACACGTGCATGAGTTTTGGAAGAGGCTGACCATTGTGCCATCACATGGGGATGCGAATTACATTGATGAGGACATCAGGTGCGAATTTCAATTATGACATTTAATATTATGCAATTGAATTGACAATTTTTTTTGTTTTGAAGAAATATTTGGAGTTGATATATATGTTTGTTAAGGTATTTCAACGAGGAAGTAGTCCCCACCGTATCTACCAGTCCGTCTTTTTTGGCCCGGCTGTTGAATAGGGCGTACGTAGAGCAGATGTACCCTGACATGGCCAGTGTTGGAGAGCCAGGTACATCGGGACCCCAAAGGGGGCGACCACCAAATAGATTACATCATTCTGTTATGCGCGAGTGGAGCTCACGCGAAAGAGCTACACGTGGCCGGCGTGGCAGGTGCCGTTCAGGGTCATCAGGTCGATCAACCGGTAGATCACACCGCATTCATACAGGTTTTGATGGTGGATCTCCATTTAGGACATGTAAATAAGTCCTTTATTTTAGTGTGATTGTGAATAGATTACATGTTGAAGGTTTGTTTATTTACTGTAACGTAATTACTTAACAGGGTCTGGTGGAGACATTCAGTGTGTGCCAGCATTTTTTCAGCCTTATTGTACAGGGTGGTCAGATGTAAATGGGGATGGCCATTGTGGGTTCCGAGTAATTTCTACGTACCTTTTTGGCCACGAGAAATATTGGAGGTTAGCTCGCAGGTCATTGAGTGGAGAGATTACGAGCCACCCGGACAGGTACAGAGGCGTATTCGAAGCATTAGAGTTGCGTCCGGCCGATGGAGATTTTGTGGCCATGGTACTTAGGCGACTAAATTTCGAAGGCACTGATTGTGGTGAGCAGCATTGGATGGCTACACCTACGGATTTGTTCCCTCTCGCCACTTATGCGAATGCACTGGTAATACAGTTTGATCGTACTCGTTCAGATGGAAATTATTCTGTACTACCTTTGTATTGCTCGACTGGCGACACCCAACCGGAAAGGGTTATAGCGCTTGCCCTTGTGAATGGGAATCATTATGTACGCGTAGATGTGGTCGATGACTGCCCTATCCCGCCGCTGAGCTTCGTTTGGCACCATCAGCGTCATGCTGAAAGTGTAGGTGAGTGGCCACAAAATTTAGAAGCTAGATTTAATGCTTGGAATGCACTACGAGATGGCTAGGATGTATATTGTAAGGAGTCTATTGAAAGGATTCTATTCTGATTGATGGATATTAATGCATTGATAAGCAAATCTACTCCATAGTTAATGTTGCATCTGTTTCACAGTATCCCCATTTTTTCTTCTTTTTCATTTCCCGAGTTATTGTTACTTCAGATTCCAACGTTTCAAACTAGGGGTTTATTGCCATGTGACATATGTTTTATTATTATTATCTTGTGCCTACCACCACTTATTCTGGGTTTTGAAGAAATATACGTAACAAAATACAACATACATATGAAGAAGACAATAAAATATAATCAGCGTAATAATAATACAATATTCAGAAAATGTATACAAAAATAGTCCAATCCAAAGATCATATGGAACGCTCGAACTCATCCTCTAGCTCTGCAGTACGAGGTGCGAACTGATCGTACAAATCAGGAACGCTCTCCCGCACTACATCTAATAATGCATGATGTAGCGCTCCATACTGACCCATCCACTGCAAACATATAAACAATATATTAGATTCCTCTGAACATAATTTAACATATAAACTATATTACATTAATTAATATGAATACTTACAAACTCTGAGGCCGCGCGACGTGGTCGAGGTGGCTCGATAGCAGCATGGGGATCCGGGGGAAGCACGCGCGGACGTGATCGGGGACGAAACCAATCTAAGTAGCCGTCGACCGCAGCACTCCGAGGAACAGCGCCACCTGTCCGCTGGCGGCCAGCTAGGGAAATACCCATGGAAGCCGTGCCGAACTCCTCCCACGCAGACTCTGCATACTCGACGGCGTGTCGGACCACGTATGATCTCCCTGAGTATCCGCGGTAGGTGTCCCGGCCCGGACGGATGAAGCGCGAGGGAATCCACTGTACATACCCAATCTGGCGGACGCATCGGTCTGGCATGTACGGCTCGATGTAGTCCCTGTACGCAATAAGTCCACGGTACAGGGTCCTCGGCGTCCGCGAAACGGCGTCCCGTCCGTAAGGCATCCAAGTAACCTTTGAAACGTAGTTAAAGATTATGAATAATAATTTATATAAAATAATTTAAATCAAAATATATTTGAAGAAGACATTTATAACTATTTACTAACCATGTCGGCTGTCATCTCGTCCAGCGCATGTCGTATGGCGGCCAAGCGCTGCTCTGTGGTAGCGTGGTGGTCGATGGCCCATCTCGCTGCACGTGGCTGAGCGGCGTGCAATGGTAGGGGCCGAGGGTGGGGTCTGAAATCCGGAAAGTGCTCGTATATCCATGACTGTAGTAGAGTCATGCATCCAGCAACCGCAGCACTCCCATGAGATCTCAAAACGCCGGCGGTCGGCGGTTTGAGATCTCAAAACGCCGGCCGATGGCGTTTTGAGACCCCAAAACGCCGGCGGCCGGCTATTCCGGCGGCAAAAATCCACCTAATTCATACCAATTAGCGTTTCTACATATCTAAACTCACATAAACAACGATTTCTAACAAAATAAACGCAATATAAACGTAAAAAATTGCAGAAAAACTCATATTCATATAGATGTTTACCCGGTTAATCAGTGGACCTTTGCCCGCTCCGTGCCTTCGTGGTTGTTCGCCATCTCCTCCGTCCATGATTTGCGTTTTTGGCTGACAAAATCTAAGCAAATTTGCGTTTTTGGTGTGAATTTTGGAGAAAAATAGGGCAAATGGTTCGGCTGCCAATTTGTGGGCTTTTATCCGAATTTCTGGCCGGAAACGCACCCTTTCAGCGAGCGAACCATGGACAAAACGCCTGATTTTTGCGTTTCGTCCATGGTGAAAACGCAAATAATTTGCGTTTAATATGATCTAAAAACGCAAATTTTCGGCGTTAGTACTGTTAAAAACGTGCCATTTTTGCGTTTTATGCCATTATAAACGCGATCTTCGTTAGTTTTTACATGTACAAAACGTTTTTTTCATGCGTTTATCAGCATGACAAAAACGCATTTTTTGTGCGTTTTTGTCCCCCACTTAGTATTTTTTTCAAAAGTTTCACCATAAGGGCATTGTGGTCATTTTATTATTATTTTTATTTTTTTTTGTGATACAAATAGCAAATTCATGATGCAAATAGCAATCCAGTTTCAATTATATACATTATCTGCTCAGTTCACCGATGGTGAGCAAGTAGGAATATCCAGGATGCTATTGGGTCACCGGATTCAAGGTTGGAGTTGATTTGACATCAAAAAATATTTCAATTTTAAATTTGTGATTGTCTTACCCTCCCAACTGGCTGACAGTAGATTGGAAGATGAAATAATTGATTTGGTCTTTTTTTTTTTTTTTTTTTTTTTTTTTTGGAAATAAGGATGAGAGTAATAGGGAGATGTTGATGAGATGAGATGCTAAATTTTAAGTGAACTACACTCATGACTTAGAATAATTGTTATTTGTTTGGGATTCCATTGGCCGACAAGTATAATACAATAATTGTTCTATTAGGTAAATGTGTTGGTTTTAGTTTGGATTTATTCTTAGTTTTTGTGTGCTCAATCCGTTAAATTAAAAAAGAAAAATACAGATGATTATTGACTAAGATAAATAAATTATTAAAAATATCAATTAACTAATTTCTCTCTATTTATTTCACTTTTAAATTCCTGCTTATATTAAATATTGCCTTTTTTTTTCACTAAAATAACTTTATTATTTTTTAAGGTATTTTGATAATAATACGCTAGTTTAAAACTAATAATGGTATTAGCATTAGAACCCAAACCCGTTGGTAAGACCGCAGCAGATTATCAAAGAGCAACCGGGCTCTTCCTTTAGGGTTCTGCCTTAGTAGTCGAAAGTGATTTTTTTTTTTTTTTGTTGTGTTCATAAGCATCCAATATTCAAAACAAGAGAACCAGCCCTCTCCCTCCCTCCCTCCCCCCCTCCCTCGGCTGGCGATTTCGACGCCGCTAGGTCGCCTCTCGTGAAAAATGGTACTCCCTCGTCCTGATTTTCGACCAATGAAGGTGAAGTGAGCGTATCACCCCCTAATGTTTCTGTTATTTTTATTTTATTTTTTCCATTGCTTTTTTGCTTATTTGAGAGTTTAGATGTGGGTGGTAATTCAGATTCTTTCCCCTGTTTTACTGAATAGTGTGGAAAAAGAGTAGAGTCTATTGAGGATCGTATTAGTCTACTGCCAAGAGAGATTCTCATTCATATTCTTTCTTTTTTAAAACTGAAAGAAGCTGCTCAAACAAGTCTTCTGTCAAAATGTTGGATGGGACTTTGGAAGTTTTCTGCCAAACTCGATTTTGATGCTGACCAAGGAAAAATTACATCTTCTAACTATCCACAAGTCCTGATAAACAAAAGGTGCCGGTATACTAAATGGGTGAATAAAGTGCTTCGATTGCACAAAGGCCTGGTGATTAACGAGTTTAGGATTTGCTTTGAATTAAACAAATCCTCTGAATATCCTCAACACATCATTAACCATTTCTGCATTTGCAAAGTTAGACTCAAACTACGGTTAGAAAAATCAGAAAATACAAAGGAAGAAGGTGGCTAATATAATGGTTTAGTTATAACTGCTTACTGTGAAATAGTTTGATGTGGAGAGATTATGTTTTGTACCCAACTAGGCCACAGATGAGTGGTATGAACTAGTTTAGTGGACCTTAGCCATCCAGCTTCTGGCATTCTACTGTCTTGCTGATATTTGCGTTTGCAGCTGTTATTGTGATGTTTGTTCTTCTTGCTGTTAATTATATTGGGTAACCAGATCAGTTCTGACTTGGCTGGCATGCAAAATAGAAAATTTGCTATTTGAAATGTGGATTCGAACAGGTGGTCATTGTGTTGGGTGATAAGCTGGATTTTACTTTGCAGGTCTGAACAGTGGATTTTAGTCTTGGTTCATTTTCCTATTCTTCATTTTGTTCCTGCTTTCTTATTAAAAGTTGTCTCCATTGTTAGCTGAATTCAGTAAATTTTTGTGGGGATTTGGCTGACAATGTTAAGGTTGTGGATTCACATTTGTTGTGTATATGTTTTCACAGTGTTCGTCTTTTGCAAACCTGTGTGTATAAGTTTTTGTCATCAAAAGGCAGAAGTTAGAAAAATTGAGATGCTGAACCCTATTTAATATGCAGGAACATTCCATATAAAGATTGACCTTTTTCTTCTCATCAAAACCTGAGCCATAGCAGTTGACTATTTTAGTGCGTGACACCCCCATTTCATCTGGGAGGAGCAAAGCTCAACACTCGCATCTTAAACTCAACAGTCGACCGCCATTTCTAAATCTCATTCAGTCGGATGCGGATGCAGATGCGGATGCGGTGGATGTGTGCATATTCAACTGTCACACTTTTTTTTTTTTATTTTGAGCCAGAACTAATTCATTTGGGAAGGGAATGAGTATATTTTATAATATGGTGAGGTTTCTTTCCATCGGTAAATGGTAAATGGTAAATGGTAGTGTAAAAATTACATTGATTCGATTTCGGTGGGGGGGGGGGCAATGTGATGGTGTAACTTGTCTTGTGTGTTATTGAGTAAAATTGTATAGCACAGTACAGCACAGGTGATGTTTCACATTTATTAGTAAAGAATATTACTAAAGGCTGAATTCTCATTCAGATATATTTTATGATGATTATTACATACCGTAAGGAAAAAATAATAATAATAACGCCCAGATAGATCAAGAACCTCTTTCCAGAGTAGGGTGATTTGAAATCAGTTATTGCTCAAGTAAATCATTTGTAATTTTTTTTTCTTTTTTAGTTTTTTTGAAAATAATTTTTATTTTATTAAATATTTTTCTAAAATAATTGATTTTTCCTTTTCTTCAACTTTGAAGATGTATAGTACAAACTTTCAAAAGTTGCCAAAAACATGCATATTGGCTTCAAAACTCAAAACTCAGACCAAAATGACACCAAAAGCCTGTAAAAAAGTTGTAATGTAAGAATGGAGTACTAACAATATTAGTTTTAGTAAATGTAACGTGGGTAGATAGTGTTATTAGGTATTCTCATTTAATATTTTAAAGAATAGTTTAAAATTATAGATATATTTTTAAACTATATCTATTATCAAAATTATTACTTTAATAATTCTAAAAAAATTATTACTTTAATAATTCTAAAAAAAAATCATTACTTTAATATAGAAGTCATTTATTGACATAAGGTCATATTCAAGGATTATAACTCTTATAATTTACACAAAAATGAAATTGTAATACAAGATCTTTGTAAAAACTGATAATATTTTTGTAAAACCTAAAAAAATCGTTGAATTGATTATTTTGTTTGAATGGTATATATACATAGAATCTTCTACATATGAATAAAATGACTATTGCTTCACACAAAATGATACAATTTATTACTAGCTTTATATGTTACATTAGCAAACAAAATGGCAGCTATAAAATTATATCTTACATTAGCCACTTATTTCAACTAACTTTGTTTACGCGTTAAAGAAAATTAGATTCACACCATTTTGAAGTAAAATTGTGTATTTTTCCTATACAATTAGGTTTCAATTTATAATAATTATACAAATAGTTCACAAATAATACTTACATTGGGTGATAATTGCAAGTCACACAACGTTTACAAAGCAAGGCATTGTCCAGCTCATTAATTTGTCTTTTTCCCAACTTAAACCAACCAAAAAAAAAAAAAAAGAAGAAGGAACAGGCTGCTTGATAATTAACATCAAAATAAAGTTGATTGCTACATTATCCAACATCCCAGCCCAAACCCAAATCCACACATTATCCACCATTCCAGCCCAAACCTAAATCCGAAACCACCACCTTTGGTGGCGTTTGTTCACCGCCACTGACAACTCCTCCGCCTGACCCCATTCCTCTCTATTTCATTCCAGCAGCTGAAGCTGAACCCTTTTCTCTGATGTAGCTAACACTTAGGGACTGATTATTTACCAAAATGTGTGGCAGGCAATCTAAGATTGCACTTTCCTTTCCTTGCCTTTTCTAACTGTCTACGTAAATATGCCAGCTCAGTTGTACTGCATCATTTTTTATTACAAGTTACAGTAACTTGTTCTTTCTGATATCGACCCATTTCTTACAAAATATGTACTTGTAGAGTTAATGCTTCATAGGGCTCGGCGGGACAGTGGTTTTGATCTGATTGATAAGACTGCAGCAAGGTATTTTAAAGAGAAGGGATGATCCTGTCTGCACTCTTGACTTCGGTTGGAATCAATCTTGCACTTTGTTTTTTGTATATCGCACTCTATTCTATATTGAGAAAGCAACCGGGAAATGTTGATGTCTATGTGCCTCGTTTGGTTGCTGAGGGAAAATCCCAACTTCTGGGAGGAAGGGATTTCAACTTGGAGAGATTGTTACCTTCCGCTGGTTGGTTGAGAAGGGCGTGGCAGCTCTCTGAAGATGAGTTGTTATCAAATTCGGGTTTGGATGCTGTCGTCTTCATGCGGATTTTCATCTTCAGGTTCTATTAAGATGTCAGACAGTTGTACTTTCGCCATTTCTGCATTTGCAAAGTTTACACTCAAACTACTGTTAGAAAAATCAGAAAATACTAAGGACCAAAGGGGCTAATATAATGGTTTAGTTATAACTGTTTACTTTCAAATAGGCTGATGTTGAGAGATTAGGTTTTGTACCCTACTAGCCCACAGATAAGTGCTATGAACTAGTTTAGCTGACCTTAGCCATCCTGCTTCTGGTTCTGCTTTACTGATGTTCTCTCTTTGCTATTGCATTCTACTGTCTTGCTGATGTAAGTGAGCTGATTTTGCAGTATGAGGATATTTGCATTTGCTGCTGTTATTGGGATGTTTGTTCTTCTTCCTGTTAATTATATGGGTGACCAGATCAGTTTCGACTTTGCTGGCATGCAAAATAGAACTCTGGAATCATTTACTATTTCAAATGTGGATGATGGCTCGAACAGGTGATCATTGTGTTCAGTGGGAAGCTGGATTTTACGTTGCGGCTCTGAACACTGGAGTTTAAGTTGATTGCCTAATTTTACCATTGGTTCATTTTCCTTTTCTTCCTTTGTTCCTGCTTTCTGATTAAAAAAAGCTGTAGTGAACAGTGTCTCCATTGTTAGCTGAACTTAGTAAATTTTGGTGCGCATTTGGCTGTTTTGGACACTGACAATCTTGTTGGCCTTTCTAAGGTTGTGGATTCACTTCTGTGCTGTATATGCTTTCACTGTGTTTGTCTGCTGCCTTCTTTATTTTGTAAGTGAATTGCGTTGCAAACCTGTGTTTATAAGTTTTTGTTATCAAAAGCCAGAAGTTAGAAAAATTTAGATGCTGAAACCCATTTAATCTGCAGGAATATTCATATATTGCGTCTAAAAGATTGGCCTTTTTCTACTCATCAAAACCTCAGCCACAACAGTTCACTATTTTAGTGCGTGGCATCCCGATTTCATCTGGGAGAAGCGTCAGTCAGAATGTTGAGAGTTTTTTCACTGAACATTATCCTTCTACTTATCTTTCTCACTGCGTAGTACGCCGGACGAACAAGCTCAAAACTCTTATCGTAAGCATGATCTTTATTAGAGTTGATATATTTATCACCTTATTTGCTTGGATGTGTTTAGTTTTGTTATTTCTCTATAACTTGTGTTGCCAATTCGTGTTTTTGTTCTTGTTAGTATCACTTTACCCAGATAAATTCCTTTTTATTTTCCATGCAAACAGGATCTACTTTTTCATTGTAAAGTGGATTGGGAAGTCTGTTTAAATGCTTTTGTCAGCTTCTGGCCTTCAGTTGTTATTATTATCAAAGAAATTAATGCTTGCTGTATTATGATCATGTTTGACAAGGGAACTAAGTTTTCATGTCTCTAGGCATCTTCCTGGAGGTTCCTGCTGTCTGGATATTATATATACCAGTTTTTAAAGAATTGATTGCAATATCTACCACAAATGAAGCTAAAATAGCAAAATTATTATCTTATCAAATGTTTCTTTGTGGTTTACCACAACAACAATCACAAGTTTGATCAAGCTTATTATTGATTCCATACTTGTGGATTAACCAGTTTGTTATGGAAAAGAACAGATGTAGTGGAAATCATATAAATCCTGTTCAAAAGAAGATGTCAATATAATATTGAGATCGCAACTAATCCATGAGCTCTGTTTGATACTCCTCCAGAATGATGCAGATAAATTGTACGGAAAGCTTGTCAGGGTGAGATCAAGCAGCCAGGAACAGAGGTTCAAGCGTGCTGGCTTCATGGGACTTACTGGACGCAAAGTTGATCTTGTGGATCATTATGAAAAGAAGCTGGAAGATATTGAAGTTAATGTGCGGACCGAACAATCTTTACTTGAGGTAATGGTAAACTAGGATCCTTATTTCCACTTTTTGTAAGAAAATGCACTTCTCCTGGTCAGTGTCTGCTTTTGCAGTACTTTTCATCATTAGTCTTTTTTACTGATAAGAGCCTAATAATAAATTATCAGGAAAAAAAAAGAGCCTAGGGGTAGAATTGTGTTCTCCGTTCATGAGACAACTCCATTTTTCTATCCTTGTGGTTATTTTGGAACAGCAATATTTTCTATTTATATTTCCCTGATGAGTCTCTGATGTTTCCCAAAGAACAGAGATTGTTTTAAGTGTTTTTGCAATGCTTTATTTGTACCGGTAATCTGCAATTTCTGTTTGTTTTTTCATTTTGATAGGAGGTTCAAGCTGCATTTGTGTCTTTTAAGACACGGCTTGGTGCAGCAATAGCTTCGCATATCAGACAAGGGGTGAATCCGACAGAGTGGATAACTGAGCCAGCTCCTCATCCCCATGATGTTTACTGGCCTTTCTTTTCAGCATCTTTCACGAAGAGATGGATTTGCACCATTTTTGTTTTTGGTGCATTCATTGCTCTCACCATTTTATTCTTCATACCTGTTTTAATAGTGCAAGGCCTTACTCATTTGGACCAGCTAGAGGTCTATTTCCCTTTTCTGAGAAGCATTTTAAGAATGTAAGTAGTCACAGTTCAATTTTGTGTTATAAGCTCGATATGCAAAGTTCTTGTGGTTCTTGATATAAAGCACATAAAAAACTTTAGCATGATATCCAATTTGATCATGTTCATGCTTTATGCTAATCTTGGAGAAAACATCATTTCTAGATCATGAATTTTACGCAGAAGTTAAAGAACTATTAATCTTTGTAGAAGGCCTTGGAGAATGAAAAACATAAATTCCAGAATAAATGTGTTTGACTTGTAATGGAAGTTATTTTGTTTTTTTTGGATTTCAAAACTTATATGGATTTCAAAACCAAAGTAGCACCCAGCTTAATGTTGCAATATTCTTAAATTTGGATATAATATCTCAACATTGTGTTTTCTCCCCTAACCTCTTGAGCTTTCATGGGATGGCATCTAACTAATCAATTATGGAAAAACACATGATGATCTCTCTTTACTGTACAACCTCAAATTTGAACATACTCAAACATCTGCTTTTAGCACCTCATCTGTTTTGCTATATTTTAATCTGTACTCCAGTTTTTCTTTACACGTTCTTCATTATCTCGATTTTTTAAACTGTTGGGTATCAATATAATGTTTTATTTGCATTTTGCAGAACATTTGTCAGTCAAATAGTAACGGGGTATCTACCTAGTCTTATTCTGCAAATGTTTCTGTATTTCGTACCACCTATAATGGTTATGCTATCCTCAATACAAGGATACATTGCCTTGAGTAAGATTGAGAAAAGTGCATGCATCAAAGTATTGTTGTTTACTATCTGGAACATCTACTTTGCAAATGTATTATCAGGATCAGCTCTCTATCGTGCTAACATTCTTCTTGAGCCAAAGAAAATTCCTGGCTTACTAGCTGTTGCAGTTCCTGGACAGGTATCTTCCTATTATTCCCAATGGTGATCCACTGAAATGATTATACTTATGAGCTGAGATTTGTATTTGTTAATTTAAATCACTGATTGAAACAGGTAGGTAATTCTGACATTTGAAGTAGTTTGCTTGGGTTTTGCCTTGAAGACAAAAATGCTTATTTTGCTCTTAGAAGAGATAGACAAAGGAGAGCAAATGAGATTAAATTGACTGAAGTTGGATACTTGATTAGAAAAGTTTCAAATGTCTTGACAGCGCTACTGAATAATTCCTGAAATATTTCAAAATAAAGGAACTTCGGTATGTAGATTTTTAAACATAAACATAGTAGGTAAGTTTGTGCATGAATTCCCAGGATGATCATGTGCATCCATATATTAAGCATTATTAGTGAGCTGAAGCATCTAATACGATGCTTGCACTTATTACTTAGGTGGTGTAGAGACTGAATATTGGCATCATGTATTTGGACCAGGAAAATTTTTGTAATACACAAAACAGTAGCTTTGCCAATTTGGCACAAGAAAAATGTCTTTACACAAAAACTGTGGCCAAATTTGTAGATTAAAAGAAGAAAATGATGGCATGTTGTTTTTTGCAGGCTACTTTTTTCATAGCATATGTTGTGACTTCTGGATGGACTGGTACTGCTTCAGATCTTATTCAACTGAAAAGCCTGCTTTTTAGTTTCATTCAAAGAATATTTGGTGCAAATTCTCACGGTGATTTGGAAGTGCCATCAATTCCTTACCATAGTGAAATTCCAAAGATACTGTTTTTTGGCCTCCTTGGTGCAACATACTTCTTTCTTGCGCCACTCATTTTGCCTTTTATCTTGGTTTTCTACTGTATGGCATACATTATATATCGTAACCAGGTTAGTCAGTTATTTCTTTAGTTTTGCTCTTATTTACTCATGAACATCTAATACTCACTGATTAAAACACCCTAAAAAGTGAAAGAAGCTTCTGACTTATTTTGCTTCACCACATTATCCATAACTTTTTACTTTGTGATGGCTTTCTTTATCTCATGCCAACTTTGTAGATGCTATATAGTCCACTGTTGTATTTCCAAATACGCTAGCTTTGGCGGTTCCTTCTTACGATATCATTTTTTCTTTTATCGTTTGAATCCCAAATATTTTACAATACCAATGGAACCTTTGGTGTATTTTGATTTCTGATGTGCTTGGGATTATGTCACTTGATCATTGAGTCATTGAGGATGATAGGAGCGTTAATGTGCTTTGCTACTGTATTTTGCTCCAGATGCTCTAATTTCGTAATCACTAATATGTTAAACATCACATATGAAGCCTAGATGTACTGGCTTGAGTGACCTCTAAATAATGGGCCTGAGTTTCTATGCCATGTATATACACGTACAGACGATATTTTAATATTTTCCAAATTTTTTGAACAGCTATTGAATGTGTATGCGCCTAAGTTTGAGACTGCTGGGAAGTTTTGGCCCATAGTACATGGTTCAACCATATTCTCTTTAGTTCTGATGCATGTCATTGCAATTGGAATCTTTGGCCTAAAGGAACTACCACTAGCTTCCAGTTTAACAGTTCCTCTTCCTGTTCTCACTATTATCTTCCACAACTATTGCCAGCGACGTTTCCTACCTACATTTGAGGATTATTCTGCTGAGGTAGATTTTTTTCCATTCTTTTACTAAGTTTAATTCTTCATGTAGTCATGGCCTATATGTTTTTTGGTTGAGATTTTTACCTAATCCATGCAAATGTTTTCAATAAATTCTACTATTCTTGTTCAAATTACCATTTTGATTTGCAGTCAAAGATTTTATTTCTATATGGTACAGAGTTTGATTAAGAAAGACAAAGATGACCAAAATGATCCTGCAATCTCAACTTTCCATGACGAGCTTGAAAATGCATATCGGGATCCTGCTTTGGCACCAGCTCAATATTCTAGAACTAATGAAAGCATAAACTCTCCCCTTCTAACATAAAAGCTCATAGCTGAAAAGAAAAGGTGTGTACCAGTTCTAACTCTTGGAAAGCTATTCTGTCACTTCATGTTTGGTGTTTGATTTTGAAAAATTTTCAGCTTTGTTTGTGGCATTCCTCTCATATGGTATCGTATTATTTTATATATATCTTTCCCAACTTTTGATTTATTAGTTGACTTGTTGCTTGAGGTCCCCAGTCTGTTGTATCTGATCTTGTAGGCATTCCCAATCAATCTATGGCTGTTCCTTTTTGGCATATTGTGCATTGTAGGGCCACTAGCATACAACACTATTTCTTCTCATGATCCTCTGCTATGTACATTCTCAACATTTGAGTTGGTGACCAAAAAATGGTATTTTTTGATTTGGGATTGTGATGATGATGTGATCATATCATATCTTGGACATTTTCCACAATTTGGTTTAGAATAAAAGTATGGATACTGCAAGTCAATCATGTCACCATCATATAATTACGTAAGTTAGATAGTTTTTGTGAATCATTGCGGGAGCTCCAGGTGGAGGCCGAAGACTGGCCATTGACATGTTGTTGTATGTTGGATTGATCAGGGAAAGGAGGCATCTCCCTTGTGTTTCCTCCACTTGGCAGTATGAGAAGGCCGGAAGGAGATGCTCATTCCATCTCAAGCGATGAAATAACAAGCGCAAAAAGGTTCAAATTGTCGACATTTGGAACACCTAGACTTCTGTATTGTTTATTTTGGTGTGAGCCCCCCCCTTTCTGATGGTCTGTCTTATTCGTTATCACCTGCCTCTTGTTGCTTCTCTTCTGTCCAATTTTTTAAGAAACCCAGAAACTAGTCGCTTGTAAATACCCTTATGCTCCACAGTGAGTGCTTTAATGTTAAAATTTCAAGAACCCGAATGCAGAACTGTGGCCTCAGAATAATTTTTTTCCTTTTTTTGGTGACTGAGAAGATGAAAATGGGATATTTGACGTTAACTAATTCTATAGCTAGTAATATTATTATTATTAGGGGCCTAAAAAATGCAAAGAATTTTGTTATATATAAAGAGGGATTCGAAAAAGGCTTTTCTATCACGTGATTAAAAAACAAAATTAGTAGAGAGATCTTGGCAGACTTGTTGCAGAAAGTGCAATCTCATAGAAAGACTGATGGGCTAAGAATTTAATCAAACTTGTTGCTAATGGCGATTGTTGATCTAAGGCTAGCTTTTGGTGTTTCTAAAATTGTACAGTAGTTTCTTGCAGCGGAGAACCGTTTTGTCTCATTCTTTGCTCGGATCTACGCTTTTTATATTTCAAAATAATTTTCCCCCCACCAACAACTTCTTCCTGTGCGCACAGGGCAAAGAGGGCCGCCAGAAGAAGCTGAGATCAGGCCTTTCTCTCTTATTTTTCTTTTTCTTTTGGAGCTTCTGGGCCATAGCTAACCAGAAAAAGTTTTACATATATCCTTTGTTCGGCTTCTTCAGTAATTTTACACTTTCGGCCATGTAAAAATCTATAATAGGGTTAAAATAACCTAATCACACAACAAAATGACTTGATTTTTCTTTAATATTATCAACTGAGTAGTAATGGTTCTTTGTTTTTCATTTCTCCATCCCAGTAAAGAAAAACCAAATCAAGAGTAGACACTTAAATATGTCTTTTTCTTATTTACTGCTTTCTACATTACCATTTTGTTCTTTTAATTTGATTAAAAAAAAAAAAAAAAAAAGAGTTAACGATAAAGAAGAAAGAGGGCATACTTAATAATAACACTCTAACCAAAAACAAAAGGAAACAAGAAAAGGATCTTACTATTTGTAGCTCAAATTTACTATTTGTAGCTCAAAAAAAAAAGTGAAATGACAAAATTGTCCTTAACATATGAATAAGGTATATAATTGATGCAATACAAAATACATATCAAAACAGACAAAACTCCTTCAAAAATCAAACAAAACCATTCGAAATCATTCCAAAAAACTTTCAAAATCGTCGAACCAAATTGGAACACATATTTTGGTTAATTTGGGACAGCGTCTACTCCAAAATATACGCAAATATGGTACGAATTTAATACTTTTGTATAGTTTTTTGCATACTGGTGTAAAAATCGCACATGTTTTGCGAAATTTGATGGAAAAATCGCATGTAATTGGCGAAGTATCATGAAAAAATCGCCCAGCTTAGGTGATTTTTTGTGGAAAGTTCGCCAATTGCATGTGAAATTAGGGAGAAAATTCGCCTGCAATGTGCGAATATTGCAGTAAAATTCGCAAACTGCATGCGAATTTTTCTGCAAAATTCGCACACTGCAGGCGAATTTTGCTGAAAAATTCGCCTGCAGTTTGCGAATTTTGCAGAAAAATTCGCACAGTGCAGGCGAATTTTTCAGCAAAATTCGCACATTGCAGGCGAATTTTTCTCCCAGATTTCACCTGCAATTGGCGTACTTTCCACAAAAAATCGCCTAAGTTGGGCGATTTTTTCCAGCCATTTTGCCAATTACAGGCGATTTTTCCTTCCAAACATTGCGAATTGTACACAACAATTCGCACATCAGGTGCGAATTTTTTGTGCGAAATTCAATAATTTAACCGAAATTTTACGCTTTTTACCTGTCCAAACAATCCTTTCCCCTTCCCGGTACGCTGTGGTGGTTGAGATCCGCCGGCGTCCATTACGTGCGATTTTTTTGGAAAATTTGTTTCGATGGTCTGAGAGAGTTTGGTTAGAAAATCTGAAATGACTTATGATTTTGTAAGGTATGAAGACAAATATAAAGCCAAAGACTTGGTGAAAATTCGCATGGGTTTGGCGAATTTTCTTACAAATTTCGCCCAACACAGGCGAAATTTCCAGGAAAATTCGCCTGTTTTGGGCGAATTTTCTAGGAAAATTCGCACCACTTATGCGAATTTTCCTGGAAAATTTGCATAAGTGGTGCGAATTTTCCTGGAAATTTCGCATAAGTGGGGCGAATTTTCACTGAAAATTCGCAGATTGTAGGTGAATTTTTCTCAGTTTTTCGCAAATTAGGTCCGATTTTTTATGTTTAATTCGCACATTGGGTCCGATTTTTCCTTCCATTTTCACATTTTCTATTTTAAGGGCATTTTTGTCATTTCATCAATTTTTTTGAGCTACAAATAGCAAAACTGAGCTACAAATAGCAGCCCAGACAAGAAAATTGGGGAGGCATAAATGGAAATTGTAGAATATGCTAGTAATTAGGAATTAGTGGAATTGGTCATAAGAGTGTTGTTGGGTGATGGGTGTCCAATGCCCGCGTGAAGCTGCGGACGTCATTGTCCCAAGGCAGCTTCCACGAAAAAGCCCATTAGCCCAATGAGGGGGAGAGGGCTACGTAAATTAATTCTTTATAAATCATTTAAATATATTGCAAAATCCAAACCTTTGGCTCCTTTTGCTTTGCACCACTCTTCTCTAGTGGCACTTTTTTAGTTTTTAGTCCCTATATCGTTTCAAACTGACACTTTTATTAAGTGATTATTTTTAATTCATTTGTGGTAAAATTAAAACATTTATCATGTTCTCATTTTGTTTTCTGTTCTGAATCATCAAAACGGTCAATTACTAACATAATTTTCTATCAATTTTTAATAAAATACTTTTTTTTAAGAGATTGATATTAATACACTTGTTAATTGATATTAAAGGTTTTTATCTTTATTTTTTTATAATAAAAAATAACATAAAACATGAATGAAAAGCCAAAAGTGTCATTGCTCCATAGAAATGAGATCAAAAATATCATTTTCCCTATGAAATAAAATAGCTTATCACATTGGCTATGGGAGAGAAAGGAAAGGAAATGACTGGCTGATATGGAAGAAATTGGTGGGAAAAAAACAGGGCATATGACGGGTTAAATTTTGTGATATGTGTATCCATGGATCAAAATAATACCAGCTAATTAATCAAATTTAACAACTTAATTATATATTCTATTTTTTTGCCATCCCTTTTCTCTTTAAATTATATATATTTAAAAAAAATAGTCTCACATATCTAAACGTTACTCTTTTATTAATTTTATAAAAAAAAATTATAATGAGGTGCTCGAAATTTAATAGAACATCTAAATGCCTTAGATGAAAGTCATTGATAAAATTTATTTTCCTATATCTCTTAAAATTATATTGTTATTTTTTAAAAGTCATTTTAGATTATCCTTTATTATATGTTATCGTTTTTATCTTCATTTACTTTAGTAGTTAACTTTTACCTTCATTTTCTATTCTCTGTTCTCGTTTTATCTATATATATATATATATATCAATAGTTTAAAACTACTGAATTACGATAATGTATAATTATATAGGGCCATAATGTAAATTGTAATAATTGTGGGGCTGGTTTGGTTTGTCCGGGGGGCATTGGAGAGATCGCCTCACCTTAATAAAGAGAACTGAATCGATTTCTTCACCCTCCTCCAACAAGTAGTTCGATAATCCAAGGTTCTGGAAGAATCTGAATTCCCCTTTCAATATTCAAATTTTTTACCAATAATATTTTGGAATTTTTAAAAATATTATTTCAATAAATTAAATAATATTAATTCTGTAATACAAAATAATTTAAAACTTTTTTACGTAAATTAAAAAAGTTTTAATTAAATTTTTGAAGTTACTGAATTGACGTTGTAATCATAGCTAAAATATCATTCCTTTTATATTGTGTTGCTTAAAAATATCATTAGAAAAGTAATATTTTATATAATTAAAAAAAATTTAAAAAAAGCGAATAAGTTAGGGCATTGAGGTATCTTTTAGATCAACTAATCTAAGAGAGATTTTTGACGATATTATTGACAAATTCAGAACACTATTTTGATTTTTAGTACTCTAGATTTATTAACAATCGCATCATTACAATATTGCCCATTTAAGTTATATTTTTAATTTTAAAATCCAATTTAACAAATTTTGTAATTATATATGTATGTGAATTTATTTTACTATAGTTATTAATTCATATTCATAATCAACAAACAAATAATTACAACACATTTATATTTATTATATATACATAACTTCTTCACTCATAAATTAAATGTCTAAATATTGATGTATCTAGTTATATTTTTTATGATTAATACATCAGAAATTAGGCAGTTAATTTAAGAAAAAAGAATACTACTTACTTCCGATGGATATATAATAATCTTATTTAATCAAGTTACAACATTTTATTTTAACCAAAATACAACTTACGTTAATTTTATTAATTTATTTATTTCAGTGTCATTTTATATTTTAGTAATATATTATATAGAAATTATGTATACTTATATTTATCTGAATTTTAAAAGTAGCATGTTAGGTATAAATAGTAAAAATATCAAAACATAACTATTTTTATAAGACATAAATTAATTTTGAAATATTATTAATATGAGAAAAAGAGTATTATTTTTGCCTTGAAATAATAATTACATATTAATTATATTATTTTAATTCAATAAATATATCTATTATTCTTTTAAAATTAAAAATGAAATTTATTAAACGTATCTCACTATCCAAATGTGACCAGAGTAGATTATAATTTTGCTTTAACATTTATATATGGATATATGGATTTGACAACTGTGGTCGGAAATGATCTACATTTGGCATCACAAAATTATATCTTCTGCCTGAATTATATCTATATTCTAAAAAAATATAAAAAATTATCATATTTAATAAAATTATAAATGCCTTTCTTGATGGACTCTAAAATTATAACTATTTTTCTGACTGATTGATCCACAAAGTCAATTCTTTAAAAAAATTGAAAAATTTAGTCAAAATTTATGATTTCTTTTTTTACAAAAAGAAAGCATCAAATAAGATTGAGTCCGTTTACGGTGGGGCTATAGGAGTAGGATGAATTTTACTCCTACCTACTGTAGCGCGCTGCAGTAACGCGCTATAGTTGCGCGCTACAGTAACGCGCTACAGTTGCGCGCTACAGTTTTTTTTTTTTTTTTTGACGCACTGCCTTTTTAAAAAAAAATACTTAACAAGGGAGATCACATCAGGATTATATAGACATCAGATCAGCGAATAATATACATCAGATCAACAGACAATAGATATCAGATCAAGAAAATAGAAGAAATCATATAGTAGAACTAAAACATAGTTAACAAGGGAGATCAGATCATGATTGTATAGACATCAGATCATAGAATAATAGACATCAGATCAAGAAAATAGAAGAAATCATATAGTAGAATTAAAACATAGTTAAAAAGTGAGATCAGATCATGATTGTATAGACATCAGATCAGAGAATAATAGACATCAGATCAACATACAATAGATATCAGATCAAGAAAATAGAAGAAATCATATAGTAGAACTAAAACATAGTTAAAAAGGGAGATCAGATCATGATTGTATAGACATCAGATCAGAGAATAATAGACATCAGATCAACAGACAATAGATATCAGATCAAGAAAATAGAAGAAATCATATAGTAGAATTAAAACATAGTTAAAAAGTGAGATCAGATCATGATTGTATAGACATCAGATCAGAGAATAATAGACATCAGATCAACAGACAATAGATATCAGATCAAGAAAATAGAAGAAATCATATAGTAGAACTAAAACATAGTTAAAAAGTGAGATCAGATCAAAATTGTATAGACATCAGATCAGAGAATAATTGACATCAGATCAACAGACAATAGATATCAGATTATGAAAATAGAAGAAATCAGATAGTAGAACTAAAACATAGTTAACAAGGGAGATCAGATCATGATTGTATAGACATCAGATCAGAGAATAATAGACATCAGATCAACATACAATAGATATCAGATCATGAAAATAGAAGAAATCAGATAGTAGAACTAAAACATAGTTAACAAGGGAGATCAGATCATGATTGTATAGACATCAGATCAGAGAATAATAGACATCAGATCAACAGACAATAGATATCAGATCAAGAATATAAAAAGAAATCATACAATAAAATAAAAAAATAGAAAAAAATAACAAAAAAAAGGAAAGCACTGTAGCGCGCTTTTGAAGCGCGACTTAATTAAATCCCAAAACCCTTCCTTCCTTTCTCCCGCTCTGAAACTGAAAACCCAAAACCCTTCATTCCTTCGTGGCTCTCAAACCGATTTCATCCCCACGATCTTCATCGTTCCATTAACAACATCAGATCTAAATTTCTAACCTCAAATACGTTCAGAGATCACTGCATTTCGATTTTCTGCTCTTCTTCCGGTTCAGAAAACACCATAGCCATCATCTGCGCGAAGAAAAAGCTTGCTATTCAACTCAAACGCTAAAAAAAGTCTCCAAATCGGACGAAAAACTTGCTGTTTTTCTCAAACCAACGTTTTTCCTGCTTCGACATTTATCTACAGGTACAAAAACCTAATTTTATAACCGTTATTTTCTTTGAATAATTAGGGTTCTGATGTCTGTATTGTTTTAATCTGATATATGTTTTCGATTGATCTGATGTCTGTTTATGCTTTTAATTTTTCTATCTGATATAATTAGGGTTCGTTGATCTGATGTATATTATATGTTGCTCTGATCTATGTATTATCGTAATATGATGTCTATTTTAGTTCATTGAAATATTTGCCTTCAATATTTTGTGACCTGATGTCTGTATTCTTTTTGTCTGATATATATTTTCAATTGACCTGATGTCTCTTATATGCTTTTAATTTTGTTTTAGTTATTTGAAAAAAGTTTCTATCAAAATTACTAATCTGTTGACTGTATTATTTTGATCTGATATCTGTTTTGTTTTGATCTGATGTATGTATTTAGTTGATCTGATGTCTTCATTTTCTTTGATCTGATATAAGTTATATCCTGATTTGATTTATTTGTTCAATTTGTTTTCTTTCTGTGAAATGTTTTTCTTATAAAATAGTGATCTGATGTCCATTTTTTGTTGATCTGATGCGTGTTTTTGCTTGATCTGATGTGTGTATTCAGTTGATCTGATCTCTGTGTTTTCATGATCTGGTGTCTGCCATATGCTGATCTGATGTGTTCATGTTGCGATCTGATGTCTTATATCTGCTGATCTGATATCTGCTTTCTTCTAATATGATATCAACTTATTTTTGCTTACATACTCTTACTGACATATTACAGGAAACAACAATTTAAACATAATGGCTGATAAAACCAACCAAGATAAACAAGTTATTCAAGCACAAGATGAGAGTTCAGATTTTCAAGAAACCCCTAGCAAGTCGTTACAACATACCTACAAACGTAAATCAGAAAAGAAAAGAAAAGAACAGGAAGTAGTTCAACCATCCCAAAAGGAGCAAACAAGTAAAAGGATGAAACTACCTCTAAAGAAGAAGAAGACAAATGAAGAAATTCTTCAACAATTGCAGAAGAAGGATCTGCAGCAGAAGCAACAACAGAAAAAGACCAATGTTATGGTCAATAAGGAAAAGAAACAGGGCGATGTGGATGTCCACATCACAAAAAAACAGAAAAAAGATGATGATGATGATGGTGATGATGAGATGAGCAAAAGATTCAGTTGCAGTACATCTCCAAACGGTATAAGTTTCGTGGTTTCTAGACTCTCAGAACCACAAAGAAATGCCGTGAGAGATATAGGCTTTGGCAGCTTCCTCAGTATCAACTACACCAGGATGCCAAACAAACTGGGACAATACCTGCTCAAAAAATTCAACTGTATCAAGTTGAGGCTGGAGCTGGAGCAAGATACAGTTATTCTCATTGCTGAAGAAGATGTGGAATTGGTTCTTGGCTTCCCAAGAGGCCCAATTGAAGTTGAAGAATACACAGCTGCTGAGTCAAATGGTGAAGATTATGAGCAGCATGTCGAACAATACTGTCAAAGATTTGGCATGCCACCCACAAAAAGACCGACCATCAAGCAGCTTGAGCAGTACATTGTAAACCATCAGGATTACAGTGACATCAACTTCGTCCAGGATTTCCTTATCTACCTGGCCACCACGTTTCTTTACCATCATGGGAGCATCAACAACATCAGATATCGGCTCCTCAAATCCCTGAACAGCATTGATCAAATAAGGCAGCTGAACTGGTGTAGCTACACATTCAGGGCCTTAGTGGAATGCCAAGAGAAGTATTTCCACAAAGATGGCACAACATCAACAGCCTACAATGGACCACTCTCTTTTCTGATTGTAAGTCTCTCATCTTTCTTTTCTGTATTCATTTGATTACTGATCTGATGTCTGTATTGTTGTGATCTGATGTCTTTTATATGTTGATCTGATGTGTATATTTTCTGATCTGATGTCTGTTTTAGTTCAGTTAAATATTTCCTTTCAATAACTTGTGATCTGATGTTTGTATTCATATAATCTGATATTTGTTTCCTGTTGATCTGATGTCTGTTATATACTGTTAATTTTGTTTTATTTGTTTCAAATAATTTTCTATCAAATAATTACTGATCTGATGTGGGTATTACTGTGATCTGATGTATGTTATATGCTGATCTGATGTGGGTATTATCTTGATCTGATGTTTTTTTTAGTTTGTGAAATGCTTTGCTAAAAATTTTATTTTCTTAACTCACAACTAACATATTTTCTTCAGCTATTCTATGTTGATAGGGTTGTGTATGGAATTCACAAAGATATTCCAAGAAACCTACCAACATTCACAAACTGGAGTCAGACTCAACTCTTTGAAAGAGCAAAACTCGAAGAGAAAAAGGGAGGACATGGTCAAGGCTGGATAAGAGAAAGGGCTACAGCCGAGGTGCATGTGGAAAAACAACAACATGCACATGCATCTGAAAAGCCTAGCAAATCAAAACAAGCTCCAACCACATCAAAAAGCAATGTAAACGCTCTGATCTGATATCTTTCATTTGATGATCTGATGTATTTTTTTTTTTTTTTGATCTGATGTCTGATTGTTAAGTACATTTCATTTCTATAGTATGCTTTCTTTTATAGTTGTGATCTGATATGTGTTATATTATGATCTGATATCTGTTTTTTCATGATCTGATGTCTCTATAATGATTCTTTAATCACCCATTTTTTAATTATGTTTTCGTTCTGTAGTATACTTTCTTTCATAGTTCTGATCTGATATGTATTATATTCTGATCTGATGTCTATTTTACCGTAATCTGATTTATCTTTTTTATACTAATATGAAACAATCTAACTATAACAATTATCTTCCGCAACAGGATTTTGAAAATGCTGATGAAATGACTCAAACAGTGGTTGATTTGGCAAAGTCCATGATGGCTTTCATCAAAGCATGGCACAATGTTGGGGCAGCAAACAATCCAGAAGGTGCTGCAGCATTTGCCACAATAACAAGCACAGTGGAGGGGATTATCCGTGACTTGAGGGAGAAAAATACAACTCCTGAGCAACAAGGTCAATCCTCAAAATCCGCAACCGAAGAAAATGAACCAACACCATCACAGGATGCAAGGTTCTATGCGGCATGTGCCGAAATTGCGGATAAACTACAAGAGGATTACAACAAAATGCAGAAGAAATCCGCCACTGTACGCTTCGAAGATGATATGCAAATGCCAAATTTCAACCTCATAACACCTTCAGGAGACAGCATTCATGAAGAAGAAGGAGAACAAACACAAGAAAATGTGGTGGAGCAAAAGGAAAAAGAACCTCAGACACCACATATCTCTCCAATAACCCTGGAACAAAAAGAAGTTGAACCAGAAGAAATGGAAATGGAAGAGAGCAGAACAAAGCTTAAGGAAGATCCAATTGCAAAGCAATTGGTGTATAGAATGTTACGAAAGGAGAATGAAAAACTGGATGTAGATGCAGAGAGTGGAAAAAAGAAGAATGAAAAAGAAAAAGATAGGGAGGAAGAGAAGCCTGAAGAAACAGAAGCTACCAAAGAGAAAGAGAATGAGAAAGGGAAAGCTTCTCTAAATTTGACAGAAACACAAGATATAAATATTGAAAGAATGATGGAGGATGCAGTACTGCTTGCTACAAACCTCAATGCAATGATTTCAGAAGCAGATCAACCTCCAAAACAAGCCATGACTTCAAAAGATAATCAAGACATAGCAGAGCTCAAAACGTAAGTAAAAACACACTACAATCTGATATGATATCTTTAATTGAATAATTTGATATGTTATATCTACTGATATGAACTTTATTTCCAGCATGATCAATGAAGAGCCAGACAATGCTGAGGAAGATGTCATCTTGTCACCAAACTCAAGACATCGAGATAGACAACTCCCTGTACGTTTGAGATCAGAATTTTGGCTCAAGAAGCCTAAAACATTTTTGATGATCTCAAGGAGAGAGAAACTGTTCACTGATTATGCTTACCTAACAGGGACAAAAGAAAATAAAATCAATCAGCAGTAAGTTCTAATCTTGCCTTTTTGATCTGATATCTAATATCCAATGATGTGATGCCTACTGTATTTTGATATGATATGTGTAAAATGCATGATTTGATTCGTTCTAAAAAATGTATGATTTTTTTTATATTATTGATCTGATATAAATAGTCTTATGATCTGATGTCTATAGTCCTCTGATCTGATATAAATATTCTTCTGATCTGATGTCTATAGTCTTCTGATCTGATATCTACTGTCTTGTCATCTGATATCTGTTGGATAAATTGATCTGATATCTGTTATATGCTGACCTGCTGTTTACATTTTGTGATCTGATTTCTATTATATGCTGTAAATTTTGGGATTTCAACATACTTTTGTTAACATTATTTTGATTTACGCATACAGAGAAGTACTCTACTCCGATGGAAAATTTACATTAATGGATCGATCGGACTTCCTATCCATGCTTCCAGGAGTATGGATAACAAATTCGGTACTAAATGCATGGATCACGCATATGAACTTCAAAGATCCAACAAGGCTGTTCATATCTGAACAATTTTGTGTAAGATATGAATCCCTTATAATTTTAATATGAAATTCATTTTCAAAAATATATACATGTTATTCCATCTGATATGAATTAAATTCATTATGTTTTCAGTTTGAAATAATGGAAGATACAAAAAAACAACGTCTGAAGTTCGTTGATTCAATGGATGATTACAACAATTTAAAGAAAAAACATGATGCTTCCAAGAAGTTAGGCGTCACAATACCAAAACCAGCATTTCCTCACTATGAGGTTAAACCAGAGATTCTGGACAACATGAAAGTTCAATTCATAGAAGATGTCACAAGACCCAAAAGAAACATGGACACATTAAATGTAAAAATGGTAAGTGCAATTTTAATTCCTCTATTCAGTGAATTCAATATATAAAAATATCAACTTCTAATTAGTATTATACTTTGTGCAGATCTTTATCCCAATATTACAGCATGATCATTACTATACTTTGTGTATAAATGCAACGGCGAGAAAAGTAGTCGTACTTAATAACAAAATCCCAGAAAACACTTGGTACACTGCAATTCCCGAACTTATGGTAAGTACATGTCCCTTGATCTGATATCTTCTTTACCTTGATCTGATATATTCTTTACCTTGATCTGATGTCTTCTTTCCGATGATCTGATGTCTTTTTTACACTGATCTGATATGATTTTACACTAATCTGATATCTTCTTTCCCATGATCTGATATCTTCTTTACCTTGATCTGATATATTCTTTACCTTGATCTGATGTCTTCTTTCCGATGATCTGATGTCTTTTTTACACTGATCTGATATGGTTTTACACTAATCTGATATCTTCTTTCCCATGATCTGATGTATTCTTTCCCTTGATCTGATGTATTTCTTACATTGATCTGATAATGTTTTACACTAATCTGATATCATCTTTTCAATAGTCTGATATATATGTTTTCTTCATTAATGCAGCTGCGGTATATTGTTGAGATAATAAAAGGGACATCAGCAGAAAAAATTTTTGGAAATCCCAAAGAATATAAAGTGGAGTATCCAAAACTGGACTGGCAAGATAACAAGAACGCCAATGATTGTGGCATTCTTACAATGAGACACATGGAGCTCTACAAAGGACAAACAACTCATACTTGGGATACAGAGCTCACAAGAGAAGCACGCAAGAGCAAAACTGCTCTCAACAGGGCTCTACAGATTCTTAGGGTCAAGTGTTCTTATAATATACTGGCTTCTCAAACAAATACAATGAAGGATGAGGTCAAATCCAAAATTGAGGAGTTTTATAGTACAAAATTGTAAAAAATACTAGAGTCTAGTCTTATAGGACAATATTGATTCTAAATGAAAATGTACAGTTTTTTCTTAGATATTCTGAAACTGCAGAAATGATCTGATCTCAGCTTGTGGTTGATCTGATGTGCGCGGCATCTGATCTGATGTCGCGTTTCCTGAGATCTGTACAGAAACAGTTTGAAGCGGTTATTAGTCTTGGTATATATATATACTTGTACAGAAACAGTTGTAAGTAGTTTTGATAATAAAATTCAGAGAAAAGCTTTCACAAAATCTTTTGCTCCTTCTTCTTCTGGAAACCGCTTTTCATGTAGTTTTTGCTCTCTTGTATGACATGTAGTTTTCCTTGTCAAACTCCGAGTAGTATTGTCGAGAAATACCTTCAGTGGACAATACTACTCGGGTGTTTGACAAGGAAAAGTACATGTTTCAAGCGGAAATGAGAAAATTGGTGAGAAAAACAGAGGAAATGTTGAAAAGCAGAGGAAATTTTGGGCTTAGTTTTTTTGCAAGGGAAGAAGAAAAGCAGAGGAAATGTTGTATGGACGTTGCCAGACATGGGTCTTGTTTATAGTAGAATTTTTGAAAGAGTTTATGTTGAAAGTACAAGGTTGGTTGGGCAATTAATATGAATGTAGTTGAAACAATTAATAAGTGGTTGAGGAAATTGAATGAAGTGATGGAGTGTTGTACCTTGGCGGGAGTTGTTTTTCAGAAGTGGCAGGAAGTTGTACGCTTACTCTGAACACAATAATGTATCAACTAACAACTAACACCTAATATAGTATCGCATTATTGATCTGATATCTATATTACTCTGATCTGATCTCCATATAATTCTGATCTGATGTCTTTTATATGTTGATCTGATATTTATATTTTCTGATCTGATGTCTGTTTTAGTTCAGTTAAATAATTTCATTCTATCACTTGTGATCTGATGTTTGTATTCATTTGATCTGATATCTGTTTCCTGTTGATCTGATGTCTGTTATAATTCTGATCTGATGTATATATTCCTCTTATCCGATGACTACATTCCTCTAATCTGATCTCTATACACATGTGATCTGATGTCTGTAACACTCTGATCTGATGTCTATATTTCTGTGATCTGATATCTTCTAGACATTGTAATGAAACAACTAAGTACAGCAAGTCTTTTAATGTTTTGTATCAACTAAATAAAAGAATTCATATAAACTACAACTACAACTACAACTTCTCCACAACAGGATTTTCAAAATTACCATCAACAACAGGATTTTCAATCCCCATTGATGCGACCCGTTCTCTAGTACGCAATGCAAATGCTTCTGCTTTCTTCTTCTTCCCTCTTGCCCTATTGCACATTTTCTCCACAACGCTTTTTGGACGAATGTTTCTAACACCCTTTTCTCTTCTTCTCTTCGGATCTCTAATTTCAGCAATGTTTGAACCTTCTGCTTTTTCACCAACATAGGATGGACCAACCTCTGATTTAATAGAATCTCTAGCCAAATTGAAGTGCCTGTCAAGAATAGAACGTGCAACAGAACTAGACTGTGCATGTCTAATTAAATCCAAATATTTTCTGCTTGCTTCAACTCTCCAAACAGAATCTGAATGTTTCTCAATGCTACTTGATGGCAACAAACAATCTTCTTTCGAATAATAATCACAGCAACTTGCACTCTTAGTCCACCTTTTCAATACATACTTCTCAGGGATTCTCTACAGTATATAACAAATATAAAGTTAAACATATCAGATCAACTAGCAACTAATATCAGATCAACTAGCAACTAATATCAGATCAACCACATTACATAAAAAAAAAACATACTTAAAAAGGCAATAGATATCAGATCAACAGACAATAGATATCAGATCAAGAATATGAAAGAAATCATTCAGTATAACTAAAACATACTTAAAAAGGCAGATCAGATCAGGATTATATAGACATCAGATCAGCGAATACTTGACATCAGATCAACAGACTATAGATATCAGATCAAGAATATAATAGAAATCATACAATAGAACTAAAACATATAATATCATATCAACTAGCAACTAATATCATATCAACTAGCAACTAATATCAGATCAACCATATTACATAAAAAAAAAACTCTGAAGTTGCAATAAATACGTACCGAGTAATTATTCAGATTTAGCACACGAAGAGCATGCGAGCATAACAACCCAGCCTCAGAAAAAAGATTACAAGTGCAGCTCACTGTATACTCATTCTCATCAAAACGAACTACGTGTCGAAACAAATCAAGTTTGGTACGCCAAACCTGATATTCATAAACACCATTTTCGCTACTCGTCTGCAGGTGATTATAAGATAACATCTTGATATACAGCTCCTGAAATCTTACAAACACCTCTATCGTATAAACCTCAGCAGCATGTTGAAGCATTAATGAATCTCCAACAATAGGATCAACCCTTCCTCTACATCTAAAATCTTCTGCAATGCCATTGTTTCTCCACTCCGTCACCACATCAAGAAACTGCTGATAGAATTCACACAAAGTAGACGTTTTCGACAACTTCATTGAAACCGAACGATTGGTTGTCTCACATCTTTGGGAAGAAACTGCCCCTCCAGAAAAATATTGTTTACTGAATGCAGGGCACCACTTCTCTTTTATCTCATCTAATTTCTTCAACCAAGTGTTGTCTTTGCAATTGTAATCCTTCAACAAACTGATGAAATAAAAATGTAACTGATTAATATATCAGATCAATTCATAACTAATATCAGATCAATTCATAACTAATATCAGATCAGCTTACAGCAAAAAAAAAGAATAAAGTAGTATAATAATAATATATCAGATCAACACAAACTTCATATCAGATCAATACATAAAAAATATCAGATCACCTAACAACTAATACAGAAAGAAAACACACACCTGTTCCAGAAGTGGTTAAATTCAGCTTCTGTGCAAACTTGATTAAGCAAGAATTGAAAGGCATCTGAAAATCCTTCTTTACTCATCAAATGAGGTATATTACTACGAGCATTCTTTGCAATGTGCCAAACACAAAGACGATGACGAACATTTGGAAAAACCACACGCACAGCAGCTGCCATCGAAAAATCCTGGTCTGTCATAAATGTCATTGGTTGCTTGTTCCCCATCGATCTCAAAAATGTACTAAACAACCAAATAAATGACTCCACCTTCTCATTTTTTATGAAACCTATACCAAACATAACATTACGACAATGGTTGTCCATACCAACAAAAGGTCCACAGATCATGTCGTATTTGTTTGTCCGATAAGTCGTATCATGAACCAATAAATCCCCAAATCTACTATAATCCTCCTTCATCTTCTGATCTCTCCAAAATACACTACATAATGAAGACTCCTCATCCAAATCAAAATCATAATAAAAGTCCTTCTCATCAGTAAATCTCTGTTTTAACATATTGATCAGTGCATTACTATCACACCCTTCAATCTTCCTCCTCTTCTCTTGTTCCAAATGATTATATACATCTCGCATGGTATAACCAACATTTGATGAACCTCCAGACTGAAAAATAATATCAGATCAAACAGAAAAATAATATCAGATCAACAGGAACATAATATCAGATCAACAGAACAGAAATATCAGATCAACTCAAACGTAATATCAGATCAACTCGAACGTAATATCAGATCATAACAAGTATCACATTTATGTAGATTCATAAAAAATAATCTGAAAGTATAACTAACCTCTTTGGACAATATATGATAACCATCCGTTACACGAACACCTGAACTTTTCAATTCCTCAAAATACTGCAATGCAGAATCATCAAACTTCCTCTGAGAACGTAAAAACTGCCTCTCAGCTACAGGACACAATTCATGATTATGCTTCCTGAAATGCTTTTGGACAATCCAACTCCCATCTTCTCTTTTCTTAAATTCAATAAAAGCTTTACATCTAGATCGCATATCAATTTTCGTATAAATCTTCTTCAAATTCTCCTTGCATTGTTTAGCTCCTTCTCTATTACAAAGATATCTTCTCAAATACCTGATTCCAGTAGTTTTGTTTTTACGATCTTTACCTTTCCTCACACTAAATCCTAACCTAAAAGCATAATCATTATATAAATTGTATGCTGCATCTTCATTTTCAACCACTGATTTACACAAAGATTCCATAGATTCATCATCTGAACCTGTATAAAAAATGATAATATCATATTAGTTTAAACATAGTTGATCAGATCAGGATTATATAGACATCAGATCAGAGAATACTTGACATCAGATCAACAGACTACAGATATCAGATCAAGAATATAAAAGAAATCATACAATAGCACTGAAACATACTTAACAAGGGAGATCAGATCAGGATTATATAGACATCAGATCAGCTGATACTTGACATCAGATCAACAGACTATAGATATCAGATCAAGAATATAAAAGAAAACATACAACAGCACTGAAACATATTTTACAAGGGAGATCAGATCAGGATTATATAGACATCAGATCAACGAATACTTGACATCAGATCAACAGACTATAGATATCAGATCAAGAATATAAAAGAAAACACACAATAGCACTGAAACATACTTAACAAGAGAGATCAGATCAGGATTATATAGACATCAGATCAACGAATACTTAACATCAGATCAACAGACTATAGATATCAGATCAAGAATATAAAAGAAATCACACAGCAGAACTAAAACATACTTAACAAGGGAGATCAGATCAGGATTATATAGACATCAGATCAACTCATACTTGACATCAGATCAACAGACTATAGACATCAGATCAAGAATATGAAAATATCATACTGTAAAACTAATATCAGATCAACATAGAACTAATATCAGATCAATGAATAACTAATATCAGATCAATTCATAACTAATATCTCATCATGACTTACATTCCAACAGAGATACCGTTGATTCTTGCTGTTTATCAAAATCAAACAATTCAGGAGCATCTTCTTCGCGAATGAAATCAACTATACCACCCACTGTATCTTCCATTGAAATTTCTCCAATCCACAATGATCTATCAACAATTTTCGATCAAAAACAAAACGGTAAGAAGAACAGAACCGTAGAAACAACAAATTCAAACACATAAATCAATCGAAAGGATCAAAACACAGGAATAAATATCTTAATTATCAAATTCGAAGCAAAAACTCCACAGAAAGATAAACAGAGCACAAACGGAAACAAAATAAGCGAAAAACGAAGACGAAAAACAGATAAACAACACATTTGTAAACATAAATCAATCACAATCATACCGTAATCAAAATTGGAAGCAAAAGAATTCAAGCGAAAGACGAAGACGAAAAACGGCAACAAAAGACGAAGAAGAATATCGGCAACAAACTCCTGAAAAAAAGAAAAAAAAAGAACCTTATATAGCTTAGGGTGGGAGTAAGGCGCGTGTCCAATTTTTTTAAAAAAAGAAACTACTAATAAAATTGGGAGGCTAAAATAGAAACTACTACTATATTAGGGGTAGGAGTAAAATTGCATGGTGGTCCTATAGGACCACCATATAAATTACCAATAAGATTCAGACTCTTTTTTCTTTTTTGGGTCACCTACTTCCATTTTTTTATGTTTTTCCTTTTTATATTGAGACGCATTATTTTTAGTATTTTGATAAATTATTTATTTTATAAATTGTTAAAATATAAAAAAGTACATGTATAATCGACTCATTTCTTTTTTTTCATGACTTGCAATATCAAGCATAAAAAAAAAATAAAAAATTAGGGTGATGTGGTTTAGCTAAACAACATATTCTCCCTCAACGTTCATTACAATTATATTTATTTTGTTTGCCACCTAAATACATAATAACTAATTTGGATTAAAAAAAATTATTAACATAAATATTTTTATTAAGTGCAAAAGAAACGTTCATATTCATAACTATTCAAACTTATTTTGATAAAAAAATATTATTTTTTTATCTTTTGATATTTTTTGATAATTAATTTCAATAAAAAAATAAATATAACTTTAAAAATTTTTTAAAAAAATTGATAATTTAACTTAATCACGTCAAAGTAACGAGGGATGTGAGAATTGGCTCCATAGCTATGAATTACTACCATTCCATCGTCTAAACATTACAAGCATGACTATGCTCGTTTTGACCCTCTTAGTTGTTTCCCATTCATAATTTGAATGGTATTTGTAATACTAACTCAAGAAATTCAAAATCAAACTTTTAGTTTGGATCTGATTATTTTAAATTCACTCATTCTGAAATCATATGGAGCTTCAACTCTAAGCAAAGTAAATGTTGGATATAAGAAGCATGGATAGTAACTAAAACAAACCAATCTATGCAATTGCACAGCCCGTTGTTTTGTGCCACTACATCTTACCTTATTCTACTCTGCCCTCTTTTAACTACAAACCAGTCATTTTCATTAAGAAGAAAATCCATATGATGACTCCTATGCAAAAATGCCCCTTCCTTCCTTCCAACATTAGAAAACATCGAAACATAAAATCACTACTCAAAATGTACCCCCTTTTTTTAAAAAAAAAAAAACATTTTACATAAAAACCGAACTTAATGAAGCAGCATACAGTATCAATGAAAGGGTTCCCACCCCCACTGAGTTAGTTATTTGTTGATATCCTCCTAGGTAGTATAAATCAAGGCAATCATGAGGACAAAAAAAAAAAAAAAACCTATGTCCAGCTTCTAGGCTAGTTTGTTTTGGGTCTCTATTTTAATACAAATGGTTGAATTAATAATCATTTTCAAGAAAACAGAGGGAGCTAGAAACTCCAATCTTTGGCCAGGTCAAACCATCCATCTCATCATTTCATCATTTTCTGTTTAGATCATGAAATAATCCTTAAAAGAAAAAATTTTACCTTAATATCATCAGAAGGAGGAGAGAGAAAGCTCCACATGTTTGTAAATGCTACCGAATATTATAAACAACACATGAATATGAACAAACAAGAAAAGGTCCCTTCAGGTTATATTTTTTAATTCCATCAGCTTAGCTTCCCCTGCTTCATATATAAATATCTGCACTTTCCATCTCAACTCTGTAGGACTGAAAAGTTTAACAAAAAATCAGTGTCTTCTTGGCTTAGAACTTAGAACACACAAGGGAAAACAGGGGAAAACACACATATAAAAACTGATAACAGCAAAAATGGGCAGGAAGAGAAAGGCTGGAGATGGAATGGATGAGAAGAGCTCTTCATCATCTGGTGATGAAGAAAGCAATGTTGCTTGGGATGAGATGGTGAAGGAAGCTGCTGCAGCTGCTGCACTCGGCGGAGCACGGCGGGCGAGGAAACGGTTTGTTGGGGTCCGACAGAGGCCATCTGGGAGATGGGTTGCCGAGATCAAAGACACTATACAGAAGATAAGGGTGTGGTTGGGGACTTTTGACACTGCAGAGGAAGCAGCCAGGGCTTATGATGAAGCAGCTTGCTTGCTCAGGGGAGCCAATACTCGGACAAATTTCTGGCCATGTTCTTCATCATCTTCCTCTACTCCGGCGCTACCTTCTAAGATCACCAATCTTCTTCTGAGTAGACTCAAGGCCAGGAATAACTCTCTTGCTGCAGCTGCAGCTGCAGCTGCAGCTGCAGCTGCTGCTTCTTCAAATCCTTCTTCAGGTACCCTGGATCATCAACAAAAACAAACTGATGATCACTATCCTGAAGGTTCTGATTTCCCTGAATCACAATTCGATGATTTTCTCAATGATATTGACTACACCCCTGAAAATGCAAGTGCAAATAGCAGCGATCTTAACAGTGGAAGCTCCGAATCATGTGTTTCCAGGAGTGATCATTTGGAGGTGGGAGAGCCGAATTTAGACCTGGATTGGGGTGAGATGGTCTCTAATAATGGTCATTACATCAGTGGGGATCGTGGTAGTGTGGAAAGGGAAACAGAGGAAGATGTTGAAGGAGGAAAGAATGTGAATCCAGGGATTGCAGACTTCCATTTTGTAGATGAGATTGGGTCATGTTATCATTGTCCTCCGTTTGAAATCACACAGCAGAGCGCAACAACCGGAACAGAGGTTTATGGAGATGATCCGGCGATGCTGAGTGAGGCTATGAAGAGAATGAACTATGAAAGGAAATTCTCGGCCTCTCTGTATGCATTCAATGGGATAACTGAATGCTTAAAGCTGCAGCTGAAATCAGGGAGTGTACTTCAACAAGAAAGGACTGAACATCTCACTAGACTCATCAACGCATGCACTAAGAATCAGGAAGAGGAACAGGAGAAATCCCAGGAAGAAGACACGGCGGAAGTATGCCAGAACCATGAAGAGAAACAACAGGAGGAAGAAACTTCTTCAGCTGATCATCCAGTTTCTTCGAATTTCGATGGCGAAACATCACTGTGGAGCTCCATTGATCTTCCCCCTATTTGCTACGTCAGTTGATCAAACTGTTAATCAGTGATTTTACCTTTGATGAATGTCACAGAGTTAGTAGTTTGGTAAATTGAGAGAATTTCAACAACTGAGGCTGAGTAGGGTTCTTCTTCAAAACCAGAACAGATCTGCCATGTAACTTTTGTTTATCATAGTTAGTTGTATTATTCAGAAAAACAGGATGGTGAAGAGAAGTCTGTTGAATCCAAAGTATGACATCCAATCATCCTCAACATATAAAATTCCAGTGAAGGAAATTTTCGTGGAGAAATCCACAGTTGTCTAATGAAGCAATTTTCTGGAGAAATCCACAGTTGTCTAATCTGTTTGTTTGCTGTATGCTTACAATGTACTCCTACTATACTAAAATGAATTTTCTCTTCATCTCTAACTTTTATGCGAAAGTGACCCATTTCGAATCGATTAAATATATATACCTCTCCATTCCAGAAAATATAAATAGAGAATTCTATTTTTCGAATTTTTAACAGCAACTTTATGTTCTGTTCCAATAGACTGTAATTGGAAGTTCATTCTTGCACTTGCCGTTTGACAGTGGAGGTTGATACAACAGAAGTTACAAAACTCAGCGAGCCAAGCTTTGGATTCAACCATTATAACTGAAATGGTATCATCTGAGGTATATTAAACTCAACTAGTCATCAAATCTAGCTGGTAAATTTCATAGAATCAATATGAAAAATAGTTTAGGAAAGAGAAGAAAAAGGGGTCGCGCAAGAGGCCATTACTCCTAAATGCCCTGAAAAAGATGGCGAGCACGACGTTCTCCATACAAGTAAACAGGAGAATTGTTTAGAAGGTAAAAATGTGTGTTGCTATGCTAAAATATTTACATCCAACAACTGTCTTCTTCAAAATCATAGAACCCGAAGCTGGGCAAGGAAAGCAGCACAGAGATCCAGAAACAGCAATTGCGGACCCTGAACCCTCTGTAGGTCAAGCAGATACTTGTCTTCACGGGTCTTGTATAGCTGCAACGTTGAAAAACATCATCAGACAAATTAATGTTCAAGCAAAGCGAACTACAACCCAAACCCAAATATGTAGTCTGAAATTAACTATATAAAAAATGTTAGTAACTATTAAGAATAAATTCCAGGGCTTATGCCGTTATTCATAAGCAACTATTAACAACTCTATTATCTCATCACCTCAATGCATAAACTCTCCTAGACAAAAAGCAAGCAAGCAGACCCCAACACAGGCAGATAGATCTACTTTTCTCACCAGAATGGGAAAAACGTTTAGGAACCACCAAGTAAAGAAAGATATGTCAGGACTTATGTACATCAGTTGCAGGTGAAGATGTTTCTCCTCAAGTTTTATAGCTAAATAACCTCATGTTGCAGTGAAGACATTTATATTCAAGAAACACCACAAGTATTCAAACAGACTTACTACTTAATATATTTGTAAGAGAATATGAGGTAGCACAAGGAAACATTATATTTGAAAGGCCTAACCAGTTAATTTATCATATAGTCACATTTCAAGAAATAATGATCTGAAAACAAGCAACAGAAAAATAATGAGGAAAAAGAGATGTACCTGCAACTCAAATTTGATCACATCAGCTAACTTAGTGAAGCCTTCATTTTCTACGATAGAGGAATCATCTCCAAAGTAATTATTACTAAGCATCGAGTTATTAAGCACGCCTTGATGCTGACCAGGACTACCACTCCATCTACATTTCATGTTGTAGTGACCAATCTTTTTCCAACCAACATTAAGTTCTTGCAACGCTTTCAGAACTTCAGTCATAACCTCACGAGGGTGAGCACGAGACTTCATAAAGGGGAAAGAGAAAAGAATTAGCAATCATTGGAAAGAGACTTTTCAAATTAACAATTTTTTTTTCAGACCAAAAACTATAATATTATCAACATCATATAATCGAATCTAATACAGAAGTCCAAATCCCCAGCAATTCTATCATAGCTGCTATCGAACTGCTTAAAGCAGCTTTTCATTTGGGCTCAAAAGAAGAGAGCATGAAAACAAAGAACAATAATAATATCAATGAGAAACCAACCTGAAGTCCAAGAGCCCATTTCCGGTCAAATGGAAACTGCCTAAAATAAGTTTGTGGGTAATCCACAATTCCGGGCACACGCTGCCCAATTGTTGGAGGTCCACCATCATTTGGCTGCATGTTATTAACGGATTCCTACAATTTTTTTGTTGACATGGAATTCATTACATACAATCAAATAGATCAACAATTGTAAACAGATGAAATAAATGACATTGACCGGTCATATTTTGCTCTTGTAAATCATTCATGCACATGCAAACGACGAGAGTCAAAAGTTCTTGGAAGTGGGATAGTACAAAGAAGCATCACCAACAACTTTAGAAAAGAACAACTGACCATGGACTCTTGAAATTCATCTCCAAGATAGCCACTAAAAACACGAAAGCAGTTGTCGAGAAGCAAATAGTAAGTAACCGTTCCCTGAAATGTTCAAAAGACCTAAAAATTAAGGCAATAAACATATAACTCGATAAAAGAGGATTGAAAAAGAAGGTAGCTACCTCATTTTGGACCCTATTGCGAAGTGATTCAATAAGGTTATTCCTGTCAAATCCCATATTAATAACTTCCAGAAGAATCTCTTCATCGATCTGCATTGAAAATTTGCTCAAAATGGGATTAGACTACTACACTTATGATGTTGCCTGTTTACAATTGTCAAATGATTTGCTCTCTTGATGAAATTAAAGGAATAAACTAACAGCATAACATAAGACTCCAAAAATCATGAAAGCCAAAAGAAAATAATATTTGCAAGATGTCACATAACCACACAACTGGCTAACCTTTTTAGCTTGTTGAGCAGTATCAGGTGGAGGCACAGCCAAGTATCGTGGCAGATGAGCTTGGAACCATGGGTGCATACGAATCTCAGGAATAGTCATTCGCTTCATGGGATCCACAATAAGCATCCTTGGAATCAGATCTCTCGCCCCAGCTGACAAATGACTTGGAAGAGTGTATATACCACCCTGAAACATAACATTTATACCATATTCAACTATAATGATGGGAAAAAAACAACAATTAAACACTACTGCAAGCACTCCCAAAACAAGGGAGAAAAAGCAAGAAAAACAACCACATACAGTTGAGACCTGGATCAATATATAATATGAAGACTGCGAGTGTGTTGGACATTTAAAACAACTGTAAACCAACCTTTATTTTCTTGAAGAGATTTGGAATATTTTCATCGTCAAATGGAAGCGTGCCACAGAGAAGAGCATAGAGAATAACACCACAACTCCATACATCCACCTCGGGCCCAGCATAGAGTTTCCCAGATATAACCTACATAAAAAATTAAAATCATATCTTTATATGTCTAAGTCATCAACAAGGAAAACAACAAATTTGAAGAGCATAGTTTAGTACCTCTGGGGCAGCATAGTTTGGACTTCCACAACTGGTCTTCAGAAAATGACCATCACGCATGATATTACTCAGCCCGAAATCAGCAATTTTCACATTACCTTTCGAATCCAAAAGCAAATTCTCAGGTTTGAGATCCCGATGAACTACCATATTTCTATGGCAGTACTCAACGCCAGAAATGATCTGCAAAGTAACTGTAAGCCAAGAACTCTACTACATAAAAATTAAATGTAAAGGAGTGCGGCTTGTTTACCTGTTGGAAAAAGCTCCGTGCTTCATCTTCTTGCAATCGGCCTTTTTCAACAATATAATCGAAAAGCTCACCAGATTTGACATACTCCATCACGACATAAATGTCACTGGGAGTCTCTATAACCTCATAAAGACGAATTATATGAGGATGCATAAACAACCTCAATATTTTGATTTCTCTTCTAACTGCAGATTAATCAACCAAGTAAGAAATGTCAAAATTCCAAATGCAAAGACAACGATAAAAGATACATATATATATATATTTTACAGATTTTACCTTTTTCTTCCATTTCCATGCTCTTAATCTTCCGGCGGTTGAGGATCTTGATAGCAACTTTGTGACCTGTTAATACATGTTCTGCAACTTTCACTTTACCAAAAGAACCAATTCCTAGAGTTTTTCCAAGCTTATAGTTTCTTAGAGATGAATCTGCACTTCCAACCCCTTGAATAGTGGAGCCATCCATTCTCCTGAGAAAATTTCACAATTGGAAGGAATTATAACCCAATTTTGCATATAAAAACACATGAAAATAGCAACTGCTAACTTACAAGAAAACAAGACCAAAACATATTAGCTTTAAAAGAAGCTAGTCACGCTTCAGATAGAGGCATGGCTTTAGTAAGTTCACCAAGAATTAAGTGGAATACAAGCTAAATATAATTGTAAACAAAAAAAACAGAAGAATTATCCAACAAAGCAAATGAAAATCAATAATACTCTCTTACAAACCAACTTGGAGACAAAACCTGCACATTACGAACAAAAAGCCTAAATCTAGGTGATCGAATTGTGCCTACTGAAAACCCTACACTCTGCAGATCCGCACATTGTAAAAGCCCACAACAAAAGCAAACAAATTCACAATTGAAACATCTAAAACATATAAACTGCATATCCACATTGACATGCACGAGCCAATACAGATTTTTTTTTTTTTTTTTGAAAAATAAGAGAGAGAGACCTTATAAAACCGGAGAAACAGAAAACGAAAATAGCTAAGCGAGATCAAAAGCAAACAAGAAACATGTTCAGGCAGAAATTAAGAGACGGAAATGCAACATTAATCACAACCCTGAATCATAATTCATACGTTCCCGATTCGAATTGCACAAAAAAGAAAGATAAATCCGCAAATAACAAAATCGGAACCCCCGAAAAGACCAAAAAAATGGGGGGCAAAAAAAGATAGTACCTTCTCGAACGTTAGTACGACGAGCAAGCAAGATGAATAATGATGACAAATTTGCTGAAGGCAAAGGAATTAAGGGACAGAGATGGCGAGAGGAGCTTGGAGTGTGCGTCGGGCTTAAATAAACTTCCCCCCACAACCCGCTTCCGAATTAAAAATGGCAACTTTATTATTTCCAAGTAAAGAAAAAACACAAAGGTGGGAAACGAAAAAAGATTACTTTATGGGCGTATTCTGTTAATAATGGCAAGTCTGAAATTACGACGCCACGGAGAGTTGGACAGGACTACTAGGATATACTAGGACTTGGTGGGCAAGTGCTAACTAAACGATGAGATCGAGAAAACGTCGACGTTTGGAATTAAAGTCTGGCAAGAAACAGAGCTAAAATCATGGAGTTAATTAGCAGAGAAGATGACTAGGAAAATTGGAAATTAATGTCGGACATGAGTCAGGGATACCTTAATTAAATCAATACAGAGGTGGTGGGTTAAGCGAAAGTGAAGGTGGGAGAAGACCGATGAGTCATCATCAGATTCTCAGAATATCATCTTCCTCGGTTCGAATTTCGCGGCTTTGATTGGGCTTCTCTTTCTGCCAATATTTTTTTCTTTTTATACTGACTTCATTCATCTCTATCTACACAATAACCAACTAAATTGAAGTATCTGAGTCAAATTTTAGAGTGTTTTCTTAAAAAATTAAACTCATCGATTAATTGTTGGTGAACGCTAAATACCACTTTATATTTCTTATTTACCGCTCCTCATTTGGTTTCGTAATTATTTCACCAATATTACAATTGGATATTACATTTTTATTTTGCCCGAATAACAAATTAAAGGATTTTTCTTTCTACAATTTTAAAAATTTATGGGTAATAAATCGTAACTCTCACACTCAATTTAACGTTTAAACTCAATTATTATAATTCTATCTAAATCAAACATTTAACATTATTAATTATTGTAATTTTATCCAAATCGAACACCTTAACATTATGCTAACCGATATTATACCTATGACGCCCTATGTCGTGCCGCTAACAAACAATTTGTCTACGTCATATACCTCTATCCGTTAACTCAAATCAAAATAACCATTAAATTTCAATAAGTTTATATTACACTAATGACATAAATATACAAAATATTAAACATTAGCCATTTTTTATCAATATTAATTATTGTAATTCCATCCAAACCGAACACCTTAACGTTATTGATTATTGTAATTCCATCCAAATCGAACACTTTAGCATTATTGCTAGCCGATGTCGTACCTATAACGACCGATGTCATACCTATGACGCTATATGTTGTGCCGCTGACAAACAATCTGTCGGTGCCATATATCTTTGTTCCATAACTCACGTAAGAATAACCATTAAATTTCAATACATTTATATCACACTTAATATACAAAATGTTAAACATTACCCTTTTTTTTAGCATTATTGATTATTCTAATTCCATCCAAACCGAACACCTTAACTTTATTGATTATTGTAATTCCATCCAAATCGAACACTTTAGCATTATTGCTAGTCAATGTCGTACCTATGACGACCAATGTCATACCTATGACGCCATATGTCATGCCGCTGACAAATAATCTGTTGTCGATGTCATATATCTGTGTTCCTAACTCATGTCAGAATAACCATTAAAATTCAATAAATTTATATTATACTAAATATACAAAATGTTAAACATTATCCATTTTTTTAGCATTATTGATTGTTGTAATTTCATCCAAACCGAACACCTTAACATTATTGATTATTGTAATTCCATATAAATCGAACACTTTAGCATCATTGGGAGCCGATCTCGTACTTATGACGATCGATGTCATACCTATGACGCCCTATGTCGTGCTGTTGACAAACAATCTATCGTTGCCATATATTTGTGTTCCTAACTCACGTAAGAATAACCATTAAATTTCAATAAATTTATATTACACTAAATATACAAAATGTTAAAAATTACCCATTTTTTTAGCATTATTGATTATTGCAATTCCATCCAAACCGAACACTTAGCATTATTGATTATTGTAATTCCATCCAAATCAAACACCTTAGCATTATTGTTAGCTGATGTCGTACCTATAACATCCAATGTCCTACCTATGACGCCCTATGTCGTGCCACTGACAAACAATCTGTCGGTGCCATATATTTTTGTCCCCTAACTCACGTCATAATAACTATTAAATTTTAATAAGTTTATATATTACACCAATGACGTCAATATACAAATGTTAAACATTATATTATCATAAATAATTAATTGTTAATGTATTAAAAATAAATTTTCTAAAAACTATATATTCAAAATATATTATAAACTAGTGTATTAATAAAATTCAAAACGAGAATAAAAAATAAATAAATAAAAATTCAAAACGGGTGAATAGGCCCATCGGGCTTGGCTAATTCGTGGCATGCTCAACCCAGTGGACAGAAACAAAAAGTGGTCAGTGAAGTGATGTCATTCCCTAAGGGTATAGGAATAAATTAGTAGAATTAGAGACTAGTTTGTAATTTTAGAAAGTTAGTATATGAGAAATCTATATATGTAATATCTCGTAGGATTTGATATTATGGAAAATACATAATGAAATATCTTGTTTTTGTTCTGAATTATCTCTGTTCTCTCTCTTCTGAATAACTGATTCACACATTCTTTTTTTTTTTTTTTGAACTTCTTTCTTCTTCTTCATTCAACTTCTATATTGACTTCTTCTTAATTGCTTCTTAATTTCTTATTCTTAATTAGTTAATTCTAACAATTGGTATCAGAGCCATTGTTCACTCTATAATCATTTCTTTCTCAAATATGAAATTGTTTCCACCAAATTTAAGTGGAAAAAATTCCAGGAATTGGCTCGGGATAGTTTCTGTTCATACTTAAACATTCCTGATCATGACAAAATCGATGTTGCAGAGCAATTCATAGATGAGAATGCTCGATTATGGTATTATTCCTTCAATGTAGATCAGTCTGTTCAATATATTTGAAATTCATAACAAAGCATGTGCATTAGTCGTTTCTTTATAGTACATACAGAAGCTTATATGATAAGCTTTCAAGTAAATCTATCTGATAACATCTATCCCTATTATCTCTACAACATAATTTAAATTTAAACTATAGTTACACCAGAAATGTTACACTAGTAAATTATGGAATATTCGACACACCCCCTCAAGCTGGATCCAACACGTTGATGGAGCCAAGCTTGCCAAGTAGTCAGTGAAACTGTGCAGGCAATGCATTGGTAAAGACATCAGCTAACTGATTTGAGCTGCGAATGTAACTGGGAGTAATAAACTTAGAATGAACCAGATTTCGGATGAAGTGACAATAAATCTCGATGTGTTTAGTCCTTTCATGAAACACATGATTGGCTGCAATATGCATGGCAGCCTGATTATCACAATATAATATAATCGGAATAGAAACAATGCAACCAAGGTCAATTAAAAGTGATATAAGCCAAACGAGCTCACACGTAGCTGCCGTCATAGCTCGATATTCTGCTTTAGCACTAGAACGGGCAACCACATGTTGTTTCTTACTTTTTTAAGAAACCAAATTTTTACCAACAAATACACAATACCCGGTAGTAGAACGCCGATCCAACACATTACCAGCCCAGTCCGAGTCTGTGTATCCAACAATGTTGGTATGATTATGTCGAGCCATCAAAAGTCCTCATCCAATGGTACCTTTCAAGTAGCGAATAATTCGCTTAACCAATTGTAAGGGATACTCTGTAGGCACATGCATATACTGACTAACCAAACTCACTGCATACGCAATATCAGGCCTTGTAATCGTCAGATAGATCAACTGTCCTACGAGTATTTGATAAACTCGTGGCGAATATAACAACGGACTCACAACATGTAACTTAAGTTTGATGTCCAAAGGTGTAGACACAGGCTTGGCAGAAACCAAATCAGCATCATGAAGTGGTTTCATGGCAAGAGTTTTCGAATACTCTGGTGTATAGTTTTGCCCCTGAAGAAGAATGAGAGGAATCTGATCTCAGTGAAATTGGAAAATCTTCCAAATTGCATGTGAATTTCGAATAAGAATTGAATTCCTACGATTTGGAAGAGGATTTTGAAGAATAAAGGAATTTTTCGATACTATATCTGAAATTGGGTGAAATCAGAATGACAAATAAAATTGATTTCGAAGAATCATTGATTTCTGATGAACATGTGAAGCAGATTGGTGAAGAAATCCTTCCCAAAGTCCAAGGCTCAAAAGTGTTCATAAACCTTGGGATAAATTAGTAAAGAAGGAGGAACACACAACATAATTCTTAGTAACTTATTTTATTTTTATTGTGATGTTCAATTACAAGTCTTGAGGTGAAGACTTAATTAAGGAGGGAAGAGTTGTCATGCCCTAAGGGTATAGGAATAAATTAGTAGAATTATGGACTAATTTATAATTTTAGAAAGTTAGTATATAAGGAGTCTATATATGTAATATTTTGTAGGATTTGATATTAAGGGAAAATATAGAATGAAATCTCTTGTTCTTGTTCTAAATTATCTCTGTTCTTTCTTTTCTGAACAATTGACTCATACTTTCTTTTCTTTTCGAACTTCTATCTTCTTCTTCATTCAACTTCTATCTTGACTTCTTCTTAATTGCTTCTTAATTTCCTATTCTTACTATTTATAGCCCATTTTTTACTATTTGTAGCCCTGTTTTCAAAACAATCTTCCTAAGTTATCTGTTTACTAATTTTTAAATAATTTATCAAAATTCAACAAAATGAATATATATTTTTTTATTCCAACAAAATGAATACTATCTTAATTATTTTAAACATATTTAATCATATAATAACCAATTATAAGAACAATTCTCATACATACAGTATTTTTTTAGAAAAGTAAAAAGATTTAAAAAATGGAGGAAATGAGGGAGGAAATAATCAAAAAAAGTTTTTGGTAAAAAATTCATGAACAACTACTTGTGTTAATCGAATAAACTCGGGTTAATTACTAGAACCAATACCATCACCATCACAGCCGGTTCAATGAGCATGATCGCAACAATGATTTTAATTTTCATCTTCGTGATCACCGTTGTCATTTTCATCAAAGGGTTTATTTTTGTGAAAAATACATCATTTCTTTGAGCGATTCTTCCTGCTACTGTTGTTGCAGAGAAGACAATGAAGAATAAGATGATGGCATGAATTGCCTCATGGTGGCTCTGGTCATCGTTAAGTGGTATTCGCGGGAAGAAAAATAATTATAAAAATGGGCAAAATAAATAAATATATGTGTAATTATGAATAAATTCTATTATGTTATTATCTTATTATGAGACTATATTATGCACTAAGTAAAAATAATTATTTCAGAATTAAAATATTTTTTAATTAAACTTTTTGTGGATAAACTTTTTTCAGAGTAATGTGTGTGTGGTGGAGTTTGAAAAATGAGAAGAATAAATAAGAAAAAATGTTGAGTTTTTTTTTAAATGAACATTTTAGATAGTAAACTTTAAAAATATGGTTATAAATAGTAAAAAATTTGTTACAAATAGTAGTCCCGTTAGTTAATCCTAACAAGTGAGCCCAGAGGCCCAAATCAATTGATGTCCACGTTGAAATTATAGTACACGATCAGCAGTTTGTACTAAGATTTCCAAAGAATTGGTCTCACATCATGGGCTGGACTGTAACCCTTACAATTTCGCAACCTACTTACTTTAAAATGGTCCAGGGAGTCTTTTACCTTTTCCTAAACTGGCCCATCTATTTTTTTACGGGCCTCATTTGCAACTTCGTGGCCCCATATATTTGAAATCAATAAAATAACCAAATTATTATTTTTTAATTTTTAAAAAGGAGATATTTCAGAATACTTTTTTACGAGTTCGTATCCGGTAGACCTATAGGACTACCATGAATTTTACTTCTACTATAGCGCTACAGTTTTTTTTTTTTTACGCACAGCATTTTTTAAAAAAATATATTTTTTTAAAATAATAAGACAATAGATATCAGATCAATAATATAAAAGAAATCATACAATATAACTAATACATATTTAACAAGGGATATCACATTATGATTATATAGACATAAGATCAGAGAATACTAGACATCATATCAACAGACTATAGATATCAGATCAATAATATAAAAGAAATCATACAATAGAATTAAAACATACTTAACAAGGGAGATCACATCATAATTGTATAAACATCAGATCAGAGAATATTATATATCAGATCAACAGACTATAGATATCATATAAATAATATAAAAAAAAAATCATACAATAGACCTAAAACATACTTAACAAGGGAGATCACATCATGATTATATAGACATCAGATCGGAGAATACTAGACATCAGATTAACAGATTATAGATATCAGATCAAGAATATAAAATAAATCATACAATATAACTAAAACATACTTAACAAGGGAGATCACATCATGATTGTATAAACATCAGATCAACAGACTATAGATATCAGATCAATAATATAAAAAGAAATCATAAACCAAAACATACTTAACAAGGGAGATCACATCATGATTATATAGACATCAGATCAGAGAATACTAGACATCAGATCAACAAACTATATATATCAGATCAAGAATATAAGAGAAATCATACAATAAAACTAAAACATACTTAACGAGGGAGATCACATCATGATTATATAGACAGCATATCACAGAATACTAGACATCAGATCAAGAATATAAAAGAAATAATATAATAGAACTAAAACATACTTAACAAGGAATATCACATAATGATTATATAGACATCAGATAACAAAATAGTAGACATCAGATCAACAGACTATAGTTATCAGATCAAGAATATAAAAAAAATCATATCATGCAACAAAAATATCCATAATATGTATCACAATATCTAAATTATTTAATTATAAAATAAATAAAATGATAATTTAAATTTTTTATAAAATTTAAAACAAAAAAAAAATTTGTTTAGAAAAAAACTGACGGAAAAAAAGTCTCAAGGAAGAAGGCAAAAAAAATAAAAAATAACAAAAGAAAGGAAAAATGAATTGAAGCAAAATATCGTGAAAGAATTGTTTAAAAATAAAAATCTACGCTGAGCACGTCTTATTGGAGGCTAAAAAAAAAATTATACCCGCGGCACTCGTTTGCATTTTTTATATAAATAGCCCATACTAAAAAATTTATTATTTTAAAAATAAGAGTAAAATTGAATAATTATCCTATAAAACCACCATATAAATTACCTTTTTTTTACCGGCACTCGGACCCGTGTTCTCGGGTTTCACACATTTAGTTAACAACCGCTAAGGCACAAGGCAAATTATTTACCGTATTACTCCTTTAGAAAAATAATTTTTCTAAGTATTCACAAGCAAGCGTATTACAATAATCTCATTTAGAAAAATAAATTTTCAAATTTCCAATAATATTTTTCTTTTTTTTTTAAATTAATATAATAATATTGGATCAATTATTTAAAATTATATTTATAATAATAAAAATTATAATTTATAAACAAAATTTCCCAACAATCCAAGATGGGCAACTCATTTTACAAATAAGATTTGCCTTTTGTTATTAAAAAAAAAAAAGAAAAAAACAGCAAGCTTTGCTTGTGTGGAGGAGGGATATCACGTGTTGCATTATGGTTGTATTGTAGTTTGAGCCTCATAATGGACCACGTGCCAACGTTTCATTTAAATGCCGCAATTAAATCCCAAGTGGCATATTATTTGCTGCTTCCTTTAAAAGAAAAAAAAAAAAATAAAAAATCCCACGGGAATTCCATGCGGTACATTATTTAGTGACATCGACCATAGACTTATCCAATGAACAAATTACATTATTTTTGCAGTTGTTTTGTTTTAATAAATAAAGTTAGTATTTTGAGATAGAATAATTTTTTTAATTAAGAATATTAATCAATTTGAGGAATTAAAATTGAAAAATGAGAGAAATCAATCACTATTTCCTTATCTTATATTATCAATATTAATAATTTTTTTAATTTTTGTTAAACTTAAAAATTATTGTTCCGTTTAAACACGTAACTTTTGATTATTTTTTTAAATTTAAATTATTTATATTTAATTACAAGAGAGAAAAAACAAAAAACGGAAAAGTGAAAAGGCAATGACGTGGGAGTAACGACGAGATAACGACGGAGGGTGCGAGGAACCGTCACCGGTGCCGAATGATCTCTCGCCTCCCCATAATAATTCACTTTTTTAATTAGTTCTTTTCCTATTATTATTATTATTATTATTATTATTATTATTAGTTTTAAATAATAATATTTTTTTCCCAGAAATTTAATCCCCCTCTCTCGTTATAAATAATGAAGTAAAAACAAAATTAAATGTTAATAATAATGCAGACAAATTGATGCTATTTTAAGGAAGCTTAAGGGCTTTCTCGTCCTCTCTTCCTCAGCTTCCTCCGCTTCCTTCCCCGTTTTTTCTCATTAATCCTCCATCTCTCTATCTCTCTCTACTGTAAATATAAATTTTCATTTTCATTCTACGAGGACGATGTACATAAAAAAATAATTCAGGCTTTTTTTTTTCCTGTGATTATTTTTATATAAACATATCAAGCAAAAAAATATCTAAATCTATATTGTATTTGATAATTGTAAGAGCCTGATCATAAGAGTGAGTTTAGGATCCGGCACCGGCAGCGACACCGTCACCGTCGGGGCCCATTTCTTGCTCCTCCCTCTCTGGCTCCGGCGATTGCTTTATCTTGGCTTTGTGAGAGGGGGAGAATCACGTTGTGGTTTCATTTTTTTTTTCCTGTTCCCGTTTTTCTCCAGCTCCTTCAGGTCATCCCGGAATTCCTTTTTTTAACATTTAAATTTGTGCTGTTTATGCACTTTCGATCGAGAATCTCGTTTTTTTACATCCGATAATGTGGTTGGAGCTATGATTTATTCCTTTTTGATATTTTTCCTCACCAGAAATTGAATGTTTTAATTATTGATTACAGCCCAATCACAGCTATCTTCAGGAAGGAGCTGTTTTTTCTTTTGTGTTTTCTTCCGTGTTAATTTGGTTCTGGGGCCATATCATAATGATAATGATATGACATCGGCTTTCTTTCTGGTTGTTGTAGATGGGAATTGGGTCATGCTGTTCTTTTGTTGTTTATTAGTGGCTTGTTTTCTTTCATTGTGACCCGATAGTTTTTTTTTTTTTTTGGGATGTCTCTGTTTCTATAATATCTGCCATTGCTTCATCGGCTCTCATCTGTTTGATTACAACATGGCTTGTTAATGGTATTCCCTGGCTGCACTGTCCGTTCCCTGCACAAACTCCCACATACTTTTGTTTGGTTTTTAACGTTTTTATCTCTTTGGATTTTGTCATCTTCTCTTAATGGATGTGGACCCTTAAAAGGTTAAACCTCTTTCCTCTTTCCTATCAACTTTTATTCGATTTGGTTTTGATCCTGAAGCCAAGAAGACCATGTTCATTCATCTGCCTTTCTTTTCTAGTGTTATAGTAAACTCTTAACCTTTTTCCAAGAAATAAATAAAATACATAAGTAGGCTCTTTACTCAATGCGTTTTTGTATGTATCTTGCATCTTTTTCATATATCTTTTCAGTTGCAGAGTCTGTTTCTGGGATCACATGCTAGAATAATAATTTGTTTTTGTGGGGTGGTTTATCTTCCTTGTCTGTTTTCACTGCTAACAAATCTGCTTGGAAGAAGGGGTTGCTCTTCGCAATGTCCTGTTGATAACCTTTGCAAATGATCCTTTCCTCTTTCCTTTTTTTGCAGGTTCGTTTGTAAGTTAAGGTGAAATTTTTGTTATGGAAATATAATTGCTTCTTCAGTGATCCATTTGCCAACCTCTTGAGTCAGAATCTTACAGTTTTAACTGGAGAGCATTGCTTTTTGCTAAGGTAGGGCTTATATTATCCAGAAACTGTCCCTTGACAACTTATCTAGAAAGTTTCACTCCAATAACAAGTCGACAACAATCGATTTTTTAGTTATCCTTATCACAGAAAGAGTTTTTTTGGCTACCGCCATCAATTACATGCTTAAAGGGGCTTTTCCTTTTTTGTGCCGGGATAAAGGACTGAAATTCTTTTGCCTATGGCGGTGCACAAGATTTATCTTGCAAATGCTCCCTAGATCACTGCCCCAGTTGTTCATTTAAGCCTTTGTCACCTCGTCAAGTTTTAAATTTGAAAGCTAAAACTGTTCAGAATTTATAGGAAAACATTTTATGAATGCATTTTCTTGCTCTGTGTGTTCTTTAAAGCACTTTTCTGCATCTAAGTGTTAGCTATGATATTCATTTTGCAGTATTTGTTGGCGAGGTTGGCGTCGTGCATGTTATAACTACATCCTTTCATTTACTATCATGGGTGTTTGTATGTCCACTCCGTCCCACTCCCACTCCCACTCCATTAAAACAAGGAGGAAATCTCGTCGTTCTAGAAAACACAAAGGAAAGCTTACGACTTGTGTGGTGGATGGAACCCGGAAAAGGGCTAGTGATGCTCGAGTAACAGATTATGCTGTTAGCGAATTTGTTCAGACAACCACTACTTGCAGAAGGTCCGAGGTCTCCAATGGAACATTCCATCTTACCCAGTTGCAGTGGCACCATAGTCAAATTGATGCTAACGGTAAATTCCAATACATATTTCAAAATTTAACCTTCTTTCTTGGCGACCAAAGAAGCCAACTGATCTCTTTGAGTAAATTGTTGGACTGCTGAAAATCCAAATAGTTCTAAAAGGGCAATGGTCGGTGGGGAGACTCCAGTAAATTCTTGGTTGACATCAATTATACTGTACATGGTTGCCAAATATTGTACAACTTTGTCGCTTTGGGGATATCCCATAAAATTGGAACAATAGAGGGAAGATTAGCATGGTCCCTGCACAAGGATGACATTAACATATTGAGAAATGATATTATACAACTTTTCTCCTGGCTTTTTATTCCTTTCTATTTGTGTTTTTTTGCACTAGCTGCCTTACGATGCTTATCTTTAAATTTGAAAATTGACCAAGATGCATTGCAGTGATTTGTCACGAAGATGCATGGTTTGACTCACTTAGCATTCTGGATTCCGACTCTGACGATGATTTTAGTAGTGTCCACGGAGGTAATGAATACTATCGCTGTTTTTTTTTTCCTCAATAACTATTTTCTTGCTTGAGGATGTGAGTTTTCCCCAAGGACTTGTGCTAAAATGAAATGCATACTATTTCATTAATTAATTGGCATCTGAACTTAATCTGATCTTTTCCTGTAACTGAACCATGTTTTATATGAAATTATGTTTGTTTGTCTCTCTCTCCTGCAGACATTCCTCCAAATGTTACCACTGAACAAGTCCTTCAATATGAAACTTCATCATGCTTCGTGGATAGCAAGTGTACATTTAAAGAATACTTGATGATAGATAATAAAAAAACAGATACGCTCTTGACAAAGGATGGGATCAAAGATTCAAACAAATTTGCCATCTTAAGCACCCAAGGATATGAATTTCCATGCTTATCAAATAATGAAGAGTTAGGAACCAAAAAGAAGAAATTGTTAAACCGAGCTTATGGAAGCTTTAATGGTTTAAAAGACGACAAGTATGACGCTGAGGAGAAAATGCAAGAGAACATGTTGAAGTCTGTTCTTCCCAAACTTGTTCCTTCTGTGAGCTTTAATGACAAAATTATGAGTGGATCTCATACAACCCTACAATCTCAAAGGAGGAAATCAACAGTAATAAGGCTTTCCGTGACGAGGACATCTGTGGATCGAGAAGACGGGGATGAATTTTGTAAGTGCATGGGGAATTTTTTGTTTTTCGGTGGCATGAACTTAGCCTACAAATGCTTAACTTGTGATTTGAGAAAGATAGTTTCTTATGCTTCGAACCATCATTTTACATGCCCCCTTATTTTTCATGCAATGGTTTCTATCAGGATGTTATGACATAGTTCTGTCTTATGCATCAGTTACTAAAATGACTTGTTGCATGGGATGTTCAATTTGGGTCAATTTGCAATTCATTAACATACATATTTTAATTTTGTAGGTGCATCGCAAAAATATCTTTACAGGCCCAGGGCTGGACTGCTTATCCCATGTTGTAGAGAAGAGAAGTTGATTCCTGGAAGTTGGTCTGAGATAGAACCTTCAAAGTTTAACCTCCGCGGGGAAAGTTATTTTAGGTATGCTTAATGCGCTATTATCTTTGATTTTACTAACCTTCATCTATTGATCAACATTTTCCTGATACAAGACAAACGTTTTCTTATTTATTTTTTTCTAATGAAAATTGCAGAGATAAGAAGAAGTGCCCTGCTCCAAATTGTGCTCCTTATATTCCAATTGGCGTCGATCTATTTGCGTGCCCAAAAAAGATTAATCACATTGCCCAGCACCTTGAACTTCCCCCAGTAAAATCAGATGGAAAAGCTCCATCTCTTCTCATTGTTAACATTCAGGTATTTTTACCCTCTGCAGTTTGTTACATGGTGGTCTGTTCGGATTCATTTGAAGAATGGACTTCATGATCTCCAATCAAATATTTGTTCTAATAATTTAATAATGTTCTTTGTTTTGCTGCAGTTGCCTACATACCCTGCCCCAATGTTCCTTGGTGATGGTGATGGCGAGGGCTTGAGCCTTGTGTTATACTTCAAACTTTCTGAGAATTATGAGAAGGAGATCTCTCCTCAGTTCCAGGAATTTATTGAGGTAACAATGTCACTTCCTTTTATGTGTTAATACATAAAAAATGACAGCTAAGCCTTTATTATAGTTGGCTATTATATCTTGCTATTATTACCCATCATAGAATTTTGAAAGTTTACACTGGTTGTCAACCTAAAGGCAACCCTTCTTTATCTGGACTTCGGATCGACCATGTTAAACATATACTAATACATGATTGATTTCTGCAAATAAAGTAGCGGTAGCCATGGTAATCGGATATTCAGATGCACTGTGAATTATATATAGAAAATAACACAAAACTTTACTCGGTAATGGGGTGAGGGTATCTGTGATCTTGTTTAACTTGTAAATCATGTGCAGAAATTGGTTGAAGATGATGTAGACAAGGTTAAAGGGTTCGCCAAAGAATCAAGCGTTCCATTCAGAGAAAGGTTGAAGATAATGGTTGGTGTGGTGAATCCAGAAGATATTGTCTCAACCTCCACTGAAAGGAAGCTGTTACATGCTTACAATGAGAAACCAGTTCTCTCTCGCCCTCAACACAACTTCTATCAGGTATTCAAGAACACTGAACAAGTTTACCAAATTTCTTCTCATCTGGGAGCAAATCACTACTGCTGCTAAAGCTGTAACAAAGAAAGATTCAAACAGCTTTATTTGTTCTTCTGGCTTCCTACAGGGACCCAACTACTTTGAGATCGATCTCGACATTCACCGATTCAGCTACATTGCAAGAAGAGGACTGGATGCTTTCCGGGAACGCCTGAAGAATGGAATCCTGGATTTGGGATTGACAATTCAGGTTCCACAATCTTTTACTTTCTTGATTCTAACTTCTTATGCCAACTGCATTGAGCTAAAGAAGCAAAATCTTAAAGAGGAAAATGCCACCATTTTGCAGGCTCAAAAACAGGAAGAACTGCCAGAACAAGTGCTTTGCTGTATGAGATTGAATAAGTTGGATTTCGTGAATCATGGTCAAATTCCCACCATAGTGAGGCTTGAAGATGATTAAAGAAGATGTACAACTTATAATAATTTTTTTTTTTTTTAACCTTTTTAACTAACCTGACAAGTGCGGGGAGTAAGGGGGTTCTGGAATGTGGAACCCCTTATTTACCACTATCTATATATGTAAAAAAAATTTAATTTTTTTTTTTTTAGAGTGTATCAAATTATTCTGATAAGTAAATAATATCATCTCACAACCTCAAAATATGAATTATCAAATTTTTTTATTATATTATTTTAATTTAATCAATAAAATAAATCTCATTATGGAATAACAAAATACATCTCACCCTTGAATATTATATTTTTTGTTGTTGTAAATTAATAGTTTATTTATGTATTTGATGATTGATATATTATGCACAATGCTACACTTGAACTGAGTACATTGTGCAATAACTGAATACAGAAACAAATGTCATGAACTTAAGATACGAAGCTGCGTGTTCTACTAAGCATCATTGATTTCGTAAATTATGCTAAAGCAGTTGCCTAACAAGAATCAGTTAAGCAAGCTAATCAGGAGTGAAGCAAGCAGTGGGACGTCCGTTTCACTTTCATCCTCAAAAGAAAAAACCTCACTCTAGGCGGCGTCGTTTTGAGTAAACCCTGCCTTTATTTAATACGTACATCTTATTAAATAATTGGCTCATTATTTTATTATTATTATTATTATAATATAAAGATAATTTAAGTCAATAAAAATGGGATTTATATTTCCAACGCAGGAATTGCTGCAAGCTTAAAAGTTGGGCTTACATATTTGGGCCCAATGAGTAACAAACTCAAACCGGTTCAAATATTCGTGCCCTTCTTATTTGACCATTCGTATTCTCAATCCAAGGAAGAGTGCCGCGAAGACGACGGGAATTGGGGGAGAGCTAACTAACGGCGGCCGAGCCGTAAAGAGGAAGGGAGGGCGGAAACACCGTCGAGATCATCTCGGAGATTGTTCCCCGACGAAGTTTACTGTAAATATTACTATAATCTAGCTTTACGGAAGAGATCGATTGCAGTTCCGACCCTAATTTGCCGTCCGGCCTTCGAGTATGTTCTCCTAGAACTATGAGCGAACGATGACGACGGGAATGAGGGAGTAGCGAATAGCGGCGACCGAGCCGGAAGAGGAAGGGAGGGCGGAAGCACAGTCGAGATCATCTTCGGAGATTGTTCTCCTACGATGTTAGACGGTAAATACCACTATAATCTATAGCTTTACGCCTCAACGGAAGAGATCGATCGATTGCAGTTCCGAACCAAATCTCGCCGTCCGTCCAGCCTCTGAGTAAGTTCTCCGAGAACTTAGGTTTAATAATCATACACTATATATACACACGAGCCGTTGCAACTTACAACGTTTCTGTTGTTTTTGCTGTACAGTTAAAGCGCGATTAGCTTTACAATTACAGGTAACTCGTGCCTTTCTTTCCTTTTTTTTTTTTTAAATTTTCTCTCTAGTTGCGTGTTGGTTTCGTACTTCGAAAAAATTGTCATGTCCGTTCGCTTGTTTGGAATTTTCCTGATGTATACCCTAAATCATGCCATGTCTTCTTACTCGTGTTGTCTTCTCTGGTGTTTGCAAATGAAATGTTAGTTAGCCTACAGAATAATATGTGTTACTGTTAGATTTTAGCATTTCGTGTTTTGTTTATGCACATGATAGTTTGTATAATCTGCCTTAATGTTAGGTTCAGCATTTCATGTTTTGTTAGTCCACATGATATGTTGCTCTAATCTATGGTGGAATGAGTACGGCAACCTGTTCATCTGAATAAAATATTTGTTACTCATAATCTGAAATCTAAGCCTCTTTTGTTAGAATGGGTAGAACATGCATTTCCTTACATTAACACGCAGGAATTGTGAGATTATAATTGTATCCAAAAAGATCTAATTCAAATGGAAATCTGGATAGGAAAAAACATTGTTAGTCTTATTCCTGACAATACAGGATCTGTCTTATTATATTGAGGATTTTATACCCCAACTGTGAGGAAAAATTTTCAGATAGAACAATTTTTGCAACAATATCTCCCCTAAGTCAATGAGATGCTTTAGATTGGTAATGGCTTCTAATACTTGGAGTTGAAATCCTGCCACCAATCTCCATAGCCACTCGTCCCTATCCCTTACTATTATTTGGTTAATTTTGGTATTTAATGTAAATTTTGCTTTGGTATTTTGAAGTGGTGATGAGGTATACTGGACTATTTTAAAGAAGACCCTGCGTTGTTTGATGTGGTAAGGTTTTTCTTTTGCACCTGGATTATTTTAGTAGAAACAGCTCTACATCTGAAAAATTGATTGGGAAAATAATATTACTAGGGTTTCAATATATGCCGCTTTTGGAAACCTCACCAAAAATTATTTGCTGATTACATAATCCCCTTCCATAGGAACCTACACAAGTGCTAGTGTGTGGTTCTTGATCCTATAACTTGTTCCAATTGAGAACCAGACTCTCGGTTGTCTACTATTGAAGTTAAGGTTTAATTGCATGGCATCCCTGTCCAGATTTCATCTCTATTAATCTTCACTTATTTTTGTTCAGGTGCATCTTTGGTTTTTGCTTTCTAATGATAGCCACCCAGCCCAAAGTTGAAAGGTGATGAAGGTTAGAATGGATCTGATAATTTGGAGAATGTAACATTAACCGAAAGAAAGGAAACTCAAACTAAATTTCTTCTGTTCCTCCACTCTTTATAGCCCTTCTTCTCTGCTGCATCCACGTAGTGTCCCTGTAAGCATGAGCCTCGATGAAACTATGCTAATCTTTATGCTACCTCAAACAAGTGACCTTTTAATTCCTTTTCTCTTCGGTTTAATTAACCATTTATGATGCAAAAATTGTGATTCTTTTAATCTTTCAGTTTTGGTTCAGTGAATCAAGTGCTTAGCTATTTTCAGTTTCCTAATCAGGATTTAGCCAGTTTCCTTTCAATATTTAAAGGTTTATCTTTTACTTGATTTTCTTGCAGCTAAACAGTATGTCAAGGGTGGGAGAGTTGCAGTCATGGATGGCTAGGAATATTTGGTGTTTGGGTAAAACTTGCTTCTTCATCTTCTACATGAGCAAGAGCTTTCTCACTGTGAGTAATTTATCCAAGGTCCTTGGTTATTTGGGTTCTCATGATATTCTATGATATCCTTTTCTCAATTGGGTAAAAAGTTGGCACTATTGTACTATTCAAGTGATAAGTTTTCTATGATATCCATCTTGTAATATTGGTCAGATTTTGAGTCCATCTTGAATTTTTATGTTATGTAACTAAAATTAATTGGGTTCTGTAGAGAACTACATGGCAGAAATAGTGTCTAAATTGATGAAAAGGTTCACCCGTCTCTTTTTAGTACCATGTTCTTTGTCTGCCCATATAGATTAAAAATTTGCAATTTCTGCTGGTACACAGCCAATGTAAACCTTTTCGTCAATAAGTTTATTTTGGTGCCTGTGTTTTGGAAAAAGTAGAAAGAACTTGTAGTAGATGAAATGGAATACTTGATGCCAAGAAGTGATCAAATGTGCTTTTAACATGTAGCTCAAATGTGCTTTTAACATGGGACGCATTCACACTATCAACACTACAACCATCTATGTAATTATAACTTCAATTTTGCTAACATACATATGATGCTTATTGTAGGTACTAATCGCTCAAGAAGAGACTTCATATTTGATGATGGTTGCACAGAATTTAATTACCATAATAAAGCTCAATCCTGACAGTGTATCAATCCTGAAGATAGACAAGGAAGCATGTGAACTTTTCGGCCTTTCTCGATTTCTTCACAATTTTCATAGACATAGATCCATTCCATAACTATTTAAAATTTGTGCAAATGTACGGGCCTTATCGGGCTTCCTTAAAATATTTGGGGCAATAGTGGGGGCGTAAGGGTCTTTATATTCTTCTTTTGGGCGATGAGAGAATTGAACAATTATGGGCTCATTTGAGTGGGGCGGAACTAGGCAGAGGCTCTCGAGGCCCCATTTTGCCAGTAATTAAAATTTGGGATAAGGGGTCGTTACTAGGCTAGATTAATCATGGGCCAGTCATTGGGTTCAAAGTTCAGTAGGCTTATTCATCAATTTAATTAGAATTGGGTCTAAATTTAAGCCGGCTTAATAATCCATTTGTTGAAATAATGGGCCTGCTATTGGGCCTAAATTTAAATGGCTTAATAATCAAAACTTGTAAATAATGGGTTTGTTACTGGGCCTAAATATAAGTGGCCTCAATCATAAATTCGTTTAGATAATGAGCCTAAATTTAAGTGGGCTTAATTACAGAACTTGGAAATAATGGGCCAGTTATTGGGCCTATCATCTGTAAGTTAAAATAATAGGCCTATTACTGGGCTTAAGAATCAATCTGTTTACGTAATGGGCTTGTTATTGGGCCTAAATTTAAGTGGGCTCAATCATAAATCTATATAATGGACCTGTTACTGGGCCTTTATCATTCATTGGTTTGATAATGGGCCTGTTACTGGGCCTACATTTTAATGGGCTTAAGCATCAATTTGTTTAGATATTGGGCCTAAATTTTGGTGGGCTTGATTATCAGTTTGATTAATGGGTCTGTTATTGGGCCAAAATATATCTGGGCTTAATCATCAGTTTGTTTCATGGGCCTATTATTGGGCCAAAATTTAAGTTGGTTTAATATTCAATTCGTTTGTATAATGGACCTGATACTGGGCCTAAATTTAAGTGGGCTGTCATCATTTGTATAAATAATGGGCCTGATACTGGGCCTAAATTTAAGTGGACTTAATAATCCACTCGTTTAGATAATGGGTTACTGGGCATAAATTTAAGTGGGTTGAAAAAATTAATATGTTTACATAAATTTGATTAATTGGCCTATTATTGGGCCAAATTTTATTAGGCTTATACATCAATTTGATTAATGGGCCTAATTTTAAGTGGTCTTACAATCAATTTGATAACTCAACGTGCCTGCTAAATTTAAGTGGGCGTGTTTATGAACTTAAACAAACAATTTTGATAAACGACAATGAGCATGTTATTATTTAAGTGGACCGTCAGCAGAATCACAAGGGAATATAGTATCAGCGCAAAAAAAAAGGAAAGCATGAGAAACAAAATCCAGTATTTGCTTGTAGCTTTGTATTTCTTTTCTTTTTTTTTTTTCCTGCCCTGATCTGACAAAGTAGAATTGAAAAAGTAACAAATGAATCAAAACCGTGTCGACCAGTCCGGCGGATCCGAGTCTCACAGTGGACAAGTTCCAAGACATGGAAGCGGTCTTGAAAAGAAGAAAAAGGTGCACCAAAGTTGCACATATTATTAAAATGCAGCCACAAACCAACTCGACTCATTATTTTTCATTGCACAACATAATTTAGTTCCATGATGTCAAGTAGCATTCTCTACCAAGAACCCAGTTAAAGATTCGCATAAATATCAACCACCAAAGACTCGCCATTTCCAACAAATAAAACACTTGTCCTTTTTAAACCATAAACAGATGAAGTTTTCATAACCATGCAATCGAATTCAAGACATTTAATGAGGGAAAAAAAATGAACTTAGTTCGCCTAATTAGTAGGGCAGATAGAGGTAATAATTTCATGACTCAAACGTCAATCAATCAATCAGTCAGGCTCGCTAACTTCAAGCTCATGATACTAGAGAGAACTCCTTCAATGATGATGATACCTAAATGGTAAACTTGTGCTTGTTCAGACACCTCTAAACTTCTTCAAGCATATAACAAGACACCTTAATTTTATATTCAAACGTCTTTGTGCTGTCTACTAGCATTTTGGTATGTAAAGGTTATATTCAATAGTTTCCTACCTACTATTTGCTATCATAACACATTACCTATCCTAAATTGTGAAGCCCTTCCAACAAATGAATAAAAAGGATAGCCACATACCACATGACTTCTAGCATTTGAACCGCAAGTTCAGTAGCAAAATGGATAATACTATCTATATATGAACTAAACACATGAAAGATTTTTACGTTGAAGTCTAAACAGAAATTACCTGAGCATCTCCAAAAAACACCTTTTTGACTAGGTGGGGATTATATAAAAACATGCTTTTCCTGCCGCCGCGGAATCTAAACAGAAGAATAAATGTTATCTTTCAGAGCAAACACCGCACACCTACTAAAGCCGTAAGAGATCAATAATGAAAAGGATATCTCAAAGCTTCTCCTTGTACTAATAGACACCAAAATATTCATTATTAACTATAAAATACATCACTATAATATAGATGCAGAAATAATTATAAAGGCTTTCCAGACAGTTTCATAAGATAGTTACTATGTTTTCTAGGTATAGTCCACAATATTGTGGAACTGTGAACAATTACTTTATGAGTTAACAACCAAAAGAGAGAACATCACATTAAAATCATTACATATGTTTCAAAAACTGAAAATAACAGCTTTTAGTGAGATACATACATGAATTATGCATAGACATTATTATATAGTATCCAAATAGGATAGTAATAGTATTCTAGGATCTAACATGACTGAAGGCAATTTAATTTTTCAGTCCTCTCAGCAGGTTTTCCAAGAGCAAGCTGTCTGATTTCTCAGTCTATACTGCTCTAAATTTGTCATTCAATAAAACTTTAACCTTTTCATAGAGGTTGTTCCATCTGAGGATCATAAATAATGAACAGAATTAATAATTAGGTATATTTATTGACAGACGCATGGAAAGGTTATAAATTTGTTTAAAATATGAATTGAAGTTCTCAATGATCTGGCCAAAATCCCTAATGGTGAGGCAGCATTGATGGATGTCTCAGTATGTTACATACCATGGGAGAAACTGGTTCAGCAATCAATTGAAACAATTGGAGCCTAGATTTGTATATTATTTCTTGAAATGGTTCGACTGGTTCACTGCCACAAATAGGTATTATCTTTTCAGTAACATGTGATGAACAGATTGATAATTGTGCATATTTCAGTTTCTTGAGATTGTTTTGCATGGGGGAACAGGAAACATACAGGATTCTATTTTTTAATTCAGGGTTTCTTTTACCTAGCATCTAATCCCAGAATATCTAACAAGTGAACTACATAATTTTGTAATTCGAGTTGAAGCACATACCCGAATCTGAACAGTCTCACTGTCCTTTGTTGGTTACAGCCCAGCTTCAGGGGCCAGAACTCTGTGGCACTACAAACATAGAGCAATACATCAAGGTGAATTAAATGTCACATTCATGTCTTGCCAAATTTGCAACAGCTACAGAGAATAGAGTAGAAAATTTTAAATTAAAACTAAAGGGAAAATAACAAAAAAATACCTCGGCAAAAATGACAAGACCATTGAATTGTAGTGCAAATCATTCAAAGATTTTAAATTAAAACTAAAGGGAAAATAACAAAAGAATACCTCGGCAAAAATGACAAGACCGTTGAATTGTAGTGCACATCATTCAAAGATGTGGTGAGCGGGTTCATCTCTGAAAGTGCAATGAAGTTGCAATAAGGATATGACTTGTTCCTTCATGCAGACAGTCTTTTGAACCAAGCTTGAAAAAAGGCTTCCATGCGCTTGCTGAAAGTTGAAGAAATGCAAAGAAAAAGAGTAGGGATGAACCTGGATCTGGCACAGGTAGGGATGAAATAAGTTAAGATCTAAATGTAAGGTGAACTATTATAATACACGGTCTTGTGATTGGCAATGACAAAGTTAAAAATGAACAAATAAAATACAGATTGATAAAATTAAATCCCAAAACATCATCAATCTATATTTCACAATTCATTAGAAAGCAATTATAACTTCAGTTAATTGGCCAAGCAGAAGAAACAAAAGGTCATGATTAATTGATGAATCAGGAACCAGAAAATAATAATCAAATACTATCTCGGAAAAAAAAAAAAAAAAAAAAAGATATATAAGCCATGGTCACGACTTCAGAGTCACAAACATCTTTACCAAACCAAGACAATTCTGCCCCTTTCAGTCCTGAATGGCCATAATCAGAAGGGTGAACAAAGAAACGCTGTTCTCCTGTTTGATCAAGCTTCACTAATCTATTGCACGTCAGTGCTCAACCCTGGTACTTTACTAATTTCAGAAATTAGAATAAAAAAATTGTATTCTTAAAATATATCTAAATATAACTACTTACACAACATTGTATAGTCACAAGTTGAAACAAAATCTTCATCCAGCTGCACCAACAGACCTCCCCCATTACTGAATTCACAAACTTATGAGTGAATCTATTAAACTATCATCTTTCATAAGAAGTGGTTCAGAATGTGAAGCTTATAAAGTTTTTGCATATAGTTATAGAGGGCATAATTCACTGAAATGAGATGTCTAAGCTTATTCACACAATTAAGAATCAATCATTATTTAATTTGAAGGACAATTTTATCTTTACTTTTCTTTTATTATAACTCTTCCCCCAAAAGAAATCTCTTTCTATCCTATTAAAATTCTACCATCAAATATGAGAATTTAGGACTAAAAATCCAAAAGTTACGTTGAAAGTATAAAACATCTTATAAGAAAAATTTTCACCCATTATCTAAAACATCTTACATAAAAAAAATTGCAAGGAGTGTTAAATTTTTTAGTTGGTCAAAACTTGGATATTTGATATTTTGAGATACAAATTAGGAATAAACAGAAGTAGTTGCTGTTTGCAAGGCTATTTACCTCTATATATTTAACTTATTGTACGCTATGATTTCTTAGTAGAACTGTTACGACAATTTGTCAAATCATTGTTACCAGGTACTGCTTAACTTCAAAACTGCCTAATTCAATATACAATAATGTTCTTATGAAAATAAAAGTATAATGGTTTAGCATCCAAATTTTATTCAACATTTTACTAATAATTTGTTTCATTAAAAAGCTCTCTATTCTCCCATACAAATCTTATAATTAGAGTTGTTCATCTTCTAAACTAAAAAAAATACCCACCTAGACCAAAAATCAAACCTAATATTCGATACAACTACCACAACAATACAATTAAGACAAGCTTAAGACAAAATAGTAACATTCGGAAAACATCAACAACTAAGTCAACCGTAAAGAAGTATCATCCAGAAAACACTTGAAATGAAAGAACAAAGTGATGATAATAACATGAAATGAAATGAAAAGAAAATTCATCAGTCATACAAAACAATATACTCCAGAATCAGTTGCAGAATCATACTTGCGAAAGCAACCGAAGGAGGACTGTGACGTCTTTTTAAACGATAACCTCCTACGTAAGCCCTAGGTTTGACTTATTTCTTTTTCTCAGACAAGGAATTGCAAAGCAGAAGACATGGAAGAGTAATTTCAACTAAATTCGCCCTAGTTTGCATCTTTCGAAAGTAAAAAAGTTATTTGACTTACGACAGAGCTCATAATCGTAGATCGGAAGGTCAGTGTGAAAGTGTCGGATCAGTGAGAAAACCATCCAACTCCAAAACCGTCGCGAGAAAAATCATCGGATCCGTGGCGTGAAGCAACGCTAATACGGACCTCGGGCGCAACCCTAGTCGTCGGCGGCTTCATTTTCCTTGCAGTCGCGGAGAATGAGGGTTCTGAGATTAAACCTAAATTTACCTCTCTCGGTTAATCAATATAACCTCCTTTTATAGTCATTATGGCTATGAGTTGTTTAGAAAAATTAAGAAGTAACAATTGTTTAATTAAAGATACAATACTATTACTTTTACTTTTTATTTATTTATTTATTATATAACCTTATTATTAATAATATATCATTTATATTTTAAAAGTAAAAGATTACATTAAATATTTTAAAAAATAATATATTAGTGTGCTAGTTTGTAGAAATGGTTTTCTCTTTTTTTAAGATGAACATAAAAGATTATTATTATCATATAGATATCAAAATTATTGTAATTTTTATTTTTTGTAAAACAAATGCAATAAAGACATTTATTATCATATATCTTTTTTTTTTTTGAGAAAATTATCATATATTATGTTAATTACTTATTATGTACTCTTATAAGATAATTTAATTTTTAATTACAACTCCTATATGAAAAACTTTGTTGATTATATTAAAATTTTATCACTAAATAAAAAAATATAAAACTGAAAATCCACAAATTGTATTAAAAATATCAAAAAAAATTTCACTTTTTAAAATATTTAATATTAAAAAAATAATTTATAAACTATGTCATGTATGAATCAAATATACTTTCTCTATCTAAAAAAAAAAATCACTTTTAATATTAAGAAGTGTAAAAACATATAACTAAATCAGCTATCCGTGTACGGCGATTTCCCGATTTCCAAGTCGGCAAATGTCCGGAGCATCATCCGCGGTGTTTGTGGCCTTCGCTCTTCCGAACAAAGCAGGACTCAGTCTGAACGATTAACAATCGAGACAACGAACCGCGCTTCCGTTAGACCTGAATACCTGCGTTCTCCTAAAATTTTAGACCCTCAAAGCTAATATGAAGCCAGCAATAATCTTGAAAAGTAACGAAGTCATCAAAGACTTCATATAGAATGCCATTTTGAAATCTTTCCATTTCCTTTCTGGGCAAAGCAGCGTTTTATTCCATAGCTGATAACAAAACCGAACAACCCATTCAAGACAGCAGATCTTTTGGAAGCAAAAGAAAAAAAAAAAAAAATTGATACCTATTCCGGCGGATCTACTCCCCGAAAACGGCCACCCCATGAACATTTCCGACACCACTACCCCATGGGTCGTCGGGAGAATGGTGTTGGAGGAGGTCAAGAGGTTCCGGACCATCCAGAAATCAAATTCAGGTGAAGCTCCTCCTGCCACTGCTGCAGGGTGAGAGAACTCCGGGTGGCCTCAGTCGTAGCTCCGAGTCCTCCATCATATCCTTATCAAGGATTGAGAGAATGATCTTTGCTTGAGCCTTTGATTTCCACAATTCCGACGGTTCGATTTGTGAAAGTGAACGGAGAAGAGAAATGGAATCTGTATTCTAGGGAAAAAAAAAAAATGGGGGAGAAAATGGAGAGAGTTTCGTGTGGAGGGTTGGTGAGAAGAAGCGACCTCCGGAGAAGACAACCAGCTAAAGGAAACGATCGCGGCGGGTTGTCATCCAACCCGCGAGGGTTGCAACCCAACCCCTTTATGGGGTGGGTGATTGGGTAAATGACTCGCTTGACCCACAACCCAATTTTATCTAACCTAACGGGTTAAATTTACAGGTTGAGTTAGGCGGGTTGATTCTTAATGGATCGAATTGATAGACTTATATACAAAATCGTTATTTTCAATAACTCATGTTTGTTAATAAAATATTTGAAAAAATGTATTAAATTTTAAAATGTATAAATCATTACAAGTTGTAAAATATGATAAATACAATGGTTTTTTTTTTCCTTGTACAAAATTCAATATATATTAAAAAAATAAAAATATTAATATTTTCATCAACCATAATTAAAAAAAATAAAAATACTAAATCCATAACTAAAATTCTATGACACCCCTTCCTCTTGGATCCTCCTAATGATCACAGTCCTTGCTCCAGTAAAAATGGCTGTGTGAACATTTATATTACTGGTTTTACTTTTAATATATCATGTTTGTGATTAAATATTCCTTAACTACTATATCTCACACTCAATTTACATAAATGACGCTCTTCATAGCAAGAAGTCCTCCTTTGATTTCACAAACTGGGCTGCTATTTGTAGCACAAAAAAATTGATGAAATACCTAAAATACCTTTAAAAACAGAAAATGTGAAATTGTAATGAAAAATCGCTTGTAATTTGCGATTTCAGACCAAAAAATCGGAGCCAATATGCGAAAAATAAGCGAAAAATCACCACCAACGCGTGAAACTGGGCCGAAAAATCGCCCAACTTATCTGATTTTTAGGGGAAAAATCGGATGTGTTGTCCGATTTTTCCCCCAAAAATCGGATAAGTTGGGCGATTTTTCGCCCCACTTTCGCAAATAGCATCCGATTTTTGCGTAAAAAATCGAAAAGTATGTGCGATTTTTTCCTATTTGTATGTTTATATAATCGTCTTGCAAACCTTACAAAATCAAACTTCTTTTCAGATTTTCTAAGTAAAAATCTCTCAGACCATCCAAAAAATTTTTAAAAAACGCAAAATGGACGCAGACGGCTCTCAACCACCACGGGCTCCCGGGAGGGGGAAAGGCTTGTACAGCAAGGTAAAAATCATATTATTTCATTTAAATTGTTGGAAAATCGCGTAGGAAATCGCACAGATCTGCGATTTTTCGTTTGAAATCGTATGATTTCGTTTCCGTCATTCTCAGGACGCGATGAGCAGCCCCCACGAGGTCAGTTTTAAATTTACGACTAATATTATATATATTTATTCATTTCTCTTATTACGTTTTGTTATTTGAATTATATTAGTGAATGTTATTATTTATGTAATTTGATTATATGATTATGTGTTGTTATTTGAATTATATTAGTGAATGTTATTACTTATGTAATTTGATTATATGGAGAAACAACAACCACGAGCGATACTTAGATGGATTACCAAGGCGTTGCCATAGGTGGCGATAGCAAACAAGTCCGTGGGGGTGGTCATCCAGCCAGCACCGTCACATGGTGATGTAAAATGATTCAATCGAGCAATTCCCCATGCAAAATGTGCAATTTTCTACGCGATTTCTAAAAATTTAAACGAAATAATACGATTTTTACCTTGTTGTACAAGCCTTTCCCCCTCCCGGGAGCCCGTGGTGGTTGAGAGCCGTCTGCCTCCATTTTGCGATTTTTTCAAAATTGTTTGGATGGTCTGAGAGATTTTTGCTTATAAAATCTGAAATGAAGTTTGATTTTGTAAGGTTTGCAAGACAATTATATAAACATACAAAAAGGAAAAAATCGCACCTACTTTCTAATTTTTTCCCCAAAAATCGGATGTGTTAGGCGAAACTGGGGGGAAAAATCGCCCCACTTATCCGATTTTTGGGGGAAAAATCGGATGTGTTGTGCGATTTTTCCCCCAAAAATCGGATAAGTGGGGCGATTTTTTTCCCCAGTTTCGCCTAACACATCCGATTTTTGGGGAAAAAATTAGAAAGTAGGTGAGATTTTTGTTCTAAAATCGCAAATTACAAGCGATTTTTCATTAAAATTCCACGAGGTCAGTTTTTAAAGGCATTTTAGGCATTTCATCAATTTTTTGTGCTACAAATAGTAAATTTGTGCTAGAAATAGTAAGATGCTTTCACAAATATTATTTGGAGTTCCAGCAAGATTTTCATCAACCATAAACATTACAAAGCAATCATGATGCATATTGTTAAATTCATAACAAAATTAAATATAATTTTCAATTTCCAGTGCACTCATTTTCTTTTTATATTGATATTTAATAATAATAATAAAATTAAAATTTTATAAAACTTTCTTTGAATTTAACATCTTTACTTTAAATGTAATATGTTTACCTTAAATTTACAGATGAGATGGATATATAGATAAAATAAACCCAAATGTGCAATGCTTTGTCCCACTAATATTTCTCAAAGAAAGCATTTTGATTATTTATTGTGAATTACAGGACTACCTCTGTCCTGTATTAAAAAATATTTGTTGGGGCCAAAAAAAAAAAAAAAAAAGGATATATAAAATTTCTTTGACATACATGGAGAGTCAAGAAAATAAATTAAAAAATAAATATTAGACAAAGAACAACTTTTGTTGTTTTTTTTTCCCTCAGAAAGACATTAAAAGGGACTGTCAAGCAATTTTCAAAGTCAGCAAGCTGCTATGGCTCTACTCAACATAAAATTCAGAAAGACAAAAAGAATATATTTTTTCCTTTACATAATTCATATTCTCAGTGTTGCCACCAGGGCAAAAACCTCATCATTCTTACAGGATTTTCAGAATTCATGCAATTTCACCAAACAAAATGGTCAGCTTCAGGATTTGACAGTGTGCAAAGTTCCAATCTTGCTCTGTCAGCCCGCTATTTCTACATCCATTTCTTCTGAATCCGACCAGTTTAATCACAGACAGTTTTCTGGAATTCATTTTTGAGATAAACTTTCATTTCTCAATTGATTCTTGAAAGTTTTTCTTTTCTTTTTGCTTCTTATCTGTCCGTTTCTTACATGTAAATGGTCAAAAATCAGAACTGAACTGAGAAAAGGTTGACAAGGTGAAGCACCAAAAAGTGTCAGCAAGAAGCAGTGGTTTGATTTAACATCCTAATAGTCCTGAAGAATATTTCCATCGGCAACTATCTTCAATCAGTATTCGAAACCATACATTTTTTCGTATATTTTATTGCAAATCTGCAAAACATGAAGTGAAATCACATCAGTTACATTGTTCATCAAAGGATGATACTTCAAGTGTGGAATGAAATCATTAAATCTGGCTCAGATTCTTTACCTCTAGAAAAACGGGATCTGCGAATAGTTGGATGAATTTGACTATCTTGCCTTGAATCATTCCTATGCGACTGATATAGCAAAGGCCCTGATTTAACCCGCCCTTGTTGGCTATCATAGTCCTGAAGAATTCAGATGGAGAAACAAATACTCAATCTTTCTATTGGCAATGTATTTCAAAGTCTTGTGTATGTGGTGAAGAAATGGCTTACCGCTGAGAACTCCTCACTTTCATAAATATCAGATGAATCAAAAGTATCTAATCTTTGAGGCCTGTACCGTTGTTGCTTGTGCATGCGATCATTGAATGTTTTGCTCGACAAATCATAAGTCTCTCGCCTTTCTGAATCCCACATTGTCTCTGCATGCAATACACTGGATGGATCATACCCTTCCAGCTTATGACTTCTCGAGATAATACCGTATATCTTCCTTGATGCATCTTGTTTTCGCTTTCTTGCCCATGCAAAATTACTTGATGTTGGCATGTCAATGGGAACAGAGCGAATGCTGTCATCTTGAGATTGTTCAGTCATTTGAGAAGCCTCTGAAACTGTATCGGATGGCTTAAGTGACATGCGAGAAACAGTTGCCCCCTTCCCCTTCAGAAAAGAAGCAGCATTGCCTCTTCGGCCAATAGCATCAACATCCTGTACAATGTATAGGGCAAAAGTTATACGAGCGAGATACATTCGCATGATTGATGCAGTTCCAAGCTGATTGTGCTGATTATCATGTAAACATGAATGTGATAATGTACCTCAGTCGGAACAACTTTGTAGAAAATGTTTGGTTCTTGAACACTTCTGCGGCTTCTTCTTGGATTTCTTGTTGCTCCAGATGCTCTCATAGTGCTCCCCCCAACCCTTTTCCTGAAAAACCATTGGCGCATTAGCAGTTCAGTCAAATGGATCCAACATTCAGAAAGATCAAGAATCTATCCGATTAATTAGGCAGCAAAGAGAACAAGATGCTTCACCTCTTTGATTCCTCGCGTAATTTTGCATCAATCTCTTTATTAGGTGGGTACTTTGGCATGCTTGAAGGGTCACATGCATAAGGCTTCGTATGGAAATACTGACCAAGAGAAAATTGAGGTCATTAGATGAATTTCCAAAGCCAAAAAAATAAAACTTGAGCCATGAAACCTCAAAGCTCATTCAATAAATGTTTTAGTACTACATTCCACAGAAGAACCAAGAACAAAGCAAGACTGCAACAGCATTCAACATATGAAAAAACAAGTTGGCAATCGTCTTCACTGCTTGTAAGTAAGGCTAACCTCTGCTTGAAGGGCAGCTGAAGCATTTCCGCGATTCTGAGGGTCTATTGAAAGGAAAGTTTCTATAAGGCTCACAGCAGACTTGGGGAATTCTTTACATCTTTCTCTAAGAGTACTTTCATAAGGATGTTGAGGCTTGAACATGGTTGCAAGAGGAAGTCTGGACTGTTTCCAGTATTCATCGGGCGGAGAACCACAAAGTTTGAAGATTTTGTGCAACTGTTCAACCTGCAGATTGCAAGTACAGAATCGTTTTAGAACTCTTGGGACATTTGTAAGTGATAAAGCTGTGGGGAATTCACAATCTAAAGGTGCCTTACCTCGGTTCTTCCTTTGAGGAGAGGCCTACCGATAAAAAGTTCTGCAAAGACACAACCCATGCTCCAAAGATCGACAGTTAGCCCATAATTTGTTGATCCCAACAAAAGTTCAGGAGGTCTATACCATAAAGTTACTACACGACTGGTTAATGGTTGCCTGTTCCTTCCATCACTAAGAAAATTTGCCAGACCAAAGTCTCCTATCTTCAGAACCCCTTCATTATTCACTAAGATATTGGATGCTTTAATATCTCGATGCATAATTCCTTGTGAATGGCAATGCTCGAGTCCAGACAGAAGTTGTTGCATATAGCATTTAATCTAGTCCATATAGAGAAACAAAATACAGTATTATAAAGGGAAAACGCAAAGCAAATTGACCTTAATAGGAAGAAAAGGAGAGCACAAACTATACATTTTCATTTACAAACTTCAGGAGATTAGCATATGAACCAACCTGTGATTCAGTAAACTTGATTCCAGGGCAAGATAATAGACCAGAGAGATCATGTTCCATGTACTCAAAAACAAGGTATATGCTTGTTGATAAGCGAGATGTAATTATGCCTTCCAGCTTCATTATATTTGGATGATTTAGTCTGCGAAGTATCATTATCTCTCGTGCCATAAATCTGACACTTTCTGGTTGGAAATTGTCAAATCGAACCTTCTTCAAGGCAAACATCCTACCATTCTCAACATTACGGGCACGATATACACTGCTGTAAGTACCTTGTCCAATCTGCAGGAAAGATAAAAAGAAATCTTGGTTATGACTGCTATTTTAGTAACAAGGCATTCAGGATACAGAAGGCCAGCAACCATAGTATCAGAGACTCAAAAAGATGCCATCATTAGGCTGATGTTAGAATGGGGGATCCATACTATTGTTGTAATTAACAATAATTGACATGGTTCAGCAGAAACAAAAAAGACTTTCTAGTTCTGAATCAATTTGAAGCAACTGTTCTTGTTGAAGTTGCAAGAAAGAATAAGGTAAGTATGAATTCCAGCACCGTAGGAGTTCTTAAGATCAAACATCACCGTGTAACTATAGACATCAAAGTAATGTAGGAACAAACAACTTCAAACTGGTTATAAGCTAAATCATGAAATCTTATAGAAATCGCCACACGCAACCAAAATATGCCTTTCAAGGTTGGATAATGGCCAAAACAGAAAGAAAGTAGAGTCCCAAAATTGTTTGGAAACTAAAATCAAGCATTTATCAGGGGCAGCATCATACACACATAACCATGCACAAAAATTCCTCTGTTTTTGCATGCCACCATGCCCAACACATGGAACTGCATAGGAGGAATGAATCATATGATCAAAATGGACATGAATTATTTTCTGCCATTTGGTGGTGACAGGTTTTTGAATGATTACCTTATCTAGTCTCTCAAAAGTATCCGACCTTAGAGGCGCCCATCCCTCAATGGCTTCGCCGGCGACGGCAGTGAGCCAGGCCGGCCAACCTGCGGCTGCATGCTCACCTTCTGTAACCCTTCCGAATCTAAAACTGAAGGCAGCCCTTTTGGCAGAAGAGGTGACATTTTTTAAAGTTTTGGAATTGCCTGAAGCTTGGGTATGGTGGTGCCTGTGTTTCTCAGATTCATCTTCCTTCTCGGTTTCAGGTTCCTCCCTTATCTTCTCCAATGGGCCGAACCCACTATGATGAATCTTATATGAGGAATTTAATATAACGGAGGAGCCAGTGTCCCTGATAATTACTGAGGAATCGAAAGCAGGCGACCTGTTGTAGCGGGCCTGTTTCGAGCTAATACAACCCATGACCCCCCAAAACCCATCAAACAAATAGATCAGAAATGGGGGATGAAGCTAACAACCAATTCCCAGATCGACCATTGTATGATGGGATTATTGGGGTCAAAAAGATTTTCCCTTTGTGTAATTTTTGTTTATGTTTCTTTTTTGTCTTATCCTTTGGAGAAGGGGATCAATGACCCCTACAAGGACTCGTTGGCTATACGTTAAGGAACAGAAATTCCCTCAAAAACAGAGCTTTTTTCTTGGTGGGTATGGGAAAAAAATGAAGTTTTTTTTTGTGGAGAGAGTCAAAGATTTTTGTCAATCGTCCTTTGGTTTTTAATCATCTGCATGTATGCTGCGAGATATGCGGGGTACTAGAAGGAGAGAATGTCACCTCCGTGGCAACATTTCCTGTTTCCCAGGAACAACACAACCATATGAATTACTATGAATTCTTTGAATTATGAACACAGAGAAAGAAACACTAATTATTTCAGTTCTTGCAATAATAAGTCCCCAGAAACAAATAAAAATTCCCCTGAAATTACTAATACTCCATAGTATACTCAAAAGTTGAAACCCAACGGAAAGCTACTGTGATTCGTTTGAGCTGATAAAAAGAAAAACAAAGAGGACAAATGGCGTAGAGGGACCCGAGAAAAATAGGGAAAAGGTAAAATCAAGTGTTCTTGAAGTGTCAGTTTTAATATCCGTTTGCTTGTTTGCTTGGAATGTTGCATTAGATTAGATAACGATGATGATTAGAGAGGGCCGGAGCCCGAACCCATTTGGCCATGTAGCTCTCTGTGTAGGATTTCGGGCCAACTGCCCCCAACAACTCAACTGCATGTCATCTCTCTTTCCCTCTTTTCGTGGTAATCAAGGTTTAATTTTGAGTTTAGAAGTCACTTTCTTGCAGGACCCGCTGCTGGACCAATATGGTGTACGATCAGATTCATCACCTCCTCCAAATCCCTTAATCATTATCATCTCATTTCTTGAAGATTACCTTGGTTTTCAGCCCCCTTTTGATACATAGATGGGGCAAATTCAGGATTCAAGATTGAACTTTTGAAATACCAAGGTCAAATTCTCCATTTTTAAATCCTTACTTGCGAATTCTGTACCAAAATGGCAATAGAATAGATCCATGTCGACCCCATAATGTCCCACATAGTACACTTGTTCTGTAAAACACTGTTACATATAAGTATATAATTTCGAAACAAGGTAAGTGTTTTTGTTTTCTTGGTTGAGCCTTCTCCTCCAGAAGCATATCATAATTCATACATCCGCGGGTTTTCCTCCTTATCTAAACCGTTTGCAAACAGAATCATATGATGTACAGAACAAAACCAACGTTAATACAAACATTACAAGTTACAATAACTACTATAAGACATACAATACGTCATTTTTTTCCAAGATACCCAAAAGGGAACATCTACTATTATGTGATAAGGTGGCAACGTCGTTTCATCATCTGCTACTTGGTTTTTTAACTATTACCACAAAAGAGCCAAAATCAAAACCAATATGTATCTGTCTTTTCAACATTAGGCACAAACAGAGAACCCTCATGCAGCAATCTTTCCTTCTTGTAGCTGAGTCAAAACTGGTATTTGATCTTTGCTTTCAAAATCCACTTCTCTATGTACAACAGGAGGTTTTCTGGCGGCCACCTTTTGTGGCTTTAACTGACCACTAGAGTTTATGTTGTTTTGGCTGCTGTTTCTGGCTGACGGGATTTCGTGATTGTGTTTCCCCTCGTAAGTAGTTATAACTGCTTTAGGATCTGCTGAAGCCCTTTCGACATGTTTCCGAACATTGCATCCCGCAAAAGTACATCTGTAGTAGCTCCTGTAAACACAAAGCCTTGAGAAACCTAAAAGGAAAACTATGACATAGGAAAGACATGTAAGTATTATATCAACAAAATCAATTTTACGCCTCCAATTGTGATGCATGCATAAGAGAGGCAAAGGTCAGTGTTTTAGACTCTTGGAATAGGAGAGCAGGGATCAGATCAATACGAGAGAACAGAAGTCAAGTTCATAAAGAACAGCACAAGAAAATGGGACCAAAGATCATATGCCCAAGAATATTCATTCATTTTTTCATCATAAAACAGAACGAAAACATTTTTTCCCACTTTTCAGGTCTTCCTTCTTTCAATGGAGTGTCATCAAGTACGGATATTGGCGGGCATACAGAACGCTTTGTAGAATGTTAAGAATGAGAACACATATTTCGTACCAGTTCACAATGTGGGGATACAACATGTAGAGCACATCTTAGAGCATGAGAAAGGGACCATGTTTAGCAGGAAGAGCAGCATCAAGCAGTGAAAAACGCAACGCCACAGTCAATATCTTACCATCATTCAGTAACATACCACAAGAGTCCTAAAACTCAAAAGCTGAAGATTTGATAGCAAAAATATGTTACCAAATATGCCTTTAAGATTATGCTGCATCAAAACATCTAGTGATTCTATATCAGGCATCAGGAAAAGACAATCTGATATTACTATGTCACTGCACAATCTTTAACCAGCACTTAGTCATTTTATGTGAGAAAACCTTAAAATGAAAGATAAGCTGCATACGCTTTCATATACCCAAAAACATTTATTAAATCAAGTAAGAAATAAACTCGCAATCAGCACAAGACAAGAGCCTCACCTTGGATGAGGATTCCCCTTGACAACTTTCTGTCCATACTTCCGCCACTTGTACCCATCATCTAAAAGATCAACCTCACTCCTTGTCTGTACAACTATTTTCGGTTCTGTGATTGTTTGATGAGATGGATTTGGAAAACGGGCTCCAGCCTCTGTGTTTCTGCAAGTTGACAGGTAAGCAATTTAATTCTGGTAAGCGCCCCCCCCCAACAAAAAAAAAAACTGCATTATGGCTTACAATACCTTCTCTTAGCATTTGGTTCATCATCATCGTTATCCTCATCTATAGTTGTTGCAGATTCTTCCATCTCATCACGCACAGCAACAACAGGAAGTTGTTCTGATGATAGCTGAGTAGATACCGGTTGAAAATGCACCAATTGAGAAGTTGCAGGCTCATTTGAGTTCTCTGTCTCAATCCGACCTAGCAAACCAATTTCAGGCTTAGCCCGAGAGCCCACAGTTCCATCTGGGCCAGAAACATCTTTCGCTCGTGGATTTGGTGGAGGCTGTTCATGGTTATGCTGGCCTTTATATGTGATCTCAGTTATTTGACCCTCAGTTCCATGCTCAACTTTCTTTTTGACAGGACAATTCGGATGAGTGCACTTATAGTAGCTTCGTGGGTATTCTTTTGTTTTAACTAGTTTCTGGCCATATTTCCTCCAGTTGTAACCATCACTCACTGGTTTATCAATAGCCAAGGAAACAGGTCTGTTATCGGATTTAGATGCTTCAAAAGGTACCACCTTAAGATTCTGAGGGTCTGTGTGTAAAGTATGCACCTTTTGTTGCAAGGTTTCACTAGGCTGAGCAGACTGCTGAAGTTCCACAGCTTCTGTGGTAGCTACAGATGCAGAACAATGAAAATCGGCTTGACTTTGAACAAAAGATTGCGACAGAGCTGCCTGAGCTGTAACATGTGCTAGAGCCTGCTGGTGAGACATCCCAAAGGGGCTCTGCAAGCGATAGGAAACACTATCTGTCAACCTAAAACTATTGCTTCTAAAGTCCTGGAACAACGCGCTCTAAAAGCCAGAACTAAGCTCTAAAAACTACTGATAACATCAACAAACTTCAAAGAAAAGGCTGCCTATGAACTGCAGATAACAAGAAGTCGTCTTCCAGGGGCATATCTATCATTTGTTGATATACAAAGAAACAACTAATCCAATTAAGACACAAGAAGCTCTCCAAGAAACCAATAAATTATTAGAAGGAAAGTGCATCATCAGGAAAATCGAAAAACCCGTCGATAACATACTACTAAAACATGCATAATATACATAAAAGGATCAGCCTAACTTAAAAAATAAAAAACATTCTAAACCAATTCAATCGAATTACCTGAAGCGGGGAAAGAAAACCTGGTGAATTAAGAAACCCAGAAGGACTCAACCCAGGAGGAACCAAGAACAAAGGAGACTGTGCCACCACCAAACCCATAGGCCTATTTTGCTTATACCCCAAGCCCTTATCATTTCCATCTCCAAAGTTGGCATCTTTGGAATTGTTGCTATAATCAGCAGCAGCGCCTAAAAAGGAGGGCTTTCCAAGAGGGGAAGCCATGGCTCCTGCAAGCAGTTGAGAAAAAGAGCAGGAATTGGAATCCGGAGAGAAGATGTTGGACAAAAGGGTCATCGGGCCAGGGCTGTATCCCGGCATAGTCCCACCGGTAAAAAGTGATTCAAAAGGAGCCCGCGGTGGAACAGTAATAGTTGGCCGTCGACCTTCTCTTGCAGCAGCAGCACCCTCCTCCTTATCGATCTCCGTTTCACCCATTTTTTCAGTTTCTCCTCTAAAGCTTAAATCTCCTCAACAAGAATCCGAGATGCAAAAGCCTGATAATCTCCAAGTATTTATGGCGGGCATGTACTACGCATTTAGTAAAAATGGGAGTAGGTAGTGGTTTGCTGAAAAACTTGCTATCCGAATTAGTGAATTGGGCGAATGCGGTCGCGCTACAAGAGCGGGTACAGCAGCACCCCACTACACAGAGTATGTCCGAAAAAGCGAAAGAGGCAGAGCAACTTGACTTTCCCCCTTCTTTGGTCTTTCACAGAATTCTAGTACTCAAAAATCTACTGGGCTCAAGCCAAGACCTTCTTTTTGTATCCAAGCTTTGAACTTGATTGAGCCACAGTCGTTTTCTTTCTCTCCGATCTCTCATATCATCAAATACCATGTATGTATGTGCAATAACAGCTTGTATTTATGCATATTTTCCCCCCCTTTTTTGGTCCCTGTGTGTAGATGAGAAGTGTACACAATTTTTCATTTGGCTTTTTTGGTTAGGATGGTGGACCCATATGGGCAAAAATTCAACGAGGGCCACATCAATCCATCACAAACTTAGTAGAAAAATGATAACTTTTTGTTCCCTACTCAATCCTCCATTTTTCTTTTAAAAAAATAGAAGAATCGTAGTTATATGTTTTTGTGTTTTTAACATCAAGAAATCAAATAGATTACTAACATCCCTTTGCTTAATAGATCTGCGTCATAAAAGCCCACCTTATGTTATGTTTTCTAATGAATAATACTTATAGTTATCAGAAGAATATTTCTTCTTCTTCTTCTTCTTTTTTTTTTTTTTTTTTTTTTGACTAGTAAAATGGACCTCGACTCAGGTCTCATTCTTGATAGATCCTTCACACGTTTCAACTTTTGTTGTCGGTAAGAGAAGACGTAATGAAAAAATGTGACTACTATCTCTGCATGGTCTCCCTGGTAAGAAAATGTAAGTCTGTAGCTGTGAATTCTTGCATATTGCTTGTTTCCAAACAGTAAAGAATTGACTTTAATTGCCCTTTTATTTAGGAAACCTGTTGCGTCAGCTCTCAGGACTCTGTTGTGTTGACAAAGCTACCAATCAATATATCTTGATTCTTGACAGCCGCCATCATATCATACATCCTCCCCTATAGCACTTTTCGCTTTATTTGCAGGATTTCATTGTTTAATATACCCTTTAACTTTTAGGTCAAAAAAATCCGTTTTTGAATAACCTTTTTCGGGGCTAATCTGACCTTCTTTTCCATGCATTTCTTGGGGCTTTCTGGTATGCCACCTAGCCTTCCAAATTATCCACAGATTCAAGAATGATACTTGGGATAAATCAGTTTTACTGGTGGCAGAAGATTCCAACTCGTAATCGTTGTGGTGTCGTAAGAAATTTGATAGTGAGATTCCAATACGACCCATTAATCACGTCACTCTCGTCCTCGTAGGAAGAAACGCCATTGATTAGAGAGAGAACCAAGTCTGGCTCTGCAACTAAAGTCCACAGGGAATGCTTCAGGCCGCCGGTTTCATATGCCTGCCACCCAATTCTAATTTCAGCCTCTATTTCATCACAGGGCCTCCCAGTTCATCCTGGCATCAGTTTTACATTATCTTGACTAGCTTACTTACCGGCCAGTAGCCGCCATCTCACGATTCAGAAAGGCTTGCAAGTTGCAGAAACTTGTTATCCAAAAAGAAGGTTGGTCCAGGCTGGTGGTTACAACTAGGCCTACTCATTCATTGGCCACCCAAATTATGACACTTTCTGTATTCGAAAGGGATGACGTGCTTCTTAAGCCCTGGCAAGTGGCAACTTGGCAAGTAGCTCTGTAGCTGTTGGGATGATTTCCAGCTTCTTTGCTCAAGGGCCTCCTCTGCTATACAAGAACAAAGATCCATACTTACAGAGAGGCTCAATCTGTTACAACTTTAGAGAAGATAACAACAAAATCGACACGACGTACAGAGATTTAGCAGCAGATTTACATCTTTAAGATGACAGATATGAATATGGATGATGCATCACTACCGGGATTAATCTGATGACTGTTATTATACTACTTCATATTGCTTGCTTGCACATGGGGTAAAACATGCCAAAACTCTAGTGATTCACTTCGATCACAATGAAAAACAAGAAGCAATACCCAGAGCTCAAGGATATAGAGGCGCAGGACCAAACATGGTTGGGAAGAAAACTTGGTATTCATTAGCCACAGAACACAAAGATAAAGATATTTAGTTTGGCCACTTGATATTTGGCCTATACAAATGCACATCATTTTAACATGTTGATACAAGAATGAAATATCATGAATCCAGCCTCTAAACCCCCTGAATAATATGTGATCAGACAGTAACCAGTTAAACCGATTATCTAACTCCCCGTTCTATGAGTGAACTCGTAAAAGTGGTTCTTATGACATGATTGACTACATCCAAATTAGGCAGAGACATCAACTGGCCCATGTGGAATGCAAATGTTTGTCAAGGAAAATTATGTCCCTCAGATGAGCAAATTTCTGGATCTGAATCACCTCATAATCTAATCTGGCAGAGAATGTTTGATACTCACACTTTTGTCTCCAGGAAATATGTGGAGGAGACAGCAAGTCCTTCCACATCGTAAGTGCGAACAAGTCTCTGTCTTTTGCTCGGCGACTCAAGCCAACACAACTCCAAGTGAAATGAATTATATTCTTGAACACACTTAGCCACATCACATGGGCATCCCATGTAAATGCCCCCAGGAAGAAGAGTCAGCTGGAAGCCACCATCAAAGATCACCAAATTCTTTGACACCTTACCCGCCCAATGTACATTAGTTGTAACGTCTCTTACATCTGATGTGGAACTAACATCCTGCATGCAATAAGACATATTTAGGAAAATATCGTACAAATGTAAAGATCTAACTAAATCAGGCTCTGAAAATTGTAAACAATGCACAAAAGACGAACAAAAGAACTCCCAGACCAATACTACTTGAATCAGAAGCAGAAAAAACGCTAAAGCTGACAGTACCAAAGAGTTTTATCAGTCTAAGTCCATCTATAGAGTAAAGTTAAACAAATAAACGAGGGTGGAATTACTGAAGTTCAAAATAGGCAAATAAAGCAGATCTATTTGTACATTTCCTTATATTGGAAAGATCCTTTAAAGGGTGAAAATTACTCAAAAACAGACTTCTACAACCGTAAACGAACCTGGATTAGCTGACCATCCTTACTGATTTCAAGTTGAGAAACTGTATCGGCTTCAGTTAGTGTTGCTCCATAGACACCACTACGTTTTGTAATGGAATGTCCTTTCCATGTACCCAGATGAGGTGTAAGCCTGTCCAAGTCATCCTAAATCCAAGAAGAATATGAGGGGAATTATTTGTCAGAGACAGAGCAAGTATTTGGAGCAACGTGTGTAACTCAAATTTTTCCAAGAGCTGAATTTACCTGAGAGTCATTGAGGGTGGGGGAAACAAGTGAGGTGCTACCTCTTTCTTCAAGGAAGACAAGAAGCATTTCCAGAAGGCCTTTTGGATCCAGGACATGAAAAGCCCTGACTCGTGTATCTTTCTCTAGTGAATAAAGACAATTCTCACACACAACAGAAGGCCGTCGAGATGGAAGCTTTAGATTTCTGTAAAGAATTAAACAGGACCAAAGAAAATAATGCAATATTCATCATAAACCTCCACTTAATATTTGACTAGTAATATACACTCAACACGACGAGCAAATTTTGCCCACAACACAAACAATTACCATTATCTGTAAGCTTGTGGCAGACAAGGTTACTAATTTCCAATTCTGACTTATGCACATGAACCATCCATTAAAAACTACGAATGTCATTTCCATTCTCAAAATCAGGAGGTTACTCACTTTTTGCCTTTTTATGCAGCATAAGCACATCAGTGACACACACACACACATGTATATATTTAAGGAAGTTACATGGAAATCCACTAGAAATAGATAGCTGTTTTCGCAATCGCACAACAAATCATGCACAAAAAGTCGTTTTTCAATGTAAGCAGCTCTACACAGAGAAAAGATTGCACGAAGCAAAACAAGCTAAACACAATGTTTCAAAACGCAAGCACTCACTTGGGTGATTCTTCTCCAGTATCATCCTCACCAAGCACTCCCTGTCTTAACACGGTTTCTAACATACCAGCTGTCTGGTACCTCAATGCAAACGCCCTCTCTCTTGGGAAAAAACCAATCTGCAAGCTACTTTCAGTTGAACTTCAACACAAGAATAAACCAAAGGAATACATACAAGTACTTACTCCACAGCTCCATCAATAGCATTAAAACATCACCAATAAAATCTCAAAAAGCACTTGAGGAGGCTCACCTGTTGATATTTGTCGACAGTAAACATGTTCGTCTCTTTAATCTTGTACTCAAACCATTCTGGCTCATACTCAGTTCCTGAAAACAAAGTTGTTGATTGAGGTTGCTTGATATATAACCTGACAAATTGAACTCCAGTTAGATAATTCTTTTCAAGAAGATATGTATCTATGAAAAGGAAAAAATCTCCATGCTTTTCCAATCTTCGTTATGCAGAAAGCTCGAACTAGTACAAACCAAACAGGGAATGTACATTTGCCCAATTATAAAACAAATTTGTATTCGTTCAATGTTGACAAACAGTTGAAAAAAATGTAACAAAGTTTAACTAAAAAAAGAAAGCTTACGTTTGAATCAAACTCACGAGTTCGTCTTCCCCATAAGAATTGGCAGCAAGCTTGGTGCTGATTTTATTCATCAAATTCCCGTTACCATCAAATTGCTGCAAATGAAATGAGAAAGGAAAGAAAGAAAAGGAACCCCATTTTAGCAGAAAGGCAAAAGTTCTTCTCATTACATGAAAAATGAGGCAGTCAAGTCAGTAAGAGTAAAGAGTCATATAATCATCATTTTACATGGAAAGTGCCGGCCCAGTTGCCCAAATTGAGTTGTATGAAGCGTTGAAGGGCGTCTACGCTCATGTATTCTTGCTCGGGCTGCTGGGCATCTCCTAATTTGGCGCCAGGGAAAGATGATGAGTCCTTCATTGAATGTGTAATAATGGAAGTCCCAATTGAGGTTAAGGGATAAGGGGACATTTTGGGAGTCCATAGATTATGGGGCAGTTTCCAGGAGAGAAATGAAATGGCCAACGGCGGAGAGAAAGAGAGGGAGACAGGGGAGCGGGCAGTAGCCATTGATACCACAGGGGAGTGGGCAGTAGCCATTGATATTGCAGCTGTATTGTATTTCGCTCCATCAATAGGAAAATATCGTCATCCGGTTCAAGTATTCGGCCCGATATTAGACGGTGTTTGTTTACGTTTTCCCCAACCAAAAAAATATATATTATAAAATACAATGGGTCCAAATTATTACTAAATTATGTTACTATATTTCTAATTAACTCTAAAATTTCTCCCATTATTTTTTTTAAAAAATTTCCCTAATACATTGTTTTCTCTTTTTTTTTTTTTTAAAAAAAACTCATACTCCTAATATAAAATATCTAAAAATACAAACAAACATAACCTTAGAGAAAACCCGTTTAAGAAAGTTGTTTGGAGAGAAACTACAACATCATATAAAATTATTATTGAAATAAATATATTAAAATAATACTTACTGAAAAAAAGTATACAATAAAAAAAATTATAATTAAAAATTTTAAAACTAAAAGTTTAATATTTAACGAACTACATTCCAATCCCACACCTGAACCTGAACCTGAACCGAACTTTTATATTCGCACATATGCCAGATACGGTTTCTTGGCTTGGGCCGAGCTCTACTGGGCTAGGCCTGAACTTTTATATTAAGAGTTGGCAAACTGATATATTTTGAAAGTCATTTTGGTAAAAGGGGAGACAAAATGGTAAATAAGGGCGTTAAATAAGAAAAAATTAGAGTACGTCCGCATAAACAAAATACTTTCTCAACTACCCTTCCATAAACTAGCAAAACTTATGCCAGTGCCAGTTCCAAAATAAAAGAAATTTATAAAATGCAGCCTTGCCAGGAGTTGAAATAGATTACAGGTACAAATGAGGATTCAAATCTTAAGGAGCCTATATCCTAAGGAGCAAAAGCAAATGAGGATTCAAATCTTCCTCTACAAATATAAATATGGATTACAAGTGCTATCTAAATTAACTGAGATTAGGCTGAGAGGTACTACAACCTTTCCAACATTATGATACAAAATAACAAGGCATAGTACAAGTCAGAAGAACAGCACACTGCATAGAGTGATTCTTGATTTCTTCCTCAAAGGAGCAATTAGAAACAGTATGAATCTAGTAGCCCTGTATCAATTCTGAATTCCTAAAACAACTTTCTATATGCGCCTTCATATCCTGCATTTCACAATCTTCTCCCTATCATAAACCAAACCAACAAATCTTACCTAGGCCTAAAACACACAAAAGCTAAGAGAACAAGTCCAGACTAAGTGTGCACATTTACCTTATTCACAGCTTTGACATGGGCTGCTCTAGCTTCCGTCTAGCATATTCATCTGCAATTCTAGTCGAACCCTTACTATGGCGCAAGAAAAACTCCGCGAGCAAAATTTGGCTTTCTTCAAATGTCAGATCCCCATGACAACCCTATGATGATGGAAATGGAGCATTAATCCACTTTGAATTGCATATAAGCTTAATCTGTGTCATGAATGTGTAACCAGTTTTCCAGAATGTAGAGTAGATACTAAAATGTGCACAAGATAAATAACATAAAACGATGAAGATATGCATCAGAACTAAATCAATACCATGCGGGAAATTCTGTCACAGATGGCTTGGTGCATAAGAATACCAGCAGCAACTGAAACATTGAAGGAATCTACCATGCCTTTCATAGGAATACTGCAATGCAAATCCGACAATGCTAGAGCCTCGTCGCTTATGCCACTGATATTAAAATGTCACATGGTCAAAAGCAAAGCTCCAGTTGTGGGGAAATTTCAAGAAATCACAGAGCATAAAACCCAATATGCAGGAAAATAGAAGATTACCCAAGCTCATTTCCAACAACTATGGCTGTTGGGTACGACCAGTCCATATCATAAACAGAGACCTATGATAAAGCACCAAATAACCCCACAGGCAGAATATCAATTTCAAAGACATATTCGTGGTCCTCAAACAAAATCTGAAGAAGAAACACGAGATATCCTGATAAAGCAAATGTCTTATGAATACCGCATCGATTCCCACATGTGTAGTAGCAATGCGAAAACCACGCGACTTCAAAACTTTGAAGCATTCGGTGGTGGAATTCCAAACTTCAATATCCAACCATTTCTCAGCACCCATGCTAACATGGCGATTGTCTCTGTACCTGAATGGATTGCAAGGAAACACTAAAGCAGCACATACAAAAGAACTGTCAACATCCTAGAATCTGACTTGAATTACAATATCAATTAATTCAAACAAGCATCACTGTGCAAAGCAGAAGCATTCTTAAAAATGACATGTACAAATCAAATGACTCAACTTCTGATTGCTTAACTATGTACTAATTTTTTACCTAGATGTATAAATATTTCAATCTCTCTACCTAATGAAGGGGAAAATTCATTGAAATGAAGAATAACGTAAACAAGAACCAAGTTTTTGACAATCAGAATGGGATACGAAAAAGAAACAAAAACAAAAACTGAAAGTGAATTCATTTCACCTCAGGTCTTGCTGCACCTTTTTGAGCCGTCACATGACACAACGTGGACAGACTGAAATCCCAATGCATCAGCAGACCTAAACGCAGCAGAAACGTTCCCAAAATCGGAAAGCCCCTCAACCACCAAGCTCGTCGAATAACTCCGATTCTCCACCGCTTTCCGAAACCTCTCTTTTCTTGCCACCATAATATAAGGATCTAACGCTTCCAACACTTCAGCACTGCTCAAATATACATCATTCGATGCCTTAAACTTATCCAAGTACGGAAACCAACGCTCACCACTAGGAAGGTATTCAGTTTCCGACTTCCGCTCCATTTTCATGAACCTCGAAACGTCGTCGTCGTGAGGGCGGTTACTCTTGCTAAGCAACTCCGCGACAGTGTCTTGAGACGAATCTTCCGGAACTTCCAAGATTACATTTTGACAAACGGGTTTTGTTCCATCCGCAGTTTCGAAAGCGGCTGCTCTAGTAGTAATGCAACTGTAGAATCGCAATGAGCGAGGCCGGTTATGCAGTTGGCCGAATTTCAAGGAGGAGAAGAAGCGACGGGGAGAAGAGAATGAGAGAGGGAGGGGAGAGAGAGGGGTTGAAGGCTGTGATAAGCGAACTAGGGTTTTGCAGACGGTCATGGCTGGTCTCCAGGACACGATGGCCGCTTCAGTGGCTCTATCTGCGATGACGCGATGACTGAAAATGTGAAATTTCAGACAGGATTAAAATCCGGCGGTTATGATTCATAAGTGACTCGATTATTTTTATCTTTCAAAGGTACCATTTAGGGGTGTAAACGAGCCGAGCCGAGCTCGAACTTGCCTATGTTCAAGCTCGGCTCGCTTAAATATGAAGGGGCTCGAGCTCGAGCTCGAGCTCGTTCGAGCTCATTTTTTGGAGCTCGAGCTCGAGCTCGTTTAAGAATTGTGAAGCTTGAGCTCGAGCTCGCGAGTTCAGCTCGCGAGCCAAGCTTGATTTTGAGTTTGACAAAGTGCTCATTAAATTTATCCAAAAATTTAGGATCTTACTATTTGTAGCACAAATTTGTTATTTGTAGCACAAAAAAATTGAAAAAATGCCTAAAATGCCCTTAAAAACAGAAAATGTGAAGTTTGCATGAAAAATCGCCGGTAATTTGCGATAGCAGAACAAACAATCGGACCCAAAATGCAATTTTTAATCCAAAAATCGGACGAAATGTGCGAAAATGGGGCGAAAAATCGCCTCACTTATTCGATTTTTGGGAGAAAATGTGAAGTTTGCCCCACAATCGCACATTTATCCGATGTTTGACTTAAAAATTGGAAAGTAGGTCCCATTTTTTCACATTCGTATGTTTATATAATTGTCTTCACATGAATGGATGTAGACGTTTCTGGACGTGGTGCTAGTTATTTTTGACGTTGTGCTAGTGTTATGAGACGTGGTGGACTGTCTTTGTGAAAAAAAAAATTAGTTTAAATTCACATGAATGGATGTTGACGTTTATGGACATGGTTCTAGTTGTCTTTGACGTGGTGGGTTGTCTTTGAGAAAAAAATAGCTTAAATTCACATGAATGGATGTAGACGTTTCTGGACGTGGTGCTAGTTATTTTTGACGTGGTGCTAGTGTTATGAGACGTGGTGGACTGTCTTTGTGAAAAAAAAATTAGTTTAAATTCACATGAATGGATGTTGACGTTTATGGACGTGGTTCTAGTTGTCTTTGACGTGGTGGGTTGTCTTTGGGAAAAAAATAGCTTAAATTCACATGAATGGATATAGACGTTTCTGGACGTGGTGCTAGTTATTTTTGACGTGGTGCTAGTGTTATGAGACGTGGTGGACTGTATTTGTGAAAAAAAAAATTAGTTTAAATTCACATGAATGGATGTTAACGTTTATGGACGTGGTTCTAGTTGTCTTTGACGTGGTGGGTTGTCTTTGAGAAAAATAACTAGCACCTTGTTAAGTATGTTTTAATAACTAGCACCTTGTTAAGTACATTTTAATACAATAGAATTAAAACATACTTAACAAGGTGCTAGTTATTTTTCTCAAAGACAACCCACCACGTCAAAGACAACTAGAACCACGTCCATAAACGTCAACATCCATTCATGTGAACTTAAACTAATTTTTTTTTCACAAAGACAGTCCACCACGTCTCATAACACTAGCACCACGTCAAAAATAACTAGCACCACGTCCAGAAACGTCTACATCCATTCATGTGAATTTAAGCTATTTTTTTCTCAAAAACAACCCACCACGTCAAAGACAACTAGAACCACGTCCATAAACGTCAACATCCATTCATGTGAATTTAAACTAATTTTTTTTTCACAAAGACAGTCCACCACGTCTCATAACACTAGCACCACGTCAAAAATAACTAGCACCACGTCCAGAAACGTCTACATCCATTCATGTGAATTTAAGATATTTTTTTCTCAAAGACAACCCACCACGTCAAAGACAACTAGAACCACGTCCAAAAACGTCAACATCCATTCATGTGAATTTAAACTAAATTTTTTTTTCACAAAGACAATCCACCACGTCTCATAACACTTGCACCACGTCAAAAATAACTAGCACCACGTCCAGAAACGTCTACATCCATTCATGTGAATTTAAGCTAGTTATTTTTCTCAAATACAACCCACCACGTCAAAGACAACTAGAACCACGTCCATAATCGTCTACATCATATGAATTTAAACTGATTTTTTTTCACAAAGATAGTCCACCACGTCTCGTAACACTAGCACCACGTCAAAAATAACTAGCACCACGTCCAGAAACGTCTACATCCATTCATGTGAAGACAATTATATAAACATACGAATGTGAAAAAATCGGACATACTTTCCAATTTTTAAGCCAAACATCGAATGAAATGTGCGATTGTGGGGCAAAAAATCGCCCCACTTATCCGATTTTTGGGGGAGAAATGAATTAGGATTTGGGTTAAAGGATAGTTACTTGCTTACAAAACGAAAAATTTTAAAAATATTAAAAATATTTAATATTATAAAATAAATATAAATATAATATATAAGCTCGTTAGGCTCGTCGAGCCTAACAAGCCTATATATTACAGGCTCGAACTCGGCTTGTTACCTTAGCGAGCCGAGCTCGAGCTCGGCTCGAGCTCGGTCAACTCCGAACTCAAGCCAAGCTTTGACCGAGCCGGCTCGCGAATAGCTCACGAGCGGCTCAGTTCATTTACACCCCTAGTACCATTGTCTAGAGTAAATGGAAATAGCCAATTCAAATTGATAATCAATCGTTAAAAAATAAATTATTTTGACTTGTTTGATACCATTTATTGAAGAAATCATATTGTAATTATTGAATGAATTTGATTGTCTTTGACATATCTGGAAATAGAGTAATCAAAATCATTTTATTATTGTCTTATTCGCATTGCCTTCAAACAAGTACCCCTTAAGTGATTTCATGTTGGTGTGATCTATCATGTGTCATTCTAAGTGAAAAATATCAACTCGTTCTTATCTGATTATTTTGATTTTAACTTAATGCTAAATTTTTAAATAAAAAATGTAAAATTTATATACCAAATTGTAGATAGTAGTATCAAATTCATTGCATATTTGCAGAAAGCCATAAACAAACTTATTTCCGGAAACATAAGGGATGAGGATCAACATACTCATATTATTATTAAATGGTCTGAGATGTGTAAACCCAAGGTGGAAGGGGGGCTGGGGTTGAAGAAGCAGCGCCAGATGAATGAAGCTTTGTTGATGAAATTAGCATGGGGCTGCTAACAAAACCTGAGGCTCTTTGGATGCAAATTTTGAAAGCCAAGTATAGTCTCAATCCTTTGCTTATGATGACAGGCCATGTTTTTCCTCAAAGGTCTTCGGTCATACGAGCAATAAGTAAAGTGTGGGATAGAGTCCAGAATGGGATGCGGTGGTCAATTGGGGATGGAAAAAGTGTTCGATTCTGGCAGGATGTGTGGTGTGGGGGTGTGGCGTTGGAGCTGAGAGCTTGCTCGCCTATTCCAGTGGAACAGAGGGGCTGGTTTGTTATTAATTACATCACACCAGATGGTAATTGGGATATGGAAGCTATACAACCTTTTCTGCCGGTGTCAGTGTGTCATGAGTTAGTGGCGGTTCCACCACCCCAACATGGTAATGGGCAGGATAAATTGTACTGGGGGTGGTCTTCGTCCGGGGACTTAACGACGAGGTCAGCTTATGCTAGGTTGACCGAGGGGATAAGGGATGGGAGAGAAGCATTATGGAAGGCAATCTGGGGTTGGCCGGGGCCTCAGCGTATTAGACAGACGCTTTGGTTTGCGGTTAGAGGGCAACTGCCCACAAATGATAATAGGTACCAGAGGGGATGTGTTCGTCGCCAAAGTATGGTGTCTGCGGGGAGAGGCCAAAAACTAATCTCCATGCCTTACGGGACTGTGCAACTGTGTCGTCTGTTTGGTTGCGTCTAGTTCCGGCAGCGGTACGACCATCATTCTTCATGGAGGATTTGCAGTCCTGGCTGCGGAATAATTTGGCCTCGCAAGTGGTGACTGACGGGCCTTTTTGGCAGCAAACTTTCGCTGTTGCTTTGTGGAAGCTATACAAGTATAGGAATGGGTTGATTTTTACTCGCAATGTCATGGGAGCTGGTCAGGTGGCGAAGGAGATATGGGGGGGTTTGTGGAAGGCCTTGCTGGTGCACATGACATAGAGAGGGTTGTGGGGGCTCCTCGGCGGCAGGGACGGCCGACTTGGATACGATGGCAGTAGCCGCCGGTGGGATGGGTGAAGCTTAACACTGACGGTTCTGTTCGGTTGAGCGAGGGATGGGCGTCCTCGGAAGGATTGGTGAGGGATTCGCACTGTCAATGGAAGTTCGGGTTTCATTATGAGATTGGCAATTGCAATGTGTTGAAGGCTGAATTGTGGGGTTTGTTGGTTGGGTTACGGTTTAGCTTGGGAGAAGTGGGAGAGGAAAGTGTTGGCAGAGGTTGATAATGAGGGGGTGGTGGCTTTGGTACATAACTGAGATGGGTCGGGAGAGCATGGTAGCTTAGTTCAAAGGATAAAAGACATAATGAGTGGGGATTGGGAAGTTTGTCTTTCTCATATACACCAAAAGAAATTTTGGGACAGATTGCTTTGCTTAATGGATGGTGTAGTTGGTCTGACGGAGTTGGAGCAATCTCCCTTACCGGTTCATCATGGCTAAAACATGATGTAATCGGTGCGACTTATTTGAGGAGAGTTGTAATATAGACTGTTAGGCGCTTTGCCTCCTTCTTTGTACCCTAAAAAAATTGAATTATAATTTTTATTTTATTTACTTAATAATAGAAGTATACCAAGGCCGTCTCCTGTCCTCCTGCCGGTGGGGAATCCGCTCCCGGGCTGTCGCTCTGCTGCGTCTGGCCGCCCGTCCTCTAGGCACCTTTGGAAGGCAGGGAGTGTGACAACGTACACGCTTCCCTTTACTCCATAGGGCATTCTCATCAGTTGCAGGGTTTGGTAGCCCAAAATTTACTTGGCTTTGCCAAAAAGCCTCATCTCTAAAAGTATAATTTATCATATCGACAATTACATCCATAATTTTAAATACTTGCCCGACCAATGAACAGGAAGAAGAAGAAAACTCTCCATTAAAGAAAAAGGTGTACAGGTTAGTGGTATGAGTATTACTATATTAGATAGTACAAAATAATAAAAATTGAAATATAAGAGAGCACCTTACAATATTAATTCTTATTTTTTTGATAATTTTGAAACAACATTCGTCCAAAAATTTATCTTGACGATATACTCACATTCTCCCCGAGACATTTATAATTATACTAGTGATAAAATTTCAGTCCATCCCGCGTAGCATCAACAAAAATATATGAAAAATGTCATCCCCCAGATTCAAACTTGTTATTGCTATTATTGGAGTGAAACAGAGAGGAATTGGCGGTGGATTTGGGTTTGGGCTGCAATGGTGGATAATGTAATTGGGTTATCATGGTGGACTAGTGCTTTCTGAAGACGACTCACATCACCACCAACTTTTGGATTTCTTGCCCAATTTTGCATTATGGACCATTTTTACAAGGTTGAATTGAAATTCAATTTGTGTAAAGAGGGAAGGCCCAATCTTTGTATGAATAGGGTTCACCATCTAAATCTTTCTAACTTATCAATCAACACAGCTTTGCAACAGATGAACACTGTACAAACAACACAAGTGAATCCACAACCTTAACATTGTCAGCCAAATCCCCACAAAAATTTTACTGAATTCAGCTAACTATGGAGGCAACTTTTTAATAAGAAAGCAGGAACAAGATGAAGAATAGGAAAATGAGGCAAGAGTAAAATTAGGCAATCACCCTAACCTAACCTAACCAAACTCCAGTGTTCAGACCCGCAAGCTTATCACCCAACACGATGACCACCTGTTCGATTGAATCCACATTTGAAATAGTAAATGATTCCAAAGTAAAATTTTGCATGCCAGCCAAGACAAAACTGATCTGGTTACCCATATAATTAACAGGAAGAAGAAAAAACATCCCAATGACAGCAGCAAATGCAAATATCAGCAAGACGCAAAGAGAGAACATCGTAAAGCAGAAGCAGAAGCAGGATGAAGACGACAGCATCCAAACCCAAATTTGATAACTCATCCTCAGAGAGCTGCCACACTGCTGTAGAGATTTTCCCTCAGCAACGAAGCGCGGCACACAGACCATCAACATTTTCCAGCTGCTTTCGCTATATAGAATAGAACGCGATATAGAAAAAAACTAAGTGAAAGATTGATTCCAACCAAGGTCAAGAATGCAGACAGGTTAATCCCTTCTCTTTTAAAATACCTTGCTTAACTAAAACTGAACTCCAACCCTAGAGTTTTGTCAATCAGATCAAAACCACTGGTTTCAAAACAAACAAGTCTTTCCCCCGCTGCAATTTGAATATAATTTAATTAGATATTGGAATTGAAATTTTTTGCTCCACTCCTTCTGCGCAGCAAAAAAAAATTCAATTCCAATAGGCTGCAGCCTATTAAGAAGTTAAAGAATAACTAATTCTACACAAGAAGGTTTTCAAAGCTTTAGCTGATTCTCTGCACAAATTCTGGCCTTTTTTTTTTTTTTTTTTTTTTTCCCTCTTAACATTCTTCTTGACGAGTTCTTCATCTGCCCAGGCTCGGGCCGAGGCTGAGCCATCACGGGGGTCAACAATTATCTTTTCAAGAGCCACTGCGTTTTCTACAAGGTATTTGACAAGTTCATCCTCTGTTGTACCAACATAATATCCACTTATCTCCACAACTTTAAGGTGTTTTAGAGGAACACCTTCAGCTTTCTCAAACTCTCTTTTCTTCCTCGCCATAGGGTATCCCCAAGCCACCTGGGAACAGAAGATAACAAAGTGACTTGACTTCAACATCATGCAGGATATCAACAGCAAATTATTCAGATCCCAGATTTTAATTCTAACCAACTAAGTGCTCCAAGAATGGTGATTCAAAAACAAGACATCATATTTAGCTAACGTACCTCCATCACAAACTTCTCCAAGTTGGATGGTGCCCGTATCAAAGAAGTTAAATGAATTAGGCTGTCATCTTTCCATGCCCAAACCATTAATTTTAACCGTTTCAACTCAATGAGTTGAGGAACCTCCCTTGAATTTAGAACCCAAGGCTGGTAAAACCAAACAAATACAAACAATAAGAAAGAATCAGGTGATAATTAACACTACTCTTGTTCTATCCAATTTATCACTCTGTAAGTTGAGACTAACCTTCAAAATTTCACAAGATGAAACCTTCAAAGTAAGAGTCTCCACTCGTGATAAAGCGCAGGAAAGGTGGCGAATTATTTCCACAACCATATTTAAGGTAAAATATACATCCACAAGCTTCGGAACATTTTTAATCACAAGATTTCTCCAGTGAGAAATCCTAAGTGAAACAAGATTCATCATATCACGCACAATAATGGACGTTACGAATTGACAATAAGTTAACTCCAGATACTTTAGTGGAGCGATGAACCACAAACAATGACACTTGATAAATCTCGCGATCTCGAGTCACTCACTGTAAGATATTCAAGAAAACGGAATTTGTTCAGGATAGACTTGAGATCCTCCCAGTCACAGACACATTTTTTAAGGTGAATGATCTGAGGGACCTAAAGTCCCTAGTATAGATGCTTCTGCCACGGTCAATAGAAGTACATTACTCTGAACTTTGTTCATTACTCTGATCCACAAGCCTAGCAGGGAAAGTGTAAGGCTCTAAATCAGATAATCCGCAGTATACTGACCTTGACAATTCCAATTCCAGCCTTTGCACTCCCCTAGCAAATGCATATTGAAGCCATTTATCAATATCATCTTCAGAGGATTTGTTAAATTCAAAGCAAATCCTAAACTTGTCAATCACCACACCTTTGTGCAATCGAAGCACTTTATTCACCCATTTAGTATATCCGCGCCTTTTCTTTATCAGGACTTGTGGATAGTTTTGTGATGGAATTTTTCTTGCTAATTCTTTTAATTCTTCATCAGCATTAAAATCGAGTTGGGCAGAAAACATCCAAAGTCCCATCCAACTTTTTGACAGTAGACTTGTTTGAGCAGCTTCTTTCAGTGTTAAAAAAGATAGAATATGAAGGAGAATCTCTCTTGGCAGTAGACTAATACGATCCTCAATAGGCTGCACTCTTTTTCCACACTATTCAGTAAAACAGGGGAAAGAATTACCACCCACATCAAAACTCTCAAATAAGCAAAAAAGCAATGGAAATATAAATAAAAATAATAACAGAAACATACGGTCACCTTGGTTGGTCGAAAATCAGGCCGAGGGAGTACCATTTTTGTTGGCAAAAATGGATGCTTTCAAATATAATCAACTGGAAAAAGCAGAGATCAATGAACAAGGAAAACACATCAGAAGAGCTTAATATGTCACGATTTCAATACAAACAAGATTCTTTGAACAAGTTGTTGGCATAAAAAACTAATCTTTACAAAATACCCATGACTCTGTACTAAAAAATCGATCTTTACTATGTGAGATTTCAAAAAAAAACTAATCTTTACAAAAGTTGTATGTATATCATTGCCAAAGTCATAAAAAAAAGATCTTTATCAGGGTGGAGTTGGAGTTGGATTTGGATTTGGATTTGGAGGGTGAAGGATGAGCCCCTTTTGTTAAAAGGAAAATAAGATCGCATATGAAAACACAAGGAGAAACTAAATCAGAACTAAATATAAACTTCAAACCATATCTAATACTTGATAAAGTTTAGTTCGACAGTTCAATTCCAAGTCATACAAACGATAAACTCTTACTTGTGGGGTTGAGTTCTCAAAAAAGAGTTAAGCGATAGGTGGTGGAGGTGGAAGACCGTCAAAAGGACACCGTTGCAGAGGGATCGCCGAAACAAAGGCAGAGGGGTGAAGTCGGCAGCCGTAGCAGGATGTAGTGGATCCGCGAGAGGTTGTGAACAGAACATGGGATGCTGATGAACAAAAACTTACCAATGGGCTTTCTGGGCTTGATTTCTAGGAGTCTATCATCAGAATAAAGGACTTAACGAATGCACAATCAGTTATCTCCAGATATGTCAAGTGCTCGTGATGAACCACAAACTACAAGTCTCAAGAGCGCGAGTCGCGCAGTTTCAGATATTCAAGAAAATGGAATTTGTTCAAGAAAGACTTCAGATCCTACCCAGTCACAGACACACTTGGTAAGATTAATGATCTAAGGATAAAATCTCTAGCATAAATGCTTTTGCCATGGCCAATAGAACTACAAATCTAAACCCAAATAAGCAAAAAGCAAACCTGAAGGGAACAATAAGATAAAAATAACAGAAACATCGAGGCTGATCCGCTCACCTTCATAAATCGAAAATCAGAATGAGGGAGTACCATTCTTTCCAACAAAATTGAAGCTTTTCACAACCACCTGAAGCTGCTCCTAAAGCTAAAAGTAATCACACGGAAAAAGCAGAGATCAATGAACAAGGAAGACCCACTCGAAAAGCATAATATTTCATGGTTTCAATACAAACGAAATTCCTTCCGGCAAGTTGTTGATATAAAAAACTAATCTTTATAAAAGTTCTAGATCAATGTTTCTATGTAGAAGAGAAGGATGAAGCCAATAACTATAACTCGGCGTGCACCTATAATGATCCGCAAAACTTCAAACCATATGAAAACACAAGGTCGAATTTATTTTTAAGAAACTAAATCAGCAAAACATCGACCTAAATATAAACTTCAAACCATATAATGCTTGATAAAATTTACAGCATTCAATTCCACAAGTCATAAATGATGAACTCTTACTGGTGGATTGGCAGAGGTGGCGTGTGGAGGTGGAAGAACCACAAAAGGACACCGTCGCGGGCTTAGCAACCGCCAGCCGGGGTGGAGAGTTGGCGGGGAAGCGGTTGGTTCTGTTGTTGGCCTGTGACTCCAGCCAATTGGGCTGGAACCTAATTTCTTATAGTTGCTTGCTTACAAAGACAAAATAATCACGATTGCTATCGTTTTTTGGTTAGTAAAGTAAAGGCAAAGGCAATCAAATTATTTTAATAAAGCGATCAAGTTTTTTGGTTAGTAAAGTAAGCGATCAAATTTTTTGGTTAGTAAAGTAAAGAAAAAGACAATCAAATTATTTTAATGAAGCGATCAAATTTCTTTAATGAAGCAATCAATTCTTTTAATGAATATCCTGCTAATTGACTAAACGAAAATTCCGATTGCTTCATTGCCACCCTATAGGTAATTAATCGGCCGTAAATTTGGTTTCTTTACAACCAAAATAATAGTATTATTTATTATATTAGGATGAAAGCAACATTATCTTTTCTCTAATTCTCAACAGATTTTAGTTTTCATAGCAGTGCCATAGACATATCTTCTTTCTGTACTTATGGCCAATGCCTTTAAATAGTTCAATTCATGCACAAACATACCTGCTATATCTATGTTTGAAAATCTAGATATCCAAGTGCCTTTATTTTGACATTTTTCAGGAATTATTCAGTACTGCTGCCAAGGCTGCAGATAGTTAACAATTGATGCAACAGATCCTTGTATTGAGGATAGCATTAACCATTATAAGTGGTACAAAATACAGAAACATTTGCAGAATAAGACTAGGAAGATACCTCGTTTCTATGCGGACTCACAAATTTTCTGCAAAATGCAAACAAAAACATCAAATACAGGGGATCACCCCCAGGCTGGAAGGGTGCTTTTTGAAATAACATCAAAAGATATCCCATTTTGCTGGAGCCTTTCTTGAAGATCCGTATGGCCGAAGACGATTCCTGGTGTCAAAACTCCACCTTTGGGAAAACTTTGACGATGATTCAGTAGAATCAGGGCGCATTGAACCAGAATGATTGGAGTTGTTATATAGCCAATCTCAGGGCCTGTTACTCTGGTGATAATCTCCATATCAGGCTTAGTGTTTCCTCCACTGGGTTTATCACTAAATCCATGACCAACAAACCACATTTTGAAGGAAGCACTGGCAACTTCCTCCTCAGTTGGACCCTCTTTCTTGAACCACCCAAGGCTAAAAACTGAAGGAAACTTCAAAAGCAGCCACCTCCCGAAAGAAAATGTACCGAAGAGACCAATCAACATCCCAACTATTATGATCCGGAAGATGCTCAATAGAGATTGCGACCCTATCTTCACTCCAAAGTGAGCTGGTTTCACACTTGACCAGAAAGTCTCCCTCTTTTGAATCTGCTCAGCATTTTCATCGACACCAGTTAATCCACCAGGGTTTTCAGTCAGATTTGCCAAGGTTCTCCTGACGACAATCGAATCTGCTGATGGTAACTTCACAGCCCAAAGATTCAACTTCTTCTGGTGTTCAACAAGTGACCCTTTCGTGGGAGGAGGTCCAGGAATCTAAAACAAACAGGAACCAAAAATGAGTACAAATTTAACACAAAGCCTAAGCAATTCGATCCTGTACATCCATGATGAACAACAAAAATCGACGCCCTACCGTCTGTTGAACTATTTCAACAAACAAATCTCGACAGAGGGATTAGAAAATTTTTGGAAACATAAGCCTCCTTTATTACATGAATGTAAACCACATTACAGAATTGCAATAATCCCAATGTCCTTGAACTTACATTTTCAGATAAAATTGTAACATACAACAAGTAAAACCATTTTCAAATACATATAAAAATGAATCAAAACATCTTACCACAGGACGAGGTTTTTTGGGTCTGGACCGCCTCAATTCCTGCAATTGTGCCACATTAGCCACCCCAAGAACCGCAGATTCATATGTCCCAATATTTCCGACAACATTCTTATCAGACTCTAGACTCAAGTACGCCTCCACCAGGTTGGGCACTGCCGGCGGGTCCCATTGCCTCGAATTGAACAGCAAGCCTAACTCCGCCGGAATTGAGTCGAACCCACACGCCGAAATCACCAGAGAGCCCCTCTCCACTGCTTTCTCATGGTAAGCCGCCTCCATCTTCTCCATAAACTCCGGCTCGCCGCAAATGTCCAAGTAATCGCAGCCGGATTCAACGCAGGCCGCCACCACCGGCTCGCCGTAGAGGCGAAAGGGGCCAACGCAGTCAAGGAGGAGCTTGGTCTGGGCGGCAAGACGGCGGAGGGATGAAGAGTCGGAGGTGTCGGCGGTGAGTATGGGTATTTCCGGAGGTGAATTGGGGTGGGCTGCCCATTTGAGCGACTGGGCTACTCTAGATGGGTTTCGACCGGCCAACGCGAGAGATTTCAGAGGAGAGGAAGGGGTATTGAGGAACTTGAGAGCTTCCCTGATGACATACTTGCCCGTAAAGCCCGAAGCTCCGAAGATCACAATATCATAAACTGGTTTTAGATTGACTTGATCTTCCATAATTCTCTAACTTCAGCTCAACTTTCAAGCCAAAATGGATGCAATTTCAATCTTTCACCACCTAGCCGCCGGCATTCTTAAATTCAGTGTTTGGGATATTTCGATTGGGTTTCAGAAAGATTGCCGGCCTAGTGACGTGTGCCAACTGCCAACATTTTCCCTTTTTTAAAAAAATGTTCTAAAGAAGGAGAAGTATCTCTCCCTCCAACAATACATCAGCGGTTCTATGGTGTAGTGGTTAGCACTCTGGACTTTGAATCCAGCGACCTGGGTTCGACTCCCGGTAGGACCTTTTTCTTTCCTGCAATTTTGCTTCCTTCTGGTTTGAAAGCTAGCTGGGATTGAAATGAAACTCAGCTTCAATTTTGTTTAGTTGTGGTGTTCCGCTTCAACTGTGTGAATAGCCTTGTAAATCAAACCTTTGGTCGAACAGACCTCAGGGCCAACAAGGAGGAATGATGAATGAAAAAACAGACATAGGATTTTGAACAGCAGCAAAGCTCAGCAAAAGGGGCTTTGGAGAGGCATGGTTGTAAAAACAAGAATCCATAGTGTCAAAGTAGCAATATCTCAGACTTATTATTGGACTACTCTATTCTAATTTCTTCTGCCTATGCAACATTCTAAGAATGATGAAACGTTAGCCATGCTTCAGAGAATAGAGGTACCAGCCACACATCTTTGCCTTGGCAAACGCCTAGTCCTCTTTCCCCATCCAATTAGAGTTTTATCCTCTGGTTGTACTTCTCTAGTAACACCTTTCTGTTCTGGGTGAGACCAAGCTGGCTCTACTACTTGACTAGAATGCGGTATAACCCCGGCACGCCTTCTTCCCCGGGAACTCTTAGCGCTACTTCTTCGCGACAAACTTGACTGCCAAGGGGTGCCACTAGCTTTTAGCAGTTCTTCAAATGTCTGCAAATCCTCAGTTACCTCAAGCTTTGACAAGGAAATGAGACTCGGAAGTATATCGCGCTGGAAGTCCTTACGCAGCCTCCCTCTCCTTGCCTGTCCTCTTCGTGGTCGTCTTGACAATGTAGTAACTTTTGCTTCATCATCCTCCTGATTCTCCTCCACAATTGGTGCCAAATAACTATGATAACAATCCTCAACTTTCGTATCTTCCAGCTTTAGTGTCATGTACTCAAAATAATCCATACCATTGGGAATCAACTCTGTAGTAAAACCATCATTGCCATTTGCCTTAACATCATTCGTGTTGTCGAGTTCATGACAGTCAAATGAAGACACCACCACATCCACAAACCATTGGAGGCACTCATTCGGTCTGTCTTTCACAGGTTCATGAGTGGTATCAGCAACAGTATCTTCCCCAACACACACTGAGATGGCAACTAATGCCTCAGCTGCAAGCCTACTTAGTTCTTCACAAGGTTCCTTAGGACTATCTAATGACACTTCAATTTGTTGATCAGCTTCAGATTCTGGAACTGTGGGAACTTCCAAGTCTACCTGAGTAATTCCCAGTTTCACAACAGCTGTAGGAAGACAAGGTGATGATGGAGCCTCCTCTTCAACTAAGGATAAGTTCAAGTCAATGTTCTTTACTGGTTTTTCTAAATTCAGGCACTTCCCTCCAAGGTGATGTCCAGAAACAACTTTTTCTATTGATATATCAGTAGGATGATGTCCATTATCAGTCGAACAAGTTAGCTCAGAAGATTTGCTAGCAAGGTCCAGATCCCTAGAGATTCTCTGCTTACTGCTAGTGGGAAAATCTCTGATCATTCTGGTAGAACTAGGCAGATTAACTTCGGTATCACTATCAACAATGTCATTGATCAAAACAGGCGATGCCTTTTCCAGTTTCCGTGACAATTTCTCAGAGGGAAGTGAAGAACTACTCTGGAAAAACTGCTGTGAACAATTCTGTAGGGAATCCAAATTCAAGTGATGGTAATTTTTGCTTTCTCTGGACTTTTCTGCAAGGTGTATGTTTTCCGTGCGCTGAATCAGAAATTCCTTCAAACATTTCTGCTTACTCTGACAATCTGCAGGCAGAATGTTATATTCAGCAGCAAAGACATCTTGAAAGCCATTAGAGGTTTTCGAGGCTATTTTTGCAACAATAGCAGGCTTCCGATCTGAGTCTAAATGCTCAACACTGACAACAGATTTCACGTGATCTACAGATGCAGATTCCTTAGGCACAAACTCAAAAGTGATTGTGTTGTTGATAAAGTTCCAATTGGCCAATGGATTTCCTTGGGAATGTTTGGCATTCAACTGTGAATAAAGGGAGGAGCCATTTTGATTGGACACTCCACCTTTTGAACTTTGAACTGATTTTGTTCTTGAGTCAGCACCAGATATGACATGAAAAGATGATAGCATGGAACCAAGTTCATCTAATTTATCACCAGGATGCACCATAGCTGTCCCTGTAACCAATGATTTATCCTTCACTTCAAAGATATCTACACCGAAAAGTTTCCTTTTTGTCCGGTTTCCTGTTCTACCCTGTTCAGATGCTGAAATCTCATTCAGGTTTTTAGGCTCATCTTTGGATAATTGAAAAGCTAGAGATGAATCCCTGGAGTTGGCATCTCTGCTCATGGAAAGGCTATGTGGTTGCATTAGATCTGCTAATAAGGAAAAAGAGTCAAAACAACTCATTAACTTTTATCACATTCTGATCAAACATAAAACATCTAAAATCTCCCTCTATTCTTGTAGCTTGATCATCATATAATCAAGAGTAGGATGAGAGATATACAATACAACAGACTCCACAAAGATGTTTTAAATAGTCTCCTTCATGCTTCATAAATATATACTCAACTTTTTTTCTGGTTGTTTAGTCACAGGACAAAGTTGACTCGTGTCAGACAACTTCATTTTTACGCGTCAAATAAACCATATGCGAAATTGCTTCATTAATGACTGCAACATAGACAATTGGTAAAATTCATGTGAAAACTAACTTGAAGTGACCATGATGAAGGAATTTGAAAACAAGAGTAAAACCATGCATGCTTGTGTAACATGGGAAAGAAAAGAGCTTAGCTTCTTTCAAATTGAACAGCGAAAAATTAATAGACGCTCCAAAGGTCTGCTTACTAGGTTTGAAGCCACAAGTCGGCTGCTCTTTTCTGCCCATTTCATTCATAGACTGGAAACTGATGGAGCAACCACCACCGATGTTATTCCTTTTGGAACTTGGAAAGGAATCCTTCCATGTAGGATTGAGAACTGAATTTGGAGTTGGATATTTATCTTCACTTTTCATGTTACCCCAATAACTAGTCAAATCAACAGGATTATCAGCAGAACCTGAAGGAGATTTATCTTCACTTTTTATGTTACCCCAAGAACTAGTCAAATCAACAGGAATATCAGCAGAACCTGAAACAGATGTTGCTTCAAACAGAATCGGCTCATTCAAGTCAGCCAGCTCACTCCTCCTTTTCAAGGGCAAGGAAGATCTTGAAACATCACCATTATAGTGATCAGTTAAAGCATTGTGAGAAGGTGTTTTTACACCTTTACTAAGCAGAATCTTCTCAGTGCAGGTGGAGTAGTTTCTCTCAGGCATAGGCAGTTGACGACATGTTTCTTTTAAGTATGTTGCTTCAGTATCCATGCATGCATCAGCTGGAATCTCAAGGTCAATAACGCTTGTCCGACGCAAAGTTCCCTTAGAGTTTGGAGTTGCCCATATATTTGTGCTTTGATCATCTCTGGAGGAAAAAGGTATCATATTATTTTCCTTACAGAAACCAGGGAGAGACTGCTTGTAACTGAACTCTGATTGAGATGATTGGCCAAACACCAATTGCATAGGAGGAGCATGTGAGACATGCCACCCGCAATTGGGATCTTCAGATGAAATGTGAGACGGAAAAGGACTTGATGTTGATGCTTCTTCCTCAACTCGGACTTTCTTTGGATCTCTTCTTCTAAATACATTCATAAGCTCCTTCTGCTTTCCATACAGCCGATGGAGCTCTTGGAGCTGAAATGTCAAAAGCAATTCAAACAGTGAACAACATGCAGGTGCTTCAAAACTTTATAAAACAATGCCAGCAGTAATAAACCCTACACTAGTACACAGAGGTTTTAGCCTATACAAGTATGTCACTTCATAGTCATATACATCAGGGATCTTTGAAGATTGATTCTCCAAGATTTAGAAAGTTCATGTACCTGGTGCCTAAAGGTTGATTCATGCTTTAGAATAGTCTGCTTCAGTTTTTCCTTGTCATATTCAAGAGAGCCATCAAGCTTCAGATTCCATGGCAAAATTGACTCAAAATATTGAACATCTTTCTGGGGCCTGTCTTCCTGGTACAATGACCAGACACCATTTTTTGCATTTTTGTGTAAACCCCAAATGGAACACAATCCAGTTGCATTTATTTTGGGCTGTATTTCTGCTCCCATTCCTGTAATCAACATAGTACAGCATTACTTCACCTTCAGTTAACAACAAGGACGTAGACAAAAGTTACCAATGCTCAAGTGAAAATACAACATTGATTGACTGCATAAATTGCTGGCAGGACCTTCGCATTGCACATCGAAAGCTCTACATGCTCTATACAACAAACTTGTACAGTACCATTGAGAAACATTTAAGTGACAAGAACATGTGAGGATTGCACAGAACATTGACTTATTATGAAAGGTCCTATTACTTCCCTCAGCACACAGACAAAAATCCATATAAATAACAACAAAAGGAGGCCTCTCTTGCTGGTGATAAGGATTTGCATTCTGTCTTGTATTAATCGAAGCTGGGATTCCCGTGGATTGTCATTTGTCTTCTTTTCTTTAACTTTTCAATCCAAGAAGAATGGAGCATAACCTTCTAAATTCCCAAATCAAGAGTGCAACTCATGAAGTTATTAATTTCACATTCTCACTTTTATTGCTTCATTAGTGTAAACCACACTAGTCCTTTCTCTGGGACATCTAGGAGGTGCAGATGGAGAACAAACACAAGAAACTATCCTCATATACTGTCATGGATTATTTACTTGTCCAAATCCTGGTTGATTTAGCAAATATCCAGAAATGGCTTTGATTTTATTGCAGGGCAGCAAGATACAGAAGAATTTCCGATTAAGGATGGAAAAAAACTAATATAAGACTTCGGCAACGTAGCACAGCAGGAAAATTACATCGAGCGAGCTTAAACAATCAATGCTGATATCAATACACTTAAAGAACCTGCCCAGAACCACACATTACACCAAAACATCATTACAAATTTTTTAACATGGTTTTTACCAACATAAGACATGACTGCCTCAAGTTGAAGAATTTAAATAGACCATTACAAGAGAAAAAGTCAATTAAACGACCCAGATGAAGATTTAGAACAGAATCCCAAAAAAAGAGCAAATTATGTCAATGGGTATAAAATATAAACTTGTAACGAGAAGGAAGATGGGTTTTACCTTTTCCCTGATTCTGCCTCCTACCACTTTGAGCTGGATTGATCAAAGATTGACTATTTTCATCGCACAGAACACAAACCAAGGAGAGGGCCATCCATGGCTATTATTTCCGGCGAAGACTCTCAAAAATTTCCGAGACTTGGAGGAGGAACTATGGCAGTCAATAAAGAAGACGACTTGACTCACTCCAAAGTTCCAAAATACCAAAATAGGAATCTCTGTTGTGGAAGACCCATATCAGCAAATCACTATCTCATTACCAAACTAATGCCCAGGAAATTCATATATCTATATATCTACAGGACCACCTTTTTTTTTTTTTTTTTGTTATAAACAATCAGTACAAACAGGGGAGATAAGATCTCTATGTGTAAAAAAGTGTGTGTGCGCGCGTACCCAAATCCCAAATGAAGGTCTACCAAAGAAAAATGACTTCAAATTTGTCAACTTGTGGTCACTTCAGAATTTGTTTCACCTTTCCCTTCTCTCCGTCATTCCCTTTTCTTCCCCTACAAGCCTACTAGCCTCCAGATTTTTTGTTTTTGTTTTCTTACTTGCTTTCATAATTCAGGATTTTTGGAAGATGAGAAGTATATTCAAAGAATCTGGGCTTATTATTATATGCATGAAATTTTTCTGGGCATCTGAGGTTGTGAAGAAAATGCATAAATAAATAAATAAACAAATCAAATTACAGAGTATGATTTTAGACATTTTCAAGATTCTCTCCCAAGTCCCAATCTTCCATTCTAAAGAATATTTTTATACTCTTTTTTTTTTTTTCCTCTTTTCTTAAATTCATCCGGGTTAATTCCAAAAATTTTAAAAAAAATTAATTTCTTTCTTGTAATAGGAACAGGGTCGATTTAAAAATAAAAATCTGATCTTTTGAGTAGAAACGACATTAACCCAACTGGGACAGTTTCCTAAAAGCATCAACTGACCTTACCTCATCAATCTGACAGAGAATCCACGCGCTAAAAGGGCGAATGAAATGGGGGCGGACGGTACAAAGTGTACGACAAAGGGGAGCGTGTGTGGTACTTTTGGGGAGGGAGCGTGGGGAAAGGAGGTGGGAGAATTGACTCTTTTATGGCATAAGGGAGTAGGTGTTTATAAAAGAAATGAGAGGGACAAGGTGGAAGATTTTATCGTGTAATTGGGATTGTTGCACCAAGGCCCATCGGGTCCATTCATTCGGGTTGGCTGCCTATCGCCTATCACTCTCACTATTATTGCTCCATTTTCATATTATTATTATTTTATTTTATTTTATTTGGTTCTCTCGTTGTCACACAACGGTACGTTTTTTCTTTTTTTTATCCTTTTCCCCAATTGAAAGTTAACTAATATGATATTAAAATTATAAAATTCAGGTTACTATTAAATATCGTCTTTATTTCTTATTTATTTTATTTTTTTATTAAAATTCTCTTATTATTTATTTAATTTAAAAATAATATGAACATTTTGATTAAAAAATTTTGGGAGCAAAATAATAATTTAAGAGAGATAAATACGAAAATTTACGGTATTTAGACGTCCACTAAAATTAATATGGATGGGAAAATGGTCCTCTATTTGCATTTATTTATGTGCTTATCTTATTGTGTGCAAAAGACAAATTTGAGTATTCAAGTAATAAAATTGATTAAAAAAATTATAGTTGAATAGAAAATAACCGTTAAATGAGTTATACTATTATATTCGTAAATTTTCTATTAAAAATGATTAAAAGTGACAATAAAAATATTAAATGAGTGAATTGTTTTAGGGTCAATTATATTATACTTCTAAAATACATATTACAATGTGTGCCTACTAATTTTTATATAACAATTAAAACCACCATGTAATGTGGCCATGTTGACCCACTATTTCCCTCTATAACCAATACACCCCCTCTATTTGAATACAAAACACCGAACAATATAATTATAAGACTATTATATAACAATTGCTATTTTAGTTGATCAAAATTTAAGAGGGACAAACAATGACTCAGCCTTTATTATGAGGACCAAAAAATAACTAAAACATAAATATAAAATACTTTATTTTGTTATACGGTATAATTTTATCGAATATTTGCTTCACTCATTAAAGTTTTTATCCAAGTAAGTTTTTCAGAGAGCATTTTTATGGTCTCTAAACCCTAGTTACACTGTTCAAACTTGAATGTGATCCAATATTAATCAAGTATCAATCTTAAGTGATGTTATGTTTAACTAGGTATTAAATACCTCTCTCATTTCTAACTTATTGTCCTATTTTTTTATGATTTTACTCTTATTTATTATATTTTTAATCACCAAATGCTAAGGATATATTTAAAAATTCACGTTTAATTAATAGTGTTATGCTATTAAATTTAACAAAATAAAATGTACCTTCAAATCAGGAAAGAAAAACACAAAAATCAACATCAAAATGATAAAGTGGACCAACAAAAAGTTATGAATGGTTTTATGGCATGAAATATTGGATCATAGTTCTTGCTGAAGTATTTAATTGGCTACAGATCTGGGGTTGACCTAGGATGCATTTTATTTAAGTTTTAACGGGAAATCCATTAATTTGAAAATCCATGAGGTCGATTATGAGTATAGTAATAAATTTGAGGGGGTATATGTGTGAATATTTATTTAATAATAGAATCGAATATTGTACAGCGTGTTTGTGGGTATAAATAGTGTAGCGTGCAATTATGTAATTGGATTCCTGTGGTTGACCTTCTTTTTAATTATTTCATTGGAATGCGTAGTTGTTGTGCACAATTTAAATGGAAACTATGCTTAAATTAATTTTTTTTAGGAAGGAAAATATGCTTAAATTAAATTAATTATTATATGATTATTTCATTTAAGTCAATACAAATTTATTAATTATTTATCATATTTAATACTATCGCATTTAATTTACACGTTATATAGTACAATTTTACCCATTTTAACATATGTGAGTCTTTCCACATTTTGTAAGTTGCTCATAAATCAATTAACATGTAAATTTTGATTAATATTTATAACAAAAAATGTATTACGATATCATATTGAATATTTAATTTTTAAAAAATATTTTCAACGTGGGTATACGTAACTTTTGATTAAGAAAAAGTAAATTATTATCTTTTAATCCCACCCTCTTGAATCATAATTAATATTATAGTTTGATTTGAATTTTACTACAGGAAGGTAGGTCTGGTTCTTTCTTTTATACGCCTCACGTCGTTGTCACAAGAATCTCACCCAATCACAAACTAAATATTTTATATTAAAAAATATTAACGGACCTGCCCGAAAACAAAACCACAAAATAGAATATTATAGGACTAAAATTTTTAATGAATTTAAAATTCGATTTTAATTTCCTGTAACACAAACAACCTAAGATAAAGTTAATAAATTATATTATTTTAATATACTAAATAAAAATATATATATACTAAATAAAAATACTATTTAAAAAAAATTATGTATGGTTTATAATGAACGCATTTTTAGTACGTTTACACTCGCTATTTAAACACCACACTAAATTGACTAATCAAATTTGGATTAGTTTAATTTAAAGTCACAAAGGCACCTCACGCATTTACAATTATACCCACCATTGGTACTACCAAACTCTTCTTGGGCCCATAAGCCCAAGAATTTCCTCCCAAAGCCCAACCCCTCCCACGCTACTAGCTAAACCCACAACACTTGGGCTGCAGGCAGCCACGGTCCAATAACCAGATCTTATCTCCTCCCTGAGTTGCTGTTTCTCCCAGGCACAATAACCATCATAGAACCTCAAGTCCCCAACACCAACAACATCCCTCTTCACCATCTCAGCTGCACAACCCACTACTCCCTTTGTTCCACAGTACAACCCCTTCATCACTTCCTCAAACACCCCACTCTTTTCAACCACTTCATTTCCATCTTCAGGACTCACCAAGAAAAACCCTTCTTCCAATGGCCCTCCAAAGAACAATGGGCCATCAGAAAATATGCCAACAGCGTCCATAGCTGATGAGGATTTCATTTCTTTGATCGACATGAGTGATGGTCTGTTCAATATGATCCCTACTGGTCCTACAGGACCAGTTGATAGTAGCAGGATCACTGTTCTTTCAAATATGTGCACCCCATCGAGCTTTTCTGTGGCTATTAGTAAGCAACCTTTCTCTGGTTCGTGTATAGTGTGAGCCCATTTGTCTCCGATTTCGACGGTCGGGGGATGATCCATAGGAGTATCCAGATCAACCACTGGAGTAGCTTCCGCTGGTCTGAATGCTCTCTCTCCAGCAACTAATCTTGCTCTCAATGATCGCCAATCGGCATTGACCAAAGGTCTGTTCTCATCCTCTGGTGATGGCGCTTTAGAACCTAACTGGCAACCTGGAGATCACAAACCACACAAGTATCCATCAATATCAAAAGGTTCTACACATGTTCCAAAAGTCATTTCAATTTACAAAGAGGACTTGCTGAAAGAAAACTATAGAATTAGGGTTCAGTTTAGAGATTGAAGAAGAGTTGCTAAACTCCATTTCATCTTCATACTTGGCCCGGACAACAACTACAAAATGCAAGATAATAGACTAGACAAGACACTTATGTAAAAAGCAACTTAAGAATGTAAATATCGTGCGCTTACAAGAAATGGAAAATGGACGGCCAACTTTTTTACATTGATGCTGCCGAAACTTTCTTCCTGCGTTGGTAGGAAAACTTGCTGCAACAGAAGGGACAATCTCTGTTGTTCCCGTTAAAGAATTTGGGGATAGAAAGCGGGCATACATGGTTCTGGGTTCTTAACTTTTTGCTTACTCCAAGTGGCTACACAGTGCTTTTCCGTAAGATCGGACTGTAGGAAAACTTATATGTGACGAGGGAGATCAGATTAGCACCACAAGATGATCTGGAACCAATCCGTCCAAGTAGGATGCCTTACTCCTTTAGCTTAAAAAGTATGGGCAGGTGGGTATCACTTTACACCTAGGACTGCGGCTAACAATTACAAGGCTCCTACAAGTTAGAAGAGTCTTGATAGAAACGAACAAAGAGTGGCTAAGGTTTAATCCAGTATTTCTTTTCATTTTTTATTTTACTTCTACAATTTGTGTGGAGTGTAAAGGTTAAGGTTTTATCTAACTTCTTGAAAGCTTCAGGTGACGATGTGTCATCTTTCCAGCCAGTTCTTTTTTCCACATTAAGTTAGCAATCAATTAGTGCTAGCAGCCACCACAGGAAATTTCGCTTAGTGAATTCCGATAAAAAAAATTTTAACTTACATAGAAGTTCAGCAATTTTTTTCCGCATAAATCATGGCATTTTCCCATGGGACTGACTGAAACACATTTATGTTAGAAAGATAAAGGATCTCCTAATGACAAAGCAAGTGCCTTTTTATTTGTTTCACGTTAAGCAGTAAATTACTTCTGTAAAAAACTACCCAGGTTATGCAGGGAAGCTCAACCTAACTCTTTCGCAACAAAGGTGCCCAAGTGTGGGAAATGAACTTATGTCATATCAGCACTCATCATCAAAATGGTAGGCTAGCTTTTCCAACAATTAATTGTCATTATAGTATAGCTACTACATACTTCACACTGGTGGCTTGCTTACCTAACTAAGCACGACATTTTACATTAAAGAGTAAATCCTCCTTTAATTAGATTAAATGTAAGACTTGGCCTAATGAACAAGGGATACTAAGGTTCCAGTAAATCCAAATTTCAAAAGCATGAGTAACTTATAAACCACAAAAAGTACTCCAAACCTGTAAATAAAAATTTGAAGTAGCCATACGTGGAAGGTAATTTCAAACTTGGCATAGAGTAATCATAAATTTTCTCTAACAGAAACAGTAGAGTTATGCATACCTGGAAGAGGGCATGACGAAGAATTACGAATTGGGCTCTCTGCTGCAGTTCCTTTGTTGCGTTTCAAATCACTGATGGCATTATTAATAATCATCTGAACACTATGCCCAAGAGCAAGGTATCCTATAAAAGCTATCACCCAAAAACCATGGCACCCCTACCAATTTTTCTCATGTGTTGATGTAGTACATCGATAATCTGATAGATCAGATCAAATTTACCGTGACGTGTATCCATCATGGTAAAATGATGGTATTCATTACCCAACTCGATTGAACTCATACCAGATGGCTTTTCACAGTATAAACTCTTCATGTACAACCTTGCACTTGCTACACTTGACCAGTCTCCTGCGGCAGCATAAATGTCTGATAACATGGATAAGTTTCCATTATCTGTTAAGTGTTGTTGAACTAGTTGCTGAAGTTCCTCTTGTCCGAATGTAACCGTGTAATGCTTTCTACAAGCAGCTAAAAGTGCACCCCAAATTACTTCATTCGGTTTCATTGGCATGCTAAGAACAAGCCTGAAAGCTTCTTTTAGACAACCTCCCCGACCAAGAAGGTCAATCATGCAACCATAGTGAGCAATTTCAGGGGTTATACCATAATCTCTTTGCATTGTATCAAAGAAACGAATACCATCATCAACCAAACCTGCATGACTACAAGCACAAAGGACGCCAACAAATGTTACTTTATTTGGTGCAAATCCTTCTTGTACCATTCTAGAAAAGAGTTGGAGTGCCTGTTCTCCAAAACCATGTATCCCCAACCCGTGGATCATGGTGCTCCATGATACTGAATTTCTCTCTTTCATCTCGTCGAAAACACTCACAGCATCATCCAATCTTCCGCACTTAGCATACATGTTAATAAGGGCATTGGATATCCGCACACTGCAATGGTACCTACTCCTCTTAACAAAATCATGAACTCTTTTCCCCAATCCAAGCATACCAGATTCCGCGCATGCACCTAAAATACTAATGATAGTCCCTTGATCTGGTTTCCCATCTCCCGCCAACATTTGATCATACAATGCCATAGCTTCTTTAGCAGAACCCTTCTCAGCGTAAGCAGATATAATTATAGTCCATGCCACCATATTCTTAACAGGCATTTTGTCAAATAAATATCTAGCCATTTCCATTTCCCCTGCTTTGCTATAACCCAAAACCATTGTCGACCATGACACAGAATCCCTCACTGGCAAATTCTCGAATAACTCGGAAGCCACATTCAACTCTCCACGCTTAACGTACCCATCCAAGATCGTATTCCAACTCACAACGTCTTTATGAGGCATTTCATCAAACAGCATCCGGGCATCCTTCAATTGACCGGCTCTTACTAACCCACTGATCATACAATTCCATGACACATTATCTCTCTGCCCCATCACCCCGAACAACTTGCGAGCCACAGAAACACCCACCAACCCACACTGTCCGTAGGCCTCAATCAACGAATTGGGCGCAAAAATATCCTGAAAGAGACCACATTTTTCAATGAGGGCGTGAACGGCAGTCACAAACTCCAAACCCATGCAGGCCTTGAAGAGAAATGTAAACGTGAAAACATTGGGCCGAACGCCGTAGTTTTGCATTCGTGAGAAAGTTTGCAATGCTTGAAGCGGCTGAGAGTTGTGAACGTGAGCTCTGATCAAAACATTGTAAGCATGCACATCGGGCTGTCTAATACAGCGGAGTATGTGAAGAGCAGAGGGGATTTGGCGGTGAAGAGAGAAGGCGGAGATGAGTTTGGTTCCAACTACATTGTCTCTATGGAGATCGGATTTGAATATGATTGGTAAGACTTGGTTGAGGAGGCGTAACTCCGAGCAGTTATGGAGGTCGGAGAGTATTCGTTGGAAAGATCTTCTGCGTGAAAGCCATGCTGGGGCTCGGCCTGGCGCGGAGGCTTGCATATTGGGTGGTAGTATTTGAAAAGTAGGAGAATTGATGCGTGGATATTTTCAAAGTATAGAAGAGGTGGTTAATCTGAAAACGGGTGGCTCAATAACCGCCATTAGTTTCGGTCAATCCTCGGGTTCAAGTCACACTCACTCCCAATTGTTTCCCATTATTTAAAGGAAAATTTGTAATAATTGTGGTTATAATATAGTTAAATGTAAATTTTAATTTTTAAACTTTTAATAATTCATAAATTTAATTATTTATAATACATTTAGTTATAATAATAATTTTTTTAAAATATTTAATTAAACACTATATCATACTTAGTATGAATTTATAATCACTTCAATACGTACTTATTATTTTTCATTCTTACTAATATAATTATAATTATGTTCGCAATGTAAATGTAGGAGTATATGCGAATTGATTTTTTTTTTATGTATTTCATAAGTGGGTGGTATGTCACAACTCACCCAACTCTCAAGCCAACTTTCTCAAATGGCTTTGTTAACAATACTCCACTTAAGTAAGTTGGCTTCCCATAAGTCTTTATCTCATTGGAAAATAATGTCTTATCCTCTACAAATACATTAATTGATTGATTAATCACTCTCTCTATATTTAATTACTTATTGGTTTGTTTGAATTTATTTATTTTATTCATAAAAAGGTCCACGTATGTTATAAAGAAAAATTATCAATTTAAGTTTTCATAAATCAATCATTTACTCTCTCAATTTTAAATTGATAATTTATTTACTAATATACTTTGTCATAAAACAATTAATTTAAGACGGAATAGGTATGTAAATTGTATATTTTTACCATTATTTTTGTGAAATAAGTTTTTACCCAAAAATAGAAATAAGCACGAATATATTTATGACAATGAATTGGTCTAATTATTACTCCCTCAAAAAAAAATAATAATAAATATTACATAATGTCTCAATCAACTATAACATTCGGCCTAGATTCCGTTCATATAAACATAAGCTCGATCCTTCTAATCTACAACAAAAGTAAGCAGCCGATGTAGCAGATTATAAGGCTATGTTTGGATTATTATTTTGTGAGAAATTTTGTTTTAAAAAGTGAAGAAATTAAAGATATATATTTTTTTATGAAAATTTTTTAAAATAATATCAGATAAATTTAATTTATAATTTATAATTATTGTTTATATAGCAAATTTTTGTGTAAAGAAAAAATTAATTACACAAAGATGGCTAATTGATATGGTTGAAGGTGAAGCAGTTGAATTTTCAAATGCGGACAATAAAAAACCTAAGCCATTATTCGAAGGTTGAAGCAAAGCTTGTTCTAGAATTCTAGTGGGCCCTACTTTACTTTACCCGACAGAAGCTTCGATTCCTTTATTCTAATCTACGGCCGTTCGGACAATACAAATATCATTTAATTTTTTATTTATCATTTTATCATTATTTTTATCAAAATACATTTTTAAAAAGAATAAATGTACGTTTTGATGCAGGCAAAACTAAAATAATTCTGATTGTTATATTTTTTGACAATCAAATTACTTTAATAAAATAATTAAATTCTTTTAATAAATTCCTGCTAATTTATTAAACGAGCTAAACGCGATAAGATTTTTTTAATGATTATTGAGTTAATAAAATTTCGATTGTTTTATTGCTTTTGCCTTATATCAAATGAACCCTTAAAGTATTTTGATGAAAAATGAATAAACACAAAAATGAGACAGCAAAAATTGTTTGAAACATCGACTATCTATACTTTATTTTTAATAAATAATTTTAATATATATTTTTTGATTTAAATTCTTAACTTATTGGTTTCCTACTCAATAAAACATATGCCCTTCTTTGTAAAAAATTGAGATCATTTGACACTATGTGAATGAATTGAATAGTATTTGTTTTTAATTTAATTATTATTTAACTATTTGAGAAATTCAACAAAAAAATATAAATAATATATGATTGCAATATTGTAATTTTCTTCTCCACTATTTAGAAATTATAGTAAATGGCTTATGAAGTTGAGTTTGAAACTCATTTTTAGGTCTCATTTTGACACCAAAATGCTACCAAATCTAAATAGTAAAAAGTTAGATAAAAGGGGGACAAGACTTCTTCATTAGTTTTGAACTTGGTGAGGTAGAGTCAGAGTTAGAGTTAGGTTTGAAATTATAGAAGTTTCCATAATATTTCCATTTTGATTTTTCAACTGATTTATTGATTCAAAAACCAGTATTATTAATTTCCGAACAATTACTACCTAATTTTACTTGCAACCGATGAGAAAAAGACTATCAATCTCTCGTTATGTAATAATAATAATTTCTGAAATATTTGTTGGTTTTATCTAATAAATTATTCTCTCTTTTTTTTTTTTTTTGAATATAAGTAATACTATTATTTTCATTTACACAAAATGAAAAAGATAAAATTTTAATAAGGGCAAGGTTGGTTTGTTTGGTTGTATAGAAGACTAGAAGACGGGACTCAAAACCAAAAAATGAGAAAAGTATTAAACATTGTAATCGTGTCGACTAATTTCCTCCGTGTCTTAATAGATGCTTATCCTCTAATTTTTCTTTTTAGTTTTTAAAATATAATTTATAAAAGTATTTACTGTTATACGAGGAAAACAATTAAAAGATAGCCTTACCTATAATGCGGCAATTGTTATATATTATATATATAATATATATATATTAAGGGAATAATATAATGTACCATTTTGATAAATAGTAAAGGAGTATTAATTAATTACGAAAATATGAGATAAATTTAGGAAAATCAATACACTAAATGAGGTATTTTTATTGGACTAATTGTATAATATATTTTGTCATTATGCGGATTAGGGATATAAGTTAGTTTCACACGGTGCCTAATATATATTTACTAACTTTATAATTTATTAATAAAAGAACAACTAATCATGTGAAATTGTTAAAAAAAAATTGTAAATAAAAGGAAATTAAAAAATTTACATTTTATGTATTAAATCTTGAATGACATTTCATTGTGGTGGTTAAGTGCTTAAAAGTTAAAACATGTGACTTTCTCCCAACTACCTACTTATGTGCAACGTAAGACTATTGAATACCACAACTTTTTTTCTCTTATTCATGGTCTATTAAATTATTATATTACCTCTTATTTTTTTTTTTTATTAAAACATCTTTATTATTTTTAAATAAAGATATTTTAAATAAAGATATTTTAGTAATTAAAGATGATAAATAAAAAAAAACCGTATTTAATAATATCCTATTCAACATTTATTTGTAACAAAATACTTTATTTCTAATCGTAAAGTGTGATTATGTAAGTCGAGAATGTTATAATTTAGTGAATAATATTTTTGATAAATGTTGAATTTAAGTCATCAAGGGAAGGATATATGTATTGAGAAAGTTTTATCCTCCCACCAAATTGATTAAATTTTAATAGATGTGATTAATAATAATATAAAATCTTAAAAAAAAACTATTTTTTTGGTAAGAAGCCTAAAAATAAGTGGGTGTTTTTTTGTTTTTTGGGGGATTAAAAGGTGGGAGTAAAACGTAAAAACCAAAATGCGTCTGCCTTACCTAACCGGATAATTTTCCACCGTCACCTAACCCCTCTTCTTCTGATGCGAGTGCGGCCTCTGATAAAAGGTAGAAAACCCGCGTGTGCAATCTTGTTTTCAGGGTCAGCCGGGGCTTCTACCAAACTTGGCTACCAATACCAAGTGGCTTCCTTGTAACCGCTTCTTCTCTCTTTTATTATATACACTCCTCTGAAGGGGAAAGCCAGCTGGGACTGGAATCGACCGCTATCTATCTCTATCTATAATATATTGATTCTACTCATATATACTCGATACACACAGCTTTTGTGTTTTGTTTCTTCTTCCTCAATCTCCGCCTGCTAGTTTTTTTTTTTTTTCTTCTTTTACTTGCAAGCTTTACCACCAGCCCTTTTGGTTTCTAAAAATAATGGAGGCCATGCTTTTGAGAGTGGCATCTCCTGCCAATTTATCATCTTGTTCCCCCTCCATATTCCCCAAACCCATTGCCCCTTTTCCCCAACACAACTACTGCAGATGGAAATGTGTTGGTGAGCAATTTCTCGCCCCGACTACTCCGAAGCATGCCGTTCAGGCCGTGGCAACTCCAATTGGGTATAAAGTTGCTATCTTTACCCGATAGAATGTTTCTTGGCTTCATTCTTTACTGGGTTCAGCACTTTTGGTTGCAATTTTTTTTTTTTTCCGGTTCGCGTCACTTTGGATCATGTTTGATTTATCTTGTTTGATGTTTCCTGTTGCTGTCGCCTTTTTGGGATGGCGCTTGCTGGTTTTGCCATCTTTGCTGACTCCAATGTGGTTTTTTTTAATTTCTGTTGCTGGGTATATTTGGATTGGTCTATTGAAGGATGCTCTTATTGCAACGGCTAATTAGTTGCATTTATGACTCCTTACTGAATTTGCAGGGGTTGTTCAAAGGTTGCGGAATGCGATTCCGGAAACTGTAGATATACGTTGATTTATGCCGTTGCCAATGTCAATCTTGTTTAACCATTGTTGATTGGAACGGTTTTGTGAATTTCAGGGTAAAATTAACTTCCATTGATAAGTAGGTTTGGTAGGAGATTTCCTTCTACGTTTTATTGGATTCCAATGTATTGAGGGCGGGGGGTTGGTGGTGCAGAGATGCAATTTAATAATGCAGATCAGAAGTTGGGGTTTATTTTTCTGAACGAAGCCAGAAAATATAAGTTGCCGATTAAAAAGCAAATACTTTTATTGTGTTTGTCACAGTTTAATTATCTGAATTAAAGGCTAGAATAAGTTTTTTCGTTTTGGGATTTTTTTGGGGGGTCAATCGTGTATTTTTTAATCACCAAAGAGACTCTAGCTGTCTGGCAGATCCAAACGGAAAACTTTTCTTGAAGTTATTCTCTTTGTACAGCTCTCTATTTTTTAAATATTCGTTGCACGGTAGTTGCTTGTTATTCGTCCTTGTTGCTTCTAGAACTCATGCTAACTAAAGCCAAACAGCCCTGTTGAAGCTGGTGACACAAAGTTCCAACCATCAACAGACTTCGGATAGAATATTTATGATTAATGTCTTTGGACTTTGGTTTATGCGGTTATCTCTTTTCTCTGTCCCTCTTTTATGTATTGACAAGCTGGTTCTTTCGGTCGAATAATGCTATAGACGGTCTAGTGATTTCCTTAACCGACTTTGCCTACTTCTGAGTCTAATGTTGCTTGATAAATCTACTTATTTCAGATTCCAAATGAAAAAGAGGGTTGATGAGACTAAAATCTACACCTTGGATGGTATAAGAAACAGTTTGATTCAACAGGAGGATAGCATTATATTCAATCTTTTGGAGAGGGCACAATATTGTTTCAATGGAGTGACTTATGACCCTGAGTCCTTTGTCGTGGATGGATTTAGAGGTTCTTTGGTTGAGTATATGATGAAAGAAACTGAGAAGCTTCATGCTAGGGTAAGTTGAATCTCCAACTGAGGAAAAAGAACAGAAAAATAGATATCTTTTTATCATTCTCTGATGTCATTTTGGAATCTAGGTTGGAAGATATAAATGCCCCGACGAGCATCCTTTCTTTCCAAATGATTTACCTGATGCAATCTTGCCACCTTTGCACTATCCACAAGTAAGATTCTTTTTTATGCTATATATCATTATGAATACGGTAATTGTTTAAGTTTCTGAAGTCCTGAAGTTGATTTTTTGGGGTTTTATTTCTTCTGCCTATGCATGATATTTGATATGCAAACCCACAACAATAGGAGAAGATTGTTCCCCATCTATGCATATTAGGTGATTCAAAGGTGACCTACTGCCTCAGCAGTACAGCTATTCCTTTTATTTTGCCGCTTGTGATGGAAGCCATTATGATGATGACTTTCTTGGTTATTTTCATTATCTAGCAGTAAGTTTTAAGGTGACGTTTCTGCTGATGTCTGTGTAGGTTTTGCATTCAGCTGCTGATTCAATTAACATCAATCTCAAAATATGGGACATGTACTTCAGAGATCTTCTTCCAAGGTTAGTTAAAGAAGGCGATGATGGTAACTACGGATCAGCTGCTATCTGCGACACTATCTGCTTGCAGGTAAACATCTCTCAGAATAAGCTTTTGTCTGAAAGAGATTGGACAGGAAACAGCATTTGGGCTGTTGTGACATGCAGGATGCATCACTCTTTGTATAATTTTGCCAGGTCCTATCAAAGAGAATCCATTATGGTAAATTTGTTGCAGAAGCAAAATACCGAGCCTCACCAGAAGTTTATAATGCTGCTATTCTCGATCAGGTCGTGCCTGATCCCCCCACAGTAGTTCTTTACATACTCAAATTCTTGTTGGTTATGCTTAGACTAACCGGGTTTTATCGGGACTCAAATTTTCAGGACAGAGGCCGACTAATGGCATTGTTAACCTACCCTGAAGTGGAAGAAGTGATCAAAAGAAGGGTAGAGATAAAAACCAGAACGTACGGGCAAGAAGTTACTTTGGGCGCTGGAGAAACTGAAAATCATAATGCCTGCAAGATAAATCCATGCCTAGTAGCTGACCTGTATGGGGAGTGGATAATGCCATTGACAAAGGAAGTGCAAATTCAGTATCTTTTGAGAAGATTGGACTAAGCTTTGATCAAATTAAGATCACAAGCAAAGAAAAGTCTCCACCTCTTTTTGACTAAAGTATGGGAAACTTTCTTCTTCTTCACTCAGTCACTCAGTCATTCTGGAATATATATTATGCTGCTTAGGTTGATAAGAAGATGTTACACTGTAGAATCTGATATCAGGGAATCATTATTATTCACTCTTCTGGATCTGTGGGAGAGGGTTCAGAAACAGATACAAAAGCACTCGATTCTGAAACACAGAATCGGGTTGTTGTTGTGTCTATTAGAGTAGTTGGGGCTAGCATTTTGAAGTCCTAGATTTGGGCCATGTACTATATTAATCTTCCAAGAACTTATTCAAAGTAGTGGCGAAAGTGTACAGATTGTTGGTCAATCAATGGCTTCTGGAATCTGTATTTTCCGGCCTGGTGGCGGCCATTCTAAAGGTCTTTTCTTTCTTGGCCTAATACCATTTTTTCTCCTTCAATTTTTATGTCTCCATGTTTGACGAACCGGGCTGCTAAATCGGAGATGGAGCGCTGAAGAAGAAGATCCAACTCTTGATCTCAAGTCATTATCATATTGGTTTATATGTCGTCAAAGTTCAAGAAGTAAACCGGCATAATATCATTGCTGCTGCATTGATGCCTCTGCACATGGCAAAAAACCCATCATTTTTTTGTTTGTTTGTTCGTTTTTTGGAGGCCCTTTTCATCATTTTCATCGAAATGCTTCTTGGGGGCCATAACCAATTACTATTAGGTACTATTAACCCTTTTTAAGCTTCAAGTTAAACTGCAGAATCGGTGGCAGATCTCCATTTTCGTTATGAATGAATATGGTGGGTAACATGGGATTCCAAATCTGCACCTCTGCCCACAAATAAATACCCACGAAAACACACACACACACACACACACTCACTCTCTCTATCAGGGAAAGCTTCATTATTAAGGTGGTCTTTCGAAAACAAAACAAAAAAAAAAAAGAAAAGAAGAAATATGTCGTTTTCGTTCGTGAAAATGCCAATTTGGTACTTTCTGGTGGCTGGGCTGCAGCCTGCGACGTGTGGCTAATGAGCAGTATTAAAATTAGGCATTTTTTCCTCCAAAGAAAATCTTATATATTCATCCGCTTTTTCTTTTTTTGAAAATTTTTAACTTATTTAGTTGGGAATAAATCGCAGTTCAGAAAAAGAAGAAAAAAGGCAAGCAACACCGAGTGAATTGACTTGATTTTTATTCGTCCATGGGAAAACCAAACAACTGACCGAGTGCCACGATTTCTTGCTAAAATGAAGGCGACGAGAAGCAGACAAAAGCTGTAAAGTAGTTTGCAACCACCAATAAAACTTGTTAAAAACTGTCACTAACCCACTATTACTAATTGGGTTATGTATGCTGCATGCAGCAACTGGATTTTAAACTGGCTGAGCTAAAAAAAAAAATCGTATCTTGAACGATTTGAATGGATCCGAAGCTCGTGAATTCTCCTCTGTTCTTTCATATTTTTGTGGAGTTTATTGTTTACTTGTGAAATAAAGAAAGAAAGAACAGATATGCCAACTGACAAATGAGCTGGATTCGAGTAGGTTTACCAACGTTTGAACGTTGCCTCCTCAAACGAACAAACTCCATTCAAACTGTAAGGAAAGAAACAGAAGCAGTTGCAGTGGGTCAGGCTTTATTTTTCTTTTTCTTATTTTTGATTATTATAAATTCCCAGAGAGGTGTCCTGTATTAAATTAAGAAAATATTCCGCGGCGTCGAGATAGATCTATGTAGTCCCCATACAGAATAGTAAAGCCCCACACTAAGATAAGCAGTAACTACTCCTAGAGCTACAAGTAGTAGTACAAATAGTATATAGAGCATCTTTCCTTCTGGGGTTTTGAGAGAGAGAGAGAGAGAGAGAGAGAGAGAGAGTGAGTGTTGGAAGAGAAGGAAAAGAAGAAGCTGTTAATGGAGTTGGGCCTGCGTAGGAGGAGAATGGGGTGGCCGAAGGTGGCTCTGGCACTAACAGCTGCTCTGTTATTAGTTATGGTGCCTGAAGTTTCATCGGTTCGGTACATTGTGGGATCTGGAATAGGGGGATGGAGTCCCAATAACAACTATACTATCTGGGCTAGAGACAAGCATTTCTACAATGGTGATTGGCTTTGTAAGTCATCCATCTTTTCTCCCCTTTCAGATCTATCCTTTCAAATTAAGTGTGGCTCAAAAGATACATACTTTTTAGCATAACTTCCTTGCTCTTGCTCGTGTTTTGCTTGTAGTTTGCTGGTTCTTGAAAATTTTTCTTAAAAGTGAAATGGGATGTTCGCCTATATGCATGTTTTTGAAAGTATTGTGCTTTCTTCTCTTTGTATTGGTTAAATTGCAATCCGAAAAGGTGGGATCTTTAGTAGAAATTTCACGACAGATTCTTTAGAGAAAAAAGAATCTTGTAACTGTCTCAAAAGTGATTTCCCTTCTTGTACTGCAGTTCATCTCCTACATTGACTTATTTCACAAGCTGTATTCATTATGATATCACATTGTGTTCAGATCGTCTATATCACTTCTATTTTTATCTCCTATTGGAATCTTTTTTCTGAAAAAGGTTTTTGGCTTGCTTAGAGATATGCATGGACTGGAGGTTTACTTGATTAAAGTTTGATTCCATTTCCTGGAATCTCTAGTAGTATGAGGTTGTTGATTTCCCTTTTCTCTCTTTCTTTATTTTCACTTCTTTTCTTGTTTTTCTTCTCTTGGGAAAAAAGTTATTACTTTTGGATATATAACAGCATAACTCTGCATCCAGTGCCCATCTTTGCATTGGATCCTAAAATGTGAATTTCTAAGGTGGAAATGAGAGGCATTTGATGGGAACACAGATCTGATTGTTAAATGTTTTGGGGACAGAGCTTTAGCTCTCACAAACCTTCCTGATTATGTTTTCAGTTGCAATTTTGTTTGTTGAAAAGCCAGGCCCTGTTCAGCTGGTGGGCTATTAATGTAACAATGGTGCTCCTTTCAGTTTTGGTTACATTTTGATATATGTCTGATGATAAATTCTTTCTGTTACCAGATTTTGTGTATGATAGGAACCAGCAGAATGTGCTGGAGGTAAACAAGACCGATTACGAGAGTTGCAATTCCGATCACCCTCTTCACAATTGGACAACTGGAGCAGGGAGAGATGTTGTTCCACTGAATGTGACCAGGACATACTACTTCATTAGCGGAAAAGGGTTCTGCTACAGCGGCATGAAATTGGAAGTCCATGTCGAAAATCCACCACCTCCACCATCAGCTTCACCAAAGAAGAATGATGCTTCAAGCCTACTATCTACCTTCAAAGGCCAGATCTTCGTGCCGACTCTTTTCGCAGTTGGGGCGATCTGGGATGCCTTGGTTCTAGGCTTGTAGTGAAGAATCGGGAGTTGTGAAAGTTTTCATTTTTAGATATATATTTTCCACAGCCATTCATGTATCAAGTTTCATTTCTTTCTTTTACACGAATCTTGATCTGTCAGTTGGAGAGTTTGACCTGAAAGTTTGTTTTTGTCAGATCAAACTTTTTGTTGGAATTTGGCAGTTTGTGAGTAATTTGACCCAAGAACAGGTCATGGAAATGTTGTAATTGAGATATTTTATTTGCATGATTTGCGGAAAAAAGCATCGTGCTGTGGACTTGATGTTAATCAATCAAAGTTCTGGAGTGCATTACCCGTCATGGCATGTGGTTGCTTGATGATTAATCATGGCCCATACAGATAACAGCGCAAGAAAAAGACGACTCCCTGGAATTTTATATACTAAATTAGATATCCTTAATGTGTGTTTTTATGGTTTCCATGGATCTAATATCTATTCTGAAAGTTGTTGCAGTTGCCCAATTGGACTCGGGACCATCTGGTAGGTGATTTTTGGATCGTTCTGGTAAATTTATCTGGGCGTTCCTATGCAAATTTCTCCTCCCATGTTGAAACTCCTTTCAGGTTAAACTGTGTCGTTATGGCGTCTCCTCCTTGGTTTGGTTGATAGCATGGTCGTATTCCACCGTTGCTGAAGATAACCATAGTCAGAACTCAGAAGTAGAAGGACACTGCCAAGGCCTTGTGCGCTCCGCATCAAACAATCAGTTTCGCTTAAGTTCTTCACTGAAGAAAGTCATGTTCTTGGCTGCATTTTGAAATGCCCTGAAGTAGTACAATCCGGGGAGTTCTTCAGCAATGGAGGCCATATGTTTCTGCTTTCATGCTTACTTAAGCCGCCAGTTGCATGCCATCTGTTTGATCCGTTTCCTGATTTTTCCAGGTTGATCTGATCTAATTCAACGCAATAAATACTTACCTAGTAAATTAAGCTAACAAAAGCATCTTTCTCGTTTTGCTTTTTTCGTTTGTTGGAGTCCTGAAAATACGACACATAGTACGATTTAATTCAAGAAAACGCTCGGCTCAGCTCCGCCCTGTTCTCGAAATTAAGCCCAATTTTTTGTTGTTTACAGGGGATCGATGATGCTGAAAGAAGGGTTTGCATTCTGGTGGTTGGTGGCGACGGTGGCCGCTGCCGTGATGTCAACTAGCAGGGTTATGAGTAGGCGGCTTAACGTCGGAGATAACCTCGGGTGGACGCAGGACGTCCAAGTTAACTACACGGAATGGGCCGACAACTATCACTTCTACGTCGGAGATTGGCTCTGTGAGTTAAACAAATAAACAAATAGAAATTTGGAATTCAGAAGCAATTTAACGCCCATTTTGAGTCGTAATCTCACAAATCAAGAACAAAGGGTAATTAAAACAAGTCAACTGGGTTGTGTAATTAACATGGTGGTTTTTCTTTAAAATTCAGATTTCAGGTTCGATAAGCAGAGGTACAACGTGCTGGAAGTGAACGAGACAAACTACGGCAGCTGCTACGACCGTGAATTCATCAAGAACATAACAAGGGGCGGCAGAGATGTGTTCCAGCTGACGGAGGCCAGGCCTTACTATTTCCTCAGTAGCGGCGGTTATTGCTACCATGGCTTAAAGCTGGCTATCAATGTTTCCCTTCCTGTTCCGCCGCCACTAGCTTCAGCAGCCAAGAGTAGTGCCGCTGCCTCCCCAACTAAAATCAGCCGCCGGGTGGCTCTCCTTTATGCAGCCATTGCCGCTGCTACACAATGCATCAGGCTCTGATTAGTTGGTCCGGTGGACTTCCATGAAATGTGAGGGAATTTCTTGATTTGGGAATGTTTGTTTTCTTTAATTCAGGCTTTCATGTGGAAAAATCATTCTATAATCTATATTCCCAGTTGCCATTGACAGCCCAAATCAATCTATCAAATAAATTTCTAAATTTAGTAACTCATCAACTTCTAAATCCAGCGCATAATTGAAATCAACCACAAATTTCTAACATTAAACAGTTTAAACAACACCTGCAAAATGGATCCCTTTACGCGTATATCTTTAACGGAAGATTTGAATCTTCCTTCCTGGTGTTTCATAGAACAGAAAACAAATTACCATGTTGGCATTAATTTTCTCCTGGCATGCAAATCTTCTTTTAACAGTACGTACATATTTATAAATAGCAGCGGGAGATGTATTTATGATGGTATCCCGGCAAGATCTCTCTTGTTTCAGATTTCCGACCAACATTTGCAACGGAGTCTGAGTCTTGTAAGATCTTGATTATAACAAAAGGGACTACTTGGGAGGATGGAGACAACAATGTCGTTGTTCTTGACAACAGGCCTGATTGCTCTCATCTTCTCAGTAGTCCTGGTTTATTCGGCGGTTACTGATTCTTTTGACGCCTATAATTTCCTGGCCCTGGAGAAGATGATATCTGAATCAGCACCAGCACCGGCACCGGCGGCCGCATCTGGGCCGTCGTCATTTGAGGAAGGCTATGATTTCCTGGCCCCGGAGAAGATGATATCTGAATCAGCACCAGCGGCCACATCTGGGCTGTCGTCATTTGAGGAAGAGGATGAATCCCGATACCACCCAAGTTACGGTGCTGTGAGGAGAGGCCAAATCCCAGTAACGATGAAAACGCCGGAAACAGCAACGCAAAGGAGGATGAAGGCCGCCATTCCCCATCAGAGACGCTGTAATGGAATTGATCGTTGCCGCAAAATGTAGCCGGAAGACCAACTTCATCTGCTGCCTGCTTTCTGTGACTCAAAACACTGATGATTCATCATGCGAGCTGGTGCATTAATAATTTTTTATGCATCCATGTACCAATGAAAGGGGAAATGTAACCCCGATTTTTGATGGATCGATGTACCAATTAAGGGGAAATGCATCCCCAACACAAGAAAATATGCAATATTTAATACTATCTCCATCTTAGGATTAGTATTTGTGACACTTAACCTGGGGTCAAATCAATTCTCCAACAAGAAAAGTTAAAGGGGGGTAAATATGAAGGTATTATTACCGTAGAAACTTGAATCTGGCTATTATAAAGTTGGAGATCACTGATTGCAAACGCAGAACGTGATAAAATTTACACAATCAGGGAGAGTAAAAATAATAATTTAACCACAAGAACGAGCCATGCGAAAAATTTACAGACTATATGTATAATCTACTAATCGATTAAAGATAATGTATCAGTTGTTTGTATGGTTGCCTTTGAGGTGTTCTCCAAACTCAGATCTTCCCCTCGCTGCTGCTTCTGCCCTTCATTCGAACCGAGAAACTCTTCAATTTTAGCTTTCAGCTCAGTGTTCGGAATCAACATGTCCGCAGTAAGATGCGAACGATTGAAAGGGTCCGTCTGCAGTCCAAACCAGTCGACAATTAAATTAACCATACATGATATAATAACTCTGTCTCAAGAAAATAAGCAAAATCCAGACTCTGTTTAGATGTAGAAATCATTCTCGCCAATTCAAAGTGATTAGTAGCTAGACACTTTATTTAGATGGTGGTCTTTTGTTTTCAGAAAATAGGGCTTAGCTTTTTGTATAGGAGGAGGATTAGGTTCGCATCTAACCACAACCCTCCATCATGTAACTTTTTCACTAATCAATGGAAAAGGCCTGCTCAGGCCTGTCGGTCCCCTTGAAGACTGTTTTTAGTATTAAAAAAAAAAAATTATACGTACGCTGTCACTTAAAAGATGCCTCTGAATAACCGGCCGATCGATTGTGATCTTCGAAGAAGGTAAAATGACAGGATCCCTCATCAAAGTGTACTGAAATAGAGTAAACCACACGCATGGAAATTGCATTTAGCATTTCAAATATGCAAGTGAAGATGAACCAAATTCATCAAGGCATGATATGAAATAGAGAAGAACAGTTAATTTTGTCAACCACAACTACTCCATCCTATTTGGCGATTGAGATTGATACTTACTTGGATTGGGTCAAGGAATTCATCGGGTATCTCTCCAAGAGCTGCTTCAGCATCCATAGCTTCCACTGCTGCAGCTTTAGCTTTTCCACCAAGGTCTATAAATTCATGTATGACTCTTGGGTCTTCACCAATTCTCCAAAGAACATCAGCTGCAGCACTAAATAACTGGGATATAGACGAAGATGGAATGTATTTAAGCACCAGTTATAGATGACAAACACTGATTTGTGATGCAGGAATGCTGAGACAAAAACAGAAAAAACAACTCAGAAGAAACAGATTTTTGAGGCTGAATAATGTACCTGCTCATTGTAAGATCGGCCATCTGTTGTAATGGCGATTGGGAAAATATTCTCACTGTCTCCTCTGGCCAAGTTCACGTATATGTTCACAATCTTCAAGATGAAAAGAAAATCGTTAGAATTTCCAAACTACAAATACAAGTGCCATCTTCTTTCTCTATCAATTTGATTAATAAACTTTAAAGTTCCTTTCATTTAAAGATACCAAGACAGATCAGGTATTTTGCAGATTAATAACCAATTCTTAGTTCATTGGCTTACTCCCAATATCTTTTATGAATTCATAAAATGCAGAAATACATAAGAAAGAAGCACCAAGACAAACCTGCTTAAGCAACTGCTTTGGACGAAACTCGTACTTTTCAGGATCTTTCAAGGTAAGGGATTTCCTTTGAGGTCCCACAAGTTGCAACAGAAAATAGTTCAGCATGCTGGCAACCCTCTCAACCTGGAAACAAGAAAGACAGTTGCATGATGGTAAATTGTATACCTGTATCTAGAATTTAACAATTTAGGGAGAAGAAGGAAGAAGGTACCATCTCTGGTAGCAGGAAAGGTGCTGTAATCTGCTCTGAAGTAAATGCCAGCATACTGACATCTTCATTAGCCAGCTTCATGTCAATGCGAATGATCTAGGAACAATATAAAGTTTTAGATCCCAAACACCATGATCAAATTGAAACTAAGAATAAATATGAAATCCTTTGACACCCACATTCTCCTGTGAATGGAATTGTCTAGTCCTTTCCTGTCTCTCTTGAGCAGGTCTTCGCTCCCATTCCACAGTATTAGACATCTCAGCTTCCAATTCTTTCAGTTCAAGAATTTTGTTGAGACTTTCATCAAGAAGATAAATACTATCATTAATCAGAAAGTTCAAGAAGTTCAAATAGACTCCCTTCTCCTCCTCCTTAGCAATCTGCAAAAGCATACACATTTTACTTTCACTCAACCAGAGGGTGACGGAGGCAGATGAAAAACAAATTAGAGCTGAGACAAACCTGTCTCCAAGCATTTCGGTGACTTGGAACCTGCCATAAGTACTCGAGAAGCTCTGCTATATTATGCCGGATGTTGAACTTGTCATAGAACTGCAAGCACCACAAGAAAAGAAATATTATAGGTCAATAATGAAGATAGTGCCATAATAGATTCAATACCAGAAACATCGCATTAAGCAGTAATAGTTTAATCTAACAAGCCCACAACACCGAGCAAGAACAATTCCAATTACTCTTGTTTAATTTCCCAATCTAAATTTAGTTTCAGCATCTTTAAATGATAAAAAAGAACAATTTTGAGTTTCCTCTGAAATACAGTAATTAGAGTAGAGAGAACAGGCTATAAAGCCCATAACTTTTTTACAGAGAAATAGTTTCAGAACTCCTCAAGTGATCAAGTTCTCAGAATCTCAACTTAAAAGGATTTCTAATGCTTTACCCATGTGAAAATACTCTAAATAAGAACCAGAAAGCATTCAAGCAAACCAAGAACAAGAGAAGAACATACTGGAACTTAACAGTGGTCAAGGCCTCCACAGTCAAACAGGCAATAAGAGACATATAGTGCAAAGTTTACAAACAACATTACAAGAACAAATACAACACAATTACAAAATGACCTATGTTAAAATCAGCACAAGATGACAATCACCAGAGGGTTCTTTCATAATACACCAACACAGGTTGATGAAGAAAAGTAAGAAGCAATCACCTGGGTATGAGAACCTGTAAATTCAATGTCAACATAAAGCTTGAGAAGATTTCTAACAAGATACTCTAGAGATAATTGGTGCCCTTCAAATAGTGAAGCCGTTGCTGTTGAACCACTGTAAAGACCCAGTGAACATAAATCAGATCAAATAGAAAGTGAATCAATGTCATGCAGTGGTGCTGAAAATATTACCTCCTGCGGGGCATCCAACAATTGAGTACTTCAACCATCTTCGCTCTGAGATATGGGTTTCTAATGAACTCAGGACTTGCCATGAACATGATGATGAAGTTCATAAAATCATCCTTTGAACAAATGTAAAACATATTAAACAAGGTGTTATCATAAACACAGCCCACTAAAAAATACAATCAAACTGGATAAACTTTTGCATACCAGTATGACCCCATCCAAAGCTCTAGGAATTCGAGACGCAAATATAAGCAACTCCATTGCGTCTTCCACAAAGTGCTCAGGCAGAGCTGCAAAATGCATTGGACAAGTTGATGGCAGAGGCATTTTAAATCCTCCTACGAGGCCAACCAACCACACCACCATTAGCCGATAGAAGGATAATGCACGCTGAAGAAGCCCCCCGTCCTAATTAACATATTAAGATGATAAACCAAATCCTAACTAAATACTCAAAAGATCAGTGAAATTTCAAAGGCAACAACACCACAAAAGAATTGTCAGAAATACCCTCAATATCTGAGCTTCATAGCATAACTTCTCCTGCGTGTATAACTCAATTTCTTTCACAAGGCGAGCTATATCCTGCTGCAGTTGTGGTGAGGATGCTTGCCCTTGCATTGCTCTCATGGTGGATAATGTATCTTCAGATCTTGAAATATCCTAAAAGAATTTGCGAAGATAAGAGAACAGTCTAAAACATAAAGAAGCCACAAAAAGATGAGTAGAAAGAAAGAGAGATTGTATGTTCATTAGATCACGAGTTTCAATATTTATGTCAATACATCAACTTACAATCAGAAAAATCCAGTGAGTTGACCACAGAATACTTATTGTGCTATTCTGCAAGCCAACTGCTATGCTTTAGTTAAAATTATTAGGAGTTCTCTACTAGATCAGTATTCACTCATTTTCACTTCCAGTATCATACCAGCTTTAAGGGCAATTAGGATAGAAACTGGAAGGATCCCAATTTCCATGGAAAGCCCCATACACAAACTACAGAGTCCTAACACCTTGTTTGCGGAAAGAATTAAACCAAAACAGAAACCACAGAAAAACTGTAATACTCTATCTTCATAAAACTGAAGTATTAAAGCATTACCTGGACAAGATGCTTGAAATCCGAAAATGCTTTCAACAAACCCAAATTCAGTACCCTTGCGGTCATAAAGAAGCACTCACAAATGAATGTAAATTTGGCATTATCAGTGCAACTTGACATTGGTTTATTGCTTCGGAGATTAGAACTTCCAATGGAATTACTACCAGAACTTGTTGCTTCCTGTGAATGCAAAAAACGATTTTCACCATCCTTATTCTGATTGTTTCCACTTATCCATTCAGATACTTCCTCCGAGGATGCATGAAGAGCGGTCAATCCTCTAATAGAATCAGGAAGATAAACGAGTGTTTAAATATCAAAATCTAATAAAAAATTATGAATACTTGGCGGAAGACATCAAGAGGGTTCAGACCTTAATTCCAATCGGGTACTATTGAATACATATTTAGGATCAATTTTGTCCCTTTTTGTCAAATTAGCATCCAAAAATGGCTCACAAAGTCGAAGCAGTACAGCACTGAGGTTCACAAACATCCCAGAACTGGCACAGGACAATGGATCAACCTGCGGCAAGAATATGATACTGAAAGTTTGCATGGCAAATAGAAGAGGCAATGAATAAGGGATTCTTATTTGAATAAAGGCTCTCTAAATGAGTGGTGTTCTTATGTGACAAACTGACTATTGAAATGGCAAAGGTTTCCAGACATCCCAAGGAGCAAACAATATGGGCAGGACTTGGGATATTTACCTGAATATGAGCCCGTGAAGCATTTTTGTTGATCACAGCAGCTAAATATTCTAAAACATTCTCACGGGTACTTGTATTTTTAAGAAGACACATTAAAACCTCCGCCAAACCGTCATGAAGATTGTTCATAACGGTTTTGATTGTCGTAAATGACGACAGAAGATCAGCAGGTCGACGGTTAGATGATTCAGAGAAGCACTGCTGCCTGTATTTTAGAATTTGTAAAACCATCAGCAACTAAATTAAAATCGGTTATGAGAATAAAACGAGTCTTCATAATAAATGAAATTGAACAATTGATCCTAACTGCACAAATACATCAAAGCAAAGGATATTTACAAAATTCAAGTAACCTGGACTCATACAAGCTCAATTGGATACTGCATACATTAGTAGAATTATAATTACCCGAAAGAGAAAACAAGTTAATGTTGCATACACTCACCCAACATCAGGTTGACTCTTGAAGATAGTATGATCAGGTAAAGCACTAACATGAAAGAAAGGCCCTAGAATGCTAGTCATCTCAATCACTCTCCCATTCAAGTACATGCTCTTAGGTATCCACCATGGATGATTCACCAATGCCTTGGCTCCCACAGGAAAATTTATTAACATGAGTAACGCCCTGAGAGGCTGCTGGAAGTTCCCTAAAGCAGAAACCTTCAGCACACTACCTCTCAAATCCTCATACAATTGCTTCAGAATGGGCTCCATGCTATCATAATCGCCATCCCTGAAAAACTCCTCCAAAAAGCCAGGTGGACTGGATATCCCTCCACTGCTACCAAACCCATCCACTGCAGTTGAGAACTCCGAGAATATCAAAGGCAGCAGGGGCGATGTATTAGGATTATTAGCATCCCAATTCGGAAACATATCATGGTTTCCAAGGTGTATCCTACAATAGGATGCCGCCAATTTCTTGCCTTGCTTCACCACTAGTTCCATCTCCGACCTCACGTTCTTATCCTTCATTGACGCGATCTTTCTGCCCTCCTCATAAGCTCGGCGGTAACAATTGACCAAATACTGAAACGGCGGTTCTGCTCCCACAAAGTTCCCGGACAAACGATCGATGAGAATCCGCTCCATCAACTCCCTACACAACCTTAAATCCTTACCCTCACTAAGTATCTCGGCTGCCGTCATCTCCAAGTAAACTACCCGCCCATCGCTTTCCATGGAATCAATTAAAGTTACAAGGAAAATTTTCCGAAGAATAATATCCTCAATTTCCTCCGGCGTTCTCTGCGGCTTGGCCGTCGCCATTGCTCAACAAAAATAATTATACAAATACCGAAAGTTAAACTCTAACTATATCAACAAAATTCAATCGAATTGAATAAGCGACGAATCCTAGGGTTTTATCAAAGATGGGAATTGTGAGACTACGATGACTATAACGGCAAAGACTAAAGAAGGAAAGGAACAGTTGAGAGACTACGGCGGAAGACGGTGGAGAAATCAAGCTTCGCAGGAGTCGTCATTATAATAATTATTTATAAAAAAAGGAAGACTTTTCTTTTTACCGGTTAACTGTGACGGTAAGACCCAGAGAACCGGAGAAGCTGATGTCAATTTCCTCTGTTTTGAGAATTTGTTGGGTTATACCCTCCCTCCCCGATTTATGTATTACTTTAACATTTTTACAAATTTTAAGAATCATATATAATGAATCAATTTATTTTATAAAAATATTTTTTACTCTTAGTTAAATAAATTTATTAGTATTAACAAGGAGATATTATACCTTATTAATGACCATAATTAATATTTAATGTATGTAATTAATATCAATAAAAAATTCAAAATTTGATGAGAGTTAAAATATGAATAGACAAAGGGACTCTCTCTCTCACTCATTTCTTTATAGACGCGCCATAAATCTCTTCCCAACTACTATATTTTGGTAACTAAAACGGAATTAAAATAGAATTCCAATAATTATATTTTTATTACTATAGGTATAAATAATTATATCACTTTCAAAATATGATTAATATTGAAGACTTCCCTTTTGGCAATTTATATGGTGGTCCTATAGGACCACCATGAATTTTACTCCTACCCCGCGCTACAGTTCCGCGCGCTATAGTAAACGCGCTACAGTACCTTCGTTTCTTTTGTTATTTTTGGCTATTTTTTTATTTTTTTTTGCCTTCCTCTTTGAAATTTTTTTTCGTCCGTTTTTTTTCTAAACAATTCAGTATTTTTTTTAATGTTTTTGAATTTTATAAAAAAATTATTTTTAAATTATCATTTTATTTGTTTTATAATTAAATAATTTTAGATATTATGATACATATTATGGACGTTTTTGTTGTATGATATGATTTCTTTTATATTTTTGATCTGATATCTAAATTCTGTTGATCTGATGTCTGCTATTTTGTGATCAGATGTCTATATAATCATGATTTGATCTACCTTGTTAAGTATATTTTAGTTCTACTGTATGATTTCTTTTATATTTTTGATCTGATATCTATAGTCTCTTGATCTGAGGTCTTGTATTCTCTGATCTGATGTCTATATAATCATGATTTGATCTACCTTGTTAAGTATATTTTAGTTCTAATGTATGATTTCTTTTATATTCTTGATCTGATATCTATAGTCTGTTGATCTGATGTTAAGTATGAGTTGATCTGATGTCTATATATCCTGATCTGATCTCCTTTGTTAAGTATGTTTTAGTTCTGCTGTGTTAAGTATGTTTTAGTTCTGTTGTGTGATTTCTTTTAAAATCTTGATCTGATGTCTATAGTCTGTTGATCTGATGTCAATTATGAGTTGATCTGATGTCTATATAATCCTGATCTGATCTCCTTTGTTAAGTATGTTTTAGTTCTGCTGTGTGATTTCTTTTAAAATCTTGATCTGATGTCTATAGTCTGTTGATCTGATGTCAATTATGAGTTGATCTGATGTCTATATAATCCTGATCTGATCTCCTTTGTTAAGTATGTTTTAGTTCTGCTGTGTGATTTCTTTTAAAATCTTGATCTGATGTCTATAGTCTGTTGATCTGATGTCAAGTATACGCTGATCTGATGTCTATAGTCTGTTGATCAGATCTCCCTTTTTAAGTATGTTTTAGTTCTACTGTATGATTTCTTTTAAAATCTTGATCTGATGTCTATAGTTTGTTGATCTGATGTCAAGTATGAGTTGATCTGATGTCTATATATCCTGATCTGATCTCCTTTGTTAAGTATGTTTTAGTTCTGCTGTGTTAAGTATGTTTTAGTTCTGCTGTGTGATTTCTTTTAAAATATTGATCTGATGTCTATAGTCTGTTGATTTGATGTCAATTATGAGTTGATCTGATGTCTATATAATCCTGATCTGATCTCCTTTGTTAAGTATGTTTTAGTTCTGCTGTGTGATTTCTTTTAAAATCTTGATCTGATGTCTATAGTCTGTTGATCTGATGTCAAGTATACGCTGATCTGATGTCTATAGTCTGTTGATCTGATCTCCCTTTTTAAGTATGTTTTAGTTCTACTGTATGATTTCTTTTAAAATCTTGATCTGATGTCTATAGTCTGTTGATCTGATGTCAAGTATGAGTTGATCTGATGTCTATATAATCCTGATCTGATCTCCTTTGTTAAGTATGTTTTAGTTCTGCTGTGTGATTTCTTTTAAAATATTGATCTGATGTCTATAGTCTGTTGATCTGATGTCAAGTATACGCTGATCTGATGTCTATAGTCTGTTGATCTGATCTCCCTTTTTAAGTATGTTTTAGTTCTATTGTATGATTTCTTTTATATTCTTGATCTGATATCTATAGTCTGTTGATATGATGTCAAGTATTCGCTGATCTGATGTCTATATAATCCTGATCTGATCTCTCTTGTTAATTATATTTTATTTCTATTGTATGATTTCTTTTATATTCTTGATCTGATATATATAGTCTGTTGATCTGATCTCTTGTATTCTCTCATCTGATGTCTATATAATCCTGATCTGATTTTCCTTGTTAAAAAAAGTATTTTTTAAAAAAAATAGCGCGTTACTGTAGCGCGTCACTGTAGCGCGCGCGCTACAGTAAGTAGGAGTAAAATTCATCCTACTCCTATAGTACCACCGTAAACGGACTCCTCCCTTTTACCTGTAAAAGGGGAGAAAAGCTAAACATAATAAAATGACAATTATTTTTAGATTACATCTTATTTTTGGTCTTTTATATTTGAACAATAATTTGTTTGACCTTATATTTTAAAATGAATTTTTTATTATTTATATTTAAAATATATATTATTTAGTTTCTATTATTAATTCGGTCATAATTTTATCAATTCCATTCATGTATATCCTACAAACCTTAATAAATGAATAATATATAAAAATATAACTATTAAAAATTTTTAAAAATTTAAATCTGATAATTAAAATTTATAAATAATTAACATAAAATTCACTAAATTGTAACCTGACTAAAATTTGAAATGTTTTAATATATACAATGGTATCTAAATTATTCTAATTTTTATTCAAAATTTTTTGTATACTAATTATAAATAAATTTGGAATAGTTTAGATTGTTATTTTTAGGTTCATTTATTTTAATGTCTAAATTAATTAGTACTAGTAAAATTAGATAGGAAACAAAATTTGAAACTATAGTTTATTAATTTAATTATATAAATGTAACAATTAATTACTTTTTTATCTAAAAGTTTTTTTTTCAATTTATATTTTACTTTTAGGATAAAGAATTTTCTTAAAAAGAATTATATGTACAACGGGAGGAATATGTACTTTTCCTTGAAAAAAAAAGAGGAATTCAAACATAATTCTCAATCCAAATATTAAAATAATATATGAACCAAAATTAAATGGGAGAATACATGGGCAATAAATATAAAAAAAAAAGGGGACAAAATAGTAATCCGACTCCGACTCCAACCAAACTTCAATCAATGGTGGCAAAATGGTGGTAATCCGGCTCTGATTTCAACCAAATCCGACTCCGACATCAACCAATGGTGGCAAAATGGTCTCGTCGTAAAGACAGTTAATAAGGTCCAACAATTTTCGAGTTAGCGAAAAAAGAATCTTCGAGTTGGTGAAAGCAGAATTTTAGTTAATCCACATCAACTAACCTCTTTAATTTTTGCAAAAAAAAAAAAAAAAATACATGTAAAAATTTGGAGTGAGAAAGCATTAAACTTAATTAGTGAGTTAATTAAGTAATTAGTTACTTACAAAACTTGATGTGTTTTTCCGTTTTATGAAAAACCCAAACGGAAACGCACAGCTAAGTCGGAGGTATGGAAACATTCTCCTCCCTTGCCCCGCCGCTAGCAATCTCCACTCCGCCGTCCCACCATTCGGAGGAACAAAAATAAAGCAAAAAAATAAAAATAAAAAAAGAAAGATTAAACTCCAAAAAACGAGGGAACCGTTCGACATTGTTATTAATCAACAAGAACATCATGATCATCATCGTCGTCATCATGGCGCCGAGGGGTGAAGTTGCTGTTAACATTTACAGGGCCAAAAAACAACTCCAGGCAGAATGAAGGACCGCATATTGACTTCCCTTTTGTTCCTAGTTTATCCAGATCCGTTGTAGAAAACTGCATTGATTCCAAAAACCCAAATCAAAACTTGTTTAATCTCTCCAGAAAACTTTTTTGATGATGTTACACAGATCAAGAATCACATTGATCCATAGAGTTTGTACCTGTAGTAGACTGCCTGTGATGAAGGCTGTGTTGAAGCACGCGTAGAAGAGCCGGCCACCGATGAGCTTCTCGTAGATTATGATGCGTACATCTCCGGTGACCTTTCATAAACACAGCCAATTCATGAACACTATTACCTCATATATCAATCAAAATATATAATTCTGCAATGGTATGAGTATTGAAAATGATTTCAGAAGTTTACCTTCATTGGCTGATCATAATAGTAGTCGAGACAGGTTTTATTGTAAAGTGTTGAGCTCTCGGTGTCCATTTGTGCCACCAAACGAGCTTCCCGCTTGCCTGCTTCCGTTTCCTCATCATCATTCTCAACAAAGGAGTAATAATACGGCAGACTTTTTGTTCGCTCAAAACCTTTTTTGATTTCTCTGCAGCAAATCCTGGAAAGTTCGATATACTGATGATGCTGTTGATCAGGGTTCTGTTTAAAAGAAAATGTGAGAAATAACTCAGTCCCAACAAATGACATGGCGGAAAAGTATGAACATGGATATGATGGAAAACTTAAAAGTGTAAACCTGACTTGCCTTCTGCAATTCAGAGACCACACAGAAGACAGAATTGACATTTTTAGTGTCATAAAGTCTAATTCTGAGAAGTTCTCTGCTGACAGGCTTGGGCAATTTCACCAATGGGGGATGTTGTTTAAGTCCTTCTGTAAATGAAAGAACTTTTTCCCAGTAGGCCACATACCGGCGCTGGCTTGGTATTGAGACCTGATCAAGCAAAAAAAAAGACTGTAATGAACTGTAATCTTGGTTGGATTTTGCAAGCTTAAAGCATTATTATTAGTTTACCCCTTCATTGTTTGTGGTTCGCTTCTCTGCGTAAATCTGCAGAGCTTTCTCTGCTGACATTCCCATGTAAACTAAAATGCAAGATACCATCAAGCCTGTTCGACCTTTTCCTGCCTGTAATACCAGAAAAACTCTACTTAAAACAGGTGAAAGTGGCCTTCTGATCCCATAACTTTGCAGTCCAAAATGCTTAAAAGAAAACTACAGTTACTGCCACCTGACCTATATCGGCGAATTTAAGATAATGTGTTCTTTGAAGATGTTACAGGAGATATGAAAAACAGAAGCTCTTGGCACTCACCATGCAGTGTATGACTGCTATATTTTTGGGGTCACTTGATAGCCATGAATCCACATCTTCACAGAGTTCTTTGATCATGGAGAGGGGCGGGACATGGTTGTCATCAAATGGAAATCTTGCCAAACGGCCATGAAAATGTGATGGGTCATAAGCTTCTTCTGTGCATAAGTTGTATACCTGTCACAAATTCAGCTTTTTTTGACTCGTATGAACTATCAAACTGTCTTAATGCTGACCAAAAACCATAAGAAAACGCAAATCTATGAGGGAAATCACCTTGTAATGGTCCGGGTGTCGCATATCCAACACAGACTTAACCTGCCAAAGAGGGTTTCTATAAACAGATCGCATTCGTTCGGCAGGAAACGACATTGCCAGTATTCTATCTGTAATGTAAGTCATATCGAGATCATATCCACCAACTATCATTCTCCTCCTCTTCTTTGATACCAACTTGCGAATGTAATAACTTGTTGAGAGATAATTTACGATTTGATGCTGTACAAGGATGAATCCGTTGAATCCTGTCTTATGCGGCTCCGTTGTTGACAAGTTTAATCCCATCTTATCTAACCCCGGAAAAAAAGATTTGATTTTTACGATTCAGAAAACAGAATTTGATGAAAAGAAAGGAATTGCATTGAATTTAGGGGGGGGAAAAAAAAGTCACCTTTTTTCTCAATTGAATACAAGGGCACAAGTCAAAGAATCATTGGCGTTGAGGCACCATCAGGCGAAATTGGTCCAAGAATCAGTACCTAAAATCGATTCTTGGACCCAGAAAGCTGAAGAATGAGCCCAGAAATGGTTTGATTTTCGCAGCAGCTTTCGGAGGAGGGCAAAGAGACAGAGAAACTGGAACTTCCCATGTCAAAAAAAAGTTCCCAAAGAAATAGGGATGTTTATGTTTACTTGTTAATCTATCAATATGCTGCTACCGTTTTCCCAAATTAGGAAAGAGTTTTTGGCCACAGATAATCCGGACACCCAGGAAGGGTAGCCGCAACTCTAGGTCATATGATCTCTTCTGATAAGTTCAACTAGCAATTTTAAAGATTTCAAACCAGAGAAGATTCCTTATCTTTTAATCAAAACCAAGATCTTTGTTTTCTGTATTTCAAAAGATTAAAAAGAAATGGTATAGTTTCACAAGGAATAGAACTCAGCCCACCTACTAAATTCTTAATTTTTACAATTTACTGCGATAAAAAAGATGGTAGAGTTTCACAAGGAAAAGAACTCAATCAGCCCACCTTCTAAATTTACAAAAAATTGTGACTCTTTAATGCTAAGTTATCAGTCCAGGTGATCATGAGGCCTGATTGAGAGGAAAAATGATGCACATTGCCGGATTATCCCGCTGCTGTTCCTATCCTCCTCCGACGCCACATTATCCACAGAACAGCTAATCTTCTTAGCTTTGTAACGTCTCCAAGCAAATTGTATGTTCACGGCAGCCCAAGTTCTCCAGTTTGATGAATAATACCTTGCTTTTTGCTTCAGGTTCTTGTTAACAAAATGGGATCGAAAGTGTTGAGTGATGTATCGAAAATCATCAGCATCTAGAGCGTAGGCTTCTGCGGCTTCAATGCAAGTAAATGTAGCAGATGAAGCCGGGAATCTATCCAAAATAGGGCGGCGAAGACACCATAAGAGCAGCTCATCGCCTAGAAAGCTTCCTGGTTCCAGTATGCTACTTGCTACTCTGTCCCTGGCAAGGCTTTGGCTCCTTCTAAGGCGACCATTCACGATGAAAACCATCCTCACAACTGGATCTCCTTCTTGAATTACCTGAGATTCAGAAAAGACCACCATTAGCAGAGATGATTCTGATTTTTCTTCTGTTATAACTTTCATATATGCATCAAAAAATTGAACCTTCTCATCTTTGGAGTATACGAGTGGCTTGACGCGGTCACAGATGTTGTCCAGGATAAGATCATCCAAATTGCATAACAAAGGTACCTGCTCATTGCAAACCATAACAAAGAAATGATATTTTCTTTCTGGACAAATTCATCTCATTTCTGGGCCACATTTTAAGGCATTTGGTCACCAGGGTTTCTTTCAGTTGCCCCTAATCAAGAATTGGATCCAAAGATGATGATGATACAAGAAGAAGTCTAACCTTCTTGATCAGATCAAGGCAAAGATATCGCTTAATATCCCTTCTTAAGCCCTCAGGCAAGTCTCTGATGAATTCCATCTCGTTTAGGCCTCCCATGATTTCCCACTGCTGGCATTCATGTCCACGAACTCTTTGCTTCAAATGCGTTGGTAATTGCCTGCGCCTCATCCACCACTCAATGTCTCTATGCCTGAGCTGCACTTTTCTTCTCCTTACCATCACAGCATGCAAATAAACCTTTCAACAGAGAAGATGACCATAATCAAAAGTCATGTTTTCAGTGTTTTAAAAGGAAAGGATATGTAGTTACCTGGATATTCCCAATTAACATAGTGAAGAGCATTAAGCCTCCAAGAACTATCACTATGGAGAAAATTACTTGGCAGCATCGGCTGGAAGGTTCAAGATTGTTGCCCATCGTGCTAATCAGTGAGAAAGGACAAAGATCAGTTGCAGTTGATTTTATGAATGAGCCAGTTCTTGGGATTATTGAATTCTGTTTTACCTAAGAGCCATCAGCCCCCAAAGATTGGAGTAGAGAATCTTAGTCATGACAGAGCTCTTGGAGAAGAGAGGAATGGCCAGTTCATAAAGACCATATCGAAATGGTCCATCAGCATCCAAACACACCAATCTTGGATTTGCTGCAGAGGAATTATTACAAACGGAACCATTATTCCAGGATGCAAAGTAACAGGCTTTGCTCACGCAGGACAGTGTTTGATCGCAGTATTTCTTTCTTCTGTAGCACTGTTCTGCAAAACAAGAAGCTACACGCTGTATAGCAAGAATGTACCAGTATCCACCTGATACCTGGAATAATAGATATAATCAGAATCAAATTATAAGCAAGATAAAGTCTTTAATCATTATATTAATGATTCACTTACATGGGAAGCAAGGAAATAAGCAATGAGATTAAGGCAGAAACCCCACTGAATGCTGCCGAATATGTAACCGGTAACTTTCCTCATCCTTTGCATAAGATTAAAGCTGTGATAGACTTTAGGTAGAAACTGAAGCAAGAACATCAATTGTAGCATTGACATTGTGAATTGGATTCTGTTTTCCGCCATTAGTTTCGGCACTACAAGGAGATAGACTGCCTGCCAACAAATTAGGATTAAAACCTGCTACAGCAAACACATTGGGGCTAATTTTCGACCCAGAAAACAAAAAAAGGAAACTTGATGCCAACTATAAAAGCAGTACTGAACTGTTAATGGAATGAGCCCACAAAATTTATACATAATCATGGTCTAATCCTGGTAAATTACAGGCAGATTGATAACAGGAGAACAAATTCAGGATGGCTACGTGATACTGCACAAGGAAATGACAAATGAGGTTTAATCTTGGTGGGATGAAAAAACAGAGAAAAGATTCAAGATTTACGGTAAACCCAGAAGGAGGTTTTTGGTTCACCTGAGGGACTGGCAATATCACAAAAGAGTCTAACCAGAATCCCCGGAGGGATCTCAGGTAGTGAGAGGCGATGGCCCTTGGCTGCCATGTGAGCTTTCCGCAGCCAACCCCCATTGACTCCTTCGACACGTAAGCCAGACGAAACTGAAGCAACAGGTGCCAAGTGTGCACCAGGTCAACACATGTTCTAACCAAGGCGACAACTGTCACGATTCCCCGGTCAACGTAAATGCACGGCTGGTTTCCACCACCAACACCATCACCGCGGATGGACACCGCAAAGAAGAACAGAGGATCGACGGCCAGAGCGAGGCCGCGCGACAGTAAAACCACTCTGTTCCACATCTTCACCCTCGCGCTTCTGGGGTCTAATACTGAGCCGAAGAGCCCCGGCGGTCGGCGGTCGGGGAGTGACTTGATCATTTGTCGGTTTGAGCAGCGGCGGTTGATGGGAACCATAGAAGAACCGGCAAAAGCCTCCCATTCCAGGCGGTGATCCGGGTCGCAAGTCGCTGAGTGGAAAACAGGGACACCCACCTGGGTGCATTCATAACATTCCTGCGGGTCGTCGCTGCTATTGCCGTCGACTTCATGGCCGGAGCTAAACCTGAGCCCCTGGAATATTTTCCTAACCCACCTGCGAACCAAAACACAATAAACGATTGAGCATTTCGTCCCTGAATTTGAAAATTTCATGAGCACGATCCATGAAGATGGATTGCGGAAAAGATTTTAAAAGAGCTAACATCAGAATGGCAATGGTGGGAAGAACATGACACAAAACAACCGCCAGGATTACAGCTATCGTATATCAGGACTGCATTGTATATATATCCCTTTTGTGTGTGTCACTGTGTGGATTACTAGAAGATTCATTAGTCCAGTTGAGTTCGTGGCTCAGAAGAACAGCTCACACGTTGCAGAATTCACTCAAAGATTACAATTTTGAGTCAAGTTCAGGGAGAATATACAGCGTATTAACAAATAATATTTGGTAAGCTGTCCAGATTTGTCTTATTACAATTAAAATATTAAGTCTTCTTTTACAATTATAATAAAATAATATTTTAATTATATGATTTTAGTTCAATAAATAAGATTATAATGGGAAATTCCCTCCATTTTAGTGAACCTGGTGGGCATTATCCACTGTAGTAAGAAGTTTATAGCCTCAAAAGGACAAATTCACTGGTTAAATGTACAAGATCTGGTTGATTATTTAGGATAATCAGGAGGAATACAGCCCTCCATTTTTTTTTTTATTCGATAAGTTCTAGTAGTACAAAAGAAGGGGGGGAAGGAAAAAAAACTGACTTAGGACTAGTTCACAATAGCACCACTTTTTAATTTATTGCCACAAATTGCGGAAATCTGGTAAGAATTGAAGCAGCTTTTGATGTCATTCAAGATGATCATGCGGCCTGATGGACATGAACATTGCGGCATATTGCCTGAGACGGCTGTCTCCGGTAGTTTCCGTTGCCTGATTCATGACCGGAGGTCTGGTTCTCAGCCTGTGACGTCTCCAAGCCAACTGTATTTTGACAGCAGCCCAGGTTCGCCAATTGGATGAATAATATCTGGCCGTTCTCTTGAGCCTCTCATTGTTGAACTTGTAGCGGAAGTGATCGGTGATGTATCGGAGATCATTGGCGTTCAGGCCGAACGCTTCTGTTGGTTCCATACATGTGAATGTCGCAAAGGAAGCTGGAAGTCTATCGATGAAAGGGCGGCGAAGGCACCATGAAAGAAGCTCGTCTCCTAAAAACCCTCCAGGTTCAAGGATGTTTGTGCCGATTATCCCTTTAGTCAGGTTTTGACAGCTCTTCACACGGCCTCGCACAATGAAGACAATTCGCTGGACAGGGTCGCCTTCCCTGATAATCTGTTTGTTTTTCCAGGGTTCTTCACAATATCAGTGGATCTGAGCATTCAAAATTCAATTCAACATTCGGGATCAAATTAATGTCCGGAAGAATGTACCTTTTCATCTTTGCAGAACACGAGCGGAATAACGCGGTCACATATATTGTCCAGGATCAGATCGTCCAGGCTCTGGAACAGAGGTCCCTGGAAAACCGAAAATGTGTTACTCCCTGGAGGAATCAGTAAGTTGTTTTCCCTGGAATTTACATACCTTCTTTACTAAATCAAGACACAGAAAGCGCTTAATGTCCCTTCTAAGTCCCTCAGGCAGATCTTTAATCAGTTCCCTTTCATCTTCTCCACCCATGGCTCTCCATCTTTGCCGTTCGTAGTGGCGAACCCTTTGCCTCAGTTGAGACGGCAGCTGCCTTCGTTTCATCCACCACTCCATATCCCGGCACCTGATTTGCATTGTCCTCTTTCTTGCCATGACCGCATGCAGAAACACCTTTGTAAAAATTGTAACGCAAAATCAGTCTCCAGTTTAGTGTATAATCAAGCAGTTGTTTTGACATCAATGTTCTTGGAATAATGTACCTGAATGTTTCCAATCAACAAGGTGAAAAGCATTAAGCCACTGAGCACAATGGAGATGCTGAAGAGCACTTCCAGCCAATTACTGGTGGGTTCCAGGGCATTCCCAAACGTACTACAAAAGAGAAAAAAAATGGACAAAAATGCATTCTGTCAAGCCAGCCCAGGATTCAACATTCCAAAATCCCAAATGAGATTCGATTTCCTTTATTAATCTTACTTACCTCAAGCTCATCAATCCCCAGAAGATTGGATAGGTAATCTTAACAACCACAGAGTTGCTTGAGATGACTGGAAGAGCCCACTTATAAATCCCGAATCGAAAAGGTCCATTGAAATCCAAGCACAATGGGTCGCTAACCTTGGGCGCCGCCGTTGAGTTTCCGCCGCAAGGGCCGCCTAAGTTCCCTCCCTGCGACAGAAACTGGTAGCACAACTCATCTGAGCATGCCAAGGAGAAACTACACGTGCTTTTTCTCTCACACTGCTGCCTCAGGCACGATGCAACTCGCTGTATTGCAAGAATGTACCAGCATCCGCCAGCAACCTGCCTCATTGATCAGAAAACAAGATCACCAACGCCTTAAAATAAGCAACAACAGAACCAAGTTCATCATGTACAAAGATATACCAGAAGGGTTTTCCAGTACTTACATGAGAAGCAATGAAATACGCAATGAGATTAAGCCCAAAACCCCACCAAATAGTCCCAAAGACATAGCCTGTAACTTTCTGCATTCTTCTCATCAAACTGATACTGTGATAGACTTTAGGCAGGAATTGAAACAAGAAAATCAGGAGCAAAATCGTCATTATAAGCTTGATCTCTTCATCCCTGATCAGACGTGGCACCACTAACCAAAACACTGCCTGTAAAATTAACCCAAGAGGAACCCAAAAAAATGGAGGAATACATGTCAGCAGAAACAGAAGAAAATAAAATCATGGTTATTAAATTAAAATAATTCAAGAACTTGGACTCTTTCTGGTACAAAGATGGAGGGTGTACAAACAAACCAGGTGGCAGCCCAGTTTAATTGTAAAGTAGAACTGTTAGGGCAAGTGGGGATGGGGGGTCATGCATGCATGCAACCCCAATCAATCATAGAAGATAGAAGCTGAATAATTCTGTGAGTTGACGATGAAAGGTGACGATGCTGACATATCATCAAGTTCCGTATATGTCTGAGAAACTATTTCAACTTTTACTGCCTGCTCTGGAAAATTTTTTTTGCAGGCGAATGAACCACAAATGATTTCACCAGAAAATAAACTCGAACATGCTTATATAAGCATGACAACTGCTCGTCCTTCTTACGTTGTATTCTGTGTTTTTTTAACTCGTACTTCATTGCTGCTGTGGTTGTTACCCAATAATTATTATTACATGTGACGATATGACAGTTATAACTTACATATATAAATATTTTCTCCTCACCAATGATTGATCCATTTGCGCAAATAATTTTGTCTACTATACATAATTGACACAAAATATCTCACAAATAATGATACATTCAAGGAAAACATTCCCAAAATTATCACATCAACTTTTGTTAATGATGGATTATACTATAGCCCGTCAACAATTATTACAAATTTTAATAAAGAGTTCGTAAATATCGACAAAAAAATCATACAAAAGGGTCAAATTTTTTCACCATTTTACTCATAAATCTACACGACAAGTCACTAAAAATTACTGTGTCAAAACCAAGAAAAGGGGTGGATTTTTGCACATGTGTGTTTTGAGGGGAATGGGGTGAAATTGGAACGAACCTGTGGAACAGGGAGGATCACGAAGGCATCGAACCAGAAGCCTTTAAGGGAGCGGACGTAATGAGACGCAACAGCACGCGCGTCCCACACGAGCTTCCCGCGGCCAATCACCAGTGATTCCCGGGACACGTACGCCAACCGAAACTGCAGCCACAGGTGGCAGAGGTGGACGGCGTCCACGCAAGTTCTCAGCACGGTGACGATGGCGGCCAACCCACCATCCATGTACAAGCACGGCGAGCCGCCGCGGCCAATGGATAAGGCATAGAAGAACAAGGGATCAATGGCTAAGGCCATGCCACGTGCCAGCAAGAACGCCCTGTTCCAAGCCTGCACCTTCTCACTCCGAGGATCCAACACACGTCCGAATATCCACGTCGGGTACCCGGCGGTCGTATAGCCGGAATTACGATTCTTCCCCGCCGACTGGGCTTGCCGGTCACGTATAGGGATCAAGGAAGAACCGGCAGAAGCCTCCCATTGAGGCTGGTGAGCCTTATCGCAGCTGGTGGAGTGGAAAACTGGGACGCCCACCTGCGTACATGCGTAACATTCCACCGCGTTTGGGATTGGGGTGTCATCGGCGGCGTCGTTTTCGTCAATAGCACCGTTGTCGGGTTGAACTGATCGTCGCCTGAATATTCCAAACCACCTGATGATCAACCACCAACACAAAAATCAACAAATATAATCAATTTCAGTAACTATTATAAACCAGAGGCATGCAACAAACTACAAACAAACAGAACCGCTTTAGATACAACTAAACAAGAAGGAATTTGCCGGGGAACCTTGACATGGAAGAACGGAGGTCTGGGCTGGAAGACATGTTTGGAGGAAAAAGGTAACCATGGGAGATAAGGAGGGTGGTAGGCTAGTGGTGGTGGTGGCCGTGGATGAGTGGAACCGTGAGAAGAAGAAAAGCAGACCGGAAAATTATATAGTAATATTACTGGAAGCTGAGCATGACGGGAGTCCTGGAAATGGTTTTATTAGATGTTCTGGAAATGGCTATCCGAATTCGGCTAAGTTGGCTTTAACGAGAGCTCGCGGGATGCTTATTTTGTGGTGGTGGTGGCCGCGGGTGGGGTCTAAGCCTGAGAATTCCAGCGCGGCTATATGGACCATTATAGGGCTATACGTACAAATTGCCTGATTAACTTGGAGGCCAAAAGACAATAATACAAAAATCCAGGAACGATCTAATAATTCTTTTTTTTTTTTTTCCCCATTATTATTATTATTATATTAATTTTATCTTTCAACACAATAATAATACTTACATTAGTATTTTTGCTCATTTTTTACATCGATCAAGGGACTAAATGTTATTGATTTAAATAGTTAATGAGAGGTATAGGTTATTTTCAAAACTTGATGGAAGTATTGGTAGTTTTATTAAATTACAGTGGAGATAAATGTAGTTCACTTTTTTTTTTTAATCTATAAATGGAGAAATGTTCATGTGAGAAAACTAGGGCTTCTATTAATATCTATTGTTTCCTACTTTTATTTTGCAAACAACATTTTATACATTATAGTGGTACTTTTTTTTGTTGCATTTTTTGTGATTATTTGACATTATTCTCATAAACACTATATGCCAATCAATGACAAGGTTTCTTCAAAAATAGGGAAATTTGAGTCCATTCTTATATGATATATATATATATATATATTGGGGGTGTCTTTTAGTTAAAAATAGTAAAGGGTTTGTTAATTTTAGAAATATTGCTGGTTTTTTATTTTAAAAAAAATTGAAATAAATTCTTTTATTGGGTTATTTTACTCAAAAATTCCCCTCTAAATGAGGTAGTCCTCACGGTTTAAGAACTGGGCTGCTATTTGTAGCACAAATTTGCTATTTGTAGCACAAAAAAATTGATGAAATGCCTAAAATGTCCTTAAAACAGAAAATGTGAAATTTTCATGAAAAATCGCGTGTAATTTGCGATTTCAGAACAAAAAATCGGACCCAATATGCAATTTTACAGCGAAAAATCGGATGCAAAGTGCGAAAGTGGGGCAAAAAATCACCCCACTTATCCAATTTTTGGGGGAAAAATCGCATAAGTGGGGCGATTTTTCCCCCAAAAATGCCATAAGTGGGGCGATTTTTCGCCCCACTTTCGCACTTTGCATCCGATTTTTCGCTGAAAAATTGGAAAGTATGTGCGATTTTTTCCTATTTGTAAGTTTATATAATTGTCTTGCAAACCATACAAAATCAAACTTCATTTCAGATTTTCTAAGCAAAAATCTCTCCACTTATGCTCTTTTCGGTAAGTCTGAAAGATTTTTACTTAGAAAATCTGAAATGAAGTTTGATTTTGTAAGGTTTGCAAGACAATTATATAAACTTACAAATAGGAAAAAATCGCACCTACTTTCCAATTTTTCAGCGAAAAATTGGATGCAAAGTGCGAAAGTGGGGCGAAAAATCGCCCCACTTATGCAATTTTTGGGGGAAAAATCGCCCCACTTATGCGATTTTCCCCCCAAAAATTGGATAAGTGGGGCGATTTTTTGCCCCACTTTCGCACTTTGCATCCGATTTTTCGCTGTAAAATTACATATTGGGTCCGATTTTTTGTTCTGAAATCGCAAATTACACGAGATTTTTCATGAAAATTTCACATTTTCTGTTTTAAGGACATTTTAGGCATTTCATCAATTTTTTGTGCTACAAATAGTAAGATCAATCACTTATTATTTTATTTAAAATATAGTTAAAATTTTATTCATCTGTATAAAAAAAATTTTAAAAGCAAAAATTACACATATGCCCTTGAAATTTATAAACGTAACATTTTCAACAGTCTCTATCAAGAATCAAGTATGAACCCCTACAACTCTTTGGTGGAGACATCTAAGTTTGGCCACAACAATTACAACAAGCACCAAGATCGATATATACTAAAATTAATTATATATATATATATACTAAAATTATTCATTCACCATAAATTTCTTTGGACAGACTTTCTAAAATGGGAAGCACAAATTCATTAACAAAGCCCTTTTGTTATCCTTCATTATTACTATACTCTTACAAATTCCTCGTGCCGTTTTTTAACTCTATTTTCATATTGAATTGTTAGGGATGTAGCGTATTTGTTATCCTATTATAAATATGATTGTTTTCTTGAGCTAAACACGATTAGGATTGCGATTTTGGAGGATAATCCTAAGTGATCAGCTGATCAGAAGAAAGGAAAGAAAGAAACAAAAAGTGAGATAGAATGCAGGCAATAACATCAAAGAAACATCATAATCTGATGATAAGACGCATGATTTTTCATTCTTCTTTTACCATAATCTCATTCATGAATTGGGTGGAACCGTGTAACACAAAAAATGATAATACCACGCATTTTTCCTTTCGTTTTACCAACGTTGTTGGGCATATTTTGGCCATAAAAACAGGCCTTGTTTGCAGGATAAGTTATAACAGCCGTCGATTCTTGAAGAAGGAATCAAGAACTCGCTATTCCATTGCAATTTCTACACCAAATCCTATTATTACTTTCGTCAAATAAGATTATTATTTTAGGAAAGACCACGTTTACTGCTACAAAGTGATCAAGAATACCTGGAGCTTGAGAAGCTAGTGAGAGCAAAGAAGAAATGGATCTTCAGTTTGATATTGTTGGAGAAACTCCTCAGCAGACGAGACATTCAAACTAATGCAATACCCTCAAGATTCTAAGCTTTCAGACCATTAATTCCAAGGGACAAAAACACACACGGCACACTCACTGTTGGTTTCTGTCTTAGTTAAGATCAAAGAAGAGGGCAGAGATTATGTAATGCTTGCTATATATATCAAACTGCAGAAGATTCATGAACACGAAAAGAAGGTGTGCAGGAATGGAAAGTTTTACCAAAACGATGATGGAATATGAATGTTAAAAAGTTTGGTTACATGCAGAAGCATTATCCAACGTTGTTGGTTGTAGTAAGTGAAGCAGACAGGGAGTGAATATATGGGGGAAGCTTCCTGCAAAAGTTACGACAAACGGACAAACATATGTGTTGAAGATGAACCACCAACCCCAGTTCCCCATAGCTACTTCCAAGTTTCTTTTAATGCATGCTGCTTTTCACTGTATTGTACCCTCCAACAATATAAATAACTTTTGATATTTCTTGATTTTCACTTGTCATCTTGCGCGGGTCATGCTAATCTTCTCTTTATCGTTTAATTTTATGGGATGTCACTAGTAAAAAATTGGTTTATTATCACATCCATATTATCATACTAAACACGAAATATGATAATTGACCTGTATTAGTACACCAATTTACTACCTAATAGAACATTATATAATTGATGTCTCTATAATATATTATTGGAACACCAAATTAAATCTTATTATGACATTTGACGTAGTTGTGGTAATATATTTAAATTATGACATAAACAAATGTAATATATTTTTATGAAAATATAGTGACATTGTTTAGTATAATTTATATAAAATGTATTATCACATTTATTTTTTTAGATATTAACACATTAATTTGTGTACTTATAAACATTATAAAAAATATATAATTTTTTTATTTATATTAATGCACTATATAATGTGATAATAATAAGAAAATTTTAGTCTCACATTGAAAAAAGAGAGGAGTGTATACCAGCAATTTTTATCCTACAAGTAAGAGTAGCAGGAGAATTATACTCCTAGTGAAATTCCTATACAAATCAGCATTAAATATCTTGTTCCCCACTCCAAAGATAAACCCACTCCTCACGCGCCTAAGAGTGTTTGCAAAACCCTTCACCCATTTGTCATTATTACTCGATTAATTGTAGTTTTTTTTTTTTTTTTTTTTGGAACCTAAAATCAGCAATCAAGCTTCAGCCGTTTTTCCTTTTTTGAAAATTGCCACATAATGATTATGATTGATGCTTTTTTCAAAATTATTCCAATCAAGTTTCAAAATACTCATATCACATATTTGTTAAGATTCGTGTTCTTCTTTTCATTCTGCTGAACTTTTCGTTTGTAATATCGTGATGGAAAATCATAATAGTTGATGTAAAATCGCGGTATTTGACATATTCTGCTCTCATTCACTACTTTTTTTTATATTTCGATATGGATATCATGAATCTGAATGAAGATAATGGTTTAAATGATTGCAACAATGTTCAAAATCGTCACATTGTGCAAGTCATATGTGATGGTAAGTTACTTTTGACATTTTTGGTTTCTTCTGTGGACGAGAAGCATTAGGTTTATAATTCATTTATGATGATATTGTCTATAATGTAAAATCGCGTTCTTGCCAAGTTTCGGTTGATCAAACTTTTTCTCCGTGCCTTCTTGCCAAGTTTCGTTTGTCAACTTCTTATCACATTTGTGTTCAGATTCGTGTCTTTGGTTTCATTCCGCATTTCCCGTTCGTTAACTTTTTATGATGGAAAATCATAAAAGTTGATGTAAAATCGCGATATTTAACATATTTTGCTCTCAGCCACTACTTTTTATTTATATTTCGTTATGGATACATCAATACTGCTTCATGCATTTTTCGGACGTTTGTTCCCTTTATTCTTCTTCTCAGGTTTCTTGACTTTTTTCATTCTTGATTTAAGCAATGATAAACGCAAATTATATCATGCACCCACAGTACATATACCCAGTTACTATTCATCACTCTCACTATAAGGTATTGACACTTTCATGTGAGATGAGTTGCTTATGATTCCTTCCCGCTGCTGGACGTGGTATAAGATATTATGGGACGTAGCGGGACTTAACTGGACGTGGTGCTAGTTTTTTTGGATGTAGCAAGACGTGGTAGATTATGTTCTGTGAAAAATTCAGCTAAAATTCACATATTTTGATGTATACGTGGTGTGTAGTTATTTTTAGACATGGTGGTAGTAGTTATATTTCAATTAATTTATTCGGGAGGGCATAACTCGGCACTCATCAAGAATATATCATTCATTGTTAAGCATTGATTTAAGAATATATCCCAGCCAAATAAGGATTAGGCATTTCATTTGGAATTAGAACTCAATAATCATTAGCAAAACTTTCATCCATCAGGTCGTAAACCTGTTTTGAAGTAAAAAAGTATCCATCCCTATGCATTGAGACCTTAAGCATGATTTTTCGTCCAGTGATACAGCGCTTTATCTATTATTTGCTAGTGGCCAGTTGTGATTCCGGCTGCCAAATTTGACAAGAAAATTTTAAAATAACAATTTTACACAACGCAATTTGTACAACAATATCTCCAAGTATTACCTCCAATTTATGAAAAAAATCAGTTTAAATTCACACGCATGGATGTAGACGTTTCTGGATGTAGTTCTAGTTATTTTTGACGTGGTTCTAGTTGTTCTGAGACGTGGTGGACTGTCTTTGTGAAAAAAATCAGTTTAAATTCACACGCATGGATGTAGACATTTCTGGACGTGGTTCTAGTTATTTTTGACGTGGTGCTAGTTGTTCTGAGACGTGGTGGACTGTCTTTATGAAAAAAATCAGTTTAAATTCACACGCATGGATGTAGACGTTTCTGGACGTGGTGCTAGTTGTTCTGAGACGTGATGCTAATTGTTTTTGTGAAAAAAATAGTTTAAATTCACATGCATGGATATAGACATTTTTGGACGTGGTGATAGTTGTTCTGAGACGTTGTGAACTTTTTTTTGTGAAAAAAATCAGTTTAAATTCACATACATGGATGTAGACGTTTCTGGATGTGGTGCTAGTTATTTTTGGACGTGGTGCTAGTTGTTCAGAGACGTGGTGGACTATTTTTGTGAAAAAAATCAGTTTAAATTCACACACATAGATGTAGATATTTCTGGACGTGGTGCTAGTTGTTCTGAGACGTTGTGGACTGTTTTTGTGAAAAAAATCACTTTAAATTCACATGCATGGATGTAGACGTTTCTGGACGTAGCGCTAGTTGTTTTTGACGTGGTGCTAGTTGTTCTGAGACGTGGTGGACTATCTTTGTAAAAAAAATCAGTTTAAATTCACACGCATGGATGTACCATCATCTGTGATTCATATAATGATTCTCCATCAACTATATCAGTAAGTACATTTACCATCAACATCATAATACAAAACATATATTATCATCAATCATTCATATAATGATTCTCCATCAACTATATGAGTAAGTACATTTATCATCAACATCATAATACAAAACATATACTATCATCTATCATTCATATAATGATTCTCCATCAACTCTATCAGTAATTACATTTACCATCAACATCATAATGCACAACATTTACCAATATTTTGTCATTCATATAATGATTATCCATCAACTCTATCAGTAATTACATTTACCATCAACATCATAATACAAAATATATACCATCATATGTCATTCATATAATGATTCTCCATCAACTATATTAGTAGGTACATTTATCATTAACATCATAATAAACAACATTTACCATCATCAACATAAGAATACAAATTTCATCCTCAGGGTTACCTCAACAACACAATATCAGAACAAAATTAGAACAAAAGCATCCAAGAACATCATATTAAAGATTTCCATCAACAACAAACATAATACAATACATTTATCATCAGCCAGTATTTTTTTAAAAAAAAAATACAATTACCATCATCAGAGTTTTATTCACGGCACAATATCAGAACAAAAACATAACAAATTATCCAAGAACATCACAATAAAGATTTCTATCAGCAAAAAACATAATACAAATACAGTTACCATCATCAACATAAGAGTAGAATTTCCGTCATCAGAGTTCATTTTACGGCACAATTTCGGAAAAAAAAAAAAAAAAGCATCCAATAATATACCTTCTCTCTGTCGCGTTTCTTCTCATCCCTTTGATGCATTTTTGGTTCTCATTTTTTCTCTCTTTCTCTTTCGTATTGTCCGTTCCTTCAATTTTCTTACTTTTTTTTGTTCTTCAAATAAGATGAAAAATCTTATTGCTCTGTTGTTCGGATTTGGGTTTATATTGTTGATGAGTTTCTCTTTTGATGGCGGTTGAAAGCGGATGCTTCATGCTGTAGGATTCCCGGAGCAAAAATTTCTTTTTTTGATTCTTCAAATCACTTGAAAACTGCTGGTCTTCTTTTTTGATTGCGCAGCTGAATGGTTTCGGACAGAAGCGACGATTGGAAAGCAGCAGAAAGAAGCCGACGTGGGTTTTTTCTAGCAACTGGAAAGCAGCGATTTTGGTTTCAAACAAAAAAAATGGGATTGAATGCGGCTTGGTTTTTTCATTTTGTGAGGTTTGATGGAAATTTTGAATCTGTTCAGTTCCCCATAAAAAAAACAAACCAATTAATATTGTCTTGAAAAGTGGATTGATGGTAAATGGCAGCTACATTATTTAAATTGTGTTTCCTTATTTCCAATGAGTGTGTTTACACTCTCTTAAAACCTTAATTTTTAGATTTTCTTTTTGATTTAATTTTTGCTATGTGTACCAATTTATATATTACACCTAGTTGTACTATATAAGTATTGGTGTATACTACTATTTAAGTAAATGGACTTGTAGTGGGTATTGAAATTCATACTCTACATTATACGTCACACGTCCCGCTCGCATGTGCATGCCAAAATAGCTTAAATTTGTGTGGGAGCGTACGTCCACGCCTGCTGACACGAATATTAGACCGTTCGTGGGCAAAAATGGTAGGTATGATCAACCCGCATTTTGCTTCGTTTCACAACTAATTACAACATTTACATATGTTATAATGTTTTGCTTCATTTCACAACTAATTACAATATTTACATATGTTACAATAAATTTAAATCATGATCTACACAAACAATATAAAATGTCACAACACAAATTTTATTACAACATTTACATATGTTATAATATATTTAAATCATGGTCTAATATAACACTCTTAAACACGTATCTTGATATTTTATGGTGTTTTAATAGCTGTTAGACCTATTATCACGGCACCATATAAGAACGTCAAAATTTCGTGTCACAATAACCCAACACGTGACAAATTATTGTACTAGTGTGTCCCCGAAGGGACTTTTGATAGTTTTATATTTATATAATACTTTTTCCGATTTTTATGTAACATATTCTTAAAAATATGTAAATTAATCCGAGAGTGAAAGTTTAATAAGATAATACAGAATGAGGTTTAATAGTCGATGTCTAGATTATTCCTTAATTTGTAGGTTGGCTTCTTTTATATAATTTCTAGTAGCCATGCATGCTGATGCGTTTTACGCATCAATTTTAGATTGTTTTTAGGTTGATTCCCAGCTGATTCAAGCCTTTTAACAAATTTTTTTTGAAGAATTTATACATTAAACAGTTTACCTAGATTGTTTAGATCGATCTCCCTCGATTCAAATTTATCGAAATTATTTTAATTTAAATATAAATAAATTTGATTCAAATCGAACAGATTACAACGGATCGAAGTGATGAATGGATCAGACCACTATTCTAACCCTAGCTTGGTCTACCGAATCCAATGGCCGTACTTGCGTCTCCTTCCTAAATGGCAATAAAACTCGTTCGTCAGAAACCTTATAATATTTTTATATTTTAAAATTTGATATATTTTTATATAATATTTAAAAGTTGATATATTTTCTTTTGATATTTGATATATTTTCATGTTATAAATAATATATTTTTTTAATTATATTTGATGATAAATAAATTGTAAATAAAAACTTGACATTCAAAACCATATTGTATTTCCAGTAATGAACATATATAAACAGAAATTAAAAAGCTCATATATCGCATAGTTTCAGGGGTGAAGACCGAAGAGTGTGGAATCTGGATTGCTATTTGCATCATGAATTTGCTATTTGTATCACAAAAAAAAATAAAAATAATAATAAAATGACCACAATGCCCTTATGGTGAAACTTTTGAAAAAAATACTAAGTGGGGGACAAAAACGCACAAAAAATGCGTTTTTGTCATGCTGATAAACGCATGAAAAAAACGTTTTGTACATGTAAAAACTAACGAAGATCGCGTTTATAATGGCATAAAACGCAAAAATGGCACGTTTTTAACAGTACTAACGCCGAAAATTTGCGTTTTTAGATCATATTAAACGCAAATTATTTGCGTTTTCACCATGGACGAAACGCAAAAATCAGGCGTTTTGTCCATGGTTCGCTCGCTGAAAGGGTGCGTTTCCGGCCAGAAATTCGGATAAAAGCCCACAAATTGGCAGCCGAACCATTTGCCCTATTTTTCTCCAAAATTCACACCAAAAACGCAAATTTGCTTAGATTTTGTCAGCCAAAAACGCAAATCATGGACGGAGGAGATGGCGAACAACCACGAAGGCACGGAGCGGGCAAAGGTCCACTGATTAACCGGGTAAACATCTATATGAATATGAGTTTTTCTGCAATTTTTTACGTTTATATTGCGTTTATTTTGTTAGAAATCGTTGTTTATGTGAGTTTAGATATGTAGAAACGCTAATTGGTATGAATTAGGTGGATTTTTGCCGCCGGAATAGCCGGCCGCCGGCGTTTTGGGGTCTCAAAACGCCATCGGCCGGCGTTTTGAGATCTCAAACCGCCGACCGCCGGCGTTTTGAGATCTCATGGGAGTGCTGCGGTTGCTGGATGCATGACTCTACTACAGTCATGGATATACGAGCACTTTCCGGATTTCAGACCCCACCCTCGGCCCCTACCATTGCACGCCGCTCAGCCACGTGCAGCGAGATGGGCCATCGACCACCACGCTACCACAGAGCAGCGCTTGGCCGCCATACGACATGCGCTGGACGAGATGACAGCCGACATGGTTAGTAAATAGTTATAAATGTCTTCTTCAAATATATTTTGATTTAAATTATTTTATATAAATTATTATTCATAATCTTTAACTACGTTTCAAAGGTTACTTGGATGCCTTACGGACGGGACGCCGTTTCGCGGACGCCGAGGACCCTGTACCGTGGACTTATTGCGTACAGGGACTACATCGAGCCGTACATGCCAGACCGATGCGTCCGCCAGATTGGGTATGTACAGTGGATTCCCTCGCGCTTCATCCGTCCGGGCCGGGACACCTACCGCGGATACTCAGGGAGATCATACGTGGTCCGACACGCCGTCGAGTATGCAGAGTCTGCGTGGGAGGAGTTCGGCACGGCTTCCATGGGTATTTCCCTAGCTGGCCGCCAGCGGACAGGTGGCGCTGTTCCTCGGAGTGCTGCGGTCGACGGCTACTTAGATTGGTTTCGTCCCCGATCACGTCCGCGCGTGCTTCCCCCGGATCCCCATGCTGCTATCGAGCCACCTCGACCACGTCGCGCGGCCTCAGAGTTTGTAAGTATTCATATTAATTAATGTAATATAGTTTATATGTTAAATTATGTTCAGAGGAATCTAATATATTGTTTATATGTTTGCAGTGGATGGGTCAGTATGGAGCGCTACATCATGCATTATTAGATGTAGTGCGGGAGAGCGTTCCTGATTTGTACGATCAGTTCGCACCTCGTACTGCAGAGCTAGAGGATGAGTTCGAGCGTTCCATATGATCTTTGGATTGGACTATTTTTGTATACATTTTCTGAATATTGTATTATTATTACGCTGATTATATTTTATTGTCTTCTTCATATGTATGTTGTATTTTGTTACGTATATTTCTTCAAAACCCAGAATAAGTGGTGGTAGGCACAAGATAATAATAATAAAACATATGTCACATGGCAATAAACCCCTAGTTTGAAACGTTGGAATCTGAAGTAACAATAACTCGGGAAATGAAAAAGAAGAAAAAATGGGGATACTGTGAAACAGATGCAACATTAACTATGGAGTAGATTTGCTTATCAATGCATTAATATCCATCAATCAGAATAGAATCCTTTCAATAGACTCCTTACAATATACATCCTAGCCATCTCGTAGTGCATTCCAAGCATTAAATCTAGCTTCTAAATTTTGTGGCCACTCACCTACACTTTCAGCATGACGCTGATGGTGCCAAACGAAGCTCAGCGGCGGGATAGGGCAGTCATCGACCACATCTACGCGTACATAATGATTCCCATTCACAAGGGCAAGCGCTATAACCCTTTCCGGTTGGGTGTCGCCAGTCGAGCAATACAAAGGTAGTACAGAATAATTTCCATCTGAACGAGTACGATCAAACTGTATTACCAGTGCATTCGCATAAGTGGCGAGAGGGAACAAATCCGTAGGTGTAGCCATCCAATGCTGCTCACCACAATCAGTGCCTTCGAAATTTAGTCGCCTAAGTACCATGGCCACAAAATCTCCATCGGCCGGACGCAACTCTAATGCTTCGAATACGCCTCTGTACCTGTCCGGGTGGCTCGTAATCTCTCCACTCAATGACCTGCGAGCTAACCTCCAATATTTCTCGTGGCCAAAAAGGTACGTAGAAATTACTCGGAACCCACAATGGCCATCCCCATTTACATCTGACCACCCTGTACAATAAGGCTGAAAAAATGCTGGCACACACTGAATGTCTCCACCAGACCCTGTTAAGTAATTACGTTACAGTAAATAAACAAACCTTCAACATGTAATCTATTCACAATCACACTAAAATAAAGGACTTATTTACATGTCCTAAATGGAGATCCACCATCAAAACCTGTATGAATGCGGTGTGATCTACCGGTTGATCGACCTGATGACCCTGAACGGCACCTGCCACGCCGGCCACGTGTAGCTCTTTCGCGTGAGCTCCACTCGCGCATAACAGAATGATGTAATCTATTTGGTGGTCGCCCCCTTTGGGGTCCCGATGTACCTGGCTCTCCAACACTGGCCATGTCAGGGTACATCTGCTCTACGTACGCCCTATTCAACAGCCGGGCCAAAAAAGACGGACTGGTAGATACGGTGGGGACTACTTCCTCGTTGAAATACCTTAACAAACATATATATCAACTCCAAATATTTCTTCAAAACAAAAAAAATTGTCAATTCAATTGCATAATATTAAATGTCATAATTGAAATTCGCACCTGATGTCCTCATCAATGTAATTCGCATCCCCATGTGATGGCACAATGGTCAGCCTCTTCCAAAACTCATGCACGTGTGGAAGTAAGGGATATTCAGGCAATGACTGTGCCTTGAATATGTCACACGCACAGGGAATACCACGTGTCACCTTGGGCACACATCCACATCGCTCAAGTACAAGGCCTCCCAACTTATCCTTCCGCCGAACTTCTTTCCTAACCAACTTCAAACAATGGTGTGACACGTACTTGTTCAAATAACAGTATGGATATCCCTGCATACTTGTTTGAGTCGTGGAGATGGAAGCCTCAAGGGAGCCTCTATAATAATGTCAATTAAAAATAAAATTAATCGAATTATCTAAATAAATAGAAGCATACCAACAAATTAAATTCAAAGACATTAAACAACATCAGCTATAAACAATTAAATAAGAAAACTAACCCGATGTGAGGGTACAAGTGGCTGAGGTGAGAGTCAATCTTTGTGAACAAAGTGTCAAGGGAATTGGTGGAAGAATTAAGCCAATCTTTCATAGCAGCATGCGAAGCCTCTACTCTGTTAGTGGAAGTATTACCAAAGTGGAGAAATTGATTGGTCCAGGCTCGAACAAATTTCTCCTTGTGAATGAGCCATGTAGTCTCTAGATATTCAACAGCCAACGGCTCAAGGAGAGTGTACTTAACCTTGAAATTCTGCAATATACGATTAAATTCCTCTACTGTCGGAGCCTTAATGATTTTCTTCCACCAGTTGTCATGAATATCACATGCTAAATTTTTGTTCCTCCTCCCAACATTTTTTTCCAACCACGCGTTCACATCACGCCCAATATGCCACAAACATAACAAGTGATGTGAAGCGGGAAAATGATCCTTAATCGGATGTAACAAGCCCAACTCCCTATCTGTCACAATCACACTAGGTGACAAACTAGCCGGCAGCAAAAATCTCAAGTTCCTCATAACCCAGTCATATGTATCCTGTTTCTCATTCCTGACAATAGCAAATGCAATATTGAAATTCTTATTTGTAGGAGTCATACCTACCATCTCGACGACAGGCATTTGGTACTTGTTCGTCTTGTAGGTAGAATCAATCCCAACCACCCAATACCATCTGTTGAACATCTGAATTGATGTTGGATGTGCAAAGAACACATGTGTGATCTCATCAGTGTTCGCATCCTTCAGAATCTTCAGATAGTACTGCTTCTCCTCAGCCAAATGAATAAATTGCTGCCCAATATTCCTACCTTCCAATCCGGCGGTTTTCATCTCTCCTTTCAAATTGTACACAGACTTGATTGGTACCTGGGAATCGGGAAACTGTTTATTAACAGCTTCCCAAACACACTTTGGCTTTACATTCGAACGCAGCATAAATTCAGCAACAGCCTTTGAATCCTTTGTAAAATGGCTCAACTGTCTGTGACCATATGGATGCATTATACCTGTAAATCACATGTAATTATAACAACAATTAATACATACAACACATCAATCAACTTAATTAAAATTAAGCGCAAATAATGAAATACCAGTGTGATTGTGAGTTGACGCTGCTCCTGGGTTTGTATAAACCTTGTGCCGTCCTAAATCAATCCGCTTACAAGTCAACCTAAAGGGGCAATTAGTGCCGCTCCTTCTTGTATTCTTCCGTCTAGTTGGGATAGGGGCTTTGGCAGGATCTCTCCATCGCTTGCACGAGAAGTAGTACGTCGCAAATCCTTGGTTACCTCCCCTCTTTGTAATCACAAACTTCAGCCTCTTAGCTATTTTCTGGCAATATTTCAAAGCCTTGCCAATAGTTCGAAACTCTCTGTCAATCTTGAAATATCCACTCAAATCTGCGCCAGGTTCAAGTTCCACCGGCTCCCCATGAGTATTATCCGCCTCATTGTCATTTACATCCTCATCTTCATCGTCATCCTCCTCTTCGTTCTCCGCCTCCTCATCATCATCATACAACTCATCCTCATCGTAATCATCATTGTCAGCCTGTAGATGAATACACAGATTAATTAAAATTACAGCACAGTTATGATTCTTCCAATCAAAAAACGCAACAATTTAAAGTTTTTTAATGCATGAAACGCACCATTTTTGCGTTTTTGCAGATAAAAACGCTACAAATGTGCGTTTTTGTCTGCAAAAACGTAATAAGGGTGCGTTTCGTACATAAAAAAACGCAACCAGATGTGGTTTTCAGCAACCTAAAACGCAGAACTTTTTATATAATGCATGTCAAAAACGCAGCTCTTTTCATATAATTCATGTCAAAAACGCAACACTTTTTATATAATGCATGTAAAAAACGCAACACTTTTTATATAATGCATGTCAAAAACGCAACACTTTTTATATAATGCATGTCGGAAACACTAAAAAGCCACTTTTTCTACAATCAGAAACGCTACAAAGGGACGTTTGACCGATTCCTAAACGTTATTTTAGCGTGTTTCGACATACAATATTTTTAAAAAAACTTATATAACTATAAGGTACGGAAACTTACCATATCGTGATGATTCGCGTGCTAAATATTCTTTCGCCGCCAACTGAATGATCCAACAATGTTTTTAAGTTAAGAATTTATCTGGATTTGATTTTAGGGTAGTTGTTGTGTATGAATTTTTCAGCCAATTCACATGAATGTATGTAAACGTTTTTTAACTTCTGTACATGTCATAAACGCAACATTTTAACGAGCGAACCATGGTGGAAACTTCAAATTTTGACGTTTATTGTGTAAAAAACGCAATATTTTAACGAGCGAACCATGGTGGAAACATAACATTTTTGCGTTTTTTATATGCAATAACGCAGACATTTGGCGTTTTTCATATTCAAAAAACGCACCCGATTTGCGTTTTTTACATATAAAAACGCAATTTTGGATAAATTTTGTATGTCCAAAACGTTTTTTCATTGCGTTTTTTTGAGATTAAAACGCAATTTTCACCCCTTTTTTCACATAAAATCTGTCAATTTTTTAGTTTTTTTGATCTTAGGGGCATTTGGGTCATTTTATTAATATTTTTATTTTTTTTTGTGATACAAATAGCAAATTCATGATACAAATAGCAAGTCCCGTGTGGAATGGATGCTGGTCCACAAAACCCCGTATACACAACCACAAAAAAACACACACACACACACACACACACACACACACAAAAAAAAATATAATATTAATATTCTTTTCATTTTATAATAATTTTTATTTATTAAATTAAAAAATATTTATATTATAATTAGTGCCGGAACTGCCTTAGGACGTGAATGTGCCACCTCCATGCTGCCCGGAAAACGCTGAATATAATTTTTCGACTAATTGTTCTACCACTATCTTCATTACTTCTAATCTTTGGTTCTACTAATTCTTTTTAAAATCTCGTTAGTGAAACAATATTATTTCAGCAAGTGACCAAAAAAAAAAAAAACTGCACGGTTGAAATGCAATATGATTTTTTATTCTTTTAAAATATCGTCAATTGAAAGGAAGCAAATACATATTATTTTTCAATAGTTGTTGTCCCACCCAACCTAGTCTTTACCCCTCTTCTCCAATTCATTCAACAATCATTCAAAATTAACATTCTTTCATCTTTTTAAGGATAAATTGTCGTTTAAAATATCTTAATTCTGTCCCTTGATAAGTAATCTTCCTGAAAATTAAACGAGTGGAGTGGCTTTGGCCATGACCATATAGTATACAATATTGACTAATTAATTGATTTGGGTATAATTTGATATACGCACGTTGCAAACATATAAGCCCATAGGAGTGGTGAACTTGTGGTCCTCAAATTTAGACACGACCCAACATCAAAACATTAACGTTATTATCCCGGGTTCCGTATTATTCTTGGATATCCACCCAATATTTGCTGTGACACATGCATCCCAAAAGTTATTTATGGTTTCTCTTTTATTATTTATTGTTACTTTTTTATAATTATAAGAAAATGTAAAAATATTTGTATAAAAGTTAAGAACAATTTTAGAAATAGATAGACAGTGAATAATAGAATAGAAGGTGATAAATAATAATTATATTCCGTTTTTCATGCATTCACTCTTATTCCTTCTTCATTCATGTTCGTTAAATAAAAACAGGATAACAAAAATACAACTATCCTTTTAACATACAAATAATTATAATTTATAATTTTTGTTTCTAATTTAGTAATTATCTGTTAATTTATAATTCACATGTTTTATATATCTTAGTTGCGTGATTGATGTTGAATTTATTAGTACTAGCCAAGGTTGATTTAAACTAAAAAGGTTTCCGAAATCTTTAGATTTCCACTAACTTTGTTGTACTATAGTGTCATAAATCATGATAATAAGACCCGTGAATTTTGGTTCAATAGTCTTGCGGGTCATATATTTATCGACTTTGATTGATACAGTGATATATTATCTTTTTTTGGTACACATAGTAGCTGGTTGCTAATCCTTGTATTATTAATGTCTATGTGGGGTCCACCAAAGGGTTTATCTATGACACTTTTATGTGACAAACTCTAATTACTTTATATATATATATATTATATTTTCGGTTAATTTTTACATAATATATAATTATTTATACTCTTATATTTTTTAACACGATAGATTTACTTTTTTAGAGGATTAAGTTATATTAAATTATTAAATATAATTTTTATTATTAAAAAAATCTAAAAATATATATATATATATATAATAAAATAATACTAAAAAAATAAAGTATAAAAATAAAAATAATCTACTAAAATTATATATTTCTAATATATATAAATTAACATGAAATATAATATATATATATATGTATCACAGGAAAATATACCAGAGGATTCTAAGCCCACAAAAGTCGTGTTTGGGGATAAATAAGTAGGAATTTGTAGTATTGTATTCTAACTCTTCAAAATATAAAAAATCTTTTTAAAATTTACAAGTAATCACCTCATACATATTTCGAGAAATTTAAATGATAATTTCTTTTTAAATCCTTAATTATACATAATTTTTTAATTAATCTAAATATTAATCATATTGGTATATGAACCTATTGATTAATAAAGTTATTCAATACATAAAACAAAATTTAAATAATTAACATTTAATTAAGAAAAAATGGGCCAATTTTCCTCAAACATACTTATTATTAGATGGCTTATTATGCAACTTTTTTTGTGGGGTGTATTAAATTAAGAAGTAATGGGGGACCAAATTATAAATTCTTCAAAAATTAATGACCAGTTGACAAAGATTCTCTCATGAGGTGGGGGAGTGGCGATCGAGGTCTCTTTCTTTGCTTTCTGTACACAACTGTCGGATTAACGTACATTTTTTAGTTCTTAGTTTTTTTTTTTTTTTTTTTATAACTCCTCAATTATCTCACCCCATATTTCACCATCAACTAATAATAATTGAAGATTTTTATATGCTTACCAGGATACTTTTGAGTATAAGGGTTTTTTTTATAAAAACTTTTTTAATTACACATATTTTTATACTAAGCATATCTTAATTAAATAATTTTAAAAATTTAAATTCATGTAAAATTTTAAACATATATTTTGTGATGAATTACATTTACCTCCCATGTAATTTGTTCAATTTACGGTTCAAATTTATAACAACTAATAATCTAATTGATAAAAAAATTAATAAAAAATATTGATATAAGTATTGTTATTGTGTTGAAACATAAAATTAATATCATTTTTATCTTAAAAAATTATAATTATTTTGTAATCTCATTTGGATTAAACAAAAATATTAAAAATATTTTTTATGTTTTGATTTTAATAAAGAGAAATAGATGTAATTGTCATACATAAAAAACGATTGCAAATTTAACAAAACAGAGGCTTACCCTATATTTTATTGTAGAATGGATGTAGTATTGATAAGATAATGGCTAAAAAAATATTATGGGTTGCAAAATGTTGGGCATTACAAGTTGGGTTGAATGTTAAATATGGTCTTAACTGTTCCCTTAAGCATTTGTATCTGAATTGCTATTTCTATTTAGACGGCCCATACGTAATGGCCCGAAAGTTCCAAATAGAATGAGAGTTCGAGCAAATGAGAGAAGCCCACATAGACTCAACGGCTGCGTTTTGCATTTAAACAATCTGTAAAGACTGGCAAAGCAAAGAGAATTAGAGCATGTAACATCTCTATCCAACAGGAGGGGTGGGTATGGTTTGATCGAAATCGGTGAAATCGGTCATCGATTTGGTTGGTTTGAAAAATTTTCTCATGGTCGGTGATTTAAAATTTTTTCAAATAGTAGTATTAGTGTGACCGAGGGTTTTATTGATGGAACCGGTCACTTCAGCCAAACCGACTAGTATATTATTATATATAAATAAATATACTATTTATTATAAATAATAAATATAAAATTTAATTTTTCGACAATTAATCTAAACGATTCTTTACAAGCAATTAAATAGTATGAAAAATATAAAATTTAATATTTTTTATATAATAGTTAAATGCACAATTCAGTTGTCCTAATATGCAATGTACAAAGGAACTGGAAATGAGCCTCACCAGAGTGATTATGTTATATAGATGAAGTAGGGCACATATATACATGAACAGAGAAGTACTTCAAGCCGTGATAAGGTGACTAATGTATAACAACCATGCTACAAGATGGGTGAAATTTGGATAACATATTTAACTATTAATTTAAAGACAAGTAGATATCAATAAGTGTTGCAAGATGGACAATAAATCAATTTATAATTTATTACACATATCAAAGTACATCAAGATGTTTTCTAACATATCGAATGAAATACTAAATTGAATTATTAAAAGAGTAAAGACAACTAATATTGTAATTTAGAAAGTACAATAAATTTATTAAGAAATTATTTGATGAAAACAGAGAATATGGGGAATTTTAACTAGTCTCTTGGTTATGAAATTTGGTATTGTGTAACTAGGGGTGCAAACAATCAAGAGCGACTCAATCAAAATTCAACTCGAGACCCGATCAAAACTCAACTCAAACTGCTCGAGTCCATATTATTCAGGTAAGACTATTCTAAATAAAAAAATAATTTTGCTATGATTACAAGATAGTTAATTAACATTAATTATTTTCTTATCATAGAGTTTATTATATTTCTAATTAGCGCTAGTAATTTTTTTGTGATTACAATTTTTCCTCCATAAAAAACAACCAATAATTGAGGAAAACCAACACCACAAAAGCAAACATAAAACAAGAATCCTCGTGCAATAAGCTGCATGCATACTTAGATTGAAGACAAAACGCACTAAGATTTTCTGCAGAAATTCATAGATTAAAGGATAAAAAGTTAAGGCGATAACTTACAAAGAAATGAAGTAATTAGCGTTATGAGTGTGAATGAAACTCCCCCGTGTGAATGAAATATGAACAGGAACTTCCCCCTCTTTTTTGCCTTCCTTCCTTTTGTAGTCAGTAAATAATAAAGTGATGCGAAATTTTTCGCACTTTGGCCATGTTCCCTCGCTCAAATGTGGTTAATCTGAGCCGTTGGCGTGACATTTAATTACTGTTGAATCCACGCTTCAGTTGAATATTGCAATGTAAAAGTAGGACAAAATAATGTCCTGTATATTTTTTTTAAAAAATTACCCACTTTTTTCTTTTAATTTTTTTCTCATCATGTAAGATTGTATTTTTCATGATTCGATTGATTTGTTGATGATAATGACAATTGGAATTCGTGGAAGTGAAGCCAGCTTTAGAGATAAAGTATTATGAAAATAGCGTTGTGGGTGATGATTAGAAAGACTTTTAAATGATTCAGTATGTGCGATGATTAGAAAGACTTTTAAATGATTTAGTATAAGATTTATTTTAAAAAAAACTTTTTAAATTTTATAATAAGTATCTCTTAATTATATAGTTTTAAAGATTTAAATTCATGTAAAAATTTAAAAATATAGTTTAGGGTGTACCTCTCATGTGGTTTGTTCAATTTACCGTCCAAATTCATAATAACTACTACTCTAATTGACGAAAAAAATAGTAAAAATATTGATACAAGTATTATTATTGTGATGAATGATAAAATTAATATTATTTTATAATCTAATTTTAATTAAAAAAATTGTCAAAATTTTGATTTTTTTGATATTCTTTATCTTTGATTTTAATTAAGAGAAATAAATGTAATTTTCAGAAATTTAAAAACAGTTGTTAATTTAACCAAATAAGAACGGTTACCAGATATTTTATTGTAGAATGCATTTACTTTAAATTTTATTAGTTACGGTCGGAATTTTTACTTTCTAACATCTCAATTTAAATTAAAATACCCTATAATACCCTCTACAATGACTTAAAAAAATAATTATGGGTTCACAAAATGTTGGGCATTACAAGTTGGGTTGAATGTTGAATATGGACTTTTCTGTTTCCTTTGGCATTTGTATTAGGCTGCCCTTACGTAGTTCCTATAAAGGGCCACGAAAGTAAGCCCGCTAAAATCGGCAATTTTTTTCCTACAACTAGGTGTACAAGTAGGATGGTACCCATAGTAGTTTTTGTATATAAAACATGCCATTAAATGATGTTTCCTCTTCTTAAATTGAGGTCATTAATGATGTTTCCTATAGTAGTTTTTATTTTTGTTTTAATTTTTACTATGTGTACAGATTTCTATAGTACACTTAGTTGTACTATATAAGTATTGGCTAAAATCAGCTGCGTCGTTTTTTATTTAAACAATCTGAACGTCGCAAAGCAAAGGGAAATAAACATCTCTATCAAACACAGAGAGAGAAAGAAAGAAAGAAAGAGGGAGGGAGGACGAGGTGGGATTGCTTGTCTTTTCATGGCAGATTCTCTCCTCCACCGCTCCAGTTCTAGCCATTGAACCATCTGTAACGAAAGGATTGCTGCTTGATACTCTCTGGAGGTAGATCATTTTATTATATTGTTGAATTTACCGATCGGTTGTTCTTTCTGTCCGTCTTTCATGCTTTCTTTCGACTACTATATCAGCCTGGGTTTGCTTTCATTCGATGGGGTTTTGCCACTAATTCGTTTGGGGATTTAGCTTCTCTGAAGTTTATGATCTCGTGAAAATCTCAAATTGGCGTATTCTCGCTCTTGTGTTTTTGTTAATTATTGTGTTTCCTTCCTCGTCTTCCCGTGGTTAGTATCTACAGGAATAGTATTGACTGATGATAACTTTTGATTTCATTTTTTTTTCCTGTTCGGCCCTGGGTGTTGATTACGTTGTAACAGCAACAAATAATTTTTTTTAGCGCAGCAGCTGCCTTTAGTATGGATTCTGATATACGAACGCTACAGCTTAGTATGGATTCAATTTTGGTCATGGTTATTCTGGAATAATATCATGGGGATTTCGTTTAATTGCTTAGTAGAGTCTAATGCAGGGGTCAATGGGGCACGGATAGATAGCATATGAGTTATGACTTTTGAGAATTTCAATCTAGATAAATCGATGCAGGAAGTGTGATGCTTTCCTTGGAAACCTGATTAAAATTGACCTTTTTTTATTTTTGTTGGTTGTGGTATTATTTCTCTTCTAAACAGAAGAATGCCCGGCTGAAAGTGCTATCTTTTTTATAGTTGTACTCTGAATCTATGTAGCTTTTCTCACAGGTTTTTGCGGCTAATGGGGCTGTCAGTGAGGAGTGATCATTTGTAGGCATTTTACCTAGGCCAATAAGCATGTGGAATTTCGCATCCAATTGTATAGCAGGGAGCCTTGGTTTCAAGAATGATCCCCCGAAGCCGATTCCAAGGCATGACACAATAGAATACTCAGATGATGACGATTCTTCAACTAATAGCAGAGGGGAGGGATTGGATTGCCCAATATGTTGGGAATCCTTCAACATTGTGGAGAATGTACCCTATGTGTTATGGTGTGGCCATACACTTTGTAAGAACTGCATCTTGGCACTGAGATGGGCTGTTGTGAAAGTTCCAAGCTTGCCCATCCAGCTTCCGCTCTTTATATCTTGCCCCTGGTGCAATCTCTTATCTCTCCGATTAGTTTACAAGGGAGACCTCAAGTTCCCTCGGAAAAACTTCTTTCTTCTCTGGATGCTTGAGAGCATGAATGGTGATCGGGTGAAGTCTGCTTCTGCCTTCTGTGGGGATCATCAGACACACTGGTCAACTTCTAGTGGGAGAACATTGCCAAACAATGCAAGCCACTCCAACCTTGGGAGGGGCCGTCACTCAGGATCATCTGGATCAAATCATAGCAATAGTACTGTGAATAGTTCCGCTGCAGCAGCAGATAGACTGCGTGCTTCAGTTCAGAAGTCCCTGGTTTTCTTCGTTCATTTAACAGCTAAGTTCCCATTGGTTGTCATTTTCCTCTTAATCACCTTATATGTCATACCTGCAAGTGCTGCCATCCTCGCCTTGTACATACTCATTACCCTTCTCTTTGCTCTCCCATCTTTCCTCATTCTGTACTTCGCGTACCCAAGTTTGGACTGGCTGGTTAGGGAAATAATCACCTGATTTCACCTGGTACAAGGATTGGTGGTCTCAAAGCCTCTGCATTACTACTATGGCTCTACCATTTTAGTGTTTGGTACTGTAGTTCATTCGGGGCTGCTCCGATTTAGTCTGGGATTTCTCCAGTGGTGTTCTTCCAGTAAAAACATATAGTTGTTTCCTTGGTATTTTTTTTTTGTATTAATGACGATGAAACATCATTGTTGGTTTGTAAATCACAGAGAACTTCATATCTGTGTTATGTCATGATAATAGGAACTATTTGTATATAATTCATTTTGATGTTCTATATCAGTGATGGTTGGCATGAGTCATGATGATGAAAAAGCTCGTAAGAGGCACGTGTCAATCGTTGTTACGGACTATGTTGTTGGATGTTGGGTCAGTTTCATATGGTGTTCTGAATCAGCAGCTGGGCCTGGCTGGACGGAGCTTTATTGGGAAATCCCCGGCCCGATGGAAAGCAAAACCCGAAGAGAGGCCTCTTTGAAAGTTCTTCCGCACCAATTTATCATCAATTTATCTTATCCACAGAAAATTCTCAAGAACCCAAGTGGAACTAAACTAGAATCGGGCACGTGTCAGCAAGTTAGCCTGGAGATGGAAGGATTTTGTCCGGATGCGATATATATATTCGTGGCCCTAATTGAACCTTGGAGCTATAAAATGTTAACCACAATTATGCGGTACAGTTTTTAGTTTCTTCTACCTCCCCGAGACTTTTGACAGCTTCAGTTGTGTATAATTTTACGCCTGGAAGAACAAAATGGTGGCAGGCGTGAAGTTGCCTTGGCCAAAATCTGCTGTGTTGCTGCATCATTCATCTTTGGTGGAATCAAATCCCAGTAATTTCCTCGGTGGATCACCTGTAAAAGGTTTTTCTCTGCAGCTAAAACCCAGAAGAATCAAGAATGTCAGTTTTGTAGTTGCCTCAGCAAACGCGGCCAGCAGTAGCAATAGCAGTGGAGGAAGGTTCTACCTCAACTTCACTGGCTTTCCTTTCCCACTTGGTCCTTTTCTGAACAGGCGGACTATTAGAACTGAGGTTAGTAAGTTATTTACAGCCTCTTCATTTACATTACCTGGTCTTTTTATTATAGCTGGAATTGTGATACTTGAGCTTGTTGAAAGGAATTCTGGGTCTGAATTGTTTGATGGAACCCTTTAAAATGTCAATGAGGAGTGGGAAAAGATGCGTTATAAAGGTTTAATGGACTTGGAGCAGTGACTAACTTTATATGTTAGTAATTCAAACCTTAGGCCATCAAAGACTGCATATGGCTATTCGAACAAGAACAAGCATTGGGTTTCAGCAGTGTCTCGACAAACATCCGAATGACCGTAATCAAGCTTAAATCTGGGGGATTGTGGGTTCACGCACCAATTGCTCCAACCGAAGAATGTATTCAGGTATCTATATTTGCCATTGCCAACCATTCCACTAGTTTATAGCCTTGTTGAACTTCTAACACGAAGCTACATTTTGGAAGGTTCTCTGTGATACTGTCGTTTTGAACCTAGGTTTATCAGCTCTAGTTCAGTTCCTTTTCAAGTTTACTTCTTGCATGTGAATTTCAAATCCTCTACAAGTGAAAGCTTTTGGCATCAATTGAAAACTTGGAATTTTTACTTTGTCTCATCTTCTTCAACTGTATTATTGTAGTGTGTTATTGGCTATGATCTTTGATTGATCTTTGCTTTTTCTTTTTCCAGCTTGTGAAGGAGTTAGGAGCTCCTGTTGAATACATTGTTCTGCCTACTTTTGCATATGAGCATAAAATCTTTGTTGGTCCATTCTCCAGAAAATTCCCTACCGCTCAGGTATGGGTGGCACCAAGGCAGTGGAGTTGGCCTTTAAATTTGCCTCTCGAGTTTTTTGGAATTTTCCGTGCGAAAACACTGAGAGATAATGACTTGTCAACACCATGGGCCGATGAAATTGAACAGAAAGTTCTCAGCTCTCCTGAAGTTGGTACTGTATTAGTATTCCCTGATTAATTCGACTCCTGTTGTTGCCATGTGAAATCTCATCATCTAAGATGTATATTGTTGTGGATCTTCAGGAATCGGACCTTATGTGGAGGTAGCATTCTATCATAAGCGTTCAAGAACACTACTAGTAACAGATGCAGTAATATATGTCCCAAGGCAGCCTCCTCCCTGCATTAGCAAAGATTCCTTGTTAGCATCTGCTAAAAATGGTTTGGCTGTCAAAGTTCTAAGCAAAGGAAAGGAAGTGCCCGACGAGCCGGTGGTCGATGACCAGAAGAACCGACAGAAAGGTCAGTCCATGTTAAAACCATTTAAGCATTGGACCATGAGTATACAGTTAGTTTGAGATTAAGGCGCTGATAAGAAATAGAAAAGCCAGGATTGCCTTTCTCTCAGAAAGCAGATCATCTTCAATGCAGGGTGGGAAAGAATGGTTCTCCAAATATTGTTCCTTGGTCCATCTAACCTCTTAGAACCCCAAGCCAGCTTCACACAAATGTCGCAAAAGTTGATCGTTTCACCCATTGTGAAGACACTAGTCTTCAGCAAAGTCCCTGAAAAGGTAATAAGTAGCTTAGACAAAAGAACAATCTATTACAGCATGCGTTGATTACTACATAAGATTAGAATGTTGCATCTTGGTTCTTACTGTTTGGTGTACATAAACAAGACAGTATGAGGTTCTGGGCTGGAAATGTTGCATTGTTGACAGATTTAAAGGGGTGGTTGAAATGGGCTGATTTTGGGAATGTTTGTTGTTTAAAACAGGTGAGGGATTGGATCGAGAGCATAGTTGGGGACTGGAAATTCAAGAGAATAATCCCAGCACACTTTGCAGCTCCAATAAACGCGAGCAGGTCAGATTTGTTGGCAGCATTTGGATTCTTGGATGATCTTTTGGGTGAGCGGTATGTGACTAGGCCTTCCATTTCCCTTATATTCACATCACTAATGGGAAAGGCGGCAAGTTACTTCCCTCCAGACGACATGAGAACATTATCTTCACTGGATGAGTTCCTAGTCTCAGTTGGAGCAGTGAAGAGGACTGTCTCAGGGCGGAAGGGAAGATCATCATGAGATTATTATTGTAACACTTGTATTGTAAGTGGGTTTTCTCTTTTGTAACACTTGACCACGATACGACATCGTATGATACGACATCGTTTGATCCTCGTATAGTTGTATGAATAAAAGATATTTTATCTGCAAGTTTAAATACAAAGTTGATGAAGAGAAATGTTTATAATATGCTCAACTTTAATTAATAATGAGCTACCCTTGGTTTTTTGGGGGGGGGGGGCTATTAACTATAACTACTACGTATAAATTGGTTGAGGTTTGATAACCGCCAGGTCCACCTCTCTACCTATAATAACTGTAAGGAGTTCCTGTCATGACTGCCTTTAGCTAAGCTACTATTTCCACCCTAGTGACGTCACTTTATTAGTTTTTTTTTTATTACGAATATCATTTTTAATATTCGGTTGAATTTTTTTCTTTTGTTTTTTTTTTATTTAAAAATTCTCTGGTACGTCGATTTAACCTTTTTTTTTTCAGTTCTTGACGTCATGAATGCAAATTAAATAAATTTATTATAACTGTTAGGGAATTTTTTTATATACAAAATTTGTTATATTTATTAAATTATGTTAGGGAAATGTGGGTTTACGCATGGGGGTTGGTCATCCGCCGAAAAAATTAAGAGAATCCTAGGCGGTGCGTCCTATTGGGGTCCCACTTTTCCATAAAAGGGAGGCTAAATTTTTTTTGGTGACCAGCCGATCTCCGGTGGCCTTGGGCAATTTCTACTATTTTTTTTTTTTTTTAGTGAGGCTCATTACAAAATACATCATTTATAAAATTAAAATACATAAACATTATGTAAAAATATATTGTTTTTTAAACACGATAATCTATATGTATAACATGAAAATACTATAAATATGATATAATTGTCAATGTAATTGATGGATACACCAAATTTATCAAATGTGTATGGTAACATCTTGAGTTATGAGTTAAAAGTTAGTTGTAAGACGTGAATTGGAATATTGTTTTTCATTCATCACCACAAAAAATAATTTAAGAAGAAAAAAAATATGATTAAGACAGTAATTAAATATTAAAAAGTGAATTATATTTACTTATATTGTGGTTTGGTTAAATTATCAATTGTTCTGAAGTTTATGAAAATTAAGAGACCAAAGTCAAACATAAAAAAAAGTTATAAAATGAAAAAATTCGATGATATTTTGACAAAATAAAACTATAAAATGATGTTAATTATATTTTTCAATACAATAATAATAATTACGTTAGCATTTTTATTTAAATTTTTAAAAAATAATATATCCAAGATAATTGATAATTTGACAAAATATGGAGGAGGTAATTGTAATTCACCTAATATTTAATTGATTAATAGTATTACAAGAATGGGTATCAAAGTCAACTAATTGATCCAATTATTACGGAATTACATAAACGTTCAATCAGCTTTATATAGCTTGGCTATTAAGAAACCATAACTACTCAATTAATCTCAAGAAAAATTCATAATAATTACAGTTTCAAACTTTTTCGTCCATCTCCTCCTCCACGCGCCACCACCAACCACCGCTTTATCCGACGCATGTGAAAAGAAATGGGGGAGAAGAAAGAAGTCGGCAAAGGCGGTGGGGCTTTACAGTTCTTTTACCTTCGGGGAGATTGTTTAAAGTAAGAATGATGATAGTATTATATACATAGGACTGCCTCTCTGCCCTCGATAGTCGTTCTTATCTTCCCCCATTTAGAATAAATACACCCGCGCGGGGGGAATTAAAAATATTAATATATAATATTTATCGACGATGACCTCTCACTGCCTTTTGTGTAGGCGAAACAGTAATGAAAAATTAAGGATTAAATAGAATAAAATAGTGTCTCTATAAAATTATTGTATACTAATTATTTGATTTAAAATAAAAAAATATTATTTTGACTTTGAATTATTATATTAAAAAAGAGTTTAGACTCAATTTTATATAATATAATTATTAATACAATAGGATGTGTTCTTGTGATAAATAACAATAAAATATTAATTAAGAGAGAAACGTGACAAATTCAGGGTTCAATGTATTAAATAAATTATTTTTATTATGTTAATATTACTAAAAATATGTATTTATAGTTGTATAATATATTGTGTCCTTTAGACTAATTAATGAATAAAAAACTGTTTCAATACTACTTGAATCTCAAAAAATTAACCCTGCTAAAAATAAAATTCTAACATTGAATCAATAGTTAAAAATAAAAAAATTATTTATAATAAAAATGTTATTTGTAAATTTACTATTATAATTCTGAGGTGAAAATAATAACATTAAAATTTATTTTCCTATAATGACAATAAAAACAAAGTGGGAAATAAATGCCGTCATTATCACGCGATATTTACTAAAGGAAGGACCCCCCCGAACTAAAATACGTCCTCTTTCTGTCGTAGGTAGGACTCATTTCCTTCTAGGCACTCACCTCTTCTTAGCGTATTTTTTTCCGCGTTTTCCAAAACAAACTCTTCCCAAAGATTCTTCAAACAATAAACAAACCCCGCACACTCACGCCAAAAGCCCTTCTCGACGAAAGGAAAAAACCCACAGCAACCAAACCCAACTTTTTTTTTTTTTTTTTCCTTTCTATTTTTTGGTTGGAAGAAATGAGTATGGAAAGAAGTTGTTGCTTGCACGATCGCTGCTGCTACTAAAAGAGGAGAAAAAAAGTTGGTGGGCTTCTGCTCCTCCTCCATTTGGTTGTGTTTTTCCTTTTCTTCAGTGGTCGTCGTCGTCGGGGAGAAGAATTTTAATACTGACAGAGGTATACGTGCGTTTCTTTCAGTTTCGATCATCCGTTTTGTTTACTGTTTGATTAATGTCTAGTGTAGTTCTTCTTAATTACTACACGGTTTTGCTCATTTTCGAGTTTTGGGAGATGGGGTTGGTGGTACGTATTGATTTTTTTTGTTTATTGGGGAGGTGGGTGGCGCGGGCAATGTTGAATTAATGGACAGACTGTTTTGTCGTTGTTGTGCACCTCTTTGTGGGTCGTTACCTTCTTTGTTCGATTCATTGATTTGCATTCGGTTTCTGATTGTGTATGTGTTTATTTGTTAGTGTGCATACATTTCTAGTTTGTTGATTGAATTTTTTGCTGGAAATTATTCAATGGACGCCTATGGTATGGTGAAAAGATTAAGGTTTGGGATTATTTTGATGGGTATGGATTGCTGATCGTATTGGGTAGATTTTTTTTATTTTTATTTTTCAAATGTGGACTGTAATTTGTTGTTTTGCTGATAGGTACTTGCCATCTGAAGTCACCTAACTTGGGGTTTGATAATCTGGTTGATCTTATAGATTAAGATTGTTGAGCTGCATTATTTATGGAGCCTGGAAATGAATGGATAGAATACTTATTGGCTCTGGGTTTCCTGCTCCTCCAGCTATACTGGGAATGTGGTCTTTTGCCTGTGAAACGTTTCAGTTCTATTTGCTTGATTGGCTCCCTTCTTTCTTGAGATTTCCCTTCATTTGAAGTTTAAAAGAATATTCAGTCAACAGTAAAGCCAAGATGATAAACATTGTTTGCTTCGTTTGCCAGTTAGTTATGCAACTACTTTTGAGGGTCAGTTTGACACTAGTGGTGTTATCAAATGCATTGTGTCTATAAGTTTGGGGGCATGTTAAGTTCACAAGCTTAGGATGAATGGATGATTGTATTCTTTATATGTATATGTATGATGAGCCTCGTTCGCATGTACTTGAGTTTCTTTTCAAACTATGTATATGTGGTCTTTTGCCTGTGAAACGTTTCAGTTCTATTTGCTTGATTGGCTCCCTTCTTTCTTGAGATTTCCCTTCATTTGAAGTTTAAAAGAATATTCAGTCAACAGTAAAGCCAAGATGATAAACATTGTTTGCTTCGTTTGCCAGTTAGTTATGCAACTACTTTTGAGGGTCAGTTTGACACTAGTGGTGTTATCAAATGCATTGTGTCTATAAGTTTGGGGGCATGTTAAGTTCACAAGCTTAGGATGAATGGATGATTGTATTCTTTATATGTATATGTATGATGAGCCTCGTTCGCATGTACTTGAGTTTCTTTTCAAACTATGTATCATGCTCTAAGTTTTTTTTATTTCCAGCGTAATTACTTGTGAACTATTGTTTTTCACGACACCCTCTTTTATCGACAGGGTCCTCAATCTTCCAAAGTTTGCTTGTTGATGGCTGCAGGGAGTATTAATTTACTAGTTCTTGAAGAAAAAAGTGAATCAAACGGCTATCACTCAGGAGAGGCCTCTGGAGGAAAACTAAGCTTTCCTGATGATGAATCTGGTATTCTTGCTGAAAACCATAGTACATCCTCTGTTTCAAATGATGCCAACAGTCCAAGAAGGAATTCCACTGGCAGACCAAGTCCCAAAACTAACAAGGAAAAGATTGTCCCACATTATCTCAGAGCTTCAACTGGTTCCTGTCATGACTTTTGCAAATTTGGTTGGAAACATGCCTCTGAGGAGAAGGAAATTCGTCCTTGGCGTAAAAGAATCATTAAACCTCAGTCAAGTGAACAGAATCCTGCCACCACTGTTGCTTTGGGGGAGAGGAAGGAGGTAACAGTGCCCAAGCAAATGACATCGCCCCATAGGACAAAGAATCCTGCCATAACTGCAGCTTTGGGTGAGAGGAAGAAGGCAATGGTGGTCAAGGAAATGACGCTTCCCCATAGGACACAGAATCCTTCCGTGACTGCCACCATGGGTGAGAGGAAGAAGGCAACGGTGCCCAAGCCAACAACATCGCCAGTTACCACACTGAATTCTGCTGTAACTGATCCTTTGGGTGAGAGAAAGAAGTCACCAGTGCCCAAGCCAATGCCATCACCTGATAGGACACATAATCCTGTTGTAACCGATCTTTTGGGTGGGAGAAAGAATGCAATAGTGCCCAAGCCGAAAACATCACCTGATAGGAAACAGAGTCCTGCTAAAACTATTTCTTTGGGTGAGGGGCAGAAGGCTACAGTTCCCAGGCCAATGGCATCACCTGATAGGGCTCGGAATCTTGCTGTAACCAATTCTTTGGGTGAGACAAAGAAGACGGAAGTGCGTAAGCTAATTGCATTACCCAACAAGAAAAAGAGTCCTGCAGTGGTTGTACCGTTGGAGGAGAAAAAGAAGGCTACACTCAAGCAATTAACATCGCCTGATAGGATACCTGTTTCTTCAAAACAAAGTGCCTTTCCTGCCTCAATCAAGTTGGAAGATTATCCTGACACTCTCAAGCAAGAGGTATCGTTACCTTCAAAGAAAGTTGAACCACCTTCAAAATGTTCATCATCTCATAAGAAGTCAAAAGCTGAGAAGAAGATAAACAAAATTTCCAGCAATGGTTTAATGAAACACTTGTCGCCTTCTTACTCATTGGCATCTGCTAAGAATACAGAAAAGGCTGAAAAGACAACGGAAAGTGTTTTGCGGAAATCTCCTTCTGTAGTTCAAAGGGCAACAATGCCAAAAGCATCTTTGTCCTTCCGCTCTTCAGAGGGTTTTTATGTAAGAGGCAGAAGAAGAGATACAACCAAGACAAGCAAGACTGTGGTGGTAACTAAAGCATCTGCAAAGAAAGTATGGGCACTTCCCGCTGCTTTGTCAGCCTCTTCAGTCACCAAAAATATAGCTTTGAAGGGAAAGAAAAGTAAGAGTTCAAAACTGGCATCATCTCTGGTAGGTCAAAACAGCATACGGAAGGCAGTGATTGGGAAATCTGAACCTAAGAATGTGCCAGAGAAAACTTTGCATGTCATCTTGACGGAAACGGAAGGTAAAATTTCAGGGGGCACTGCAGCCAAGAAAGTCAGTTCGTTGCTTTTATCTCAATCATCTCCATTGTCCAAGTCGTCATCCAAGTGTCAATCTCAACCTTTGCCATCTCTAGAAGGTGAAGATAATGAAGAAGTTGGAGAAACTGAGAGTGAAGAAGAAGTACATGAGGAAATTGATGACAGTGAGAGTGTCAATGAAGAAGGGGAGCTGGAGGAGGAGGAGGATGAAGATAAACATGCCTATACTTATGAAGAAGAAACAGATAAAGTCCTTCCCGACAGAGCAGGAACGACAAACAACAATGACATCAAAGTAGTGATACATGAAAACAGAAGGAAGACTCTGCAAAAGGGTAGTGTTGTTTCTGGATTTAAAGACCCTACACCTGTGAAATTGAAGTTCAGAAGGGGAAGGGTTGTGGATATTCAGTCTGAGAGTAATGGTCCTAGGAGACTTCGATTTCGCCGGGCAAGAGTAATGGATGAAAACCATGATCGTACTAGTGAAATCAGAAGGAGAAATCTCAGGAAGAAAGGAGTTGATGGTGATGGATATGGAGATATTCCCAACCCCAGCAACGAAAAAGTCGTCCTCAGGCACCAAGATTCTCAGGGAAAGAAAGATGCACAAGGTCTGTTCAATAATGTCATTGAAGAAACAGCAAGTAAGCTTGTGGAGACCAGGAAAAGCAAGGTTAAAGCTCTGGTTGGTGCTTTCGAAACTGTTATATCCCTGCAAGACACTAAGCCTTCTTCACAAACAGTCAGTTGATTGCAGTTAGAGTGTTCTTTTCCATTCATCATACTATTTTCTTTGTAAGAAAAAGTTGAAGTAAAAAGAAAAATAGGAAATAAAACAGGAGTTGGAGTGCATCTCTTTTGTTTAAGGTTGGAAAGTTGAGGTAATCCAATTGGCTTGGAGGAGGCTCTACAGCTACTAATCTCAACAAAGTCCAGTACCCATTTTCTTCAAGGGTACGTCTGGTTTTCTAATGCTTTGGCACTACATCTACATCATTTTTAACTGAGTAATGGTAGTTGTGAATTAACTGCATACAGGGTTTATTAGGGGCAAGTATTCTTGGATAACTGAGTTCATTTGGATTTATGGGTTTGTACATTGTTTGACTGAATATCTTTCCGATTAGTATTTTGTTGTGTGATGCTGGGTTTCTGCTGTGGAACTTGTTGTTTTTCTTGGAAAACTGTCAGCATGTTGGTTCAAAGGAAAACAGATCTGTCTGAAATGCTCCAATCATATGCCTATGTTTTGCTTTTGAGAATCCTTTGATTTGGTGCAGCCGTTTGAGCAGTTCTAGAACTATAATATTTGGATATTCCATTGTATAAAGTCTGCAACCACATGGACTATTCTCTAATATAATCTTAATCTTAGTACTACCATTTACGTATTACCTCCAATATGACTATGCAAACTGCAAATGTAGGACTTTCTAATTGTATCCTGAAATGACAAAAATTATTTAATAGATGATAAATTTGTCCAAACATTTATTTTTTTAGTGAAAATAAAATTTGATATTTTCCTAAATTTCAATAATATTTGATATATTAATAAAGCAGTTTCAATATTTTGTTAAATCTTAAAAATATATACAAAATCTCAAAATAATTTAATATATTGATAAACGTCAGCATTACTTTTGATATTAGCCTGGCCAGAGCAACGCGCATTATTCAAAGAAAAATATAGGTAGTAGATTGCAAAATGTCCGATGGATTTTATTTGATATTTCATGTGAAACAAAAAATTAACATATTCAGTAATAATAACGTATTTTGTATAATATTTTGACGTATTTTCTCTATATGCGTTGTAATAAATCTGTGAATATGTCTCAAGTACTCTGTATAATATATTGATGTATTTATTATATTTTATATAATATATTGACGTATTCTCTTTATATAATAAGCACGTGAATATATTAGTTGCAGTAAAAAAAAATTACAGATTCATTCATAATTTGACGTACTATAATTTGTAGTGGAGGGTGCCTACGACTAGGCTACATTCCCTTTTGTCAGTATTTTTAGTAAATTAATTAAGGATAGTCAAGTAATTTAATATATTATTATATTTTATATTTAAATATTATAATCGGTATTTCTTAATTTGTCAGAGATAATTTAGGTATAAAAGAAACCCAAAATAACAAAATAAGAGGCGAGAAATAAGCATTCACTTTTTATATTTTAAAAAATATAATAAATTTTTTATTAAAATATTATATATTTTTAATATAATTTTCAGTTTTAGTCATAAAATGTCTTAATTTAATGCTAGAGTTTCATTATAATAAAAATTATATATTTGTATATAGGAAAAATTTAACAAAAAAAAAAGAAAAAAAATATTTTTTAAAAAATTAAATAGTAATTAATTTTTATGACTAATTTTAAATAATTTATATATAAAAAAATAGACAATATGCTCTAATGCGGGGACATATATTAAATTAGTTGAATTTTAGAGATATTATTATGGGTAAAATCCACAATATATATCATTTCCTCCTAGCAATTAAAACATTGGTTATTTTTGAATTTCCATTTTTGTAGAGATAATCAAATCTTTATTTTATTGATATTTTAGGCTGAGAAACCCTATTCAAAATTTCTACGATAAACGGTGTCGTTGGAGTCTATTCAGACGATTACTCCCATATAGCCGTTAGAGAAAGGGCCAATTTCAACTTCCGCTTACATCCGCTGTAAATTCCGACCATTGCCCAACTCGACCGTTTCGCCCAATTCCTATATATTCTTCCTTTCTTCTCCGTTTCTCCCAATTCCGACCATTGCCCAATCCGACCGTTTGGCCCAATTCCTATATGTTCTTCCCTTCTTCTCCCTTTCTCTCTAGCCAGCAAAGGAAACGCTCCCCAACTTTCAAAAAATTCGACCGTTTCTCCCAATTCCTATAACTTCCTTTCTTCTCCGTTATCCCAATTCCGACCATTGACCAATTCGACCGTTTCTCCCAATTCCTGTATATTCTTCCTTTCTTCTCCGGTTCTCTCTAAAACGATCCCACCCAGTTTCACAACAAATTTCTTCCCAGAGGAGACCAATAAAAAATATCATACCTTTCTTCATTATTTGATTTCTTTATCCATAACAAGTCGCATCACTAGTATCCATGGCTGCTGTGGAGGAAGATCCAAGAATAATATATGTTCATGGTTGATGAAGGTTATGAATTTTCTGCCCGGAAGTTTTTTGATTTTATTGTTGGTGAGACCCAGAAAGAAACGAGAGAAACAGAGCTTTGGTTTGACACTCGGTGTAGTTATTATGCCCCTTCTCGTATTTCCACTCTTACCCTTGGAATTTTTTCGAATCTTGAAATATCATTTAGATTCACGAATATGGAGGTTTGTAATTTTTTCGCAATTTTGGCATCTGGGTTTGCTTCTTCTTTGATTTAATTTTGTGTTGTTTTCTTGGAATTAGTTGGTGTATTGACCGACCCCTGCCTCCTCTTTTTTGGGTATTTTGAAGTTAAGAACCGAGTTCCATATTTCTCTCGAATTAAGAATGTATTTTATTTGACTGTTTTTTCTGCGTCAGTTCAATTTTTTGAATGATTCTGATTTTTCTTGTTCAATAGCTCCAATTTCCTAGTGTGTTCTTGGGCTAATTCTTCATGGATTCTCTTGGTTGGTGTCATGTATGAACTATTTTGGGATGAACATAACGTGATTGTCTTAATGTGTTTGCAATTCCTCTGGGTAATGTTTCAATTTTTATGATTCGCCAAGTAGTAGACTGTCAGTGATGAACATTGCTACTAGGGTGACAATGAATCTTCATTTGAACCTCGTTACCTGTCAGTTTTAGGTTCTAAAGCCAACTCGTTTGGCCCAGTAAGAAATGTTGTTTATTTGGGAAATCAGACACATGTGATGCAATCATGAAAGTATGGGCCAGTGACTTCCTATATATCCTTCTTTGTTCTTATTCTGCCATCTGCCTTCAAGTGTATCACAATGCCAGACATCGTACAATAAGTTAGGCAAGGCATTGATATTCAGGCAACAAATTGGAATTCAATTATTATGTCTTGTTCAATATGAGGAAGGTTCAGGAACTCTAGGATTTGTTTCTTTCCTGGTGAAACGTGATGGGATTTGTTTTGCCTTCTCGGTGAAAAATTGCATGGGTGCCTATGTTAGTGAGTTCCCAAAACTCCTTGGAAATTGTATAATTGATGGCAAAGTTAGTTATACGGATAAAATGCTGAAGTACATATGTTCCAATTTTCAAATTTCCATCTGTTTGAAATTATTCAGTTTCTGCAACTGATATTTGCATTTTTGCAGCATTTATGCCAAGAATTAAGAGTAGGAGGTCCTTGCAACTTGATACCGTTTGTTATTTTAGTGAGGCGGATCAAGAGCAAAAGGTACAATTTGATGATATGCAAAATGTCCAGCCCAATGTGTCGCTCATAGCATGAGATGATTTGGCAAGTGCTTTTATTTTTGGTTTAGTGGAAAGGAATCAACTCTGGACTAGTAGGTCCTTGCAACTTGATACCATTTGTGATTTTAGTGAGGCGGATCAAGAGCAAAAGGTACAATTTGATGATATGCGAAATGTCGAGCCCAATATGTCGCTTGTTTCTTAGCATGAGATGATTTGGCAAGTGCTTTTATTTTTGGTTTCGCTTCGATATGTTGGTTTCTCTTCTGGTAGTGGAAAGAAATCAACTCTCCAACTGGAGAAGCAAACAAGGTTCCTTGCTCTATCATGATTAAATATTTTATCATCCAGTGCACTTTATGTTTAAAACGGAGTCAGTAATCTGCCTTTAATCTAGCACATCTAGGAGATAAAATGTAATTATGGATTTGGGGTTATACTGTGGTAATATAATTTCCTTGCACTACAGATTCTGGAAACTCCAAGTTTGCCTGCATTGCCAAGAAAAACCACAGCACGTGTTATTGAGTTTGAGGTAAACGTTATAGAAAACGGATCCGAAATGACAAGAAAAAGAGCGAAAGGGAATAAAGGGATTCCTTGTCGAAGACTAGGACGTAATGATAATTTTGAATAAACTTTGTTGTTGCAGGAATTCCACCTTGAAACAATGGCAAGAGCCAATCGGAATGTAGAAACATCTACTGTAGTATCTGTAGAATCTTGTCAGGTATTATTACTACTATTTCATATGGATTAATGCGTTTCAGCCATTTTGTGTAGTTCTGCAAGCTGAAGAATGTTGCGTTTTATAATTGCAGAGTCATCAATGGAGGCCACATCTCACAGCACCAAAATCACCTCTTCTTCAAACATCATTTTGAGCTCGACCACCCAATATCAAAAGTTCTGATGAACTGGAAAAGGAAGAACTTGAAAAAATTCCCAATTTCAAGGCAGGTTTGTTTTATAATAGAGTAAGGTCCCTCTATCTGTCTCCCTCTAATTCAGTTAGTTTGAAATTTAACAGATATTTGAGAATAAAGGTGACCTTGGGGGGATGTTACGCAACACAAAAAAGCAGATTACTGCTCAAGAATTCCATTTTGCCATAGATGATAGATTCCTCTTCCCAACCCATGTGGCTGACATGTTTGACAAGGTTTTTATGTCGCCTATTCCAGCTTGTTTTCCTTGCCGTCTATTCTAGAAAATTCTAATAGATCTGACTAAATTGTATTCTCTCTCAGGGAGAGTCCTATCTGTTGAAAATAAGGTTCCAATAAAAAACACGACTGATATGGAGGTAGCATTTACAAATGTATTAGAGAATGTTTGTGCCCCTACATATAGAACTAGTCTTACTCTATATTGGTTTGTAAATATGGATATATGATCACTTGGAATGGGAGTGATTGGTAGAATCAAGAGTATTGAGATCCATCTTAGTTATACTAGCTCATTTACCCCAGGAATTAGACATAATCACCCTGATGAATGAAAAAATCTACAATCCATATAAAACTCATACATTTTTCTTGGCAGTACCTGAATTGATGGTACAATCATTTTCCATGACTATTTCGGTGGGGTGTTCAAATGCCTGCCATAGTTACCAAATCCATTTCTATTCTATCTTATACTGGCCTTAGAATGGCTTTGTTTGGCCTTGTTATGCCCACAACATCTGCACTTTATGCATATATACCAAATCAATTTCTATTCTATCTTATACTGGCTTTGTTTGGCCTTGTTATGCCCACAACATCTGCACTTTATGCATATATACCAAATCAATTTCTATTCTATCTTATACTGGTCTTAGAATGGCTTTGTTTTGGCCTTGTTTTGTTTTGGCCTTGTTATGCCCAAAACATCTGCACTTTATGCATATATATTTTGGTGGAAGTTTTGCCTCTTTTTCTTGGTCAATTGAATTTCAAGCCTGTTTATGGCTCTGCATCCTCGAATGTCTGGTGGGAAAACAAGTGGTTTTATGGTGGTTAGATTCCTTACAGGACTTGCTGTTATGGCTACTGCCTACAAATGATCATCCTGATATACTGAGCTTAATATTGGAGCTGTGGTAAATGTTCTCTCCTATTATATAACTGCTGAATGAAGTTCTCTCCACATGCAAACCTGACTGCAGGATGTAATAACATGCAAAGAAGGCGGAATGGAGCAGGTAGTTACAGTTTTACTGTCTTGTGATGCATCTTTATCTGCTGATCGACATGCACAATACAATTAGAAAATCAAAACCTGATGAACTACAACTAAAAAAGTAATAGGTTATGAGAAAAAGGAATGGTAACTTCAAACGATTGAATGTTGCTAATATAAGTTCTAAAGATTGCACATTGGGGACAATGATTTTGGTCACTGGTTTTTTCAACATATGTACGCTGAAGATAGAATGTCTGGAATACAAAGTCGATTACAGGAGCATAATAGTAACTCGATCAATGCTAGACACATGAAAATTAGCCTCTATCTAAAACAACAAAAAAAATGTTTTTGTCTTGATGTTTTCACCCTTAAATTGCTTATCGATTTTTTTTTTTTTTTTTTTTTTTTTTTTGGAGAGATGGACATACAAATGCATACTTTTCTTTTTTTTCCCTTAAGTGATACATTGATCTTCAAGTCAAGCACACAGAGTTTTACATTGTCTAATAAAATGGTTAATGGTTGTGCAATGACCGATTAGTTTCTATCTTAAAAAAAAAAAAGTTTTTGTCTTGATGTTTTTCACCTTAAATTTCTTATCAAGTGGGGGTGGGTGGGAGGGAGAGGGGGAGTGGGGGGGGGGGGGGGGGGGGGAATTGGTTAAACTCTTTGCATATATTCTTTTCTTTTTTGCAGAATACATATGATACCATATTCTTCATTGTCAACCTCAATGTGGTACGTTCCAATTTATTATTTTTGACCTTCATATAACATCTTCTGCAAAATAACTGTAAATTGTTTGCTTCCCACATTTGAAAGACAACATTCCTGTTGCTAAAAGTAATTTGGTCATTAAAATATTAGACAAGCTTTAGTTATTAGGCTGTTATAAGCCTGATTCTTCTTTTTTGAAAAAGGAAAAAATCCTTTTGCAAATAGTTTTGAAGGGGAGTGAAGGGGTTTCTTTGTGGTTGAGAAAATTCTTGGAATTTCTACTGAGGTAGAGTAAATATTTCTGGTGATATTGCTAGTTACAACCCATAAATCCTTTTTATAGACAGAAGAAAAAATAGTGATTTGCTGTTAAATACATGAGGAACTTTTCTCTGACATTTATGATGATGTCGAACTTTTTTCTTTTTCATAGATAACCTTGCCTTATGATACGAAACAAATATCACAAGTGACAAAAGAAACAGCAGCAATTTATTTAGCATGTGGAGTAGATGTCTCCAAGGAAATACCTTATCCCTGGTTCCATTTATAGGCATCAATTTTTGTGCAATCTCATGTCCGCGCTCATGTAGAATTAATGTGGTTGCTGAGTGTTCTGCAACACCCATTGGTTGTCTCAACTGGATGATCCAATTTAAGGAGAAATCACTGAAGGAGGTATAGAGTTTTCTTTAAAGATCCATGTATATGGTTTTGCCCTCCAATATTCTAGAATGTACATATAGGGATGGCTAAAGTACGTATTGAAGTAAGTTAAACAGTAGAGAGATTTAGCAATGTTTTGGAACTGTATGCATGAAAACAAGTGGAGGACTTGATTGTGAATGTGCTGATTTAAAATGATTTTTTATGTAAATCTTTTCCTTTGACTTTTTACTGGGCAGGGTTAAAGATTTCATACTACAAACAGCAAATTTCTCATTAACTTAATAAGCAAGATTTTGCTCGGCAATTTGTCTTGGTGATTGTCTCTCAAACAATTTGGTTATTGTTGCATTCTGCAGGGAGATGAAAATGTTGGTGTTGCTTTACTCTGACTTATCCTGTGCTGATGGCTTCTGATATTTTACTCTATCATGTGAGTTTTCCTACATGACATCCATATGGTAGAACGTATGGCAGTGATTTTGATTCTCTGTTGTGCAAAGATCGACACTTAATTATTTATTATGCATGTGACACAAATCCTGGTGATAATTGCCTGAGTATGCATGTATATTGCAGCATCTCTCTGCAGTATGATTATGTCCCAGTTGGGGATGATCAGAATCAACGTCTAGAGTTAACTAGAGAGACCTTGCCGAGTGTGTTAACTATCTATATGGCAGAAAGAAGTGGAGGAAATTCGGAGGGTAAGGAACAAACTAATCATTGTTTTGAGATAACTGCACTGTCGGTTCTAGTTAGAAATTTGGAATGTGGATTCACATCCTTTTTTTTTTAATTTCTGATATTAGGTTTACTTACTGGTGCCAATTTTAAGGTCTTATTCCTCCTGCTGATGGTCTTTCAAAGGTTTTAAATTTCTCCTTAACATTTTGTTTTAGTGTTAATCCTTTCTTCTTGTTCTCTGTATTTTTAGCACATGATAAAAATTAAATGGCATGATTCATTTTGGAATGTAACTAAGGGGGATTTCTTATTAGGACCTTTGGACCGATGATAGCTCCAACATGCTTCTAATCTCATGGATTTATTAGGTTTTGCCTTTAATTTGGGCATCAAAATTTAGATTACCTAGTGCTATATTCTGCATGAATGATGTACTTAGACTGGTTTTGGTATTGCTTTCCATTTACATCTTTGATTGAATCTCCTAAATGTTTTTGGTGCAATGCTCTGACATTGTTACACTCGGATGGGTACTGGATAGCATGTAAGCAAGCTGATAATTCATATCACTTGTGATGCTGAGGAAAAAAAGACAATTATACTCTTGTTTGGTTGATATAGCACCGAATTGGATCTAGTGATTTGTTTTTCGCTAGCTTATAAATTTGGTGCATATGTATAGATTTGTTCATTCTAAAGTTTATCGGTCATGAGGAATCACATGAATTTTGTGCATATGCATAGCATTTGATGTTCGATGGACATGAGGGGTAGTATTTGTCTAATTCTGAATTCAGTTCAGATTAAGCCAAATATGTTGCAACTGCCTATGCCAAAGTGCAAGGATGGGGTTGTTCACGTTTTGAAAAGACGACATTGTCAGAAAAAAAATCGTTGAATTTGGAACAAGTATGGAGATATCTGCATTAGTTATGCTGATCTGAATGGAAATAAGATATTTTTACTTGCGAGAATTGTGTACTAAGGAATATGTTACCTACAACAACTAAGCCTTTATCCATGACCTGCAGCAGTCTATGGTTCATATCTCACTACTGTATTCTGGAAAAAGACATGTTCTCATTTGGCCGTGTTGCAAATTTTGTGGTTATATGTACTACTATCCGTTCTTCAATTTTTATGGTCTTTACATAAGCTGTGTTGTTACTTTTTCTTCTAGGAATAAGTTAGGAACATCTTTGTGCTACATGGTTTATTTTACTTTGTATCAAGGAAATTCTTTTTTGCAACCCTCTGTTATCAGGCATAGGAACATCATTCTTGTAGGTTAGCACATCCATTATGTCAGTTTTAACAAATCTGTTGCAAGGATCATTGATTCTTGTACCCATGAATTTTGTTGCTGAACCATTTGCTTCTTTGTCCAGGCTGACCTGTCATTCATCTCATTCTTCAGTAGTTTGCTTATGAAAAGCTAGATAAAATTTGGAACCCCTTTTTGTTGTTTGGTTGGGATCGAATTTGGAATTTAAAGTTGCTGTACCATTTAGGCAGTGTCCTCAAAGGTTGTTGTGGAATGCTCAGCGGAACAATATCTAAGACCTTTCTATTGAAGTTCTGATCTTGCACAGTCGTTTTACCACTCTTACTTCATGCTGTGTACATTGAAAAAGGTTTGATAGCTTATACAATCTGCATATATGAATGTACTGGCACAAAAGTACTGGTACTAGCAATTTGTGTGCTTATGTTTTCAGGAAGGTACAGAAAAATGCCAAAGTATGAGCTGGGGAAAGTTCAAGCCCTGTCCTGACAGATGTCCTGATTGATCATCTACACCCTATCCAGGTACACCAGTAACTGATCATGTATCAAAATTTTGATTCTTTGTATGTGAAACCACGATTCTGACAAAAATGCCAATACTGACTAATTTGTTCAATTTCTAGTATGTTGTTATCTTGTACAAGCCTAGCACCTAGGATTTGTATGGGTGAGGGGGGTTGGAGAGGGTGGTAGGGAGGGGTGGAGGGGTTATAGGGGAAGGGGGTAAATTGGGTTTATTGAACGAGTTTTCTGTTCATGGTAGGGAGGGGTGGAGGGTTATAGGGGAAGGGGGTAAATTGGGTTTATTGAACGAGTTTTCTGTTCATGGTAGGGAGGGGTGGAGGGTTATAGGGGAAGGGGGTAAATTGGGTTTATTGAACTAGTTTTCTGTTCATGGTAACGTTATAGTTATTTACACTATTTACTTGGTGAATGTCATAGATATTTTTTTTCTTTTAATACAATGGAAGAATGAGTTTGGTGGTACCAAAGAGCTGATTTGGAAAAAAATAGATATGGTAAGTTTGTGTGTGGAAGAATAGGGTGCGGTGCATGAAAATTGAAGATGTTTTTCCTTTAGGCGGATGGATGAAGAAATTTGAAAGACTTGACTTTATTGTTTGATACCATATATTTGGCAGGGTGTTGTTTTGAGTGCATATGTTATAATGGTGCAGATTTAAGGCCTGCTGGTGATATTCATATGTTTTTATTTTTCTATGATTAGATTTTTGAGTATTGAGTTAATTGTTTAAGATATATAGTTCAGTTGTGTAAGTCTTTTGAATTGATTGTGTAGCCTTGATTTTACGTTTAGGGATCCTGTGATTTGTTTTACACCATGCCAAAATCTTTTGTGTTGTTTATGAAGTTGCATGCTTTATTCAGTTTGTAACTGCTGCAGAGCATGGGCAAATGCAAAGCTAAGATACTATCAAGAAGGGTGCAATAGTTGTGGCTGCTTTCACAAGTCATGTTGCAGATCCTATCATGTGCCTTGCGCATTTGAGATTCAAGCGTGCAGATTCAATTGTGTATGTTGAACCTCCCTATTAAAATGGTCAAATAAGGAAATGAGAGAAGATGCCATTTAAAAGTGACATAAATGTTATCATTATTAGTGATGATTGGCTTGAAGTTTTCTTTGTTGATTATGTTAGGGTTGTTAGGTTTTTGGTCCTTGGCTTCTTATGTTGATCATTAAGGAGTTGAGAACATGATATTATTGTGATGAATAATTAGAGATGTTCATTGATGAATCTACATATTTTTGTTTTATTATATAGAGCGGCTGTTTCTTCAACTCTGCCTTGTTTGTTTTGCTTCTTTGGATAGAGGAGAAACACTAGGTGACTTCAGTGAGACGACAGTAGTTTAGGGGGGGAAAGCTGGAGGCGATGAAGCCTTGGTGATTAATAGATGAAACTAGCATATAAGTAGAAAAGAAGTACTCATTTCGGCATCTGGATATTGGAAGAAGTAAATTAGGAAAAGTAATGAATGGAGATGGAAGGAAGAGGATATGCAGACTTGTACCGAAACACAAATGAAGAACTGTTTATTAAAACCATGATGGAGAGCTCAATAGGGATGCCGGCTCCAACCATGGAGATGCTGGGATTAAGAATCTAAATCACAACTCGAGGACTGATAGCGAGGAACTGTTTAAGAGAGCTGGCTCACAAATGGAGAGGCAAGAATTACTTCTTCTTCTTCTTTGAATGGTTTCCCATGTATTTTGATCTATTTTCTCACAGAACAATGGTGGGAACTCAGGCATTGGCCATAGCAGTCTGGCAATCATCAAGGAAGATCTATGCAGTAGATTTCACAGTTAGCCTGAAAAACTGGAGCTTAGCTAATTTCACGCTTTTCATTTTTCAGTTGCATCATCATTTCATGGCAGATAATGTATTTCATTTAAACATACACATAAAGTGTGCTTAATGTTTCTTCTTGCCAATTATACGGTAATATGCACAGTAGGAATCCGAAAATGAAGTGTAGTGAACTTGGAAATCAGCTTCAGGAAGTTGTCTGAAGTTGGACACTTGTGAAATTTTTCATTTTGAATGAAATTAATTTGTCTATCTGAGTCTTGGTAGTCTCATCTCATCTTTAAATTTTGTTTCAGGAATTCTGTTGACAAAGGTTTGCAGGCGAGTAGTAACTTGTTTGTAGCAATGGTTGGTGTCCGGTGCTGAAGCAAAAAAATACAATGAGGATATCTGGGAGATCTAATGTTAACCTTGACTTGCAGGCATGGTTTCATAGTTCCCAACGAATGACAAGAAGTCGTGGTGAGAAAGAAGCTGTAGAAGATAGGTCTTTTGGATAATATGGTTCTGACGAGATCTTTAGGTAACACAGGCCTGAATCAAGGCCACGGGGACTCTTGTATACGAGATGTAAGCAACATTTCAAGATTTATCCACAGTTGAAGTTGGAGAAGCTGGAAATCTACCAACTGCTGATGGGTCATATGGGTCATATGGGTCATGGCTGTGCCCACGAATGCAATGCAGATGAGTACAGTATCGCCAGAATCATCTCAGAGTGACTGAATCCTCTGCTGTTGCACCAGTAGTTTCTACTGATTTTGAAGTATGTGATGGCCCTACCTAAGCGCCTCATTCATTAATTTACCTTCTTTTTAACAAATTAATCCGCACAAATCTATTCATTGAAGTTGAAGTGCTTCCTGCTTCTCATCCTACCTATGCTTCCTTTTTGCACCAGTCCCAGATGGGTCTTACTATTTGTAGCTCAAAAATGCTATTTGTAGCTCATAAAAAGAGTTAAAATGACTAAAATAACCCCAAAGTAAGATTATCAAATTTGTAACTGTCAAAATTCGTAAAAATTCACTCGACCCATGGTACACACGCCCAGTTTGGGCGCATATTCCATGGTTCAAACGCCTAAAGCAGAAGTGACGTCCATGGTAAGGAATAAAAATGTGGTCGTGGATACCATGGAAGGAACCCAAAATGTGGGCGTGTGCACCATGGACGGAAAGTTGGGTGGGAGGGCCATGGAGCAAACGCCTAGCGCGTTATCCATGGATACACACGCCCATTATGGCGTGTGGTACCATGGGGTGCGTTTGTACCATGGTGTCCCACGCCCATAATGGGCGTTTATACCATGGAATAAACGCCTATTTTGGGCGTGTGATACCATGGTACACACGCCCAAAATGGAGTTTAATTCCATTATCGGTATATTTTATAAAATATTTTATTATATAATATTTCGTAGTATTCGTTATTGTTAATATTGTAATTCTTCATAATTATTTTTAATTTTTATTATTGCTGTGGCACATTCTTTATATGGAAACTAGGAATTATGGGCAACAGTTCGGATGGTGGCAACTGGGGAAATTCTAAGTAATCAAGCTAAATACAGAAATATTTTTGCGGCATTTACACTTTATGTCTTTGTGAAAAAAATCAGTTTAAATTCACACACATGGATGTAAACGTTTCTAGACGTGGTGCTAGTGTTATGAAACGTGGTGAGTTGTCTTTGTGAAAAAATAGCTTAAATTCATATGCATGGATGTAGACGTTTCTGGACGTGGTGCTAGTGTTATAAGACGTGGTGCTAGTGTTATGAGACGTGGTGAGCTGTCTTTGTGGAAAAATAGCTTAAATTCACATGCATGGATGTAGAAGTTTCTGGACGTGGTGCTAGTGTTATGAGACGTGGTGAGTTGTCTTTGCGAAAAAATAGTTTAAATTCACATGCATGAATGTAGACGTTTCTGGACGTGGTGCTAGTGTTATGAGACGTGGTGCTAGTGTTATGAGACGTGGTGCTAGTGTTATGAGACGTGGTGCGCTGTCTTTGTGAAAAACAAATAATAATTCGAAAAATAAGTTCAAAATAATTAATTTAAATTGTTATAAAATTAGTCAAATAAATTCAACAATATTTCAAATAATTAAAATTAGCCACAAAAAACAAAAAATATATGTGCAGATAAATAATTTAAACATTAGGCACATAAGTTCAATAATTAACTCAAATAAGTTCAATACTAATTTAAATAATTAAAAATAACCAAAACAAACATTGATAAATTATACAAATAAATAATCTACACATTACAAACATAAGTTCAATAGTTAAATTTAATAATTACGATACTAATTGAACTAATTAAAAGTACCTAAAAATTAATATTAACGACAATAATTCAATAATTAAGCAAATAAATGTAATATAATTAAGCAAATATTAAATGGAGGGTTTATATATATATAGAGTATGGACGCAGGCATTTTTGCCTTTGACCATGGGCCGGACGCCTACTTTATGCGTCCGGCCATGGTCCTGGACGCACCACTTATGCGTCCGGCACCATGGCCGGACGCATAAAGTAGGCGTCCGGCACCATGGACAAACGTTTCATCCATGCGTCCGGCCATGGTGTTGGGCGCATGGATTTGTCTCTCCTTCCATGGTTCTTGCGTCCAATTTTAAAGTTTGTACCATGGTTATTACTCAAATTCATGTCGCGACATCCATGGGTCGAGTGAATTTTTCTGAATTTTGACTGTTAAAAATTTGTTATTCTTAATTCGGGGTTATTTTAGTCATTTTAACTCTTTTTATGAGCTACAAATAGCGTTTTTGAGCTACAAATAGCGTTTCAGGTCCCAGATCTAACCAACAATAAATAATATAAATAATAATACTACTATTCATTGAAGTTGAAGTGGAGGTTGATTAACCACCACGTTTATCTCGCTTGTGTGTGTGTGTGTGTTTTTTTTTTTAATGAGTTCAAAACTAACTTATTGTACCCTGTCATTTGTCATTTGGTTCAATGTGCCTACTTTCAATCAAAATTTTTTTTTTTTTTTAATTTTGATTGGGCCATAATTAAAGAGTAACAGAGATGATGTGTAAAGGTAAGCTCGAACTAATATTCTATTTGTGAGCGTAATAGCATAAGTATGCCTGAGTGTGAGATCGACTGGTCGAGAGACGAAAGTCCGTCATAGTGATCCTGGAGTCCCGTGTGGCCTCACTCAATAATATAAAATGTACAGCAGCAGTTGATGACTCCCAAGAACTCTTATCGACGGAGTCGTTTCGCGCCTCAATGTCGACTTATCACGTATTGGGATTGAAAAATGTCCAAATAGTTCAGTTATTCGTGCGATTCAAGTGATATGTGAGTTAGGTTTAGAACTCGATACAGTTCGGTTTTTATCTATCGTTATCATCTGAATTGTTATATAAAAGTGTTTATTCTCAAAGAGAGAAAAATAATCTTACCTACGTTTCAATTTAATTTCTCTAATGCATAGTATCGACAAGTTTTAAAAGAAAAAAATGCAATAATAGTCTATATAATATAATTTAGTGTTAAATTTAACTATAAATAATTTAGTAGTCAATAAATTTAGTTATAAATTTTGATATTCACAACACATTTAGTCATAATAATAGTTTTTTAGATAAAAAAATATATTTAGGATCCATGTTGACATGTTAGTCCATGTAGTATAAAATTTGTGACGTAGGGGTTAACGAAATTTTAATTCAACTATTAAGTGTCCCAAAAAATTATTATTATGATTAAATATATTATAAATAACAAAATTTATGATTAATTTTTTAAAAAATTATAATAAATTTATTGAGTACCAAACATTAAACACTAAATTTAACACTAGTATTCTTATATTTTTTTGCTAAAAAATAAAAAAGTATTATAATATGTATTTTTCCCCTTTAATATAAGGGTAGTATTAAATAGTGTATTTTTTCTTATTTGCGGTCCAATTTTTGTATGAAAATGTCTTTAATAAGAGTATTTTGTAAAAAAAATGAAGAAAAATGATAATCCATGGGTAAAACTTTTAAACTTGCAATTGTACGAGGTTATAAAACTTACAATAATCTCTAATGAGTACAATTATGGTTATAAATTGGAAGTAATCATCACTAATAAAATAAATACACTATGCTATATGAAAAATAAAAAAATAATAATTTTGATGATATTTTGGAACACGAATGATGAGGTCATGAACCTGAAAATATTAAAGAATCGTTACAAATTTTGAGACAAATAATAACGAACCTTAAAAGCAAAAATGGACAAATTCGTAGCTGTTTCGGCGGGGGGTGGGGAATACCATTGCTACCGTATTCCCTCTTGTCAATTTCAGCACAGCCCAATGAACGCCCGCCACGACACAGTTGGCCCCACCACCTTACTCCTATCCTTTAGGCTTTAGCATTGGCTTTGGGAAACTGCATTTCCAACACTCACCCTAGGCGCCACACCCCATTCGTCTGTCCTTTTTTACAGGTCACTCCGCTGTTGTTTTATCCTTATTCTCTCCCTAATTAAAAAAGAAAAACCCAATTTTATTGTTCTAGATATGGCGTAACCGCAAGGTCCCTTTTCCTTCCCTGCTTCAATTCTTGCAAATCGCTTAGGCTACAGCTCAGCCTTAGACCACACCGGAGAGCGACGGAGGGAGGGAGGGAAGGAGGGCTTACTATAGACTTACTCACGCCAGACGAAAAAATTAACCCTTGTTAACAAATAGCATTAAATTTCTTCGTGCGTATTTCCAAGTAATTTCTTGCTTCAATTATTCCGCCCCTTCTCATTTTATTTAGTTTCCATGCAAAATCACTCATCTCCGCTGCTCCTCTTCTTCTTCATGCAGGCCGGTTTCGAGCTGGGATTTCCGTGTAAGTGGTCAAACTGAGCTCCGTTTGAGCTGAGGTAAGATTATTGGTTTTTTTTTTTTTTTTTTTTTTTTTTTTTTTTTTTTTTTTTTGGAGCTAGCTGCGATCTAGTACAGTCGATGGTTTTCCGTGTTTGAGATCCTCAGTTTAGCTCTATGATTACCATGGTCGTCTATTGTATTTAGGGCACTATCAATCTTTACTAATATTTTGTTTTTTTTGAAATATTGAAATGCGGGGTTTTATATATTCCAGTTTGATTAGGGTTAAATCAAGTGATTTTTATGTTGGGAGTTGAAACCAATGCGGCTTCTGTTGACTCCTGTGACGAATGAACTCATTTTCACTTCCTGGGAAACTTGACCCACATTTACTCCCAATTGTATTTGTAGTGGACATTTTATCCATTCAAGAAATGCTATGATTTTTTTTTTTCATGTATGATCTTTTTTGTTTGAGAAAAAACTATGATCATTATTTTGGATGGTTGGGCAGATGCATTATGGTGGTATAGTTTGGTGGCTTTTCACTTTTTTGGGTGATTTTTTTCCCTTTCCTTTCCTTCCTGTAATTAAGAAAATAATTTGATCCTTTGTAAGCTTAAGCTTTAATGTGGTAATTGAGAATTCAACCATTTGAGATAAGCCTGGGATATCCGTAGAACTACGTAGAAGATACTGGTAACAGCTGTTTATTTTCTATGAGCTGCTTTTATGTGATGATGCGAAAGGGTTTCTTAAGGTGAACAGTGTTGCTCCTGGTTTGGATCCTTGCAGATGGTTAATTGATGTTCTTTCCAAGCTAGTATTTCTGTCTTAGTCCTTGGTTGTAGTGTCAGTGATGCTTTGCTTTTGATCTTTCCTCTAGTATTTTATTCCTGGCTTGTTGTGGATCATGACCTTCGATGAAATAAGTCTAGAATGGGTGGTACATAGACGAATATGGTTAAAGACAAATTTTGACCTTTGGTTCGCAATTGAAGCTAGTAATATGGGTTCCTTGTGTGCAATTGAATTGAATCTACTAGTTCTTTGTCGAGAAATATTATTGCTGATAAATTCTTCCACTGAGATTTTGATAACTGGTGATGCTGTTCAATCCTTCTGAATAACCAGCATACTTGATGTTACCAGCTTATTCAGTCTAGTTGAGGCTTTTATCATCGCTGTTAAGATTGCTTAATTTTGCAGAGGAGCAGGTATATTCATGTTTGGTGCTGCTGCTTAGTCAACATAATGATCATTACTAAACAATACCGCTGCATACACTCAGCTAGTTGTTTGTGCACAAAAGGACATCTAAGTGAGGAAGTAATATTCCTAATTTTTCAGCAACTTAATTGGAACCCGAAGCTTATTGCAGCTCTTTCTTGTGTCTGTAAATGGTTTGACGATCTTGCTAAGAGAGTTCTGTGGAAAGAATTTTGTAAAACTAGAGCTCCCAAAATGATGCTTGATCTGCAAAGTGGTGGGAGTCACAGTGTTGATGGTAACTGGAGGGCACTTGGCAAGTTGCTTATCTACTGTTCTGGATGCACCAAGGGTGGGTTGTTCAACAATATTCACATTCCTGGACACTTTGTTTATAGGACTCGTTTTTCTAGGACATCAGGAAAGAGTTTCTTGTTACCCCAATGCCGAACAGATGTCCTGTATGTATCCGACCCCTGTGAGCATCTTGACCAAGGGGAAGACGGGGATGTAGGATTTTTCAGGGGAGTTTTCAAATCTTTTGCGACATCGAAGGTTCGCAAGATGCTGATCAAAAGGGAAGCGCCGCTACATCCAAAAGAGGTGTGTCCTTACTGTAAAGCAAAGTTGTGGAGCATGCTGCAAGCAAAGTTGATACCATCAAGTGCCAGTTGCAGGTTGGGTGCATATGAGGACTGCATTGAGTATTATGTTTGCCTGAATGGTCATGTTCTTGGAATATGCACGCTTCTACCTTTGTCTGATTCTGAGGAAGCATCTGAGCTGGAATGAGTGAGCGAGGAAATCAAGGTAATTCTCTCGGTTGTCTTGCAACTATAAGTTGTTATGAATTTTGTTGTTGCTTATGCTTCCTTTTTTATGTATATTGTCTATGCTAATTTCCTTTGAGTAATTATTGTACGAGTGTGCCACGCCTTTCATTCTTGCATATGCTCATCTCCCTGTCATCAGTCATCTGACCATGGTTACTTTTGGTTGCTAGGTAATCAAACTTGACAACTTTGAAACTTTTGAGTTTCCAGAAAGATTGGAGAATCATGCCATCAGAGAAATGGGATGAGAAGCTTTGGGGGGTTGGGGGTTGGGAGGAAGGTTAGATAGAGATTGATGTAATTTGACTAGTTTCCTCAGGAATAGATTTCGCGAGGGAAAAAAAAATTGAGATACAGTTACAGGCAAATGGTCTGTATCACCATTTAGTTCTTCCTGTGTGGCAGCATGAAGAAGCTGTTTCTAGCCATGGCCATTGTTCACCTGCATGGAACCTTGGTAATTCTGTACATTGTATTACCAGAAACATGTACTATTTATCAACAATCAAAAGATAGCTATTGTCCTGTTCATCCCTGTCTGTGTCTTGTAAGGCTTTCTTTTAGGGTTGTGTTTTGTGTTTTGCTGTGTTAATGGTTGTGATCACAGCCCCAGGTGGTCTTCCCTACTGCCGAATGTACCTCCATGATCCAACTCAATTTGCTTTGACCAGGTCCTTCTCACCTTCTGCCAACTTATAAGTTGTAATGATTTGTATGCAGGGAGCTTCTGACCATGTTTTGACGGTTCATTTTTTGGCCTCTTTTATAAGAGAAATTTGACCTATTTCCGACTTAGAATGATATGGTTTGAGAGTTTCAAATGGGAGAGTTAGAATCGGAATGATTTCAACCATTTGGTTTTGGATATGGGAATGGAATGAATGAGTTAGATTTTTAAATATTGAGATTTCGTTAAACCCGATCCATTTGAATTTATATATATTATAATTATATATTATTATATTATGATTTATTTTTTTAATAAATTAATAATATATTCATTCTCACTTATTATACTATGATTTGATTCTTTCAACAAATTAAACATAAAGACATGCTCATTCTCAATTCTATTGAATTAATTTCTATTTTAATTTTAGACAGTTTAAAACACGTTAGTTCAACAAAAACATAATTTATTTGGTTTGGTTTAACGTAGATAAATTTTCTCTTCCTGACAAAGTATATTGAAATTCAACTCAAAAATATAAAACAAAACTCTCCTGAGGAGAAAATGTTTCTAAAATAGTGAGAATATAAAAAATTTGGTTGGCATAATCAAATCTTTTATGGGAGAAAAATTACATGGGAATTTATTGATATAAAAAAAATTATCATAAATTTATTTCTAAATAAAGGAAATTATTAAATCAAACTCACATGAATAGTGTGCGAAATCAAGTATCAAGTAGTACTATCTATTGCTTCAAAAAAACATGTAGTCTATGGTTCTTGCTTTATGTACATGGAAGTTGTAACAGCTTCCCTAGGAAGTTAGACTACCTACCACACGACGTCGTATCCACATCAAAAATCAAGGGCATCCTTCCGCCTTCACCTCTACCACGTTCGTCAAGTCATATACTAGTACAACAGTAGGCACCAACAGAAGCAAACTTATTACTGCGAAAAAAAAAAAAAAAAAAAAAAACCCCAATTTTATTATTTTTCTATTACGCTTTTCCCCGCCATTTGTTCCTCTCTCTCAACTCCATTGGTTGCATTTCTTCCTCTCTCTAGGGCTCACTCGTCTCCCTAATCAACCAATACGGAAAGCCCTAATTCCCCCAATTCTCACTCTCTAGTTTCAATGACTGTTTCTGAATGCAAGCACCAAGTGTGGGATTATTGAGGTTTTGAGTGCTATATTCCATGGCTCATCATTCAACTCCAGCTGCTGCTACTGCTGCTCCTATCCCTCTCGGCATAAGCCTTTCCAATTCCGTCCACTCCGAAGTTGCGTCTTGCTTGCCGCTGCCGTCGCTTCCTGTTTTTTGCGGCGCTCTCGATCAGGAGCTCCGCTTACTTGATGAGCAGCAGAGTACTGGTTCGAGATCGTTCAACCGGACTGACATTGTTAGCCACGCTGGGAAGATTGCTGAACTCCTTCGGAACTGTGATGCGTCCTACTTGTAAGTATGATTGTTTCGAAGATTAGGCTTGAATTTATTCACCTACTATGTGGTATACTAGAAGAGTCAATCATTTTCACTTCAATTGGTATTAAATTTTGTAATTATGCTTGTGTTTTACTGCATTTTATGCTACACTACTGCGGAAAAGAAAGTTAAGTTGAAAGCTTGAGTGTTGATTTCATTCGCAACTGCTGATTTTGTTATCCAAGTTCAATGATGCAACTTTCTGGCTTTTTAATTGATTGTTGTCACTTATTTCTTAGATGCATTGGCCAACTAAAAGTTTGACGAACAGACGCTTTTTGACTTCCATTTGTAATGCCTCCTAAATACAATATAGCCTTAGAACGCAATCCCAGGAAAGTGGAAAAGGCACACGTTCTGTTTGAAATTTCAGGACATAGAATCTATTATAGTTACCACTACACATAATATGCGATACTCATGTGATCTTTATAGAATGCATGTGAAGTTTTTCTGGGTGAATGTCCAACTACTTATTGACGATGTCCTGAAATTGTAAATAGAAATCACTGCATGTCTAAGAAGCCTTGTTTTTATTTCTTGTTGTCAAAATTGTGTAATACCTGTTTACGAGGAAGCACCTAAAACTTGCTACCTGTGATGAGGTAAAAGAACTAATTAGTTTATGGTGAGAAAGCTAGTGTTTCTGCAAGGAGAGGCAAAGTTGCAAAGAAGATACTTTGAGAAGCTAATATTGTTTGCATTACTAGTGCTGATACGATCTTTCCCCCAACAAATAAGCAATCAAAAAGATGGTCTTGTTTGGTACTCCTCATTACATTTTGTTTCTTTTACAGGAATCTTAGAGCAGATGTACAACCTCAACTTGATGGCTCAGTGGGACATCATGAACTTTGTGATGAAGTTCTAAGATTTAATCCAGAAGCATTCAACTGTGTATATCCAGGTAAAGAAGGTCCACTGTGCTACCTCCATAATATCTATATTTATGTGGCTTTTCCTGTCGGGGAGTTTCTAAGTGGGGAAGGTTTTAGCTTTGAACTTAATAGTGTTGTTGATGGATGGAAGTTCTGAATGCTCTACTTTCTTTCTGTGAAAAGGTTTTGGCTTCTGAAATATAATATTTGAACTAATTATAGTTTCGCGTTGCATGGAAATAGGCTACCGAGGAAAATTTGTTTTGCGTATTTTCCCTCTGTGACCTTTATCTACCTGTTGTGGTTATGTACTCAAAGAAGTATTAGAAATGACACTAAACATTGACATGGATGTTATTTTAAGTTGGCTTCTTTGTGTCCTTTATTCTTCAGCCTAAATTTGTCACAGAGATGTGACCTGAAACCTGTAATTGCTTAGCTTATTATTTATTGCATTTTTCAAGTTTTTCAGGTCCTACCAATGAGCCATTTTCCAATGGTAATTTAGCTGAATCAAAACCATCTGAGAGGAACACATCTTTCCCTGATAATATGTACCAAGATACTACTGAAAGTCAGAGTCACAAGCATGCTGATGTAGGAACGCTTAACCATCAGCGTGATTATGCCATACCCAGTGTAAGATTTTAATATGCCATATTTTTTTAATTTTTTTGGCACAACCCCCTCCTCCCTTGCCTCTTTTGTGCTCATTGCTCTGCAACAAATTGCAGGATGATGTTACTCATTCCAGAAAACCTAAGGTCCGGAAGAAAGGAAAAGATAGCAATCTTTCATCAACAGTTCCCGACACTATTGAACATCAAGGTTTTACTTTTAGGTTATGTCTTTTGTATAATTGTATTGCCTCATAATTTATGCATTTTTGAGCATCCTTTTTTTTTTTTTTTCTTCTTCTTCATAGATGCTGTGATTGGTGGCTTCTCTGAAATCTTGGAGGATGTCTGCAGCAGATCAGAGATTCTCAGTGATGACCGGGAAGAACCTGAATGGTTACCATTGACTGTTGGCGATCTTAAAATGGTCGTCAGTGAAATTGTTTCCATTCAAGCAAAAAAATTACTTCATTTGGTTCCCATAGGTGTCCTTTCAAAATTGTTGAGGGTTTTAGATCATCAAATTCATCGAGCAGAAGGTTTATCTATTGATGAATGTGAGCATGTAAGTTTACAATCTTATCTTCAGTTTCTTGCAGCAATCAATGTTAATGTTTTGTCATTGAATAGCAAGCCTCATTAACTGCATGTAATTTTCCCCTTCTTTCTATCACCTACAACCTTCTCATGCTACAGGATGAGAGGGACATTTTGATTCCCATCTATTTCATTCCATTTTCTGTTCTTCTACTTGTTTAGTTATTTCCCTAGTTTTGAGTCTTATTACTAAAATAGCTTTCTTACTTCTTTTAAAAGAAAATATTAGCCTGATTGTTGATGACTATTTTGATATTGGGAGGGTGGGAGGAAGAGTAGGGAATGGGAATGAGCAGGGTGAGAGTAGGGAATCAAAATTTGGCAGTCATTACCTAGTTTTGATTCCCATTGACCCATACTAAACACTACCCATCCATTCCTGACCTCCATTCCCCCAAACTAAGTGCCCCTGATAGGTTTCTGCTTACTTGTGTATATCCAAGAGGAACTTATGTTTGTGACTTCAGTTTGGTTCCCCTTTTCTTTTTCTTTTTTTTTGGGGGGGGAGGGATTGCAACTGGTTATATGTTAGTAGGGTTGTCTAGAGCATGAAATTAGGTATTTTTTTGCAGATTAATACATGGTTTATTATTTCCTTTATGAGTAAGCTCTTTCCTCAGAAATTTCTTGTGCTTGTTGGAGGTCAACTATGACTTCCAATTAGGACAGCCTTAGGCAATCATAATACTGGGAACTGCAGCAATATTTGCATATTTTGTTTTTTTACAACTGTTTAGATAATAGTTTTTCTCTTGAACTTGTCTTTTAGTGGAGTCCGAGACTGTTGGATACTTGTGTATGTATTGAATTTGCTATGCCTTGGAACGAATATGTTGAATCAATTCCTTCTATTTTCATTGTATTCATAGGCTTCTTTTTCATATAGCGCTAATCATTTTTCTTATTTTTCAGTCAGATTCGGAAGTCCTGACCTCCATTTGGGTTGCTTTGGAATCCATTCATGCAGCTTTAGCTATTATGACCAATGTTGACATGCCGAAGCAAATTTATAAGGAAGAGGTCTGTAGGCTGTTATCCGAAGTCTCTCTCTGATAATTAGATATTCTGATGCACTTACTGATATTGTAGATATACTGGGGGATTGAGTTATACATGCACATTTGTGGTAATACAGAATATACCCTGTTTAAGGCTTGTTTGAGTGCTTCCAGTGTGCTTGTACAGATCATTGAAAGGATTGTGGAGTTCTCTAGGCATCAAATCATGGATACTATGTCAGCTTGTGATCCATCATATCGTGCTTTGCACAAACCAAGTGACAATGGTGCTCTTGAAGGTAGGGTTATTCAGCCTCTTGATATATTTCGGACTCTGTCTATTGGGTCTTTGTGTCTTCCATCCAAGCGAGGGATCTATGCTTTTCCAGTAACATCTACCTCTCCTGGGATACATCTTTGGTTTGGGATTTTCTTATTCCACCCCATTCATCTTTATCTATTTTTCTTCAAGGTGATGAAGATGAAGAAGTTGAAGAGGATTTTGGTTCGGCTAGTAAGAGAAGGCGTGCTACCAGGAATGTTAAAACACGGAAATCAACTGCGAACAAGTATGAAACTATTTGTAATCCAGAGTCATTGCAATATTCCTCAAATTTAGTTTTGTCAATTTGCAAAGAGTCTTTTAATTATACAACAATGTTTTTAATTTTCAGGGCATCTGCTGCTGTAAATGGTATACTGCAAAAGCTTTGCATCATAGTTGGCTTTCTTGAGGATCTGCTATCAGTTGAGCGACTTTCAGACAGTTGTATTCTCCAGCTCATCAGGACTAGTTTCACTACATTTTTAGTGGATAATGTCCATCTTTTGCAGCTCAAAGCTATCAGTTTGATCAGTGGGGTAATGTATCCACACCCTGCTGTATCAGTTGTACTAGCTCATAGAAATAATCAATTTCTTAGTTAGATTCTGTTTAATTTCGAATGTTGCATATCCAGATATTTCTTACATACATTCAGCATCGTGCTTATGTGATGGATGAAGTGCTGCAAGCTCTCCTGAAGTTGCCATTCTCAAAGCGCGTGCCAAGGACTTACCATCTCCCTGATGAAGAGCAGAGACAGATTCAAATAATCACTGCTTTGTTGATTCAGTTAATTCACTGTAGTGCTAATCTACCTGACGTTTTAAGGCAATCTACTGGTATTCCTTCACTGGAGTTATTTGTTGATGCCAACTATCCTCCTAAATGTCACGAGGCAATCACAGATGCTTGCTGTCTTTTCTGGAGTCGAGTTCTTCAGCGGCTTACTGGGTCCAAAAACCAGGATTCTTCAGAGTTGAAGTTGATGATTGAAAATATTGTTGTTGATTTGCTTGTTACTCTAAATCTTCCAGAGTTTCCTGCTGCTGCTACAATTTTGGAGGTAGCTGTATTGCTCTTTGCATAATTTTGAAAGCTCAAACTATTTGCATATTAAAGATTGTTTTGAGCAGGTTCTTTGTGTCCTCCTCCTCCAAAATGCTGGACTGAAATCTAAGGATATTGCTGCTCGTTCAATGGCCATTGACCTCCTTGGTACTATAGCTGCTCGGTTGAAACTTGATGCTGTCATTTGCCGGAAGGAAAAGTTTTGGATAGTTCACCAGTTGATGAATGGCGAGAACACATTTCCTACTGATAAATGTTCTGTATGTTTAGATGCAAGGATGGACAAACCACATTTTGCTTGTCAAGGTTGTCAGAGACTATTTCATGTTGACTGTCTAGCAGTTGGAGGGGATGCAGTTTCTAGTCATAGTTCACATTGTCATATCTGTATTTGCAAAAAACAACTTCTTGTACTAAAATCACACTCAGATGCCCTGGGCAAGGGTGATGAGAAAAAGAGTCGTAAAGCTTCTGGAAAGTGTTCCAGCAGTCTTGAGGTCACAAATTTGGAGATTGTTCAACAAATGCTGCTTAATTACCTTCAGGATACTGGTTCAGCGGATGCTCATCTTTTCACTCGGTGGTATGTTGCTAACTCATATTTTGCTTTGTTAATTTGCTGTCCCCATCCTAAGTTATTAGGGCAACTTGTAGGTTCTATGTCTGCCTATGGTTGAAAGATGATCCTAATTCTCAAGAGAAGTTTTTCTTTCACCTCTCAAGATTGAGGTCGAAAGCTATTTTGCGTGACTCTAGTACTGTTTCACCATTTTTGAGAAGGGATGCTGTGAAGAAGATTAGCTTGGCATTGGGGCGAAATAGTTCCTTTTCAAGAGGATTTGACAAGATTCTTCATTTGCTTCTGGTTTGTGTTGTTCTGCATTGAATTGAATCATTATCAATGTAAAATATTTTCTCTCATCATTTCTTTTCTCCAGGCAAGTCTTCGAGAAAACTCCCCTGTAATTCGCTCCAAGGCATTGCGGGCAGTAAGTTCTATGCACTACCATGTTATTGAACACTTCACCATTTTAGGAGGTTTTGTACTTTCCCACATATCATTGAGCTTCTATGATTGTGAACTTAATGATACCAGGTCAGTATAATTGTTGAAGCTGATCCAGAAGTCTTGGGTGATAAACTTGTTCAAACAGCTGTTGAAGGGAGGTTTTGTGATTCTGCTATATCTGTCCGAGAAGCAGCCCTTGAACTTGTTGGAAGGCATATTGCTTCTCATCCTGATGTTGGTTTAAAGGTATTGACTTATGGTTATGCTACTAATAATGAATCACGGTGATAGTATGTGGGCTTTGTCTATTTTGTCCTGACCAAGTATCTGTTTAGTATTTCGAGAAGGTAGCAGAACGAATAAAGGACACAGGAGTAAGTGTGAGGAAACGTGCTATCAAAATCATACGGGACATGTGCACATCGAATCCCAATTTTGCAGAGTTTTCAACTGCTTGCATTGAGATTATTTCACGTGTTAGTGATGAAGAATCAAGCATACAGGTAATTATCAAGATAATCAAACAATTTCGCTTTTGTCATTTGATGTTTCCTTGTCTCTGCAGTAATATTTTCTCTTTATCGTCCCCCACTGTTTACTTAGGTTTGGATTTCATGCCACTAAGAATCAGAATGAGATTCATTCATCTTTGGCTTCCTAATATATCTTTGGCTAGCTCATTGATTCGTGATTTCAGATTATTGGTGTCATTCTATGGTGGATCTCAAAAATTAATTTTGGATTTCAATAACTATTGTTTTTATTGTTGCTTGTGGTCTATTCTCAGGTGTTGAGTCATCATATAATGGTTTTTTTTTTTTTTAGTTTAATTTTTTACCAGCTTTTGTTAAAAATGATTATTGATTGGTGGCTTTTGATTTAGAGTTGGTAATGAGCGCTCCATTGGTAGCTTTTGTTAAAAATGGTTATTGCTAGTGTTTTTTATAACGAGTTGGGCTTTATAACTGGATAACAGGCATACTACTTGAATAAATTTCTCCACCTACAGGATCTAGTATGCAAGACATTTTATGAGTTTTGGTTTGAGGAAACTTCTGCACAGAGTCGTCATTATGGTGATGGTAGTTCTGTTCCATTAGAAGTGGCTAGGAAGACAGAGCAGATAGTTGAGATGCTGAGAAGGATGCGTGGTTACCAACTTTTGGTGGCCGTCATTAAGCGTAACCTAGCCCTTGATTTCTTTCCACAATCTGCTAAAGCTCTTGGGATCAACCCTGTGTCCCTTGCTTCGGTACGCAGGCGATGTGAGCTAATGTGCAAGTGCCTGTTGGAGAAAATATTAGAGGTTAGTTCTCTTTTTTGTTTCCTCCTGAATGATAGTATTTTCCTCTAAATAAATTTAACCATTTTGTACAAAATTCCTTTCTTCTTTAGGTAACTGAAATGAATACTGAGGATATGGATGTCCACATGCTCCCATATGTGCTGCTCTTACATGCCTTCTGCCTTGTAGATCCCATGTTATGTGCCCCATCATCTGATCCTTCACAGTTTGTAGTCACTCTGCAGCCATATTTGAAGTCTCAGGTTATCACTGTTCTATTCTAGTTCACACACACCTAATTTATGTTTTCCATTACTCTTTTTTTTTTCGTTTTAATTTAATTATAAATTAGTTTTTGTTTATAGAATGTCTCTAATCTTTGGAATCCACATTGGATTATTGTATGTGCATCTCAATCATTGTTGAGAAGAAAGATTTTAGGAATAATATATTGTTCTAATCTGCCAAATTACTTCATCCATCACGTTATATTAAAATGAACTTTTCACGCAACATCTCACTGAAAAGGTGGGCCTGCAAAGATTGGATTGTAGTCATTATTGATAAGTAACTGATATTCTTCACGTTGTAGCATATAGGTCAGTTCATATGCTTCTGTTAAATTGTTTTTTTTTTTTTTTTTTTGCTACTGAACTTCGTCTATTTGTAGCCACTCTTTTAAAAGATTTTAACCCTGTTACATTATTTCTCAGATATTGATAATTGTATCCTAGTTGAAATATTCTGGCAGAAACTTCTTGCTAGTTTTGATATGGATAATGTATTGTTTAAACAACGATCTTTATGCTTCTGCAATTGTATAATGTATTGAGTTAGTTAGCCCGGATGAAGTTAGGCTATCACTTACATCCGGATCTCTGTAGCAGATAGGGGTTCAGAACTGGATGTCACAGTATCAGAGCCGTGTTTCTATAAAAAACAGCTTGAAAAGTTACAAATGTGAATTTTGATGTTTATAACATGATTTAAGGTTTAGACATGAATTAATGTTTAGAACTGATTTTAGGGTAGGATTGATTGAATATATTAACTGAAATTTGAGGACTTGTACTAAATTTTGGAGACAGTGGAAACTGATCCGAGAATTGCCTGACCAAATGAATTATCTTAGCTTTATAAAATAAGATTTGAATTGCAGGAAGGGTCTTTGATACGTTATTTTTTTGAAAAAAGACCCCAATTACTTTTGACTTTCATTTTCCAAAGAGAGAACCTGCTATTGCTGGTCGTCAGACCAAAAGTGCATAAAAGACCATACTACTTGGAGAAATATAGAAGAGGCTAGACTTTGGGCATTTCTTCTGTAAAACTGGGAAAGTTTTGTGGCCAAACATGCAATTTTCCCGATTATAATTTATTGTTTAATTTACAATCTTTACACTTCTATTAAGTATTGAGCGAGTACTGATGGGAGTTCGGCTGACACTTACTTTTGGAACTCTGTAATGGATATTGGGTTGGAATGGGGTGTCACAGTTATTTTAATTGCACTTCAACTTTGCCCAATGATATATATTTAAGCATTTTGAAATTTGAGAAATTTTCTTTGGTAAGGCTACATATGTATACATGCTGGAGTACTTTCTACATCATATAATGGAAGCATCAACCTTTTACTGGTTTTTATCCCCTCTCATGATTTTTAACGCTTGAGACAATTGATGTAAATGGCATAGGTTGCGGTCAATGTCATTCTTTTGTTTGTTTCCTTACAGTTTATTGTTGAATTTTTCAGTCATAGCAAAAGGCTTATGTGAACTTTCTCTCTCAGTTCTGTATAACCATGAAAAAATGAGAATATTGTGGAAAAGGTGATCAACACACTTAATTTCCTTGCAGGCTGACACTCGAGTTTCTGCCCAGTTACTGGAGAGTATAATCTTTATAATTGACTCTGTTTTGCCCTTGCTTCGCAAACTTCCTCCAAGTGTTGTTGAAGAACTCGAACAAGATTTGAAGCAAATGATAGTCCGGCATTCTTTCTTGACTGTTGTTCATGCTTGCATCAAGTAATTTCTCACTTGTAGTTGTTTTATGATTCCAAATATTTTAATTTTTTTGTCTTTTTGTTGGTCTGATTTTGAAATGGCATGTTTCATGTTATTTGACCAATCAGAACTATCTCATACTTCTACTACTTTGTGGGATAGCAAGAAACTTGACCATTTCAAGGGAAAAACTGCTTTCTGTTTTGATCAAATATGAACCTTATATCTTTGCAAGTCCTTTCTTTATCTTTCAATGTCCCTTGTTAACCTAGTAGTTGGAACTAATTAGGAACAGAATAGTTCTTTTCTTGGCCTTTCATGTTAACTGGACGGTTTTGTATCGATTTTCCATTGTTTTAGATGTGTCATTCTTTTTGTCTGTTCTGCATCAATTGGCCAAGTTCAGATAAGCTAATGCTTCCCCCACCCCAGGCTCAGTTAGTGAATCTGTCTCACATGGTTTTACCTTGTAAATGCAGAAGAATTTTGATACATAAGTATTAATCTACTCCTCTGCACAAAACCTTTTTAATTGGTGAATGCTTTGCCAATTGCATAGGGGATGACTGACTATAAATCTCTAATACTTTTTCTGGGTTTGCTTTCTAGTAAATGGTATAGTGGTTTCTAAAAGTAATGTTGAGTTTCTTCTATAACTGCTAATTTGTGTTCCCCCTCTTTACATTCTTTACTTTTCCATATTTTATGGGGTTTGACTTCGTGGTAAATCTGCCATATTTTTCTTTTTCAACCTTCAAACTTGTAGGTGCTTGTGCTCTGTGAATAAAGTTGCTGGGAAAGGTGCAAATGTGGTTGAGTATCTTATACAGCTATTCTATAAACGTCTGGATGCCCTGGGATTAGACAACAACCAGGTTGGTGACATATATGATTTTGGTTCAGAGATCCATAGTTTGGGTTCCTTAACAGTGATAATACCCATTTCTATATGATAGGCTTGTATTATGGTATACATTTTACACAGGTTTTACAAACCATACTTGATAAGGGTTCTAATGTTATCTTTGATTTCCTCTGAATCTCAGCAAGTAGGACGTTCTCTTTTCTGTCTTGGGTTGCTGATACGATATGGTTACCCTTTGCTTACCGCATATGGTTCCAGCTACAAAAATATAGCTATTGAGAGCAGCTTGAACTTGTTTAAAAAATATCTTCAGGCTGAGGACTTTGTCATCAAGGCTAGAGCATTACAGGCAAGTCCCAAAACTTTCTCTTTGAATTAGGGACCCTAGTTTCTGTCAGTTCCTTCTGTGTATTTGTCAGTTCCAAATTGTATCAACTCCATCTTATGTATTTAGTTCAGGCCTTAGGCTATGTACTGATAGCTCAGCCCGGATGCATGTTAGAAAAGGATGTTGGGAAAATTCTTGAGGCCACGCTCTCTTCCAGTACTGATACTCGTCTCAAGGTAACATTAATTTCAAATTTATGCATTGTGTGTCAAGGTAACATTAACTTTCTATCTGTGCATTGTATTAAGTAGACTTCACATTGAACTATTTTTTGGATAGATGCAATCATTGCAAAATGTGTACGAGTATCTTCTTGACGCAGAAAGTCAACTGGAAACTGATAAATCCAGTTCTATAGAAGATGCGACTGATGGTGGTCAAACTGTAGTACCTGTAGCTGCTGGTGCTGGTGATACTAATATTTGTGGTGGAATAATTCAGTTGTATTGGGATCACATCCTGGGAAGGTGTCTGGATGTGAATGAACAAGTGCGCCAATCTGCCCTGAAGGCAAGTTACTAGTTGTTTCCCATTACTAATCATTTTAAACTCATCAAGCTATGTGGACCATCTGCAAAAGCATTTACAAATGTCTTGGAGATTTGGAACTTGGCTTTCCCTTCCAAAAGGATGTTCACAGTTTGTATGCTCATCCTAAATTGACTAGCTGTGGTGGTTGTACTCAGAAGAGTTTGCAATGAGATAAATTTTTAAATATTGATCAAGGAATGTGTGGTTATTTTTTTCCAGAATTGAATTAGGTACCCTGAGTTACCCTTTCTTTTTGTGATAATGGAAGTCTAATATAAGTTTATTGCTTGTTTACACGTTTTGCTATGACAGATTGTGGAAGTTGTTCTGCGTCAAGGTCTTGTTCATCCTATTACATGTGTGCCCTACCTCATAGCACTTGAAACAGATCCTCAGGAGTCAAATTCAAAGCTGGCTAATCATTTGTTGATGAATATGAATGAGAAGTATGCTGTATAAATATTTTTAAGTTTTCTTTACCCAAGTATATTTTATGCCTGTTTGACCGGAGCTTCTTTACAGGTACCCAGCTTTTTTTGAAAGCCGTCTGGGAGATGGCCTTCAAATGTCTTTTATTTTCATGCAATGCTTGAATCAAAATTCCTCTGCTGATTTAGGCCCAAAGGCTGCATCTAAATTTTCTGGTAACATTAAAGGAAAGTCTGATAATAACTCCTTCGCTTATGCAAGGCTTGGGGTTTCTAGAATTTACAAGCTCATTCGTGGTAACCGGGTTTCAAGAAACAAGTTTATGGCCTCAATCGTGCGGAAATTTGATATACCAAGCTGCAATGACTCAGCTATTCCTTTTCTAGTGTATATTTTCTTCTTCTATGCTTTATTTTATGTTGATCTATCTCGTAAGAGCACTGAAGCAAATTAGCTTTTCTTTCCTCAACAGATATTGCACGGAAATTCTGTCCTTACTTCCTTTTACACTGCCTGATGAGCCTCTTTATCTGATCTACACCATAAATCGAATTATACAAGTTAGGGCTGGGATACTGGAGGCAAATATGAAAGCAACATTGAATTGGATGCAAGGAAGAAATACAGAAATTAGTGCGGATGTAGAGGCTCAGCCCAAGCCATCTACATTGGATGATGACAAAAATTTTACTGAAGCAGCAAATTTGAAGCATGAAGCCGTCGAAGATTTAGATGCTGAGGGTGTATCCAGACTTGCATCAACGGGGTTAGGAACACCTCACGTGGCTTTGGGCAATTCTGTCAGGATGGTCGGATTTGATCTGCAGAACGTTCAGGTTCATTTCTTTTTTGTTATTTATTATTGAGTTGCTGAAAACATCAACTGACAGTTGATTGATTCCTGGTAGTTTGTAGCTTAGAATGAGGATTGATGTTTTGCTGCTTAAATTCTAAATTCTGGTGTTAATGAAGTGACTACTCCCTCCGGTTTTTTATGTAAGATATTTAAGGTTATTCATATAAATTAAGGATCACATTGTTCAATTTCAAAGACAATGTTATCCTTGCTTCTTTTTTTTTTATAACTCCTTTCCCAATCTTTTATCATATTACAACTTTATCATATTAAATAAAGGTAGATAAGGTCTAAAAAATCCAAAGTTGCATTGAAATTGTAATATATCTTATATAATTTTTTTTTTTTTACTTTCTAAAACATCTTACATTAACAACCAGAGGAGTATATGAGGAGTGGTGAAAGGAGTCAAGGACTGATCACACTGCAAAGAGAATAGTGTTATGGAGTTAGCATAGTCTATCTGTTTTTCTCTTTTTTATGTTTGTTGAAAAATTAGCAAACATGATGGCATTGTTAATAATAGATTTTTCCTTTGTTTGCTTAGGTGCCAATTGTTGTGGTTTGACATTTCCATTAATTAGTATACTGAATACGTCCTTTGGAGCCAGTTTTGTTTTTCCCTGAAACTTTGTCAGTTTTACATGGATTGTATGGCGTGCTTATGCAGGCAAATTGCCTCGCTGCCGGTGCGTTGCAATTGCTTTTGAAGCTTAAGAGGCACCTGAAGATTGTTTATAGTCTAGATGATACCCGTTGCCAGGTATCTTTCTTCAGCTGGTGCTTTCATCTTCTTTTGGATTGAAACTTTGAGGTTTGAAGGCAAGACCTCAATATAACAATCCCCCATCCTTACCACTTCCCCAAACCCTCCCACCGGTCATTCTTATGCTTCTTAGTATTATTGATTATTGCACTGAGAACATCATTGTAACTTCTGGTCATGCAGGCGTTTGCCCCAAATGAACCTCCAAAACCAGGAGAGTTTCTCTCCAGGCAGAATATAGCTTTCAACATTAGCGAGGTGAACATTGATCAGCCTAGCAACTACGAGGAGTTTGTACAGAGATACCAGGTACTTGCACTTATCCCTTCCAAAATACGATCATGTCTTGTGATGCAGTTCATTAGGCAGTCAGTGTACTTATTGACTGTTGTAGAAGTCTGCCAGGAGAGATTCCTCTTGGATTTGATCAACTTCCAACTCCATGAATTTGTGTTTTTTGGCGGCCTATGATTTAACTTGATTGGCAATGTTAATACTTGACAGGACTTTAAGAATGCTTTAAGAGAAGATACGGTTGATTATTCAACGTATACTGCTCATATCAAGAAGAAGCGCCCTCCTGCTAGAAGAGGTGGGAGGTCTAGTCGTGCAATGGGTGGAGGAGATGATGATGACGATGAAAACGACGATGATTGGGGAAGTGGGATGAGGAGGGTAAATAACAGTGGAAGAAAGGTTTACAACAGTAGAAGTAGGCAGCGGCTGTAAATACATAATAATAGTTAAAAGCTAACATGTACAGAAGGTAAGAAGAAAGGGAAAGAAGTGGGGAACAGAATCTGAAGGACAAAGGAAGAAGACCTCAGGATGTTGTTGATGTAAAATTCTCTAGGCTCATTAGCATTGGTAAAAGGAATCCCATTTCCCCCAACATATTCATTCGTTTTAGCCAAGAAGTCATTGTTATGATTGATCTAGCAGGTCCAGAACGCTGCTTGGACTGTTTTGTGGAGGGGGAAGATGGTGAAAGTTTTGATATCTTGTACATTGTGATCTAACTAATTCCACAAATTTGATCATGCGCATTGTCGATAGAATACAGGTCTATTAGTGTGTTTCGCAGTCACCGGTGTATTACTTTTATGCTCTTGTAAGTGCCGGTATTATCTGTCCATTTTAGATTCCAGTGCAGCAAGTTTAGTTGCAATATTTATATATGTATATATATATATATATATATATATATACATGGGAAGCTATGAAGCCATGGATGGCTTAGTAACATGTTTTATGTTTTTTTATTCGTAGGAAAAGCCGAGGAGCGGAGGCCACAGATGGGGGAGTGGTTACAATACAACTAGTAATTTAACTCCAATTTTGTAGGTAGGCAATGTCAGCCAACTGAGGCAGCCAACATCTTGTCTTTGATGAGCCTTCTCATTATCTTACCCGAATGAGACTTTGGAATTGCATCCACGAATTGTAGGCTTCGCAGTTTCTTGTAGTGAGCGACGTTTAATGCAACGTAGCTTATAATATCGCCCTCGCTCTCTTTCGACCCTGGGCTCATGACAACCCACGCCCCTGGTATCTCCCCTGCTTCCTCATCAGGCAGCCTGAATAATAACAACTATTATCAACATATATCACTGCACAATAAACTATCAAAGAGTGGCCGGACGTCCAACGTACCCTACAACAGCGGCATCTTGAACAGATGGATGAGTCAGAAGGACTCCCTCCAATTCAGCAGGAGCAACCTGCAGATGAAAAACAGATTTTATTATTTACTGTTACTCGTTGATTGTTGGGATTTGAATTGGCGCCAGTTCTTACTTGGAAGCCTTTGTACTTGATCAATTCTTTGATCCGATCAACCACAAACATATCTCCCTCATCATCAATGTACCCGACGTCCCCGGTGTGAAGCCAGCCGTCTTTGTCGATGGTGAGGGACGTTTCGTACTCGTTTTTGTAGTAGCCTTTCATGACACATTGACTTCGGACGCAAATCTCGCCGGGGGTGTTGGCGGGTAAAGATTTGCCGGTGTCCGGGTCGACGAATTTGACTTCCAGATTGGGAAGGATGAATCCCACTGAGTTCCTCTTGGCAATTCTATGTCCCTTTCTGGGATCTCCATGGCTGATTGTTATACAGCTGTGCTCTGTCATTCCATACGCCTCTTGGACTACAATCCCAGGAAATTTCCTCTCGAATTCACTGAGAATCTCCGGCGCCAGGGGAGCTGCTGCTGTCATGACCGACGCAAGCTTGAGTTTTGTAAGATCAAATTCATCTACAATCGGGTTCTTCACCAAACCCAGAATGATGGGCGGCACGATGGGTGCAAATGTGATTTCGTGAGTGATAATTGCGTTCATCAAGGCTCGAAGTTCGTACTTTGGCAGTACCACCACTTTGCCCTTGTTTCTGAGCGTAGCACAGCAAATCCCAGTAAGACCATAAATATGGAAGAATGGTATGAGACCCAGAATTGTGACCTGGCCGATTAATTCTGAGCCGACGCTGAATAACGACGAACAGAGATTCGCCACAAGGTTCCGGTGGGTCAGCATTACGCCTTTGGACAACCCGGTGGTGCCGGAAGAAAACGGGAGCGCGCACAAGTCAGTTTGCTTCACCACTTGGTCAATGATATCAGTGTTGGCCCGATCTGCAGCTTCAAGAAGCTCATCCCACTGCATGGTTCCCTCCACACGCTCTTCCCCCACCACTATAACTGGAAATCCCAATTCTTTCACCTGCCATGCATTAAGCCCAGTTCAAATCTTGGTCATAGAAAGCTAAAGAACCATGATATATGATTCTGGTTTACCTTGTTGTAAGTGGCTGCATCAGTGACGATGAGCTTAGCTTCAGCGGTGTCAACTTGCTTCTTGATCTCTGAAGTGTGGGAGGCCGGATTTGCTCCGGAGAAAACGCCACCGGCAGCCATAATACCAAGAGCAACAATGGCGTATTCGATGACATTGGGTAAAACGACGACCACTACCCTTCCTCTCCTCAAACCGATTGATCTCAGGGCCTTGGCAAACCTCCTGACATCTCTCGTCACTTCACCGTAAGTTATTCCTTCTCCGGTTGCAGCGTCCACAAACGCCACCTTGTCCGAGTACATTTCGGCATTTTGAAGCACAAACTCAGGTAATGTCAGGTCATCGGGAACTTGGACCGGCGGATACCCACTTCGAAATATGCACTCATCCTGCTCCGAGCTTTCTTCATGAACCCCCATTTTGGATGCTCTGAAAGTTCTTGATTGCATGCAGCTTTATATATACCAATAGTATGACTTAAACTAAGGAGAAACTATTCATGACTTGCTCGTGAAAGGAGATTAGCAGCTGCTTAGGAACAAAATGCCCAAGCTTCCCAGGATTTGACAAGTAAGAGTTAGTTCAACCATTAACACAAGAATCTTTGCACTGTGTCATGTGCCGCTCTGACGAATTATTACCTATTCAGGTATGCTTCCAAAAAGCCTCCCAAAAGGTATGGGTTCTTGTTTGGGACAATATGAAACTGAAGAATACACTGACAATTCGAAGCTTAAAATAGCTGCTATTCTTTCTCAAACATCATCTGGAGCAGTTTTTCTCCAGTATTTATATCCTCAAAGAGCTTACAAAATGACACCAACACAAGTAAAACTGTATCACGTTTTGAGTAGTGTTGCAACAATATACTGCCAATCAATCGCCCATACTCAAAAAATAGTTCATGGGGCGAAGCTCAATTATTTCCATTGATGCAATGTTACAAAATTAATGAACAGGGACAAAATCATTACGATCCATCGCCATTCGTTTCCCCCCTAAACAAAGGTGTGTTATATTATGGAAGAGGAAAATCTGAAATGAGCAAAAATACACAAGGTGCTGCTGCCATAACTTCATTGAGTTGTAACATTCTAATAACGCAGCATATAGGTCCTGCGTCTAAACCAGTTGTAGTCAGGCAAACCCTGGATTGGTCCATGAGCAGCTATAGCAATATCCTGTAATATAATTTGCAAACAGAAATTACATAAGTCAACAACCATAACGTTTTGCAACAGCTCTCATAAGAAAATCATAAGTGTTCCACTGCTTACCTTGTCGCGTATAAATCGACTCAACACACGTGTGACAGTATAGGCATCTACGGCTTCAATTCTAGCAAATAACTCAGGATATGGGATCCTTCTGCCGTATGTAAGCAGCTGCAAGCACACACCCCGATCACAATCGCAACAGATAGAATTCGAACAATATTGAGCCATTTATGCCTTTCTGACTGAGGACACCCCCTTCATAAAAATCTAAAAATATACCTGGCGCCCTATATCTTCAGCAACTGCAGTTGTTCCATCTAAGTGCAGCAATAGAGAAGATTTTATCTGAAAAAAACCCCCAAAGTCAATTGAAGTAGTTGTTGAGGAAGACAGTAGTTCCATGGAGAAAGGGTTGCACATTTACGGAAAACTAACCACCAACCTGGTTCTGAGCTCGGATCACCTCCTCTGTTGTAACATGGTAACATAGCTTGGACAACTCATACATGATTGCATATGCCAAATCATCCAAGCAATCAGGCTGTAAAAAAATTTCAGCAAGACAAACTAAGACAACAGCTAACAATAGATTATGCACATATCAAATGAAGTCAACGACAGTTCACAGAATTTGCATAAAGCAACTGCAGATGGGACCCATGGTGCAGTCAAATACATAACATAATGCTCCATGGCAAAAAGAAAAAAAAAACATCTCAACTCAAAAGTTAGTTATAAGTTAAATGGTCTGCACCTTGGCAATAGCATAAACACCAAATAGACCAGTATCTTTATAGTTGGTGTTAAAGGCCATAAAGCTTTCTCCTATCTCATTGATACCAACCCTCTGAGCAAGAGAAGAGCTGTCGAAATTCATTTAAAATAATACATTAGAAATCCAACTCCAGGAAAATGATTGAAGAAAAAAAGGGAAAACTAACCCCATATGCTTTCCACCACCGGCACTCTTGTTCCAGGATCCCAAAATTGCTTGAATGACCATCAATGCAATTGAATCAGGATCCTTCCAAGAAGCCCCTTCAAAAGCCACTGCAAATTGGGCAAGCGGAATATCATCATCAATCATCCTGACCTGATTATGAAACAGCAAAATGTCACAAGGATATTACTGAAGCAAATATGTTATGAAACATTCGAGCAAAATAAGCATACCTCAGAACCAGTAAAGAAAGCTGGGTCTTTGGCAACCAGATCAGAAGTTGTAACTGAACTAGTTGACAACTTGGTAAACCATTTCTTTACTTGCTCCACTACATCTTCATGCTTAACATTTCCCGCGGCAGATATCACCTAATGAGAACAAAGAAAAGGCATTTAAGAACATTCAGCCACAACTAGAAACCAGAAGGGCCACTTCGAACATGATTCAAGGTTACCATTCTGGGAGCTGAGTAATGAATAGAAATGTAGTCCTTTAGGAGTTGTTTGGTGATCGATCTGATATTGGATGCAGGTCCAAGAATTGTCCTAGCCAAAGGTGAATGTTGGAAAGCAGTTGCATGCAAGTGATCGAACACAACTTCTTCAGTTTGACCTTCCACCTAAAATAACACCAGAAAAATTGGCATTCGGAATAGTTACACAAAAAGAGAGAATAATGATGTGAAATTAACAGAGTTTAGCAGTAAAACGCAAATTGAAATGTCATGTTCACATGGTCCACTAATGTCTAACCAGCATTTCAAGTTTAGTTAAGGATAAAAACTGACGCGTTTACAAAAAGAAAGGGAAACTTAGTTTTCAATTCCGTTTCACTGACTGCCCAAGAACTGCATCAAGGTAGCAGCTTAATCTCCTAAACAACCAAAAGAGCCCCACGTCTTATGAACAATCTAGTAACCCTAGGACCAGAGGTTAACAAAATCCATACACTGAAATACATTCACTGCTGAACAAATCCTAGGAATACCCAAAAGCCAAAATAGGAAACCTCAACTATCGACCAAGCAAGTTCTATCCCATCAATTCTCCACCATCGAATAACATTCAGAATCTAAAACCAATCAGGGGATGGATCCGAAGGATTCAAATTTAAACTAATCACAAAAGTAAGAACAATAACTAAGGTTACGAAAGAGAGTCTACCTCCTCCATCTCCCTGAGTATAACATCTCTTTCCCGATTAATACTCCTCTCGTCGAATTTAGAATTCTGAAGAATATCAGCTAAAATAGATAATGCCTTTGGGACATCCTTATCCTCGACCTTGGCATAATATGTAGTTTGTTCTCTGGAAGTATAAGCATTCAAATGGCCGCCCATATTCTCAATCTCCTCCTCCAGCTCCCTGGCACCTCGTTGCTCGGTGCCCTTAAAAATCATATGCTCGAGGAAATGGGCAGTGCCATTGGTCTCGTCCGATTCGAACCGCGAGCCCGCATCGATCCAGACCCCTACGGTGGCAGTTTTGGCAGCGAGGCTGGACTCGGTGGCAACCCGCAGGCCGTTGGGCAAGGTAGTGACCCTAGTGACTGGGGCAGCAAGGATATCAGTGTGGTCTAGCCGGATCGGGTGAGGGGTTGAATAGGTACTAAAGCGAGGATCTGGTTCTTCTAGCCGTTTGAGCTTTTGCTTGACTGATTCTGCCAGGCGATCGTAGATCATCGCGGTTGGGCTAGGTGGAGATAAAGATTGTGCAAAAGTGGAGGGCTGGATGGCAGAAGAGGAGAAAACCCTCTGAATTTGTCTAATGGAGGTTCCTTGAGAGCGGCGAGCGGCGGTCAGGAGGTGGCGGATCGCCATGGTTCCGGAGGACTTGTGCGCCCAATTCGGCTCTAGGGTTTTTATTGATTAATTATTCCCTTTCCGACTGATATTTATGATAAGAGATTTCGGGGAGAGAGAAAGAAAGAAGTTACATCTACTGACGTCTCTTCAGCCGTCTCTCACGCTTCTCACTACGAAACGTCGGCGTTTAATTACTCTAAAGTATTTGCTCTGTTGGATAAGAGGCCCAATAAGATATGAACAAGACATTTGGGCCTGGCCTTGCCGAAGCAAAAAGTAACGGGTCTTGAGTTTAATGGGTTAAACCCAATTAAACTTCTCGATCCGAGGTTTCTGCAAGCCTATATAAGCCTCACTGATCCAGTTGAGAAACCCTAGCGCAGCGTCCTAGGTTTTAGTCGCAAAGCAGAAGGCAGAGCAAGAAGAAGTAGATTGGTTGCGCTGCATCGGAGTCAATCGATCATGGCGACTGCAAGAACTGTGAAAGATGTATCTCCGCACGATTTCGTCAAGGCTTATGCCTCTCACCTCAGGCGTTCCGGCAAGGTGTTCTTCGCAACTTCTCTAAAATATTACTTCTAGAGATATAGTTTCGCAGTTTACTTATTAGTCGTCTGCATTGTTGTTGAACATATGGTTTCTCAAGTATGAATTGATTATCGCCTCTAGCTTAGTGGCTTTTGTTTAAATCTGCAATGGAGATTCTATTTTAGACTTAAATTTCCAATGTCTTGATTTATAAAGATGGAACTTTTGGTATTTTGTGATAAGTGTAGTTATGTTTGGCTGGAAATGAGTAGAAAACTTGTAAAGTGTGAATTTTTTGTTGAGTTTTATCTTCTAATTTACAGATATCAGAGTGCTTGATAGAATTTATCGTTAAGAGTTTTATCCCTTTACTATTAATTTATTACCTTCCATTTGTAAATTTCAAAAAGTAAGGTTTGGTAAGCTAATTGCACTTTCCTACTTAATGTTACTTGTGCAAGTTCGGATTTTTCTTTTGGATTGAAACTTTGGTTGCTAGCAAGTGCATTTACTACTCGTGCCATTTAGAGGCTCACAGGTTTTTTTGTTGTTAAATAGATGGAACTCCCTCACTGGGTTGATATTGTGAAGACTGGTACTCTGAAAGAACTTGCTCCATATGATCCTGATTGGTACTACATTAGAGCTGGTATTATTTCCTTTACTTTTAACTCCCTATAGCATTGCCTGCTCTTTATTATATATGCCATTGTGACTGAATTTTATATTTGTTTTGATTTGGTTGTATCCTGCCTTGTCTTGCAGCTTCCATGGCTAGGAAAATTTATTTGAGACAAGGTCTTGGAGTTGGTTCTTTCAGGAGAATTTATGGTGGAAGCAAGAGGAATGGAAGCCGCCCACCACATTTTGGTCTAAGCAGTGGCGGTATTGCAAGACACATCCTTCAGCAATTGGCAAACATGAATATCATTGACATGGAACCAAAAGGGTAAGTCCTTGAATATTATTTAGTCTATTAGGAGGATTGAATACACCAGCCATATTTGGAAATTATTCATCTATTGGCACTGGAACCATCTTCACACAAGTTAAGTTAGAATTATTTAACTGGTTTAAAAGTTCGATTTAAGTTATAATTAACTTTTGCATCTACATTATATGGATTATTCCATTTATAATTAGATCCTAATGTGTAGATGATGACCATGAATCCTGTTGGAGTGTTTAATTGGGTGCATTATTACCCTGTACCTTTCTTCAAATGGTTATTGCTGGCTGTTGCTCTGACCATACTCATACTCCTTGCAGTGGAAGAAGAATTACATCCAGTGGCCAAAGAGATCTTGATCAAGTTGCTGGCCGCATTGTTGTTGTCACTCCTTGATTTCTAGAAATTAAGAGCTTCATCTATCAATTTTGATAAAAATGTAGGTTCTTTTATGAGCTTTTTCCGGGCTCTAGTGACTAAATCTTGTGAAAGGATGCCTTTTATAAATTTTATTCAACAATTTTTTTATCGTTAAACGCCTTATACTCTGGTTCTTTGTTAATGGTGTGCCCCTTGATGTTGAGCGGTTAAAATTTTTGAAAGTTGGACGGATTTATATTCAATTGCTAGAATGTTTTTCATGGTAATTGATCTCTGAATTGGAGTTGTGGATTGTCTGGTGACTGTTTTAAGTTGTAATGGAATGGTAGTTCTTTTGACAATTAATTTGAAACGCTTCGGCAATCTTAGAACTCCTTTGGGAAGAATCATCAATTTGGTATGAATTTTGGCCTCAATATGGCAAGAACGAAGACCAATAGCTGGGAAGTCTTCTTTTCAATGACAGCGATTTGATATTGGAGATCAACCCTAGCAGAATTCCTCCATTTGGATACTGTGGACTAAAATCAAGAATCCAGATTGAAATAGATCAAAGAATGCCAGAACTAAACCATTAACTAATACACGGAGCAAAGGTTTGGGAAACGATCTACCCTTTTGGAGCCATACAATCACTAGGCTATGTTGATGACGAAGAAAGGCGAGTGTTGAAAAGTTCTTAGTATTTCACCAATTCACGAGTACAATTGCACAAAACAGATTTTCCCCACTTGGCACACTATTGTGCCAAAAAATAGCTCCATTTGTTGATCAAAACGAATACCAATTTTATTTCTATCATGTACAAACCAACAAAAGAATTAGCCAAATTGAAAAAATTAAAAAAATCAAGTATTCAGGGGGGAAGGAGGAGGATTCCAGGGCTGTGTTCTGTGTCTGTGTTCTCTTCTTTCATCTTCCAGTCTATGCTCTTTCCCTTTTTCAGTGCTGATGCTGCTCAGGGTAAAATTCATTCCATGACATGCAACATTTGATCTTCTTCTGTTGCGGTGCATGATGAAACTTGGGTTCTCTTGGAATTGTGGGATGTTTCATTGACCTAGCAAGAACCAAAATTAACTTTAGACTACCTTTCTGGAGATTACAGGCAAAGAAAATCTCAATCTGATACCGTAATGCAAGCACCTTCTAGGGACAAAAGGCCGGTCGAAGTATGGCATTGGTTGAGCTTTAGGAACAAGTTCCTTTCTGAGCCTTCTAATCTCTTCTTCTTCTGCTAGCTGTATAATAAGCACAAACAAACCAATTTGTGTGTTAAACTAAAATATAGAAGGAGAATCACTTCCACTTGAGAAATTGCTTCTGGTTTAGAGCTTCCTACCTTCTGCTGCCTTTCCCTTTCCATTCTATATTCATCAATGAGCGTCAACTTTTCTGCCACCTGGAAAACGATACAGAAATAAGAGGTATTTAAGGCCAACTGAAAGAGTTCATCTTTGCTGTGTGTTAAAAAAGGTTCTTTACAACCCCAACAAGGAGGGAAATCAAAACAGTAGCAGCCACAACATTTAAAACAAAAAAACGCCAACCTGATTATCAAATTCAGCCCGTTCTACGGCCCTAATGTCACTGTGCAGGACTAAATCTACAGGTATTGTAACCTCTTTCACTGGAGGCTTCACCAAACACTGTACAACAGATGAGGAATAAACACTCTCAATGAGGAAAACAAGCTTGAACACCATCAGCTGTTACTGTATGTATTTGGCACAATATTCAAAGTACCAAAAATAAACTGCAACCAATGGGAGTCCCATCTTGACATGACATTGTACATACCTCCGGCTCATCTGTGGTCCAGGGAAGACCTTGTGCAATAGGTATCCGTAGCGTCTCCTCCTCCTCCATCTTTTGTTTTACCTTCTTGAAGAATTCTTCTTGTTTACAGCTTCCCCTTTGCTGCATGAAAAAACAATTATCAAATTATTATTAAAAACATAGAGAGCCATTGACCATTCAAAGATTTAAATTCAGAAGTAACAACAAATTTTAGTGAGATCAGCATTGAACTTCACAATTGCTTCAAAGGAAAATAACAATAGTACCAAATGAGATAAAATATCTAAACAATAATGCAAGTCATAATTGAGATGACAGCATGCTGCCCCAACCCCCCGCATCCACACCCGCAGTAACATAAAAGGTACTCATGTAAATGATAAACAATGATGCACTAGCAAACATATATCACAGAGACAGTGGTTGACAAACCTCTGTTCTGAGTTGGAATGGTTTCTGGGAAGTTGTTTTGACCTGCTTTTTCTTCCATTGTCTTTTAGCCAACGTGCCAGCTGACTCGGCACTCTAAACCATTACAATACATATCAGATCATCTAAAACCCAAAAAATGGCATGCAATTGTATCCATAAGTTGTTTTTTTAGAAAAAAATCTTACATTTCTTCGGCTCCTTCGGCCTCCACTAGACATCCTGCTTGATAAGCTAAAGCTACAACCATCAAGAAGCAAACAAATCAAATGAGTATACTCAAGGAACCGTTTTCCAAATGTTAATAACAGGTAAACTACTAACCTTGCTTGGCTGCTGTCTAGCGAAGAATTAACACGTGAATCCAAGCCTAAACTCTCTGAAGTAAGCAAAAAATCAGACGGGCAGAATGAAGATGACGAGAATTGCGTCTCGAGAACAGTTGGGGAGCTTTGTAATCCTGGCAGTGCCCATTTCATTCCTTTCTTGGAATCCATTACCTCCTTCTCATCTTTTTCCTCGGAATCTGTCGATTTCGGGATGGATAAAAGCTGTTCAAAGGCCTTCACCAAATGTAAAACTCTTCCCGACCCAGTCTCCGGCACACTCTTCCTAGCAGCTTCCATTAATCTGTCCCTCCTCCTTTTAATATTAGAACTGGAAACACCGAATTCACTAGAACCTTCATCCCCATCCTGCTCTTGCTTACTGGCTTCCATCCTGATTGTTTCGGAACAATCATCAAACACTTGCGCTTCAAAAGCTTTCATATTACCATCTCGGCTTTCAATACCCCACTCCGTTTCTTCAGCTATGCTGGTTTTCTCCACCCCATTCTCATCGTTCTCTTCATCAAAACTGGGGCCACGATTCTTGAAAAACTCTTCCTGTGAAGCCCTGAGACTCTCATAAGCCACGCAAACACACTTTTGCCCTTTATTGTTGCACTTACAAGCCACCGCTACTGAAGAGTGCACCTTCTCTCTCTTTGATTTCTTCTTCGCCACTACGAACTTTCTCTCCCGGATCTTATTCTTGTTTGGTGGGGAAACCATCAAGTTAGGGCTGTTGTTGCATTTCTTGGAGGCTGATTTCTGGGTTTTTGTGGCAGATTTGATCAACGAAGAATTCGTTGGTTTCATTCCAGGACTTGACAAATTCGGGTTGAAATTCTCAGAAATTCTGAGTGATTCATCGGTCTTCGGTCGATTTGACTTGGAGTCCTTCGCAGGAGTCACTGATCCGGCTGACTTGACCTTCAAATCCATGGAGGAATTCGCCGGCGAGTAGTTAATTGCTTTTCGAAATTAGGGCTTTTAGTGATAAATTGGGAGTGAAGAAGGGTTATGCGATGGTTCAGTGGCTGAATCGTGCGGAATGTTTCTTGCAATGCATTGATGATGAAAACAGAAACGGAATACAAGGAGGCGTAATAGAAGAACGTTAAACATTGCTCGATCTTGTAACGGCTAGTTTTTCTAAGCTTGTTTTTGGAGCGTTTGATTAAGTGTTTAACATTGTGGTGAACATCAACCGTTGGATTTGGTTCATCAAGATCGTGAATGGCCTCTGATTCAGATTACCGTTAAAAGACTATCATCGTACTAAATTTGGGCCTTCTTCCCATTCTCTAGCGATCCATGGGCCTCAAAGTGAGAATATTTTGTTCTAGACGAGGGCCAACTTATGCTACAATTGTGTGTTTTAAAGGGTGAATTACATTTACGTAAAATTGTTGAAGTAATCACTCCGAATTCATTTTGGTCTGAAATCTTTAAATTTTTCTCTTTCTTAAACATTTTTCAAATTTTAATTTTGATTAAAAGAATAAATATAATTATTAATAATCTCGAAAAATGATTGGTAGTAGTATTTTGACCAAACCTTAGAAAGATAAATATAATTTATTATTTTTTTAAGAAAAATCTAAGTGGAAGGAAAATAAGGATAAATAATGAATACACGTGTACATTTTGAACACAAAATTGTTAAAGTATTTTTGATTTAAATGATATATATATATTTCTTAGTGAATCAAATCTAAAATCAAAACCTATTATTTGCAACAAAAAAAATACAATTATTATATTACAACTTCTTAGTCACACAAAATTGTTAAAGTATACTATGTTCTGTATAAGTTATATATTGTTTGTGGGAATTTGTTGTGATAGTGTTGTCTTTGATTTTGAGAATTCTTAGCATTATTCCTCGGCTGAAAGTGATTTTTTTAAAATATAAATATATATATATATATATATTATATATTATATATATGGTTCTCGTGGGATACCATTTGTTTGTTTTATTTATTTTTTTAGAAAAAAGGGTCCGTGGGGAAGGGTATTGAGAGTGATCACTAAACCGAGCCGTGAACAAACCATCATAGTTTGATTTTTTTTTTTTTTTTTTTTTGGTTTTTTCCGCTCTTGTCCTTTGATTATAGATTTGGAATGCAATGATGGGGACTTTCCTTATAAATCACTGCAACATTATTGAACCAACAAGCATGTTCAATTCTTACACTTTAAGGAATTCAATTCATTTGGGGTTTCTTGCCCTAATTATTATCCTAAATTAGTAAACTTAATGCTAACTATTTGACCATGTCCCAAATTATTGCTCAAAATCAATTTACTATGTCAAATTTATAAATCAGATTCTATTATGCAATCGTGAATTACTATATTTATTAAGGAACATGTAGTTATAGACCATTAGAAAATTATTTATCTGATTTGATTATATATATTTCGTCTCCATTTATTTGTCACTTTACACTTTTCACTATTATTTTAAAAAATAGTTAGTATTGATTTAGTTAAATAAGTGTTTTTTTTTTATTCGCAACTAATTTGGGAGAGAGTGGCTTGTTTAGGAAAAGTAGATAATTAAGTGATAAAATTTAATAAACTCGTACATTTCAATGACGGATAGAAGAAGAAAAATTACTTACATAATTGTAAATTGTCAAATAATTAAGACAACTTTTATGTTTTTGAGTGACAGATAAATAGGGATGAGTAATATTTAATTTTTTTTTATATTTGAGATTCGGACTCAGTACATGTAATTCTCATATTTCTATATTAAAGATTCAAATTAAATATTTTTTAATTTAAAATGAGAAAAGTCAACTATTAAATTACAAAATTATAGGGATCTCGACTTCTAAGTGGTAGTCCTGAAACTCGGTTGTACTTTCTTGGGCCCATTATTAGTAGCCAACTTAATTAGGCCAAATTAGATGTGTGATTTTTGTTGTCGGTGTAACTTTCGTATTCAAATCCCAAACCTTAAAACCACTCTATCACTATGCTAAATCCTCCCAACAAACAAAAAGCATGCACAATTCTATTTATTTCTTATTAATTTTGCGTACATAAATAGAAAAAAAATTAAATTATAGAAATTATTTTTTAAAAATAAATATTTTAATGGGTTAGTGTGAGTAACATTCGAGAATATTTATTTTAAAGTATAAACATACAACAAATAATTTATTAATTCTAAAATTTAAATATATGTCTAAATAGTATGATAAAAGTGGAACGAGTAATAATAAAATATCAAAAAATAGTCGTGACTTATGTTCCCAAATAGTTGGAGGAAAATTAAGTACAAAAAATAGTCGTGACTTAAGTACCAAGAAGAATGTCATTTTGAATTTCTCCACGTTTTTATTATTAGGGTTAATGAAATCGACTTTCGATAATAAATTTTAATTTATTTTAACCGAAGTAGACAGTGAATTTTGAAAGCTGGAGATGCCAAATTTATTAAATTATTCTATGTCATGTTGCATAAAACGATTTTTCACTTTGAGATATTTTTAACAAATAAGTGGTCCGCTAACAAAAAAACAGGCTTAGAAATAACAATTTATGTTTTTTTTTTAAAAATAATATTTATTCTTATAAGTCACTTTTGGAATTTCGATGTTGTAACTGGACAAAGTTAAATAAATATCAGAATGGTAAGAACGGAAAAATAATTAAAATGCTTATTTTAAAATCTAAAATATATTTAATTATAAAATAAAGGAGTATTAACTAATTTTCTTGCGAATAAATGAAAATAAGGTGCATGCATCGCAATTTCCTTTTTTTTTTTTTTTTTTTTAAATAAGAAATAAATATCGTAAATCCATTTAGAAATGGGTAGTAGTATAAGAAGAAACCCTGGAGTTGAATACTGGGGGTGGAATATGGTCACGTTCCATATTCGACTTGTACAGCGCACCGCCACCCCCTGAAAAGTCGTGCTCCACACCTTTGCTTCTAACGTAAAACGCGTTTACTTCAATTCTTTAGTCAATTTTAATAATTGATTTTTATTTACAGTTTAATTAATTTATATTTCTAATTTACAGTAATTATTTTTTTAAAAACAAGGGAACTGATGAAAGCAATTAACTAACGACTGCGTAATTAATTTTGATTACCATTAACTAATATTCCAAGTGGCAATGTCCTAAGATGGCAGTTTAGACAATTTCAATTCCGGAGCTGTGTAATCCTCATTTTACCCTCGGTCAGTCTCGCCGTTTCCCAGACGTGGGTGGTGCACCCGCTTCTTGAGCCGTCGACCTTCCCCAGGGGCAAAACTTGGAATTTAACCTCCGGAATTAGTTTTCACCCGAGAGAGTAGATCTTGGATCCGCAACAGCTATATAAACAGACCGCCCGCTATATTTGTTTTTTCATAAAGACACACACATCATTTACGCTGCTTCGCCTCTCCAGATCCCCCCTCCCCCCTCTCTCTCTCTCTCTCTCTCTCTTCCGCTTCACTTACAAACGCCAAAGGAGTGATCCAAGCAGGTAATTTCCAATTCATCTTTCTCTGTATTTTGCTTCTTATTGTTAGATTTTGCCATTGCATTTGCATGACTAGCTCCTCGGTTTATGTTTTACTCGATGTTTGATTCGTATTTTTGACGCGTCGGTTCTGAAGCATTTCTGTTTTGTGGATCACAAACTCTGGAAATTTGCGTTACTTTTGTCGGTTTTGAGCTTGATTTGTGTAATTGGATATGATTTGCTGAATCATGATTACGTGAGGTGGTTGTTTTATGCTTCTTGTTCAATTCGATGCTGATTACTGTCATAATTCGTTAGATCTATTAGCATTCTGTAAGATTTGGAAAAGATCTAATGTTTTAGCTGCGATTGATTATTCTCTGTTTCCGATTAACAAGCTGTCTTTCTGATTAATCGACTTTTTTCTGCGTATGTATGAATCGCGGTGGATATGTTCTGAATCCTGATGACTATAATCTGCTGCGATGCGCTATGTTTCAGTGTTTTGTGTTATTAAGATCTTTAACACTTAATTCATGGTGCAAGACAGTTGATGTATGCCTCGACTAAGATTTTTAATCACTTGACGTTTCTCGAATTCCTTTTCTATTTCTTTTTAAAAAAAACACTTCCGTATCAATATTTTCTTCCTGCAGTATCACACCGACGTTTGCTTATTGCCACATTCTGTTCTGAATCTTATGAATCCAGTTTTCTTCGATGATGATTGACTGACCTGCGTATAATGTTGATTATTATGAGTTTATGTGTCTGATTGAGAGTTGAATCTATCTTTTTTTGAAGAAATGTTTTCTTCCTTCATCATGTTTTGTTCCGTCAGAATGTTGCATGCAGTTAGTAGGATGTTTGAGCTCATGTAAAAAATTTGGACTAGGTCAAAGATGTAGATATGGCACATTTACCTAAATTGGTGCTTACCTGAAAGATAAATCTTATTTGTAAGCTTGTAAACTAGTAATATGAAATAAATGATAGTTAACTTGTTTCTCACAATTCCTTGAAGACGTTTCTGCGATGACTCCCTTTGAATAAAGAACGAGACTCTTTGTTGTGTGAACAATGTACTCTGAGGAGATAGGTGTATTTTAAAACTTAATGAACTGTAAGGTAATAAAATGGTGTTTAAAATTTTAAATTAAAAAAAATGAGATTGAACATTTCCAGCTATGAAATTCATATAGCTTCTTTTGGCCATGATCAGAGGTTTTGTAAACTGACATTTTGTCTACTTATCAATTTTGAATGATTATTTGTGCCTGCGAACTGATCTATGATGTGTTATACTCCAGATCGCTTAAGTAGAGATGGTGAAGATTTGCTGTATTGGAGCTGGATATGTTGGAGGGCCCACTATGGCTGTCATAGCCCTCAAGTGCCCCTTGATTGAAGTGTATGTCGTTGATATTTCTGTGCCTCGGATCAATGCCTGGAACAGTGAGCAGCTACCTATTTATGAGCCAGGTCTTGATGACGTGGTGAAGGAGTGCCGTGGCAGGAACCTCTTCTTCAGCACTGATGTTGAGAAACATGTATGTGAGGCTGATATTGTCTTCGTTTCCGTCAACACTCCCACTAAGACAAGAGGTCTTGGAGCAGGCAAAGCTGCAGATCTGACCTATTGGGAGAGTGCAGCCCGCATGATTGCTGATGTTTCAAAATCTGACAAAATTGTGGTGGAGAAATCAACTGTTCCAGTCAAGACTGCTGAGGCCATTGAAAAAATTTTGATGCACAATAGTAAAGGAATCAACTTCCACATCCTCTCAAACCCAGAATTTCTTGCAGAGGGAACTGCAATTGAGGATCTTTTCAAGCCTGACAGGGTTCTTATTGGAGGCAGGGAAACCCCAGGAGGCCAGAAGGCTATCCAAACACTAAAAGATGTTTACGCCCATTGGGTCCCTGAAGACCGCATCCTCACCACCAATCTCTGGTCTGCTGAGCTTTCTAAGCTTGCTGCCAATGCATTCCTGGCACAAAGAATCTCTTCTGTTAATGCCATGTCTGCTCTCTGTGAGGCAACTGGTGCTGATGTTACCCAGGTCTCATATGCTGTTGGCAAAGACTCAAGAATTGGACCTAAGTTCCTAAATGCCAGTGTTGGTTTCGGTGGCTCTTGCTTCCAGAAGGATATCCTGAACTTGGTATACATTTGTGAGTGCAATGGCTTACCCGAGGTCGCAGAGTACTGGAAGCAAGTTATCAAGATTAATGATTATCAAAAGAATCGGTTCGTTAACCGTTTGGTGTCCTCCATGTTCAATACAGTTGCGAACAAAAAAATTGCTGTCTTAGGATTCGCTTTTAAGAAAGATACTGGTGACACAAGAGAGACCCCGGCAATTGATGTGTGCAAGGGTCTTCTGGGAGATAAAGCAAGGGTGAGCATCTACGACCCACAAGTTACAGAGGATCAAATCCAGAGAGACCTTACCATGAACAAGTTTGATTGGGATCACCCCCTTCATCTGCAGCCAATGAGTCCCACCACTGTGAAGCAAGTCAGCGTCGTTTGGGACGCATACGAGGCTACCAAGGACGCTCATGGTATATGCGTTCTCACAGAATGGGACGAATTCAAGACTCTTGATTATCAGAGGATCTATGACAACATGCAGAAACCAGCTTTCATTTTTGACGGTAGAAACATCGTTGATGTTGAGAAGCTGAGGCAGATTGGATTCATTGTGTACTCAATTGGAAAACCTTTGGATGCCTGGCTCAAGGATATGCCTGCCGTTGTCTAAAGCTTGCATCTCTGGACAAGAAAATATAGGCAAGAAGCAGTCAGCTGGGGTTCATTACCAAAATTTTTCATATAAAAATCAGTTTCTGATCTCTTTTAAGTTTTCCCTTTATAGTCAGACCTCTGGTGTTGCTCACTGGTTCCACATGAGAAGCTCTATGATTACCCTTTACATTGTATGAACGATACCTACCATTTTGTTGTTACTTGTCATTTCATTCATAAGATGATTACAAGCTCTAGAAACCATTTGTCTTAACGTTCCATTAATAGATATATGAATTTCACAATGTTTTGGTCTCCTTTGTGCTCTCTGCTCTGTAGTCTTAGTAGCTTGAGCTTTCTCTGATTTTCTAACTTGAACTCAAATATGAACATCATTACATGATTCCTTCATATAAATGTTTCTAACATTTGCGTTTAAGAACTTGAGAATGTCATATTTAGGTAGGGAGAACTATTTCGGGCACCAAAGTTCAGAGAAACATAATGAGTCGGTAACAAAAATGATGGAGAGCCGAGAGCGTGAAAGCGTGATTTCATCTCAGACGCTTCTTTCCCTCAATAGGTGAGCTTTACTTCACAACCCACTACATTTCAAGAGATGCCCATATGGAGTGTTTGAAAATGTAGTACAATTTCTGGCTGATATATGACATCAGATATAGCTGTACTACTTGCCCTTCATCTTTTACATTTGCCACTCAAGCACCAAAACTACTCTTAAATGATACCGTTTTTGTGATAAGAAGAAAATAGTTGGCAAGGAGGAGGAAGGGAATATCTGCTAACTGCTTACCATTGACCATTAAGCAATGGAGGTTACTGTAAATTGTTGGTTTCCGCAGTTGGCAATCCCCACTCGTGAAGTTCTGTTTCGCAATATTTATTGCCCATTTACCAACTCCCTTACCTCGAAGTCTCCTCCCCCATAATCGAAAAATCTATGAAATCCCAAACATTTCTCTTCTTTCTTCTAAAATACATTGTCAGTGATGAATTTTATGCATTAAAAAAAAGGACTTCACTCGTGTGAAGATTGGGCTCTAAGTCAGTCACCGAAGATAGAATAAAACCCATATTTGAGTGGGGGAACATTAAACTTTTTTGTTGCATATTAGCCCTTAAATTACTAGGAGAGACTCATAGAATAGTGTAGTAGGGTCCTGGAACTTTAGCTTACTTGGTGAAATGTCAGATTTATTTTGAATATTTTACATCTGACAGACTTCAGTTTGTAATCCAGTTCACCTTCGAGGCGGATTGTATAAGAAAGGAGAATAGTGAGGTACAGCGTGGCCCATATTTGCTTCCATGCAAACAAGGACAGGCTTGTACTTGATACTCGTATATATATAGTGGCATTTGGCAATGTGGCCTAATGGCAACACACAACAGCACGAGTTAGAGAGAGCTTTCTGGCATTACGCCAAGGTCTGAGTTTGAGGATTGCGAGGGAGGGAGAGAGGGGAGAGGAGAGCTATTCATTTAGTTTCTGCCTTTTTCTTTTGGATATTTAGTCAGTATTTTCATGGCGAAATGCAGCAAGCTGGCTAGTTCTTGGGTTTTTTTTTCTGCTACCAGATCTTAGTCTTCTTGTTAGTGAATGGGTTTCTTTTTACTGATTGCTGTGCCGGGAGTATTATGTTATCTGATCTGATATCATCTCCTTTTGAATCTTTGAATTTTCTGATTTGGGATTCTTATTCTTCTGCATTTTCACCACAATTCTTGAGCTTTCATCAGATTGCTATTTGAGGGAGAAAAAATATTTGAGTTTTCTAATTTGTATGAATTGGGTTCTTGGTTGATTCCATTTGCTGATTAAAAGATGGAAGAAGCTCAAAAGCAGAAATTCCAATGCAAATATTGTAATAAGTCTTTCTTCAATGGGAAGTCTCTGGGCGGTCACATGAGGAGCCATCTAGCCATGATTTCTGCTGCTAGAAGGGATAAAATGAAAACTGACGTCCAAACCGGCCTTGAAGATGGTGATACTGGCCTCGAACAGAATCCCAAGAATTGTTTCAGGACTTCAGCAGAGCAATCAAACAGTAGCTTGAATTCTGGAAAGTCCGAAAGTGATGATCAAGATCAAGGAGAACTTGAAAGCTTTGGCCTGAGAGGAAACCCCAAGAAATCTTTGAAGGCTTCTTCTGATTCACGAAATCTTACTGGTTCAAGAATGGAAAGTATCTGCAAAGAATGCGACAGAAGTTTTATCTCTGCAAGAGCTCTGGCTGGTCATAAGCGGACTCACTCTTTGAAGTTAAGGGCTCAACATCCTTGCAAGACATGCGGCAGAGTGTTCGATTCAATGAGAGCAATGTATGGTCATATGAAATCCCATTCCAAAAGATCAAGTGCCTCCTCGGAATCTGCTGATGGCTTCTCCGATTTTGACATTGCCTACCCCAGGAAGAAACGATCGATTATGAGATACAGAATCGGTCAAAGATTTTCTCTTTCCAGTACCATAGTCTCTGATGAAGTACAAAATGCTGCTTTGATCTTGATGATGCTGTCAAGGGGTGAGATGACCTCGGCTGGATTTAGTAGTCCTGTTGAAGAAGATGTTGATAATCATACCCCTGTTAATTTGGGAGCCAAGACCTTAGGTACGACTAAATTTGCTGTGAATAGTTCTGTTCTTGATCGTAATGAGGGTGACGACATAGAGAAGCAAATGCAGGAGCTGGATTCTTGCTCTTCTGGGTTAGGCAATCATTTCTCCATACATAATGCGTATGAATTTAGTGATGTAGATTGTGAATTTGCTACTGTCTTGAATACAAAAGCTGATATGAAAGAACCAATAGAGGAGCCTCCTCCCCGTGGGGATGAATTTCAGAAGCCTGGGCATGTTTATGAGCTGGATGACCTGAAAAACAGTAAGGCTTGTGAGTCTGCTGAAGTGGAACTGGTGAAGGATGGAATATGGGCAGTTGAAGATGATCAGAAATATAGGGAATTGGCAGATTTTGATCAAAAATCGGACGGACAATCGCCTGATGCAGCGGAAAAGAAGCAGCGGGTGTATAAATGCGGCGCCTGCGATAGGATTTTTCACTCGCATCAAGCACTAGGTGGTCACAGAAACAGGTATAAACTAGTTAATTCTTGCTGTGCTTCTTCAAACGCAGGGACTGGTCAGTTGTCTGAGTATAGCTGCAATGGCGCTTCATCAGTTTTAGAGATGAGTAAGATGAAAGAACATGAGTGCGCCATATGCTTCAAGGTTTTCCCAACCGGACAAGCTCTTGGTGGCCACAAGAGGGCTCACTATGCTGCTATCAAAGAGACCGCAGTTGAAGGCCAGGAGAACAATTGTGCGGAAAATGCCTGTGTTCTGAATTTTCCGGCGATCGGCCCTCCTCAAGTAGCAGCCACCGATGATGTTGGCTTGAAGAAGCTATGGTGGATCAGAAATGGTCATCCGGCGGCTGATCCTCCCCTGCTTTAGTACTGAAAAACTGATTTTGGCATTGAGCTTGACTTGAGACAAACGATGATTTAGACCCATTTCATTCTCATACTTTGGCATCGGTTTTCACCAATTTTGAGCCAAAAGGATGTTAGTATTGAGACCAATCTCTGGTTTCAGTTAGAAAAAAAAAAAAAAAAAAAAAGGACATCTTTTTTGCTTTTTGCCTAAACTTTTTTGCGCTATTCAGCCCAGAATCTGAATGCAGATATGTCAGTCATTTTCCCTAAGCAAAACAGGATTGGTTGAGCAAAATTTTACAGATTTGTGCATGTTCTTGAGTATATGGATGAGGAGTCATAAATTAATGTGTTGAGTTAGCTGGTGGAAGAAGAGAACACGCTTGATGTTTCTCAAAGCAAATATTAAAATGACCAAAAACTCAGAAAAAGATGGGCATCTCATCTCATCTCATCTGAGTGAGTTTGATGAAGGCGGTTGTTTAGTCACCTGCCAATTACACATAAACGCGACAACTAAGTCCCATGTCTCTTTCTTTCTAGATTTACTCCCCAAGGTCTCTCACCATATTTGCCACCGTGACTACATATGATCCATATAATTAGCTTCAATTTTTATAGGAGTTAAATCGAGTTTTCAACTTTTTTTTTTTTTTTTTTTTTTTAAGTTTTTTCCCAAAGAGGGAAAACTTAGAAATGCGTTAAAAGAGGGATAATATAGAGAACTTGCCTACAAAAAGTAGTTGGAATTGAGAGGGGGGATAATATGTGGAGTTTTAGCACTGAATTAAGTAAGGATTTGGGGACTGGGGAGTGGCTTTTTTTGTAGCATGTGGCTCTGTTTTGGGGAGAGATGTGAAATTATATTAGGCGTAAATTTTGGTTATAGGAGGAGGAGAAGATACTGCGAAACAACCAAAGTAATGAATGCAGCCACTCACTGAAGCAGCTGACTGGCTTTTGCCTTTGGCTTTTAGTCGTGTGTTTTCTCTTTTTTTCTAATGCCAATTTGCCAAATGTCCGCCAATCCACCGTAGAGTCATGCCGTGATGTTAGCCCATCACCAATTTAATCTCAACTCTTATACCGTACTCCTATTAATTATTTCTTTTTAATACATGTAAATAGGGCAAAATCCTTCTTAAGTTATTACACTTCGTGTGTATTATACCCTTACTATATTGTGTTCAAGTCATACACAAACTTTCTCCGGTGAATCCACACTCACAAAAAACTTCTTAGTTCTTTAGTTGTCGTGACTTGTAGACAATTGTCAGAATTACTTTTTCGATAGATGTATTATAAATCGACTTCTCATTCACAATTCAATAGTCCCTTATTCCCACCATGACTGCTCCTCCTAACCAAAATGCCTAAAAAAAACCTGACTATTAAGGGTTTTTTTTTTCCATGATGAAGATGTTTCAACACCCATGAGTTCTAGATTGGTTCCACTCCAACTAAGCTATCATGCACACCCATACCACATCCATTCCACAGTACTCCTATTAACTATAATAACAAATATTACGTTACATCTAGTTAAAAAATACATCAGTTATAACATGAGAATATACAACTCCTTAAAATATAAAAATGTGACTTGCTATTTATATAACTAAATTATTATTTGTATCACAAAAAAAAATTAAAATAATTATGAAATAACGAAAAGGGCATTATGAAGGAAAAATGTAGAAAATGGCTAAGTAAATGTCGAAAACGCAACTAAAATGCGTTTTCTCCATTTACACAAAAGCAGAGAATAACGTTTCTGACCTGTAAAATTTAATGTCGATGACGTTTTAATACAACGAAAACGTTAAGTCTCCGATAATGACAACCAAAAATATATCAATTTAACGTTTCATGTTTAATAAAAACGTCAAACTGGAGCGTTTCAACCTTGGTTCGCTCGTTAAAATGGTGCGTTTCCACCATGACTATCTCGTTAAAATGACGCGTTTTTGTACAAGTACTTGGCCAATTTCTCAGGTGTTATGGGACGTAGCTGGATGTAGCGGGACGTAGCTGGACGCAGTGGGACGTAGCTGGACGTATCTGGACGTGGTGCTAGTTGTTTTTGACGTAGTGAGACGTGGTAGACTATGTTCTGTGAAAAATTTAGCTAAAATTCACACGCATGGATGTAGACATTTCTGGACGTGGTGCTAGTTGTTTTGAGACGTGGTGGACTGTCTTTGTGAAAAAAATCATCTTAAATTCACATGAATTGATGTAGACATTTCTGGACGTGGTGCTAGTTGTTTTTGACGTAGTGCTAGTTGTTCTGAGACGTGGTGGACTGTCTTTGTGAAAAAAATCAGCTTAAATTCACATGAATGGATGTAGACGTTTCTGGACGTGGTGCTAGTTGTTTTTGACGTGGTGCTAGTTATTTTGAGACGTGGTGGGCTGTCTTTGTGAAAAAAAATCTATTTAAATTCATATGAATGGACGTAGACGTTTCTGGACATGGTGCAAGTTGTTTTTGACGTGGTGCTAGTTGTTCCGAGACGTGGTGGACTGTCTTTGTGAAAAAAATTAGCTTAAATTAACATGAATGGATGTAGACTTTTCTGGACGTGGTGCTAGTTATTTTTGACGTAGTGCTAGTTGTTCTGAGACGTTGTGGACTGTCTTTGTGAAAAAAATCAGCTTAAAATCACATGAATGGATGTAGACGTTTCTGGACGTGGTGCTAGTTGTTTTTTATATAGTGCTAGTTGTTCTGAGACGTGGTGGACTGTCTTTGTGAAAAAAATCAGCTTAAATTTACATGTACCGTGGGTGCAGTATATAATACACCATATGTCACATAACAATCTACATCCTAGCCATCATTTTGTAATTAAACATAACAAAATGCTTCTTTACCTATACATAATGGAGAATGACCATCTGAGCTTGTATGAATGCGGTGTGAGTGACAAGTCGATCAGCCGGATGAACTTGAACGACCCCTACCACTTCGGCCACGTGTCACTCTCTCTATTGCGCTCTACACGCGCATCACATAATGGTGTAATCTACTTGGTGGCCGCCCCCTTTGGGGCCCTGACACATCTTGCTCTCCATGTCAGGGTGCATCTCTTCTACATATGCCCTATTCAATAGACGGGCCAAAAAAGATGGACTGGTAGAGACTGTAGGAACGACAGTCTCGTGGAAATACCTTAACAAATAAATATAATAAATGTAAACTACTTTTAAAAATTATCATAGATGAAATCGAATGATCATTATTAAAGTACATATATTAAAAAGTACATGATGTCATCATCAATGTAATTCGAATCACCCTGGGATGGCACAATGGTCAATCTCTTCCAAACCTCATGTACGCATGGGAGTAAGGGATAATCTGACAATGACTATGCTTGAATATGTCACAAGCACAGGGAATCTCACGTGTCACCTTGGGCACGCATCCACATTGCTCGAGTACTGCGCCGGCCAAGCCTTGATTGCCCCCTCTCCTTGTAATGAGGAACTTAATCTGCTTAGTTATTTTCTGGCAATGTTTCAAAGCAGCACTAATAGTGCGAAACTCTCTGTCAATCTGAAAATAACCACTCAAATATGCGTCAGGTTCAAGTTCCAACGCCTCTCCTTGAACATGATCCGCCTCATTGTCATCTTCATTCTCCTCCTTCTCATAAACCTCCCTATCCTCCTCATCGTACTCATCATCATCATCCTGTATGTAAATACACACATAAATTAAAACTAAACACTTTAAATATTCAATTATACAAAAATACAGTCAAAATTGCATATGTAACAGTATAAACGCGACACTTTAACCATTCTCATACAAAAAAGCGCAATGTATTTTAAATTGCAATTATTTCTACAAAAAACGCAACACATTATCGATTCTTAAAAAAAAACGCAACGTATTTTACATGATTCAGAAAGAAAACGCATTTCTTTAACGATTCAATATGCAATAAATGCATCAAGATTTAGTTTCTTCTATACAAAAATGCTAAATATTCATGATTTCAGTACCTAAAAACGCATCACTTTTTATATAATAGATATAAAAAATTCAGCTTTTTTTACATAATGCATATAAAAAATGCAGCACTTTTTATATGATACATATAAAAAATGCAATGCTTTTTACATAATAGCAGTATGAAACGCAGTAAAAAAATGAGCGATCCATGGCGAAATAGCTAAAGTATAGCGTTTAAACAACTAGCACCACGTCAAAAAAAACTAGCACCACGTCCAGAAACGTCTACATCCATGCATGTGAATTTTAGCTGAATTTTTCATAGAACATAGTCTACCGCATCTCGCTACGTCAAAAACAACTAGCACCATGTCCAGTTACGTCCCATTGCGTCAAGCTACGTTCCATAACACCTGAGAAATTGGCCAAGTACTTGTACAAAAATGCGTCATTTTAATGAGATAGCCATGGTGGAAATACACCATTTTAACGAGCGAACCAAGGTTGAAACGCTCCAGTTTGACCTTTTTGTTAAACATGAAACGTTAAAGTGATACGTTTTTGGTTGTCATTATCGGAGACTTTTAACGTTTTCGTTTTATTAAAACGTCATCGACATTAAATTTTACAGGTCAGAAACGTTATTCTCTGCTTTTGTGTAAATGGAAAAAACGCATTTTAATTGCGTTTTCGATATTTACTTAGTCATTTTCTACATTTTTCCTTCATAATGCCCTTTTCGTTATTTCATAATTATTTTGATTTTTTTTTGTGATACAAATAGCAATCCAGTATAAAAATATATCAAGTATAGTTAGAGAATATATCACTTAGCTGTATTTTTCATCAAAAAATAAAAATAAAAAATCCAAGGTTTATGAACCTTTATCTTGCAATTTCACCCAAAAAAATATAAGGAAAAAGGGCTGGTCAGGGTATCTGAAGACTGAAGCCCAAGTCGTTTGGATCCTTAAAGGAAGAAACCCACGATTAGTGAAACGGGCCACTTGAAGCCCAATAAGCCCATTAAAACTGAAACGATTATATTATATTATCAATTTTAAAAAAATAAAGAAACAAAAATCCTTTCCCCTTCCAATCCCAACCTGCATTTCAGAGCCTATCGAGTATAAATTTCCCCATTTCCATGGAGAAGAATAACGGGACTGAAATTCAAGTCAACCCGCCATTACAGCCTCCGCCGAGTGTCGTCGGAAACCAACAAATCTACTTGTATGCTAACCGCCATCTTTACAATTATTATGACTATGCCAATTATAGTGTCTATTACTACTTAGTAACACACTTCAATGCCAATTATATGATCTATTGGTTGGTCGGTTCGCGGTTAATTTTTGTATGATTATTTAATAATCGAATAACATAATATTATTCACATATAAGTTAGAAAATTTGGAATAGAACTTTAGTATTTTCTTTTAATTAAAACCACCCTTTATATAGCAAGCAATTACTATATATATTTTCAAAAATAGTACTGTAGCAAAAGAGCAAATCAGATTGGCAATATCGCACACATGAACACATATTTCGTCAGAGAGTTTTTTTTGGACGAATCCTTTTCGTCTAAAAAGAATATATTTTCGTCTACGTGTTATTTCAAATGAAATTTTTATTTCGTGAAATTTTCTCTCGCCCAAATAGAATACATGTTTATCTAGATGTTTGTTCAGATTTTTTTTTTCTAAATATTTGTTTGGACGAGATCATATATTGTCAAAATAGAATGTGTGTTCTTTTAGATGAAATTTCTATTTCGTTCGAACGACCTATATAGAATGTGTTCGTTTGTCAAAACTCTTTTGTTATAATTTAATTAATAAATTCAGAATAAAACACACTTCCAAATCTTTATAAAAGAACTGAATGGCTTCTTCCACCTTATGCGCTGCAGCATACCTATTAACTACAATGTCGTATGTCCTCTCATTAATCAAGAATTTTCTCTTCGACATTTCGTCCAGCACATATAGGAGCTTGTCAAACTGATGCATCCTGCCTAGAATATCAAGCGTTGTATTGAGCGTCATTTCCCGAACGTTAGCTTTGAAAATCCATCTGAAAAATTTATAAGCTGCTCTCCAATTAGAACGGTGGCGGCCAAAAAAGACATAGAGACGATTGATTCACTGTGAGATTGCTCGATTTCTTCAACCGATTTGCCAGATTTAGCCTTAAGTAGCTTGGATCATCATCATCATCATTTGAGTTCCCATTTGAGTTCTCCAAGTCTTGCCCCCAAACCTCGGCGGATGTTCGCATAGCTTCGAGAGCTGGCATAATAAGAAGAGATGAATTATGGTTGTTGAAGAGACAATTCATGAGGAGATCAACTTTCCGGTGAAATTTCTCCGCAACGGCCGGATTCTGGATAGCATGTCGGTTTGGTGCGATCGGCTAAAACTTTAGGAAAATGCACTTTCAGACATTCAGCGTCTAACAGAAGTGTGGTTCACTGTCTCGGTTGTTTGTTGTTCTGACTGAGTCCTGCTTTTTTCGGAAGAGGGAAGGGGTACAAACACCGCCGATGGTACTCCGGACATTCGCCCAACTCGAAAATTAGAAAACCGCCAGGTGAATATGGTTAGCTGACTTAGTTATATGTTTTTACACTTTTTTAATATTAAAAGTAAATTTTTTTAAGATAAAGAAGGTATACTTACATTTGATTCATACATAGCTTTTTTATATTAAATATTTTAAAAATATAATGACTTTTCTTTTTATATTTTTAATATAATTTGTGGATTTTCAGTTTTATATTTTTTCATTTAGTGATAAAATTTTAATAAGAGTTATAATTAAAAAAATTATTTTATCTTATAAATTACATATAAGTAATTAACGTAATATATGACAATAAATGTCTTTATTGCATTTGTTTTACAAAACATAACAAATTACAATAATTTTTATATCTACATGGAGTAATAATCATCTTTTATATTCATCTTAACAAAAAAAAAAAAAACCATTTCTATATACAAACTAGCACATTAGGTATATATTTATATGTACCTACTACTATATTACTATATGGTATAATTTGCCTATTATTTTTAAAATATTTAATGTAATTTGTAACTTTTAAAATATAAATTATCTAGCTTCAAAAAAATATAAATGATCTAATTTTAATAATAAAGTTATAAATAAAAAAAATCAATAATGAAAAGTAAAAGTAATATTATACCATTAATTAAACAATTGTTACTTCTTAATTTTCTGAGCCGTAATGACTATAAAAGTAGGCATACATACCGACAGAGGTAAATTTACGTTTAATCTCAGAACCCTCATTTTCCACGAGATGAAGCGCCGACGATTAGGGTTGCTTCAAGCCACGGATCCGATGATTTTTCTCGCGCCGGTTTTGGAGTCGGATGGTTTTCTCACTGACTTCCGATCAATTTCCAACGATTTTGAGCTCTCTCGTAAGTCAAATTACTTTTTAACTTTCGAAAGATGCAAACTAGGGCGAATTTAGTTGAAATTACTCTTCCATGGCTTCTGCTTTGCAATTCCTTGTCTGAGAAAAAGAAATATGTCAAACCTTGGGCTTACGTAGGAGGTTAATTGTTTAAAGAGACGTCACAGTCGTCCTTCATACTTGCGAAAGCAATATGATGCCAATGCTTAAATTTTCTTTTCATTTCATGTTATTATCATCACTTTGTTCTTTCCTTTCAAGTGTTTTCTGGATGATACTTCTTTACGGTTGACTTAGTTGTTGATGTTTTCCGAATGTTACTATTTTGTCTTATGCTAGTCTTAATTGTATTAATCATATTGTTGTGGTAGTTGTATGAAATATTAGGTGATTGATTTTTGGTCTAGGTGGGAGAATAGAGAGCTTTTTACCGAAACAAATTATTAGTAAAATGTTGTATAAAATTTGGATGCTAAACCATTTATGATCCCTGATTTTGCAGGTAAATCTTAAATGCTTTCAAAATGATAACTCTGGACTATATATTGCTTCTGAGTTAGGAGACATGAAAACTTTATTTTCATAAAGAACATTATTGTATACTGAATTAGGCAGTTTTGAAGTTAAGCAGTACCTGTTATAAGCTTATAGAACAATGCTTTGATAAATTTTCTACAGTTCTACTAAGAAATCGTAGTTTACAATAAGTTAAATATATAGAGGTAAATAGCATTGCAAACAGAAACTACTTCTCTTTATTCCTAATTTGTATCTCAAAATATCAAATATCCATACCATATAATTAATCTTCATATAATTAGTATTCTGCCTGCTGCTTTTAGTGGTAGTTGGATATCTAAAAGCAATACTTTGTTCACCCTTCTGATTATGGCCATTCACGACTGAAAGGGGACAGAATTGTCTCGGTTTGGTAAAGATGTTTGTGACTTTGACGCATGACCATCACTTCTACATCTGTTTTTTTCTTTTAAGAGATAGTATTTGATTATTGTTTTCTGGTTTCTCATTCATCAATTAATCATGACCTTTTGTTTCTTCTGCTTGGCCAATTAACTGAAGTTATAATTGCTTTCTATGAATTGTGGAAAAATAGATTGATGTTATTCTGGGATTTAACGTTATCGATTTGTATTTTATTTGTTCATTTTTAACTTTGTCATTGTCAATCACTAGACCGAGTATTGTAATAGTTCACCTTACGTTTAGATCTTAACTTATTTCATCCCTACCCGTGCCAGCTCCAGGTTCATCCCTACTTGTTTTCTTTGCATTTCTTCAACTTTCAGCAAGCTCATGGAAGCCTTTTTTCAAGCTTGATTGAAAAGTCTGTCTGCATGAAGGAACAAGTCATATCCTTATTGCAAACTACATTTTGAATGATGTGGACTAGAATTCAATGGCGTTGTCATTTTTGCCGAGGTATTTTTTGTTATTTTCCTTTAATTTTAATTTTTCTACTCTATTCTCTGTAGCTGTTGCAAATTAGGCAAGACATAAATGTGACATTTATTTCACCTTGCTGTATTGCTTTATGGTTGTAGTGCCACAGAGTTCTGGCCCCTGAAGCTGGGCTGTAACCAACAAAGGACAGTGAGTCTGTTCTTCAGATTCGGGTATGTGCTTCAACTCGAATTACAAAATTATGTAGTTCACTTGTTAGATATTCTGGGATTTAATGCTAGGTAAAAGAAACCCTGAAATAAAAAATAGAATCCTGTATGTTTCCTTTTCCCCCATGCAAAACAATCTCATGAAACGGAAATATGCACAATTATCAATCTATTCTTTCACATGTTACTGAGAAGATAAATACATATTTGTGGCAGTGAACCAGTCAAACCATTTAAAGGAATAATATACAAATCCAGGCTCCAATTGTTTCAATTGATTGCTGAACTAGTTTCTCACCATGGTATGTGACATACTGAGACATCCATTAATGCTGCCTCACCATTAGGGGTTTCGGCCAGAACATTGAGAACTTCAATTCATATTTTAAACAAATTTATAACCTTTCCATGCGTACCTAATTGTTAGTTGTGTTCATTATTTATGATCCTCAGATGGAACAACCTCTATTAAATGGTTAAATTTTATTGAATGACAAATTTACAGCAGTATAGACTGAGAAATTGGACAGCTTGCTCTTGGAAAACCTGCTGAGAGGACTGAAAAATTTAATTTCCTTCTATCGTGTTAGACTCCCAGAATACTATTACTACCCTTTTTGGATACTAGATAATAGTGTCTGTACTTAATTCATGTATTTATCACACTAAAAGCTGTTATTCTCAGTTTTTTGAAACATATGTAATGATTCTAATATGATATTTTCTCTTTTGGTTGTGAACTCATAAAGTAATTGTCCACAGTTCCACAATAATTGGAAATGTGATTTATAAAGTTTTTCTACTGAACAAGCATTGAACATAACATAATGGCTGTGGACTATACCTAAAAAGCATATTAACTATCTAATGAAACTGTCTGGAAAAGTCTTTATAATTATTTCTGCATCTATATTATAGTGATGTATTTTATAATTAATAATGAATATTTTGGTATCTATTAGTACAAGGAGAAGCTTTGAGATATCCTTTTCATTATTGATCTCTTACGGCTTTGGTAGGTGTGCCGTGTTTGCTCTGAAAGATACCATTATTCTTCTGTTTAGATTCCACGGTGGCGGGAAAAGCATGTTTTTATAGAATCCCCACCTAGTCAAAAAGGTGTGTTTTTTGAGATGCTCGGGTAATTTCTGGTAAGACTTCAACATAAAAATCTTTCTTGTGTTTAGTTCATACATAGATAGTATTATCCATTTTGCTACTGATCTTGTGGTTCAAATGCTAGAAGTCATCTGGTTTATAAGGGTACGTGGCTATTATTTTTATTCATTTGTTGGAAAGGCTTCACAATTTGGGATAGTTAATGTGTTATGATAGCAAATAGGTAGGAAACTATTGAATATAACCTTTACGTACCAAAATGACAGTGGTAGTAGACAGCACAAAGAGGTTTGAATATAAAATTAAGGTGTCTTGTTATATGCTTGAAGAATTTTAGAGATGTCTGTGAAAAAAGCACAAGTTTACCATTTAGGTATCATCATCACCATCATTGAGGGTGTTCTCTCTAGTAGTATCATGAGCTTGAAGTTAACGGGATTGATTGATTGATTGACGTTTGAGTCATGAAATTATTACCTCTATTTGCCCTACCTAAGTAGGCGACGAAGGTTTATTTTTTTCCCTCATCAAAATTTCTTGAATTCCCAATTGCATGGTTATGAACATTTCATCAGTTTATGGTTTAAAAAGGTCAAGGTATTGGTCTGAGTAGTGATGGTGTTAGTGTTTTATTTGTTGCAAATGGAAAGCCTTTTTGTGGTTGATATTTATGCCAATTTTTAACTGACTCTTGGTAGAAAATGCTACCTAAATGAAAAATAAAGAGTTCGTTTGACTTTTGTTGCTGAACTCGAAAGTTTCTAGTAGTATCATTTGTGGCTGCATTTTAGTGGTGGTAGTTTGATTAGATCTTTTTACTGATATCTACCTGCTGAAAGTTTTCGGAAATGATTTATCTGCAACGTCGGTGCACTTTTTTCTTCTTTTCAAGAACGCTTACATGTTTTGGAACTTGTCCACTTTGATTTTCAAAATTAATTGTCAAATCTGCAGTTTGAACTGGATCCCACTGTACTGGTCGACCGGTTTTGATTCATTTATTACTTTTTCATTTCTATTTTGTCAGATCAGGCAGAAAAAAGAAAAGAAATACAAAGCGAAACAAGGCAAATACTGGATTTTGTTTCTCATTCTTTTTTTTTTCGCGCTAAGACCATATTTCATTCAACTAAATGACGGTCCTTAAACCCCAATTAAATTAGGCCCAATTACATGCCCATTATCGTTTATCTAAATTTTTGAAGCCCACTTAAATTTAGCTGGCCCATCGAATAATCAAATTGATGGTAAGCCTGTCATAGCTGAAGTCTTAAACACTGTCGTTTTATTATTATCTTTATATTTTTACAAATTATTCTGCATATGAGTAGTAGTTGGTTTTGGAGGGAAATTGTGTTCACGTTTTTGGCAAAGAGTAGCTTACACACAGTAGTGGTGAGGGAGATGGTTTAAGAGCTGTGCTCAGAAAAGTTGTAAGGCATTCGGAATTTTTATCAAAGTTTTCTTCTGTTTTCCTTCTCTCAATTCTCTTCTGATCTTCCTTCTCCTAATTCCTCTCTTCCTGTTCTTCTATTCTGCTTCTTTTTCCCCCAGGTCATAACAATTTGGTATCAGAGCGAGCGGTTCTCGGCACGGATCCGCGAAGAAGATGACGGAAACTCGGTCGAGGTCACAGGATGAACACTTGAGACGAATCGAAACAGCATTGATGGAGATGATTCAATCTCAGAGTGAAGCGATGAATGAGAGAGCCAAGCAACAAACTGAGGAACTGAATGCGCAGCTACAAATTCAGAAGGAGGTTAGTGCTCAATTGAAGATCCAAATGGAAACAATGAATACCTTCCTTGATCAGAAAATTGAACAAAGCGTTGCGAGGATGTTGCAAAAAGACAAGGGAGTGGATCGCACACCATTGTTACCTACACCAGGTACTTCCCGAATTCAAATTGATGAAGATGCTGGTTTAAATTGGAAAGATAGAAATGGAAAAGGCTTGATTAATTGCAATCCTAGAATTGAATTGTCTGTGTTCAATGGTGAGAACCCTAGAGAATGGATTAGGAAGTGTCAAAAGTACTTCATGTTATATAATATACCGGACAAGTGGAAGGTGGATGCTGTTGAATTATATTTGGAAGATCGAGCAGATGTGTGGTTTCAGGGTTTTAAATCAGGGAAGGCTAATATAACTTGGGGTGAATTTGAGGATGCCTTGTTGGTAAGATTTAGTAATAAAGGAGGTCAAGATGACTTTGAGGAATATAACAAATTGAAACAGGAATCTAGTGTGGTTGAATATCAGGAGAGGTTCGAACTTCTTAAATCAAGGGTACTGTGTTTGGATCCTAGATTAACTGAAAAATACTTTATATCTGGATTCATAAGTGGATTGAAGGATGAGTTGAAACCAGTTGTGAGGATGTGGAAACCGGAGAGTTTAGCTCATGCTATGGAGTTGGCAACACTCCAAGAGCAGAATCTGGAACAGTATGTCAAGAAAATGAAAAATGTAACTGTGCAAACTAGTAAGCCAGTTAGTAATGTGGTGAGGAACTTCAGATCAGTGAACAAAGATGAAGTGAGAAAACCATGGCAAGAGAAATTCAGGCATATTACTCCTCAGGAATTGCAATATAGGAGGAACAACAATTTATGCTATAAATGTGGAGAGAAGTTTGGGCCGGGACATCAATGCAAGATGAAGGATTATGCATTTGTCTTAACTGAAGAAGAGGAATCTGAAGAAGTAGTTCCACCATTAGTAGAGCTTGTGGATACTAATATGGAGTTGGAAAATTCACATACTATGTCTCTACATGAGGTTATGGACAGTAGAGGGCTCAAGACTATTGCGGTGGTGGGAAAATTACAGGGTAAATATATTAGAATTTTGGTTGACACAGGATCTACTCACAGTTATGTGGATCCAGGAGTGGTGGAGAAAGCTATGTTGAATGTGAAATATGGTAACTCCTTTTCAGTTACTATAGCTAATGGTACTAAAGTGTTTGGCAATTATTTCTGTCCCAAAGTGACTTGGTTAATGCAGGAGAAGGTGTTCAGCCATGAGTTTAGAATCATGAAGATAGGAATATGGGATATATTGCTTGGGGTAGACTGGATGTCTCATTTCAGTCCAGTAATGTTTGATTTCAGAAATAGGTGTATAGGAATATATTTGGAAGATGGTTGGTTTTCTATTGAAGGTATGGCACATCCTGCAGAATCTCTTTCTATTATTGAAGACAGTAGGAAACTGGAAAAAGGGAGGGTAGTGTTGAATCAGGAGCTATTGTGTGAGGGCAAGCAGGCAGTGAGTGCTTTGGTAGTTCCTGAACAGATTCAATTAGTCCTGCAGAAGTTTCGGGAAGTTTTTGCTGTACCTACTACTTTACCACCAGAAAGGGATGTAGTGCACAAGATTACTTTAAAAAGTGATGCTCAGCCATTCAAATTAAGTCCTTACAGACATCCTCATGCACATAAAACCGAGATTGAAAGGCAAGTTGAAGAGATGCTTAAAACAGGAATTATCCAAGTTAGCCAAAGTCCTTATGCTTCTCCAGTGCTACTGGTTGATAAGAAGGATAAGTCTTGGAGGTTATGTGTGGATTACCGGAAGTTGAATTTACTCACCATTAAGGACAAGTTTCCCATTCCAATCATAGATGAGCTGTTGGATGAGCTGAAGGGGTCTAAGTATTTCTCCAAAATTGATCTGAGAGCTGGATATCATCAGATTAGAGTAAGTCCAGAAGACATTCATAAGACTGCATTTCAAACTCATCATGGCCACTTTGAGTTTTTAGTAATGCCATTTGGGTTGACAAATGCCCCTGCAACCTTTCAAGCTTTGATGAATTGTATATTCCATCCTTATCTAAGGAAATTTGTCTTAGTGTTTTTTGATGACATCCTGATATATAGTCCAACATTGGAGGTTCATGGAGAACATTTATCTAGAGTATTGGAGATTCTGAAAAATCAACAGTTGTATGCTAAGAAATCGAAGTGTGTTTTTGCTCAGTCTAGAGTTGGCTATTTGGGACACACTATTACAGAGGAAGGGGTTGAAATGGATGGAGAGAAAGTGGAGTGCATCAAGAATTGGAAGCAACCAGTCAATATTAAGGAACTGAGAGGTTTCTTGGGACTTACTGGCTACTACAGGAGATTCATAAGAGATTATGGGGTGATTGCGAAACCATTGACTAATCTTCTCAAAAAAGATGCTTTCAACTGGACTTCAGAAGCTACAAAAGCTTTTCAGTTATTGAAGGAAGCTGTGATGGCTGCTCCTGTTTTGAGGTTACCCGATTTTGAGAAGAAGTTTGTGTTGGAGACAGATGCTAGTATGGAGGGAATGGGTGCAGTTTTGATGCAAGAGGGTAGACCTATAGCTTTTATTAGCAGAGCCTTTGCTCCAAGAAACTTAGGTTTATCTGTTTATGAAAAAGAATTGATGGCTGTGGTGTTAGCAGTGCAAAAGTGGAAACATTACTTGCTGGGACACTCCTTTGTAATTAAAACTGATCACCAGTCCTTGAAGTATTTGTTGGAACAGAAGTTGAGTACTCCGTTACAGCATAAGTGGTTGACTAAGCTATTGGGGTTGGATTATTCAATACAGTACAAACAAGGCAATCAGAATAAGGTTGCAGATGCACTTTCCAGGATAATCAAGGCAGGACTGCATGAACCAGTGATTCCTCAAGATAGATCAGATCAAGTTGGAGGCAGATCAGATCAAGGAATAGGCATATCAGATCAGAGTCTGGGCAGCACACCAGAGACCCCTCAATGTAGATCAGTTCATCAAGTTGGAGGCAGATCAGATCAAGGAATAGGCATATCAGATCAGAGTCTGGGCAGCACACCAGAGACCCCTCAATGTAGATCAGTTCAAGTTGGCGGCAGATCAGATCAAGAACTCGGCATATCAGATCTAAGTATTGGCATCACACCAGAGACTTCCCAATGTAGATCAGATCAAGTTGGCGGCAGATCAGATCAAGGACTCGGCATATCAGATCAAAGTGTTGGCATCACACCAGAGACTTCCCAATGTAGATCAGATCAAGGACTCGGCATATCAGATCAAAGTGTTGGCATCACACCAGAGACTTCCCAATGTAGATCAGATCAAGATGGCTGCAGATCAGATCAAAGTCTAAACATATCAGATCAAAGTCTAGGCATCACTACAGTGTATCCGGATTGGATGAAGCAGCTACAGGAGAGTTATGAAGGAGATCCTTTAGCTCAAGAACAAATTACTGCATTACTGCTACAACCTGGAAGCATTGAAGAATGGAGCTATGACAAAGGTCTTCTGAGGAAGGGACACAAACTGTATGTGGGAAGTAACAGGGAATTCAGAAAATTGTTGATAGAAAACATGCACTCCACGCCTATTGGAGGGCACTCAGGGCAAAAGGCAACAGGGCAAAGACTGAAATCATTGTTCTATTGGCCAAGTATGAAGGTAGATAGTGAAGATTTTATTAGAAGCTGTGAGGTATGCCAGAAAAGTAAGAGTGAACACATGAAGTATCCTGGTTTGCTACAACCTATTCCCATTCCACAGCAGGCTTGGAGACATCTTTCCATGGACTTTATTGAGAAATTACCAGAATCCAATGGTTACAACATGATACTGGTTATAGTGGATAGACTTACTAAGTATGGTCATTTTTTCCCTCTGGCTCATCCAGTGAGCGCAAGTCAAGTAGCTGAACTGTTCTTGCAGGAGATCTACAAACTCCATGGCATTCCAGAGTCTATTATAACTGACAGGGACAAGATCTTTACCAGTCATTTTTGGAAATCTCTTTTCAAATTGTTAGGAGTAAAGTTGCAATTTTCTACTGCCTACCATCCACAAACAGATGGACAAACAGAAAGGCTGAATCAATGCCTAGAGAATTTCTTGAGGTGTTTTGCTTGTGATCATCCTGCAACCTGGAGCAAATGGCTGTCTATGGCAGAGAGGTGGTATAATACCTGCTATCACATGAGTCTCAAGATGTCTCCCTATGAGGCATTATTTGGCAATAAGTCAACTGATTTTCCCCTGGGACCCTATGAAGACGTTTTAATTCCAGCTGCACTGGAGATGGTAGAGCAGAGGGCAAGAATTTGGAAGGAAGTACAAGAGAACCTAAAGAATGCACAAAGTAGAATGAAGTTCTATGAAGATCAAAACAGAACTGAAAGAGTACTACAGGTTGGAGATTGGGTTTATTTAAAATTACATCCATACAGGCAGTCTACTGTGGCTGCTAGAACTCATTTGAAGTTAGCTGCTAAGTTCTTTGGGCCCTTTATGGTGATAGAGAAAATAGGAGCTGTAGCTTATAAGCTAAAGCTGCCTCCTGAGTCCAGAGTTCATCCTGTTTTCCATGTGTCTCTCCTGAAGAAACACATTGGATCAACTCCGGTTAGTTCTACACCCATTCCAGAATTGAATTCAGAAGATGTGCTAGCATTATTTCCAGAAAAAGTTCTGCAAAGAAGATTCTGGATGAAAGAGGGTAAGAGAATGGTGCAATGGTTGATTAAGTGGAAGGAACTGCCAGTAGAGGATGCTTCTTGGGAGAATCAGGACTTCATCAACCAACAATTTCCGGACTTCAAGTCTTGAGGACAAGACTATTTGCTTAAGGGAGTGGGAATTGTCATAGCTGAAGTCTTAAACACTGTCGTTTTATTATTATCTTTATATTTTTACAAATTATTCTGCATATGAGTAGTAGTTGGTTTTGGAGGGAAATTGTGTTCACGTTTTTGGCAAAGAGTAGCTTACACACAGTAGTGGTGAGGGAGATGGTTTAAGAGCTGTGCTCAGAAAAGTTGTAAGGCATTCGGAATTTTTATCAAAGTTTTCTTCTGTTTTCCTTCTCTCAATTCTCTTCTGATCTTCCTTCTCCTAATTCCTCTCTTCCTGTTCTTCTATTCTGCTTCTTTTTCCCCCAGGTCATAACAAAGCCCTCTTAAATTTAGCTGGCCCATTAATAATCAAATTGATGGTAAGCCCACTTAATTGAGGCCCAGTAATACGCCAATTAATCAAATTGACGATTAAGCCTAATGAAATTTAAGCCATAAAACAGGCTCATATACAAACAAATTATTGCTAAAGCCCACATAAATTTAGGCCCAGTAACTGACCCATTTCCAAACGCATGGATGATTAAGCCCACTTAAATTTAGGCCCTAAAACTGGTTCATTAACAAATAAATTGAGAATAACGCCCACTTAAATTTTAGGCCCAGTAAAAGGTCCATCATCAAATGAATTGAGAATAAAGCCCACAATGTTGGTCCCAATAACAGGCCCATTAATCAAATCGATGATTAAGTCCACTTATATTTTGACCCTATAACAGACCCATTATGTAAACAAATTGATGCTCAAGCCCACTTAAATTTAGGCCCAGTAACAGGCCCATTACCTAAACGAATGTATGATTAAGGCAATTAAATTTCGGCCCAATGTCAGGCCCATTATTTAGACAAATTCACGACTAAACCCACCTAAATTTTAGGGCCAGTAACAGATCCATTATCTAAACGAACTGAGAATTAAGCCACTTAAATTCTGGCCCAATAATCAAAGTGACGATTTATCCAATTAAGGCCCATTATGTAAACAGATTGACGCTTAAAGCCCCACTTAAATTTAGGCCCAATAGAAGGCCCATTGTCTTAACTAATTGATGATAGGCCCAATTATTGGCACATTATGTACATGGAATATTAAGCCCATTTAAATTTAGGCCCAATAACAGTCCCATTATTTAGAAGTTCTATGATTAAGCCCACTATCTAATCGAATTCTTGATTGCGGCCATTTATAATTAGGCCCAGTAAAAGACACATTATTTACAAGTTTGATGATTAAGCCCATTTAAATTTAGGCACAATAACAGGCCCATCATCTAACAAATGGATGTTTAAGCCGGATTAAATTTGGACCCAATAACAGGCACAATTCTAATTAAATTGACTAATAAGCCCACTGAACTTTGGACCCGATGACCGCCCCATGATTAATCTAGCCGAGTAACGACCCCTTAGCCCAAATTTTAATTTCTGGCAAAATAGGTCTCGAGAGCCTCTGCCTATTTCGGCCCACGCAATTTAGCCCATAACTGTTTAAATTCTCTCATCGCCCAAAAAAGAAAATAAAGGCCCCAATAAGTCCCATTAAACATGAAAGTCCTCTAAGTCTATGAAAATTGTGAAGAAATCAGAGAAGGCGCCGAAAAGTTCACATGCTTCCTTGTCTATCTTCAGGATTGATACAATGTCAGGATTGAGCTTTATTATGGTAAATAGATTCAGTGCAACCATCATCAAATATGAAGTCTCTTCTTGCGATCAGTACCTACAATAAGATCATATATATGTTAGCAAAATTGAAGTTATACTTAGATAGTTGTAGTGTTGTCACCAATAATTACATGAATGTAAACCTTTGGTGGGCACTATTGATGGTAAGCAGGAGATTTCCAAAGTCCACTCCAGCTGGGTTTATTGACAGTGAATGCTTCCCATGTTAAAAGCACATTTGAGCTATATAAATATATATATATATATATATGCTGTATCAAGATCTTGTTAATAGTGATCACTTATTGGCATCAAGTATGTTTTCCTAAAAAAATAGGCACCAAAATGGAGCCTAAGACCACACCATCAATTTAAAAATAAACTTGTTTGACCAAAAGGTTTTACCATACCAAAAGGTTTTACCATTGGCTGTGAACCAACAGAAATTGCAAATTTTCAAATGTATTTGCAGACAATGAACATGCTCCTAAAAGAGATGGGTGAACCTTTTCGTCTATTTAGATACCATTTCTGACATATAGTTCTACAGAACCCAATTAATTTTAGTTACATAACATAAAAATTCAAGATGGATTCGAAATCTGACCAATATTACAAGATGAACAGTATAATAGTGCCAACTTATTACCCAATTGAGAAAAGGATATCATAGAATATTATCACAAGAGAACCCAAATAACCAAGAAACTTGAAATTACTCACAGTGAGAAAGCTCTTGCTCATGTACAAGATGAAGAAGCAAGTTTTACCCAAAGACCAAATCTTCCTAGCCATCCATTACTGCAACTCTCTCACCCTTTTCTAGCTTTACCATTCCCTTTGTTGACATACTGTTTAGCTGCAAGGAAATCAAGTAAAAGATGAACCTTTAAATATTGAAAGGAAAAAACCGTAATACCCATGAATAAATCCTGATTAGGAAACTGAAAACAGCAAAGCACCTGATTCACTGAACCAAAACTGAATGATTAAAAGAATCACAATGTTTGCATTATAAATAGTTAATTAAGCTAAAGAGAAAAGGAATTAAAAGCTCATTTGTTTGAGGTAGCATAAAGAACATCATAGTTTCATCGAGTGCTTACAGGGACACTACGTGGATGCAGTAGAGAAGAAGGGGAATAAAGAAAGGAAAAACGGGAGAAATTAAGTTTGAGTGTCCTTTCTATATTCTCAAAATTATCAGATCCATTCTAACCTTCATTACCTTTCAACTTTGGGCTGGGTGGCTATCATTAGAAACAAAAACAAGAGATGCACCCAAACAAAAATAAGTGAAGATTTGTGGAGATTAAATCTGGACAGGAATCACATGCAATCATACCTTAACTTCAATAGTAGACAACTGAGAGTCTGGTTCTCAATTGGAACAAGTTATAGGATCAAGAACTATATACTAGCACTTGTGTAGGTTCCTACTTAAGGGGATATGTAATCAGCAAATAATTTTTGGAGAGGTTTCCAAAAGCAGCATATATTGAAACCCTAGTAATATTATGCTTCAAATCAATTTTGCATATATAGAGCTGTTTCTGCTAAAATAATCCAGGTGCAAAAGAAAAACAATACCACATCAAACAACGTTAAAATAGTCCAGTGCCTCATCACCACTTCAAAAGACCAAAGCAACATTAAACACCAAAATTAACCAAATAATAGTAAGGGATAGGGACGAGTGGCTATGGAAATTGGTGGCAGGATTTCAACTCCAAGTATTAGAAGCCATTACCAATCTAAAGCATCTCATTGACTTAGGGGAGATATTGTTGCAAAAATTGCTCTATCTGAATATATGTCCTCATAGTTGGGGTATAAAATCCTCAATATAATTAGGCAGAGCCTGTATTGTCAGTAATAGGACTAACTATGTTTTTTCCCTATCCAGATTTCCATTTGAATTAGATCTTTTTGGATATAAATATAATTAGAATCTCACAATTCCTGGGTGTTAATGTAAGGAAATGCATGTCCTACCCTTTCTAACAAAAGAGGCTTAGATTTCAGATTATGAGTAACAAATAATTTATTCAGATGAACAGGTTGCCGTACTCATTCCACCATAGATTGGAGCAACATATCATGTGGACTAACAAAACATGAAATGCTGAACCTAACATTAAGGCAGATTATACAAATATCAAGTGCATAAACAAAACACGAAATGCTAAAATCTAACAGTAACACATTATTCTGAAGGCTAACCTAACATTTAATTTGCAAACACAGAGAAAACAACACAAGGAAGAAGGACATGACATGATTTAGGGTAGACATCAGGAAAATTCCAAACAAGCTATACGAAACCAACACATAACTAGAGAGAAAATTAAAAAAAAAATCAGAAAGGCACGAGTTACCTGTAAGTGTAAAGCTAATCGCGCTTTAACTGTGACAGCAAAAACAACAGAAACGTTGTAAGCGGCTCGTGTGTATATGTAGTGTATGATTATTTAACTAAGTTCTCGGAGAACATACTCGAAGGCCGGAAGGCGAGATTTGGTTCGGAACTGCAATCGATCTCTTCCGTTGAGGCGTAAAGCTATAACTTATAGTGGTATTTATCGTCAACATCGTAGGAGAACAATCTCCGAGATGATTTCGACGGTGCTTCCACCCTCCCTTCCTCTTGCGGCTCGGTCGCCGCTAGTTCGATGCTCCCCCACTCCCGTCGTCATCGCGCGCTCTTAGTTCTAGGAGAACTTTCTCGAGAGGCCGGACGGCCAGATTAGTTTCAGAACTGCAATTGATCTCTTCGCGGCGCTCTACCTTGAAATGAGAATACGAATGGTCAAATAAGAAGGGCACAATTCGATTCATATCGGCCGAACATAAATTCTCACATTGGCCCAAATTTGAACTGATTTCAGTTTGTTGCTCATTGGGCCCAAATATATAAGCCCAAATTTTAAGCTTGCAGCAATTCCTGCGTTGGACATTAATGGAAAAACGGGCCACTTGAAACCCAATAAGCCCATTAAAACTGAAACAATTATATTATATTATCAATTTAAAAAAAAACAAAAACAAAAACAAAAATCCTTCCCCTCCAATCCCAACCTGCATTTCAGAGCCTTTTCGAGTATAAATCCGGCAAATCCATGGAGAAGAATAACGGGACTGAAATTCAAGTCAACCCGCCATTACAGCCTCCGCCGAGTGTCGCCGGAAAACAACAAATTGACTTATATGCTAATCGTCATCTTTACAATTATTATGGCTATGCCAATAATAGTGTCTATTACTCCCAACCCCAAAACCCTAATTCTCATTTCCCCGATCAGACTGCACAAACTCAACCACCACCTCCTGGGATTGACCCGGCTCCGGCTCCACAGGCTGATTTATTTGGTTATCCTTCTGGGTATAAAGCTCAGGCTTTGGCGTATTCTCCACCCCACCCTATTCATTTGCACCCTGCCTTCGCTCCTGACGTAAATCAAATTATTGCTATGACATCTTGCAGTGTTGATCTTTATGCAGATGTAAGTTAATCATCATCAGTTAAATTTTTTTTTTTAAATGATTATAGTGTCATTTGGATTGAGGGTAATGCTTTTTATGTCTGTTAATGGTTCTTGCTGTGGACTGGAGATCAGATTTCTGAAAATTGCTTAGTGTTAGTTGCCTCACTCTGGACGAAGAGGAATACATTTGTTGATCTTTTAGTATTGCTTGTTTAAATTCACGAATTTTACATTGTCAGCTCAAGGTTTTACCTTAGCTCATGGCATTATAATTTGATAACACAAAATAGAATGTCTGGCCATGGAAGACTGTGATTAGAGAATGAGCAAGCCCTCTTCAAGCAAGGAACCTATTACTTAGCTTGTCTGTTATATCCAGTCTATAACAATCATTTATAGCTTGCTGTTCATTAGTATGTAAGTAGGAGGAAGAACTGAAGTGTGTTACTAAGTTAGTGTGCCTCCCTTCATTTTCCGACTCTTTCAGGGTGACATTGTTTCTTCAACTGGGATACAGAATCTGGCAAGTCCTTCTCAAAGGGAAAGGCCCAAAGTATCTAAAAAGGCCCCCAAGAAAATCAAGATTGTGCAGTCTGTTTGGTGTGAAGTTTGTAGGGTTGACTGTAACAGCAAAAATGTTCTGGACCAACATAAGCTTGGAAAGAAACACAAGAAGAACCTGGAAAAATTAATTGTTGCTAACAAAAGTGTGCTGACACCCTCTGTGCTAGCTTCTGTTCCTTCCCCTGCATCAACAGTTTCAGATAAGCCTCTAATTGGACCTGAAGATAAGCCTTTGAAGGCTACATCTGTGAGCAATTTGGCCATTGGACCTCAGGAAAACCCTGTGAAGGATGCAAATAACACAAGCGGTCAAGTAGTCATAGCAGAGAATAAAGCTGCTGGTACTGATGATTTGGAGACTAAGAGAAAAAAGATGGTGGAAGGAGGGACAGCTGCAGATGCCGTCCGCATGTGTGAAATCTGCAATATTGTTTGCAATAGTGAAACAGTTTTTGTTTCTCATCTCGCTGGTCAAAAGCATGCTGCCAAGGTAAGAAGAAAGCAAGCAAATGCAATTAAGATTGGTAGCTGAGGCATAAAAGTTGAACTGACATCCTCATCTCCCATCAAATGGGAGATTTTGTGTATATTCTAAGTTAGTCAGAATTTTGTTTAGCAGCATTATATTGCTGAAAAGACTGGTCCTCCTTGGGAACTAAGATTTGGTAATCCAGAGGAAGCTAATATTTACAAAGCATGGTTCATTACAAAACAATTGTAGTCAGAAATTGTAAGTCTTCATCAAGTACATTGAGCCCTTGAGAAAAAACTTTTATGTTCAATCTTGAATTGCTCTTCTTGTCAACCTAGTTGGAAACTTGGAGCTGGAATCCCAGTGGTGTTAAATTGTCATCTAAATATGTGTTTATGTGGAAAAACAAGCCATAAGAGAAACAAGAATACACAATCAAGCCAAAAGAGAAGTATACAAAAATAGCCTAATGATAACAAGATAGAGGTAGATTCATTAGTTATGGGACGGTCTCGCAGACCAGCTCCTCAGCCTCAGAATTGAAATCCAGGCCAACAATTTTCATCCAGCCGACGTTAACTGCACAATCAAATAACTCATCATGATTTTAAAGAAGAGCTGGTCAAGTTATAAGACTGATTTCACAATGTAATCCTTGAAGATGAATGACAAACATGAAACATTTGTAGGTGAAAGTAATTACACAAGCATATGAATCTCTAACTATCAGTTAAATGGCATTTCAGAATCAACTCAGCTAACTCAGATGGCTACAAAGAAACGCATATTCAAAAGCCTCTTTTTGAATTCATTTTATGTCAATGAAACTGTTGCCCAATGCGGCTATGGCTTGAGTCAGTCTGTTATTGAAACAATGCATTCCAAGAACAAAACAACAAGAATAAATTAAATGAAAAAAATGCAAATATCCTATAATTGCTCACCTATGGCATCCATCCCGACTAATTTAGGCATGAACTTCTTGATGTGGTCCTCAGCTGCTTCCTCAGCTTTCAGAGTCTCACACTCAAAAGAAACTAAAATCTCGTGCTTGCCATCACTTGGCTCGACCATGTCAACAACATCCTTCTCCCACCTGTAGGCATATGAATGCACTATTTAACAGAAATTCAGAGTTAGAGGTGATTCCCGGTTACATTCTGAGACAAGAATCTATAGATATACCAGTGTTGATATCGCATTACCTCACAGAGTTCTCACGGTATATTAAGAAAATGGAAGTTTGCTTAGTGATCAAGATGAAAATGGTTTCAAATTTGACAGATGCCGAATGAGAAACAATTTTGGCAGTTGATTCTATTAACAACTTAACAAGAACAATGTATGACTTGATCTAAGTTGCATCAAGACAAAAGAGGCAAATAATCATAACAAATCACAATCAACAACAGCTAAAACAGTCATGAAGATTCATAAAAAACTCACCCATGAGCATGATCTACATTGCAGATTCTAGCAGCATCATGCCCTCTGCATTCTACAACAATATCCTTCTCCTTTGTGCTCTGGTAAATTCCAGTTATACAAAAAAGAGAATTTTGAAGGTAGTTCACATTTCATACACAAGCTGCAGTTATAGCAGAAGAAATACTAGTAATAAGTAGAACACAAACTACATTGCCTTATTAGAGGATTCTCACATTGTAATCTGAAATGGTGAGCTTAATCAAGCGGTAGTCCTCACCCCGGCTGCACTCTCTTTCGCATGCTAATTCTGTTCAAAAGGGGATCAAAGGGTTTAGTATTTTCCAGTATCACAGATCAAACAAAGAATTCCATACCCTTTTAGCAAGTTAGTCCACAAAACTGAATTTGCTTGGGCCTAGAATACAAACCAATCTAATACAAATACTCGAAGACAAATACTCCAGCCAGATGAAAACTAGAAGCGTGAATACCTGTGCCATAAAGGCCATAGCAGACAGAGTTGGGAAGGTGAATGAAGTGGCCTGAGATGGACCCGCTTGGCAACAATGCTATCGATGCCACCCCTTCCATCACTTTCCCCTTTTTTCCTTCCATTTCTCCTCCTTTATCTGCCACCCAAAACAGGAAAGTGGCAGTGTTATTCTAAAGGGAGCAACACAAATTACTAGGAAAGAAGCTCTAGAAACTGGAACTAAAGCGCAAGATACCCATATTCGGCAGAGTACAGACAGCCTCTCGAGCTCCTAAATTTGTTGGTTTTGCTACTCCAATACTGCTTAATGAATCATGAAGGGATGATCTTAAAAGGGTTTAAATGGAGTGAATTTTGTAAAATCAGACTATGTAGGGTGATGGGCAACGGCCGTCGGGTGCCAGTAACTAGTAAGTACTCCTCCGTAATTGAGAACGAACAGAAATTATTAAGAAAAGGTAAAAGCTTTGTGTACTCCAAACATCCCAGTAAAAAGCGGTGACTTTATTATGCAGACGAAACGACGCCGCATTGAGGGGGATAACTGGATGTAACAGCAGAAGACGGAAGGCAAAGTTCTCATCTTTACACTTTCAGCTAAGTTCTCTTCTTCTATATATTCCATTCCATTTATTGATTCCTCCATTCCCACTGTTGCTGGAAACTATTTGAAGAATTTCCTCACTGAGGCCTTCTCATTGTTTGTGGTTCGATAGATTCACAGTTATACTGTTAAAGTTTGAATTTTTTGGCCCCTTTCTTGTGATTCTTGCCCTTCTAGTTCTGATTGAGACCGAAGAAAAATGGTTCCTCATCTTCTAATGCTTTCTGGGCTCAATACGGTTGGGGTGCTGATGCATCCGATTCCCAGTGGAATTTCTTCTTCTTGGTTCACTCAAAGGCGATATTGTTCTAAGAAAGCTGTGGAAGTAAGACTCCATTGTGCGACCCTTAACAATGTCAAGAGCTTTCGCGTGGCCTTTATGACCTGTGGATGCTACACCTGCTCCAGTGCTGATCAACCAAGGCCAAAAAGAATGAATATAATTTCCCGCAATTTGAGTTGCAAGATTGCTAGTTTTGATTATCAGTCGACTTATGAGGGACAGGGCTTCTCAATTCCTCAACAAAGGGAGCAATTTGATGAAAGTTCTCTGAAGCAGAATGTTAATATGCAGGCTAGGTTAATAGGTCGGAAAGATTTGGGGGTTCAGCAGGATGTTGATGACGATGACCCTTCAAGAGTTCCCCAGGATGAGAATGAAAATATGGTTAAGAATAGGTTAGTTTACCTGGACGAGAGGAATGAAGAGACACTATCAAGAAGGATGTTGAAGCTGAGTAGATCAAATAAAGTTAGAAGCGCCCTAGAATTGTACAAATCCATGGAGTTTTCTGGTCTTCGGCCTGATTCTCACGCATGTAATTCTATTCTTTCTTGCCTCTTGAGAAATGACAAGCTTGATGAGGCCTTGAGAATCTTCGAGTCCATGAACGCAAGGGAAATGGCTACTGGACACACTTGTAGCCTAGTTCTGAAAGCCGTTGCTGATGCAAGGGGCTGTGATGCAGCATCAGCCATGTTTGAGGAATTAGAAAGGAACCAAAATGTGACCAAATGTTTTGATGCAGTGGTTTATAACACGATGATATCAGTGTTTAGCAAAGCAAACAACTGGGTTCAAACAGAAAACATTTGGAGAAAATTAAGAGAGAGTAGTTGTTCAGGAACTGCAGTCACCTACCGCATTTTAGTTTGTACATTTGTGCGCTGTGGTCAGAGTGAACTAGCTCTGGATGCCTATCATGAGATGATTCGAAACGGATTGACGCCGGGAAAGGACGAAATGCAAGCTATCATCGGGGCATGTATGAAAGAGGGGAAGTGGGATTTGGCAATAACTGTGTTCCAGAACATGTTGAATGATGGATTAAAGCCAAACTTAATCGCCTGCAACGCGTTGATCAACTCGCTCGGCAAAGCCGGTAAAGGGAGCCTTGCTTTCAAGGTATATGAGATGATGAAAGCCTTGGGCCATGAACCTGATGCATATACATGGAATGCATTGCTTGGTGCCTTAAACAAAGCGAATAGACATGGTGATGCAATTCAGCTCTTTGAAAGCATTAGGAGGGAGCAGAAGAAGTCTGTTTTGAGTTTACAAGTATACCTCACTGTTCTGATGTCTTACCAGAAGCTGGGGTTGTGGGAGAGAGCTTTGCAGTTGCTCTGGGAGATGGAAGCTTCAGAAATGCCGCTTACTAGCGCGCCGTATAACCTTGTTATTGGAGCTTGTGAGGTTGCAAGGAAGCCAAAAGTAGCACTGCAAATATGTGATCACATGGTTCATCAGAATTGCCTTCCTGACATATTCACTCTGTCATCACTACTCAGAAGTTGCATTTGGGGTTATCTTTGGGATGATGTGGAGGAAATACTGAATGTAAGTTTCAACTTATAATGCCAACCCCCCTTTTTTCTTTCTATTCCTGCTTATTTGGTATGGTTTTTATAAGTGAATCTTAATGGCCAATTTACTTGATATGATTATGCTACTTGCTAATGTCTGATCATCTTTAAAGAAGTTATTCTTGCAAATCTGCAATTACGAAACGAAGTCTATACTATTGCAAGTACAATTACAGGGCGCCATTATTGGTACTAATTGAGCAGAATGCATGTGAAAATGGAACTCAAGTTCAGCCTCTCTTTTGAGTTTTCGCCCTTTTTCTTCGATTCCTGCTGTCCTTCCCTTATTTCTGTCTTGCCCCCTACACCTCTACCAAATGGTAAAGAATAATTCTTTGTTACACTTGCAGTCGAATCCGCCTAATGCACATTTATACAATGCTGCTGTTCAAGGGTTGTTTTTAAGAGGAAACAATTCTCTGGCATTCAAACTGTATGCAAAAATGAAGGAGCTGAATCTCAATACTGATAATAAAACACGAGCTATGGTGCTGCAAAACCTTCCTAACAGTTCAGGAAGGAGATAAAATGGCGTTGATCACTTTAACCTTCCCAGCGGTTCAAGACTGCTGTAAATTTAGGGAGGGAAAGAATGGTAATACACTTGTGCAGATACGTAAATTTGTTTCTCTTTATACCGAATGATATATTGCCCCATCTATGTGTCCATATAATATGATCTTTACAGCAGGGGGCTGTTGTATATGCAGAGTACAGTTTCAGTTTTATGTGCACTGGGGTTTTATTCTGTGATGGTACTACGCTTTTAAGATCACAAAACTATGTAGTTCTATAAGCAAGTAGTACCAGTTATACTACTAAAGTTGGTTCTCTAAGGAAGTTCAAGACGTTTGATATCCCATATGTCCTTGGAATACTCATGAATAGTTCTGTCACTGCTGAATTTGAAGGAACCGGCTGTGTTCAGGATTGACATTCTTGTCCATTTCTGCACACCAAAATAAACACACATGTCCCCGTTAGGCACATACATTAAATGTTCCCTTCATCGCATGAGACTCTTTTTATGGAACGGAGCGAGTATTAAGGCAATCACATTCGAAAAAGGTAGAAAAGAATGCTTTGTTTGGTTACCTTTTGATCACGATACGCTTCATCAACCAACTCTTGACATTCGATGTAACTTGGAAAATCTTTACCCACGAGGAAATAGTCTGCACGACCGAAACCTTCATTTCCTTCCAGAGATCCCATAAGCTCATCATAGTTGTATGTCCCAAAAGCACCACTTCTAACAAAGTTCTTCACTTCTTGAAAACGTTGGTCTGGTACAAACTGTATTAAGAGGAAGACAAAGAACAACTCTATATTACAATTTCACAATGTCAACTCTTCATGTACTACAAGTGATTATAGGCTAGGAACAAGTTTATGTTCATTTACAAACTAGAGAGAGAGAAGGGCATACCTTGCCCTCAGCTCTTTCTTTTCTCAATCCTGCAATTTCATGAGCCCTAGCACCAAAGAGAAAAAAGTTCTCCTCTCCAACCTCCTCTCTTATCTCAACATTAGCTCCATCAAGCGTGCCAATCAAGATACAGCCGTTCATTGCAAATTTCATGTTGCTAGTTCCACTGGCCTCCATCCCAGCAGTACTGGATAGACAGATGAGAGATAGAGAAGAGTTTATGTGTCAGGCATTTCAGCATTGAGAGTTAGGAATTAATCAATTCATATCCTCGCATCATCTGAATGAAATCTAGGAGACCTCATCACCCAGTTAAGTTTATAGCATATCTTTTTTTTTTTTTTTTTTTAAGCAAGTTTATAGCATATCTAGAAAGTAGGTCTTCATCATTTTACTCATACCAGCATATGATCTCACACTCACGCCTAATAACATTATGGATATGCCATGATGGAGACTCTTCATACAACTTATTCAGAGAACATCAGCATTTTATAGTTCTTTTACTTCTGCCAAAATAACAAGAAGATATGAAGATGAAGAAAATAGTAATTCAAGTACCTAATATGCTGAGAAAGTTCACTGGCAGGAATCAGCAATTCAGCAACACTCACGTTGTAGTCCGGAACAAATACAACCTAATACCGATGCCAATGGATGGAAAAACTCAAAGTCAATGGTAAGGAAGACAATGAAATCAACAATCTCCACACCAGCCAAAAAATTAACTCTTTATTGTTTTGAATTCTATTGGGCATTAATTGAGAAGCAAATACAAACCTTCAACAGATCACCAATTTCTGGGTCATGATTGATAGTTGCCCCAACATCAGTGATAAATTTCACAATCCTCTTGGCTTGCACATATGTGGCAAATGCTTTACCTCCAAATATGCATACTCGAGGAACATACGTGGCTTTTCTTTCCTCAGCAGTCATTTCCTTCATCTTCTTATAACGATAAACAATCCCCAGTATGTTCAAGAGTTGTCGCTTGTACTCATGGATACGTTTTATCTGAAATTGATCAAGTTAACATTGTACTGCATCCGCGAACCCAGACTAATCAATTCAGGAAAACTCACTAACAGAAGAGGAAAGAACAGCTTAGGAAATAGGTAACACCGCAGTCTGGTTTGGTAGAAAAAGAGCCATGCTCCATACCCCCCAGGGTCCTTAGAGAAGTATTACATATCATGGTAATAAAAAAGAAATAAAAAAAATAGATTGCAAATCCATATCAATGAGATGCCTCCAATAAAGTAACTCCAAAGCCATCTCTAAAGAAAGGCTCCACAAAAATGAAAAAAAAGGAAAGTACCTGGACATCAAACATTGCATCAGCACTAACAGAATAGCCTGTTTTTTGTTTGATTAATGAAGCAACCTTATCCTTGTTGCTTCTTTTGGCTCTTCTCCACTCAATTTGGAGGTCTTCATTGTCAGCAAACTGTAGACATTTTCCATCTCAAGTTAAAGATCATGCAATTTTTGCAAGCAGAAATGTAAAAGAAGATTCCATGGCATGAAAATTAAGCAATGTTATATGCAGTGGAAAAGTTGAAGGTTGAATGCATGTAATTAAGCCAGTTGCATTTTCTAATTACAGATGAATAATCTGTCAGGATCAGAACTTTTTTTATTGTTGCAAGCACCTCATTGAGTGAGACAGCTAGCCCAAGGATTTAAGGCTGCTAAATCCCTAATGCAGGATTTGAACACCCGACTTTTGGTTAATGAGGGATGTACTCTCTTTTCGCTCAATCACACCCCTTGGGTTTGTCAAGATCAGAACATTAATTACCTAAAGTAGCAAAAGGGATTCGTTTCTTACTGTAAATCATCCAAATCTATCTTCTACCCATACCTATGGCAAAAGTGACTAATGAACATGATTTTCACAACCCCGAACACCTCCAATATTTTGAGCAACATTCTCCAAATTTCCTACAATATCTTATGATTTGTTTGGAACAATAGAAACTAAGACCAAAAGACCAATTACTCCTCAGTCTCATAATAATACATGTTTGTTGATCTCAAATAGTATAGCAAAAAGAACTATTATTCTGAGATGGAGGTAGCACAATTTATGTAAGCATGGAAAAGATCTCAAGTGCATTTCAAATCATGTTTGAAGTTGCTAAGTAACCATGATCAAAAGGTAGGGATCATATTATCTGCCAGATAAAAAGATATCTGGTTTGACTTGCTGATTTATTAAAGTAAATCAGATTAAATAAAACTTTTGCGTTGACAGGTTGACCTGTGGTGATGAAAAATGCATAAGTTTCTAACCTTGCGCAACTCTGCCAATTTCTCAGTTTTCAGGACCCAGTCTTCTGTACCAATCCACTTGGTTATGATCTCACTTAAATTTGGGTTGCAAAAGCGGATCCATCTTCTTGGTGTCACACCGTTTGTTTTGTTTTGAAATTTATCAGGCCAGAGCTGCAAAATTTTCAGAATTAAACATTAGAACCTTTAAAAGGCGCGGAAAATCGGAAGTGGCACAATATTTCTATCAAACCCATCGAAATAATACCTCTTGCAATGGAAAACGGGCATGGATAAATTAATTAAACATGTTACCTCATAAAAATCATTGAAGACTTCTTCCTTCACTATTTCACTATGAATAGCTGCAACTCCATTTACAGAATGACCACCCACAACACAAAGGTTAGCCATTCGGACCAACTTTGGAAGTGCAGGAGATGGTTCAGGATTAACATTTTCCTCTTTTTCATGCTCTTTCTTTTCATCACTATGCTCTGTTTCATCACCAGTTTTAAGTATTTCAGGTTGTTCGTGAGCTTTGCTTCTTTGTAATTCCACTAACAGATCTGCCACAGAAGCTGGCAAATCAAAGTTTTCAAGAATTCTTAAGGCATTCAGTTTCTTCACCAAGATTTCTGGACTAGATGTGCCATATTTTGAAACAATTTCATCAACCAGCTGCAGTATGATAAATTTTGGAGTCAGAGACAACAAATATTTCCACATAAAACTATGTTTGAGCTTTACATATGTTTCTCTCCTACCTGCTTATCAATCATCTCTATAATCTCAACATGCCTAGGAAGCAGTTTCTGCATTAATTCATAACTCCATTTCTCCAGCGCTTCAGGCAAAACCGTGTGATTTGTATATGCCACAGTTCTGTCACATACACCAGCAGTGAGTAATCTAAGTTACTAAAACAAGATGCAACAAAAAGAACATAGATTAAGCAAGCAATCAAAGTGAGATTCCATCGTTAAACTGTTAAAATCATTTGTTAATCATTACCCCAAAGCTACCAGGATATCGAACATATGTGTAAGAGAAGCTAATTAGGAACGAGAAACAAATGACTACTGGTGACCTTCTAACTTGAAAAGTTACTGTTAAGTAATAATATTATTTTTTGCATCAGAAGAACACAATGAATGCTAGGACAAGTTCATTATAGAATATTGAACTTACAGTATATAACTAGCACGACGGTATAAAGATCTGTACGCTTCCATATAATCATACATTGTAATAATAATCATAGCTCATAAGCATAGTCAAACCCCACATTTAACAATCGAAGAATAGCAAACAAGAACTTTCCCATTTGATCTACCTATGATAAACATTAACCTGTCCAGCCAAACTCATTTACTCCAAATTGTGCACCAGTGTAGAATATAATATTAGGGTTATACTTAAAATTGCCCCCGTAAGTTACCTCTGGGTAATGTTCCAAGCTTCTTTCCAGTTTAGGCCCTTCAAGTCTATCAATATCCTCATCAGCTCTGGGATACAAAGTGTTGGGTGGGTGTCATTCATCTGCACTGCAACTTTTTCAGGAAACTCATCCCATTTCACATGCCCCCCTGATCTCCTCTCAAATCGTGCTACAATATCTTGAAGAGAAGCTGAGCATAAGGTATATTGTTGCTTTAAGCGAAGGATCTTTCCTTCTATTGATTCATCTCCAGGGTAGAGAATGTAACAAATCTGGTACCAGCAGGAGCAATAAATAAACAGAATTAGGCATTACAAAAATATAAAGAAAATGATAATTTGACAACTTCAAGGAGAATGAAATTCTATCACCTTTTCAGCATTCGATTGGGCTATACATGCTTTAGCGTGATCTCCAGAATTAAATGCAAGTAAATCTAAATCTTCTGAAGGAACTTTAGTAGACCATAGTCGCAGATTAATTGTAGTTTTGGTCTTGTATCCTGGAATAGGCACATCATATGCAACTGCGTTTATATCTTCTCCACCAATCCAGTGCTGCTTTCCATCTGAACCGGTAGCAACTTTACCAAAAAATTTCACGGGGTATGTGACATCATTCCTCACAAGTTCCCAGGGATTGCCCATCTACAACAAAAAACCCAATTAACAAGAGGATGGCAAAGTTTCTAACTGAAAAGCTAGAAATAACTGCGAAGGTGGGTGATTCTGATGGAAGCATAGGCCAGAGACATTGGTAATGTCACTGAAGGTAATGATTCAACACTTGCATGTAGAATATATTGATGCCCTTATATGTCTAACAATGAACCACTCTTAGAAATAGCACACATTCATCCACAATATTCATGGCACAGACAAAGATATTAGCAAATAAAGAAAACATACTTCAAGCCAATCTTCAGCAACCTCCTCCTGACCATCTTTAGTTATGCGTTGCTTAAACAAACCATACTTGTATCTAAGTCCATAACCCCAAGCTGGATAATCCAGTGTTGCCATAGAATCCAGAAAACAGGAAGCAAGGCGACCCAAGCCCCCATTTCCAAGAGCTGCATCAGGTTCCTGACATCAACCCAGAGAGTTAGTAAATCTCACTTGAGGCATCATTGTCCAAAAATGAAGATAAAAGCATCACAAAATTCAATGCCAAAACCTTAAGAAAAACAGAAAGTTAAGAGTCTGCTTCAGGCATTCATCAAAAGATAACCAATTCCGGACATTTGGATATACTAAGTGGCAACTGCAGATTAACAGTTTACCGATTGAATTGAAACCAAAATTATAATCTTAGAATCTCCGAGAAAGGCAGGAAATAGACCCTAAACAAAGAGTAATGAACATTCATCACAGCATAGAAAGTAGTATAATTCCAATATCTGGCATTTTGCCACTTAACAGTGTCTTCATTGAAGAAGTTGCTATAAGACTGACTTATCCAATAGGACTACCCAAAGCAGAAGCTATTGGAAATATCATCAGTAAATAATAATAAAATTAAAACCAGCTGACAATTTACAAAGGATGTGTAACCTGTAAGGCCACGCTTTCTAGAGTGTGACCAAGCTTATTCAATGCTTCTGCATATGCACCAGTGAGCTCCAAATTACCAACTGCATTAAGCAAGGCTCTGCCCTGTAAGATGAAGGAAAAACATAAGTGCGCGTGCATGAGTCACTGAAGATGCAAATGCATCTGTAGCGTAATACGTAGTTTACTACAAAACAAAAGCTCTGAGCAATGCGTCAATAGGTAATCCATTATAAAGATTACCGATCGCTATGGGAGGATGTTTTCTACTCAATTTGAAATTTAAATAAGTACATCCAAAAGTAATATCCATCGCAGCAGAAACAACGTGCCTGTAAAAATTCCATTGACAGATAGTAAGCCTGCTTTACGTTCATTTTCTCGTAAAAATCATAGGTCGCGTTCCAATTCATAATGAGAGCATCACGAACACTTTGCGCTGTTGCATAAAAGGCCTTGGGGAGCTCAAATTTCTCTGGAGAAAACAACGGCGTGAACTCGGCATGATATCTGATGCTCGAGGCAATAGAATCAGCATCAGGCGTGAATCCAAGGTCACTTGAAATTCCTATAAGTCATCAACAACCGAAGCAAGGATTACGATTAATAACTAAAATACTTTCTGCCGCGACAAATAAAAACCGAAGCAAGGATTACGATTAACGACCGAAACAAGGATTACGATTAATAACTAAAATACTTTCTGCCGCGACAAATAAAAACGAAGCAAGGATTACGATTAATAACTAAAATACTTTCTTCCGCGACAAATAAAAACGATGAACTGTTACTTTTTACAATAATAACTAAGACAAATTGAAATTACAATGTACACCAGTACATTCACGTAAAATATGAGTAAAAGCAACTTGCTAGCTTGAAATTGAGTGCGGAATTAAATTAAGACCTTCGTCAACGTCGGCGGTGGAGTCCTGCTGTACTTGCTGCTCAGGCACGCTGAACACATTCTGGATGCAAAAAGACCGTCTCTCTCTACGGAAATCTGGAGTTCTGGCGAAGAACAAGTTGGTAATTCTGGTCCTCGAACTGAAATCGACGAATGCCGGAGTTGGAGAGCTCGAATGGAAGCGCGCGAAATACGAGGAAACCGCCATTTCCTCCGATTCCGTCGCACGGCAGCGGCAGCAAAATTCGGTGAGAGAAAAAAAATAGTAAAATAGTATGGGAATGGAAAGATATGGTGGAGTGGAGTGAGTGAGATTAGCTAAGAAGACTATGAGTGAATGAGAGCTTTGTCCGCTTGTGATCAGTCACGTTGTGTATGTGATGAAATCCAGATGAGAGCTGTGGGATCATTTGTGGGCCTCACCGTGGCCGTATATGACTTTATACATCTGGGATTTTTGTGAAAGCTCTTGCGGCTGTCGATTCGGCCCAAAGATATTTCTTTCCTTTTTTCACTATAAACTTCTATTCATTTAATTATTTTTTTGCATGGATATCTATTCTAACATGATTTATAATTATTAAATTAATAATTTAACACATCATCTCTTGCTACAAAAGCTTTTAAGGACTTTTTCTTTATTTATATAGATGGATCAATTGTGTTGTTGAGATGTTAGGAAATTTGATATTTGACAATCATTCGTTCACACAAATAATTAAATTATTTTATGCCTAAATTCATAGCTTAAATTCAAAACCTTTAATATCAATATATTTTTAGTTCATTTTTTAGGTTTTCGGAAGTCTTCGAAGCGAAAGCGAGAATGTCGGTTTGAGTAACGCAAACATTGGTGAGAATCCAATGCCCCGAAAACCTAAGGTTTTCTCCGCAAGATTCGTCCACGGAGGGTGAGTCAGTGCCTAAGATCAGGCCGAAAGGCGTAGTCTATGGACAACAGGTGAATATTCCTGTATTACTGTTTGTTGGTCCCGATGGACGGAGGAGGCTAGGTTAGCTGAAAGATGATTATCGGTTCAAGAACGTAAGGTGCCTCTTTTTTTTAGAGTAAGAAGGGGTAGAAAATCTTAGAAATGTTCATTATCTCTTATTTAAGATTTGTAATAAGATAAAACAAATTAAATGGCCATAAAACTCTTAGAAATGACATTATCTCTTATCTAAGAGTTATAATTGGATAAAACAAACAAAATGGCCTGACAACTCTTAGAAATATTCATTTTCTCTTATCTAATAGTTGTAATAAGATAAAGCAAATTAAATGGCCATAAAACTCTTAGAAATGTTCATTATCTCTTATGTAAGGGTTGTAATAAGATAAAACAAACAAAATGTCCCCACAAATCTTAGAAATGTTCATTATCTCTTATCTAAGATTGTAATAAGATAATACAAATTAAATGGTCATAAAACTCTTAGAAATGCCATTATCTCTTATCTAAAAGTTATAATGGGATAAAACAAATAAAATGGCCTGACAACTCCTAGAAATATTCATTTTCTCTTATCTAAGAGTTGTAATAAGATAAAACTAATTAAATGGCCTTAAAACTCTTATAAATGTTCATTATCTCTTATCTAAGGGTTGTAATAAGATAAAACAAACAAAATGGACTCACAAATCTTAGAAATGTTCATTATCTCTTATCTAAGATTTGTAATAAGATAAAACAAATTAAATGGATGTTCGAGTACCAGGCTACGACATTGAAGTAACACATGCTATACTCCCAGGAAAAACTCGAAGGATTATAAGAAAAAATGTACATGTACCTGAAACCGACACAGGTGGATAGGTAGAGAATACCTAGGGGCGCGAGACAACTCTCTTTAAGGAACTCGGAAAAATAGCCCCATAACTTCGAAAGAAGGGGTGCCTCCTCACAAAGGGGGTAATAGTGGCCAGGCTCGGGCGACGGTTTACCAAAAACACAGGTCTCCGTAAAGTCATAAGACCATGTATGGGGGCTGACGCCTGCCCAGTACCGGAAGGTCAAGGGAGTTGGTGACGTGATGACAGGGGAGCCGGCGACCGAAGCCCCGATGAACGGCGACCGTAACTATAACGGTCCTAAGGTAGCGAAATTTCTTGTTGGGTAAGTTCTGACCCGCACAAAAGGCGTAACAATCTGGGTACTGTCTCGGAGAGAGGTTCGATGAAATAGACATGTCTGTGAATATGCGAATTACATGCACCTGGACAGAATGACCCTATGAAACTTCACTGTTCCCTGGGATTGGCTTTGGGTCTTTCCTGCGTAGCTTAGGTGGAAGGAGAAAAAGCCTCCTTCCAGGGGGGCCCGAGCCATCAGTGAGATACCACTCTGGAAGAGTTAGAATTCTAACCTTGTGTTAGGACCTACGGGCCAAAGGACAGTCTCAGGTAGACAGTTTCTATAGGGCGTAGGCCTCCCAAAAGATAACGGAGGCGTGCAAAGGTTTTCTTGGGCTGGACGGAGATTGGTCATCGAATGCAAAGGCAGAAGGGAGCTTGACTGCAAGACCCACCCGTCGAGCAGGGATGAAAGTCGGCCTTAATGATCCGACAGTGATGGGTGGAAGGGTCGTCGCTCAACGAATAAAAGTTACTCTAGGGATAACAAACTGATTTTCCCCAAGAGCTCAAATCGACGGGAAGGTTTGGCACCTCGATGTCGGCTCTTCGCCACCTGGGGTTATAGTATGTTCTAAGGGTTGGCTGTTCGCCCATTAAAGCGGTACGCGAGTTGGGTTCAGAACGTCGTGAAATAGTTTAATCCATATTCGGCGTAGGCGTTAGAGCATTGAGAGGACCTTTCCCTAGTACGAGAGGACCGGGAAGGACGCACCTCTGGTGTACCAGTTATCGTGCTCACGGTAAACTCTGGGTAGCCAAGTGCGGAACGGATAATTGCTGAAAGCATCTAAGTAGTAAGCCCACCACAATATGAGTGCTCTCCTATTCTGACTTCCCCAGAGCTTCGGTAGCACAGTCGAGACAGCGACGGGTTCTCTGCCCTTGCGGGGATGGAGCTACAGAAGTTTTGAGAATTCAAGAAAATGTCACGGCGAGACGAGCCGTTTATCATTACGATAGGTGTTAAGTGAAAGTACAGTGATGTATGTAGCTGAGGCATCCTAACAGACCGATAAACTTAAACTTTGTTCCTACATGACCTGATCAATTCGATCAGGCACTCGCCATCTATTTTCATGACTCATTGTTCAAATCCTTAACAACATGAAAAACCCAAAAGCTCTGCCCCTAGTCCATCTTAGTTATTCTTAATTTATATGGATGTTCATTATTCGAGTCATCAAAATAACCAACTCAAACCAAATTAATTCGAGTTATTTAGAGCGATAAGTGAATTGCAAGGGAAACTGACGTACAGACGGATTTAGTTATGAAATTTCTTATTTAGAGTTTGCTTGAAACCCAAATTAAAACGAAAATATATTTATAATTTTAGACTCAAACTCTTGTATCCATTTCGTTTCGCAGTACCATTACTCCCCTTTCTTTCTCTTCTTTGTTGACTTCTACACTGCTCTCATTCTCTTCTTCCTTTTTGTTGACTTACATATGTTTTCATTATGTCAAAATCTAACCGCTAGCCATCTTCACTTCTTTTTTTTACCATTCCAGTATCTTTACCAGGTGTATTGACGGCTACTGACATATTTAGTTTTGTAATTTTTTATTTGGGTTTCGGCTAAAACCCTTAAATGGGAATATGTTTATAGCGTTAGGATTTTCTCAAATCTTCTTTTATGATCCTTTCTTTCTTCTCTTCGTCGACCTTGACATTGTTTTCCCTCTCTTTCTCATTTTTATGCTTACACGCTTTTCATTATGTCAAAATCCAATTGCTAGTCATCTTCATCCTTTTCGTCCCACCACTCGTAGCCCTTTTCTGTCATTTTCGACATCTTTTCCTTTATATTTTATCACTATTTTCATCTAGATGTAACGTGTCTTTGTTCTTTTTATTTTAATGAAACATGCCCATAATCACCTCGACTCATATCTTTTACCTTCATACTTTATAGTTTTTAATTTTAATTAGGTCGATATTATAAATTTTACAAAAAAAAAAAAAAAAGAAAAACTCGATTGAATGACCCATATAACCCAAACCCTGCCCGGATCAACAACCCGAAAATTTATATCAATGTAACATTGTTAAAAAGGAGGGTAAAAGAAACATAATAATGCAACGATGAAATATTATTTTATTTTCTGTTGATAAGTTTAATCTTGTTTTGTCAGCACTCACGTGGGTGGATCGGACTAGTCACAGTGCCCGTTAACCCATGTATAGTAATTAAATCCCAATCCTTACCAGAGCCCAAAACCCGACTCCTTCGAGTTATATAGCCCACCCACCGGCCACCACTAGCAAAGATTCCTTCCACGATGGCTTCCCATCACCACCACCACTGCCACCCGACCACCACCACCACCTCCACCTCCTCCACCGTTTGCCACTGCTGTTACCCCAACTGTGTCCCATCTCAACCTGCTCCAATTCCTGACTTTTATCTCCCTCATTTCCACCACCCTAGTCCCCAAACTCACTTCTATGAGCCTCACCTTAATGGGACGCCTATTCCCAATCCAAATCCGCTGTACACCAACCAGGGCCTCCATCACCATCACCACCAACAGCAACGTACTCAGTACCACCCACATCCAACTGGGCTGGAGAAAGAGCGCTATTTTCAGCAGCTGCACCACAGCCAGCAGCAGACGGGGGAATTAGCCCAGGACCATCCCATTGTTTCCTCTCTTCTTGGTCGAATCGCTGCCCTGGAATCGTCCCTCCGCAGCCACTCTTCTTCACATTCTCGTACCCTGCGTGACGCCGCCGCCCGTACCATTCAAACCCACTTCAGAGCTTTTCTCGTTCGCAGATCGAGAACTCTTCGGCAGCTGAAGGACCTGGCTTCCATCAAGTCAATTCTCAACGTTCTTAAATCATCTGTCGCCGGGAAAACCTATTTCGATCCCCAGTCTCTGTATTATAAAGCCTCGAGATTGCTGTTGAAACTCGACTCTATTCAGGTGACCTTAAAGTGAAAATACATGTATTAGAAAATTGTTTCTTTTTATAAATATCCGAATCATTTTGGATTCAACTGGGACTGTGTTCAATGTTGCAGGGGGGTGATCCGATGATTAGGGATGGAAGAAAATCAATTAGCGGAGAACTATGTCGCTTCTTGGATTTGCTTGATGGGTTTGAAGATGACAGTCCTGAAATTTCGACCAGAATAATTAAGAAAAATGTCGTCCATAGAAGACCTGGAGGTCTTTGTGGTGATCGTGATCGAGGAAGGGTCCGTTCTGGCGATTTGGGAAGTAATGTGAGGTTGGAGGATTTAGCTAGCCGGGTTGATGCGTTGTATGATAGGATTCCTAAACAAGACGATGTAGGAGATGAGATTCTTGAATGCCATGACATCCCCACAATTAAAACCATATCAAATTCCACAAATGAGGCTCAAGCTAAAGTGAAGAAGTGTGTGAGATTTGCTGAGGATGGAAAGGTTTATAAGGTTTCTGGGAATGGGTATCGCCCTGTGTCGAATGAGGATTCTAGTTATGGCGATGAAAATGATTCATTTAGTGCTAAAGCTGAAGAAGTTGGGGGAATTTCATTCAAGGTATCTGAGGTTGACGATGAAGATCAGTCCCAGGATGGAGAATCAACCAAAAGCTGTGATGGTGGTGAGGGAGCTCTTGCCTATGAAGTAAGAAGAGAAGACGGGAGTTTCATGTTCTCTGCACCCTCACCCGTGACAATGGATTCAAGAACTGGCTCAATGAACCGAAGGAAGATTCTAAAATAGTTGGGAGTTTCACGTTCTTGCAACCCGGATTTGTCTGCTTTCTTAATATCCCAGATTTTTGTATTTTGGTTGTTGTTAGTTTGTAGAGGCTAGAAATTCTAGAGAAACTGATTGAATGGAGAGTTGGGGATCTCCTTAATGTAGCCTTGCAGCCAATTTGTTTTTTGAGTGTGATCAGAAAGAGTGTATTTTGACTGATGGCAGAACTTCCAAACATGCTCAAAGTTGTTAAAACTTGTAGGTTTGCCCCATAATAACTTGTATTTTGCCTCCCTTTGTATACTTTGAATCCTAAAAATCAGAAATTTGAACCTCATTTTGAAGTATATATCTCAAAGGTTGAGACTTTGGACCCTTTGTAAGGGAGGAAACAAATGATAGCACTAAGGACAGTTCCAACTCTAATGAGGAAGGAATAAGTATGTGCTAGCGATAAAAGAATTTCAAGAACCCGTTTTTGAAGCCTGTATCTAACTCACATCGCGCGGTGGCGGCAGGGATCATTCAATATTGTGGTCAATGATTGATTGGAGATTAAGCGGTAGATTGATTGCTTGATGAATGTTCGATCCCAGCCGCTGTCCAAAACCTTGAAGTGCCTTTTATCGACCCCGGCCGCCAGCGCCACACCTAATGTCTCTGGCGCCAAACCAATCAGTTTTGCGAAATGGCAGTCCCTCTTATACCAGTGCGCCAACACCAAACGTGTGTCAATGACCAAACAGCTACACGCATACAGCATCACCTCTGGCCTCCTTTCGTCACGTAGGTCTTCGTTCCTTCTTTCTCTGCTCGCCTCGGGGTATGCTCTCTGTGGCCAAACCTTTACTGCTCGTGACATGTTCGATGTATTGCCGGAACGAGCATTCTTTTCATATAAAACCATGATTAGGATGTATACGGAGGTTGGTTTTCCGCGCGAGGCTATCAAACTCTTCTTTGAAATGCTTAGTAGATATCACCCGGATGGTTATATTTACCCGTTTGTGATCAGGGCCTGTGGTGATTTGTCAAAGCTTGAATTGGGTATTGCTGTACATGGTTTGGCTCTTAAGGGTGGCTATGGTGACGGGTTTATTGGCAACTGTCTGTTGGCAATGTACATGAAATGTGGTGATCAAGAAGTCGCTAGGCGAGTTTTTGACAACATGAAGGAGCGGACTATTGTATCATGGAACACTATGATAAGTGGGTCTTTCCGAAATGACAATGCTAAAGAATCTCTGGTGCTGTTTCGGACATTGGTGGACGGTGGAATTGAGGCTGATGCAGCTACTGTTGTTTCTGTTTTGCCTGCTTGTGGGCAGTTGAAGGACTTGGAGTTGGGAAGAGAGGTACACTTGCTGGTAGAAGAGAAGGGTTTCGGTAAGCGATTGTCAGTCAGGAACGCACTGATCGATATGTATGTCAAATGTGGCAGTATCCATGAAGCACAGACAGTTTTTGATGACACAATTGACAAGGATGTGGTGACTTGGACAACTATGATCTATGGGTACATTTTGAATGGTGATCCTATAAATGCTTTTCACTTGTGCAGATTGATGCAGTTCGCAGGTATAAATCCTAATGGAGTAACACTGGTTTCTCTTCTTGCATCCTGTTCCAGTATCCCTAATTTAAGGTTAGGTAAATGCTTACACGGCTGGACTATAAGGCACAGAGTAGAATCTGATGTAAATGTTGAAACTGCACTGATCGACCTTTATGCGAAATGCAAGAACATTAAACTTAGCTTACAGGTGTTCTCAATGACTTCCAAGAAGGAAACTGTACCTTGGAATTCTATTCTTTCAGGGTGCATCCACAACGAATTAGCAAGAGAAGCAATAGAGCTTTTCAAGCAAATGCTAATGGCAGCCGTGAAACCTAATGATGCAACCTTGAAGTGCCTCCTTCCTGCAATTGCGCTTGAAGCAGATATGCATCAAGCAAAGAGCATACACAGTTATCTAATAAGGTCAGGGTTCATCTCATGGACCGAAATCGCAACTGGCTTGGTTGATGTATACTGTAAGAGCGGGAGCTTAGAGTCTGGCCACCATATCTTTAATGGATTACATTCGAATCAAAAGGACATAGTGTTATGGAGTGTGCTTATAGATGGTTATGGAACTCATGGACATGGTGAGATAGCACTTTCTCTGTTTTATGAAATGGTACAGTCCGGGGTTAAACCCAATGAAGTGACATTCACATCTGTCTTGAGAGCCTGCGGCCATTCAGGAATGGTGGATGATGGTTTGACCTTATTTAACTTCATCCATGGAAGCTACCCTCTTTGTCTCCAAACGGATCATTACACCTGCATGGTTGATCTTCTTGGTCGAGCGGGGCGACTCGATGAAGCTCATGAACTGATAAGAAGCATGCCATTTCCAGCGAGCCATGCTGTTTGGGGCGCATTGCTTGGCGCCTGTGTAATACACCAGAATGTTGAACTAGGGGAGGAGGCTGCAAAATGGCTTTTCGAGCTAGAGCCGGAGAATACAGGGAACTATGTGCTGATGGGGAACATTTATGCTGCGGTTGGAAGGTGGAAAGATGTAGAGGATGTGAGAAGGAAGATGGATAAGGTAGGATTGTTGAAATCACCAGCGCAAAGTGTTATATATTGAAGGTAAAGGAAGTCTTGGTGCATTCTCTTTCTGCAATTGACTGTTGCTTTGCTGCCTTCCTAAACTGAACTGTGGAACACAGATCAGATGATCTTGCACGAGTGTTTACTTACAGCTTCAAAGCATGTTTGATTGCCTTGAACTTCAAAGCTTTTACGAAATCAGTGAGTCTGTGCTGACTGACTGTTGTGCGTTATTGAGTATAAATTTTTTGGGATCCTTCAAACAGATCATCAATTTTAGTATTGCTCCGTGTTTATTTCATAATGATAGTCTTATTCTTATCTCATTTCCGGTTCCCAATGATTTATGGAGAAACAAATTAAAAATTTTATGGGGTGAATTTGAATTTAGTTTTCAAATAAAAGAAACTAAATGAAAGGACTTTTAATGCTTAAAAGACAATTTTGCATCACTTTAATTAGTACTATTTTGTTATGTTTGTCATAAATATAGTGTGTGCCTCATTTTCCTCTTCTGATTCTGATGATATTCAACTATTTTAGTAGGGGGTTTGGTTTGAGAATTTGGAGTGGGAGAATTGAAATCAAAATGATTTTTGATGTTTAGTTGGGTATACAAATAAATAAATGAATTTGGTTTTTAAGTATTGAAATATGACCTTATAAATTTCATTGTAGGCGATCTAGTCGTATTTCGATTAATTTAACAAATCAAATATAAAAAAATATAATGATTTCAAACAGTTAAATTTATATTCATTTCTACTTCCATCATATCTATTCACTAAAACGGGTCATTAGTGTTTGTTTTTTTGTTTTTCCAAAAGGAAGAATATGTCTAAAAACATTACAAATTATACCATAAACATAAGATACATGCACCCTGTATATAATATATAATTTGTATACTCTATATATCCTAGTTATTAATTATAGTATCTTTGTACATGTACATGCGTATACAGTATAATTTCTGTAAAAATGTTACGATATTCACTCATTTATTTCCTTTTTGCCATTTGCCGACACTAATAGCTGGGCGTGGTGTAGCCAGTCCAGGTTTGCTACCTTTTAGCCCATGATTAAATTCTCCAAATCAAACCTTACTTTGTCGCTCCATCCCTTGTTTCATTAGGGCCCGTAAGCTAAATCCACCCGAAAATGGACATCTACTTAACCCCAATTTACTAATATCTTTTCTTCCCAAAATATTATATTACTTTTAAAATTAAAAATAATAAAATTACACGTATAATTTATAATTAAAATAAATAAATATAATAAATATTTTACCCACGGTAAATTTAGGATTAGTTTCTTCGGAGTGATTGCTCTATAGCCAAACCCAAAGCTTCGTCAAAGTCAATCGGAGAGGAAAACCAAAGCTTTCCCTCTCAATATGTCTGGGCTGACACGGTTTTGACAATTATTATAGTAATTAATTAATAATAATGTAATTAGAACAGCAAACCAAAGTAATCTCCATTAATTATTCGTACTAGTTTCATCTGATTATACTTAAAATAAGTAAAGAATTCGAAATTAATAGATGGAGCGATCAGCCAATCAGGATAAAGCAAGAATACAGTGAAAATAAATAAAATTTAAGAAAAAAAGGGGAAGAGGGGCGCAAAATACCATTTCTAATTTCTCTTTCTTCATTCACTCTTCCGATCCAGGGGAAGAGAGAAGAAGGCAATAATCGCCCAGAAGAAATCTATGATGTCAGTTTTAGGGAGAGTTTTTAATTTTTTCTTAATTTTCTTTTAGGGATATTTATTGATTCATTCAATGTCCGAATCTTATATGATTTCATTGATTTCTTTGATTTTGGCGAGTGAATATCCAGACAATCAATTTTCGAAGCTAATTTAGAGTTTGTATTTATTATAGCCCTAGGTTGAGATTATTATAATTAGGGTTTCTGAGTTTGGGCGGGGGGAAGATTTTTGGAACCCAATGCATTGGGTGACAACAATTCAGGAGTATCGGATTCAGATATCTGATTGGAATGTGGAGTGCCTATGATTTTGTATACGGTGATCAGTTATTGAGGAATCCAGACGAGGAGATTCGAGATATAGCTGCCGGTGGTGGTGTTGGTGCGAATTGGGGTTGGGCCGTCGAGTTCCCGGTGGAGATAGAGGTCAAGGAAGAGCGGGTGTTGGATAAAAGAGAGGAGGAGGCGGAGGAGGAGGTGGAGGAGGGTCGGGGAAGAAGATGCAGCTGCACTTCTCACCTAGCATGAGAAGTATAACGATATCGAGCAGCAGCAACGGCAGTAGCAATGGAGGATTTGGTGGTGGTGGCGGTGATTTGATGAAGATCAAGGTCGCACCTCGCCATATCTCCTACCGCACTCTCTTCCACACCATCCTCATCTTAGCTTTCTTGCTGCCTTTCGTATTTATATTGACTGCTCTTGTTACCCTTGAAGGTGTCAACAAGTGCTCCTCGATCGGTACTTTTCCTCCTTTTTTTCCATTTGTCTTCACTTCAATCAATATGGGTCTTCCTTTTTCTATATTTGCCTTTTCATTGGGATTTTTAACGTGAGTGCCTGGATCCGTGATCTAGTTATATCTTTTATGTTAGATTCTTTGTCCTTTACAGCAAACATTGTATAATTTTGTTTTTGATTGATGGGGAAAATTTTTTCTGCATTATAATGTGCTAAAATTTTGGTGTCTCAATTTGCTTTGGAGAAATGCTCCAAAGTTGGGGTGTCCACATTAATATCAGAGATATATATCACAATAATCACTGTTTTCCTGATTTGAATATTACAATTACAATGGTGATGATGAATTTCCATGGTCTCAGCAATGTTATCTTTGCCAAAGTTTGAATCTGAAGTGCAATTAGTATATCAATTGTTGTTTACCATTTACGTATCTGTCATTCTAACATGTTCTTTTTGCACCCTATGATTTTTGAAAGTGATTCGAGCTTGCTTTCTCCACTTCACTTGGTTTCTCAGGCACCTGCTTGCTTTTGTTGGAAAACTCCTATATTTGGTTCTTCAATTAGAATTGATTTTTGCATGAGTTTGATTACACAGTGAGAAATTTGTAATAAGCAAATTCGGACCTGGTTTGAATAAAAGGTAGACCTGTTCACTGGAAAGTAGTGTTCTGTGGATTGGTTGCCTTGCATTGTTCTTTAATGATTTATAGTTTTAGTTTAATTATATTCCTATTCTAAATCCTTTTGAATGTCTCTTAACTCTCAACTCCTTGTTTGGTATTATTGTGTCACAATGTAATGTCTTTGTTCAATATTTATCAGATTGTCTTGGACGGCGATTGGGGCCAAAGCTTCTTGGAAGAACCGATGATTCTGGGGTAAATAGTTAGCTTTCTCTTCATCAAAATTATAATATGTGACAGTAAATTTGGTTGCGCCTGAGCACTTTGATATCCTCTTTATTCTTGTCACTATTTTGAAAGCTAGCTTGTTGTTGTGGCAGCAGAGGCTGGTTAAGGAGTTTATTAAGATCCTCAATCAAGTAAATGCTGAAGAAGTCCCTGGCCGACTGAAACTTCCAGATTCCTACCATCAATTTGTTTCTGAAATAAAAAATAACAAATTCACTGCAAAAGAGTTTGCTTTTATCGTCAAGGGCATGGTATGCATCCTTGTTTGGTTCAAGTCTCTTTGCTTCTGTTATTTTATATAAGTTTTGTTTTGTTTTAAATACTCATCATTGAACAGATGTTCAAATTCTGTTGCAATTCTCATAACATATGGCATCTTTAATTTGGAAATCTTATCACACAGTTTTGAGTTCGCATAATTTATCTGTAACCATTTGTGCTTCTTATTAAAAGAAACTTTGAGATTGTGGAATATGAGTGGATCCCCTTTTTTTACCCACCAGGAACAGTGGTTACTAGTGATTTTGGTGGAGGATGTAATGATGAGATTTTTTTGTACATGAATCTTGGAACATTGTTGCATCTTTAGACATTTGATTACGTTCTTAGAATTGTTAAAATTGTGTAATTTTTTTGGTTGTCTGGTTATTTTCCTCATTGGAGAAAGAAATTGTGCTTTCCCTTAACCATGGTAATTTTTCCTGTATAAGTATTTAACACTCTGTTGTAATTAGTGAGAGGTATATGTTTGGTACATATGGGGAAAAATCGAAGCGTGTTTGAATATAGCTTCATATGGTACATGTATCAATCCAGTGAATACTTTTGAGTTAATTAGAACTTGATTTCTTATTTCCAGATGGAGAAAGCGGAAAAGGATATTAAGGCATCAAAGTTTGCTGAGCTAACGAATAAACACTATGCTGCAAGTTCCATTCCGAAAGGCATTCATTGCTTTTCTTTGAGGTTGACTGATGAATACTCCTCAAATGCTCTTGCTCGTAAACAGTTGCCGTCACCTGAATTGCTTCCTTTGCTTTCTAACAACTCGTACCATCATTTTGTGGTGTCAACTGATAACATTCTAGCTGCTGCGGTTGTGGTTAATTCCACTGTCCAGGCTTCTTCAAAGCCGGAGAAAATTGTTTTCCATGTCATTACAGACAAGAAAACTTACGCTGGCATGCACTCCTGGTTTGCACTGCACCCTGTCTCTCCAGCTATTGTTGAAGTCAAAGGTGTTCATCAATTTGATTGGTTGACGAGAGAGAATGTTCCGGTGCTTGAAGCAGTAGAGAATCATTATTTGATCCGCAGATATTACCATGGAAACCATGTTTCTGGGGCCAATTTAAGTGATACGACTCCTAGAACATTTGCATCAAAATTACAGGCTAGAAGTCCCAAATATATCTCCTTACTCAACCATCTTCGAATATATTTGCCAGAGGTAATTCCTTTCATTATGGTATGTGTACTGCTGCATTATGGAGTTCACTTTGTATGAAATATGATGATCTACTTTCATCTAGTAATATTCAGTTGCATCCTGTCTGTTCTACTGCACATAATGGTTTCTAAGTTTGTTTGCTGAGGAAAACTGGACCTTATGTAAAACAATTATTTGCTTAAGCCTCCACCTGTCCTGTCCTTACCATTAACTGGCTGGAATTGAGGTGAACTTCTCTCTCCTCTGTTTGGAGGGAAAGTAAAGATAATAATAGAGCATGTAATATGTTTTGATTTCACCTTCAATCCTGAAGATTTTCAATATTGTGCAGCTTTTCCCAAACCTCGACAAGTTGGTTTTCTTAGATGACGATGTTGTCATCCAGCGTGATTTGTCACCCCTCTGGGATATTGAACTGAATGGAAAAGTCAATGGAGCTGTAGAAACCTGTAAAGGTGAGGATGAGTGGGTGATGTCTAAGAGGTTCAAAAATTACTTCAATTTTTCTCATCCTCTTATAGCAAAGAATTTGAACCCTGATGAATGCGCGTGGGCGTATGGGATGAATATTTTTGACTTGCATGCATGGAGGCAGACGGATATAAGAGAAACATATCATGCTTGGCTTAAGGAGGTAACAACTAATTTTTTTATGATAGGGAATTCCTTGCCTATGTTCTATTTTTGTTCTTTCAGGTTTGGACAGGTTTGTAGTTTTAAGCAAGATGCACAAGGTTGAATTCAGAAATTTGTAAAGATGGCAGTTTTACAGTTAAATTTTGGGTATATGAACAAGTCAAATTTTTTGCTTCAAGCCTGTTACTTTAATGTCATTTTTTTTAAAAAAAAATGTCATTGTCCTCATTATATGGTATTTTGCAGAATCTTTTTGGTGAGATCTGCTTAATGGTTTTAAACTTCTGCATTTTGTGTCCCGTGAATTCCATGGTTGTGCTTTTGCAAATGAGTTGTATGCTATGCTGCTAGTGTAGCATTCCTGCTTCTCTTATGTATTGTGCAAAGTGCATCAGATTCTGTCTTATTTAGTTTAAATGGCTTTTTAAATAATGATTATCCAGGAAGATTCCTTTGTCATCTTTCTCGACAATAATGAGTGCTTTTGGAACCTGAGTTCTTTCTCATTAATACTGTTGGTTATCACCCACAGAATCTGAAGTCAAACCTTACTCTGTGGAAGCTTGGTACATTACCTCCTGCTTTGATTGCCTTCAAGGGTCATGTCCAGGCAATTGACCCCTTCTGGCACATGCTTGGTTTGGGCTACCAGAACAAAACCAATGTTGAAAAAGTGAAAAATGCTGCTGTGATTCACTATAACGGCCAATCGAAGCCTTGGTTGGAGATAGGATTTGAGCATCTTAGACCATTTTGGACTAAGTATTTAAACTACTCCAATGAGTTCATTAGGAATTGCCATATATTGGAGTAGAAACACAGAGATGCAGTGCAGAGGTGCAAAACATGGGACAGAAGATGGGAGCAAAATGGATTTCGGTATGGTCAAATGCCCAGCTAATGGAAGTTTGTGGGGGTGGTCTGCATTTGGGAAGAGTTTGGTTTAAATTGGTGGTCATTCGAAGAAATTCTGGATTTCCTGCTGTCGTACCTCATCCAAGAAGAAGACAAGCTTCAGTAGCATGGGTTTGAGATTCATTCTTTCAATCTGTATAATATCATTTCATCATCTCTATTATTTTTGGTTGCACAAAGGACATTATTTTTGACCTCCTTGATAGATCATCATCATCATCTTACCTGTGTCTAATTGCTACGAAGGAAATAATGGGGGAGAAAGGTCGTGGATGGAAATGTGAGCCTATATTGATATTTTGCCCTGTTGGTTGTACAAATCGACACAAAAAAAAAAAAAAAATGGAAGCCATGGATGTAGGGCATTTATATGGTTCCAGTTTGGCCCATTAGGCATAGACATGATTATTTTTCTTCCTTTTTTTTTTTTTTTTTTTTTCTTAGTAGTTCATTTTTTCTCTTACTATTTAGTCTTCCTTGTTGCCATTCACCGATTCTTTCCCCTTATCTTTGATTGTTTATTATTGTGGTGACTTATAGAGATGTTAGATTATCTGAGCTTTTGCTCATACAAGAGTTTTCCCTAGAGATTAGGGATGATCTTTTAGGCCATATATCTGTTCTTTGCTTTGTATGATTCATGAACAACTGTTGAAATGTGCAGATATATTCTTTTTCTTGACATGTTTTGTTGGCCCTTTTGAATATGGATTTGATTTGTTGTTTCTGGGACCTCTTTGTGAATCTTGTTTATTCATTTTGTTCCATTTTTTGTTGCATTCCAAGAAAACTAAACGCTTATGAAAATGCTCTCCATCCAAGTCGGCCTTTTCCAAAAATTGCCATCTTTTCATTCGATTATCGTTTATTTATTTTGCATCAAAATTCATCTTTGCTTGAAATTGGAACTATCATGGCTGTCCACTTCCCCAACCACCTTCCCAAAAGTGGGTTTTTTTTTTTCATCTTTCTTGGCCTAATTGATCTAATTTTCAGGTAGGATTAGGGTTGGGGGAAGTGGTTCAATCTCCCAAAATCAAAATTTCCTCCTCCATTGTTATTCTTTCTTTTTCTCATTTGAGAACTCCCATGGAAACGACATATTCCACGATAGTCATGTCTCACCTACATCTCACTTTAAATACTCCCCCCAAAAAAAAGCCCAAATTAATTCAATTTATATTCATATCTCAAATTAAATTCGTGATAATAAACCTATCGTCACTTAAATGGCAGAGAGAAGATAATAAGATAAATACGTAAAAAAAGTTTCAAAAGAAAAGAAAACGGAAACAGAGAATATATCGATTTTTCCATGGACTTAGGAGGATGGATTCATTGACCTTAGTTATATACTCGTAAATTCCTATAACAAGTCTTGGGAAACTCCGAAACAGCCTCGTCACTCTGGGGAATCTCCAAAAATTTTTCCTTTTTAATTTTCATATCTTCCTCTCCTTCATTCTTTTCCAATCCCCCACTCTATATTTACTAATTAACATTTTTCTTTATTTATATTTTGCATAAGTGCTTATTCTCATTGGTTTCTCTCCTTCTCTTCCTACTCCATTGGCATTGGCTTGGGTGCCCCTCCCTCAACAAAAAAAAGAAAAAGTTTTTGTAGAGCGGACCCAGACCCAGATCAGTCTCTAAGCCAAGTAAGAACAATTTTATTTCATTTCAGTTTTAAAAATCCATTCTGTAAGTGAATCTTTAACTTTTTTTCAATTGATTCTGCGATCGTCTTTCTTTTCTTCCATAAAAATTGACCCTTTTTTTGTTCTGTTGGGTTAATTTTCATCATATGGGGTGAGGTGAGGTCACCTCAGTTAAAGATTTGAGTGGGGAACTCGAGATAATGTGTATGTAACGGCCACTTGGACTATTAATTCTTTGGTTGTATATTTGTTGGCCAGACCTGTCTGCCACACTTACTTTTTGCTTTTCATTTTTTTTTTTTTTGTTTGGTTTTGAAGTTTTTAATTTTTATTCCTCTTCTTTGTTGAATTATTTTCTTGTTTTTGTTCTCACACATGATCTTCCCTGTCAGACGGCTGGCTGATTGGAATCTGATTTATTATATCAGGACTGCGCTGGATTTTTTTCGGGCTTTAGCATACGTAATAATTTAAAGATTTGCTTTTTCCTCCCTAAATTTGGTGTTTTTTTTTTTTTTTTCTCTAATTTTATTTACATCGCTTGTAGGCTCGTTTCAATTGTAGTTTTGGTTATCAGTTTTCTAACTTTTAGCTTCTTGCTTCCCAATTCTGATGGCTCTTACTGCTTCTGCTCCAAGATTTGGTCCTTGAAAAATCCTAAGTTCTTATTTTGTTGTACACAGAAAGTGGGACTTGGATGAATCCTTTAAACCGTTTTGGAGATCCAAGTTTCATCATTATTGAGAGGGAGGTTGCTTATTGGAGATTGCCCCAAGGCCCCGGTGAAGATTCTGGGTTTTGATGTCTAAAGTCTCTGAGATGGTGGAAACCTCTGCATCCCAAGATCAACTGGAGATCAAGTTTAGATTGATTGATGGATCAGATATAGGCCCCAAGAACTATCCTGCTGCTGCTAGTGTTTCCACCCTGAAAGAAAGCATCCTTGCTCAATGGCCAAAAGGTATAAATAATCATTCAATTGAATATGGTTAGATGGATATTTCTTTCCTCTTGAGATTCTTCTGCATACATGGATCGTTATTAGCTCTGTGAAATCAGCAATCCTTTGCAAGTATCAATGATTTGGTTCTTGGAACAATCTTAATGGTTTTCAATTGAGGGCTTAAATATTCTATGATTAAGTTGACAAATTCAGAAGGTTAAAACTTGTGTTGCAAAGGTAGTACCAGAACTCAGTTTTTCTGGACATGGGTGATTCATAAATTTTTTTAAGATTGAATGATAGTCCTGCCTTAGTAAAATTATTTCATCAGCCTGTACTAAACATCTTCAAGCACACTTTGGACTGTTTCAAGTTCGTCCCTCATGAAGATGGGATTTTCCTCTTAGTTTTGCAGACGTCAGTTTAAAGTTCTTCAGAAAGAGGCCTTCAGGTCCCTCCCAAAAGAAAAAACCAAGAAAAAGAAAGTATTTCCTGCCTATCCTTTTGAAATTTGACCTTCTAGGTATATGAGCTTAACTTTAAGCATTAAAACTTGAACCTTTGGGGGCATACCGATCTTTTGTCTTTGTTATGATTACTGGTCAATTGACCATGAGGTCTGCTGTTTACGTTAAAAACATGAGACAGATGATGAATAGAAGATTGTGGTTTGGTTCATTTCAAGAACCATTGAATTTATGTTTTATGTTTAATGCATTTGGAGTTTCACATACTAATGTCTCATTACACAGTTAGCCTGCCATACCTTGACTACAGATTGCTTACATATATTTCACCACTCTTTTGAGCTGCTTGACTCATGCTTTTAATCATTATTGTTATTCTTGGAATTGGGGGGTCTCCTATTAATAAGTTATTATTTATAAGTTGTCATTGCCGTTTGTGGTTTGAACAGATAAAGAAAATGGTCCACGAACTGTCAAAGACATCAAGCTAATAAGCGCAGGAAGAATATTGGAGAACAGTAGAACTGTAGGGGAATGTATGAGCCCATTGTGTGATGTTCCAGGTGGAGTGACAACCATGCATGTTGTTGTTCAACCACCTCCTCCAGAAAAAGGTCAGACTCTCAGCATTATATGATTCTTCCATAGCATTATATGATTCATATGGAAGAGAGCTAACCCACCCTAGTATGACAACATGACATATTTTCATTTCAAAGTTCACATAAATGGGAGGAAAATAGATGCTCGTCTTTGCTGCTTTTTCCCATTTGTCTTGCATACGAAACCATTTTGCTTAAATAACTTTAATTGAAGCTAATAAGCAAATTTCCCTTGTACGTACAGAAAAGAAGGTGGCGAGTGACTCGAAGCAGAATAGATGTGGTTGTGTGATATTATGAACTGAGAGAGAGCTCTTGAGCAGCACTAGCTTCCAGGTTCCTGGGAGCATTGATACCATTGCTTACTGATGGTTGGCATGTTCTTGGCTAAAGTCAATTCTGTAGTTATATTTTTGCCCTTGGCTTTCCATACATTAGAAGAACATGGAATTGGTACGTTTGAAAACTTGCTGACTGAAGTTAGGGGGCAGTGCCTGGATTTTAACTCATAAAGTTTCAGTTCTCATTCATATGTTTGTTGCTTTACTTCCAATTTCACCTAGTCATTTGTGGCCTTCCCATTGTCCAGTTTATGTACCATCTCCTCTACATTTCTTCCAAAAAAAAAGAAAAAATCATGGTTGGTTTTCAATAATCTGGCAGCAGATTAAGTTCTGAAAAATGCTTATTTGACCAAACTTCTGGGAAAGCATGCATGATTCAGCATCTGCAGTTATGCAATTTCTCTTGTTTGAAACCAACATGACTGCTCGAGTGTGGTATTGTTTAAGAAGGGGGGACGTCCATTTGCAGGCTAGCCACTTTAGTCTGTGTGTAGTATAATTTTGAAATTTTTTTACTATTAAAAAATTAAAATAAAAGTAATAGTATTTTTAAAAAATCTTATGAAGAATTAATAAAAAAATATATATATATCTATTGATAAAATTGATATACTGTGAAAATAAAAAAACAAAGAACAAGTTATGTGATTCAGAATAAAATTAAAAACAAAAAAAAAGGACTAACTGGAAAGTACGAGAAGACTCAACAATAGCCTACACAAAATTGTCGACTCCATCCTCCACTTTTTTAAATTCTCACGCAAAGTCCTTGCAGGATTAGGAATCAAATCACGATTTTTTGTAATACAGACTTCTCTATTGCCAATAAGCCCGGAAGTAAGTATTCTTTCTACTACTGCACCGCCGTGAACAACGACCACATATTATTTTTAAGACTTGATTGTATATAGATTGCTATAGATAATGGCTACTATGACATCGTTCGCCGGCGTCAAATTCCATGCTCCGCCGTCGAATTCTGCTGCTAAAGCGTCCTTATTTTCTCAGCCTTCACTGTCAACTGTTAGCTTCTTGGCTAGTCCTAAAGCTCTCCGTAACCCTGGTTCACTTATATTGAGCCGGAAAGATTCTATTTTTAGGAGGAAACCAGGCAGGAGTTCGCGGTCATTCAGTGTTCGGTGCGAAGGCTCAGAGAATGGAGTGGTGAGGATTACGGGGTTTACATATTTGTTTGGGTCGTTTTGAGTGTTCTTTGCCCGTTCTTAATTATGTTTTTTCTTAAATGTGTGGCAGATAAAGCAGCAGGATTTTACAGAGATGGCGTGGCAAGCGGTTCTTTCGTCGCCGGAAGTGGCGAAAGAAAATAAGCATCAGATTGTGCAGACGGAGCACTTGATGAAGTCCCTGTTGGAGCAGAAAGATGGGCTAGCTCGCCGGATTTTTTCCAAGGCTGGTGTGGATAACACGAGCCTTCTAGAAGCTACTGATAAGTTTATTCAAAGACAACCAAAGGTAATAGTATTATTTTGATGCTTGATATAGTATCTTGCATTCTTCAATATGGGTTCTCTTGTACAACGATGTCTTTTTTTATAATTAAAAAAAGAGAGAAAAATTTGATTGTTCTCTGGCTGACTGATCCATCATGTTGGGAGTTTGTTTAAGTTGAATTTACTCTTAATTCAGAATGATGTTTTCATTAAAACATATGTTATAGTCATCTTTGTTCATCAAGTAGGATTTATATAGTATGTAGTGTGTTGTCTCCATGGAGAGTGGATGATTTAACAACTGAAGGTATTTTCTCTAAATGTTCTGACTTGCCATTTTGCGTTGTTTCAATCAGGTTATTGGGGGTGGGGGGTCACCTGGTTCCATGTTAGGACGAGATCTGGAAGAAGTGATTCGGCGAGCCAAGGAATACAAGAAAGAGTATGGGGACTCATTTGTTTCAGTTGAGCATTTAGTCCTTGGATTTGTGCCAGATAATCGTTTTGGGAAGCAGCTATTTAAGGACTTCCAAATTTCTAAAAAAACATTAAAAGAGGCTATAGAAGCCATAAGGGGACACCAGAGGGTAATTGATCAAGGTGATTATTAATATATTTTACTGTCCCTGCAATGTGTTTGTTTAATGTGTGCACATGTTAAGTGACTTTAGCTAGCAATAAATAGTTGAGGTATTTGGCACTCCATGTTGTTTGGCTAGTTGACATTCTGCTTTGTTTAAATTCAATTAGGCCGCTTTATGAGCCACAATGTTAATTTTACATGAGATAAACTAGATGGACCGATTTATGATGCATCCTAGGCATGCTTGATTTGGTCCCTTTGAGAACTGGTATTGACAGGCTTTTCATTTTTTGTCTATACTGAGTTGTGGAAGGTCAAACTGAAAATTGTTTATTTTGGTTCTTCATTCTCATTACCATTAATTTTCACGAAATTATGCTCTGAAGCAATGAGCTTTTGTGTTTTGGGACTGGCTGTCATGAAGAAATCATGATTTGGTGTTCATTCTATTGGAAAGGCTTGGTTTCCTTCTTTGTATAACAGATAGCAAATATAATGGCAATTTTTTGTACCTAGCGACATCAGTGGCCTCCCTTTAGTGGTGATTGAAGTTCAAAAGCTTAATATTAACTGTTAACATTTCCGTTCAGATCCAGAGGGTAAATACGAGTCTCTAGAGAAGTATGGAAAAGATTTGACTGCTATGGCAAAAGCTGGAAAGCTGGACCCAGTTATAGGTAGGGATGATGAAATCCGAAGGTGCATTCAGATTCTTTCCAGGAGAACGAAGAACAATCCTGTTCTGATTGGTGAGCCTGGTGTTGGGAAAACGGCTATTTCTGAGGGGTAAGATCTAAATATAGTTTACTGGAGTGACTTTTGTGGTATAATTTTTAGATATGATTGAAGGTATGCTGCATTGCTAAGGGCTCGTTTGGTTCCCGGGAAAGTAAAGTAATGAAGAAATATGATTTCTAGGAATTTAATTCTGAGGAAAGTAAAGTATACTTTCTTATGTTTAGATAAAAAACAAATTTTGTTGGGAACCCCTGAAGTAAATTCTTGGGAGAGGGGGACGAAGAATGAGATGAAAACACTGTCACGATTAAGTTAGTAAGGGATTTAAAAATAACACTCTTTTTGTTAAAAACCATGACAATTATTAAGAATACCAGTTCCTAATTGGGATTTTGAATCCAGGAAAGTAGTCATCACTTTCTGTCTTTTCTGAAATCGTAATACTTTCCAAATTTTTTAAAAAGTGTACCAAACATGAAAATTGAAATTCAAGGATTTTAATTACTTTCCATGACAGAATCCTGGCAACCAAACATGCCAAAAATTTATTCTTAGATTCTATAATCTGTGGTACCCATAGAAGGATCTTCCCTGTAAGTAGATCCTTATTTCGCTGTGTTCTTGTTTAACAGGCTTGCCCAACGAATTGTTCAAGGCGATGTTCCTCAAGCATTGATGAACCGAAGGGTGGGTAATCTAGATTCTTCCATTGTTAATTTTTTCCATGTAAAGATTGGGTGATAACCATTGAAACTTGATCATGGAGTTTAACACAGTGAAATTACTGAAAATTAGGATTTTCTGATCCAACTGATTCTCTTTTATTATGCAGTTGATATCCCTTGACATGGGAGCACTCATAGCTGGAGCTAAATACCGCGGAGAATTTGAAGACAGACTTAAAGCTGTGCTCAAGGAAGTTACTGACTCAGATGGACAAATTATCCTTTTCATTGATGAGATTCATACTGTTGTTGGTGCAGGTGGATTTTGAATTTTTTGGTTTTCGAGTGACTATTTGCAGGCTTGATGGTTAATAATTGCAAAGTTTTTCTATGCCTTAACTACTGCACTTTTGGTTGCGAATCTTAACTGCTGCACCTGCTGCTCTCCTTTTTATCTGCATCACCAAAGCAAGATTCCTGCATTTCTTTCATCTTTGCAGTGGTTGATTTAATACAAATAAATAATGAATTGTTGAATCTTAAGTTAGATTTAAGTTCAAAGCAGAACATATTTCTCTGAGTTTTAAAAGTTTTTCTGACTGTTCCGAAAAGATAGGAAAGGGGCCATACTTTAACCATGTTGCATAAGCCCTTGCATAATTTAGCTTCTTAGTGATGTTACTGTGCATGATGTTTTTATGTTGGCTAGTGGTTGGGATGGTTGATGTTTTCTTGGTTAAGGAATCAACTGAAAGAAACAACATTTATGCTTTTCAGGTGCCACCAATGGTGCCATGGACGCCAGTAATCTCTTGAAGCCGATGCTTGGTCGTGGCGAATTGCGTTGCATTGGTGCAACAACGTTGGATGAATATCGCAAATATATTGAAAAAGACCCTGCCTTAGAGCGTCGGTTCCAACAAGTTTATGTTGACCAACCAACAGTGGAAGATACGATCTCCATTCTTCGTGGACTCAGGGAAAGATACGAGCTGCATCATGGAGTACGAATTTCAGACAGTGCACTGGTCGAGGCTGCGATTCTTTCTGATCGATACATTAGTGGACGTTTCTTACCCGACAAAGGTACCCCATTTAGTGTTCATGTTTAGCCGAACGGCAGAAACAGAGGTAATATATTATGCAAGAAATCGGACTGATGTTTAGTATAACATTTAACTGCAGCTATTGACCTGGTTGATGAAGCTGCTGCAAAACTAAAAATGGAAATAACTTCCAAGCCAACGGCTCTTGATGAGATCAATCGTGCAGTTTTGAAACTTGAGATGGAGAGACTCTCTCTTACTAACGACACAGATAAAGCATCAAGGGAGAGATTGAATCGGCTTGAAGCAGAGTTGTCTGTGTTGAAGGCTCAGCAAGACGAATTGAACGAGCAGTGGGAGCGTGAGAAATCTATAATGACACGCATACAGTCGATCAAGGAAGAGGTATGAAGTTCATTATTGTAGACTTGTCATCCTTCCTCTCTGATTGCCTGGCGAGATTCTTCCTCCCTTTCCTCCATTCCATCAAAATTCCGTCCTTAAACTAAGTAGCGTTTGCTGTATTTACTAAACCTGGTAAAGATGATCTTCTCCTCATGTCCTAGAGTGCAACTTCTCTATGAATTAACATGAACTTATCGTTCCTGCAGATTGACAGGGTAAATCTTGAGATTCAGCAGGCTGAACGGGAATATGATCTTAATCGTGCTGCTGAGCTGAAGTACGGGAGCCTGAATTCTTTGCAGCGTCAACTCGAAGTTACAGAGAAAGAGTTAGATGATTACATGAAGTCAGGAAAGTCCATGCTTAGAGAAGAAGTTACAGGGGACGACATTGCAGAGATAGTCAGTAAATGGACAGGGATACCTTTGTCCAAACTAAAGCAATCTGAGAGAGAGAAGCTATTACATTTGGAGGAAGAGCTTCATAAAAGAGTTGTTGGTCAAGATCCTGCCGTAAAATCCGTAGCAGAGGCTATCCAGCGTTCTCGCGCTGGCCTTTCAGATCCCAATCGACCTATCGCCAGTTTCATGTTCATGGGTCCTACAGGCGTTGGAAAAACAGAATTGGCAAAGACTCTGGCTGCCTATATGTTCAACACTGAGGAAGCACTGGTGAGAATCGATATGAGCGAGTACATGGAGAAGCATACAGTTTCAAGGTTGATAGGAGCTCCACCTGGTTACGTTGGATACGAAGAAGGAGGGCAGTTGACGGAGAGCGTTCGCAGGCGGCCATACGCTGTCATTTTGTTTGATGAGATAGAAAAGGCTCATTCCGACGTATTCAACGTGTTCCTTCAAATTCTGGATGATGGTAGAGTGACAGACTCTCAGGGCCGCACTGTCAGTTTTACCAACACTGTTATCATTATGACTTCAAATGTTGGATCCCAGTACATACTTGATACTGATAATGATAACTTGCCCAAGGAAATAGCCTACCAAACCATAAAGCAGAGGGTTATGGAGGCTGCAAGAGCTGTTTTCCGCCCTGAGTTCATGAATCGGGTGGATGAATACATAGTATTCAAGCCTCTTGACCGCGACGAAATCAACTCCATTGTTAGATTACAGGTGAGTCGTTTTCTTATTGCTATTTAGCTTGCTTGCTTGCTTGCTTGTGAGCATAGATTTACACTTTTGACATGCATATACTCAAGCAAAGATTTACTCTTTGACATGCATATAAACTCAAACTTGTTCTATTATGGATCATCTGTGGCTTGTTTTCGTATACTTTTAATCATTCAACCCAAACTTCTGCAGCTGCAACGCGTCGAGAAGAGGCTTGCAGATAGGAAGATGAAGATCCAAGTGAGCGATGCAGCTATCGAATTGCTCGGCACGCTTGGATATGATCCAAACTACGGCGCCAGGCCAGTAAAGCGAGTGATCCAACAGTACATTGAGAATGAGCTGGCCAAAGAAATCCTGAGGGGTGACTTCAAGGATGAAGAAACAATCTTGATAGATACAGAGGTGACTGGATTTGCAAATGGTCAGCTTCCCCAGCAAAAGCTGGTCTTTAGGAAACTGGAATCTGCTTCTTCAGAAACTGCTGCAGAAAATAAAGAGAGCTTCTCCCAGGCATTATAGGTAGAGCTTTGTACAAATGGGCTACTGCTATACTTAGGCTTGTAAATTTTACCTTTCTCTGAGTCTACATAATACTAATAAATAAATAATGCATAACCAACAACTGTTCTTTCTTCAACTATTTTTTTTAAGGCTTTTAAACCATGGAGAGCTTTTAGCTTTGCCCAGCGAGAAATGTCAAGTGAATACAAATTGCTAATGTGCGTTTCCACTTCTTTACTTCTCTATTTATGATTTTATTTTTTTAATATTTTAAAGTACATAATATATTCTTGAATTGCCGGCACTTTTGTGAATTATCTATAATTGTTAGAAATTTTAGAGATATTAGTAATTATACCTAATTATAAAATAATAATTTTGTGAGTTATAGTCTTTAAATTTTTAAAATATGGTAATTTTGTGCCTAAGATGTTATTGGGATGAGATAATTATAAAATAATTAGGATATATTTATTTGGGGATAATTAAAATTTATGATTATTTTTTATTTGTTTAAAACTATAGTAATCAAAATTATTTTAAAATTATCTCATTTCAATTGTTTCCAAATAAAATTTTATGAAAATTTGCCTCTTTAAAAAAAAAAAAAAAAAGAATAAGGGTATTTTGGTCATTTCAACCATGTATATACCGTACGTAAGCAAATGAATATTCTAACCGGAGTGCAGACTTTGGTTAAATTGACCGCTATTGCTAGGGTTCCGTTCTCGTGAAAATCTATTCTTGGATACGAATTCATCCACTTTTTCGACTACATGAATTGATCATTGAGTTCCTTTTCTCTGACTTTCTATGATCAATCACCTTCCCTTTGTCCTTTGCCTCATTTACTTATATTGACCTGCAAATTCGATTCTTTTCTGGCTTTCGAGAGTTCAGAATTCCGCTTATTTGGTTATTGGCTGAGTTCATTGCTTAATGGTCTGATCATTTTTCTGAGCTTATGTTGGATGATTAAATTTGGCTACGTGAAATTGCTCGCTTGCCGTCTCTCTGGGAATTGAAAATTTACAATCTTTCTCGCTTCTCTTATCATCACGGTTAGTATTGCAAGTGCCATTCGGTATTTAATGCATAAAATTAAGTTCTTGTTATCACTATTTTGTTCAATTACAAATGAAAGTACAAGTTTTTTCTTATGGTCTTGCTTTTAGCTTTGCTTCTGTAGTTACTTTCTTTTATTTGAATTGTCTAGTTTTGAAAAGTGTCTGCCACGTTTGATGGGTGACAAGCACATGCAAATGAAAGGATCTGAAGTGTTTGTTGGTGGTTTGCCTGTGACCATCACGGAAACTGCTATTCGTGAGGTGGGTTATCTTCTATATTCTCTTTTTATGGACATATAGGTACAAATTTACCAGTAACTTTTGTGCTTCTCTAGTTATTCTCTGAATGTGGAGAAATTCTTGAGATACGCCTGATAAAGGATCGCAAAGGCAGTGTAAAGGTTAGTTTTTTATTCGCCGTTGTTAATTTTTGCATGTGTTTTTTTCACTTATCGCTTTAATGTTTTTTCTCGCTCATCAATCTTTTTGTAGGGCTATTGCTTTGTACGTTTCTCAACTAAGGAGGCTGCTGACAAAGCTGTGAAAGACAAATCTGGACTTTTGGTAATGGCTGGCCATCTTCTTAATTACTCTGTTTTACCAACTCTGATTGAAAACATGGTTATGGCATGATCTTTCTTTTGTTTTGACCGTCTGATCCTTAGACCTCGAATTTTACATTTTACTCTTTGGCCTGACCTTAAGGAACTTTGTTATTTTGCTATTGTTTGTTAATTTTCTGTCCTTCAAGGGTTTGATCAACTGTTTAATTTTCCAAGTTGCTGAATTTGTTACATTATTTGCATTGAAATTGAAAGCTGATGTTCGCTTATCCCTTTTTATGGTTTTTAGTAGTGGGGATATGGATTAGGATTCTCATTAATCTTATCATTCTTGTTTTCAGCTTGATGGAAAGAAAATCGGTGTTCTTCCGTCCACCGAGCAGGATACCTTGTATCTCGGAAACCTCAACAAAGGTTTGCTCCTCAGCGAAATGCAACCAATACTATTTTCTTATCCTTTAGTTATTTGATTTTGTATTTGGTGAATTGTAGAATTTTTCACCATTGAGTAAAGTTGAGATTCCAATGGTTACGTTAATAAACACATTCCCATTTCTAGCATCTTTCGCTTCACGTTTAACTATTTTAAGAAAATTTTGAAAATCATATCTTCACATCTCTGGAGCTATTTGAGCTGTACCTGGAATTTGAGCACCAAATTTGATTCTTTGTGGGGTCCGCTCATAAGCGTTTTCTACTCTGCATTTTCATACATCCTTAAATTGTAAATCTATAGATTTCTTTCAATTATAGAGCATCTCAGTTGACTTCATCTTTTGTGTACTCTGTCCTTAAGGTTGGAGTGCTGATGAATTTGAAGGAATTGTGCGTCAGGTACACCTTTTGTTGCTTGTTAGTTATTCTAATTTTATAGAAAGATGAAGGGCTATTGCTTAAGTTGAGTTCCCTTTCTCTTTTATAGGTTTTTCCAGATGTTTTTTCTGTTGATCTTGCTACTTATTCAGGAGAAATAGAGTCTGGAAAGAAAAGAAATCGTGGCTTTGCTTTTGTGAAATTCACATCTCATGCTGTCAGTTCACTTTCTATTAGATCTTTTAATTTACCGATGAATCTTTATTCTTATTGTTCAATTGTGTGCATTCATGGTGCTTTGCTTTGACTTTCTCATTGCATCTCAAATCATACAGGATAGAAGCTCAGGTTCGTGGTTATGACTCTTGGTTCCGGCATATTCATTTTGGTCATTTCTTTGGACAAACATTCTAGAACTAATCAAAGATAGTACTAAAAAATCTCGAATAACCTATTAATAAAAATAATGATTATATAAGATAAAGTTAGTCTGGGCTTAGAGTTGATGCACTCTAAAATGAATTGATCAAGACATTAATTTATGATATCATTGTTCTTACAAATATCTTCAACGGTTGATGGGAAAAAAATTCATAGTTCTACTTGATATCGATCTACATGGAAGATAATCTGTACCTTTAAACTTGTTTAAGATGCTCATTTGCTAAAATATTCTTATCAGCGTAAATCTTGCTCCTCCGTTGTTACTTAGCTGTTGTAAAGATTTCTAAAAAGTCAATAGAAAAAACATCCACTTCATATAATGCAGAGCAGCCCACATTTTCCTCAAACCCATTCAATTGAGGCCAAATGACATCCCCTTTTTGCTGCGCTTCGGTGGAAATTTGTTTATTGTCTCACTAAAATATAGATCATGCCTCTCTATGATTTATCTTCCTTTGCATCATCAGCACTCAATTTGTCTCCGTCAAATGTTGATTTCTGCATTCTCTCTGAACCTGTATGGACTTTTTCTGGCAGAACTGTCCAAACATCAAGAATGTGCAAATATCTGTGATGACATCAACTGGATAAATAGTGCCATTTATCTCAAGAACCAAAAAGCGATTATTAAGAAATAATGATAATAAGAAGAGAAAAAGACATGATAATTCTTAAAAAAAGTACACAATGCTTTTTGAGGAGCTCAGGATTGTTTTTCTACATGCACCTGGTGTTCTTTTATCAATATCAACTTTCAGAATTTTCCCAGATAAAAATTTATATGCCAAGGAAACCCTAGTTGGGTTTAAAGGTAAAATATGCAATGGTCAAACAAGACTTCCTTTTATACTGTGATCTACATGTGCCCCTTTGTCTCTGCTGTCTGACTAATGCCTAGTGCAAGTATTCCATCTTTTCTCCAACATCTAACCTGTAACTCCATTTAGTGTCATGTGTTTGGGTCTTCAATAGCTTCTCTACACCTTTTGAAATCTTTATTGCCTGAGTCGTACTCAGGGTTTGCAAATGGCACATAATGTGAGAGTATCTCGGTAGTATGTGCCATTTTTCTAAACGTCAATTCCCTTTGTTGTATAGATGAATCTTGTTCTTCCTAGTTCGTGCTTTACCTGTATGTTTTGCGGCTTGCTTAAACTGGCTTTCCGCACCTTGTTTGTGAACTAGCTCTCCACTTTTTAATCCTATTATGCTATGTGGATATATTGTGGAAAAGCTTCTGTTTTCTATTCAGGCACCCACTGTCTAACCCTTTTAAATTATCTCAAGTTCTACACCATAAAGAACAGTTTAATTAAGTATGCATCAAATATTCGTTGCCAATCAATAATTATGTTCTGTATCTGCAATCCTTTTTGGGTACATAATTTTAAGTTCAAAAACAACCATGAGAAGCTTTCAAGATGAACAATCAACCTTATTAACTTAAAAGTAAGTTGCCTTCTTCCAGCTTATAAAATCAAAAACTACTTGATAAAGTTGAACCTGCATCCTTCAAAATTCTCAAAAACAGGCTGCTGCTCGGGCTCTTCGAGTGGGTTCAAAACCAGAATTTATTCTTGGAAATCTGCATCCAGCTGTTCAGTGGGCTGAGGAGCAACCTGAAATTGATCCTGGAGTACTATCCAAGGTTCTTTGTCTCTGTGCCAAACTTACATTTAGTACAGTCCATTTCATCTTTGTTACAGATTGACTTAAAACTGCCTTCTTCACCTTTCAGATCAAAATTGCCTTTATCAGGAACCTTCCACCAACTGTTGACGAAAACTTCGTAAAGAAATTATTTGAGCCTTTTGGGGAGGTCTGAAAGATTGAAACTTCTTTTCCAGACTTCTTGTGATTCAGTTAGTGATTAACCATGTGTTATGCTTATTTTCAGATAGAAAAAGTAGTTGTGTGGAAGAAAGGGAGCTCTCCAGTTGGATTTGTTCACTTTACTAAGCGATCAGTAAGCTTTCCTATGCTTATACCTATCTATTTTATGGCATTGTAGGTTAACTTTTGGTTAGCGAGTTACTGTACATATCCTTGTGAATTTAATCAATGCTTGTATGAAGGTTTTTAATGTTTCAGAGCAATAAAGGGTATCATTTTCACTTCTCTTTGAGCTACTAATTTATTTGTTAAGCGAAATTCTGATCATATCAAGTGAAGTGGGGTGGAGGCTCTGAAGTAATGGTTTAGACAGATGAAGGAGATTATTAGTGTCGGGATTGCTAGAAAGAGGATTACTAATCTAATGGTAATTCTATCTGGCATGCTGAAATAAGTTTGGAGTTAAACATTAGGTCCAGGAAAGTAAAAAATGACAATGAAACAAGGAGCCCCCAAGCTTACGTGAATCTAAGTTCTTGAGTATATTCTGGTTTTTCTGATGTTTGTTCCTTTAGTGGATGAGAGAGAGGGAGATATCAACTTTCCTGCTCCTCTGCACTGTTTGTTTTTACATGTTGGTCTTGGTAGCATCTTGAGTTTGCTCAAGTTTCAGAATATTTGGATGAATAAAGGCTGACATGTCAGCAAGACGTTTGACGTTCTTAGACTAAAGTTTAATAATATTCATATTTAGAGGTGATTTTCTGTAGGTAAAAAAGATTTGAACGGCAACCTTTACCAGGCATGCTGTTCTCTTTCCTGTGATATAGTTGTTAAATGTTCTTAACTTATCACTTATGATTATATTTCCTTTGTGGTGCCATGATAACTTGCTATCATGCTCATTCAGAGAAATTTTATACCCTGACAAGACTTATAGTTTTGACTAAATTTCTTGCTTTTTCATCGTGGGTAGGATCTTGAAAATGCTATCAGAGGAATGCATGATAAGGTTGTACAATATCCAAAAGGAGGTCAAACTCATAGGCTCTCGGTAATGAAGCTGATCTAAACTTAAGTTTTCATTGACATGCTAAGTCACCCACCTCAATTAGGAAGAAGATTCTTATACATTAGCTGTGCTGAAGGTTAATATCGTTTGGTTACAGGTTGAAGTTGCAAGGCCCATTGACAAAAGCAAGAAGCACATTCATGAGGATTCAGAGAATAGTTCAGTGAATAAAATTCCAAATAATCTGGACAATACCCCTACTGGAAAGTCTGAAATTTTATTTAGCGGTCTCATGTCTGGTGCTCAAAAGGTGATTCATCTTTTTCATATAGTTTCAGTTGTGACCTATTTTCTTCGCTGGCTGCTTCATTATATATTGTAACTAGAAACTAACAGAATCTAGAATCATCATATATATTGGTCCACTCACAGTACAGTTGTTATTGGCTTCTTGTGAATTGGATTTACGTGTCATCTGCTTAATTTTCTGCTTTCCTGCAAAATCGCTTTCTATCATGGAGAATAAGGTTTATTATTGAATGGCATGTGTTCAAAGTTATGTTGTCAGTACATAGTCTTATTTGTACAACCAAGACTTAACAGGATCTGATTTTATTTCCTAAACTATTTGTAACAGGGAATGGGATATGAGGATCCTTATGAAGTAGCTGTGTTGTCACTACCTGTTAGCGTCAGAGAGCGGCTTCTTCGGATATTACGACTCCGTATTGCTACGCGATTTGATGTGAGTTTCAGATATATTTGTTGAATAATTCTGCTTAATGTGTAATTGCAGGAAGCAGCTTTCGTCTTTCTGTTTCTTGCTTGTCATGTGGCTGCCCAATGAACTTTGATGTTGATTAATTGACAGATTGACATCCACAATATAAACTGCCTCAAGCAACTATCTGAATCGACAGCTATATCTGTTCTTGATCAGGTTCAGTTTGCCAGTTTCCTTTTTCGATAGTTCTTTTTTCTTTTCCTATGCAACCGAAATCAATTTGGAAACTATAAAGCTACTTTCCTCTGTTCCTCTACAGTTCATGATATCAGGAGCAGATGTCCAAAACAAGGGAGTTTATCTGGCTGGACTAATCTCTAGGGTACTTCACTTGTTACTGTTTATGCATTTGAATGTTACTGACTGCAACTGTTGAACTTGGACTGGTGGTTGAACAATTTTTTTCTTCTTGATATAGCATCAGGTTGAGCAAGTACGAGTGGGCCAATCTCCTGGTGATCTGCGGAGGGTTGGGGGTTTTGCTTCGAGTGGTGTGGCGGTTTCTAGTTTTGTAGACAGAGATCTCTATGCACCCGATGATTCTATTGGCCTTCATGTGGGCTCAAAAAGGACTAGGTTTGTTTTTCCATCTTTGTATGTCTATTTTTCTGATAAGACTAGATCATATGTACCCCTGGAAGTAGAGATTTTCTACACTTTTTGAAGGTGTATAACTGGTCTGTGCCAATGGTTGGTTTGCAGGTCAGAGAGATACGATTCCTGCTATTCCGCATTGGTTTCAGACTATCCCTCATTTAGTCGAGCATCAATTGGAAGAGTAGAAGAAACAAGCTGTTCACCGCTGCAGCCAATATCAACTTCTTACGCACCTTACGAAAAATTGAAGTCGAGTCCCCTGATCGATGATATATCTGGAGTTCCACCAACTTTCACCTTATTTAACCGTGATAATGTTGTTGACGATCCACTAACTCGTCGTCCAGTTAGATACGGTGACATGTCAGATGGTCCGACAAGTAGATATGTTGACATGGCCGATGGTCGGACGACTCGCCCCCAATTGAGGTTCAATGACATCTCTGGCCATCCCCGAACTCACCTCCCGGTAAGACTTGAAGGTGCGCTTGATCGTCCATTAACATTATCTCGCCCCCTGGTTGGATTTGATGAAGTGGCTGATAATCGACTTCCAACCCAGCCCCGAGTTAGATTTGATCCTTACACCGGTGAACCATATAAATTTGACCCTTACACCGGTGAGCGAATCCTACCTGATACTACATCGCACCGCCGGTTTTGAAGGTTTCAATGACCCCCCCCCCCCCCCCTGACGCATATGCTTTCCTAGTTTCCTTGTGTATTGGTGGTATCAGTTTCTGATGGGCTATAGAATTTGTTTGTGTTGTACATACTCAAATATTTTGGCCCTGTTTGGGCGTCTCCGGTGACCAGATTAGTAAAAAAGATTGATACGGCCATTTTGAAATCATGGCAGTTTTTATTTATCTGTGTCGTATAATTGTCGGAGGTAAATTAACTTTAGAGTTTGCGTTAATTTTTTGTGAGATTCAACACATTCCAGATCTTTGCTTTTCTATCATTATGGAGTTAAAGAATAACTAATTCTACACGTGAAGGTATTAAAAGCTTAAGCTGCTTCTTTGCACAAGTTGTGGCCTGTTTTTGCCCTCCCAGCATTCCTCTTCACAAGTTGCCCAGGTAGCCATTCTGAGGGTCAACACTTATCTCGTTACGGGGGTCAACAATTATCTTTTCAAGAGCCACATCGTTTTCTACAAGGTATTTGATAAGTTCATCATCTGTTGTACCACCATAATACCCTCTTTATCTCCACAACTTTAAGGTGTTTGAGAGGAACACCTTCTTCTTTCTTAAATTCTCTTTTATTCCTCATAATATAGCATCCCCATTTCACCTGGGAACATAAGATAACAAAGTGACTGACTTCAACATCATTATATATCAAAGAGATCCCAGATTTTAATTCTAGCCACCTAAGTGCTCCAAGAATGGTGATTTAAAGAACAATAACGTACCTCGATCACAACCTTCTCCAAGTTGGGTGATGCCCGTATCAAAGGAGTTAAACGAATCTGTCATCATCCCATCCCAGAAAGATTAATTTTAACTGTTTCAACTCAATGAGTTGAGGAACCTCCCTTGAACTCTAGTAAAACCAAACAAATACCAACAATAAGAAACGATTAGATGATAATTAACACTACTCTTGTTCTACCAAATTTATCACTCAATAAGTTGAGACTAACCCTCCAAAATTCATAATGATCGAACTCCAAAGTAAGAGTCTCCACACGTGATAAGACGCAGGCAAGGTGGGGAAATATTTCTTTATAAATAATTAAGGAAAGATATAGATCCACAAGCTTTGGAACATTTTCAAGCACAAGATTTCTCCAGGAAGAAATCCTAAGTGAGACAAGATTCATCATATCACGCACAATAATAGAGGTTATGAATGTACAATAAGATATCTCCAGATATTTTAGTGGGGGCGATGAACCGCAAACAATGACACTTGAAAAATCTGGCGAGCTCGAGCCACTCACTGTAAGATATTCAAGAAACGGGAATTTGTTCAGGAAAGACTTGAAATCCTCCCCAGTCACAGACACATTTTTTAAGCTTAATGATCTGAGGGAACTAAAGTCCCTAGCATAGATGCTTCTGCCACGGTCAATACAAGTAGATTCCTCTGAACTTTGTTCACTACTCTGATCCACCAGCCTAGCTGGGAAAGTGTAAGACCACTTATCATCCCCATACATGCAGCCTGTAACTGACAAGTACAATTCCAGCCTTTGCACTCCCCTCGCAAATGCATATTGAAGCCATTTATCAATATCATCTCCACAGGATTTGTCCAAATCAAAGCAAATACTAAACTTGTCAATCGTCATGCCTTTGTGCAATCGCAGCACTTTATTCACCCATTCAATATACCAGCGCATTTTCTCTGTCAAGAGTTGATAATAGTTTTCTGATAAATATATCCTTGCTAATTGTTTTAATTCGTCATCAGCATTAAACTCGAGTTGGGCAGAAAACATCCAAAGTCCCATCCAACATTTTGACAGAAGACTTTGTTTTAGCAGCTTCTTTCAGTGTTAAAAAAGATAGAATACGGACGAGAATCTCTGTTGGCAGATCCTGAATAGAGTGCACACTTTTTCCATACTATTCCGGAAGACAGGGGATAGAATTAGCACCCACGTCTAAACTCAAATAAGCAAAAAAGCAAAGGAAAAAATAAAATAAAATAATACGCTCACCTTCATCGCCTTCATTGGTAGAAGAAAATCAGGACGAGGGAGTACCATTTTTTCCAACGCTTTCTACAACCCGCCTCGAGCTAAAAATAATCACCTGGAAAAAGCAGAAATCAATGAACAAGAAATACACATTCGAAATGCTTTATAAAATTGAGTTACGCAGTTCAATTCCACAAGTTATGCACGATAAACTCTTACTTGCGCGGGCGGGTGGCGGAGGTGGAAGACCGACAAAAGGACAGGCAGAGGGATGGCCGAAGGGGTGAGGTAGCGGTTGGTTTAGGAATTAGGGTTGAGGGTTTAGGGTTTTGGTCTGAATCCCGCGAAAGCAACGAAGCAGCGCCTGCCGAGGTCGAAGGGAGGGGAAGGGGTGGAGAGGCTGGTTCTCTTGTTATGAACCAAAAAAAAAACCCTACTAAAATCCTTACTCCTCCGTCTGCATATATTGCACTGTTATCGAGAGGAATTAAGGCAGCTGGTTTCCACACAAATTTACTCCACTGTTAAATTTTCTTTTTTTAACCTACACCCCTTTTATGTTCCAAATAAAACAAACTCATCTCTCCTCAATGTTTCAACTGAAAGGAGTGAGGAGGATTGACGTCATGCCATAATTCCATAATTGACGTCTCTAACAACAAATGAAAAGATAAGAAAAAAATTATGTCATAATTATCCATCTCTTCAAATATTATGTCTAATATCAAAACCTAAAATTACAAAAAAAAAAAAGCACACCAACTCGGGTTTCACCGGGTGTTTGAGCAAATAACAATGAAGCTAGCAAAGCCAATGGGCTGCTATTATTTATCAGTTGCCATGGGGCTTCATATGCTTCTATTAATATGGAGTTAAAGAATAACTAACTAATTCTACACTTGAAGGTATTAAAAGCTTAAGCTGCTTCTTTGCACAAGTTGTGGCCTTTTTTCCCCTCCCAACATTCCTCTTCACAAGTTGTGCATCTACCCAGCCCCGGTAGCCATCACGGGGGTCAATAATTATCTTTTCAAGAGCCACTGCATTTTCTACGAGGTACTTGACAAGTTCATCCTCTGATGTACCACCATAATATCCACTTATCTCCACAATTTTAAGGTGTTTCTTCTTTCTTAAACTCTCTTTTCTTCCTCACATTCCACCTGGGAACACAAGATAACAAACTGACTCACTTCAACATCATTCATGCAGGTTATCAAAGATCCCAGATTTTAATTCTAGCCAACTAAGTGCTCCAAGAATGGTGATTCAAAAAACAAGACATCATATTTAACTAACGTACCTCCATCACAAACTTCTCCAAGTTGGGTGATGCCAACTCAATGAGTTTAGGAACCTCCCTTCAACTTAGAACCCAAGTCTGGTCCAACCAAACAAATCCCAACAATAAGAAACAATTAGATGATAATTAACACTACTCTTGTTCTACCAAATTTATCACTCGACAAGTTTACTCTTGGTCTACCAAATTTATTGAGACAAACCTTCCAAATGTCATCCAGTGAAACCTCCAAGTCTCCACTCGTGATAAGGCGCAGGAAAGGTGGGGAATTATTTCCACAACGGAAACAAAGAAAAAATATCCATCCACAAGCTTCGGAACATTTTCAAGCACAAGATTGCTCCCAAGATTGCTTGTGTGAGAAATCCTAAGTGAGACAAGATTCATCATATCACAAACAATAATGGACGTTAAGAATGGACAATGAGTGATCTCCAGATATTTTAGTTGGGGTGATGAACCACAAACAATGACACTTGACAAATCTTGTGAGCACGAGCCACTCACTGCAAGATATTCAAGAAAACGGAATTTGTTCAGGAAAGACTTGAGATCCTCCCCAGTCACCACACATTTTTTAAGCTTAATGATCTGAGGGAACTTAAGTCCCTAGCATAGATGCTTCTGCCACGGTCAATACAAGTAGATTCCTCTGAACTTTGTTCACTACTCTGATCCACCAGCCTAGCTGGGAAAGTGTAAGACGACTCTTCATCCCCATAGTCGCAGCAGCCTGTCAGTGACAAGTCCAATTCCAGCCTTTTCATCCCCTTAGCAAATGCATATTGAAGCCATTTATCAATATCATCTTCGGAGGATTTGTCAAATTCAAAGCAAATCCTAAACTTGTCAATCGTCACGAATTTGTGCAATCGCAGTACTTTATTCACCCATTCAATATACCAGCGCCTTTTCTTTATCAGGAGTTGTTCATAGTTTTCTGATAGATATATTCTTGCTACTTCTTTTAATTCTGCATCAGCATTAAAATCTAGTTGGGGAGAAAACATCCAAAGTCCCATCCAACTTTTTGACAGAAGAGTTGTTTTAGCAGCTTCTTTGGGTGTTAAAAAAGAAAGAATATGAAGGAGAATCTCTCTTGGCAGTAGACTAATACGATCCTCAATAGACTGCACTCTTTTTCCACACTATTCAGTAAAACAGGGGAAAGAATCTGAATTACCACCCACATCCAAACTCTCAAATAAGCAAAAAAAGCAATGGAAAAATAAAAATAAAAACAACAGAAACATACCCTCACCTTGGTTGGTCGAAAATCAGGCCGAGGGAGTACCATTTTTTCCAGCAAAATGGATGCCTTCTACAACCAGCCTCCAGCTAAAAATAATAACCTGGAAAAAGCAGAGATCAATGAACAGGGAAGACACATTCGAAATGCTTGATAAAATTCAGCTACGCCGTTCAATTCCACAAGTTATGCACGATAAACTCTTACTTGTGGGGTTGAGATCTCAAAAACGCCGGCGGGTGGTGGAGGTGGAAGTCCGACAAAAGGAAAGGCGGAAGGGAAAGGGGGGGGGGGGGGGGGGGGGGGGGGGGTGTGGGGCTGGTTTTCTTGTTATGAACCAAAAAAAAAAAAAAAACCTACGACTAGTTACTCCTCCCTCTGCACACATTGCACTATTATGAGAGGTATTATCTAGCTGGTTAAATATATATCCCCACCCCCCAGTATTATTGATGTACCGATTAAATTTTCCTTTTTATCTCTAATTAAACCTTTTACGTTCCCAATAAAATAAACTCATCTCTCCTTAATATTTGAACCAATAGAGATGTTGTTTAAATTTTTTGTTTTACTTTTATCTAATTTTTCTGAATGAATTTTGATTGAGAAGAGGAAAACATTAGAGCATTCAATATCAAAACTCAAAAATACAAATAAATAAATAAATAAAGTACAGGAAAAATATACAACAGCTGAGGAAATAATCACCCACGACAACAAAAATCAGTAATAAGCTATCTCTGCAGATTTATTTTCCGAAAAAAAGAGGACTAGGAAACACACCAACCCGGGTTGAGCAAATAACAATGAAGCAAGCAAAGCCAATGGAACGAAAATTTATTTATTTCTCATTTGCCAAAGGGGAGAAAAATCAAGCAATAATTCATTTGATACAAAGGAAGGTGGTACACTGTACTCACTTGCGTTAACCAAATTATCTAAATCCACAAGCTAATAGCAGAGCCACCTAAAATAGCCACAACACCACAATTAACCATCACGGCAAACTTCGCCGAGGTAGTCGTTTTTCATGCTTCTTTCAAGGTGACATCTGAACTTACAAACAAATAGAGGTCCATAATTATTATTCGTCATCGACATAATACTATACAATCTTTCAGACAAAAGAGAACCAGCACGAACCGGTAAAGCGTGTCCATCGGCATCTGTATATGCAAGATTATAGATGGCTCCTCCCCACCACCAAGCACTCACTTCCAGTCAAGCATGTCCAGTAGCCACAGTACCTCTTCCTCTGAGTTGGCAGCATCACAGAAATCCAATTCGATACCAAACACATCAATGACGCCTTCGTTATTGCCATTATCCATAAAAAGCAAAGAGATCCATGCCCGAATCTCTGAAACAAAAGGGTAACTAGGAGAGAAATCGAGGTAGTCAAATGCTAAAGCACGATATGCTGTACGGTCTATGTAATCGAACACAGAATTGTCAATTAGACATGCGACCTTGTTGGAATCTTTCCGCACTACAAGCACAGAAACAGTAACTGAGTGAGGCAGTGGAATGGTAAACCTTGGTTCAACAGGCAGAATCATCTTGTATTCTGGACCCTCCAAATGAAACCTGAGTGCATCACAGACACCTGCAGGTGGGATCCATATTCCATTCTGGAGAGAAGGTCCAGGAACAACCTCTGAGAAGATTAAGCTTTCCTCGATCCATATGTCAACATAGAATTCCAAGTCATTCAAAGACAATCTAGGAGGGAGAAGTGGCCTGCGATGCTGACGCTTGTAAAAGGTTCGAAACAGTTTGTGGAAGGTTACAGTTGGTGGCTGAGGCCTTTTACATATAGACGGCCATCTCTTGGCACAAAGACATCTCCAGAAATAATCATCCTGAGCAACATCTCGCCATTGCTTGCAAACTAACATACATTTGGCCAGGTCAGTACCTTCGAGAAATGGGAAAACAGCCTTCAATATCTCTTCATAAGACATTTTTCACCTGAAGCAACAGTTCACAAGATTGCTACTTCGCTCAGGGCAACCTAAAGGTGGTTCTGGTGGCTTAGAATAAATCTGTCAAACAAGTAAATTCGAACTCAGAAACTACATTTATGCAGACAAGTCCATTAAAAAGCGAGCAAGCATTCAACTAAAGGCGGCAAAACAACCCAACATTCAAATATGAACAGAAAGGAAGCCAAAGGTCATAAACACCAAAATGGTAATTCATTGATGCATATAAAATACACCTGATCATAACATAAAACAAGATAGCTCATAAAGTTAGTGCAAGCTCCAAGAGTTGCCATACCCAAAACTGAAAGTAGGTTAAAATGCAGCCAGCATAGCAACTAATTCCAGTTCCATGGTGTAGAAGAAAAGAGCAAAAAAAACATCAAATAACTTCATTCAACTCCACAAGAATGTCAAGACCCCATATTCTTCAAAAAAGTACTTCATTCTCCAAAATTTTCTATTTGCATTTCCCCTGATGCAAATGAATCCCATTCCAGCTCTCATGTTGTAAGATATAAAGTATTCATCCAAAGGCAGAAAGGCAAACAAACAGAGCTGATCTCTCTCATAGAAAAGAGATCATCAAATCAACTTCCCATCAGGGCAAATAAGCATGACCAGACGCAATAATTATCAGTATGTTCCTAGAACCAAAAAGTTCAGAATGTAGATCAGCAACCTAAATTGATCAAATTGAAAGTTCAATTGTTGCAAACACAGCAAGTTCTTCTCGTTAAACAAGCTAAGCATTTACACCGAAAAAAAGGTCAACGATTTAGAATGGAAAAGAATTTTTTTTTAAAACAACATTATGCATTTTGTAAACCATCAATGATCCAAAAGAACAACAAAACCAATGTAAAAGGCTGCTAAACAGATGCAGAGAAAATAGTTCGAATTTAAACCAATAATCGAAACCCCAATTCCCATTTATGCAAAATACCTTATAAATGAAGGACGAAAATCGCCAAGGCGCCAAAGATCAAGCGCCGGCAGTGATGATCGATTAATCTCTGAATGAATTACAAATACAATGAAATGTCAAGCCAAAAAGAAAGCGGATTCTTATATCAAAAAATATAGATGGGGGATATAAAAATAAACATACATTTTTTAATTATTGTTGGGGTATTGATTGAACGATGAAAATGACGCGGTAAGAAGTTAAAACAAAACCCTAGAAGATGCGCTAATTAGGTGGAGAATTTTACATAGCAGAGAGAATTCTTTGCTGCCCTTGGAATCTGGATTTTCACCTTAACGCCATTCCTTCGCCTCCGCCCCCGCCTCCGCCTCCTCCCCTTCGTTTTTCCTCAGAATCAAACCGGTGACCGGCTGCGTGCATTTCTACTATATCGCCCCAATTAATGCAGTCTTCTTCTTCTTTTTGCTTTTAATTATTATTTTTTTACACGGAGTTGATGTTTTCGTTTCCCACCCTATTGGCCCACCAAAAGGATATGATTTTATATTTTTTTAAAAAAACTTATTATGCTTCTAATTAATAAATATAAATTAAATATTTTTGGCTAATATTTTTAAAAAATTATATTCATTGTACTACTATTATATTTTCTTTTTATAAAATCATATGCTATTTATTCCCTTGGTTAACTAAAAATTCAATATTCAATATCCAAACTATAGAAAGTATAGCGATGTATAAGGCATCCAAAGGTTAAATTAAAACTATAATAGTCAGAAAAAAAAAAAATAAAAAGGATATGTTTGTTTGGCCCAACCAGATGGAAATGGCCTTAATTTAAGCCCAGCCATGTCTCTCGCTGATAATAGTATCACTTTGCAAACCTTGATTGAACACGTCATCACTATGTCAAGCTCATGAAACTTTACAAAATACAACATGAACACGTTGGATTTATGTTTATTTATGATTAAATTATATTTTTAGTCTCTTATATTTGGTCAAATAATTTTTTTGATTCTTTATATTTTAAAATAATTTTTTTAATCTCTTATATATAAAATATGTATTATTTGGTTCCTTATTTTTTAAAAATATAGTATTTAGTCAATGTAATGTCTATTTTATCTAACTTGACACAATTTTATTTTTTAGTAGTATTGAAAAATTTTCAATAAAAGATATAAATAGTTTAAAAATCAATATATACATTAAAAAATTTTGATTATCTGAAACGAATCGTCTCTAATTATTGAATTTCGATTATTTATTTTTAAATTTTAATCATATGATTTAAATTTTTAATAGTTATATTAATATTTTAGATTGTTATATTTTTTATTTATGAATGTCTAGTAGTAAACTGTACATGAATTGAATATAGTTGATAAAATTTGGATCGAATCAATAATATGGACTAATTAATACATATTTTAAATGTAAAGAATAAAAAAAATTTATTTTAAAATATAAGGAACCGAAAAATTTATTTAGTTGAATGTAATGAAGAAAAATATGATTTAATCTTTGTTTGTTTATTTTTGGTAGTACCTGCAAAACTGAACTGTACTTGTGGGCTATCTGCAAAAGAGATATGCTGTTTGGGCCAACCAGGTGGAAATGGCCTTAATTTAAGCCCAGCCGTGTCTCACTCTGATATAGTGTCACTTTGCAACCCTTGATTGAACGCGTCGTCATAATGGTAATTTATATGGTAGTCTTATATGATCATTATTTAATTTTACTCTTATTTTAAAAATAATAAATTTTTTATGATAGGTTATTTATAGGAAAAATGCAGACGAATAGCGCGGGTATAATTTTTTTCAACCCCCAGTGAGACGCGCTCAGCGGAGATCTATATTTTTAAATAATTCCTTCACGATATTTTGTTTCAATTTCTTTTTTTTTCTTTTGTTATTTTTTTTTTATTTTTTTGTCTTCCTCCTTGAGACTTTTTTCCGTCCATTTTTTTCTAAACAATTCAGTATTTTTTTAATATTTTTGAATTTTATAAAAAAAAATATTTTAAAATTTTCATTTTATTTGTTTTATAATTAAATAATTTTAGATATTGTGCTACATATTATGGACTTTTTTTTTGTATGATATGATTTATTTTATATTCTTGATCGGATAATTATAGTCTGTTGATCTGATGTCTACTATTTTGTTATCTGATGTCTATATAATCATGATTTGATCTCCCTTGTTAAGTATATTTTAGCTCTATATTTATGATTTATTTTATATTATTTATCTGATATCTATAGTCTGTTGATCTGATGTCTATATAATCATGATGTGATATCCCTTGTTAAGTATGTTTTAGTTATATTGTATTATTTCTTTTATATTTTTGATCTGATATCTATAGTCTGTTGATCTTATGTCTAATATTATCTGATCTGATGTCTATATAATCATGATGTGATATCCCTTGTTAAGTATGTTTTAGTTATATTGTATGATTTCTTTTAGATTCTTGATATGATATATATAGTCTGTTGATCTGATGTCTAGTATTCTCTGATCTGATTTCTATACAATCATGATATGATATCCCTTATTAAGTATGTTTTAGTTATATTGTATGATTTCTTTTATATTATTGATCTGATATTTATAGTCTGTTGATCTGATGTCTAGTATTCTCTGATCTTATGTCTATGTAATCATGATGTGATATCCCTTATTAAGTATGTATTAGTTCTATTGTATGATTTCTTTTATATTATTGATTTGATATCTACCGTCTTATTATTTTTTTTAAAAAAAGGTTGTGCGTAAAAAAAAAAAAAACTGTAGCGCAACTGTAGCGCGTTACTGTAGCACACATTGTAGCGCGTTACTGCAGCGATACAGTAGGAGTAAAATTCACGATAGTCCTATAGGTTTACCGTATACGAACTCCGTCACAATGTCCAAATTATAGTTTTATTTTTATAAGATATAATTAATTTTTTAAGTGTAATTTTATATTTTAATTATAAATTATATAAAATTAATTTATAATTATATTATTATATATTAAGGGTAAAATAATATGTTTTACTATTATTATTGTATAAAACCTAAACTATTGTTATAAAATAAAAATAATATTTCAAATAGAACTATTATTATAGAATAATAATATTGCATCTAGTAGTAATTTATAATAAACTTTTAAACCTAAAAAATTAGTCTAGATTATAGTATTTATTTTGTCCCCCAAAAAAAAAAAAACTATGTATCATTTGTTATATTAAGATAATTAAATATTTTTTTGATATTCTATTAGATTGCGAGTAACTATTATATTATAATCCTATAAGATTATATTAAATAGAAAAATGGAGATAATAAATTCTCTTTTATCTATTAATATATTTAGATTGACAGTGTGCCGATTCATTCTTAAATAATTAAGTCGTTATTATATATTTAATTATGAAAATGAGAATTTAACTAAACGAATTGATAAATTTAGTATGAATAAATTAATTTTTCAATATTGATCATAAAATAATTTTAATAAATGGTATTTTTTTTCCGACTATTATTATTTACCATAATAAATGATAGTCCGGTCACTAAGCAAGCCGGACCAAGTGAGGAAAAGGACAAAATAAAGGGGAAAAAAAAAGGAAAAAAAAAAAAAGGAACCACGTACCATAGTTAATGCAAAAAGTACAAAATGTTGTTGCATGTTAGGCGAAACAGGTGGGTCACCCGGTTTGATCAGAAAAGGGGAGATCCGAGTCAGACCAAACGAAGTCCGGAATTCTGAACAGTCTCTTCATCATGGCTGACCTGAGCCGGTGGGCGGTGGGCAGTGGGCGGGCGGGAGGTCTTATCATTTACTAGTACCATGTAATGTGGTGTCTCCGGTGTCGCCAATCCCAAAAAAATTGAAAAAAAAAAAAAGGAAGGACAAAAAAGGAATAAAGTGAACTGAAGCACATGGATAGCTGCAGTGACGCAGCTACAGCGCAAGATGGAGAAGGAGGAGAAGAGCAGTGAGTGATGGTTGGTTTATGCTCCATCAAAGTTGTTATGGACCGTCGGATCAACCCCATCAAACAAATAAACTGTCCTACCGTTTAGCGTCAGTATCAGGCCTCTCTAAGTAGGGGAGCGGGAACACAGCCCTCATCATCTTGTCCCTTTGTTCCCACGCATTTAAAGTGTGAATAACGTTTAACTCTGTTACGATTTTATTAAATTATCGATATTCACTTAAATTTATTTCCAAATATATTTATTTTTGTTAATCGAAAATAAATATTAAAAATATTAAAAAAAATCTATTAATTTGTAGTCAAACTGAGTTTAAATAAATGTAAGTATAGATCTTTTGACTCAATACAAATATTTACGTAATAATTTTATTTTATTTTTTCGTCAATTAAAAAATTCTACTATTTTTTCTCCGTTAACTATGAAAATGAAAATAATAAGTAAAACTGTCAAAATTTCAAAAAGTGTTAATAGTTTAATCAAATCATGTAAAAATTAAATATAATTCATTTCACATTATAATTATTCTGGTTTCATCATCATCAGATAATATAATAAATAAAATGGTTGTTACTATTCATTCTGATTACGAACCTCTCATCTCAAACAAAATAATCTTATTTGTAATGCCGCCTTGGGCGGGCCAGAAGAGAAAGGGGGAGTTTGAGGGGGAGCCGTACATGCAAAAGGAATCAAAAGCTGCGGTTTACAGAAGTAATTTGGTGTGTATATATATATGTGGGTGTGTGTAGTTTTTGTTGGGCTGAAATTAGCTGAGCCGTACTAAAAAAGGGTTGGTATGTTTCTTCTTCTAAGCTTTCCGACTAATCTTAAATTGAGGGCGGCCATCGTCACCATACATCATAGGAGCAGGCCTCGTGGCCTCATCTCGTCCGTCGGATTTTAGCTGCAGATTTGGAACATGCATATGTTATTGTCGGCACATCACCACCAACTTTGGAGATTTTCATGATAATTAATTAATTAAAGTCACACAAAATATTACTTCATCCGTCTATTATTTTAACTATTAAAAGTCATCTCCTATTAATTGATATTTTATCATTATCAAGGTATTTTTTTTATTTTTCTTGTTTTATCCTCTCTCAAAATATGTGAGTGTATTAAACTCTATTACCCAATTACCTATTTCATTAATAATTTTTTTAAGTTTAAATAAAAGAGAAAAACTTCATTCACTAAATTATTAATTACTAATTTTCCTTAATAATAGTAAAATTTCTAAAACCACATATAAATTGGAACTGGAAGATTCTGCAGTTGCCCATTTCCAACTTCCAACCTCCAATTCCATCCATTTAAATTAACGTAGCCACTTAATAATAATATTTTTTTAAAAAATTTAAAATTATTATTATTTTAAAATTAAATTTATACTAAATGAATATATTATTAAATGGGTTTGTTAAGAAATTTTTCGAATATCTAGAGAAAAATTATTTTATTAATTGTCAAAGTCAAAAACAAAAATATTATGATAAAGACATTTTTTAGTGATATCCTCATGACTCTTCTGTGACGTGTAATGACAATATCAAACTAAATACAAGTAGTAATAGAGTTTTCAGTTAATTTTTGAATATTTAATAACATAATGCTTTTCAAATCTTCTTAACGGTTATTTTATTCTAATCATTCTTGCTAAAAAGAATATTAATCTTATGATAATTCCAATGAGAAGATAGTAAGTTATTCATAGCGTACATTTCTCTAAACTGAGTAGGAAAGTATTGATAATTATCATAAGGTTAAATCGGTCCAAACGGTTATGGCTCGCAATGACAAAATTTAGATAGGGAGGAGTTTGAATTATAAAATAATTAGTAGTAGTAGACACGTGGCACAGATGGGAAGATAAGAGGATTTGATGAATAATGAAGTGGATTAATGATGGGTTATGATAAAGAAGAAGAAGAAGAAGAAGAGAGTAAGGGATGCGGGGAATGTGCAGAACATGGTGGACATTTGATGCTGCTTCACTGTCTAGCCCTTTCTCACATGCGCCAATGCCCAGCCAATGCCCCTCAACTTCATAAAATTGTGCTCAACAAAGAGCTCACCAAGTGTTTGTAGAATTGATTTACCCAAAAAAAAGCAAAGGGGTGGCACTTGAATATCTGTCTATCTGAGTGGTGTGTGCATGTTCTCCCCATGTGCATGCTTCCCCCCCCCCCCCACCCCACATAATGCAATCTGCAAATATATACTACTCCCATCCATCATTCTCTCCTTCTTACCCCTCCCAAACAAAACTCTAGCTTCCCTCCCATTAGTCCTACTGTATTTCTCACAGATGGAGATGAGAGAGAGACAAAAAAGAGGGAGGATCACTTGGCTTTGCGCTGGCCCATCCCACATTCACATGCGCCCTTTAGGGAGGCCACCCCCCCTCCCTCAACCCTCTAACCAGCTAGCTCACCACTCTCCTCCTTCACCCTCACCCCCTCCCTCTAAATTGACCATTTTGCCATTGCCCCATCCCTAAATACTTCCAATATGACAAACTAATTCTTGACCAATGTTCCAAAGAGCTCTCCAAAGTTTCCCAACGGTGACAATTGACACTAACTAGCATAGTTTTTGTAGTAGTTATAGGACATTAATAAAATTAAATTTCAAGATGTGTTTTTGATATATGACAGGAATGTATTAGTTAAAAAAATTAGATATACTGTCAGATTGATCAAATAAAGTCAAACTCGCTCCGATATCATTTTTTATCCAATACGAATATCCAAATCAAATCAATTAGCAATAGATGAAAAGACACTTAAATTATTTATATTATACACAAATGGTGGTGTGTGTTTTCAATTTGAGATTGGGTCAATTTTAATAAATGTGATTATTATAAGCGAAATCATCATTCCAAAACCCTGCCAAGCAAAGCAAATTGGCTCCTTTTGGTCTTTTTGGATCATTCATTTCATATTTTGGATGGATACTATCATCTAGGGCTGTAAACGAATCGAGCTGCTCAAAGTTCGGATTGACAAAGTTTGAGTCCGCTCGTCTCACTGACGAGTCGAGTATCGAGCAGGCAAAAAACAGGCTACCGAGCCTAATATATAATAATATATTTTATATAATATATACTTGCATATTTGTCCATAGGTCAAATCAGATATGTAATTATTGGAATAATTGTTGGAGACTCAAATAATGGATATGTAAGCATAATAACTTATATTATGCTCGTGAGTGTAATGGTATAAGCCTGCCTGACTGCAAGACCGACTGGTCGAACAGAGACGAAAGTCGGCCATAGTGATTCGGGAGTCTCGTGTGGAAGGGCTCTCGCTCAACGGATCAAAGGTACGCCATATATAAAATATAATAGGTACCACGTCATGATACGTCCACTATAATAGGTACCACGTCCTGATACGTTCGAAAAAATAATAGTGCAATGTTCGAAAATACACACAAAAAAAATTCACAAATACAAACAGCAAAGACATTGTTTATCTACTAAATTCCATAAAATATACTGCAACATCTAGTATAACAAACAAAAAGTTAATTTTTTCACAAAAAAATGGCAAATAGACGTGCCACGTCCACTATAATAATTACCTCGTCATGATACGTCTGAAAAAGCAATAGCGCAACGTCCGAAAACACAAAAAAAAAATACAAATACAAACATCATAGACATTGTTTCTCTACTAAATTCCATAAAATATACTGCAACGTCCAATATAACAAACACAAAGTTAATTTTTTCACAAAAAAAAAGGTAAACAGACGCGCAACGTCCACTATAATGGGTATCATGTCTTGATACGTCCGAAAATGTAATAGTGCAACGTCCAGCTACGTACGTCCAGCTATGTCCCGCTACATAACGTCCAAAATACAAAGTAGCAATGTGAGCTCGACAATTATTTACCGAGCCGAACTCGAACACTGAGCAAGGGAGCTCGCCGAGCTCGAGCTCCCTTGCTCATTACCGAGCTGAGCACGAGCAAGCTCGATTACACCCCTACTATCATCCCCCTCCCCTACCCTATGCCTACTAATCAAAATTTCACTAATTAATTCTATACTTAATGTTGTTTTCATAATGCATGCAATGCAAAAGAACTACTGACATCATCTCATCTGAGTGGGGAGGGCATTTTGGGGAATAGATTGCTAGAAGAATGAACGGGACCCCCCCCCCCCCCCCCCCCCCCCCCAAAACTTTGACATGTGCCGTTGCAGATGGGCAGGCTTTGGTTTCTTCACCTAGGGCAAAAGTGAGGAGGAGAGGGCGAGAGTCCAGGATGGATCGTGGATCCTCATAGTCCAAGTGCGTAAGCGTAATTCTCTCTCTCGCAAGTTGTGCCCATTATCGTATGCCCATCTCATCTCACGCCTTTCTTTCTTTCTTTCTTTCTTCTCCCTTCCCGCTTCTAATTTTTAACTGGGATACGAAAACTCCGCTGTCCTTTTATGCGGGTGTAAGAAAATCCCAAAAACACCCTCAGTGCCATCAAATATTTACCCTACGCCCTCCTCCCCTCCGTCATCATTGTAAGCCGGGACCCATGAGCGCGCATCAGCAGCTCAGCGCCTTTACATTTTCTTAATTAAATAAAAAATAGAATTGTAGGTGTAATTGTAGGAGTTTTTTTTTCTTTCTTAATTAATTATTCTTAACAGATTATCTCGAATAATAATTTGTGAATAATAAGTAGATAAAAAAATAATTTAAAGTTAAAAAATGGTTTATGATTTTGGAGTTTGCAATTGTTTGCCACTCCCAAAGCCAATTTTGTTAGTTTCATATCTCTTTCCACACTCCTCCTTATTGTTTGTTGGGACTTGCTATTTGTATCATGAATTTGCTATTTGTATCACAAAAAAAAATAAAAATATTAATAAAATGACCCAAATGCCCCTAAGATCAAAAAAACTAAAAAATTGACAGATTTTATGTGAAAAAAGGGGTGAAAATTGCGTTTTAATCTCAAAAAAACGCAATGAAAAAACGTTTTGGACATACAAAATTTATCCAAAATTGCGTTTTTATATGTAAAAAACGCAAATCGGGTGCGTTTTTTGAATATGAAAAACGCCAAATGTCTGCGTTATTGCATATAAAAAACGCAAAAATGTTATGTTTCCACCATGGTTCGCTCGTTAAAATATTGCGTTTTTTACACAATAAACGTCAAAATTTGAAGTTTCCACCATGGTTCGCTCGTTAAAATGTTGCGTTTATGACATGTACAGAAGTTAAAAAACGTTTACATACATTCATGTGAATTGGCTGAAAAATTCATACACAACAACTACCCTAAAATCAAATCCAGATAAATTCTTAACTTAAAAACATTGTTGGATCATTCAGTTGGCGGCGAAAGAATATTTAGCACGCGAATCATCACGATATGGTAAGTTTCCGTACCTTATAGTTATATAAGTTTTTTTAAAAATATTGTATGTCGAAACACGCTAAAATAACGTTTAGGAATCGGTCAAACGTCCCTTTGTAGCGTTTCTGATTGTAGAAAAAGTGGCTTTTTAGTGTTTCCGACATGCATTATATAAAAAGTGTTGCGTTTTTGACATGCATTATATAAAAAGTGTTGCGTTTTTTACATGCATTATATAAAAAGTGTTGCGTTTTTGACATGAATTATATGAAAAGAGCTGCGTTTTTGACATGCATTATATAAAAAGTTCTGCGTTTTAGGTTGCTGAAAACCACATCTGGTTGCGTTTTTTTATGTACGAAACGCACCCTTATTACGTTTTTGCAGACAAAAACGCACATTTGTAGCGTTTTTATCTGCAAAAACGCAAAAATGGTGCGTTTCATGCATTAAAAAACTTTAAATTGTTGCGTTTTTTGATTGGAAGAATCATAACTGTGCTGTAATTTTAATTAATCTGTGTATTCATCTACAGGCTGACAATGATGATTACGATGAGGATGAGTTGTATGATGATGATGAGGAGGCGGAGAACGAAGAGGAGGATGACGATGAAGATGAGGATGTAAATGACAATGAGGCGGATAATACTCATGGGGAGCCGGTGGAACTTGAACCTGGCGCAGATTTGAGTGGATATTTCAAGATTGACAGAGAGTTTCGAACTATTGGCAAGGCTTTGAAATATTGCCAGAAAATAGCTAAGAGGCTGAAGTTTGTGATTACAAAGAGGGGAGGTAACCAAGGATTTGCGACGTACTACTTCTCGTGCAAGCGATGGAGAGATCCTGCCAAAGCCCCTATCCCAACTAGACGGAAGAATACAAGAAGGAGCGGCACTAATTGCCCCTTTAGGTTGACTTGTAAGCGGATTGATTTAGGACGGCACAAGGTTTATACAAACCCAGGAGCAGCGTCAACTCACAATCACACTGGTATTTCATTATTTGCGCTTAATTTTAATTAAGTTGATTGATGTGTTGTATGTATTAATTGTTGTTATAATTACATGTGATTTACAGGTATAATGCATCCATATGGTCACAGACAGTTGAGCCATTTTACAAAGGATTCAAAGGCTGTTGCTGAATTTATGCTGCGTTCGAATGTAAAGCCAAAGTGTGTTTGGGAAGCTGTTAATAAACAGTTTCCCGATTCCCAGGTACCAATCAAGTCTGTGTACAATTTGAAAGGAGAGATGAAAACCGCCGGATTGGAAGGTAGGAATATTGGGCAGCAATTTATTCATTTGGCTGAGGAGAAGCAGTACTATCTGAAGATTCTGAAGGATGCGAACACTGATGAGATCACACATGTGTTCTTTGCACATCCAACATCAATTCAGATGTTCAACAGATGGTATTGGGTGGTTGGGATTGATTCTACCTACAAGACGAACAAGTACCAAATGCCTGTCGTCGAGATGGTAGGTATGACTCCTACAAATAAGAATTTCAATATTGCATTTGCTATTGTCAGGAATGAGAAACAGGATACATATGACTGGGTTATGAGGAACTTGAGATTTTTGCTGCCGGCTAGTTTGTCACCTAGTGTGATTGTGACAGATAGGGAGTTGGGCTTGTTACATCCGATTAAGGATCATTTTCCCGCTTCACATCACTTGTTATGTTTGTGGCATATTGGGCGTGATGTGAACGCGTGGTTGGAAAAAAATGTTGGGAGGAGGAACAAAAATTTAGCATGTGATATTCATGACAACTGGTGGAAGAAAATCATTAAGGCTCCGACAGTAGAGGAATTTAATCGTATATTGCAGAATTTCAAGGTTAAGTACACTCTCCTTGAGCCGTTGGCTGTTGAATATCTAGAGACTACATGGCTCATTCACAAGGAGAAATTTGTTCGAGCCTGGACCAATCAATTTCTCCACTTTGGTAATACTTCCACTAACAGAGTAGAGGCTTCGCATGCTGCTATGAAAGATTGGCTTAATTCTTCCACCAATTCCCTTGACACTTTGTTCACAAAGATTGACTCTCACCTCAGCCACTTGTACCCTCACATCGGGTTAGTTTTCTTATTTAATTGTTTATAGCTGATGTTGTTTAATGTCTTTGAATTTAATTTGTTGGTATGCTTCTATTTATTTAGATAATTCGATTAATTTTATTTTTAATTGACATTATTATAGAGGCTCCCTTGAGGCTTCCATCTCCACGACTCAAACAAGTATGCAGGGATATCCATACTGTTATTTGAACAAGTACGTGTCACACCATTGTTTGAAGTTGGTTAGGAAAGAAGTTCGGCGGAAGGATAAGTTGGGAGGCCTTGTACTTGAGCGATGTGGATGTGTGCCCAAGGTGACACGTGGTATTCCCTGTGCGTGTGACATATTCAAGGCACAGTCATTGCCTGAATATCCCTTACTTCCACACGTGCATGAGTTTTGGAAGAGGCTGACCATTGTGCCATCACATGGGGATGCGAATTACATTGATGAGGACATCAGGTGCGAATTTCAATTATGACATTTAATATTATGCAATTGAATTGACAATTTTTTTTGTTTTGAAGAAATATTTGGAGTTGATATATATGTTTGTTAAGGTATTTCAACGAGGAAGTAGTCCCCACCGTATCTACCAGTCCGTCTTTTTTGGCCCGGCTGTTGAATAGGGCGTACGTAGAGCAGATGTACCCTGACATGGCCAGTGTTGGAGAGCCAGGTACATCGGGACCCCAAAGGGGGCGACCACCAAATAGATTACATCATTCTGTTATGCGCGAGTGGAGCTCACGCGAAAGAGCTACACGTGGCCGGCGTGGCAGGTGCCGTTCAGGGTCATCAGGTCGATCAACCGGTAGATCACACCGCATTCATACAGGTTTTGATGGTGGATCTCCATTTAGGACATGTAAATAAGTCCTTTATTTTAGTGTGATTGTGAATAGATTACATGTTGAAGGTTTGTTTATTTACTGTAACGTAATTACTTAACAGGGTCTGGTGGAGACATTCAGTGTGTGCCAGCATTTTTTCAGCCTTATTGTACAGGGTGGTCAGATGTAAATGGGGATGGCCATTGTGGGTTCCGAGTAATTTCTACGTACCTTTTTGGCCACGAGAAATATTGGAGGTTAGCTCGCAGGTCATTGAGTGGAGAGATTACGAGCCACCCGGACAGGTACAGAGGCGTATTCGAAGCATTAGAGTTGCGTCCGGCCGATGGAGATTTTGTGGCCATGGTACTTAGGCGACTAAATTTCGAAGGCACTGATTGTGGTGAGCAGCATTGGATGGCTACACCTACGGATTTGTTCCCTCTCGCCACTTATGCGAATGCACTGGTAATACAGTTTGATCGTACTCGTTCAGATGGAAATTATTCTGTACTACCTTTGTATTGCTCGACTGGCGACACCCAACCGGAAAGGGTTATAGCGCTTGCCCTTGTGAATGGGAATCATTATGTACGCGTAGATGTGGTCGATGACTGCCCTATCCCGCCGCTGAGCTTCGTTTGGCACCATCAGCGTCATGCTGAAAGTGTAGGTGAGTGGCCACAAAATTTAGAAGCTAGATTTAATGCTTGGAATGCACTACGAGATGGCTAGGATGTATATTGTAAGGAGTCTATTGAAAGGATTCTATTCTGATTGATGGATATTAATGCATTGATAAGCAAATCTACTCCATAGTTAATGTTGCATCTGTTTCACAGTATCCCCATTTTTTCTTCTTTTTCATTTCCCGAGTTATTGTTACTTCAGATTCCAACGTTTCAAACTAGGGGTTTATTGCCATGTGACATATGTTTTATTATTATTATCTTGTGCCTACCACCACTTATTCTGGGTTTTGAAGAAATATACGTAACAAAATACAACATACATATGAAGAAGACAATAAAATATAATCAGCGTAATAATAATACAATATTCAGAAAATGTATACAAAAATAGTCCAATCCAAAGATCATATGGAACGCTCGAACTCATCCTCTAGCTCTGCAGTACGAGGTGCGAACTGATCGTACAAATCAGGAACGCTCTCCCGCACTACATCTAATAATGCATGATGTAGCGCTCCATACTGACCCATCCACTGCAAACATATAAACAATATATTAGATTCCTCTGAACATAATTTAACATATAAACTATATTACATTAATTAATATGAATACTTACAAACTCTGAGGCCGCGCGACGTGGTCGAGGTGGCTCGATAGCAGCATGGGGATCCGGGGGAAGCACGCGCGGACGTGATCGGGGACGAAACCAATCTAAGTAGCCGTCGACCGCAGCACTCCGAGGAACAGCGCCACCTGTCCGCTGGCGGCCAGCTAGGGAAATACCCATGGAAGCCGTGCCGAACTCCTCCCACGCAGACTCTGCATACTCGACGGCGTGTCGGACCACGTATGATCTCCCTGAGTATCCGCGGTAGGTGTCCCGGCCCGGACGGATGAAGCGCGAGGGAATCCACTGTACATACCCAATCTGGCGGACGCATCGGTCTGGCATGTACGGCTCGATGTAGTCCCTGTACGCAATAAGTCCACGGTACAGGGTCCTCGGCGTCCGCGAAACGGCGTCCCGTCCGTAAGGCATCCAAGTAACCTTTGAAACGTAGTTAAAGATTATGAATAATAATTTATATAAAATAATTTAAATCAAAATATATTTGAAGAAGACATTTATAACTATTTACTAACCATGTCGGCTGTCATCTCGTCCAGCGCATGTCGTATGGCGGCCAAGCGCTGCTCTGTGGTAGCGTGGTGGTCGATGGCCCATCTCGCTGCACGTGGCTGAGCGGCGTGCAATGGTAGGGGCCGAGGGTGGGGTCTGAAATCCGGAAAGTGCTCGTATATCCATGACTGTAGTAGAGTCATGCATCCAGCAACCGCAGCACTCCCATGACGACTCGCGCACCCTAGATGGTAATACAAGTACGCGAGTGTCGCGGTACCCCAAGCCTCCTGGCCAATCTGATCCAGCCCATGCCTAACCTGTACAACAGGGGCTGGCATAAACTTATTGGAACTTTTGTCTGTAAACAGACAAGTCCCAATAAGGCTCCATACTAACACGGCAACGTCCGAATCATCCCTCCGCCGCGCCATACACCGCTCGATCACCCGCTGCGTAGAAAACCCGCCATTCCTGTACAGCTCCCCCTCTATCCGCTCCTCAGGAGGAATCTCTAGCAAACCCCTCGACCATGACAGTACGGTAGACGACGGTGTCACCTCGGTGATGAGTCGACCATCGACCGGAATCCTCAAAATCTCCCACACATCGTGTAGGAGGATGGTCATCTCGCCGAAGGGGAGGTGGAACGAATTCGTATCCGGCTGCCACCTCTCCAAAAATGCATTGATGAGAGGCTCATCAATGCTCCGGTGCATAATACGGGGCAGGTGTCCAAGGCCTGTCCCGCTCAGTATCTGCGCACCCTCGACCGTCATCGAGCCGATCCACCTCTCAAAAAGGTCGTACGAGCTACCTCTATTGTGGACTCTAATGTGGTATCTAGTAGGCACACCCTCCTGCCAATATCTAGATACCACGTGCCCTAAAAAGCTAGGGATAAGGCTATCATCTATAGGGCCCCCCTCAATGGGCCCTGTAACTATCCAACTACGATCATCCCGCGGGCGCTTCCTAGGGGGAGCTATATCGACAATATATACATATAAAAATATATAAGTAAATTAATTGTAAAACGTACAAAAAACACGTAATTAAATAAAGCTAATTAAAAATAAGTACACATAATTAAAAAAAATCAAGAAAAACATACATAAGTAAAGAAAAAGTGCACAATTTTAATATAAGTCAATCAATACCAAATTCTCATAATATGAACAACTAAAATAAATCAATTATTTTTTAGAAATAATAATACAATTAAATTAAGACGCGTACCTGCAGAAGGATCCACCTCCTCGAACTGTCCGTGTTCCGGATTCCTATACCGGATCGTCCGCTCAGCATGTGGGTGAGAAGGGTCACCTCCGTAGGTAAACCCCTCACCCTGGTCCTCTAGTGGACGTCCACTCCCACTAGCGTCCCCCTGCCGTGACTGCTCATGGGGATGCCCAGACTCATCATCGTGGCCAAACTGCTCCCCCTCGCTCGAATCAGTGTCATCGGAATCAGTAGTATCGTAATACTCATCCCTCAACTGAAATGAGGAGTCACGACCTCCCCGTCCTCCCTCGGATATAACGATCCCGCCTCCCCGTCTACCTCCACCTCCTCGTCTACCACCACCCCTAACAACTGGCACCTTCTGCCTCCTAGCAGAAGCTGTGGGAGCCGGCCTCTCGCCTCGTGGCAATAACTTAGCGCCACCCTAAATAAATAAACGAATAATTGCATAAATAAATAGATAAATAAATAAAACGAGCCAATAAATAAATAGATAAATAAATAAAACGCAAAACGCAGTTGGACGGCGTTTTTACTCAAAACGCCGACCAACTGCGTTTTGCGTCTTCCAAAACGCAGTTGGACTGCGTTTTGAGATCTCAAAACGCAGTTGGACTGCGTTTTGAGATCTCAAAACGCAATCCAACCGCGTTTTGAGACTCAAAACGCAATCGGACCGCGTTTTGAGAACTCAAAACGCGGTCCGATTGCGTTTTGAGTCTCTCAAAACTACCGGCGACCGGCGTTTTGAGATCTCAAAACCGCCGGCGGTCGGCGGTTTGAGATCTCAAAACGCCGGCGGTCGGCGGTTTGAGATCTCAAAACGCCGGCGGTCGGCGGTTTGAGATCTCAAAACGCCGGCCGATGGCGTTTTGAGACCCCAAAACGCCGGCGGCCGGCTATTCCGGCGGCAAAAATCCACCTAATTCATACCAATTAGCGTTTCTACATATCTAAACTCACATAAACAACGATTTCTAACAAAATAAACGCAATATAAACGTAAAAAATTGCAGAAAAACTCATATTCATATAGATGTTTACCCGGTTAATCAGTGGACCTTTGCCCGCTCCGTGCCTTCGTGGTTGTTCGCCATCTCCTCCGTCCATGATTTGCGTTTTTGGCTGACAAAATCTAAGCAAATTTGCGTTTTTGGTGTGAATTTTGGAGAAAAATAGGGCAAATGGTTCGGCTGCCAATTTGTGGGCTTTTATCCGAATTTCTGGCCGGAAACGCACCCTTTCAGCGAGCGAACCATGGACAAAACGCCTGATTTTTGCGTTTAGTCCATGGTGAAAACGCAAATAATTTGCGTTTAATATGATCTAAAAACGCAAATTTTCGGCGTTAGTACTGTTAAAAACGTGCCATTTTTGCGTTTTATGCCATTATAAACGCGATCTTCGTTAGTTTTTACATGTACAAAACGTTTTTTTCATGCGTTTATCAGCATGACAAAAACGCATTTTTTGTGCGTTTTTGTCCCCCACTTAGTATTTTTTTCAAAAGTTTCACCATAAGGGCATTGTGGTCATTTTATTATTATTTTTATTTTTTTTTGTGATACAAATAGCAAATTCATGATGCAAATAGCAATCCAGTTGTTTGTTTGGTGTTGTTAGGATTTGAAGTAAGGTGGATATTAACAATGAGACTATTTTAAATTATAAATTATAAAAAAAGATTTAAAATAAAAAAAAAATCCAATTCAAAATTTATACCTTATTTGATATGTCATTTATTTAATGGGTGAATATAAAAATTAGTTTAGGATGAGAATAGGAGAGTTGTGAAGCATAAGCTACATATCCATCTAAATGAAGGGAGGGCATACAATTTAAAAGGAAAAGAAATATATTCTTCTTTTCACATTGCATCACATGGAGGATACTAATACTATTCACAAGAAATCATTCTCAATGAAAGTGAGGCCATAATGGCATTCCTGTAGTATTCCCATGATTGAATGGCAATAATCTAAGCTGTCCTTACTTAAAGCGAAGACCCTGTCCACAACTCCGTTAAAACGCTGAGAAGGGCCTTGTGGGTGTTTTTGCCTTTCCCATTTTTCCTCACTTTGCCCCTCCTTTTTTTCTTCTTCTTCTTCTTCATCTTCTTCTTCTTCTTCTTCTTGTCCTCCATTGCTGCTGGTTTTGTGAATGGGCTCAAGGCCAAGAAGCTTTATGGGAATAAGAAGAACAAAGAGGAGGCCAAACCCTCAACAAAGAAGATTCTGCAAACCTCGAAACAACAAATCAAGAATCATCAATTCCTCTTCTTCTACGGCGGTTTCTGACAAGTTGGAGGCGCTGAAGAACCTGATACCAGTACACATTGATGGTGGGGAGATCAAAGCTGACCAGTTGTTCCAGGAAACTGCCGACTACATTGTTCTCCTTCGAACCCAGATTTCAATTTTGCAGCAATTGGTCGACTTTTACGGGACTGATGCTGCCGCTGCTAATGCTCAGGCGGCTCAACATAATTGAATTCCCGCTAGCCCGCCAGCCCGCTAGCTGTATAGTACTAGTTATCTAGCACTGATGTTCATTTCAATCAAAAAAGAGTAAACCAAAGGATTGCTTCTTCTTCTTCTTCTTCTTATTTCTTCCCTTTTTGTCAAATTTATTCAGTTTTCCAGGGGAATTATAAAAATTTATAATAGGGGTAATGAATCTCATCATCATCATCATCCATCCTATAGAAGAACAAGTAGCTAGCTAGTTGCAGAGAGAGAGAGAGAGAGAGAGAGTCAGAATTACTCTATATTATATGTCTTCTTAATTGATATCAAATTCTACCCAGTATCTGTTCCAATTAATTAGTTATCCCCCAAGAATTTTTTTACAAATTTTGCTGCTTTATTATTTCTTTTAGTGTGGGTCACGAGAATCTCAGGAATTGCCTTAAAAGGTAAGGGGAAGACGATTGTCGGTAGTTTTCACATACACGAATCTGCAATTTTCTGCAGGCCCCGTCACAGAGATTTTGTATCAAAATCAAATTACTCAAGCAAGGATGAGTCTTTAACTTCTTGCAGAATACGCTTTACACAATTCAATTATTCTTGGCATGTTCTTGGAGGGTGGTTCGAGCCCTGTTCATGGCCGTTGTCATCTTGGAATTCTGGTCCAAAATTTCATCTTCAAATCATGGCAGAATGAATCCAATGAACATAACCCAGTGGTGGATTAATCAAAGAGATTAATTAGGGGTTGATTGGAGTAAAAAAGAGGGAGATATTTGAGAAGAAGATAGTATCTGAGTGAAATAGACAGCAGAGGTTTCATGTTATGGTATCACATGCCTTGTTATGGTACGGCAGTGACAAGTTGTAAACATGGCGCATTCAATAACACGTGCAACTTTTATTACCCTTTCTTTATTTCCTTCCTCCTCCCTCCTCCATCTCTCTTCACTGCTCCCATGAATCAAGATTCGATTTTTTTAATGTGGGATGTTATAAAAAGTAAATGACATTTTCTTAAAGATAGTTATTAGACCAATTAAATAATCATCAAGTCAATATGAAGGGGTTAAAAATTGTTTGAACAAAAATGAACTAAGAAAGTGGAAACTGATGAGTGGTATAGAAATAAAACGGTTCCACATTCGGAAGTTGATGACAGCCCGGTACTGTAATTTACCAGAATTTGACAAGTTATATCCCAGTCTTTCTAAAGTATATATATTCATGGCGTGAAATGCCAATCAATAATTCAACACATGCCTGTTTTTACCTCTCATGTCATATCCAATGGGGAATCAAGAACTGGAGGAGGAATCAAAGATTTAAAAGAAAAAAATATTTTCGGGATCGAATAAGATAAGTTTAAATGTAAGATAATTCGAAAATATCTCCCATTTGATGGCTGAGGACAAGGCCTCATTAGTTGCAATTAGAAGAGTAGTCCAGGCTAGTCCCTCAGATTTTGTCAAGAAGCCCAGAAGAAGAAGGTGGCAAGGGGGAGTGGATGTGTATAGGTGGCATGCAATAGCCAAATTTTAATTTTGGTGTGTCCACAAAAACTTGAGAGAGGAAGATTGGAGAAGAAAGGTACAGGTGACAACAAAGAAGGGCAGGGGGTGGTGACCACTGACCACAAACTACGGAAGAACAGTGCCAGAAAAGAATTCTCTCATTTTCGTTTCGATCAAACATCCAAAAATTTGAGAGGATATGGGGACGCTCCCCCACAAATCCCACCAATTAAGATGTGAATTCAATGATTGCACATTCTTTTTTCCTTCAGCTGATACTGATAGCTAGCTGGTAATGGTATTAAATTAACTACTGAAAATATCGGATTTTTCATATTCCCTGTTTAGGAGAACCCGAAGAATTATCAGAGTTGGAGATGAATATCAATTTATATCCACATTTATACACATTGGTTCCTTTGGGTTGGGGGGCTGTTCTTGATTGTTGATTGTGGTTGTGATCCCTCTTATATTTTCAAAGATGAAGGTGGTTTGTAAATTTCTAATTTTGGGCTACATTCATGATATTCTGAAAAGGAGTTCGTTCCATGGTTTGAAGAAAAAATTTTGTATTTTCTTTTGGGAGTAATTTGGTCTTCAAATTTATGCATCGTCGGAGTAAACAAAATCAGAGGCAGAAACACGGTGGAACCTGGACCAAATCGGAAGCGGGCTGGCGGACTGACTGACGGACGGACACCTCCGTTAACCAAAAGCCAGGACTGTGGTTATGGTTTTAGAACTCAATCGAGCTGGATTTTGAGGTCCAATCCAACTATATTGGTCTTCATTGCGCGCAATTGGGAGAAGTAAGAAAAGAAAATTTTGATCATAAACAAACATTATCATGGAAATGACAGCGACTTCCGGTCAAAAATCCGGACTTTGTTGGGGTTGGGGGTGGCGGGTACGTTGCTTGAGGCTCTATGAATCTGATCTTGAATATGTGAACAGCTCATCATCTATCCTTTTAACCAAGAAATGAAATTGGAGAAATTTTTGTGGGAGCTACCTCCTTCTCTTGCGCTATTCACAACAGTTTCTTGGAGATGCAATGCTCTTTCCTTGTATGAAACATTGCCCAACAGTTCATCCACCTTTTTCTTTACTTCATCCCGCGTTATCATCCCGCTTTCATCTCGTTCGAATCCCAATCCAATCTTCCAAACATCACATATGTAGCTCTGGTTCGTAAACTGGTCTGCAAAGTACGGCCAGCATAGCATTGGGACTCCATTGCCCACACTTTCCACAATGGAGTTCCAGCCGCAATGGCTCAGAAAGCAAGCAATTGCAGGATGACTCAGCACCTTCTGCTGTGGCGCCCAGCTCACAACTTGACCTATAGTTTTTCCCATCCGGCCGAGAGGAGCCGAATTCGCCGCGTCTGGTGGCACGACCCACAGGAATGGCCTGTTAGTGAGCTCCAGTCCTAGAGCTAGCTCCTCAAACTGAAGTTTGCTGAGCACAGTGGTGCTGCCGAAGGCTACATACATCACCGAGCCGTGCGGTTGGCTATCGAGCCAATTCAGACAGCTTGAGTCCTCCGACCAGAACTGCCCTGCTGAATTTCCATGGCGGTTGCTCGCCAGGAGAGGGCCGATCGGGACTAACTCTGGAGCTAAGGAGAATGCTCCAGGCTCAAGGTCGTAAGTTGAGTTACATATCAGCCAATCCGCAATCTTCACAACTTGGTTGTTTTGTAGCATGGCCTCAAATATGACTTTCTGCACAGTCGAGTTTCCTACGCGTGCCCAAACAAATTCTGCTGAATTCATCAATGGCATGCTCGGTGCAAGCTGCACCACCTGTTTCTTTATCAGCGTCCCTGGATTTAGATATTCTTTTCAGTTAGTTCATTCAACTGGTCTTAACCATGAGTTAAAGAAAAAACTACAGAATATGCAGTAATTAAGCCTGGAGATTTGGAACAAAGAAAAGCCAAAAATGGGCTTTCAGATCAATCAGTTTTTGTTTTTGGGTACATGATTTGATAGACTGATTGAATCAAGTGGTCAGTTGAAAAGTTCTCAACATTTTGCTGATTGCTTTAAAAGGGAAAACCTCTAGAGCCTGGAATGGAGAATGCCCCTCCATTTGAACAACCAAAGTAAAAGAATCTAATGTAAAGTATGAGGGATTCTCACCATCTTTGTCTATGATTCCATCCTCAATAAGGCGTGGAATGCTAAATCCCAAGACCAAAGTAGCGGCTGCTGCAGGTAAGAAGGCGACTCGTCGGATTCCCAGCTTCTTGGCTACTTCCTGAGCCCACCCAAGGCTCTGATCCGCAATCACGCAACTCACTACTACTCTGACATCCTCCTCCTCTGCTGAAGAATCTGATGATGATGATCCATTCATGTCTTTTATTAGCTCCTCAAGTTTCCCAGGCATGACTCTGTAAATGGCCTCAGATAATTTTCCAGGGATTTTCCTTTCCTCATCAGACTCCACCCCATCTGGGATCGCAACCAAACGAATACGATCATCCAATACATCTTTCCCATCTGCCAGTGAACTCACAACTCGCTTGTGGATAACCTCTGTATTCACAAATGTGACTTTGACACCATGCCTGACTATGCACTGAGCAAGTTCCAACAATGGAATTACATGACCTTGCGCAGGAAGAGGGATCATTAGTACATGAGGACTGGCCTTTCCCACCTTTTCCCCCATTCTAAATAACTAGATATATGCTGATTTGTGGTGGTTAATGGTAATCAAAGATCGAGGGTCTTATGGAGTTGCAGTTCTTGAGGAAGGTGGGAGATGATGACCTCTTTTTTCTAGTCATTTTCATCCCTGTTGCAGACATTGTAATGACGTATTTGATTCCCAGAAGAACAAAATTTTATTTGCTGCAGCATTTTGGTGGTTTGCCCCAAATCATTGTCGATGTGGGTTGTTGGTTTGGCTCGAGCAGTATAAGATTCTATTAAAAATTGGTCATCTTGTACCTTTTTTTTTTTTTTAACGCTAGACATGTGTCCTAAGTAGACCCCTTTGGTCAAAATACTTTAAATTATAAGTAATTTTCATTCCACTCGATATGAAATGAACCCTCTTAGGTCAAGATGGAGTAGATTTGAAAGGGAAAATTCCCAATATTTGGGGGTATATCAGAAGAGAGGCCCAAGTTACCAGCCCTTCATGTGATGGCTATCAAATGGGCCCCTGGAATCAGGCCCATAAGCTACGATCCGTTTTCTGGACTACTATCTGTAGCCAATTTTTTACTATTTATAGCCTTATTTTCAAAGTTTACTATCTAAAATGTCCATCTAAAAAAAAAATTTTAATATTTTTTCTTATTTCTTCTTCTCATTTTTCAAACTCCACCACAAACACACCACCCTGGAAAAAATTTTTACACAAAAAGTTTAATTAAAAAATATTTGAATTCTGAAACAATTATTTTTACTTAGTGCATAACATATTCTCATAATAAGATAATAACATAATAGAACTTATTCATAATTACACATATATATTTAATTATTTTGCCTATTTTTTAGAATTATTTTTCTTCTCGCGGATACCACTTAACGATGGCCAGAGCCACTATGAGACAATTCACGCCATCATCTTTTTCTTCCTTGTCTTCTCTGCAACAACAGTAGCAAGAAAAATCGCTCCAAGAAATGTTGCATTTTTCACAAAAATAAACCCTTTGATGAAGATGACAACGATGATCACAATGATGAAAATCAAACTCATTGTTACGATCATGCTCATAAAAACGACTGTAATAGTGATGGTATTAGTTTTAGTAATTAATCCGAGTTCATTCGATTAACACAAGTAGTTGTTCAGAAATTTTTTACCAAAATTTTTTTTTGATTATTTTCCTCCCCCATTTCCTCCCTTTTTTTAATCTTTTTACTTTTCTAAAAAATACTGTATGTATGAGAATTATTCTTATAATTGGTTATTATATGATTAAATATGTTTAAAATGATTAAGATAGTATTCATTTTGTTGGGATAAAAAAATATATATTTATTTTGTTGAATTTTGATAAATTATTTAAAAATTAGTAAAAGGACAATTTAGAAATATTATTTTGAAAATAGAGTTACAAATAGTAAAACATAGGCTACAAATATTACTAAAAGTAAGAGCCCACAGTTTGATCTAAATCTATATCCAAATTGTGGAAGGATCAAAAGCAAATCTCCAGAGATGAGACAGGGTATGAAGGCAAAGACTGGAAATTTGAATGCTTCTGTTGTTGTTTTAATGGTGATTATGGAAGCTCTTCTCCGTCTTAATCCTGGTTTTGGCACAGCAAACAACAAGAACTACTCAAGAACAGGAGGGAACCGGCACCAAAATAAAGCCCATTTGCTCATCAGGGCTTTTACCTTGTCAATCAATAAAGCTCGTATTTTGGCTTATTGTGCGAAATGAAGACTAAAACGTATAGTTGCACAGGAGACGAAATGGGGAATGTATTGTTAGGACCACGGTCCACCCTGCCGGAAAATTCAAGTTAGGATGATTCCATTCCACCATTTAAATTAGAATATTACAGGAAAAAAATCCCAGAATTTCAGGTTTGGGATGCAGGGGTCCCACCCAGCCTGACAAGCCAGCAGTCCAAGAAAGAGGGAGGAGAGAAGAGAAGCCCAGAAGGGGCAACGTGGTAAAACTATAGGGTGGGATGTTGGGTTGGGATTGAGAAAGGCATCAAATTCTAAACCCAAAAAAGAAATGTTGGAATGTTTGAAGACACAAACACAGACACACTCCCCCGTTCGTTGTCAGCAAATCTTTGGTTTTTCGGACAGCCCGAGTTGAGTTACGAGAGGCCCTTTTCCCAAAGAATCACAATACTCCATGTCACCACTCCCCGCGCCCACCCATTTTTTTCTCTTCTTGCCACCACCAATTAGTGCGTGTGTTTGTGTGAAAAAAAAAAAAACTTGGGATTTTGTTCTTTGTCCTCCAAGTAAAGCTTCTTTTGTTGTTTCATTCAGTGTGAAAAGTACTAGTATAAAATTCTGTTTTTTTTTTTTTTTTTCCTCGTACTTTCTTGTCGGATGGAATGCAATGGAATAGAATAAAGAGGGCTCAAATAGAAACTTGCTAATGTTCGTCTGGTTTTTTTTTTTCCATTACATTGTAAATCACTTTATAACATAACTAGGAGTACATTCTAAGACAGATTAGAGTGCTTGTCAAGTCACCTAATGAATCTTGAGCAGCTGATTGCCTTGCTATTTACAACAAAATTAGTATACAAGCTCTCAAAATTGGCTGCAGCAGACTGGTTTTTGTACCAAAAAAAGATCAACCAGCATCTTTTCTTAGGAAAGCTTGTCTTTTTGCAACTCCAATTCCTATTTCAGTTTCTGTACTTTTCAGGGGTGTTTTTTACCTTACTCCTCTTCCAATATGGCTAACTCATGGAAGATGGGATCTCAAATATGGGATAGGGCAACCAAAAACTTCAGCTAGAGAGTTTGAAGGATCATAAGGAAATGCAGTTCATACCATCTGGCACCACTCTAGGCATTGGGTGTGCTACAACATATCTCTGAGGAACTGGTTTTGCTGCACCAGAAGCTGTGGAACCACTATGTCCCTTGCTGTGGAACTTGGCAAATCTGTTTATGACACAGAATTTCTCCAGTTCTTGAGAGTCCACCTTCATTTCCACAATTGATGCTGTCTTGTTCATTCTGCACAACCAACCAGTGGGGTCAGGTCATAGGAAAAATTAACTTTAAGGCTGTCTGTCTGTCATTCAACCATAAGCTATTTTAAGTACTGAAACAACAGTCAATTGTATGTAAGACACTGGTAAAACTGTATATGGTTCATGCCATACTTGATTGACGTTTCTTCAAGAACTTGGAAGAACTTTATGGGATCTCAGGTTAACTGTTTTCTTACCTTAACAATTCATTTTCAAGCCTTTTCGCTCGACTATTGAAGTTCTCCACTGCTTTCGCAAAATCCAGCAGACCAACTCGCTCAGACTTTCCATGTGCCTCAGCAGACCTAAAAATTCAAGTCCTTTCTCCATCAAAATAAACTACAGGATTCCTATTTATTTCCTGATGTCATGAAAAGGAAAGAATAACCATCAATTGAAAAGAAAGGTCTACATGTCATTGTTGAAAGTCAGCTCATGAGAACCACTGGTCAAGCTGCAGGCATCCCCAAGTGCTAATCTAGCAACAAAATATACCACACTCTCACAGTTTGAAGATGCATCTGCTGATAGAATGACTGCAGGCGCTGGTCGAAAGACATGTTGCATAAGCTTTGTTGTCAAGGCGAGCCTTTTCTTTGCTTGAGAGATAGGCTGTACATCCAGCATCTTTTCAGCTCCATCTTCCACCTGATGATAATGAATGGTTCAACAGTGAGCTCTTAAAGTTGCACCATAGTGAAATCTTTTGAAAAGCTTAGACAAAACCATAGTGGATAACTGTTTTGAATCTTTACCAATCATAACCCACCTTTTCACTTAATCGATTTGAAGACAATGCCCATTCCGATTCACCCATGCTGCTGCAGCATGATGAACAAATAATTAGCCATTCAATTGGATAGATCAACAAAGGAAAGAATTGCAAGGAAATCAAGAGTGAAAACATACTGTTCCTTTATAAGACAAAGAAAATAAAAACCCATCAACTTTGTCTTAATTTTGATATTAAACCAGCCTCTGAATAGCCCCCACTTAGCAAGTTATGCAGGCCATTGACTTACCTATATTTATGAACAGGCTGTGAACTTTGAGTCACTTCTTTGTGCCACGGAAGAATATCCAAGGCAGCAACTTTCCGCTTCTTAGGTCTTGAAAGAGCCAAGTTTTGCTCATTATCGCCCAGTAATTGTGCAGCAGCTATGACATTCTCCATATCTAAATTAGGCAATATACTTCTGACTTGAATGGCATTTGATGAATCCTCTTGTCCAATAGAATCAATTACTTTGGAAGTTTCAGACTTACCATTGGACAACTCTTTAGAATTGCATGCATGCATTGAGTCAGAAAATGCTAGCATCTGCCCATTTTTCACAGCCCCACTCTGTTTAAACCAGGAAGGGTCCACTTGAACATTATGGGTGTCAGTTTTACCAGTTTCACCAGATTGTAACCCCCCGACACCATGAATAAAATCCTCAGAAGAATGGTTTCCTGATAGATTTCCACCAGACCCTGATGAGAAAGTTATTGGCTTACTTTCCCCATGAGAAATGGAACTGAGCTGCGCGTTCATGTTGCCATAACCTTGTGTCACATTTCGGACCCCTGACTGAAGCTTAAACAACAGCTGCTGCCTGGCATTTGCACTTACCTGCTACAGATATAAGTAAACTTTGAATATCACCAGGAACCAAATCAGTAGGGTTTGATTCAAAATTCTTGAAATGGCAAACCTGTTGCAGCAGAGAAAAGTGTTGCAGTAGGCTATGTGAGCCCACATAACGGTCAAAAGCATTGTTGTCTCTCTGCTCCCCTCTGTCAAATCCTTGTTGGTGTAAACTAGTTGAAACAGCAGTTGCAGCATTTGCTAATGAGAGATTATTCGTACCGGCTCCGTGCCCGTGAATCGATCTGTTGAGTGGAAAAAAGGTGGATGCTTTGCTTGAGTTCAGCTGACCCACCTGATCCTCCTTTTGGTCATAACCTTGAAGTGTATCTTCACAGGCATTAACCTCTCTAGTATTATGCCTGGCTTGAAAACAATTTTGCTTGTACTGCTCATATCCAATCCCACTAAAGTTTTCCTTGTTGCTAGGTTTTGAATCTGAGAAAGCAAAATTTAAGAACAAATTATGCACAAGAACTTGTGGCAACATATTGCTGACCCGGTACTTGCGATATGTTTGGAGGTATCCAGTACACTCAGCCAAATAAAACTATAAATTTGTCACCTTCAACACTTGGTCGAAGAAAAAGACAGGATTCTGGAGAGGTAGCAAATTTAGCTTGACTACCATACGATGCAGCCAATGAAGAAGTAGCACAGCCGGATTGGTTTCCTACAAAAGCATCAGAATTCTGTTGATACAGAAGCTCATTTTTGTAACACCAAGGTTCTGAAGTATTTGTCACATTCAAATGTGCCTGCACCATCAAATATGAGATTTAGTGCCTCCTAGACTTATTTGTTTCAACCCAAAAGCTGGGCATGCCAACGAAAACATAGAAGCTATCAAGATATGAGGCCCTGCAAAATCAAAACCAGCGCAATAGAATCACCTGTAACAGAGAAGAATAAGATGATCTTGGTATCTCTTGAGATGGAGGGACCATCCTCGTCTGTATGCCTTGTGAAGCAGATGATTCATACAAATTATCGCTATGATTTTCTACTTGGGGTATTTGTGATGATGAAACTGTATCTGGAGAGTTCACCTGCATTAGGAAAGATGCACAGCATCAGTCACAAATATACTGGAAAGTGCAACTATCAGATCCACTCTCAATCAATGTAACATCAAGTACCTTTCCTGATTGCAACCCAATGTCAGCCAATACTATCAACATACCCTCGCTCCTGATTGCTCAGGAATGAGGGGCCTCAAGAAACATTTTTTCAATCAAAACCAAAAAAGAATAATCTTTTCAAATGATCAGCAATGACCAACCTGATCAGCAGGTGTGCAGCTGCCACCAGCCATGTGATGAGGTTCACTTTCATGCCGCCACACATTTGTTTTCAGTTCATGCCCCGAAAGAGATACTAAAAATTAAAAATAAAAGCAATATTTGCAGTTACAGCTATCTCTCAGGATTATGAATCATCAAATTTTAAGGCTATTATTGTTTACCCGCTAGGCTATTGGAGGGTTGGCTACCAAAGGCATATGAAGATATGTTTGGCTGACTCATGTCATTTTTGGAATGCTCAGGGTGTCTATCCTTCCAAACATTTTGCAACTGAGAAGATGTTTGCACCACTTGACATCCGTCGACCGGTAGCTTCTGTTGGCTGCTATTACAATCAAACCACTTCACATTTTTCTGGGGCTGTTGAATTGATTCATGCAGAAAATCAGAAAGCATTCCCTCTTTCTGTTTAACAATCTGTTGGTCTGCTTCCTGAAAAGTAGGAAAGCTGTAGTTCATATCCGAGTGCTGAAAAATAACCTCAGGGTTTGAAGGCGGAGACGAAATGTTTTGCATGTTATTGTCAACCCAACCATGTTGTTGCCCATTGCCAATATAATTTGCATGATCATTATCAGTTGAAATTTCTGGGTTCTGAAAGGTTAAACCACTCCACTCTTCTTGCTGCCCAGTATCACTACTAGAAGCCTCTGCCACAGCAGACTGCATAAGAGCACTCCAGCTACCACTATGATTTGCGGAAAAAGAACCCAAAAAATCTACATGTTGCCTGTCACTTGCAAAGCCTCCTGTATCCACATTACCATGTTGACCAACGGAAGATTCCCAACTACTACCATCTGTGTTGAATAAGATTTTCTCTTCCAAAGGATCCAGAGACGCAGTATTATGAGAATGTCCAATTCTTGATGTTTTCTCCACGGACTGTAAAGGCCACCCAGCTTCTTCCTGTCCCATGATTGATACCTTCAAAGATGCGATTTTTTGGAGGGAATCAGGTTGCTGGAAGTTAGCAGGTTGAACTCCATCTTCTGTAGCTTGCATGAGAAGCTGACCATAAAAATTCTTGTCTCCCGAACTTTTTGGAAAAAAGGCTCCATCTGTCATGCAACCTTTGTCTAAGGAGAGATTGAACTGTTCATTCACAAAGGAGTTGTTCAGAATTGATGGCATCTCCAGTTGGCTATTGCCCAAGTTCATCACATTGGCAGAATCATGAGAAACTCCTTGAATATGGGAGTAAGAATTCATATCATCCCCTGAGTTAGCAACAGGAACTCCATATAAAGACGTATCGAGTTGTTGTGGCAACCCCCCCATCGAGTAGATGGGCTGATTCTGAGCTTGTGAAAAGACATATCCATTTGGCAACCCCTGAACTATATGCATTGTGCCACGCTGACTCAAGTGAACATTACCACCCATAAACATTTGTGACGCATCTTGTATAGGCATTCCATTTACAGAAGTCTGTTTGCTTAAAAAAGCTAGCTGATTTAGATAATGTTGTTGCCTTGCATCATTCAACTCCTGAAGTTGCTGCCGCTGCTGCATTGCCTGCAGCTGTTTGAACAGTATCTGCCTCTGCAACATCTATGATGTCGCGGCATCCACAGTTTTCCGGACCCTCACGCCGAACAACAAAAAATGCTCCAATAAGAAGGATATATGAGCTTTTCTTTTCCTAAAACAGCTTGTCCTACACTACCGTTCAAATGAGAGTAGCCCTTTGACGGTTATCCATACATATGGACCTAGCACTAGCAGAGAATAAAAGGTTTCCCACTCATGCCTCTTTCTAAACTTGATAACTGTTTCTCAACAAGTCTGCAAAACAAGTCATTTGCCATTTATTTAAAAAAAGAACAATTTTCCTCATAATCAAAAGTGCAAAAGAAGCCACAAATACCACAGACAAGAGCAAGAAAGTGTAATGATTCACCTAAATTACCTACAAAGTGAGACAAGAACATACAACCCTACTAAACTTCAGTCAAAGCTCTTAAAACTCTATTTCATATTTCCAAACCAAAAAATCACAACAAAAAAAACGAGGGGCTCATTTCTAACTCAGATTCTCAATGCTCTTTACCAAAAGCAACAGACCTTTTTTTCAGCAACCTAGAGTTTCTGAAGGTAAAGATCAAAACTAAAGCCACCAGAGAAATAGAATGCTCAAACCAGATTCATTGTGCTTCTTCCAAAAAGGACATCACGTAAGAAGAATACAATACAAAAAAACTAAAGCTACCAAAAATAGAGAGGAAAGAAGTAAATTTCAACTCCACAATAATGAACTTCCCAACAGTAACACCAACAAAATGGTACCTTCAAATCACTAAAGAAAACCCTACACAATTAATAAAATTGCACATGCAATTCAAAAACTTGCCCAAAATCCAAAAAAGAAAGGACCCCCAAAAAAAAAAGATCCACCTGCTAAACTTGAAACTCCCTTAGAAAATCACTGCATGCTACACAACCATGAATCCCTTTAACCAAAGCCACCTTGAAAACATTAAACCCCCTCAAAACAGAAATTCAACTTCATACCACGATAATTAACAGTTACACCGCCAAAAAAACCTTAAAGACAACTAAGATTAAGATATGTAACCGCCAATTCTGCAACCGAAAAAAAAAAAGAGAGAGCTAAAGGAGGAAACCTTGAGCATAAAAATAAAAATTAGAGCCCCAAACTTGGAATAAATTCAGTAGCAACACAGTAACTTCAAGTGTTTTTAAGTGCCAACAGTATGATCTGAGTGAAAGAAACTGAGTTGGGCTCTGTTCGAAATGTGTTTTAATTAACTTACAAGTAGAAAAATCAGCAAAAAGCGCAGTGAGTTTCTTCTTTCTAGCTCCCACAGCCTGCAAAAAAAAAAAATGCTTCTTGCTTTTCCTGCTTACATATATATAAAAATAATATTATTTATATATATTATCTTATATAATCACAGAGCTCTCTCTCTCTCTAAAAGTGCTCTCGTGCTTTGTTTCACAAGAGGGTGCGTCACAGTGCTGAGCTCTCTTTCAGACAAGGCCGGAGATAAAGGGATCATTTGCAGTGAAAATTTTTGCTTCATTTCTTTATTTGTATTTTGTAATTTTAAGGAACTGGAAGAAGCCGGAAAAGGGAATAGGCTTGGATCGAGTCTGCGGTTTTCGGTCCGAAGCTGAGGCTCGGATTGAGGTATGGGTTTTGGAGGCTGAGGTAATAAAGCGAGAGAAATGTCGGCGTGTTTACACTGTAATACGGACCGGCTGTTGGGACCGTTGGATTTAGATATTAAGGGTTTGGTGATGAACCGATTAAGGTAGATGGTACACTCGCGGCGTAGTGGATAGAAACTTGGCCTGAAATGGGAAAACGTGGGAGGTTGGGATGTGGTAGTTGCACGCGCTCTTTGTTCAGCGTGTTGCGCGGGTGCTTTGTTTTCAAGTGTCCTGGAAAGTCATCCTTATTTTTCGTAATTTTCTCTTTCTAAAATTAAAACCTTATTTTTCGTAATTTCCCTCTATCTTGTATTTGTAGTAATACTACTAACTGCTTTTTGGTCCGATACATATGACTTCTATATTTTTCAACAATCTTTTTAGACTTTTATATTTAAAAAACATTTTTTTTTTTGTCTTGATGTTAATTCTATTTAAGATCTTTCTAAATATAAATTACAATAATTTATATATATATACACATTTGCTAGGTGATTGGATGAGCTATCAAAATAATATTGTTTTTATTAGAGTTCGAGTGAAACTATTTATAAAATTCACCAATAATTTGATTTTTTTTACAACCACAAGTAGATTTGATGGAAATTTGGATAAAAAAACAGTTACCTACAAATGTAAAAAAATCACAAATTATTTGAGCAAATTAGAGTTCATACATATATATACATATTGGACCTAGATAGGAGTAACAAATCTTAATGAATGGACGGGTCCATTAGTGCGTGAAGGCCCGAACTAATCCAAGCCCAAATGTAATCTTATCCGCTTGTAAAACGCAATTACACCTTAGTTCACTTATCAGTGGTAGCTTCATCAACAAACAACAATTGGGGATTGCAGATATTATATTTGTAGTAGCTTTATTTATTTATTTATTTAGTTTTTTACCTTTACTTTATCATTAGGCATTCTTTGATCGATCGACAGAATTGATGGGTGCAATACATTATAAACATATTTTTAGTATTTTACAATTTTTTTTTAACTGTTGAGAATGAGAAAATGATGTATTTTCGGATTGAAAATACTTATTCATCATTGGTTCTGACGGTAATTTGCATATTTCTTATACGATAGTGAAATTCAATAGTAATTGTTAGTCATATAGTAGCGACTTGATTTTAAAATCTTGATTATACATTCGTCATATTATAGTCAAAATTATTATGGGAGTTAGTGATAGTCGAGATTATTATTTTAATAGCAAGGAGAGCCTGCAAAAGACAAAATTAGTGACGGACGCGGCAGAGCAGGCATTCGGATTTTGGGGAACTTTTTGGTCATGCTAAGTTTGGCAGACTTCTGAAATTTTGTGAGAACCAAAAAAAAAAAAAAAAAAAAACGCTGCTCGAACTGCTTTTCAATTGTCACTTGAGACAAGTTTCTAAAATTGGAACATACTAATGTTTGTCATAGTCAAAAATGAATTTCATCGTACTTTATGTGTACCCTGCTCATAATTGCTTATGCTTTTCCTATTCTGGTAATTTAATAATCCTACTGGTCAATGTCCTCCAAAATCCTAATATTTTCCCACGCTTGCCTTTCCCATTGGAGGAGTTATAGTACTATACATGCTCCTCCTCTACTGCCACAGATTCTCTCTCAAAATAATTTCTATACTTTTTTTGAGAAACAACGAGAGGAGTTTCCACTGGTCAGTCAACTCTCGATCATGAAGCCACAGGCCAAATGATGCAATGTCTTGTGTGCTTATAAGATTAGGTTGTTTTTTTATTATTTTTTTCCGCCTTAAGAAAAGATTGATATGTATTGAGATGAGTGTAAACGGATTTAAATTAATTGTGGGATCGCAATCAAAGAGAATACTGGATGTTTCCCAATTGTGATACATTTTGAACGTCGCGGGGATGTAGCTCAAATGGTAGAGCGCTCGCTTTGCATGCGAGAGGTACGGGGTTCGATCCCCCGCATCTCCATATTTTGGCTCGGCACTCAAAATATAGCATTTTCAAGCAAAAAGCATGGGGTGGGGTGGGGAAATTTCAAAGGAAAAAGAAAATCGCAATCTTTTTTCATTCAAGCACACCTCGGCGCATTCTCTTTTCGAAAATTTATACACAAAATAGGAGCTGTTTGAAGTCCAGATTTTCAGGTAAGAATGAATGACACAGGAAATGGGGTAATCTTGGGTTTGAAATGCTAATAAATTGTAGTACAAGAAAAGAGTAGAATGATTGAATAGAATACTACTGTCTCAACCATAGCTGGTAATCTGACCCTTTATCAACAAACTTTTGCCACCTCCCATCCAAATGAACCTCCTTGAAAGGATTCCAGTCCAGGTACCCAAGCTTCACAACTAGTGTATCTCCAACTTGTGCTACATATCCATCGTTATTTGCGTGGTATATCTTTACAGGACTCCGGCAATGGATTCCAGCCCTTGTCCGGGACTCAATTAACTCCGTTATTATTTCCCGGAGCCCAAAATCATACAAGTGATCGTAAAATATCACAGGCTGTTCACCGTAAACAAATATACAAATCAGATGTTACTTGCAATCTTTTGTAGGATGATGAAGCTTTTAGCATAAACTGATAGTAGATGAACAGAAAATTACCGTTCCAGGATGGGTTAAAATGTATGCATACCCCTGTGTAAGCTTATCCCTGGGAAATGGCCAATGACCCTGGAAAGAAGAAAACATCGTTTCAAATTTACATGAATCAACAAAAGGTTTTTCTTAGGCTATGTAATCAGGTTCTCAGTAATACCCAACTGGATCATCAATCTAGACACAAAGGAAAATAATGCAGAGCAGCGTCTAGTGAAGCTCATAAAGACTAAACTAACATAAAAATTGATAGCTCCTAGACTGTGAGAGGAGGAAACCGTAAAGGGGCAGCATTTTTGAGTGGGGATACAGTCGCCATTCAATAAAAGGGCTACATGGAAGTCGATACAAGGGCTTAGAGTTGTTACTGTGTCCTTGTAGGAAAAAGTTACCTGCGTTGATCCGGTATCGTGATTCTCTAAGAATGTTACAGCCCTTGAGGGCCACCATCCCATCACGCCTGTTGGTTTTCCTTGGGGATCAATCAGCCTCCAATATTGGTTATGCAGAGCAGAATGAAGTATACCCTGATAAATAATTAGGGAATTGAGAAAATGAATTTGAAATGACACGAACTCTGAAAATAAGTTTGACATGGCTTCATAAACAAGTAGCAGCTACAGTATAGTTTTTCTGATAGGAGCGTCATTTGAAGGTATTTTGGTTCATAAAGCAAATGAGAATATACAAAGTCTCAAGCGTTAGCTTTGAACATTGAAAGAGCACCAAACAGATGTCACTTGAATTACACTTGCTCTATCTGAGGACTTTCACATCTTGAATAAATATCACACTGCTCATTTATGCCTTTCAGCCCACTTTAGAGATACCCATACGGGTTCTAATCACAAGGTAAATTAAGTAACTTTTTGAATAGTTCATCAAATTGGATATTAGAAAAGTACAAATCAACTTCAAAGCCAAGGTTAAAATAAGAAAGAAAGCCTTCAATGATATCATGAATAGCACACTTAATGCTCTCACACGAGTAAAAGTTTTACAGAGTTAAAGGGGCTGCGCAAGTTCATTGGAAAAAACAGCACGTGTAACATAAAACACGGTAAGAAAATTTGCAGTAATATTTTATGTGCATAGGCCCCTAGAAGCATGAAAAAGATTTAGTGAAAAACCTTGGTTGTGACGTCAAAAGCCGAGGAGGTACCTCCAGTTGCATTGATCCAGTTAACTATACGTTGCCGATGTGCATCTGCACACATATGCAAATGCTAAAGGAATTGCTTTATAATGAACATACGCGGATAATTACGTCTTCAGAGACAAAGAATAAACTATCAGATATAAGTCGGACATGTCATGCAGGAGAGTAAGAAAGAAGAAATTCAACATCTCAGAATTATTAATCTAATATCATAAATACACTTCTAGGAGTAAGGAGTAATGACAAAAACGACAAAGGAATTCCATCTTTCCTGAACTCTTCAAACTGGAGAAGTTGCTCTTGCTTAGAGTAGTCACAATAAGAGAACAATCAAAACTGAGCTTACGTTCAAGTGCTTACCCTGGTTATAACATAAATTACCCCCTTCGTAAGCCAAACTATCCCAATATTCTCCAATAGCAAAAGCAGGATTCGAAACCTCTATATATTCCTTCACATATTCACCTGCAAAGCCCCTGCAACAAGAAATATCAACCCCTATGCTAAGCAGAAACGGAAATTGTTATATGGCAAACTTATGGACTCAAACAAAGGTGTTAGGACTCAAACTAGTATTTTATTTTCCAAAGGGAATGGCTCACAGCACCGGTAAACCTTTTCTATTGATGTCATATTCATTTTCACTTGATTTATCATTCATAACTCATTGCCCACGGTTTGGCATATGTTTTAAAGACTAATTAGGACGCCAGCATCAGGATCTAATATTGCTCAATGAAAGGGTCTTTAATTTTAGTAAGGAACAGATGTACTTGTCATGGCTACACTCTGGGAATTGGAAACTTGGGATGCAAAACAAGCACAAAACTGGATGTGGGTAACTAAAAGATCAAGCCCATGCAACTCTGATTTGTATACAAGAGGGAAAGAAAGAGATAAAGTCACTATTAACATTTGGTTAACAATCTAGCAATTCACCTTACAAAGTCAAGCCGCCACCCATCAAAACCAATATCATTTCGCAACCAATTTAACCACTCTCTTATATCCCTTCGAACAAAGTCCTGTGAATGATCAATATTTGGTGCTGCATGAAAGATATCACCTGTTCACACAAAAACAGCACATAGATAAGGATGATAAGCTCCAGTCTACAACATTATCTGGAACTTGGATTATTCCCAATAATTCTATTGCATTTAGTCAGTTAAGTCAAATGCTAAAAACTGTTCACTGTTCCTAGAGGCATCAAGTTTAAAACAATTGCTGAAAGTCTAAAGCAACAGACAACCAATCAAAGTCATTGAACTTTTTTTTTTTTTTCCCTGTAGAGGATTTTCATACCACTTGAAGGATTCCCACGCCCTTGGAAGTTGGGATCATCACAAACAATAGCTTCAGGACCCCACGCAAGCTTGCCTCCAAATATATTCCAGATACCATTTGGACTCTGTAATTGGGAAATAGTAATGTTAAGACACTCCTTGCGACCATCAAGTAATTCAAACAATTGCTGTATCTTGAGAACAGCCAGGACAAGTAACGAGCGAAAACAGGAACAGATATACAGACGGGCCCAAAAAGACAGGATGTTTTTGTACCTTGCAAATAGCATTTCAAAGATCAATGTTGTGTATCAAGTTTTCTCTTAACTGAGAGATAAAAAGAATGCTAAAAGACAATCAATATATGCAGTATGAAGGCACTTTTCAAGAAGCTGGAGAAAATCACTAAGCATCTTAATTATTGGACATTCCTGAAACTGATCTCTTGTTCTTTAGCAACAAAATATGTGAACATACTCCCAGTAGTGGTGGTTGTTTTTTATTATCAAAAATTAAGCATCACTGGCTTCAGTTAGTAATTTTACAACACAAAAAAGCTGCTCAGTTATAACATGATGTATATAACTAAATAGCTTAAGGTACAAGTATAACAGAAACCAATAGAACCAAGGTCTCTATTAATTAATAAAAGAAACAAATCCAAGAGTTTTAATAGGAGTTACCTGTTTATGAGCACATCTGTGATTCAGTACAACATCCCCCAAAGCCTGTAAAACATTCCCAGAATATTACCTTTCGCCAAATGGCAAGGTTGCATTTCAAATAACAAAATACAGAAACCTAAGTTTCTATTAGGTGGGTTAAAAAAAAAGGATTATCAGCTAGATTTTGTTCCACATACCAGGAGATCCTGACTATGCATCTCATCAATACAGTACTTGAGCTCTTCCTCAGAACCATAGGCCGAGTTCAAGTTGTAAAGATCAGAAGGCATATAACCTGCAGTATATTACAATGTCCTAAGCAATGTTGCACATCAAGTTTAGAGAAAGCAGCACTAAATCATTCAGAATATTATCTCAAAATTAATTGTATTTGCATGTATAGCTGAATAACCACTAAAGCTTATTGTTTTCACTAGTCCGAGATTTATTCAAGCAATCCATCTTTTGGATTTGAGCACCACGTGTCTAAAATGAAATTTATAAAAAATTTGAGAGAGAGAGAGAGACCTTGTGGAGCAACAGATTCTGTTGGAGGCGGAAACCACACAGCTGTAATGCCACAGCGGGACAAATCAGCAGCTTTAGTAGCAAGCTCAAGGTACCATCTCCTTCTCCAGCTTTCCCAGTTGAATCCTTGGAACTTGAACAACAGAATTCAAAGAAGCAGAACAGAATATTAAAATCAAAACTTAGCAGAAAGATAATGATCTAGTCATGGATCAAATAGAGCAGAAACAAAGCTTGAACTCATAGATGTAAATGAGAACATTTTAAAATGTTGTTTCTGAAAAGTAATTGCAGTGCGCAGGCCCCCAACTTTCCAGCACAAGAACTACAATTTCTACTGGGAAATTATAGGCAGGTTCAAAGCTTAAAAATTAAGAAGAGGAAAGAAAGCAAATCTGGATCAGGAAAAAAAAGTTGTTCCAAATTTACTCTGATATGGAAGGAAAGAGCAATAATATTACTCTCCAGGAATGGAGAAACTACACAAATACACGTTTTCTCCACCAAGTGACAAACATCACTACAGTAGCAGTTCACAAGAAGAAGGCCTGTAGATTGAAAAGCCAAAGTGCAGCAGATAGCAACATGATTTCTCAAAATTACTGAAGAGCTAGTAAGAAGCTATGCTGGTGGGTTTCAAGAGCTATACTCACCACAATCTCCCGTCCAGTACCAGTACCAGGCTCTGCAATAAAAGAAAGTCACGTTATAGGGCTTTCTTATTTCTATGCAGGATAAACAAGACCCTGAAGAAGTTGATAAATGAAGATTGAGATGGTTGATGCCACACCTAACTTTAATTCTTCGGGAGTTCTCTGCCATTTAATTGTCTTTCGTTGAAGAGCACGTTCCAAAGCCTTCCGCTTTTTCTCTATGACTTCTTTCTCAATCACATGCTCCACAAGTGCGTCTCCTTCCTTTAATTTTTCTTGAGAGATTGACCATACTTCATCTAGCTTCGGCAACTCCAAAGATATAAATTTTGATGGGTTAACTTCAGTTACCTCGGTCTTTCTGGGTGGAAACTTAGGAAAGATTGACTGGATCCTCCGAGACATCCAATCAGGAATTTCTCTGCGAGGACCCTCAGTTAGTAGTTTCCACTTTTGTGAATCCTCCTCCACCAGAAGATCTATGCGTCCACCATTAACAACATATATTTCATTTTCATCTTCCTCGCTTGAAGAAGATCTTTGTTTCAGTAAATAGGCCTCTGTTAATTCCGCCCTTTTTCTCCACATATCAGTAGCAGCTTCAGATGCTTTCAAAGATCTCTGTAATGCTTCACACCTTTTCAGGTAAGCTTCTTCTTGTGATCGTGCAGTCCTTTTTGCAGCTTCAGTCGCAGCCTTGATGGCCTCCAGCTCAGCCTTGAATGCCTTTGAAGCTGCCCTCTTTCTTTCTGCTGCATCCTTCTTAATCTTTTCCAACAATGATTTAACTTCCTCCTCTTGTTGACGAGCTGCTTTCTTGCTTGACTCCTGAAGTTCAAGCAGTGCTTTCTCAGCGTCACTTGCTCGAAGTTCAAAATCACTGCATTGTTGGCGACTGTGTTCTAACTCCAACTGCAACCTATGAAATTCATTGTTTGAAACCAGTAATCTAGATTTTAAATCCTTAATATCATTCTGAAACTTCAGATTCTGAGATTGGAGTAGAGCAACCTCATCCAGAGGATTCAGGTCATCTGCAAAAGCAGCTATCGCTTTTGTGGACTGATCACCAGCTGCTTCCGCAATGGCTAATGCCTTCTCTATAGCATCTTTAGATTGTTCCACTATAGAGACTATGGTATCCTCAGTGGCATGCCGGATTTGTTCTTCAATTTGATATGCTGCCTCGGCAGCAACAGTTTCAGCTGCAGAAACTTTCAATTTGGCATCTTCTAAAATGTGAGAAGTTGCTTGCTGGAAAGCAACTTCTGCCATCTTTTCAACCTGCACAGCAAGTTCAACAGCATCCTGTTTCGCAAGGACCAACTTGGACTCCAAATTAAACTTATCCTCCACAGACTGCTCCAACTTCTGATTAAATAGAGCCTTGGCCGCCTCAAGTTCTGCTATGGCTACTTCTTTATCTCGCACGATAGTGTCAACATACTCCTTTTGTCTAGCCTCAGACCGAGCTAACTCTTCCAGTAATCTATCTCTCTCTCCCTCAATAGCTTCTTGTTTCGCTCTAGCCTCAGTGAGAGCCCTTTTAGTCGCCAAAAGTTCATCTTCATCAATCGCTAGAACTTCAGTTCTCCCTGATGCATTACCATCCCCCTCATCAACAACATCCATCGATATCTCAGTGAAATCATCACCCTACCAATAAAAGCAAGTTTGGATATATATATATATAAATAAAAGGCATAAGTATTTTGAACAGCCTCCACATTCCAGTTTGACAACTCCTAAAAGCACACAATTCGCGGATCCATTTATTGAAAATGCAGGTGCGCAGTGATTCTCTGTACAGTGCAAGTTCTTCACGTTCAGGAACACATACGTACGAAAATTACAAATAACCTTTCTGTTCATCCAGTAAATCAAACAATTCCATACATAATTATGGAAGCATAATCATACCGTACATGAGAGAACAACACTAGTCCTGTCCTTGTGACGGTACCAACTGTCAGCGTACAAGGATTTCCTGGAAAACGGAAAAGAAACACATCAGACAATAATGCAAGAGCGCAATTCGTAGAAGTAACACAAATATTCCGCACCTCTTTCTATTGGAAGAAATTTTACGCCGAAAAATCGCAGGAGGATGCTTCCGGAAGTCAAAACAGAGACTGGCGGAGAAATTAACACGCAATGAAACAGGAGAAAGGTTCCATAGAAATGCCCTCAGATGAACCGGTTCCGAGGCTGAAACGGCAGCCATTACTACTACTTGCTTGCTGTTGTTGGTGAGTGGCCGGAAATCACAGAATCAAAAGTTGGGCATTAATTCCGACCTAGTATGATTTCTAGTGAAGAGTGTGTTGAGTAGAGTGTGGAATGGGAAACAGGCTCGAACTGCGGAACGGCATGGCTGATTGATTGGGTTTGATCAGAAGGAGGAGAAGATTGAGAAATTAGAGAGAAGGAAAAAAATAAAAGAAGTGGAGGAAATGGGGAGAAAGAAAAGCGGGAGGCTCCCAAGAGAAAAGGCACGGGGATTTGCTAGTACTTTTTTTCTACTCCTAAAAGTTTCTTTATCTTTTCAAGGGATCTACTAGAAGCTGAAAGTTTACCCCCCGCTTAAAAAGCCTTCCCCAGAATTAAAGGCCAGAAAAATAAAGTCAAATTCAAGTCTCTTCTTCTTAGTTCCGTTCCGTTTTATATTTTTCTTGCATGGGTTAGTCCTAAATTGTTTATTACTATAATGATAACGTCATAATAAATAAAAGAACCTTAATTATTTCAAATTTCACGTCGAACTCAGTGATCAAGAAACAACGGTTTCTATCAAACTCAAAACATATCAATTTTAAATAAAAAATACTAATCATTATATTATAATTTTTTTTTTTTTAGTTTCATAATTTTTAAAGTGAAATGGAGAGGCAAAATTGAACAGTCATTACTAAATTGAGAATTATTTTTTTAATATCCAAAACAATTTATATTTTAACGTTAAGTTTTTTTTTAAAAAAAAAAATTAAATAGTAATTCTGAGTACGAGGTTCATCGGTACTACTAGATAATCAACTGAAAAACAAAACCCAAAACTATAAAAATACAAATTTTGAGTAAATTTCAAATCTAATCATATTTGTCAAAAATATAAAAATTACACCATTTTACTTGAAAATTTTCAATTCGGTCATTCCGTGAAGTAGCTCCCTATATATGCCCCGTATCTTCCCCTCTGTCCATCTCTACAAACGGTACAAAAACTCTCATACTTGTGGGATTCTACGCCTCCTGTCTCACACGACAGAAATTTCATCTGATATGCAGAGCTTCGAGTCTGCGCCGCCACTTATCACGCTATCACTTCTCCACCAATCAACACATAAAACCTGAATATGCACCAAGATTCAAGTCACACTCGTCGTCCCAGAAAAATACTTCTGTTTTGGGAGGTCTTATTAAAAAGATTTAAGAAAAAAAGTAAATGCACCTTATCGCTGTGTGAATCAATAACAGCCAGAGGCCACTGAAGCAGAGAATGTATGATACAGACATCAATATTTGGACTTGAAAGTTTGATTAGCATATGAATCAAGAGTAATGATGGTGGGGGTGGGGGGTAATCAGGGATCTTTACTCATTAATCAAAGTTGAATAACGAACAAGTTACATACCGCAGTTCTCAAATCCCACAACATAACTTTCCCATCGTAGGATGCCGACACCAAATGATGCCATGATCTATCGTGCCACTTGCAGCTAGATATCCAGCAAGTGTGAGATGAGAACTGAAAGGTAGGTGCCAAAGTACCTGCCAAGTGATTAACTTGAGTACTGAAATTCCAGAACAATGTTACATAAAGAAAAAATAGCACCTCAAATGAAGAATGGTGTGCGCCTTCTTTTGATATTTGAGATTGGAAATAGATGATAAGTCAACAATCAACCTGGTTTCCGAGGATCCCATATCCGAATAGTGGAGTCTGAACCACCAGCAACTATCAGGGAGGAACTTTCGCCTCCAACATCTAGACAGTTGAATGCTTTCCCACAAAACTGCGTAAATGGAGGTGCAAGAAATAAGCGAAAATTTCCCTTTCAAAAGAAAATAGGCATTTATGCTTTAACCTTTCTTACCATGTTCATTGAATCTTTGCCTGTCTCAACATCCCATCTTCGAATAGAATGATCCCATGATGCAGAATATATTGCTTCACGCTCTGGCCAGACCACAGCAGCCACACTCTGTGTGTGTCCCACAAGTGTAGATAATGCCTCCTCCTACATGTCATTAAAGTTTGATTTCCATACAGTGACAAAAGGATTCTATTAAGAAGGACAAATATTACCTAAACGAAAAGTGAGTTCCACTAAGTGACGAGTGTGAGATTGAACAACCTATGACTAATGGCTACACTGATGAAGTTAGGGAAACTACTTTTCATACTAATCAAAACCCAATACGTCCTCAAGTCCAGATTCTAGTTGCCAGTTCAATCAGCCATTTCACGAAAAAGAAAGAAAACAATTGGGGAGCATTAAACGAGTTATACCTCTGTTTTTGACTCCTCATCTCTTTGCTTTTTCCTCTTCTTAACAGGAACAATGTCACCTCCGGAATCAGATTCATTTGCCAGCCACAAATTAATCCTACAATCCCAGGACCCTGAGCAGATCTGCCAAGTGTAAGAAAGAAATGACAGGTTACAACTCTACCGTCAACTAAATTGGGAGATTTAGCAAAGGGCCCTTCTGGGAGAAAGGAAAACAGATGGCACCTTATTGCCAGAAGGCTCAGCAGCAACACATTGAACAGAAGCACCATGACCACGTAAACTCTTAAATGCTTGAACCCTCTTTGGTTGACTTAAGGACTCGTCTGTATCAACCTTCAACAAAATAAACAAATAAATAATGAACAACAATTCAGAAACATTTTTTTTCCCAGAGGATTTTTTAATTCTACTTGAGGAATACTGCCACCTCTGCATACCTTAAACAACCTCAGTGTCATATCTTTAGAAGCAGTAGCTACCACTTGGTCCATGCTACTTTCAACTATCAAAATATATAAAAATTAATCAGGAAAAAATAATAATAAATCGGCATTATATATCTCATTACTGTGACATATTTTTCAGAACAGAACTCTCAGATGAACCTTTAGGCTTGATAACACACACGGAGTTTATTGCGCCAGTGTGCCCCTCCAAAATATGTGTACACAATCCTGCTGCTTTCCATATCCTTCAAGTTATTTCATCAGCTATAATATGATCTTAAACAATAATAGAACTAAAATCTCAACTGCACTAAAGATAACAACACAATGAAGAAATCTTTTAAGAATTTTACCTTCCTAAACCATCATAGCTTCCAGTTAAAATGAACCTACGAGTGTAAAACATTCACGGATGGACACCAAAGGTTAAACAACTGTAACGATTAGAGGCTCAAATGATACAAAACAATATCTCATCATGTTGTGACGAGCTAAGGAAGAAAAGCGATATACTTGGGACTTGAACCATTGACTGCGCTAACCCAATCATCATGAGGGGAAGGCTCCTCTTCCCTCCTAGGGACCACAGCCTTAACGTACTCAATTTCAAGAATCTTCTCCTGTAATACACCAACATCTACAGCTATAAGCGAGATAAATGAAGATGCAAAACTTACAAGTATATTTGAGAATGATGGTTTCCATTTAGTGCAGACCACCCTTTTTTCAAAACTAACTGTCATTCTTTCCAGATAAATTTCGAATTGATTATAGAAAATGTAACATGAAGCCTTTACATTTAGAAAAAAATTGGAAAAAAAAAACACACACACACACCCCTTTACCGCAACAATGATGTCCACAATTGATGAAGTTCATAAATTTGAATTGCATTGCTTTTTGAAAAACACAACTTACAGCTGAGATGCCTTTGGCAACTACAAATTCTTCAAGGGACATCCGAACCAGTTCCTCATCAATAAGAAAATCAAAAGCTTCAGGTTTCCAGTCATCATTTCCTGCGATATAATCAGTGGAAGCCACATTAACACTAACTTACGCCCCACTTGAAAGAATGGGCGAACAGGGAAAACAACTCCCAATCACAAAATTACAACAATTTGGCAACCTGTGCCATAAAATTTCCAAAAAAAAAAAAATTAGGAGCTTCATCCTGCATTTCTTAGCAATCCTAAGCAACGTGGTCGAATCATACAATGGATAGAACTTAAAAATATAAATATACTTAATGGTAAAAATCAAAACCAAACAAAAACATATGGTAATAATACACGACCGCTAATAATTTAGCAACATCTTTTCAGAAAAGAATACCAGATTGAAGGAGGTTATTGACGATAGTGGAGAGACCAAAGCGGGTGAGGTTGGAAGGAATGGAGATGGAGCTGGGTGGAACCTTATACGGAGCCTTCAGCTTCGTCACAAACCGCACCTGAATCCTCCTCGAAGCTTCCTCGCCATCTCCATCTATATCCATGTCACTAAAATGTAGGTGTAAATGAACAGAGTAAGAAAGCTCAGGAGGTTCAGAAATTAGCGAATACAGGCAGCGGCGGCGGCGGACGGACGGCCGGCAAGAACTTACGGAGCTGTGTCTTAATGGGGAGGGAGAGAAGTATCCTCGGTGAGTCGTCCTAGACTCCGAGGGGTTTTAGGAGGGGATGACTAGGGTTTAAGCTCTGCCGATTTGATAAGTAAAACTTTTCAATTTTCTTTTATTTTCTTACTTCTCCTTTTTTTTTTTTTTTTTTTTTCCCTTCTCTTAATTTTTAATATTAATTTTTTCCAACTTTACTGATTTTTTTTAACAACAAACACCTTAACAATAAATTTTTTATCCTGTGTAAATAATTAAATTTTTAAAAAATTGAATGTTTTCACTCTCCTGCTAAAATTGCCACATTGGTTGATGGATAAGCCTTGGCTTTGTTGTTAGATCTTTCTCCTGCCTTGAATTAGTATTAATGGAGTCAGTCAGAGATTTTTTCTTTTTTCTTTTTCTCTTTTTAATAAAAAATTTTTCCCACCCTTTAGCTCCCGCTCTGAATGAGAAGTGCCAACCTACAACCTATTTGTCCGAAAAAAATCTTCTCGACCTTTAATTTAAAGTGAAAAGTGTCAATCACTAAACTATAACTTACTCTTCCGAGATTGGAATACCGAATATTATAAAAGAATAGATCAAACCGTCCATAAGAAGGATCTCACAAGTGATTTCCACCAAAAATCCATCTTTATTCAGAATCTTATACAGAAAATGCCACTGCTTCCTATAATCCAGACATGAGCTACTGTCTTATATTCTAGTTTTGCCAAGGAATATCAACAAGGGACATGCAGTTTTCTCCTACTTAGCCATGACAAGAGCTCTTGTGTCTTCTTTACCAGCTCGAGCAAACTCTGATATCAACTTTGCCACAGATTCAGGCTTCTCAACATGCGGAAGATGACCACAATCCGGTATCAGTCGTATAATTGTATCTGGCAATTCATGGTGTAACCTCTGCATTTTTATGCACAACAGAAGAAAGAATGATGAATATAAGCCAAAAGTTGGAAACGAATTGTTTTAAGGAGATCTCTTAGGGTACTAGTTTGAAAATGCAGTGTGCTTTTGGACACCATCCATTCTAACTTCCTGTCCACCTTTGGTGGGCTAATACTAATAGCATCATATCATCTTGTTTTACGCTTCAATAATCTATTGAAGGCGAAAACACGATAGCTCTTCTTCGGCTTCTTTTCGATAGATAACAGTTGAATAACATTGACTACAGATGAAAAAAGTTCAGTGGAGCTAATCCCGTGTAAGGAGCAAGATATTGTAAACTTTAGATGCGGGCTTAAGAAAAGTGGTAAGGAGTTACTGACCATTGCAACCTTGCTGCTAACAATGTGATCACGTTCACCCCAGATGATAAGAGCTTTATGCTTTACCTGAAAGATGCATAATCAATATTCACAGCACAATCTAAAGAAGATATTCGGCCTTTAATATAATATTGCAAGAAATGGCTTGATGTTCCAAGAAGGATGACATGGCTTGGCAATTTCAGCTACAAATATAAGCATAACAAATATGTCGATTACGCTTGCAATGCAGTTCATTACACTTGTTCATTTTGGATTAAACATGAACAAAGATATGAGACACTGATGACACCAGGAAATAAAATGAGGTGAGATTTCACACCTGTTTTATCCTGTGAACAACATTATAACCACCACTGAGCATGAAATTTACTGTAGCATCTTCCCACCAAGGCAAAAGACAATGTAAACGACCCACCTAGATTGTAAGAAGAAAACATTTCATAGAACCCAATTAGAAATTGCGGATTCAGCACTTCGGAGGTGTAAATTGCAGAAAATAATGACATGATAAAGATTGGTTGCCAGCTAGTTCAAAACACACACTCACATTGGTCCAATCAAAGCATGTTGACAAAGGTAAATTATGAAAGGCCAATAAGTTTGCATAGAACCGCAGTGGGAGGGTTTTCAACAAAGAGACCTGAAAGTGTTAGAGAACCAGCAAAAGCAACCAGTCATCATTCAGTAGAAGTATACAAGAAGCAGCACCAGATATAGATTCTAAGACAACTATTTCATTTGACCGATAGAATATTCCATTGAAACATCCTCTACAATGGCTAGGGCTTCTTTACTTGAAACTGTGTTTTGCTCAAGTTCTAAACATAGCTTACGAGAAATAAGGCAACCGCCAGTTCCTCACCTTCTCATTACTAACCTTTCCACTGCTGCTTATTACCAATTTCCCATCCAGTCAGCGATTTCTTATAGCAGTCAAAGATGCAGTATGCACATAAAGCTCCTAGGAGGTCTAGTTTGTTAACAAGGATGAAGCAGAAGCAGCCTAGCATATCTATGTGCAGGAGAGTTTTTTATGACAAAATGATACAAGAGAGTTAGGAAATAGTTTCCATTATCTGGAAAGGACTTCAAAATCTATTTATTCAATTTGTAGGCATTCCTTCCTACTTACTTAAAGTGAGTCCAGTTTTAAGCATCCAAGGAAGTTAGTGCAATTACCCCAGCATATGCTAAAGTTTTAGGTAGTTCTTTCATCATTCCTGTGCCATCTGTGTAAACACTTGCATCAATCAAAATCAACTTATCGACCTGCAACAAATAGAACATATCCCATTTGAGTGCATTCTTTTATTATTCAAACAAATAGGTATAAACAAGATAAGACCTTTTCAGTTATCATACAGCATTTTGAACGAACCCAATAAAGTTAAAACAAAAGTGAAGATCATAGAAATTGAAGTGCAGTAGTAGGAGTTATGGGGTATGGCTATATGGTCAGTAATCTGATTGAGAAAATCCCAAATGAAAGGGGGCCCTTACAGCTTCTGGAAAATTGACAGCAAAGTCAATGGCAACTGCAGCACCAAGGCTGGGTCCAACTAGTATCATTGGTCTTTTGATGTGAGTCCTCCAAAGCTGCAAAAGCAGCCGACCAAGCTCAACCATTAGTTAGTGAGATCAAATTGCCAAAATTAGGATACATACAAAATAAGTATCATCAATAAGTAAGTTCAATCAACAAAGGAATTATTATGTTAGAAAGGAACCTGGTAGAGATGATTTCTTTTCGATGCTGCATCACAGGGAGGACGCCCTTCTACACCAGTTGAGAATAAAACATAAGAAATTATAGAAATGCAAATATGTATCTCTACAAAGCTGAAACAAAGGATAGAGTTCGAAAATGACCCAAGTCAGAGAAACCCCATCCAAGAACATCGACAGCCCATGTCTCCAGAGCAGCATCCTCAAGTAATGGGAGTGCGCATCTCCATTCCAAACAAGAGCTAAGAGATAAAACACAACCCAAAAGAATAAGAAAATCCCAGCTTAGATATGTAGCAGAAAATGCAAGAATCAACCAAAAAAATCATAATAATAATAGTCTCAGAGCGAATACGAAATATGAACCTGTCAAAACAATGAAGAAGCACAACAGGGTTGGTCTCGCATCGAATTTTTGGTTTCACGCAGCTGCTCATTATACAGCCTCCAGAAAATCCCACCTGCTTTATCACAAACACATGACGGGAATCAAAATCACAATGGGGTAACTGCCGCAGACGGCCGACATCCCAATTTCTGCTGATTTCTTTTCAAGAACTACCGAATAAACTACGTAGTCATGCAAATAAATGAATCGAAAGTTATCAATTTCAACATGCAGTGAGAGCAATCAATCAAAGACCCAAAACACACGTACATGCACAGGAATCCTTTGAATCCTCTGAGCCAGAGTTCGGGCAAATGGGTCTCTGATTTCCTCAACCTCTTTCGGTAGAAACGAGGGAAATTCACCACCAATGGCGACTGCATTGGTGCGAAATCTTCCTCCACATAATACCCTCAAACCCATCGCATTTGTTGAACTATATTCACCAGTTGTTCGAATTACTCCAGGAGTTCCCGGGTGCAACGCCGCCATTTTCATTCCAATCAAAACCTCAAACAGTCCGTCACTGATTTTTCCGGAAGCAATTTTTTAATTATACAGGTTTATAAATTGAAATGAGATGTACTGGTGACACTGACACACGTGATCAACATGAAATAATTTTGTCTGCTAACTACAAAAGAATTGTTCTGATATTTGTGGGTTATGAGTAATTATTCTTCAGCTCAGATGAATGAAGAAGCAAGATAAATAAATATTTGAGTTCAAAAGGAGGACTGGTGAGGACAGGCGGCGGGGCTTCGCCTAACACGTAGCATTTGGGAATGTTGATTAAACGACGTATAATTAAAAATATATAATTTTAATATTATTAATCTAATAAAAATAAATTATTTAATACAGTAAGTTTTGAATGTGTCTCTTTTTTTCAATGTTAACATTTGTCAAAAATCTACATTCTATTATATTAGAAGTGTAACTAGTGTGTTTAAAACAAGTACAGTACTAACTAGCCAAGTTGATTCCAATTCCCCACCTAACATTGTATTATTGTATACACTACTCTTTTGATGCTAGTTTAGTGTGGAATTTTAGGGGTTTTAGGGTATTTATAATAATGGCTCACCTAAAAACCATAAATTAATTCGTTAAAATTAGTTAATTAACAGGGACAAAAGTTAATAGTATAATTTTAATTTAAAAAAAAAGATTAAATAAAAATGACATTATTAATTCTTTCTAATTACATCTTTAATCTTGGATACACATCATCCAGTTATGTTATAAAGTTTTTTCGGAGGCATGAAATATACCTATTATAAATTAGTTATCTTTCTTGTCTGAGCTATTATTTAAAATTTGTGGGCCGACTGAAATATAAATATTTGTATTATTTAAAATAGATTATTTCATCATAAAATATGATCAACGGTACAACCGGGCATTTGGTCTAGTGGTATGATTCTCGCTTAGGGTGCGAGAGGTCCCGAGTTCAATTCTCGGAATGCCCCTACTTTGCATAATATTTTGGTTAGTTTTCCAAGGTGTTTTTTTTCCCTCTTTTTTAAATGCATAAAGTTATGTATATTCGCAATAATCAAATTGGTACATTACCGTAATATGGACTTTTTAATTAACAACATAATATAATTTTATGGAGCAAAAATAAATAGAATTTAGAGGTGTATTATTAATTTATACCAGTATTATAAATAAGTTATACAAATATGTTGGTATTAAGAAAATAGTTGTTATTTTTATTTCATCAATTTTTAGAAATCATCATATGAATTAAATGTAAGTTACATTTTAATCCCTAAATATGCTTAAATCATAACAAATTAAAAGTGTTGAACATATATAAATTTGAACTTTAAAATATGGTAAAGATAATTAATAGTAACAAATTATTTAACATTAATGCTAAAAATAATTAATAGCAACAAACTATTTAATATTAATGTTTTATTATGGTCGAATACATCATTTATTGTGTAATGTTTGTTATTTTGTAATGATGAATAGTTTTAGCTATATATAATCTCATATCTGATTTTAGCTTTTTTACTACAATGAATTAGTCACCCAAATTGTACATATATATTTTTATCTCATAATAATTAAATTAACGTTTAAAAAAATTATTAGCAACATTTTCATCTCTTTGAAAAATTTGAACGGTTTCATAATTATGTTTTTTCTTTTAATTTAATAGATTAAATAATTATTTTTTAAGAAATGTAAAAAAAATTGCAAGTATTCGCTAGAAGGAGGGCTTGAACCTCCGACCTTGTGGTTAACAGCCACACGCTCTAACCAACTGAGCTATTCCAGCTGTATGGATTAAACAATTTCAGAAACTTTATTTATTTATGTCTTTACACATAACTATTTGTACAAAAATTTAAACCTTTATTTAAGTTTGTTAACACAAAATAAAAATAATTTATTATTATCTTTATCACTTTTATTATAAATTTTATTTTATCTCTTATCTATTACAACCCCTATCATTAAATATTGAATGAATGAACATCATGAACATCAGTTTAAATTTCTCGAATATAAGACATTAAGTATTGAACCCGTATCATTGAGTATGTTGCGAAATTTCCTTCCCTATGAATATCTATGAATATGAATATGACTCGCCAATCTTTTCCTAACAACTCGACAAGCTATGCAATACTTTGATTTCAGTAACATGGCTTGAGTATCCCATGGTAGCATTATACTCCACTTTAATTTCCAACACATAATAATATATGATCTCACTAAAGACAATAACATTATTTTCACTTTTTTGAGAGTAAGGCAGCAAACGTAGTCCAAGACAATGTAGAGGGGCGAGCTAAGAAGGATTATAAAATGAGAAAGAAAAGAGCTTCTGGGATAGCCCACGACCACAGAAAGTATCAACATTTGCCACCTTATTTATGAACAAGCAAGTATATCAGCACTTTCATCACTTGTTTCACCCCTATCGACCTAAGCCAATCAGGAAACCTCCATTTGTATGTTTAAAACCTCTACTCCATTCCAGCGATTCCCAGAACCCTTGAGACAAATTATATCTGCACAAGCAAGATTTTCTTCAGCAAACTCATTCTCACGGACCAACTACTTTTTTGTTTCCCAAACATCATTTGCTTCCACAAACTTGTGAGCTTTGGGAAATCAAAACCAAAAGTTAAATGATACACAAACCTCAGCAAAATTCTCAATGCAAATTTGAACATCAACCTCCACCTAAAAATTCCATCTTGCCAGAGCTAGCTGTGCAGTCTGCATTGAGCTTCAGCTACAGCAAGTCCAAAACTGCACTTTCACCATACAGGTAATAAGGCAACCTCTGATTTTCAGCAACAAACTGTAGAAATCATCCATATTGGTGTACAGAAACATCAAATCTAAAGACAAACTGGAGAGAAATGACTTGGAATATAAAAAAGGGTCCAGCAAAAAGAGAAGTAAAGTTGAGCCATCAACCATCGTGCGAATAAAAATAAGGAGCTTTTGTAAGTTCCAGAGAGTACTTAGGAAAAAAACTACCTAAACAAATGAGCATAAAAATGATAATATATTAATTTCAGACACATTACACAATTCCAAGAAGAACTGACATCGAGCTTTGACAAAGTGTCAAAGGTACTACTTTATGAAGAAGAACATAAGAGAAAACATAAAAACAGGATAAGGCATATTTCAATATCAAGGACTAGCAAAATTCCATTGTAAATACACATAATGAGAGCACAATGGAATAGAATTATAAATCAAATGTAGACACAAAAGCAAGATGCTCCACAAAAGCTCTAGACAAATCTAGTAGAAATGGCAATGGAAGAGCGGAGGTATAGCGTCAATATATTGAAAATCAAGAGGCTAGTTAAGGCAACTTTTTTCAATATTATGAAAAATGACCGGAGTTAGAGCCAAAGATATCTCGTCACCAAGAAAAAAATAATAAAGGGAGGTCCATATATTTTTCTCACTAATTTTTTTTTCCTAATTATAGGTCTTTGTTAAAATAGACAATATCATGCATCCAACAAGTTTATCACACACCATCATTGCTCAGGTCAGTTATAATCCAAGATATCTTTAGCATGAACAAGTTACCTGTTCTGCCTCAAAGTGCAACTTAAGCTCTCTACAAAGCAAATATTAATTCTAGATCGAAAATCCAACTTTTGCTTTCATAGTGCAGAATAGCCTCTGAAGACAGACGATGATGTGTTGTCTCTTCATCTACCCCTGCTTGCCTGAAAACATATATACAGCTGTTTGAACATGCAACGAATAATCAATCAATTAAAGGTGTTATCCAACTTTAAATACTTACATATCTAATGAATGTGTGCACGAGAACATAATCCAAGTATGTAGAAGAGTATATGAAGAAATTTCATTCAGCCTTTTTGGGCAATCACAGAAGGTTGATGCATATGGTCAATCAAAGAACCGTATACATATTCATCCATCTTTAATCCTGTTTGCACCATTTCATCGAACACCTTCGAGGCCTCTTGTATTTTTCCTTCCTTGCAAAACCTACTTCTCAGTATACTATAAGTTACAGAATCTGGAGTAATTCCATTTTGCACCATATCAGCAAGGAGTTTATTTGCTTCTTTCACATCACCTAATTTACAATATCCATCAATAATTACAGTATATGTTATCTCATTAGGGTGTGTGCACTGTGAAGACATTTTCTGCATGAGTCTCCTTGCTTCATTCATTTGGCCAAGTTTACAGTAGCCACCAATTAATGCAGTATAACAAACAACATCTGGAAGCAAGTTATCTGCTTCCATTTCATCAAAAAGGTGTCTAGCATCCTCCACACAGCCAATATTGCACATTCCATGAATGATAGTGGTATAGGTGGCACAAGTAGGTAGAATTCCTTTGCTTCCCATTTCATCCTTCAGTTTAAAGGCTTCTGTCATATTGCCATTTCTACAATAACCTCCAATGATTATGTTGTATATAATGGAATTCAACTCATTTTTCTGTCTGATAAAGTCATCGAATAGGATTTTAGCCTCTTCAACTTTTCCAGTTTTGCAGAACCCATCCATCATGATCCCGTAAGTATAGACATCACGAACAAGGCCATTCTTCTCACATTCATTCCAAATATTTAGAGCATCATCCATCTTTCCATTCCTACAAAGTCCATGAATAAGGCTGTTGTATGTAACAATATTAGGTACAACCCCATGCTTAACCATTTCTTCTTTTAGCTGAAAAGCATAATCCAATTTCCCCTCTTTGCACCACCCATAAATAAGGGTGTTGTATGTAATTCTATCGAGTGGAAAGTTTCTATTCAACATCTCCTTGAGAATCCAAACAGCATCCTGCATTTTTCTAGCTTCACAAAGTCCATGAATAAGAGCATTCGAGGTTATTGTATTGACTGCAACTCCTTTCTTCAACAGCAAGAACCAAAGCTCCATTGCATCTGAGTGTTTTTTGTCCTTACAAAGTCCCTCAATTAATTTAGTAAATAATGTGTCATCGGGTACCATACCTCTCAATAGCATTTTCTCGGTGAATCGCAGTGCAGAATTAAACTTTGAATTTCTGCATAAATCATGAATAAAGGAAGTGAATGCATCAGCATTCATGCACAGTCCTTCAGATAACTTTTCATCTACAAGTTGCACAGCTTGGTCGATTTGGTCTCCCATGCATAAGCCACTAACAAGAGAACCAAGAGTAACTGAATTAGGAATCAAACCATGAGTTAACATATCCTCCTTTAACTTTAATGCAGACTCAACATCTCCTGCTCTGCAAAAACCATCAATCAGAATGTTGTAAACATACTCATTTGGAACAAACCCTCTGTCATCCATTTCTTTCAAAAGAAAATCTACTTCGTTGAATTTCCCAACTGTTGCCAAAGCCTTAATTAGCATACTGTACGTGTAAAGATTAGGTTGAACACCGTTGTTAACCATTTTGTTCTTGAACTCAAAAGCTTCTTCTGTGTTCCCTGTCTTACACAGGCCGTGTATAAGATTATTATAAGTAACTACATTTGGAGGAACACTCATTTTATGCATTTTTCCAAACAACCTCATTGCATCTCCGATTCGTCTTCTTTTACAGAATGCATCAATGGCAATGCTAAACAGGTAAACATCCGCAACAAAGTGGCGGCATAAAATTTCAAAAGCTTCACAGGCGTTTTGAAGCTCATTTGCCTTGACAAGAGAATCCAACAAAAAAACACTAGTTCTCTCAGAGGGAAACAACCCCTTTTTAGTCAAAAACCGAAAAACATCCAATGAAGCATGCAGGCCCCCAGAATTCTTGAATTCGTATGCATAAACATGCACCAATAAGTCACATACCGTAACACTAAGACGAGAATTATTAGATGCCAAAACTAAATCAGCAAAAACCGCAGCAAGCTCCAAATGCCGGACATGGTTACAATTATCGTTACTATTCAAGCTACCACCATAAACATTAAATTTTCCACGGATCAGCTTTATCAAACGCCACCGAGCATCCGAGTCAAGATTGGAAACAATGAGCAAACGGATCAAAACACAATAGGATCTAAGACTAAAACTAAAACCACAAGAATCGGAAGCAAAATCGAAAAACTTCATGGTACCTAAAGGATTCACAGACTCATGAATGCTAATAAAAATATCTTCAAATTGCAGAGGGCTCAAATGGGTAAGCAAATCTTTACAGTTTGAATAATTGAAAGATTCTTTCGAAAGAATAGAACTAACCCACTTCACAAAATTGCTCTTGACATTATGTACAACCTTTCCTTCACCCATCCACTGTTCTATTCTAGGTTCCCTTAAATTCAGCGTGGGTTTTGATTCTTCCAAAGGCTTAAGCTTTTCCTTATGTGGTTTTTGTTGGCTACGATTGACAATATGGTCCTGGGAAGTTGAGGTGACTAAAGGGCGTTTAACAGACCGAAGTAACACCTTTGTAGCTCTGGAAACTCTCAGTGTTCTAATGTCCATCAGAATCGGTCACAGAATTAAATGTTTTTTGTGAGGCGAGGATTTATAGTGTTGTGGGAGTGTTCGGAAACGAGCATTATTTGAAGGCAATGAGAACACGGTTTCGGTCACAGAAAAGAGAGCAAATATGGGTCGGAATTGAAGGAGGTGGAGGAGAGTCTGTCAATAGGGAAGAAGGAGGGCTGGTGGCGGTTAGAAGAAGAGGAGGAGGAGGATCCAGGCGAACAACTGACGATGAGTGACATAATTATTTGTAAAAAAATTTAAACCATTATTTAAGTTTGTTAACACAAATTAAAGTTCATTTATTGTTATCTTTATCACTTTTATTATAATTTTTATTCAAATTTTATATACTTTTTTAATCTATTATAATCATATCATTATATAATTTTTATTTTATACATAGGTAATTGAAAGTCATAACTATGATAATGTGAGTATGGATAAAAAAATAAAATAAATACACGATGAATATTAAAAATATATAGTGAAAATAAATGAATACATAATTGAATAGCATTAGAAGAAAATAAGCAACTAACTTATGAATATACGTTTGATAGCGAATACGAAATCAAAAAAACAAAATAAAATGAATACATGACCTATAGCAATAAAAATAGCATATGGAAATTGGAATATTTCCGAAGGGGCTCAAAGTCAATCAACATTGAGTTTAGGTCGAGTTTTGATCAAACAGATCAATTGGTTGTAGTCTTAATTTGAAATATATCATTGACGGAGAGATGAAAATGGTACATGTTGAATAACAACAGAATAAAAAGAGAGAAAATCATAGGTATGTTTTTGATAGGCAAAAAAGATGAGAAATTATATAGAAAAAAAACATATTACAAAGGAAAATACGATAGGGAAATAAATACATGACTGAATAGCACATAAAAAAATAAGAGAGTTAAGATGGATAGATAAAAAATAGGGGAAATTGTTTAAGAAAAATGGATAACAAAGGAAAATACATAAATGAAATAAATACATGACCGGATAGAGAGAAGGAAAATGGTATATGTTAAATAACATATGAAAAAAATAAATAAATTATAGGTATATGTTTAATAGGTAAAAAAGGGAGAAAAATCATCGAAAAAAATGAATACATGACTGAATAGTATAAGAAAAACAAAAAAGAGAATTAAGAAAAGATCAGAGGAAATGAATACATGACAGAGTAATATAGGAGTAAAAGATAGTCGAAATGAATAGGTAAGAAAAAAGAAAAAAAATATAAATAATACTTTTAACAGACGCTCTAATCAAATCAGCTATTACAGTTATCAAAATTAAGTATTTATTTATCTTATTAATCTCTCATTGGTGTTTTTTTGTAATGAATCTAACAATTTCAATTAAATATCTTTATATTCTCAAATCAATACGGAGTAATCGTTTTAGTTAATATCAAAACTTTTTTTATCCAAAGAATGAGTTTGTAATGCATAGTTAAAAATTACATTTACGTTATTATGAACACTATATGAAAGTAACATAACTATAATTGCCATTTTTTAATATAATTAATATATAAATTGAATTTTTTTAATTAATTAAATTTCAAGTGGAGATTTGAGTTAAATTCAAACCTGTTTATGAAAAGTATAGTTAAGTTTAAATAAAAATTATTAATTTGACATAGGTTAGATTAAAATTTTAAAATAAACATATTAAAATATAATTTAATCATAATTCAAATAAAAAATTATAATAAACACAATGAATCACTTTTTCAATTGGTGGTTTGCAATTGCTTTTAACATATTCGTTATGACTTTTTCAGTAGATTTAATTTATTTCTTAAAATATTTTAGCATGAGTTTATAATAAGTATTATTATTTTTTAATATCCGAATGGAGCCATAATAATAAGTATTTAAAAAAAAAAAAACAATGAAAAGCGAAAAAAAAAAAGAAAAAAAGAAAAAAGACAAAGGTTGAAAAGGGCTTGCACGTGTGAGTGAAGGTGAGTTGAAGTTTGAACGGGGCTGGTGTCTGGTCGATGCACTTTTGATAGATAAATCGTGGCCGTTCAAATCCCACTGCCAAATCAAGTCCACTCAATTACCCGTAGTCAGGAAGTACAGTTTCTCGGTGGTTCGATTTCCCGGCAAATTGCATCGGTTGTTTCGAATTTTCGTTGTCGGAGTCAACGAGCTCGCCCTCCCTTCAACGCCCGCCACAGCAGGAGGAGGAGGAGGAAGAAGACAGGGGAAGCTTTGCGAGATAAGATTCTTTACCAATGACGGAGGATAGTATTCCTAGGGTTTCATCTTCCGAATCCACCGATTCTTCATCAACGAAGCAAAGGTTCTTCATTCTTATCCCCCCGAACTAACATGCACTGAATTCAGTCTTATTTTCTTTTGGATCATTTTGATAATTAGCAAATGATGAATGCCTTATATCCTTCATCGAGGCCTCGGTCGATTGATGGTTAATTGAGCTCAGCTGTTTTGATGGACTGAAATACGTGCCCGGAGAGTTTGTTGTATTGGGAAAGTGGGTGATATTGGGCTTGCTGTTGGTCTAGATCGTATTCGTTTTCTCGCTTGTTCAATGTATGGAATGGTCAAGAGTAGTGATTGGGTGCTGTGCGAGAAAATGCCTTGGCGCTTATGCAATGAAGGAACTTATTGTCCCGCTGGAAGAAATTTCATTTGCCTTATTTATTTATTTTTTTAAAAAAATTGTTTGCTAAGGAATTTTTGAATCTCAAAGTAAAACTGATAAACTCTACCAGGAAGCAATGAACTTGGAATTGTGTCAAGTGTAGAGAATGCATCAACTCATCATTTTAGAGGCATGGCCGTAAATGTAAATATATATTAACCATTTTATGTTTTATTTTGTTGCCCAGAAAAAAGAGGAAGTGGGATCAGCCTGCCGAGTCGTTAATTTCTGGAATTCTCCCATTGTCAAGCATGGGATCCCTTTCTGCAACTTCCTTGCCTGGTCTAGCTGCAATTTCTGGTGGTTATCTATCAAACCCTTTAACTGCCACTGTTCCCGCTTTTTTACCGGCTGTGCCATCTCTGCCACAGCAACACGCGATTGCCATATCCCAAAAGTTGAATCAAGTAAGAAAAAATAAGGCATTTCAGCTTTTATTTTCCGCAACACCCTGGCCCCCCACAACTTCATTGCTTATCAAGTTTGCCTCAAAACAATCGTCTGCGCTTAGATTTCATGAAAGTTTCATTATTCTGAAACTTTTTAGGGTAGAATAGATAAATGTTTCACTATGTTAAGATTAACTCTTATGAGGTGTAAGATTCCCCACTCTGAGCATATTATCCATGATAATCAGAAAACTAGATCTTTTGATCGTATAAATTTATCTTTGTTTCTGCTTTCAATGAGAGTAAGTTGAAAGAAATATCCCAGTATGCAACGTACTTTTTTGGCTAACCATTTGCTGTACCCTTTTGTTCATTTGCTACTTGACTTGTAATTGACAAGCCATTCTGTGACCTGTTAATTTTTTCCCCCCCTGAATTGCCATTGTTGAAAAATGATTCAATCTTTTGCACTTTTCTAATGTTCTCTTGCTGGTATGTCTTAATTATTTGGTCTCCTATTCCTTTATGGCTTGTACCTCAGATCCAAGATGAAGTGATAGCACGAGAAATTGTCATTAATGATGCCGACTCTAATGTGCGCTATAAGCTTACAAAACGTCACACTCAGGAAGAGGTAGTGCTTTATAGTCTATCTTTATTATGTGACTAGTAGGAGAATAGAGAAGTGTGACATAGTATTTGAAATCATAAACTGCTTTTTGTCCTGCAGATTCAGAAGGTTACTGGTGCCATAGTTATTACAAGGTTGGTAGTTTACTTGAATTTTGTCTGGAGGTTTATATTGTTCTGTCCTTTTTGTTGTTATTATTATTTTTTATTTGCAAGCATTACATGAGTGACTGGACTCTGCAGGGGAAAGTACAAGCCTCCAAATGCACTCCTTGATGGTGAAAAACCATTGTATCTTCACATTTCTGCTGGGGCTCATGTAAGTTTGGCAATCTCAAGTGCATTTTGAATTGTCTTGCAGAAAATTCCTATTATACTGTGTATTTACTTGAAGCAAAAGACTTTTAGAATGGTAGAAATTTATATTAGAGTTGGTACATATCATAATTGATGATTCTTTATTATTAAGTACAAAATCTATGCTTCTCCGTTGGAAATTAAGAAAATTTTTATACCATCTTCCTGAAAGTAAATTGTTGTCCATAATGCCAAGATGTTACATGGTCAAAATGTGATACCATCTTTGAGAGTTTATTTTGTCTTTGCTAATGGGAATATACTTGGTGCTAACATCACATGTTTTATTGCTTATTCAGTTGGAAACCATGGCTGAAAGGATTAAAGCAGTTGATCGTGCCGCTGCAATGGTGGAAGAAATGCTCAAGCATGGGTCGTTGGTCTCTGAAGCTAATGTAAGAATGCCTTCTCATTTAGAAGTTTATTGAAAGCCGCCACTCCTTGGTCATTGTCCTCAGCTTACGTGTCATTTTAATTTTTTTGGTGACCAGGTCAATCACAATCTTAGTGCCTGTGTATATTTGGGCTTTGAGGCAGATCCTTCCTTGAATATTGCTGCCAGAATTCGCGGGCCAAATGTGAGTTCCTCATGTCTTATCTATTTTTTTTTTTCTTTTGGTGGTTTATTTTCCTTTTGCCATGCAATGGGATTTTGTCCTTCTATTTTATTTATCTTTTGCTGAGCGGTGGAAGAATCTAATTTTCAAGCTCTCTCTATTATCTCCAAACAATTCGGAGAGCTTCTTTTTGTTGCTGCTGGTTGTTGTTTCTTTATGCAGGACCAGTATGTAAATCACATTATGAATGAAACAGGAGCAACAGTTTTATTAAGAGGACATGGTTCAGGAAACACTGAAAGTGCACCAGCAGAAGGTAGTTATTTATTTAACTAGTTTAAGTGTCTCTGGTTCGACTGGTTTCTGCTTACTTAGATTTCTTAACCTTTCATGATTTTCTCCTGCTTGCAGAAGGCCAGCAACCTCTGCATTTATTCTTGTCAAGTAATAATCTGAAAAGTCTTGAACGTGCGAAGCTTTTGGCGGAGAACCTTTTGGACACAATCAGTGCAGAATTTCCTGCGACGAGGTAATTAGGAATAGTTAAATGTTGGAGTGATAAAAAGGTTGGAAAGAATTGGAGTTACATGACAGAGAGCTCCATGTATGGGTTGGATGGTAGCTGTTTCAGATGAACTTTTTTCTGTTTTGCTACCTATCATGGAGATCTATGCATCATTCTTCTGTTATTTAACATTCCCCAGGAAGCAAAACGTTTATCTTCTGCATTTTTCCCTTATATTATCCTTTTGAAAAAATCGGTTACATTTACAAGATAAAGAGATGTTATCTTGGTATTGACAAATTTTGGCCGTGAAGCTGTTTCCGACATATATAGAGTTTAAAACTCTATTTATTAAGCATGTTAATTTTGACGCTGCTTCCTGTTGGGCGACCTTTTGCAACTGTAAATTTATGAATGGTGCATAGTAAATTGTTACTGTTAAGAAATTTTGAGCTTCCCAAGTGTTTGCATAGTGAATGACTTGTTTGCTGTTCTGTATTTCAAAGGTTTTCTTCATCTAAAGTTTATGGTGCTGTTCCTCCGCCACCACAGTTACTTGCTGAAGTTCAGAGCTCCATGGACGAGTCGAATGCCAATATCGAACGATCTGCCAGCTTGACTGCTTCTTCTTTGGGGTGCGATGCATCAGCAATTCCGTCAGTGACAGTTACTTCTGCATCTATTATTACTCCAAAAGGATCAGTACCGCAGATGGGTGGTTCAAATTCTGTGTTTGGGGCTGGGCAGTCTCCAGCAATCCCAGGTTGCTATTCTCATAGTAAATTATCTCAAGGAACAAGCTATAATGGTTATGGTGGTATATATCCCAACGCAACACCTTTGCAACAAGTTGCTTTAGCCCTTAGACAATCAACTTCACCTTTCACCACTTTAGTAGCCTCTTCTGTTACAACTGCAAACACAGCATCGTATGATAGTACAGGCTCCTCAGTGGAGAAGGAAAAACGTACTTCACAGAAGAGAAAGTTCCAAGAATCACCTGCAGTAGTAAAAGGCCTTGTAAATCCGAACCAGGTATTGCTCATGAGTTTTCCAATGTTTATTGATGGTGTTTCTTGTCTAAACTACAAATTCTCTGCTCTCCGGGCCCCCTCTTCCCTCCTGCATAATCAGAGAAAGTGAAAATGCTCTGCTTTGATTAGACTTTTCGTTCAAAGGATATTTTGTCTGCTTTCTAGAGATGTTTCTTCCGAGTGTGTGTATAGTAAAAATGTTTAGATTTTAAGGTTATTTTCTGACTCTACGACTTGTTGTTCCAGGTATTTTCTCTGACCTTTGAAGCTAACAGGCTAATAATGGAACTTCCTATTCGAGATTAATGTGTTTCAGGTTTTTTGTCTTTGAGGTGGTACACTGTTGCCTCATGTGATCATGGATTGCATACTGTCTCTTCTTTATTTATGGATCGTATATTTCTGTCACTTTAATTTCTTTTCTTTCATGAATGTCTTTCAAGGTATGTTGTGGATTAATTTCTTTCAGTTATAACAACCCGACTCCCCACCCCCCATTTGGAAGCATCATTTAGATCTCCATATGTTATTATTATGGGACAAAGGTAGTAGTTGTGGCCTGTTGGTGCTTCTGTATATTTTTGTGTTTGTCTATATTTCATATAGAAGTAATGGGTTATAAATACTAAGTATTAAAAGATGGGGCGAAAGATTTTATCATGGTATTGACCAATATTCAGCTGTTGTTAAGTATCTGTTTGGACTCTTGTCAGAAACTGGTGCAGGTATCTGAACTTTCGAAGCCATGTGAACTAACCTCAGATGCAGGTGCAAAAGATGATAAATGTTTGATGCCTCCACCCACCAATGCACCAGTTCCAAACCCACCAAAATTCACCGCGCCATCACCTGGAATCCGCATTGGTCCATCATCTGGAGTGCTTCCAAACCCACCAAAAGTGATGCCGCCACCCCCACCAAAATTCAAGGAGTCGTCACCTGGAGTCCATAGCAGTGGACAAAGCATGCTTAATGAGCCAAAATCTGAGAATGTACCTGGTAATTTTCACATCCTAACTCAATTCAGTTTTAAATATGAAGGCTTGGAGGAGTTGTGGCATTCTTGTTCTCCGTTAATGCATTCAGATCCTAACAAAGCTTCAGATGTATACACATTTTGATACTAGTCCCCAACTTTTTCCATTTTTAGATACATTAATCAAGTTGATGGAATATGGGGATGACTCGGATGAGGATGAAGATGAGCTTGGTGAAGAAATCCTCAAACGAGGCTCAGATTCATCCATGGTCACGAAACCATTCTGGGCTGTCTGAACTGCAAAGCGTACGTACGTACGTACATGTCAGTAGTATTCTTTACCCAATACGAGGATTTTGGGCAGAGGGAGTTCTTGAAGTCCTTGTGGATATGATGATGAAAAGGCTTAGAGTTGAAGTGTGTATTTTTTGTGTGCAATCTAATACACATAGTAGTTAGGCCATTACCCCAACTGAATTGATTGTTCAACACTTTGCCCCTTTTACCTGGAAGATGAGATGACCTTTCCACTTGCATTTCAAGGTTGTACATTGTACTCCCTCCCTTTCTAATAAATAGTCATTATTTATTTTAATCTCAAAGAGTAAATTCATTCTGTGCAAAGATCTAATCATTCATTTAGCAGAAGCACAGCAACGCAAACTGATAAGAAAAATCATCTGGAAAATCAGTTCTTCACAGCTGGTAAGAGAATGAAAGGGAGTCATATGAGTGTTTAAGAAGAAGAAGGAGAGGGATTTAACAGCAGCTAAATATAATTAAATATCCACTTAAACGAGAAATGAGAGCGTCAATAAAACATTATCAGAGCCAAACAAAAGCAGCCATTTAGACTCTGGATTGAGGATATTTGCTCAACTCTGAAAGGGGCAACAAAAAGACTAATCAAGAAAGTACCAATAAGACTTATTACAGTCACTATAGTTCCCCAGATCAATAAAAGAGAGACAAAGTCAGCCCCTTCTATTGGCGTAGTCGTCATTCGGCTCATCGTTATCTTCATCCTTGTACTCATCCCCATACGCCTCCGGACCATCATCCTTCTCAAATTTATTGCCACCCAGTTTTTGTGCATCTCCAAACATTGAATCACTTTTTCCATCGTAGCCAGAGTCAAAACTAAAGTCGATACTTCTATCACTGCCCAAGGAAGTGTTTCCTCCATCATATCCACCACCACCACCACCAGCAGTAGCATTGTAGCCACTGGAATAACCACCACCACCACCAGCAGTAGCATTGTAGCCACTGGAATAACCACCACCACCACCACCAGCAGTAGCATTGTAGCCACTGGAATAACCACCACCACCTCCACCATAGCCACCACCACCATAGCCACCTCCCCCATAGCCACCGCCACCTCCACCATAGCCTGGCGTGCGAGGCTTCTCAGTAGCGTAATTCACCCTTAAACGTCGACCTTGCAGATCCTAAAATAACGCAAAGCATACTAATTATAGATAAATAATAATAATTTTTTTAAAAAAAGGAAAATTTAACTGATCAGAAAATCAGAAAGGACATCGGACTGCCAACCACTCTGGTAAACTAGCTTGACAATGGAAATGCAAGGTAAACTTGTTTAGAAATTTGAATTAATTCAAACAGAATCTTTGAGTAAAAATTTTAATAGAAGGCCAAGAAGCACCCACTCAGCAGAATAATGTCTCTTTCAAATTAAAAATCCAAGTCAAATTCTCTTAATTTTATCGAATGCAATCATGTCCCCAATATAAGCATCACAACACAAGATCAATGCATTCTAAAATCTGTTACTCGGCAAACCTAGTACCTGCCCATCCCATGCCTGCATTGCTTTGGCAGCACCGTCATCTGATGCAAAAGTAACAAAACCGAAGCCTCTTGATCTTCCACTGTCACGATCAATAATAATTCTAGCTGTAAGGAGAGGGAAAAAAAACATAGATTACAGTTAATATTCTTATGCCATATGGATTTGCAGCTATTATGATGTAAAGTCTTATGATTCCATATTCTTGTTTCCACTAACTTGACAACATAGTTGCACTTCTCACTAAAATATGAATTACAAAAGAATTATGTACGTTAAACTTGAATAGGAATTAGCTTCTAAATCTCCAAAAACGATATCCATATTACTGAAAGTGTTAAAGTACGCTATTGACACATTAACTCCAGGCAAGGACATATGATTCTTAAACTTATGCAGATGGAAAGCCCAGGTCTTCAAAGGAAATGGATGTCCTAAAACCATTTTTTTAAAGTGTCCATGCCATAGCAATCATTATTCACATTTTTAGAATGTAAAAATACTTATCAACTTAAATAACTGAGTATGAACTATGAAAGTATTTTCAAAAGGCACAAACCGCCGAATGATCACCTTCAGTAACTTCCCCATATTGAGAAAAGGCTTGCGTCAAACTCTGCTCGTCCGTGCCATAAGAGAGACCTGCAGCAAATGGGCATTAATCGATTGTATACATGATAAAACAACAGCAACAAGATCTGAAAAAAAAAATGATCATTTGCACCTCCAACAAAGAGCTTTGTAGACATGCTTCTAAGAGCCTGGTAGAGCATTGGGTTGGAAGCACATGATTCTAGCTTAATTTGCTTGTTCAGCGTCTGTTTAAGAACATTGCCGATTCTGTTGACAAACGCCATGTCTGAACATAGAAGATGTAAAAAACATTAAGTTTACAGGTAGTCTGTAAACAACCTTATATTATTCAGGCTTAAAAAGAGATTTCCCCCTTTTCAAAGATAATCTAATTGAAATCAAATAGAACACCACCAGTCAAAGAAAAGCCCACAAAAGATCACCTTTTAACGATAAAGAACCAATTTTTACGACCGCATAAATGGACTTTACATTACAAACCCAAAAAAACAGAGCAATCAACGAAGTCAACCATGGAAGACATCTAACAGCAATAGAAACACTTCTCCAGGAAAACAAAAACAAAACCCACAATTTACACCCAAAATATACACACGGAAACGGAAGTAGCCCGTAAGAACAAAATCGCAAGCAACGAGCCTAAAAAATCTTAAAACGCGAGCAAATGAAATGATTATAGCAAGAATATAAAGCATTGATCTAGAACGAAATGACCAAAAAACAAGAATATTGCGTACAAAAAACGGGGCCGGAATATCTTTTCTCGTGGAAAAATTGGTTTAGGGTTTTAGCAAGAACCTGAAGAAGGAGATCTTTTGTATAAGTGAGACTGACAGCTCTCTCCGCTGCGAGGGTTTTAGAGAAGCAACGAGAGGGCCGGGAGTAATCACATACAACACCCCCGCATAGAAAAGACTGTTGCTTCGTGACGCGGCGGCTTTTCCACCGTTGGATTGGAAATATCAAGTGAAAGTCAAATGTTATAATTTAAACTTTTGAAGGAAAATATGAAAAGATAATTTTGAATATATCTAGTATTCTAGTCGGTGTGAAGAAATAAATCCGATGAAGTTGTCTTTAGGATGTAATCTGGTATTTATACATCAATATATGCGTTTTTATTTTTCGGAAATTTAAGTCGATAAATTCAAAATTACTATTTAAAAATTATATATTTTTAAAAAATAAATAATATAAATCATGCAAATATTCGTGTTTCATCATTTTTTCTTTCTCCCCCTTTTTTTTCCATTTCCTATAAATAAATTAAAAACAATAAGAGGAAAGGATAATGTTTTTTTTTTCATAATTTTTATTTATTGGACTAAGCCCACTTTTTACTATTTATAGTCTTATTTTCAAAGTTTACTATCCAAAATACCATCTAACAAAAAAAAAAAAAAAAATCAACATTCTTTCTTATTTTTTCTTCTTCTTTTTCAAATTCCACCACCAACACACTGCCCTCACATTCAATTTCACTTCCTTTTTTATCGATTCTTTTCAAGTTGTGGTTATAAAACATGAAACCTTAGCACCATATCATCATAAGTTCTTTCAATTGAACTAATATAATTATATTACATGAATTTTAAAATCCCGATCAACGCTAATAATGAACCTCTGATATGGGAAAAAATTTTGCACAAAAAATTTAATTAAAAAATATTTGAATTCTAAAACAATTAGTTTTACTTAGTGCATAACATATTTTCATAATAAGATAATAAGATAATATAATTTATTCATAATTACACACATATATATTTATTTGTTTTGCCCATTTTCTATAATTATTTTTCTTCTCGCGGATACCACTTAACGATGGTCAGAGTCATCACGAGGCATTAACACCATCATCTTCTTCTTTCAGCCTTGCTCAAATCCTAACCATGTTCTCGTCATATTTCTTGTCTTCTCTGCAACAACAGTAGCAGGAATAACCGCTCCAAGAAATATTACATTTTCTACAAAAATAAGTCATTTGATGAAGATGACAACGATGCTCACGATGATTGAAATCAAAATCATTGTTGCGATCATGCCCATGGAGACGACTGTGATGGTGATAGTACTAGTTCTAGTAATTGATCGGAGTTTCACTCAATTAACACAAGTAATTGTTCAAAAATTTTGTATAAAAAACAAAGATTATTTTCCTCCTTTTATTTTATCTTTTTATTTTTCTAAAAAATACTGTATGTGTGAGAATATTCTTATAATTAGTTATTGTAGGATTAAATATGTTTAAAATAATTAAGATAGTATTCATTTTGTTGGGATAAAAAAATATATATTTATATTGTTGAATTTTGATAAACTATTTAAAAATTAATAAAAGGATAATTTAAAAAGATTATTTCGAAAATAAGACTACTTACAAATAATAAAAAATGACTCAAATAGGGTACTACCTAAAAGTCAGATAGTACTACCTAGTGATATCCTTTATGTAGAAAAAAATTGGGCTCAATTGTTAACAATTAGACAGGTAAGAATCGATGCTACTTGGGGCCACTTGGGCTTACTTGGGCCCTTATGTAGATAATGGCTTGATTTGTATTCATAGCATTTGAAAGTTAGAAAATAATGAAGCATTTTCTCTAGTTTATTCTGTCTTTATCAATTGCATAAAAATATAAAAAACAATATTACACACCAAAATTTTCCATAATTTTTTGGCTATATATAATGTTAAAAATATTATAATAAATCAAGATCAATCCACAGAACAACTTGCAATTCTAGCTCATATATTCATAAGTATCAATCACAAAGTTGAGTGAACAACAACTCAATACATGACAACTTTCCTACCTAATTGAAACAGCAATCCAAATTCTTAGCTATACTTCATATTCATAACTAATGCACTTCCAACTGAACCAAAAATAGATATTACAAAATTGAAATTCTAAACTGATATGATGATGCTGGGATAGAGTGTGATTACACAAAAGTATGAACATGTCAAAATCCAATATTTAATAATGGATATGCATTTCATTTCCTATGAGAGCTGTGTAAAGACTTTGGCGATCCTTCGAAGAGATCCAAGATATAATATTCTAAATCATCAGCAGTGTATTTTATGTGCTTTTCACTAATGTAGTTGATATGTCTTCCAACAAATGTTCGATACGCCTGTATTACCTTAAGGGATGTCGAGATTCGAAGATCTTCGCGCAGCTGGTCATCGAGAATTGACCATCCTGTCTGGCTCTTGTACACTTCCTCGAAAGCTAGATAGAAGCTCTGCAATCTCTCTTTGAGGATGGTTTTCGAAATGGAATTCGAGCCGGGGTTTTGTATGCCTTCATCCCTGAGTAAGGACAGGATAGAACTCCATGTTGCTCTCTCATAGTTCATGGCATATTGCTGGAATTTCCAGTTATGCTTGCGAATCCATCCGTCGCCTAATATTTCTCTTAGCTTCTCAGAGCTCTTGGTTTTTTCAGCCATGTAATGAATGTTATTCATTAGGAAAAGGTGCCTCAGTGACTCATCCTTGTATAACTTGGACTTATCTTCCAGGTTGCACTCCAAAAGTGACAGGAGAGACCGGAAATGTAAAGCCACGGGGGAAGCGTAAGAGCTCCCGCCATGGCTACTGTCTTCATCGCTCACCGGGCTCGTGTCTGGTGAAGAGGAAACTTGCCCCATTTTCTCCTGATCCTGGAGGAGCACATCAAGGGTCTTGCAATAGTCTCCAAGAGCTTTAATGTAGTTCATGACATATCTAGTGAGATGGTGGATTCCACCACCAGGAAAAGCATTAGCTGATATGTTTGTTGCAACAGCATTCTCAAATTCAAGAAAGGTTGCCTTTGCACAATCACCTAATCGCTTTAAAACATCCTGGCACTCCATTCTAACGCTAGACTCGTCGTCGCCAAGATATAAAGCATCAATATCTGTCATAAGATCTGCAAGAACCTCATACATATCAAGAATCCGAAATAATTTTTCAGGTTTATGGGGACAAATAGCTATTGCTGCACCAAAATTCAGCAGTTGCAACACAGAAACTTTTGATGACTCGGTAAAACATGCTAAGCTAACTGATTCAAGCTCCCCAAAAATCTGATCGCACAGCCACTTTTCACTGGCAAGATACACACGGACAAAAATCTTCATTGCCCGAACCCATTTCCTGATTTTAGAGTTCAATGTGTTCCACGGCATTTTCACTACATCTTCAACATTCAATTTCTCTACAAGGATGCAGAGGTAGTCGTCGAGGGCATCTTTGCGGATACTAACATACGCCTGAGAACATTCAGGCCCATAATTTGAGTCAAACATCAAACAGGCTATAGATTTAAGATCAGGTATCACATCAGGATGCACCAGTTCAATAATATATTCTTCTGATGTTCTGCTGATACTGTCCCTCTGTACTACATCCTCAACCGATTCATCCCCAAACGACGCAACAGAGCGATCATCTACCGTATCATCTTCACTAGAACGAAAGGACATGTGCTCAGGCTCAAAAGGTTGCCTGTTCTGGAGAAGTAGATGCTTGAACTCATCCTCAAGCCTAACCATCCCAGTGTGGAGAATATCATGACCCTTTTGCAGAAACCCCTCCTCCTTGCTATCTCTCGCAAGATTCACACTTTCCAAGCTCTCAATTAACTTACGAGCTTCATCAACAGCCTTCAGATATTCATAAGCTTCATCCGGACCACAGTCCCATATCATTGATTGGCTTTCCTCCCATTTCAAAACCTTATCCTGCAGTCTATTTAACTGCTCCTCAACTTCACCCAGTCCCTCCCCATCCTCTTCATCCTCCTCTACATTTCTGTCACTAACCCTAGCAATACTAGCTAATTGGCTGCCAAGATCCGCCAAGATTTTCCTGGCATCAACCGTTAAATTCTTGTTCGTCTCTAATGCTTTTACTATGTGCTGAGCTGCGGCGATTATGTTTTCCTCCCCCTCCAAACTTGGAGAGGCAGAATCAGTAGTAGAGGCAGAAGGCTCAAATTCACCCATAATACCTAACAACAATTCCAAGACCAGAACAACAGCTTCCAAACTCCCAAAACTAATCCCAGGTTGCCCACCAAGCAAATTACAAACAAAATGAAAGCTCTAAAAATCCAATCTTGACAGCAATTCCAGCAATCCCACAGAATAGCAACTTAAATTTGTTTTCACAAATATCATCCTGAACTACTGAAAACGAAAATCCAAACTTACTTCCCTAGTTCAGAAAGATAAAGAACCATTGGGAAACTCAGAAACAAACAAAAAAGACAACCCCCCAAAAAAAACCCACTTAAAGAGAAGATCTACTGATTCCTAATCCAATACCAGTAACAGAAGTGTCAATAAAACCTTGCAGGCTACACAAAGACACTATTTTTATCAGAAATCAAGAAAGGAAGACTCGTAGCCAGGGAGCTAGATATGCACAGACCTTTGACGAAAAAATGGAGGCCAAGTAGAACTCAAAATCATCACCAGCAGTAAAGGAAAGATCCAAGTATACTGTAGCAATAAATGCTTACGGCAACCCCCTCTTTCACAGCTTTATTCAAATCCAACCAAATAATACGGAGAGAGAAAAATGGGTAAACACTTGAGTGGAAAAGGGTTGTGGAAATAAAACCAACTCAGACCACTGTAGAGGAAGGAAGGAAGGAAGGAAGGACGCACTTTCTTTTTCTAGGCAAATTAGCACAGAAAAATTAAGGAACAGAAATGGCTTAGTGAGCGAGTAGAACCTTCTCAAGTTGCTGTGCTCTACGTAAACTTAGTGCAAATGGCCGACTTTTCAAACCCTATATTATTTTTATTTTTACCTATTTGCAGCCATTTCAGTAGTATATATATATATATATTTTTTTAGTTGTATTTTCATTTCTTTTTAAATTATAATTCTTGATGTCCCCATATAATTGGCTTGGAAAATAATAATTTTAATATTTTATTTTAATATGGATTGTACAGTTTTTTCTAAAGCAGTAGCTTCCGTCCTCGCTATATCTCTCTCACAACCGCTAAAAGATTCTTCATCCTCTCACCACTTGAAGATAGTCAACAACCAATCAAATTTATTAATTTATATATATATTATCTATTTTCATACAATAAATACCGTTTTCTTGAATTTGTGTACATTAATAAGTCATAATTTTTTAATTGTTGTATGTCAATCACAACATGGTGGTCTATAATTATATTATATTATTCGTAATTTCATCATTTTTGTTCATAATTATAGATATGACCCATTCACTAAATTTTATAATTTAAAACTTTTAAAATAATTAGAGATTTATTGGAGATAACAAATTTATAAGTGGTTTCGTAATATGTTATGTATTTGTACACGTTTATTTATATTATATTTATTATTATTAGACAAAATAACAAAAATTCGATCACTTATGTGTTTAATGGAATATTTAACAAAAATAAACTAAATGTTTAAATGATTATTAAATAAGCCGTCATCTCTTCTCCTTTCAAAGTCCACATTTAAAAAAAATTTCTTCCTCCATCTTATTATTATATCTTCTCCCATCTTATTATTATATGAGGATTGATAAATAAATCTATTATAAATTTTCATTTTTTTATTTTTAGTTTCATCATAATAAATTTTTATTTTTATTTTATTATTCTTTCAGTAATTCATAACTAGTGATAGATTAAAATTTCAACACGTAGTATATTCATAATTTGAGAGAGTATATCTATATAAATTTATTCATAGTAAACACAATGTTTATATTTTGTCAGTTGTGTATCTCTTTATTTCTAAAAAAAAATATTATTAAATAATGATTTAATAATACTAATCATTGTATTGTCTTTTTTTTTTTAAATTTTTTTATAAAGTAGGTTGGGGTGTTTAATATCGGGTCGGGTCCTAATGTTGGGTGCGGTGTGTTTGACGTTGTGGTCCCCTTCCGTATTGGAGGGGACGAAGACTGGAGTGGAAGATGAATAACGGAAAAAGTCAAACTTGCCAGCCACGTGGCCTGCTGACTATTCGGATAAAATTTTAGAAACTGGTCAAGTGTTAATTATTTATTTTGCTACGTTATTTTACTAATAAAAAATTTTATTCATAACCTCCAAATTTGTTCCATTATTAACTTCAATAAAACAAATGATGACAAATTTATTTTAAGTTTTAAATTTGATTTTGATAAATTATAAGATCACTAATAAATTTTGTAAAAATTACTTTGCATTATTTTATACAATCGGATATAAAATAGCCAACAAAATATATAAAATAGAATTATGAATTTTGTTGTGCTAAAGTAATAAAAATAATAGTTATATTTACTCTTTTAAAATTACTTAAGTATAGTAGGCCTGATATTAATTATTATATAGCAATTTTAGAATTATATAACAAAGTATCATTTGAAAAATAATATGATTATACTCTCTTTATTTTAATATATAGGTCGTTTTGACCAAAATATAAATATTAAGGCTATAATTAATTTTTAAAAATTCTCATAATTTTTAATGGTTAAATCTGTTATACCCCTATTCAATATATTTTTTATAATAGTATTATAACTTAGAATAATCATGACAGAAATAAATCTCAATGAAATTGTAAATTAAATAAAGGTAATAAAGTAAAAATAATAAATTATTTTTTATAAGTAGACAAGTGATTTATATTTTGATCGATTTTCTAATGAGTGAAAATAAATTATATTTTGAAATGAAATGAGTATTTATTAAGAAGAAAATAATAAATATTTAAGACATTCTATTAAGGTGTTAGGAAATTTGTCAGTATTATGATATAATTTGTGGACATGATACTAATACGTTATTATTCGGTTCAAATAGCATATTTATATAATTTTTAAATTTTTGTGTGGGTTTTGCAATTTATTTAAAATATAGAGTTATATTATTTAAAAATAATACATTTTATGCGGGAGAGAAGTTTTACATATATTAACTTGAATGGTTAGTGAGAATTTTTTTAAAAAAATGAGAAAATAAAAATTGGGAAATAAGGCATTTTTTTACCCAAAGCATAAATTATTATTACCGAATTTATAATATAAAAATACATAAAATATTAGATGAGAATAAATTATTTAACATAAAAATATTGTTATAAAATATATTTATAATAGCACGGTATATATAATTTATTCTCCAATTGGGATGGAAAGGAAGAAAAATCTGCTCCTCCAGAGCGCATATTAGTATTAGTGGGGATGCCCTACAGTGTGATGGGTAACTAACATGTGCAACTTAATTCAATTATCATACTGTAACTGGCCCCATTACCCCCACGACGCCGTTTACTATACTACTGCCAAATCAACCCCATGTGTGTGATAAATATTGATGACTTCGTGCTGTTAACCCTGATTCAATTTTATAATTAAAATTATAGTTTTATTTATATTTCTAAAAAAACTGTAACATATAAAAATAAATAATTGAAATTGTAATTATTGTGATACAAAATTTATCATTCACATAAATTAAAAATAATGTTATGTTTATTTTTATTTTATAAAATTTATCTTATGAATAAATATATCTATATATATATGATTAATTTTAAAATATAGGATAATAAAAAATAAAAAAATATTTAATCAGAAGGAGTACCTACTTGGTTTTAAAAAAAAATAATTAATGAGACGAGGAGCAGCAAGCAAACAAAAAGAAATGAGGATGTCTGTTTGTGTGTGTTTGAGAATCATTTAAATAATAATTTAATTATAAACACAGCTAATTAGACCTGCTGCTTGTTGGCTATATTCATCAACTCACCTAGGAGTCGGTAGCTTCTATTATTTTTTTTTTATATCTCTCCCTATTTAATTATTATTAAAATAAATACTTTGAAACGATCTATGAGGTGTCGTCACATTTATATATAAAATCACATCAACTTTTTTTTTTTATATAGAAATGAGATTATATAAAAGGTTAAGCTGGTCACAGTTTCACACTGACTAATCAAGAGCGATGGTCTATTATAAATTGATTTTAAACATTGGATTAATAAATTTAATATAATATCAAAGTAAAGTTTTGATATTTGTGTTCTGGATTTACTTTTGATGCCTCTTACATTATTAATTTTAACAACTAACAATTAAAAATTAGCACAATCTAAAGTATATTTTTTGTATTTATTTAGTTTGAAAAATAAAATGAATGGAAAGTCAAGAGCACGCAATTGTGGATATAGCTTTCCCAACCATTCCATTGTTTACAATTGCGTTTTCGGTATTTTCCAAACCAAGCAACACACAAAATGTCTATTTAAATTGTGTTAACTTTTAATTGTTAGTTATTAGAAATAGGGTTATATGGGTTAACACTTAAACTTATTATTTATTATTCGCTCATAGTTAGGCGTGTCAAATTTGTGATTATTATTATTATTGTTTTTTTGCAAGAAAAAAATAAAAAAAAAAATCTCAAAACTGGTCATTGGTGAACAAACTCAGAAGCATTCGGCGGGTCAATTATTTGAAAATATCTTTAGGAGGAAACAACTTGCATGTTTCAATTGTCAAAATCAATATCTCGACAAGATATGATATGATATTATCATCATCTCATCTCCACCTTTCCATATTCATCCTATCATTACAATAGTATAATCATACATTAAAAAAAAATACTAATTTCCATAACCACGATTATCCTTTCTTTGGTTGTATTTCATTTTGTCAATGGTACAAAATAAAAAGACAATAATGCTTTTGTGTTATATTAATTATCATATTAATTTAATTTAATAAATAAAATTATTATTACGGAAGTGCAAAATATGCTTGAGTTATCACTCAAAATAGTGATTTTTTAAGGGTTGAAATACTTGTGATATAATTATTATTTATGGTGTTAATAGTTTGAAATAGGCTTTTAACCCATTTATTTTGAGGCATTTGGTGGAAGTTAGGGGTGAGCACGGGATGCGATTTGACCATATTTTTTAAATCTCGTCTCATACCGTTCGGGATAAGATTTTATCAGGATCGAAATTAGGATGTTGTCGGGATCGGAATGTCAAAATTGCGAGATATGTAAAAAAAATTAATTTTTATATTTTATTTATTAATTATTGTCATACTTTTAACTAAATAATTCAAAAATTTATTTATTAAATAAATAAATATAAAAATGGTCTGTTAAACTTCAAACATATATAAATAATGAATTGAAAAAAGTAAATAGATATAAAAATTTATACCCACAATATTTACTACTTAATTTACATATTTATAATAAAAAAATATATACAAATAAAAAATTAAACATATAATGAATAATAAAATATAATTTTTCACAAAATTAATAATTATTAAAAAATATGTATTATTTGGGATAAGATCGAGATATTTGTTACTATATCTCGATCCCATCTCGAATGTCACGGGATTGAAACAAAATCAAAATCTAGTCGAGATCATCAGGACAGAATAACGGAGAAATTTGCACACCCTTACGGGGAGTTGATTGCTAGATATCCACTATTTGGGCCCCCACAGTATGGACCTAGTGGATCCCAGCCCGTTTAAGGCCAGCCCAGGTCATATCCAAATTTGTGTATATGAGTCACAATCCAAGAAGGGATATTATGGCAGCAGCAGGGATTCGAAGATAAATGGAAACAACATCATCATCATAATCATAGTACAAATACAACTTTTGGGGATCCCTTTTCTCCTTTATTTTTCTGGATTCTCCATCATCTTCAACCTAAGGAACCTTAAAATGAACCAGATTCATATGCATCATGACCCTTTTAATTTAACATCTGAATCTTCCCAATAAATTAGGTTTTGGGATTCTGCTTTGCCCATATTATAACAAGAAAAATTTCTGCCATCCAATGTTGTTGTTCTGATCCATCATTCATTCATTGATTCATGTACTTGGGAGTGGTTTTCCAGCTATAAACGACTTGATGAGTTGAAAGGCAGCTCTGGGCTTGAACAGCGGCACTTCATGTCCTGCTCCTCTTACTGTTGCAAATGTTAGCCCTTTGTACACCTCTGTCCAGCCTCCCACCTTGTAAAACCAGCCACCATTGTTAGATCTTCCATCAAGAACACAATCAGACCACAAGAATTAGAGAAAATGTTTGTGTGGAATTGCTCACCTGTTGCTTCACATACCAAGGGTACCATGGAACAACTGTGCTTAGCTTGAGTTGTTCCAGGGCGTACCTTGTAGCAGTGACTGGCACAACTGAGTCTACATCACCACTGCAGAGACCAAAGTCATCAGAAAAAGATGAACAAAAGAGGATTTGATTTGTTAGCAGCTGATGATGATGTAGCAGTGACAAATTGCTTGCCTGAAAACCCAAATTCTCAAACCAGCTGCGATTAGTGCCCGATATATTGGAAGAACTGAGTTGTCTGTGTCATTCCAGTTCCGGTTCAAGGTTTCACTGCCCCAAAATAGATCATATTCAGAGAGGCATTTTGTGTATATTTTGGGCTTCTAATCATGTGGACTGATATTCTTTACCTGCAGGCTGTCCACTTATATGGAATCCCTGTTGTATTGGCATGGAGAGCTTTCTGCACGTCTGGTCTATTGTAGTAAACTTCTGCGTATCTTTCAGTGCAAGGATCGTATCCTGAAAACTGCTTAAACATCTGCAAAAGTACCAGACCATGATAACAAATTGAGCTGCTTTTATGCCATCATCAACTAAAGCTAGCATTTGCAATAATAGATTACCGGATATGGTTTGTGAGGTAAACGCATACTATGCCTCGTTGTTCTGCTGCTGCTGCTGCCATCAGATTTGTTGCACGGCGGAGAATATATGTTATACTGATCAATGTTGCCGAATTCTTTGTCCATGGCGTAGTAGTAAAGGGATTCACATTCGTTTGATTCCTTTTGGCGCCTGAAGTCACAAATGTTCACCAATTGCTTATAAGTTTTGTCTGAGATCATGGCATGGCTCCACCAGTATGTCACTGTTCCCAGATTGTCGTAGTAGTTATCTGTAACTGCATTGCCCACCTGGAATCATCATCATCACCATTGATGAATGAACAATATCAAATCAGGGATGGATGCTGCTCAATACTGATGAGATATTATCAGTCAAAATGTATGGAAAGATGAAGGAACAAATTACCATAAATCCTTTAAGATGAATGGGGTTCTTGTTCTTGTTCTTGGCATTGTAGTTCACTATTGCATTCGCCAGCTGAGGGACATAATGGCCAGCATAGCTCTCTCCAGTAAGATAAACATCTCGGTTCTTGTATCGCGGGAATCGATCCATCCATCGGATCAGAAACTTGAGGGAATCCTCAGCTGGATAAATTGTACAAGAATCATATCAGTTTTCCTCCAAAATTTCAGGATTATTTGTGTGGCAAAGTTAAAGGTTTGATTAGTTCTAGAGAAATCTTGACAGGAAAACAAGAAAGTGCTCCACACTGTAGCCATAAAGTTGCTGCTGAGCTATAAAAATATGAAACAGCAGTGTCTGCAAATACCTGAGGGACAGACCACACACTGCCCCTATAAGCCCTGTTCTCTAATTGGGGATGAAGTCAACTTTAGCACGCGACCACCCCACACAAGAACAATAAGAAAAACACCATTATAGGTTGCTGTTGATTCAGTATATATGGCCTACCAATTTGGATGGTGCAAGATACTGCTTTTCAAGCGTATATATATCCAGACAACTTTTCAAGCACACTAAACAGCAACAGTTCCAGATTTTACTTCTTGTTTTTTAATCAAAACCGTGTGTGATAGATCGCCAAAAAATGAAAAAAAAGATGATCTTTTATTGTGGGTGTTGGTTGGGGACTTACCAGTACGACGATCACCTGTGTCGAGCAGATCAGAGGACCTGTTGGTGTAGGAAAAGCCAACCCCAGCAGGAGTTTCCAAGAACAGTAAATTTGCCAGCTTGTTCCATGAGAATTTGTTGAGGTATAAACCAGATGCTGTCTTGTTTATCCTAAATGGTCCAATTTCTTCAGACGCACCATATGCCACGGAAGAACATCCTGGACCTGATATTTACAAAAATTAATGTAATGATTTCTCAAATATAGATAAACAAAGCACAGAATTTGAGTCAACCAACACTAATGGTCACAAATTCAAGAATCTGGGATATGACGGTCATCATTTTTATGGGCAAACTTAAACTCTTTCTAGATATTAACCACAGGAAATGAAAGCGACAAGATAAGATTGATATGGAGGGAGTACAACGTTACAAACACAAGTCGTACAACTATGGACGAGATGGCGCACCAGAGGCTGCCAAAAACTAAGGTCTCAATCAGAAGCCTTAATAATCGGTGGTCATTCTGACTTCTCTCCCTTATTAGAGTAATAAATGATAAGATTTCTAATAAGTTGCTTTCAAGCAATAAAATTCGTTTCTTGATAATAAAACCATGCAAAGAAAATGCGGTAATAAATCAGAGAAGGGAGGCCCCCGAGGGAGAAGTAGGGACGACTGCAGAAGCCTATCACTTCAATGGTGATTTTTGTGAATCCAGGAATCATGGGTTTCGAGTTTTTTAACGTGGTCCGTCGGCACCAATTATCGTGTGTTAGTTGGGTCATACGTGCACTGTAGTAATTTCTCTGGTGTCATGGAAATCTGACCAAGTAAACCATCAGGGCCTGATTACTCCAACTAGTAGTACATCTTTGGTTGTTTTTTGCAAGCTTTCTTGAAGAAAGAAGAAGAATACAAAAGATTGAATCAGGAAGGTACAGTTTTGCCAGCTCTAGAAAGAAGCTTCTCTTAGTAAAAACAGGCTAAAAACAGAGAAAGGAGCTGGTAGGGAAGTTATAATGGAATCTAATTTCCTGGCCCAAGAAAAGGAAAGAAATGGTGTTGGCACAGTGTAAAGATTGTTGGGGGAGTTTCTTGGCTGTGTAAATTAACTGTCATTTCCTAATACGATTATAATCCACCTCGAAAAATACAATCTTTCTTTGCAAATGGAAGTAGTTCTTGAAACTATATAAGCACAGAAACATGCAGGAAGGTTTCTGAAGAAGCATTTATAAAACAGTTTGCAGAAGCACAGAAAATTCAGTATGATTTGCACTTTGGAGATGAGTTAAAACAATTTAGAATTACCTCCATTAAGCCAAACAACTAATGGCTTTGACAAGGGCTCATCAACAGCTTCAGTGAGCCAATAAAACAGGGCTCTCCCAGCAACTTCATTCACAGTAACGTACCCAGAAAACTGCTGAAAAGATACTTGTGGCTGTCCTGGAAGAGCTGTTATCCTATCCGCAGCTTCCTCTTCTTCTACATGTTTACTCCCAGCACTTCTTACCCCAACAAGCAGTGTTGCTAATAATACCAGAGAAACAAACAACTTTTCTCTGGCCATGATCTGGGATTTCTTTTTTTATTTTCACTCTCGCTCAGAACAGAGTATTCTAGTGAGTTTAACAATTACTAACAAATTGAAAAACAACGGGATAGACAAACAGGGGTGGATCTTTTTGGTACTAGCAGAACAGTAATTACAACCAGATGAAATTTGCGGGTGGGGAGGGGATTGGAGGGAATTGAAGAGGGCCTCTATTTATGGTTTTTGGGAGTCTCTTTCTCACACTCTCTTTCTCTTATGGTCTTGGTGGCATGGGGGAATAAATAAGAGTGAGATATGAGAGGTGCATTTAACTCTCAAAGCAGCATGCATGAATGTACACTTAAGCACGCGCACTCTGCTGCAAATGGGGTGACACTGTCCTTGCAAAACACAAAGGGCCTCCTTTCAACTTTCATCTTCCCTAAAAATACTAATTCCGATATTTCTTATATAACAGAAGAGTTCAAACAAACAATATGATTATTTATTATGGGGGTCGACTTCAAAGAAGTTGAAATGTTTAAAGGGTAAATAATAATGCAACTTTTGAAGGTAGTACAAGGTGGGGAGACATGAAGTTACAGTACCAAACGTCAACAAGTTTTTTTTTTTTTTTTTTTGGAAAAAAATTTGGAACTGTTGTTCTTTGAAGAAGAGGGCTCTGTGTGGTTGTTTAGTTTAGTTTGAGCTAAATTCCAAAATTTTGAAGGAAACTAACAGCACAGGGAATATGATGCGTGTGATGGGTGAGTGAAAGCAGAGGAGGTGCGGCCAAAAAGACTACCATTTTTCTAAATATAGAGCTGTTAGGACTAAAAATGGTGGCGAAAGAAACTGCTAATCATTATCAAACTAAGCATTCTAAAAATAGGAAGAAATAAAGCATTGAAAAAGAAGTGTATATTTAGAGCATTGTTAAGCCAATTGAACAGAGCAAAACCCAAATCCAAATTCAAAAGAAACCCATTATCAAAGGAAGAGAAGACAGCCATTCCCAACGACTATTCCTGGGGCCAGAAGGAAAAGACAGACATGCTCTATGCATAATCAAGAACCTTTTTTTTTTTGGTAACAGTATTTGTTGTTATATTCTTCATTTTCCACTATTTTTGTTTTAGTAATTTGACATTTAGCTCATAACAATGCGTGAGAAGGCGTAAATTATGACAAATGACAACGTTTCTGCATGTTACTGTTTCCTCTTCTGGCCCGTTTGTAAACAATGATTGGCCGATGTGAAGTAAAAGGGATTATGTTTATGGTTATGGTGATGGTCCCCCTTCTTCTTCTTGGATTAACAGGGCAGTTGATTGATGCATGGGAATTGGGAACTTCAGGATAAGGAGGAGGAGCTTGATCATCATCATCAACCTGACCCAAAAAATTTTTAAAAAACAAGGAAGAAAAACTGAAATGGCAGCAGCTCAAATCAAAGCAGGTTTAATTTATTAAAAATGGAGCTAGTAACCGGGTAAAAGGGAGATACATTATACATAGAGTGGTATTAATGGTTGGGACTTGGAAGGCAGTAAGTAGAGAGAATGACGATTCAAAGAGTAGTTGCAAAGTGCAGATCTCAAAGCCCAACAACCATAGTAATCAAATGCAGTTAATGAAGAGAGAGTAAAAAGAAAGCCTGGGATTGCAAAACTCCAAAGAAAATGGCAGAAAATTGTTGATCCGGCCGAAGATTAATGGTTTATTCTTTCGTTATATTTAAGCCCATTTTGTGCATGGTCCAGACTAATCCACGGATACCATTTGCGTTTAAGGGTTAGAGCTATTGAAAATTGAGATGCCCAGTTGAAATCTCTGACCTCAAGAACTGCTTGAGTTATGGCCATAAAAAAAAAAAATTCCCAAGAACTCAACCTGTGATTTCTTGCTAGTACTATTATTGATTGTTGCTGACTCTTGAGGGCCATTCCAGCGCACTGATCTCTCGCACGCTCTTGATGTTCTACAGCAACATTGCGTACAGTAATACTCAATAGGAAATTAGGGATAGGGGCCATAGGCATTTCCAGAACAGGTCCGGCCACACGTGCAAGCAAAAGTGAATAATTTCTTCCTTTCTAAACCTCCCTTTTTAATTCTCCCCATATCACAACTTCGCAATTTTAATCTTTATCCTCCCCGCTATGATATGGACAATAAATCGTGGATGGATTGGACTTGACACTGAAAAAGGGGTGGCAAGGGTCATTATCTGCAGAAACATAATCAAAATATTGCATATGTTTGCGATAATCTTGCTCATTTAGATACCATCCATGTTTAGTTTAGACCCTGATGATAATATTTGACTTGAAATCCGGGAGATTGTCTTGAAATGGTTTGCCTTGTGGCACATGAAATTTTGGTTTTAGGTTTACGTTTACGTTTACGTTTACGTTTACTCACTCAGAAAGATCGCCCTGGGAGTCTGACTCTTCCCCTAGTCGACCTGCTACTGCTGCTACTACCCACCACACACTGCTCCATTTGACTCCAGAAACAGATAAAAAAAAAAAAAAAAGGGTTCTTTAAGATGAGATAAGCATTCCGTCACCAACTGGGCTATGGCTCCAGCTCCTGGTTTTTGTTTTTTTTTTTTTAAACATTTGACGTGACGTCCAAGGATATTATTTCGTTCATGAAGGACAAACCCATCAGGGCTACAGTGATTTTATTAATTCATATTTGTATAATTTGGAGCAATGGAGCACCATGTTAGAATTTCCCCAGGCCTTTTGCGCTTTGAACTAAAAACAGAGTGAGTGATGACCCTTATTCACGTTTGTGGGCTTCAAAATTTCTGACTCTTTCGATCATTTCTACAGGTTTCTCTTCTGATGGGCTCATTACAAATTTGCAGAAAGCTTATAGTCTTCAAAGGGTTTTGGAAGAGAATCATGAGTTGCGGTGGTGGCCATGGTTGGCCATTCAAATAGTTTAGCTCCTGCAACTGCCCTGGTTGTCAAGAACCATGTTTTTCCTCATTTTCATTAATTTATACTGAATCCATCACTGACCCTTTTGACTGATGGACATTTGAATTGGAGCAGAGAATTCCCTGAGATATTTGGAGGAAAAATCATTAGTGACGCCATAATATCTTCTTCATCCCTGTTAATGACGCTATAATAATTAACCTTCATTTTCTTTTTGGCAGAAATGAGAACGCCATTTCCTCTCTAAAGACCTTAATCCACAGGTCAAAGGACGTCCCAGTTTTATGCCCCGTAATACGGTGGGCAGCAGCCAAGGCCCGAACTTTTCCCGAAAGGCCCATTTCTGGATAAAACAAAACGTTTCCATTTTTCTACTGCAAAAATGACTCATATCTTAACCTTTTCCCATATTTCGACCGTTGTAAACACACACAGCCGGCCTCCAATGGCTAATCCAAACGGTCACTTCCCCTTCCCGCTGCAACTTTTAAAAGCCTTTCGGACCACTCCATCTCCAACAAATCTCTGTATCCATCTTTTGCTCTTCTTGATCCAACTTCTAACTCAATTGTCGTTGCAGTTTGTGTTTCCTCAGCCGGAAGAACAAAACAGCCTTAAACTAATAATCCAAATGGAGAAAATGGTCCAAGCATCATCTGTGGATCAAACTGAGCCCAATCCTCTTCTTGCTGACAGCAAAGTTCGTCATGGAGATGATCATCAGCACCATGAAGAGCCACCAAGCAATCCTAAGAATTCTGGCTCAAATATGTTGAAGCCTGTTGTTATGCCTGATCGCCTGAAGGTTCCCAAGGCATTCAAGTACCCGGAGAGGTCTCATCTTCTGCTTCTTCGTCTATGAACCTCATATTTTTCCCATTCTTTAGTTACATAGTTCAACAAATCATGAAATGATGAAATGAACTGTTTCTTAATTCATTTTTTTCCATCCTTTGTATGCTGCAGGTACTCTAGTCCAACTGATCTTATGATGTCTCCAATTTCCAGAGGGCTTCTTGCTAGAAGTAAAAAGGCCAGCGCAGTACCCTTGCTACCTCCTTTCAAGAAACCAACTAAATGCTTGCTTTCAACATGATCATCTCTGTATTCTTTCTCAATTTGATCCATGTCCCTGCAGCTACAGAGCTCACAACTTCAGGGATATATATTAGCATCGTGTTTTCCTTTTGGGATCTCACACATTTAGTCCCTTATTCCTAAGGGCCATTTATAGTCTTCTTCTTGCTGTTATTGTTCAATTTGTCTGGACACTTCAGTTTTAGCTTTAGTTTGCAAAGATTTTGACTCACTATTTTGAGTTCTGATTAATCTAGAGCTTTTTGATCTTTTCAGCAGCTGATTAAACTTAGAATAGTGAGTCAAAAACAAAGCAAGAAAATGCTTAAGGGCATAATTATGCATGTACGAGCTGAACATTGTTGGACTGGAATCATTCAGAATCAAGAAAGTGTCCGTTCTATTAATTTGATTCATCTAAGCGAACCTCGTACCACTGAATGGAACCAACATCTCCATCTATTTCAAGTTCACACACTGATTTCACTAGGAATTGAACAGCATCATCAATGGATTCGAATCGGCCGAGGTCAGGAGGCAGAGACTTGGCTGGCCAATTCTCCAACCAACCCTTCAATCTTTCCCTCAATTCTTCCTCCGACACAAACACCTCATCCTCCCCAGGTTCTAACAGTACATAAGTTCCCGTCGAAATGTCAGCTCTTCTCCTCCTCCTAACTGCACGAATCTGATCACATCCCCGCACAAAAACCACAACTACTTTCATTAGTACATATTTACGTTTCAAACCACCATGCATTTACTAAAACGGAATGAAAAAGGTAACCTGGGATGCATTATTTCGGACCAGTTGTTGCCTTTTCGTATTAGTAAGTCCATGAAAACTTGAAGAACTACTCAACCACAGCCCAGAATGAGCTGGGATTCTTGACTCAAGTGGACCGAACTGCATGGTATAATGTTTCGCGACTTCTTTGCCTGCAAATTCGTCATTCAATCACGAATTCAGATTTTAATTTTCTGGGTCATTTAAGATTGAATTTCGTACGTTGTACATATGTATATCAAGAACAAGCATGGGACAGGACCGACTGAGACGAATGAAAGTAGATTTAGAACTTACGGGTTACGCCGAGACCTGAACTGCCACATACTATTTGAATATCACCAACGCCCCCCATTCTCCGCCGCCGTCGTAACTCTGGGTTCGGATTCTTGGCTTTGTGAGGCTAAAACCCAGCGATTCAAGTCCCGGGGACAAAGGAAAACAGAGTAGATAAGACGAGGAATAGAAGCCTCAAATTAATTGCAGTATTACCCCCACACTTATCTTCCTATTTGCCAAGCTACAATCTTTGATAAAAAGATAACATTTTTATTTAGAAATATTACTAATAACCCGTATAAAAATAATATTCATATGGTTTTTTTTTTTTTTTTTTTAAATATGGGTTTTATTTTAGGATAAGAAGAGATTGAATTAGGTGAATGAATGACTAATTCGGTCGAAGGAGCTGGCTTATAATAACGAAGGTGTGTTAAAAGGCAAAGTTTTGTATTGAGGCAAAGCATCAATCCGAAATGGCCGCATGGCCCTCAATTTAGAAGCGAGTTCTTTTGATCATCTTGGGGGAGGAATAAACCCTAAGACTCATCGTCTTCCCTGAATCCCTTATCCTCTGGGGGCGTTTCAGATTTTGTCAACACGTCATTTGAAATCATTCTTTGACTTCAGCCTTTCAGATTTTCTTTTTTTTTTTTTTTTGTAGGTTTTTTTTTTTTTCTGCTTTGTTTTGTTCCCATTTTCATGAACCCATAACTTGGGACGTGGAATGGATTACAAGACAAAAAGGGCCAACGCTATTATGTGATCATCTGCATGCTTCATCGTCGTAATAATTCCTCCATTTCAAGGGTTTTCCTCCACCAGGTGAACGTTTAGAAATGATTCTTCTTCTTCTTCTTTTTTCTTATGTGTTTTTGTAGCATGATTAAGGAAATTTGAGTTTGGTTTAGGAAAATGCCAAACAAAAAGATGATGAATTGTTTGGATTGTGATCAATTCTTGTTGCTTTCATAATGTGAAAATATGTCTCCATTTATCTTAATTCCAGTTTCAGGGTTAGGGATTAATAACTATCTGTTGATTTCAACAAAGAAATCGAAATTCTTTCGGAAGTTTACTCTGTTTTGTCCTCACCGTGCGGTCATTTTGTTTGTGGAAGTCATGAGAAAAAGCATGCCTCTTTCGCCACTTTGATATGATATATGATGAAAATTGGTCAGAAAAGTTGCAATTTTTGTACAAGTAATTAAAACCGGTTCCAATTTGTTGTTGTGAAAGGTTAACGTGGGTATGAATCATCTGTTCTTCTTCCACATTTTGCAGGCAGGACCATAGCTTGGAGGATACGGTTATATTGCTTGATTGAGGGAAGGTCCAAATTCATATTTGAAGGCTTGGTTTAATCAGACAAAACAATGGAACCCCAGCATGGAAATGGCAATGATAAGCAATCAGAACCGAATCCTGAGGGCAAGCCGAAGGAGGATGAGAATGAGGAAGCCAAAGAGGTCAGGAATTTAGGGGTAAATTTGCATAAGAATATAGGTGGTGGTGGTGGTGGTGGTTCTGGAGCTTCCATATCTCGTTCTTCTTCATCTTCGTCATCTAGCTCAGACCATGAAAAGGATGTTCCTCAGTGGAGTATGGTAAGTGCATCTCCACGCGGTGGAAGTGGGATTTTAACTTCTTCAGCAGATGTTTTCAACAGGACTCCTGATTGGGTAATGTGCAATTCCTCCCCAATGAAATCGCCTACACTCCAAGCCATGGGACGAGGATACGACCCGAATCGAATCCCCTCATCTGTTTTCGCTTCCAAGCCCGGAACACCCATGGACTGGAGCGTTGCTTCGAATGAATCTTTGTTCAGCATTCACATGGGGAACAACAGCTTCTCCAGGGAAAATGCTTTTCTTATGGGCGAAGAATGGAATGATTCGTTAAATAACTTCACTCCCAACCTCCCCACTGTTGCTGAGACGCCGAGACAGAGTGTCAGCAGGACCAATGTGTTTGTGAGGCCTGGATTAGAGGAAGAACCCGATGAAACGCCCAAGATAGGCAGAGGAGAATCAGGGGATGTTCATGGCAATGAGGCTCATGGCGCTCGCCCCTCTAGCGCCTCCAATTTACCAGAAGCAAAGGGATTGCCTAGAGCTGAATCTCATGGAGCTCGCGCTTCCAACGACAGCATGAAAAGCAGCGACTCCTTTGCCTTCCCAGTGTAAGTCCTCTCTTTATTACCCTCGCTTTCGAGCACAAAGAAAGCCTTGTTGCTGGACTAAATAAATGGAACACTTTTCTGGCCATTGTTGCAGCCTGTTAGCGGATGGAACAAAAGGGGATTCCTTGAAAGTGGCTACTGAAAAATCACCCAAGACGTCAGAGCCACAAACGCCGGGGGAAGATGATAAACCACAGGCAGCAGAGACACAAGCAGCGGCGGCGGCTCCTTCGGGCGGCTGGTTGTCTTGCTTGAGTTGTTGGCCTACGAAATGCTGTTGAGATTATACCACACTTGGTGTATATACTCTTATTAAGTGTTAAACATTCGCATTACGTACTACGTTATTCCCAAAAAAAAAAAAAAAAAAAAAAAAACAGATGGAAAACCCAGAATGAAAGAGGCCTGCCTATATACATAAGTTGTCCCTTTCTTCTGAATAATAGCATTGCCAGATTCCTTCCCTTCCCTTGTTCTTTCTTTCTTTCTTTCTCCACTCGCTCTGCTTTAGAAATCTCGAAAAAATAATAGTGTTTTACGTAGCTACGCAGGTGGAATTCCAAGCTGATGATGATCAGTTGCAGTAGTAATCACATTCATGAAAAAGATGATGAAAGTTGAGATTGCTCCCGCTGGTTCTTGAATCTTAATGCATAAATATTTATTCAGAAGAAAGCCAATATCTGGAACTCTAGTTTGGGATTGTTTCTCTCGTACGTTGTTCAAACTTTGTGGGTTTCCGGGGGGGGTGTACCGAGTCAATAGTCTGCCAACGTTGAAAGGAGTAGATTGGGCTGAAAAATGTTTCAGTTTTCAGCTTTTGTCTTGTTGGACTGCGACATTTTTGTCGTTTGGACAAGCTCTAGAAGCTCTCCTTGTCTTCTGGGCTATGTATGATGGGCTTGTTGACTTCAAATATAAACAATTTCGGGTTACTCCTATTTCCCATTAATATTGGAGCACTACTACTCTGTCTGAGGTATCTTTTCGTATTACAAACATGGGACAATTAAATATCGCTAGGGAGATAATAAGAAAATTATGTAGTATTTAATAACATTCTATAAATAATAATAATAATAATATGATAAATTACATTGATATTTCACGTGATCTAATCAAACTACTCATATGATTGTCATTACTGGATGAAATTCACCATAACTAATAACAATTAACAAAGTAAAAAAAAAAAGAAAAATACTATTTTTATTGCTACTCATAAAATATTTATTCATCTAACTAAAATTTTAGAAAATATTCAGTAATACTACTATATATCAATAATGAATAAATAAGAATTGCTTGAATGGCTAATATATTAACTTATTATTATGAATATTTATTTTTTGTTGGTGTCTCTAAACAAATGAATAAGAAAGCTCATCAATAAATGACATGGGATGATGTCATTCACATGCAAAATTTTTAAGTAGAGACGCGTGGTATGTGATTGAACCTACCTTGCTTGATTTCATATGTGTGCTTTAGATGTGCATTTATAATAATAGCCAGTCCCGTTTTAAAATAATAGTAGTTTTTTTTATTATTTATTAAACATATATCATTATTATTATTATATAATAACAAAATAATATTTCAAACATCTTATAAATTAGGAATTTAGGATCAAGGATCGATCCATACGAACACAATTGTGCATAACTAAGTAGGTCGGATCAATAATTCATTCCATCATTTTGAATTTGCTTATCAATCCGATTTTAATTTAAAATTTATTATTGTGTAAGATTTTTTAAACATTTTGATACGCTGCCCTAATTAATATTTAATACTACAACGATTGAAAAAAAAAATAATACATAACTCTGAGAGTACTCATAATCTTTTTGATTATTCATTTGAAAGTTACGATGTTTTAGTTAACATTAATTTAATTATTTTAAAAACTCATTTATTTTAAAAAATAAAAATAAATCGATCAAAATCAATTCGAAAATGATCCAACCCAATATACTAGATCCGAATTCATATTTATCCGAATGCAAATGAATCACGTGAAATATAAATTCCCACCCCGGTTTGGGACGAAGAGTTTTTTTGCCATGTCCCATAGAAGTCATTAATTTTTTTTAATTTATTTTTTGGCCGATAATATTTATATATAATAAATAAATAAAAACAGAGAGGCAAATAAAGAAAAAGCCAGGCCCTAAATAATGTAGTGATTGGGACTGACTGGCCATATATTGTCCAGCTTAAAACGATATGACACCAAGTGGAGCTGGCTGCTAAATAATTAGTGGGCTCCTCCTTCCAAGATATGCTACTCTACTCTCATCTTCTTCTAAATTCTTATATTTATATTATAATTTAAATAAATAAACTTACATATATATATAATTTATAATAAATTTCGTTAACAATCATCTTTAAAAAAAACATTTAGAAGAAAATTTGCATGAAAAGTAATCTGAAAATGTCATATATATATATATGTAATAAAAACAAAATTATTTAATTTTGAAGTAAAATATCATAAAATTTAGAAGAATTACATTTACTCTTAGGAGATTTGTTTAAATTAACGATGTCTTTGAGTTTTGAAAATTATATTTATCTTGTTAATTACATAAATTTATAATCATCAATTTTTTTGACATTTTTAATATATAAATATAATTTTTAAAATTTAAATAATTATCGATAATTTAATTAAATAACTTAAAAAAAATCAATGTAACATTTAATAGGCCGACTGGGTTGCAACTTAAAGCACGCGCCATAGGGCTTCGGCCGAGTCTACAAGGTGAGGGGCGGGGGCCCATATGGGCCTAAAGGAAGGATGGAAACGGAAGGGGGAGGACCGGGGAGACAATTGACCGGTTGACGGGCTGATGCATAAATTGACCGGCAACGGTCCCCACTGGTTCACCCCAAAAATTATAAAAGAAAAGTCCGGTAGTTCTGGACCCTACCATCACTTCTCCTCTAAAAAAGACAGCGCCCTGCCCCCCCCCCCCCCCCCCCCCCCCCAACAACGCAAGAGCGAAAATAAATAAATAAATCTGAAATTTTTGTAGAAAATCCAAATAAAATAAAAGCAAAGGTGAAAAAACAAAGAATTAGACCAAATAAAGACACCAAAACAAATGGAGAAAAAATAAAAATTGGGATATTGGAATTTGGAAAGAGCGACGCGTTTTCTTTTCTTTTTTCTCACAGAATGAGAAAAAAATAAAAATAAAAAAGGAAAAAGGTAAGAAGAACAAAAACAGCAACTACCCACACAGTAGCCAACTGTTGAGTTTGTGTTTTGTGTTTGTGTTTCTCTTCCATCTTTCTTTCTTTCTTTCTTTCTTTCTTGCTTTGCCTTTAATTCCACCTTCTCTCTCTCTCTCTCTCTCTCTCATCTCTTTTACTTTCTCTCTCTTCACTCCGTTCACAAAGAAAGCAGCAAAAGTGACCCCCAAGATTAGGGCTAGGGTTTATCTTCACCCACCCTTAGTTGAAAAAGAGAAGACCCTCTCTTACTCCCAAATCAACTTGGGGAAGAGAGAACAAGTTAGGGCTTTTTTGAGGACCCTTTTGGGGTGGGGGGGTTTCAGTAATGGGTCGTCGTTCTTCTGTGATAAAATGGTACCATTTGAAGCTCTTGATTCTCATTTGGCTCTGCTTTCTTCCTCAAAAAGATGCGGTTTTTGGGTCTGATTCGGATAAATCAGCTCTCTTGGAGTTCAAAGTCTCGGTTTTGGACTCTTCTCAAGTGCTCTCCAGCTGGGATTCAACTGCAAACCCTGATCACTGCTCATGGCGTGGTGTAGCCTGTGACACCACTTCTCGTGTCGTAGCTTTAAATATCAGCGGTGGAGGTAATTCGGGTTCTCTTTCTTGTGCTAGAATTGCTCAATTTCCGTTATATGGCTTTGGAATTAGAAGGGCCTGTTCAAATAGTAACGTTAAAATTTCTGGTAAGTTACCTTTTTCTATTTCGAAATTGTCTGAGCTCCGGATTTTATCACTGCCTTTCAACGATTTGAGTGGTGCAATTCCTGACGGCATTTGGGCCATGGAAAAGCTGGAGGTTCTTGATCTTGAAGGGAATTTGTTGTCTGGGTCCTTGCCACATCAGGTTGGAGGTTTGAGGAATCTCAGAGTCCTTAATTTGGGGTTCAATGGGATCGCTGGGGAGATTCCAGACTCATTCTCAAACTCTTCGAGTCTGCAAATCCTCAACCTAGCTGGAAATGGATTTAACGGAACTATTCCTAGGTTTATTGGAGAGTTTAAAGATCTGAGGGGACTGTACCTGTCATTTAATCAGCTTAGTGGGCCGATTCCGGAGGATATTGGACTTCATTGTTTAAAGCTTGAGCATATAGAATTGGCTGGTAATGTATTGACCGGAGCTGTACCTAGAAGTTTGGGGAATTGCAAGGGGCTGAGGTCGCTCCTTTTATATTCAAATATGTTGGAGGAAGTTATACCTGCAGATCTTGGTCAGTTAGAGCAGCTCGAGGTTTTGGATTTGTCAAGGAACAGTTTGAGTGGGCGAATTCCATCCGAGCTTGGAAACTGTCCCAAGTTATCCATTCTTGTGTTGTCTAACTTGTGGGATCCTCTACCTAATATTTCAAGATCGGAAGGGGAGGAGGGCTTGTCTGGAAATCTGGCTGTTTCCAATGAAGAGTTCAATTTTTATGAAGGCACTGTTCCACCTGAAATCACCACTCTTCCAAGCTTGACGATGTTATGGGTGCCTAGGGCAATGCTTGATGGAAACTTGCCGAGTAATTGGAGCAGTTGTAACAGTTTGGAGATGGTGAACCTGGCTCAAAATTATTACACTGGAGAGATTACTGATGGATTTAGCAGCTGCAAAAACCTCCATTTTCTTAACTTGAGCTCGAACAGGCTGACTGGGAAACTTGTTCAGAAACTTCCAGTTCCTTGCTTGAGTTTATTTGATGTCAGTGGAAACACCTTATGTGGCCCAATTCCAAAGTTCTACAACAATAATTGTGCTAAGTTCCCATCCATGTACAGAGATAGCACAGATCCAGCATCTGCATACTTGTCATATTTTGCTGAGAAAAGCATGGCTGAAGTTCCTTTTGAGGAGTTCGTTGATAATGGTGGTTTTTTTGTATTGCATAATTTTGGTAGCAACAATTTCACTGGAACATTGCAATCTATGCCTATTGCTCCCAATCGATTGCAAGGGAATACTGTATATGCATTCCTTGCTGGTAATAACAAGCTCTCTGGGCAATTTCCATGGAGTTTGTTTGAGATATGTGGTCAATTGAGTGGTGTGGTTGTTGACGTCAGCAATAATGGATTTTCTGGTCAAGTTCCTACTGATTTTGGCACTGCTTGCAGGTCTCTGAAACTCTTGGATGCCTCCGGGAATCAGATCAATGGGGTAATTCCTTCCAGTATTGGCATTCTGGCTTCAGTAGTTGGTCTTAATCTGAGCTGGAACCTTCTCCAAGGTCCAATTCCAAATAGTCTTGGCCAATTAAAAAATCTAAAGTTTCTTGCTTTAGCTGGCAATAACTTGACTGGCCCCATACCTACAAGTTTGGGGCTGTTGCAATACCTTGAAGTGTTTGAACTGTCATCAAACTCTCTCACTGGTGAGATTCCCAAGGATCTTGCATACTTGAGGAATCTTAAGGTCCTTCTTCTCAACAATAACAACCTATCTGGGCAGATACCCTCTGAATTGGCCAATATGACCACTCTTTCATTGTTTAATGTGTCCTTCAATAATCTGTCAGGGCCAATACCTCTGAATGATAATTTAATGAAGTGTAGCAGTGTTTTCGGAAACCCTCTACTTCGATCATGCCATATGTTTTCATTAACATCCCCATCTACGGATCAGCAAGGAAGAATTGGGAAGCCACAAAACTATGCTGCTACTCCATCTGCAACTCCAGTTTCGGGAAACGGCAACAGTGGTTTCAACTCAATTGAGATAGCGTCTGTAGCTTCTGCTGCAGCCATTGTGGCTGTTCTCATCGCTCTGGTTGTGCTCTTTTTGTACACAAGAAAGTATAATCCAAGGTCTAGAGTTGGGGGATCTGCCAGGAAGGAAGTTACAGTCTTCACTGACATTGGAGTTCCTTTGACATTTGAGAATGTGGTGCGAGCTACTGCAAACTTCAATGCTAGTAATTGCATCGGAAATGGAGGATTTGGTGCAACTTACAAGGCTGAGATTGCACCAGGAGTCTTAGTAGCTATCAAAAAGCTTGCAGTGGGTCGTTTTCAGGGTGTTCAACAGTTCGATGCAGAAATCAAAACTCTAGGGAGACTCCGCCATCCCAATCTCGTGACTTTGATAGGATACCATGCCAGTGAAACAGAGATGTTTCTTATATATAATTATCTTCCTGGAGGTAATTTGGAGAAGTTCATTCAAGAAAGATCCACTAGGGCTGTGGATTGGAGGGTACTGCACAAGATTGCCCTGGACATTGCCCGTGCACTTGCTTATTTGCATGATCAGTGTGTTCCACGTGTTCTACATCGCGATGTGAAGCCTAGTAATATCTTGTTGGACGAGGACTACAATGCATATCTTTCAGATTTTGGATTGGCCCGGCTTTTGGGAACTTCAGAGACTCATGCCACCACGGGAGTGGCTGGAACTTTTGGATATGTTGCACCAGAATATGCAATGACTTGCCGTGTCTCTGACAAGGCTGATGTCTACAGCTATGGCGTCGTGCTGCTTGAGCTAATTTCAGACAAGAAAGCTCTTGATCCCTCTTTCTCTCCTTACGGAAATGGCTTCAACATTGTAGCTTGGGCATGCATGCTTTTAAGGCAAGGCCGTGCCAAGGAGTTCTTCACCACTGGATTATGGGATGCCGGCCCTCATGATGATTTAGTTGAAGTTTTACACTTGGCGGTTGTGTGCACAGTGGATTCCCTTTCCACCAGGCCCACGATGAAGCAAGTCGTAAGACGGCTGAAGCAACTGCAGCCACCTTCTTGTTAGAGTTAAGTATAGGGGAGTTCGGTCGATTGATGAACATAATCATGCATAGAGAGACAGAGAGAGTGAGGTGAGCCATTGTAATTTGTAATTGGGGGCCTTGCTGCAGTTTTGACTGATGAGACTGAGAGGTGCATTAGAGATCTTATCTTCTTAAGGCTGCCACCCCCCCCCCCCCACCCATAAGGTTCAGATTTAAAGGTTAGGTACTTGTAAATTGTAGTATAGCTTCTGCCCCCATTTTTTTTTTTTTTTTATGAATATCAATGGTTCCTGGTTGGGGGTTCACTGATGGATCTGCAGAAGAATGCAGATATTTGTTTCTAAGATTGTATACATCTATCAGATTTCTGTTTTTCCCTCTTGAATAAGATCCAAGAAATTGAATTATTCTGCATAATTGGAATCATCTCAATCAGGTCTACTTCTTCGAACATTGCATCGTTTCTGTTTTTTTCTTCTTCCTTGTTTGAAAACCTCTTGGGGTGTTTGAGAACAGGTTTTCAAACAGTTCCTGATGATCCAGGAGCTTCGAGCTAGAAGATGTAGCTCTTCGAGTTCCAGTAAACCCAGCAAACAAAGTTGCAGCTCCAACAATGTCCTTCCTTCTGCCATTGCCATACATTTGGTTCACTCCATACTAGTTACTGTTAAACCACCGGGGATCGCCTTTCGATCAACCGCTCATATCATTTGCACCCCTGGTCAGGAGAGCGGGTGCCTATTCTCTTTGGAGTTCATAGTTTTCGGCCCCCAGAAAGTTAGCATTGCATTTTTAAGATCAAACAGCCGCAGGTACCAAAGCAAATTGAGCAAAAGACACTATCAAAATTACATTAAATCATTCTGACCTCAAGTTCCGACATATAAATAACTAGAGAAACCTAAGCAATAGGAGTTCTCAAAATCTAAGCAATAAGAGTTTTCAAATCAGCTATCAGATGTTTCTGCAATTTCTAATGGTAAATGGTATTGTTTACAAAATAGCTGAAGGGTTAATAACTATATGCCTCAATGGGTTTTCGACTTCATCGCCCCCACCATGCTTCACAAACTCGGCAGGAGTCAAAAAGCTTCCATGGCAGACGCAGACGATCTTCACCTCCTCTCCCCTCCCATACCTATATAGAAATCCATCAATTTTTTGGCCATTTGCCCCATTTCCAGTTGTGGAGACGCAAGGCATCTCAAGCATGAGATCCTTCATCGTCTTATTGCCTTCTGGTGCTGCAACCTTATTGCCTTCTGCTGCGACCACGTCAGCTCCTGATTTTGGGATCACTTCTTGAGGTTTGTCTCCATCCTTTGGCTCAGAGGATTGCAGGTTGGGAGCCAGCTTCAACTCAATGTTCAGTGCTGCAGTAATGTGCGAGAATAGTACATTAGACCGCAATTATACAAGCAAAGCATAAACTTACAAAATTGGGGATCAAAACATGAAAATGTGCTCCATGCTACAATTGTTCAGCCGATAATCCAAAACAAACAATCCAGATTCCAATTTCAGTGACAAAACATAGTTATAATCCAAACATTCATGACAAAGTTGAGAAGCAAATGATTGCAGAACATTCCCAAATTCGAACCCTGTTCACCTTGACCAAAATCCCTGCTGCAACAAAGTCAATTTAGCTAGTCAAAAACATTTTCTATAACAGAATCCACTTACCATAAAAATGTTGTCCACATACCATTCAATAGTATCTTACCATCAATGAAGATCAAATCATAAACACAATCTGTACCAGAATTCCACAGTTGCAGATGTACTAATTAAGATCAAATGAGGCCATTCCACATCAAAATCAAACAAGAACAACTTTTGGGGTGAAAGATAAAAGCCTCCTACTTTTCACAACATAATTCAAGTGCAACAACATTACAGGACATCAAGATCAATAACGTTAAGACAAACACAATTATACCTTTATTCGGTTGAGGCTCCACTTCAGTAATAGCAGGGGAAGTACTGATCGGTGATCCCCCTGCTGATCCCAGCAACCAAAGCTCCCGAACATTCCCATTGATGCTGCGGACTAAACCCGGGCCGTTACCGTTACTGTTGCTGTTACTTCCAGCCTCATCACTAGAATTGCCATCAGAATCAACCTTCCCTCTCGCTGACCTTTTTGTAATCAAAGACTTAATCTTCTCCATCCTTCTCTTCTTAGCCTCCAGACGCCTCATTGACTGCAACTCCTTCCTCTTCCTCCAATTCTCTGCCTCCACGTCAGTTGGCAGCGAAAAAGTCCTTGACAGGGCCGTATAATCAGCGCCAATTGGTACAGCTGAAGTTGGAACAGATGGCGGTGGCGGTAGCATAAGGTTGGTGTCTTTACCGACCAAGGAGGTGGTTTGCACCGAAGAAGGACGCATTAACTCTATCCCCACCTTTTTGATTGGGTCCACCCCGAACTTTCCGTTCAATGAAAGTCCCAAATTTAACTCTATCCCACCGTCATTCTGCACCTCCTTCTCCGGTCGCTTATTTCTCTGAAAGTTGTTTCTGTCACTAAATTTATCCAGTAAACGGACTGTCGTAAGCCGCCCATTGATTCTAGCCGGAAATTCACCATTTCCTCTAGCTTGTGAAAGGTAGTTAACAAACATTGTTCTGGGGTGAAAATTCAATCAGCACTAACAGTTGAGTTGAAGTTGGTTTTTTCAGAAAAGCAAAAAAACGAAGAAACAGGGACAAAACAAAAGCAAATCCCTTCTGTTATTTGGGAATTCCTCTTCAAATTACGGTAAAAAACAATGTAAAGTTCATGATTTGAAGACGTCAGGAGAATTTTTCCGGTAAATTGTAGAGCGGCGCCATAATCAGAGAAAACAGAGAACAGAAGAAGGAGGCAAACAAAAGAACTCCGATGACTGAAGAGAATAAAGAATACTTAACCCATTGGAGTGTGAAAAAAAGTGTATTAATTGCTTCAACTATCCTAAACTTTTACTCTTTTTATAAAATCTCATGTACTAGTTGAAACTTTCAAATTCATCCCCTCAAAGTTTTGAATTTGTGGAATATACCATCAATTTGTGTAGTCTTCAAAATTCTAGTCTAAATATAAGCAAAGATATTCTTTAGCTTTTTGAAATATCCAAAATAATCTTTTATATGTACTATTATTCTTTAATTTTCATAAATTTTCAACCTACAAAATCTAGTATTATTTAATTGAAAAAACTTATCTGAAAACCTCCTGAATTGGATGGTTGAAGCTGTCGTAGATGTCGCGCTCTGAACGTTGTACTTTGGGAGCATCGGCTGAAGGGCTCACTAGATCTTGCATCGGATAATGGAAAAGAAGTAATTTTCTGCAACACCGGTAGAACACATGTTAACAGCTGAACTGTGAATAATACAATATGTGCTGAAATTGGCATGAAAAAATTGAACCGTTCGACCTTCAAAATCTAGTATTATTTAATTGAAAATGAAAATTATCTGAAAACCTCATGAATTTAATGGATTAAACGGCCATAGATGTTGCGATCTGAATGTTGTATTGGGGGAGCATCGGCTAAAGGGCTCACTAGATCTTACACCGGATAATGGAGAAGAAGTAATTTTCTGGGACACCGGTAGAACACATATTAATGGCTGAATTGTGGATAATACAATATGTGCTAAAATTGGCATGACTAAATTGAACCGATTGAATTGTTGAATCGAATGAAACTGTATGGATCTAGGATGTCTTGAAGATGGAAGAACGCATCCATACTGTCTTGAAGATGGAAGAACATATACTAACGGTTGAACTGTAGATAATATAATATATGCTGAAATTGACATGACTAAATTGAATCGATCGATAAAATTTTTGAATCGGAAGAGATTGTATGGATTCGTGTTGTCTTGAAGATGGTAGGGATTATTTCCGATACAACTTAGTTAAATGAATAAGGAGTTTTCTGGCTAGATTTTCAGAAGCAAAACTCGACGACATAGTTAGGTTTGAAAGCGGCCGAACCCGGTGACATATTTATAGAAGTTAATAAAGTCATATACAACTTTACCAATTTAAATGAAGTTAATTTTGATATTGATATTACTAAAACCTGTTATATATATTTATTGTCGACAGATAAATTTAGACATGTAGGTGAATTTTTTTCATTTTTATTTTTAAATTCCTTTATGATTCAAACTCAAAATCCTTTAATTCTAATTGAATAGTGTCTAATACTAGACTACCACCTCCTCATGAAGTTATACAGGTAATTTTGAGCTAACTTAAAACATTATAAGGATATCATTCTTATAAGTTATTGAATAAAGAGAGAATATAATTTAATTAATCAATATGTTTAATCTATATATATGTGTATTATATCACTTTCCTTGTTCCTCACTATTGATAAAACTTTATTTTTACAAGACAAGTAACATTAGTTCAATTATTATCTATTAAATTTATCAGTTTCGTATTAATTATCATATTTTAATATCTTTTTTATTTTATAGAAATATTCAAAAAATTTTATATTTTTAGTATTACCATTCTTATTTTTAACATCTAAATTAGTACAATTATGCATGATTTTTTGTGAAATTTATAACTAAAGTTAACAGAGAAAAAATATATAATAACAAACATTTGTTTTTGTGAGTATACGTTATCAAAAAAAAAATTATATTATTCAAATATTACTATTATTATACGACATATAGAGTAATAAAAATGATGAATTTGAATGAAAATTTATTTAAAATAGTCATATATAATAATAAGTAGCTTAAAAATAATAACATAGCCACATATAGAAGACTTTAAGGTACGAGGGACTAATTTATCAATTTCATTATATTTAAGGGGCATTATGAAATTCAAGAAAGTTTCAACTGTTTGAGGTCTTTTGTGAAAATAGTGAAAGTTGAAGGTAGTAGTTCATAATTAACTGGAAGTGAAAGGAGACGAAAAACGACAGAGGATACCGCTTTGAAACGTACGTAAAACACATCAGGAAGTGACACGTGGAGGTTCCAGGAGGTGGAGGAGGCCCACGTGGTTTAAATAAGTGCAAGCTGGTTTTAGACTTGGAGATGACGACGTCCGAACGTTAAAACAAGCGTCGCCGTCATCCTCCCCTCGCAGCAGCAGCACCCAGAAACTAACGTTGTTTCTAAAACCGGGACTACGAACCGTAACGGATGCTCCTTTAACCGACACGTGTCCGATATGCCGAGAATAAGGAGAATTTGCTTTGCGACGTGTCTATTAATGCCACAGTGTCCCTCTACAATATCACTTAACTACTTTTTATTTCTTTGTTTATTATTACTTGATATATAATTTTTTTATTTTTATAAAAGTAAGATATATAAATTTTATTATATTTTTTTACAAAAATCATATATACTTATATTAAAAATTTTAATGGCACTTATATTAATATTTAGATATTAAATAGAAAAATTATTTCTTTCATTCTATAATAAAAATTTTAAATTTTATTATAAATAAAAATTAGTATATGTTTAGAAAAAATATAAAATAAATTATTTACATAAAATAAAAATTAATTTTAAAAACAATTTTGACTTTGAGATTGCTGAAATCTTAGTATTCAAGTATAAATAAATGGTAGTTATTTCGTATTTGTTTTTTATATTTATTGTAATATTATCCATAGTGACGAAATTATTATGAATCAACCATTATTTTTTAATGTAAATTATCATAAATTTTTTATTTTTTAATATATAATAAAATATTTTAAAATTGTAATATAATTTTTTAAATAGTAGATAAAATATTTTTAAGAAAATAATTAGAACAGGAAAAATAAATTGCGATAAACTAATATCGGTTTCTTATTTTTTTTTCAAATTTTTTATCATGAACTTTCTAAAAATAATGTATCGTGTGTAAATTGATATTTATTTTTATAAAAAAATTATAATTTATAATTTACATTTATTCATTAATTATTATTTTGCCATTGAAATTTTCAATTCAACTATTTTTAAAGCTCTATTTATTATTCTAAATTCCCTATAAAATGGTTACAAGAACAACGAGAGAAAAAGGTGGCAAATTAAGGAATCGTTCTATGGTAAATAATTATTTCAATTAATGTGATATATAGAGGAGTGAGTCATTTCAATAGGTTTGAATTTTTTTTTTTTTAATTAGCTTATTTATCTATTTAAGATTTGTTTAATATATAAAATGTCAAATGTACCCTCATTTAATGATAGTAACTGTAGGATTTAAAATAATACAATTATATAAAAATCTAGAAGAATATGAGTAGGTGGTCATGTAGAAGCCTTAAATGGTGCAATTTTTTTTATTTTTATTTTTTACAATGAAGAAGTGTTAAAGCCTAAATTAATTTCTGATGTGTGTTACTATTCTCGCATCGTTATCCAATTATATCCGAACCTGTGGAGGAGGTATCGTCAGCCTGGAGTAAATCCGAGGTTCCTTAGAAGCATTAAATGATGCAGTTATTTATTCAATTATTATATTATTTTTTAGTGGAATATCCTTTACCCCACCAGTATAATACCTGAACTATAATAAATATTACGATAAATTTAATAAAATAATATATTATTTATAACATAAAATTATATTAAATATTATATAAAAATACTATGAGAATGTAGTAATTTAATGGTTCACATTTATTTCTTAAAATCAAGGGGGTTTCAAGTTTGAATCAGCATTGAGTGTGAAGATAACAAAAAAAATATATTATATAAAAATATATCACTTTTCAAACACTTATGATATAATTTGCATTCTTCAATCACATTTATATTTTTTAACAAATTTATTTTAGACCATGATAATTAAATATTTTATTTTTATATTTAAAAAAAGTGTAATTTATAATTAATTGTTACTATACTATTTGAAATATATTTTTTTATAATTTTCAGTACTCGAACTTTTAGTTAAAGATAGTTTAGACAAAAGAAAAAATAAGTTAACTTATAGTAATTCTTAATTTTTGTGGAAATTAATTTTAAAAAAATTAAAGAATTGTGATGGAATTTGAGAGTATAAATGGCATATAATTAGTGTAGTAGTGCTTTATTTATTTTAAATTAATTATCTAATTTTTATTATTAAAAATATAATTAAAAATATCAGTAAATAAATGATTAATTTAAGAGGGAAATTGAGTGGGTTGGGGAGGGGCAATATAGGGAAAGTGAAAGTGGGATGGTAACAAAAAATCATACGTATTAGAAGTCGTGAGTGAGTGAGAGTGAACGTGGACGAGACTCATGCACTACTTTTTAATTCCCAAGTCTCAAAATCAGTCTTAATTAAATTAACCTCTCTCAACTTGCGTTAGTTTAACCCATTCCAAATTCCCCGCATGGTTTTCTCAATTCGTGGAACCAAGCATCACCCTTTCTAAATAACGACATAATACAAGTGCTCGCTTTATTAAATTATTTTAATTTAATAGACCCAATTATTATTTTTATATTAAAAAAATGTATGAATAATCTATTTAGTACTCCTTTTATTCTGTTTTAATTGACGTTTTAGACAAATCATAAAATTCAGTATTAATTGACGTTTTCCAATATTTTACCTATTTCTTTCTAAATTTACCCTGAAATTACCTCCACTATCTCCCAATACGACTTAATTTTAATTTTTAATACTTCTCTATCTCTTCCATATCCTGATTATCTCTGTCAAACTGTCCATCTACAAATCTAAACTCTTTCCTCAGCCACCATTCTACATCCATTTGCCAGTGCACACGAAACCACGAATAAGCTACGAAATGAGTTTTGCCTTTTTCTTTCTATCTTTAATAATAAGAAGAATAAGGCATCAAATTATGTTGGAGAAATAAAAAATCAAGCTTTTGAGATCCAAGCAAGAAGGAAGGGGGGAGGGAATATTTTTTCAATGGTAGATTTTGATTTACAGAGCTTTAAAAATTTGGGGATGATTCAAATATGGGTTAATTATCTTCTTTTTGAATTCATATATTTTTCTCCATTTTATTTCTTTTAAACTTTTATTTCTGCATCATATTTCTTCTAAACCTCTTCTAAATGTGAAATTGTTATAATCTTAATTATTATATAATTAAAATCTCAGAAATTATCTTAAAGTAAAAAGGGTAACAACCATTTTGTTTTTTAAAGGTGGAAATTTAGAGTTATTTAGTGTTAATTGTCAATTATTTTATTGTAAGTAAAAAAATAGTAAGTGAATAGGGTATGTAGGGTAATTATTTGTGCTTAAAAAGGGTAGTTTGGGGGATTTGGTGGTTTGTTAATTTGTTTTAAAAACTGTAAAATGTCAAATATTTGAGAACAGATGGAGTATAATTTAGTGTCGAATTTTTAACTCCTTACAAATTTTATACTCACAATACAATTAGTATTAGTAAAAATTTTGTTAAGCATTTAACGGTTAAATTATAATTTTGTCAACTCATATGTGACGTATAATTTAGGTAAAAAATACAAAGATAACGTGTTAAATCATAAAATTTACAATCAATATAGCATTCAAGTGACACATAAATTATTGGGTGCTAAAAAAATTATTAATATTACTAAATATCAAACATCAAATGTTTAGAAACTGATTTTAACACTCGACTATATTATAAAAACTATTATTGCATATTTTATATTTGTATATGGCAAACACATTCCCTTTAAAATGACCAACGTAACCAAGCTTAATGGGACCTTTGGAATATTTATTTTATTCAAATTCTTTTTGTTATGGTTTTCAATTATTTATTTTTTGCACATTGGAGAAAATTGATGTGTTTGGGATGAATAAAATGTAATATTTTAAAATAAATGTATAGTTTTATACAAAATCAATATATAATTTTTGTTTAAAATCGAAAGAGACATCCGATTATATTTTTTAATATAAATACATTAGATGGCATCTCTTTAACACCGTGGTAAAAGAAAAGAGTAATATGATGCAAAGATTGAGGAGGATGAGAAATGTAAGAGGATGAAGGGAAGGAAAGATTTGATTTTGACCCAAATGTAGCGGAATTATTTTGGTAGAAAACATAACTCAAAGACAACATACGAAGTGGGCGGTGTTTGACTGTTAGTCTCACCTGATCCAAAAAGATTAAACAAAATAAATAAATATCCAAACAAGACGCAACTTGTGTGCTTGTGTGATTCAGTATATTGGGACTGTGGACTTTAAATAGCTAAAGATGGGGGGCCCGCGGTGGGAAGCAACTTGCAGTTCTAATTCTTAGGACAAATGGCGGATGTCTGCCACGTACTCAGATGCTTGTCTTCATTCCACGTGTCGAGTTCTCCTGCCAGCTGAACAGCTAAGCTGACGTTGCAACACTAACCAACTTGCTGGATGCGGTGGGTCCCCTAAGATCCTTCTTTTCCACTTTTCCAGTAAAATTCTACGTAAGTCACGTCAAGTAGGAGTCAAGTAGCCAAGTTGTCTCTATTGGGCCATCATATTAAGCCCATTTTGGATGCTGAATTGGGGGTTCAGTTATTGTCTAAAGAAAGAAAGGCTTTTGTGATGGGCTATGAATAGTAATGCCATGCATGCCTATGATTAGGCATTCAAGAAAGCCCAAGAGAGAGATTGATAATTGGACCGCTTTTGAATCTCCAAATTCTTCCAACTATATTATTTATACACAAAATGAGAAAAGAGATATTGTTCTATGTTAGAAGTTGAATTCTAAGGTTTGGAGCATGCTTATTTTTAGAATACATAAAAAAAAGTTGTTTGGAAATAGATAACAAAGATGCAATTGAGATTATGAGGAAGGTGCAAGAAAAACCATGCATTGGACCCGCCTAAAAAAAAAACTGAAGGTTATAATTAATTAAAGTGTAGTTGAGGTATATAAATAGATGAGATAACGTGTTAACAGATACAATAAGTAAATTAAGATTTATTCAACTAATTAGAGTTATTTGGCAGGTTTTTCCCTCCACTTGAAATTAGTGATATTATGTAAATAAGGTTATGTATATACAAAAAAAATGATTACTCCCATTATTTTTAAATAAGATATTTTAGAAGGTCTCATTTATAAATTAAATTAAAAAAAAAATTTTAAAATTGGACTTCAATACGGCCGCTTTTGATGTGGATTTAGCATGCAAGTTTGGGGTGAGTATGTGGAAAAGATAGGAATGCTTGGATTTTGAAGGGACTGAAGCGGACAACCAAGTTGATATTATTGAAGGTGGAGGCTATAAAAGAAGCAAGAGATTCCATCAATAAGGTAGGGGGCACAAGAAGAAGAAAAAGCAGTATTTCGCGGATTCTTGCCATCACTGGAAAACAAATTGAGCTGTAGGCATCAAGGTAAGGGACCGAGGTAGGGAGGGTTGATAAAAAGGTGCCAAGGTCGGAAGGGGATGAGCTTCATACCAACTTAATTAGGAGCATCTAAGGCACTCGTGAGATTTTGTCATCTTTTTATCAAAATATATTCTTATTATATTTACTTAAAAAAAAAAAAAGGAATGAATAAGAAAAATGTGCTATATTTAATAATATCCATTTTGAAAGTAAAATTATAATAATAATAATAATAATAATAATAATAATGTAAAAATGAACTATTTTTATAAGAAAAAAAAAATATTTGAAAGAGCAAAAGGAGGGGAGTATAAAGAGTTAATTTATTAGTTCTCTTAAAAAAAAAAAAAAAAAAAAAAGAAAAGGTAAAAGAAATAAAGGAAAACACCGGAAATACCGAAAGGGATGTCAATAGCTGAAAATAGTCCAATTTCTCTTCCGATTACAGAAACGAACCGCAAAATTAACGAGTAAATCCAGAAAGGTGAGGACCGATTTTTGTCCCCCAACCAAACTGCAAAGTCTGCAATGGCGTCGGGAGCAAGATCCTTTCTCCAATCGCTGAGGCGTTACATCAAGAAGCCATGGGAGATCACCGGACCATGCGCCTCGCCGGAGTACTTGGACGCTGTTCCAAAGGCCACCGAATATCGGGTATTCTGCCCCGCCACCATTCCCACTAAGGCGATTGTCCCCACTGCCAACCCTGAAACTGTTTACGATATCAAGTACTTCTCTCGCGACCAGCGCCGTAATCGCCCTCCTATTAAGCGGACCATTCTGAAGAAAGCTGACATTGAGAAGATGATGAAAGAGACGAGTTTTGACGTGAATGATTTCCCCAGACCTTATTTGGCTACAACAATCATCGAGGACGACAACGCCATTGGTGGAGGTTACCAGAAATAGAGGTAAGCTCAGCTATTATTTTCATTGTTTTACTAAATGTTATATCTATGCCTTTTATTTTTATTAGGATTAGGGTTTTGATTAATTAGGGATACATGATTTGTGATTGGTTGCGAGAATTTGGTTATCTTAGGATTAATCTAGAGTGACAAAACGAGCATTGCAGCCATGGTTCATCTTGGCATTTGGATGTTTCATATGTTTAGCCCCAAAAAAACAAAAGAAACCAATTGCCTTTCATGGGGTTGATTACAGCCTGGTTATGAATAATGAATAGAGTGGTGTTGCTAGGGCTGGTTTAAATTGACTAGACAGTTCAGGCTTGCAATGAAGTTTGACTTGAGTTGATGGGAGGATAGTTTAGTTTTTAACTACCATGCTTTCATTCCACACTGCTGTAGTTTGATCCCATTGTGTTTAAAAGGATCATATGGTCAATCAGTGGCGTAACTTAATCAGACTTTTGGGCTGTTATCTTTAAGCTATTTTCACTTGATAGAAAGAGGTGGTAGTATTTAAATGAGCTTGTTGCAGATTTAGAAAATTCATTTGGAGATGCAGGTAATTGAAATTCTCTTAACTAGGGCAGGATTTGTTTCGAAATTTATACTTGGTGGTTTAGTTCCAATTGCAGTTTCTTATTGATTACATTTCTATTAAAAGTGGTTCATTCTTTTATCCTTAGAAGGTTTAGAGTCATGGTTTCATTTCATCACTTTTCACCACACAGACTGTTTCCAGCTTTACTTTTTACTTAGGTTCTGTTTACAAATTGTTTGCATTTGATAGTTTTACATTTACTTTTGCTAGAATTGTCATCAAAGTTCAGCGAAATTTACGAACAGAATTGATCAAAGGGAGTTGTAGGTTTAAATACAGATGTGAACAGTTTGTTTCTATTTCATATTGGCTTTAGCAGAAACTATGTTCATTATAAGTTACTGATTTAGTAGATACCAAAGTCATTGTTAGTTTTGATCGAGCTTATCAACTGTAGTCATTATGAAACTTGATTTTGATTGAAGAGCAAGCATAAATTGTGATGTAAAAGATAAGTTCAAAAGAAGATGAGGAGACTACTGTTAGATGAGAGAAATCAGTTCAATAGAAGAAATTAGTATAAATAATTTCCCCATTTAATATGTTTAGCTGCTGGTCAATTTAAGAATTCTGTTTGAGATCTACTGTGACCTTTTTATGAACCAAAATCGTACTAGTCCAGTTTGAGTTTTATATGTTGTTTGTGAAGAATTTTGATTTTCTTCATTTGATTTGGTTTAGGCTTGTGGGCTGCAGTGAAAAGAAACATTGTTCCCAATAATTGAAGAAGAAGGTGCTTCCTATGTTCTTCAGTTGGGTCCTCAGTTGCCTGGTGGAATATCTGATGTATTGTGCTTGTAATTCGTCCTTTCATCTTTTTTCCCCCCTGATATATCTGGCATTAATAAAAATCACAGTGCAACTTTTTATTAAAAAGTTAACTTAGTTTTTTGCTCTGCTTGATTATCCCGAATATAGATCTAACAGTTGAGACTGTGGATACTGTATCTTTTGCAAAATCATTGTGTACCTCTTGAATAGTTGTTATAATTGGGATGAGAATTTCATTTGATTGGAGATCTGAAGTTGAAACTCAACAGAGCTGTGGTCTTTTGCTGTGAGTGTCCAATTTATTCCTTTATAACTTTTTGGTGCAAGATTTACCCAATTTCTAGATAGAAAGGAATTAGCAAAAGTGAAATTTTAGACCTTGTTACTCTTCTTGGGCCAATTTTCTAGCTTTCAGATGCTGTTATATGTACTTGGTGCAGTGCTCAATGTCTTTGGCAAGGCGGTTTAAACATTTTGACCAAGTATGTATGAGCTACTTTAGGGAGTGTTAGCTATTGTGATTGACTCTGTTAAGCCAAATTGTTTAAAGTAGAGAAATGGTGAATATGGAAGGGCAAAAAAAGCAGCTACAGTTTTAGTTGGTTCTTGCATTCCTGCTGTGTGCTTTATCTGGAAAGGGGCAGTAGGATAATTGAATTTCTTTTGTTTTAAACAGTTGTCTACTACTCCATAGTAACTTCCTCTGGATGGTTTCCTTTGCTGCTGTGTGTGCTTTATCTGCAACATGTGCAGTTGGATGATTGAATTTCTGTTGTTTCTTGATAATTCTGTCTGTAACTTCATTTTTCTTGGATTCATTTCTGTACAAGCCATTCCGTAAATCTCTACAGTTTTGCCCCGACCCGAAATCTCCAGGCTGATGATAGGGTTTGCATTATATTTGGTCGGATCGGATCCGTAGATATTATTATGCATGATAGAGTTGGAGAGGGTGTTAAAAAGGAGAGAATAAAGAAGAAAAAGTTTCACTAGATTGAGCAAGCAATACAAAGTTAGGGTAAGAGGAAGCTTCTTGATCTGAAAGTCTGGACGAGAGAGGTCCTTGCAGTTTTGTCTTACTTTCCGGGCAGTATTAGTAGTAAAATACAGTAGTGATGTAACAATGCATCGATCCTTGGTGCTGCTGGTGCCGCTGCTGCTGGGGACAATTGAATTGCCGAAAACAAGCATGTATCCGTTATATGTGATGACTGATGGGTCGGGCGGGTACGTAGGACGGACGACGCGTTAAGCGCTGGCGCCGTGCAGCATGATGGTGGCCGCACTTCCCTTATTTGTTGGCTTTAATTAATTACTTGTCGTTTCTTTTTTGTTTACGGCTTTTGGTTGGTGTCTCACGCATGCATGCCTCCACCCACCGCTGCCTGTTTCTGTTGAGTTTCTTACCGTAAATGGCAACATCTTCGGGGGGCCGTTGGTATCAGTTTTGAGCAAATCTGCTGTACCTTTTGAGCTTTTCTACTGTAGCCATTTTGAGCAAATCGAGTTTTGCTCTTGTAGCTCATAAGCTTTTTTGCGGGAGGGAGCATCCATTTTCCTCTCCCTCCATGACCTTACTACAGAAGAAGAAGGGCCCCTTTTGGGATTGATGTGGCAGTTCACTGTCCCTTTCGACGTGGTTAAGTGAGGGGCATACCCCCCAAACAATCCCATCATCATTACAGACACTGCCCAGTTCGATCCATATTGGCGCCATCGACCAACAGCTCGCCTCTGGAGAACCCAGATTTTAGCTTCAAATTCAATTCATGCTGATTACAACATTGATCTGTTTTAGCCAAAATTTTAGTCTTTTTAGGTGCTCGCTGAGCAGAAGACGAAAGAGGAGAGGGGACGATAAAAGTGAAAAAAAAAGGGACCAGCGTGAATTCTCAAGGAAGGAGAAATAGTAAATGAGTAGTAAGAGTTGATAATAGTAGGGAGAAAAAGCTGGCTGGGGACTGCAACTTCCATAACTTTGTTATTTCATTAAAGTTGGACCTTCTTCTGAGTTTTGTCTGTGTGTTTTGCAGTACTGATCAATGATCATAATCATCGTCCTGGAAACTCGAAACTACTTCATCCACAAAGAATCAAAGTTTCGTTCCTTTAACAAAAGAAAGAAAGATAGACACAATAATTAAATTGGATTATTTTCAATTTATTTTCATATCAGATAAGTATATAAAACAAACGTATATCAGTTGAGATTATTCCGATATTGAAAAGGATGATGGGGAAAGTCAAAATAATTAGGAAACGGGCATGCTTGATTATTTGTTAGGTTTTGCGTTAGGACACACAAAATATTGGGATTACTAGTTACCGTCTCAGTATTTTTTTTACTATTCTAATTTAGACTAAAATATTCCTACAATATCCTATTTATTTTCTCTTTTTATGTAAAAGGATATTTTTGTTAAAACCTATAGACTATACCCTTTTTATGTAAAAAGATGTTTTTATCAAAATCTATGGACTATCGCCCTAAAAAATGAAACGGTAACTAGTAATCCCTAAAAATATACTCCGTCCATTTCAATATATAGATCGTTTTGATCAAAACACAAATATTAAACTTGTTATACCCTATTTAATGTATTTTTAATAATAGTGCTATAACTTGTAATAGTTATGACAAAAATAAAATCTAATAAAATTGTAAATTAAATAAGGATAATAGAGTAAAAATAATGAATTATTTTTTAAAAATATATAAGTGATTTATATTTTGATCGATTTTTTAATAAGTGAAAATGACTTATATTTTGACATAGAGGGATAATGTGGCTAGTTCTAAAGTGTGAGTGACCGACCAGCCCTTGTGTCGCCTTCGGGAGGCGTAAGTATTGACTTCTTCCCAATAATACAACATCAGCCTGTTCCATCCTTACCTTAATTATAAGCCCACGTTTGCGTATTCTTCTTATCTTCCCTTCCCCCCAACCCAATCCAATCATCCAACCCCTCAAAATATTTGTCCCATATTAAAAAAGCTAAGCAAAAAGAATTTGGTTAATAATAATCGGGTGCGTTCAAATTTTTAAAACCCCAAAAAAAAGTAATGATATTTCAGTCAGCTATGGAGCCGTTTTAATTGAACCACAATTTGTAAGATGGAGATGTGGAGGAGCCGTATACAAAATACATGCCTTATAATGATAAGAGAATGAGGCATATGAAGAACATGGGGTTAATTTTCAAAGCTGGCCGGGGATGGCTCGCTGACGCTGGGACCGCCGGCCATCAAACAGAACCGTAATTAGATGAAGTAGATCAAGCTATATTCATTGGTAAGGGAATTAGCTTAAAGTTTTAGGCGTTTGTATGGTAATTTGTACAAACCTTTTTTTTTCTAAAAAAAAAAAAAAAGTAAAAGTGGGTGCCTGGGATTAGGGTTGACAATTCGTGTTATCGTGTTCGGGTTGGCGTGTCGAGAAACCCCCAACTCAAACCCAATCCATTTAATTAATCGTGTCGAAAATTCCAACACTAACACGACCCATTTATAATCGCGTCGACTCGAACTTAACCCGCGTAACCCGTTTAGTTGTTGATAGGTGATTTTTCGGTCCAAATTTTCGCCACAGAAAAAGGGAACTGAATTTGTCAAGGAGTCTAAAACATACATGTTTATTTATAATAACACCATCTAAAATTTATATCTATCAAATTCAAATCCATCAATTTAAATTTAACCATAACATTCTTATACATGACATCAACATAAATTTTATCAATTTAAATTCTTCCTAATACAACCAAAATCCAATTCAATCCAACAAAAATAAATAAAATTCAAAGGTAATTACAGTTAGAAAATTTAAATAACAAAATACCACCATAGGAAGTCTTGTTGAATTTTTAATTTGGAAATTTAGAAGTTTCATCAATTATTAAGGTTATAAAATTAATTTTTTTAAAAATATTTTCTTAACGGGTTCACATGTCAACCCGTCGTGTCGATCCAAACCCGACACGCTATTTAATGTGTCGACCCAAACCCGACCTATTTATTATACGTGTCAAAAATCTCAACCCTAACTCATTTTTTTTCATGTCGTGTTCGTGTCGGGTTATTATATCGTGTCAGCAATTGCCAGCCTTACTTGGGATCCGGGACCATTGATTTAGCAATAATGATGGGGGCCTGCAAAGCCCCCAGGACAGGTCCCCATGGCCATGGCCATGGACATGGACATACTGTTACTATTACTTACCTTCAAAATCTCACTGCCTTCGCTGCTGCTGCTGCTACTCCTCCTGCTTCCTGTCCTCTTCCCCTCCTCGAGATCCCCACTCCCCTCAACTTTCTCTTCTTCTTCTTCAAGCCATGGCTTTGTATTATGCTTACACACAACAAATACTTCTGCCATATTTATTTGCTCTGATTTATTACAAACAAAACGAAAAACATATCCCCTTCCATGGACCCCCCCCCCCCCCCCCCCCCCACCAAAAAAAAAAAAGAAATTTGTTTTTCTTTTAGATTGCCAACTTTGTCTGTACTTGATCTGATTTGAGACTAATTGGGTTTGTTTGCATTAATATGGGTCATGATCCATCAAGAAATGACCTTTCATATTCAGCACCAGGGATCTTGCAGACATGTCTAACAGATTTTGAAGGCCGTTATGCATTAGGGATGGTGGGTTTTTTAACTCAGTTATAAGTGAGAAATATGTTGTGGTGTTATTTTTTTTAATAATTCGAATTCAAAATATATTAATTTTATTATATATTACACTTAAACTACAAATTTCTCCTCTAATTAGACCTAGACCGAGGTGCAAATGCCTTCCATTCGGGGCTGCTTGTATGTAATGCCGTAAAATCGACGGGTCTCCCTTTTGTCGTTCGGGTGTAAGGCTCCTATATGTAGCAAATTATTCTCCTACCTACTTACTACTTCACAAAATCCAACACAATTAATATTTATTCAATTAAATTAAATTAATATAATATAATAAATATATTTCTTTTTAAAAATACAGGTAATGTTATTTTATATATTTATTATTCATACATGTCATTTTAATTTTAATTCTAAATTACTATCATTATATATCATGTGTGTATAATATATAATCATTAAACTTATTTATAAAGTAAAAATCTAAATAAAACTATTATTACGATACATGAATATATAGAAGACAAATGATGATCTTTCTGCTATCGCATCCAAAGAAATAATTGAATGAAAAAAACTCATTCCTCTCTCATGAAAGTATTACTTCGGATCTCGTTTTGATTCCGAAACAATTTTAATTTTGTAAAATAAGTGTATCAAATAATAAAAAGCGTGCAATTCAGTCGTGCTATGTGGATGATAGATACTTTGATACATTGAAAAAACAAAAGAAATGAAAAGAAAGTAGGGGGAGGAGAGTGGTCCTTGCTATTGGCTTGCCTTTGTCTACTAAGTAGGCCATTTAAAGGAGAAGACGTGCCAGAATTGGTCCCTCCCCTATGGTTATTGCATCAAATAATAATAATAATAATAATAATAATAATAATAATAATAATAAAAAAGAGGAGAAAAATAAAACGCCTCGGCGGGTTGTGGTAGTCAGTCAGTCATGCTTAGATAGAAGCACACGTCAACGTTACTACGCGCGGCTTTCTCACACCACAGCTTCATTTTTGAACGTCAACTAACCCCTTCCCTTCCTCATTTAGGCTCTCCCTACTTATTTGTTTTGTCTCTAGCTACTAGCTAGCCTACCATTAACTATCCTTTAAAAAAAAAATAAAAATCTTTGTAGCCCATGTAATTTTCTCGAGAAAAAGTAAAAAAATATAAAAACATAAAAATTTAACGATTTTTGACTAAAATAAGTTTTGATGATTGTAAATACAAATTTTTTTAATAATTTTTTGATTCAATAAAAATATTTACGTCAATATATTTACACTTTAATTTGTCCATCAGTGATTAATTGTTATTAGTTTAGGTGATTAAAAAAATAAATGTAATTGTTAGAATTTGTAATTCTCCATTTTTTTTTTTTTACATCATGAGGGTAAAAGTGTCTCCTTGATGTGATTTCCAGCTCTTAAGTCCACCTTATAAAAATTAACCCTAGTTATAAAAGGGTAAGAAACTAAGATCCACCTCTATTTCAACTAATCATGCATGCACGCCTACATGCTTATAGTTTATAAATGCAATGGCCAAACAAGCCCTCAAGTTAATTAGAATGATGGAGCAATGATTTTAAAGACCCTACAAGGACAATAAATTAGAGGGCCAGTTATGAAATGGGCTGAGTTTGGCATAAGAAATAAGTAAAAGAAAGAGTTATAATATAAAAATGGATTGCAAAATATCTTCGAAATCATCATATTACAAGTGATCAGAAAGTATTGGTACGTAGCGAAAGTGCACTAAATTTATAAAGAATCCAGTTTTTAATATGCATATACCCTCTTGCATCAACATGTAGCTCTAGAATTCAAGAATCTGTCCTTGATTACACCATTGATTAATTAGAGTAACTCGTCATCACAAAATGTAATTGTTTGATTTAGACATCTCCATTTTTATTGTATAAAACAAAATCAACTAAACAATTACTCTATACGTAGTTATCAACATTACATTTTGGCCTAACTTGTTTCTTTTTTCTTTCCTCCTACCCTTGTGGATGTGGCTATATATCAATCAATGGTCCCTAAAGTTGAAAAAAAAATAAGGACCCTTTTGCTAACTTAGAAGCAAGATAACTAAAAAGTTATTGTTGTTTCATATAAATTTAGTACAAATTTCCCAAGAAATTAAACCAACTTACCCTACAAATTAAAGCCGCTGACCCTAATTATCAAAGGCAAAAACGATAATCCAAAGGCAATTCGTGTAGGCGTGAATGAAGAGAAAATTTGATAAAGATATTGACTCGCAACATTTATCCTCTGTCAGATGCCAACTGTACACGTGGCTCCTTCTTCGCCTTTGCTTTGCCTCTCTTTGGTTTTTCTTCCATTGAACCCCAATGGTCGGTTGAATTCCGGCATCTTCTTCTCCTCAAAAAAAAAAAAAAAAAAAAAAAAAACCCACAAAAACCCACAACAGCTTCTTCTCATTAAGTATATTCCCATTCTTCCTCCCCTGCAAAGAAAATGGAACTGAATTTCCCTCTTTCCAAACTTACCACTCCAAGTTGTTAAAAATCCCTGTAGGGCTGTCTGCCAGTGCCACCATTTCTTTTTTTTCTGTTTTTTTGTATGTATATATACAAGGTAAGTTTCAGTTCTGTTCTTCATCATCATGCTGTTGCTATGTATGTGTTGTTGAAATTTCCTTTTTTGATTTCTGGTGCAATATCAATGGATACATGTTAAATAAAGGAGATCTGACAGATTAATTGAGTAGAGTTTCTGGTTGTTGTTGTTATGAACTGCTGCACTAGTTGCATCATTTTATGTTTGCAGTTTCATTTTTGGCAGATCAGAAGGCTGTAAGAAAGGGGATAGCTATATAAAGTCCGACAATTATGAGAAACAACAACAACATAAGATGACTACAAGAGATGCAGATGAAGATGTTGATCAGAGGAAACAAGGAGGAAACAAGAACAACAACAACAACAACCTAAGTAGTAGTACTACTGATCATCATGAGATCAAGAGTGGTACTGGTACTAGGTCTAAGGCTTCATCCAGTACTGCTAATTCGGTGGCGGCGGTTGCTGCTGCTTCTTCGTCGTGGTCGAGGTTGAAAGATCCGAGGATTGTACGGGTTTCCAGGGCGTTCGGAGGGAAAGACCGGCACAGCAAAGTCTGCACTGTGAGAGGGCTTCGAGACAGGCGTGTTAGGCTTTCTGTTCCTACAGCTATACAGCTCTATGATCTTCAAGATAGGTTAGGTCTGAATCAGCCCAGTAAAGTTGTCGATTGGTTGCTTAATGCTGCAAAGAACGAGATTGATGAGTTGCCACCGCTCCCGATTCCTCCTGGAAGTTTTACCCATAATCTCCACCCGATTTTGACCTCTGCTACTACGGCGACTCATCCTCAATCATCAAACAAACAAGGACTCAGGATTGGTGGCGGAAGTATCAATTGGGATGATCCTGCTGAGCCATCTGGGTCGAATCATACATGGAATTCGGATGCCCTTTTCAGGCCAAAATCATCCAAAGAAGTTGTTGCGAGAGCAGATCATCATTCAGAGCATGATCAGGATAAAGAAAATTGGGGTAGAAATGAAGGAGGGAAACAACAGCATCAACAAGCGGCTCAACAAAGTCATCATCATTTTGAAAGTCAAAGCGCATATTTCTCTTCCAACAATTTTTTCTCCAGACATGACCAGTCTTCTTCTTCAAGCCTAGGGCTGCTCAATACTACAATGCCATACAATTCTTTGATCAGATGGGATCCTTCCAATCTTTCTTTATCCCAATCTGGAGGATCAGGGCCCGGAGGAGGATTGACATCGCAACAAGAAGATTTCCATAACTTCAGCGTCGTGCCGTTACCGATGTCGACGCCGTCGTCCTCTTTACCACATCAGCAGGTTCTTGTTTATCATCAACAGCCTGCCGGTACGACGACAACGCAGTCTTACTTCTCTTCGCATAATATTGCAGCGGAGTATGGTGGTGGTGGTAGACCATTTCACTTACTGGGGACAACAACTAAGCTCCTCCCTATTAATTCACAAAATGATCACGGTCAAGAAAAACAAGATGACGACGACGACGATGATTTCCGTTCAAGGTGAGTCCGACCCTCTTCATGAATATTAATGTTTGTTTCAACAGAGATTAATTTAATTATGGAAGCAAGCTGCTCATGAACACACAATGCTGTCAGCAGTAGATAACTAGAAGTACCATTTTTGAGGAAAAAATAGAAGCTTCACAGCCTGGTGCAGGATATTCAACGTACGTACGTCAGATCTTACCATATATATAATTGATGTCATCGCTGCCATGATCTCATGATCGATTGTGTAGGCCTTTCTCCATTGAAGATCATCCATTCAGCTTGCCAAAAGGATTCAGTTCATAGTGATTAAAAGAATATTACAATTTAATTAGTGTAACATGCCAGCTGGTTTTATCATCTTATATACACTATATTATCATGCTTTGATACTTTCTTTGAACAATCATGCCATGATCAGCGCCTTCAAAAGACAGAAAAAGGGCAGTTTTGTGATATATATGGTAATCTTGATTGTCTATATAATTTGGAAGAGAAACATCTTACTTTGGACCTGTAATTTCATTCATAGACTCAAGAACAGTACTTGATGGATAATGGATTAGGCATGCAATGCAAGTCAGTTTCTTTCTGCAGCTTACTTCTTAATAATTACTACTTCTTCCTTCAAAAACCAGTTTTGTTATAATTTGTAATACCATCTTTAGTACGTGTAATAAACTGGAATCTTTTTTGTGCAAGCTAGAAGTTTGTTCTTTGCTACACTAACCATTATCATCTTGCTAGGCTAACCCTTGATGATTTGCTGTTTCTGAAAAACCCTAGTGCAAAATCAAGTCACTCAGAAAGGTGGGAACTTGGTAGATTCTACTTAATTTCAACATCCCAGAAAACAATTTGTTTCTTGAAGCATTTTGGTGGGCTAGTTTGATTGAGGACAAAATAGGGTTCTTGATGAGGTTGGGGGGGGGGGGGGGGGGGGTAGTTAGGAGATTATATACATATATTTACACATGCATGCATGCATGATGGTGTCATATACAGTATATATATAGATGCATGGGGCTGTTTCTTGGTGACATTATTTGTTTGTGTAGAAGCCATGTATTCTTTACACAAGATCCAACATAACATATGTTTGGGCGCGGGGGGGGGGGGGGGGGGGGGGGGGGGTTGGGGTGAGGGTAAGGACCAGTTTTGGGGTGATGGGCCGCACCCCTTTAAAAGGGAGGTATCAAAAGAAAAGTTGAAGTTGGGAGTGGTCCTGAAAAACAATACAAACACTAGTAGTAGTAGTAGTAGTACTGGATATGGATGACAAAGGAAGAAGACGGAAAGAAGATGTTGGATGGCTATTGGTACGTACAGCTATCTCTCTATATATGTCTTAGGGTTTGGAAGCTCCCCTCTCTCTCCCTCCTCATCTGCCATTTCTGACTTCTTTCTGAGTATATCTGCTCTAGAAATTTTTTAAAAAAAGATAAGGTCCAAGGGTCCACTTCCATATATTGCAAATCTTCTTGGCAATACTCTTATTGGGGATATGTAAGATTTTCTACTCGGATGGCAATTCAGGAGGTTGGCGTGTTGAATTGTGAATAATTACGTTATTTTTTAAAGCATGTCTTTGATTAGAGGTTTTTTTTTTTTTTTTTTATGGTATAAGATTAGAGTATATTTTGGTTATTCATACAACTCGAATTGGATTTTTGAGAATAATAAACTGACTTATGTGATCATATATAAGCTCGCCTAAGCTCCATGGGCCACTGCTGTCTGGGCCATCCAATATTAACCCCTATGGGTAATGATTACCAAGTTATAAATCTTGTTCTGGGCTTGGGAGTCTCCATTTCTGACGGAAATTCTCTTCACAGTCGTAAAAACAGAAACTGGGCACAGAAATGGCTTGATGAAACAACCGATGCATCTTATTTTGTTTAGCCCGATTCTAGGTCCAAATACTTAAAAATACTTAAAATTCAAGGTGGTGGCCCAAATTCGTACAAGGCAAAAGCGAACGAACGGGAGCAAAGGTTAAGTTTAGTAGGCAGCTCCCGGCGAGGATCGAACTCGCGACCTTTCGCTTACGAAGCGAACGCACTACCACTATGCTACGGAAGCTGGCTATGATAGGAGCACCTGCGTTTTTATATATTATATTCCTCTGCATAGGAAATTTATATGTATGGTGAAAAGGTTGAGTACTATTCGCTCCATTCTCTGTTTCATTCCAATATAGAAATTAAGGATGTGGACCAACTATTACAATATTGACTTCAAATTAATTTTCAATTCTTAATAATTATTTCATCTTAATTAAATTTTTTTCCAACTAATCACATTTTTAGTAAAAAATAAAATTTATTGAAGTAGAGATTAATTAGGGCATGTAAACGTTAGTAAGGAGTAAAACAGAAAAATTGAAGGTGAATTTATATTAAAATATGTAAAAGACAAAATAAATACTTAAAACGGCACCTACCAAATGACTAATTTGAAAAAATAATTTATGTAACATTTATTAATTAAATTACTCACTTAAAGTTTAAATAACCAATAAATGAAATATCTTTTAGGTAACATTATTCATAAGTGTATTATTACCTATTATTTCTATTTAATTTGTTATTTTAATTTTTCTCAAAAAAATTTTTTTGTTATTTTTATTCAACAAATTTAACGCATAAAAAATGCATGAAACCACAATGCCGGACACGTGTCTCGAAATCATCGGCTGTTGTCCGCCTTGAGCAGCAAATTTTCCCCCCACTATTTTAGTGATTTTCCCATTCGCGTTCCCCCTTGAAAAAATAGCAACCCCAAGTCAAACCACCGGATCTGTTGCTCCGCCGCTCCGCCGCCGCGCCTCCAGAGAGAAAAGCAACTGCTCAAGTGATAGTACGTTCCCCTACCGGTTAAGTGGTTCATTTCCTTTTCGTTTTCCTCTTTTGAAGTATAAGTTAGAATGTTTGCTAGGCTATGCTTAAAGTTACGAGCTCAATCGGTGCTCAGTTACCGACTGTGAAGCCATAGCAACCGACGGTGAGTGGGTTGCTATTTCTTCAGTTGTTTCTTCCTTGAACTGTTTGTAATTTTAGTTTGTTCTTACTTCGTGTGGGAGATTCTAGGGGTTTTCGTTTTTCTAGAGTTTCAACGCTCGAGGTTAGGGTTTTTAAGCTCAAATTACTTGAACTTGACTTAGCTAGTATTGTTTCCTAGTAAATGTAATCGTGTTCGGAGAATTTAGTTCGAGGTTAGCAGTGATATGAAGTGGTGGTGGCGCTGTGGCGGTGTTGGTATCGAACATGAGCGATGGAGGTGGAGATACCATAAAGGAAGCTGAGAATAGCTCGATTAACTATCGTCTCTCCAAAAAGAAGAGATCTGGGGTTGTTGATTTTACCCATTCCATTGCTAGAGTCGCGGTAGCTCAGATATGCGAGGATGCTGGTTTCCAGGGCTTTCAACGGTCTGCTTTGGACGCCATCTCTGATATGGCTGTCCGCTACATCCGTGAGATTGGGAGAACTGCAAGCTTGTCTGCAAATTTAGCATGTAGGAGTCAGTGTAATGTGTTTGATATAATTCATGCGCTGGAGGATTTGGGATCCGTGCAGGGATTTTCAAGTGCTTCAGATGTTCATCATTGTCTTTCGGGTTCTGGTGTAGTGAGGGAATTGTGCCGCTACATTGGAGAGGCTGAAGAGATTCCGTTTGCATATTCAATTCCTGAATTTCCTGTTCTCAAGCAAAGGGAGCCACCTTCTAGTTTTGCTCTGACTGGAGTGGAGCCACCTGGGGAGCATATACCTTCATGGTTGCCGATATTTCCAGCCCCTGAGACTTATGCAAATTCACATTTGGGACATGAGAAAGCACAGCAGGTTGGGGAGGGTGAAGGCGAGCCAGTTGAGAAGGATAAAGATGACAGTAGAGTTTTGACAAATTTGCAGCCGAAATTGACTTGTAATGGAACTGAACCTTCTGTTGCTGTGAACTTTGGGAATGCAGCTAAAGGGAAACGTTCATTGGAGTGTAATCCATTTCTGGCACCACCTGTTCAACCCGGGGAGAAGGAGGAGGTTTCCCCAGTTGCTATTCCAGCTAAACTTTTGGATGAGGTCTTCATTCAGGATGATGATAACAGAGTTTTGGATACTCATATCTCTGTTTTGGACATATTTGCACCTACAATTGAAGGGCTTAATAGTGGACCAAACATTGATTCAGGAAATGTAAAGCAGGGTGGACCTTTGAACAGGAGTTCTACAGTTAGTTTTAAGTTTTTCGATGTCAGGAAGTCATTCCATAAGCGTGTAAACTTGCAGAAACAGGAATTTTCCACAACTTCCTCTTGGTTTGCTAGTGATGATGCAAAGGATGATCAGAAAAGGAGGGCGGAGCAGATTCTGAAGCAATCATTCGAGTGTGCTGGATCTGATTCCTTTGTAAATTAGATGTGTTCTTGTTAGAACTTGTACACCTGTGTAGCAAGCGGCAGCAGATGTTAGTTCCACAGTAGTCATACCGAAAGTTTAGAGTCGTTTGTACCTGGGCATGCTAGAGCATCCCAATATAACCAGTTATTGAGGTACATGATTGTCTCTTTTCCTTGTGAACTTTGTTATTGATGGCTTGTTTTAGTGACACCGTGTTTTCGACTAGTCCATTCCTATATTTTGCTTTAATTTTCTGAGCATTTATCCAACCATGTCTTGTCAGTTAATGGATCATATATAGAAGTAATCATTCATAAAAATACTGTCCAAAATTGTGTTCAAGAATATTTATGGTTATGGAATTTGCTGATTCATCAAGTTTATGAGTGTAGCCTTTGCAAGATCTGCCTAACCAATAGCAAAATTATAGAAACCAGAATTTATTCACTTACTTTTGTAAAATAAATATTATACTGAAATTGTGCTGTCTTTTACATTGTCCTCTTCTAGTATTAACCTGAACTTTTAACCTCCTTAAGCGTTCTTAATGTGATGATAAGTTGGCCAAAACTGACACATTTTGACAGCAGAAAGTCTCTTCTGACCTTGTATTTCCAAGGATTCTTGGGTTGGGTCTAATATGTTTGGAGGAAAAGGATATTAGAAACTAAGTCTATTTGCTTTACAACCTGGTTATCTGGCAGCGATGCCATATGTTACATTGCTTTCTGAACAGAATCAGAAGTGACATCCATTGTAAGCTATTCATATGCTTGGGGAAAAAGGATGTTAATAAAAGAAAGGAGACTTAACTAACATTTGTTAATTACATTTACATTGCCTCGGCCGATCAGTGGAAGGCCTCAGCAGTAATAACTTCTGTGATTAGGTCCTTAAAGATCAGACGCTCAATGTCCAATACCACTGCTGGAATCTCACTTTGGTTATCTACCCAATTGTTGGGCTGTTGCATCATATCTGCATTTAAGATGCTTATGGATCCATCAGGATCTTCTAGGCTGCTTTCTGGTTTGGCTTGGAGGCGATCCACTTCTGAGTAGAGCTCCCTCAGAAGTTCTAGCCCAGTCTTTCTTATATTTTTCCCTACAAAAGGGTTATCTGAAGCTAATTTTCGGATCAGGATTTCATTGATGGTATCAAATATTATCCTCCTGTGCATTTTCTGATCACACTTCACTGCAGCAATCCTTTGTTTCTGTTCTTCACTGGCTGATTTGGTGCTTTGCTCAGTTTGTTCCAGGACATGGAATAGATCAGGATTAATCAGATGCCCTGGCGACTGGAGCTGAATAGCTGTTGAGATTGGGCCTATGTCTTTCAGCAGACCTGATGCTAGTAGAACCTTGGTGATGTATTTATGACAAGGGCCAGGACTCTTGCAAATTGATGCCACATGATACATGCTAGCTTCATCAGGCATGGTGTTCAGCAGTCTAAGCTTATTAACCAAATGGTTAATCTTCTCTAATTTCTTCTTGCTATCATCAAGATAATGCCATTCTCCATCAGGATCTGAGGTCTCATAATCTGTGGATATAGGGACGAATCAAGGATACAGAAAGGCAGTTATTTACAGTAAAGATGCTGAATATGTCAAGATGTGTGGAAAATACTGTTTCCTAATTTGTATAATGGTTTGTTGCATTGGGAAATAGGACAACTACCTTGAAAAGCAGTCGATATTTTCCTCACAGGGGATGGTGAATCTTCTCTATAGAATGTAGCATCAAGAACTGAGACTGGACTTGGTTGTTCAGTTGGAACGAGTTTGAGTTGAGCCAGTGGAATGTCCTCATTCAACCTTGCTGAACCATGCTGAAGAGATCACAAAAGATAGTTCAAAGTTAGGTTAAATTCCGAAAAACAGAAAAGTCCCTGCCGCACATCCCATCAGAGATAGAGACAGAGACAGAGACAGAAATAACAGAATTGCCTGTTGCTTACTCTTACATTTTGGCCTGCTTGCTGTTTAGCTTTGATCTCTGTGGATGACCCTGTGCTTGCAACTTCCGTTTCTGATAGCGAGGCTAAGCTACAGTTACTTTCAGATTGGATGGATGCTGTATCACTTTGGATGCTGAAGTTGTTGCTGTCAGTGGAACTTCTTGATTTGTCCTTACTTTTGTGCGAAGCTGATCTTTGTCTCGGTTTTCTCTTTGATGAGTCATTTTCTGTCAATTGTCTATCGAGCTTTCTTCTTGCCCTTCCTAAGTCAGGTGTTGTTGGCGTGGTCAGACAAGGTTGGTGTTCAATCTCATGGCTCTTCTGTTGGAACCTTGGACTTACACTTCCAGAACTCCTCCCGAGGGCAGTGTACTTTTCTACCTTCGTCGGTTGAGGTCCTCTTGTTGTCTGCTCAAACCTTAAAACATCCCCATTCGCGGACTTGTCTGGGGAAGGTTTATTACCTTTATTTGGGTTTTGTGGAGTATATTTCCTTGGTGTTAGATCTTTTGTTATGTGTTTGTCGAGTGAATCTTCTCTTCTGCATAAAATCTCACGAGCTCCAGGCTTTTGAGGATGTGTGTTGGCATCAGCAGAAGGAACCGCTGGTGCAGTTGAAATCCTCATTCTATCCGTCAGCCGGGCTGATTTTTTCATCAAAATTGGAGAGTTGAATCTCTTTGGAGAAGTAGCGGCCGCGCCCTTGATTGGAGCTAATTGATTTTCTTGGTTTTTGGACAATTCTGATGCGCCTGAACCCTCACGATTACTACTAAACCTGCTTGTCTGGGACTTCAACTCGGTTTGTTCTCCTTCCTGGTACTCCAACCTCTTTCTTGTAGTTTGCATTGCTTCAAGTATCTGCTTAAGCGCTCTGAGATCCTTGCCTGATTTTTTGAACTCCAGTTCACTTATCCGTTTCTCAATTTCACCATAAACTGAAGGGGTTTTCTCTGCAGCATATCTGCCCGCACTCCACATATTTTGAGTTGTTCTTGGAGACTCATGGTTGGCCTCAGGCTGCCTCCAGGGAGCTACCTCTAAAGGAAAGCGCGGACTGGAAGTTGGTTTCATCCCCGAGCTTGCCCTCTTTGATCCCGGGGAGACTGGATCCTTGTGTGCATTTTGTTGGAATGCTGAAAGATTTTTCTCCCTCTTTTCTGATTTCTTCACTGATCTTGTACCATAATCATGATGGAGGTATGTACTACTAACCTTTATGGTCTCCTCTTGATCACAGGGAACAGAATCTGGAAAAGCCTCCAAACCCATTAGCTTTACAACAACATTTGATGGTCGTTTATTGGTCCCTGGATCTTGGTTTCCGCTGACAATTTGGCTTAGCGTTTCATTCCCTCCTCTTTGCAGCTCCCTCAGCAAGAGATTCAGCCTTGATTCCGAGGGGGAAGTCCTCAAGGAACTTTCCCTGCTGTCCAGGGAGAACCTCGGCGACTCTTTGAGCTTTGCTGTAAGCTTATTATACTTGTCCCGTGTTTCTATTCCATCGTAGGAGAAACGAGCAGGGTCCTTCCGCACCTGGCGCAGAGATACATCCTTATCTTCCTTGGAGCTGTGGGGAAATTCTCGCAACTTTACTGGAAGCCGGTTTGATCTGTCGATATCCGCTCCTACTCTGGGTGGCTCTCCAGTTTGGAACTGCTGAATAGGCCTGGGCGAATCTATGTGCTTAATGGTGCGTCGTCCTCTTCCTTCCTCTCTGGCAGCAGTTTTAATCAATACACCTCGTTGTTCTCTTTGCATAGAATCCTTCACCACATCTCGAAGATCAGAGGATTGCTGGCCAAAATGCGACGACCAACTCCTCCGTTCTTGGGCCGGCTTATCGAGTGAACTTGTGTGGTTCAATGGAGGTGGCCTGCTTTGATCACTCGAAGAAAAGGTAGACGAACAGGAGGACGAGGAGTAGGAGGTTCCAAGTGATTCAGTTGAGGCCCGCGGTTGATCTTGCACAACAACCTCCTTATTAACATTTTTACCCTGCACCTGCACCTGCAAACCAAACCAAAACAAAACAGTCCCACTCAGTTTTATCTCCTGTTCCTGTTCTCCATTCTTGCGAGCTCTCACATTGAAGAAGAATTACTTACATGTAACTTTGTGGTTGCCTTGTCTCTCGCACTGTTTGTTTCTCCATTGTTGTTGGTACCTTAATTCACACAAATAACAAACATTATTATGTTGCTGAAATAGAAATACTAGTTACAGTTTCACAGACAATAGATCCTGAAAATTTCACTTCTTGAAATCGACAGTGATTAGTACATTTTTTGGCATTCGGCATCCTATGTAAAATCACGCATGATGACATTTTTCAGTTTCAGGGAAGCTTCCTTCTCCTCCTCCTACATGGGTTCTATATCTCATTTTCCTTTGGTTTTTTTTTTCCCATGGGAATCAAAAGTTAATAGGAATTTATCCAAGCTACTTCATTCTAAAGGAGAAAATTGGATTTAGCAGGAAAATATGAAATGTACTAGTAATTAATTACTATGTGATCAAACAACAAACGAGAAGAGGGTACCTGGAGGAAGCAGCCTTTTGTGGTTATGACCAGCCGGGCGGCGGCCAACGATGAAGTAGTGGCGGTCAAATATCTGAAAGATACCACCCATGCATCCTATATGCTTATGCAGATCTCTGCTTTCGTCTCTGAATGAAGGCAGGGCCTTAGAAGACATCTCTCAATTTGCAAATCCTTAATGGAAAACAAAATTCAGGGCTGCCCTGTTTTCATCGACTTCATCAGTTCCTTTTTTTTTTTTTTTTTTTTCTTTTCCCAAAATTCAGCCGCTTCCGACGATGGTTTTGGAATGAGTTTGAAAACAGGAGAGTATCAAATCAACAGAAAAGAAGAATGGCAATGCGCAATATCGTATCAGAGGAATTCAGTACAGAAGAATGACAGTAGGTCAAATCATTAGAGGTATGACCGTTTGGGACAGAGCACAGCAAGAATCAAGGGCCAAACTATATTGAGATTCTGAAGATAAGCAACAGTGGAGAAGAGAGAGACAATGTTGACTGTAATCTTCACTTCCTCCAGGAAATTAAAAAGCAGGAATGGAAATGGACCCCGGAATGAAGCAAACAGTTCCCCCCTTCCCCACCTCACTCCTCTGTGTTCTTGGAGAAAAAGGATATGTCAGAAAGAGCGAACAAATTGAATGGAGATGAAGGAGAAAATTCTGTAGCAGACGACCCAATAATAAATGTATGTTTTGGGATTTTGGAACAGGAACCAAAATCCAGGAAAGATCAAGACTCTACTGGTTTCTGTTTTCTGCTGCTCCAGCCGATTGAATGTTGACGGTGAATGCCAGAGTTTTAGTGGGGAGGTGATGTCGTGTGCGTAATATAAAGACACTAAGCAATAACCCCCTTTTCATGTCCAAAAAGAAAATAACACAATTCTATAAATGTTATACTTAAATTGTGGGATCAAATCTTAAAAAACGAATCTTATACTTTAACTGACCGATCAAATCCTAAATTGTAACGTTTAATAAAAATAAGCGTTATGCTTTAATCGTGGGATCGAACCTTAAAAACTGAGATTGCGTTACAATTATTATTATTATTTATTAGGATAGCTTTTTATTTTTTTTTAAATCTTTTTTTGGGTGGGGCAGGTCCAGTGTGGAAGTGTGGGGTCAAATGTGGCGTCCATGTGGACAAAATAATGCGGTTGGGTGGGGGCCAGGTGGAGGGGACTAGGAACTTTAGTTTACATGGTTCATGTGGATTTTGTCAGATGAATGAATGTATTGTAGTCTTGAACCAAAGTGGGTTCATGTACTGGCGCCACTCTCCCTACCATCGCCACCATGCCAGAGCCTCCCCTGTCTCCTTCAATCCCACCCAAATTCCTAATATTTTTGGCTCTCAATTTCCCTTTAAGCCCTCCTCATATTTGATTCGTTATGATGTCTGATTTATCAAAATATTTAAAAGATATTACGGTAACATGAATCCGTCCTTTTATTAAAATAGGAACATATCTTAAATGGTAGTAATGGTGGTTTATGGTCCAAACTGTGAGAAATTGGCTTAATTGAATGGTTTTCAAGTGTTGAAGAAATGAGTAATTATATGTTAGGGTGGCAATGGGGATGGCCTCCTTTTTCCAACTTCTGACAGAAAATGGCATTTAAGAGTTTGATTCAACTAAGTATTTTTTATTTTTATTTTTTTTAGGCCTTTCTATTGCACTGATTACTTGGTTTGACTGCCTCCACCTCCTACTCCTCTTCCTCGTTACGTCCAAATGGGGGAAAACAGTGAGTCTACGTTTTTGTTTGAGTACATTAAAAATGGTAAATAATAATAATAATAATAATAATAATAATAAGGCAAAAAAGAAAGGGAAAGTGGTTGCGTATCTTCACTCTTCTTTCCTAAAAAGCCCAAGAAATACTTGATCATTAAGCAAGTACTACAAATCTACAACCCTGGAATGCATCGGAATCTGGGCATATAACTCCTGCCATTCTTCTTATTCTTGGTTGCGTGACTGCGTTTTGGATACTTTGTAGAGGAATTGCCTCCTCAAATGGAGTAATAAATAATATACAAAATGGTAAAAAATTCTGTATTTTTTTTTTTTAATAAGATTTCGAGTTTAATTATATTATAATTGAAAATGACGTTTTCCTTGATCAGCTCGAAAAGTTTCAATTAAGGACCCTAAAATAAAAATGCAGCCATAAACATCAACTTGAGGTGAAAACAACAAACAACAATTGACTAATGAAACTGAACTCAAGTTAGTAGTAATGGAGGAAGGGTGGTCCAATATGGCGACCACACCACAAGAAGGTTTAATCAACCCAATAGTACCACACACACACTACAGTCCATTTATGATTGTTATGGAGAAGAAAAAAAACTTTGAAAGCAATAGTAGCCCATATTTATTTTTGAAAACTTAGCCCCCCCCACCCCACCCTAGTGTGAGAGCAATGGAAGTTAGGGTTTTCTTCAGGAAGTGTGGAAAAAGACATATAAGCCTTCAGGGGTGGCAGAATTCCCGGACATTGTTATTTTCCAATTGTCCATCCTCTATGGAGTACAAGGTCTCTCTCTACTCTACAATTTGCATAGTCCTAGTCCTATACTTACTCTCTTGTGGTCAATTCTTGTTCCTTAAATGTTTTGGTGTCCCAAAACTTAAAATATATCCAAAAGAAGCAAATTGACTACTTTCTCAATGATAAAAAAAACAAAATAACGTATTTTCACTTAGTTTATAACTATATTTTTATGGCCGATTCGGCCAAATTACTACTTACAAGTATATTCTTTCATACTTTCTCCATAGATGTATGGAGTTTGATTGGATGTATCCACAAAAATGTTTTTTTCTTCAACCTATATATATTGGAAGGGTTGATGTGAGAATTGATGGAAATTTTCAAAAGAAGGGCCCCCAAAATTTGGGAGCAGACAGAGTGATTGAATAGAGATGGAGATAGATGGCGGGGTTGATCGGCATCATTAATCTTGTAGCCAAGCTTATTAGTAGTAGTAGTAGTAGTAGTACTAAATTTCTCAAAATTAAAAGTGTCCCAACCCAACAACTTGTTCCGAATCAAAGGTGACATGGAATACTACCGCTTCCGTTAGTTTCCCCTTCCTGCTGCTTTTCTGACCTTAACAACAGCCATAAATACATCCCCTTTCCTCCCGCCCGGTAGCCTCCAAACCTTACCGCCCACAAATTAATGCATGCTCCTCCTGCCCTGCCACCATTTTTTTACTACCATGAATCCTACCCACATTCAGTAATAATTGGATGAAAAGTCATCAAAGTCTTGACAGTCTGACACGCTAAACAGCTGTTTTCAGTCAAATTAAGTGGCATCGAGAAATGTCAAGAGGAAATGGTTGGGATGTGGGTGAGCATGAATGATTGATTGGTTTGCAGTTTTGCCATGTTGTTTGTGAGTTAGCAGACTCCAATAGTCGTGCTGTTTAATGTTTTGATGGACAAATTGCTGCATCTCCAATTTTTTCTACTAAATTCTCATGTGTTTGACAGATTACCTGCAACCTAAGCTAGCTAGTCGAAACAAGAGCAACATGGGTGCATGTTCTATTGCGTGCTTTTAATCAAAACCTCAATTACTACTGCTTTTCTTGCTCATATTCACATCCTTAGCTTTTCCAAAATCAAGGGTTGGTTTGGTTTGGGGATTTCAAAGGATGGAATCAAAATGAGAATGATTTCAGATATTTAGTTTGGAGGTACAAAAATAGGGGAGAGAATGAGTTTGGTTGATGATCTCTCAAATTTTGTCATGCGCAACCAAAAATAATCACGCACCTATTAAAACAAATAATTATTATTTTTTATAATAAAAAATACATATCATTATATTCTAATTATGATTTTATCAGCAAACTAAACCTCAAACAACTAAATTCATATTTATTTACACTTTTATCATATTAATTCCAAACATTTCAACAAAATATCCACAAACCATCCAATAATATTTAAACGGCCCAATAAACGAGAGTCATGGTTACTGTTACGATCATATTTCTTTCATACAATTCTAATTCTAACCCTAAAATGGGATATTTTTTTAAGGTGGAAATTGTTATTAATGGTAAATATGAAAGAGGGAAGGAGTAGAATGATAGGGATGGGTGAGAGACAGATTTTTTTTTTAAAAAAAAAAAAAAGAAAAAGAGAGAGAGAGGTGTGGGGGAAGATCACGTGGAAAAAAGTATAAGGAGAGAAAAGGGCACGAGGGTTGCCTGAAATTCTAAAGGCAAACCCCAACTCCTCACTAACCCATACAAGTTAATCACACCCCAATACTAATATTATGTTTCAACAAACCAACCCTACCCCATTAGTCCCCCCACTATTATTGCCACATGATGTTAAATCCACCATGTGCTTCCTCTCCTACCTTCCCAAAGCTTATCCTCCTAATTTCAACTTTATTTATATTAATAATAGACTTCAAAGTTAATTTAATAAACATGATGATATTATTTTATTATTTGACTACAAGGGAATAACTACAACTCTTTCCAAACTAATCCCATTTGCAGGAGCACCGATCCGGCTTCTGTTGTTGATATTTTTTGTGATCACATGATGACAAGTTCAAAGCATAAAACTGGAACGGCAACGGATCTAAGCTACCTCAACCTACTTTTTTGTGCGGCTTGAAATCATTATTATTTTTAATAATGTTTAGTTTATTAAAAGGATCAAAATTAAAATTATAATAATAATTTTTTTTTTTTTTTTTTACATATTCAGTCACACAAAACGAAACTCAAGAAGTCAAGTTTTATAAAATCATAATATTTCATTTACTCATTCTCATCCACTCAAATTAATCGTCAAAAATTATTCTCATTTCCTTGATTTTAAACCCTCAAACTAAACGCCTCCCCCTACAGGAAGTTGGATGGATGGATGGATGGATATCGAAACTCGATACTTTAATGATGAGTTGGCATGATGACGAGGAAGAAAAGAGAGGATTTTGAAGAGTTTGGGAGGCAATGAAAGGACAATAATGAACAAGTTTTCATGAGTTAAGCAGAGCATTGGAATGGATGGAAGCATGGAACGCTTTGATGGTCTAAAGCCCACTTATTAATTTGGAGGATGGATGAGTATGATGGCCCTTTTCCCTCAATACGCTCACCCACTTCCTTTTGTCACCTTATTTACGTGAAACTGAAAAGGAGAGAGGGGTCATGAGTATCTCCTTTTTCTTAATTCTCGCTCTTCTACTCAAATTTTGAGATTCACTATTCTCCCTCCAAATTCAATCTCGTTTTAAACTTTTTTTACTTAATTAATATATTTATTTTTTACCCTTAATTAATATATTCAAACCATAGTTATTTTACGTTAGAATTGAAAGACAAAATAAGGATGAATTTGAAAAATAATTATTAATATTGTATTAGAAATATAAAGTGGAATATAAAAATCAACAAAATTAAAAATGTAAAACAAACCCATAATTTTGTACGGTTTCTAATAATTTTTTTGGAAGGGATTAAAGGTTTGGAAGGTGGTAAGGGTATACCACTGTAACCTTAGAATGAATTATGGTTTTGAAGATGAGAGTTTGAAGAAAAAAATATTGAAACATGAAGTACATTAAAAAAAAATTAAAAAAAAAAAAAAACAGTAGGTAGCTAAAATCTGGTTTGACAATTGGCAGAAATCTAATCGGCTAAGAGCTGAAGTCTATAAGGATTCGGAATTCAGACAATGAAGATGCCAGATCATTGGAATCAGAGAAGCCATCCAGTTGGGCACGTGACAAGTTGGTTAAGACACACACTCACTCACCGATTCCTAGGTCCTCACTCATTCACTGCATACTCCACACCACACCATATCCCACCCCCACCCTTCTCCTTAATTAATCAATAAACTAATCCCTAATCATCCTGCAAATCAACACCTAATCCCACCATCATCATTAGCTTCTTATCCAATGGTTTCCCTAAGGACACCTAAAAAAAAAAAAAAAAGATGATAGTAAAATCAAGACTAAACGAGATCTTAACCAACTCCACTTTTGTTTAAACTTTAAAGCAGCATGGCATTCCTTGTGGTCTCGATACTTACAAGGTTCTTCGTGTTTATTTTAATGGCAGAAGCATGTGAGCTCTGAATTCAGACCGTCCATCCCTGTAGAAAAAGAGGTGGTCAGTTGTGTTGTGAGGTTTGCGTCCAACTGTCAAAATACCTACTCTACTGCAGCAATACTACTACTAGTGTACAAAATACAAACACCTTGGCAAAAAGAAATGATTTTGTGAACTGAACACACACAATGATGACAAGTAAAAGCTATGGCCCCATTACACACAAGAAATTGGCATGCATAAGCAGAATCCTCCCATTCTCGATTTTCAGCTTCCATCATATCAAGTCCACTTAATCCTGTTTTTTCTCCTTTAAAAAAAATCGAACCACAATCACACGTTTTCCTGGATGGATGGTTCAAATGGCCACCATGCCTAATCTTTCCACTTACCATAAGGATTCCACCAATTTGTCATCAAACCACCGGTCATCCTCTCTCCCAAGATGCTCTCTTTATCAAGTCGTAATTCGACTATATCAATTTTTTTTATGTTATAGTTCTTGCATCTAAAAAATATTTATTTTTCTTATGCTAGACAAATTCTCAACCGCCATCCCATCTTCTCGCCCAAAACAAAATGTAATCTGTAGATAGGTACCAATAGTTATATGACAAAAATAGGGGGACTCATAGGAGTCGCAAGTCGACACCAAATTACAAACTTGTGGCCATATTGTAGGGGCTTTGGAGGAAGTGGCCAGCATTATGCATTTTATTTGGCATGTACACCTGCTTCTTATCTCTAATACCCCAACTGATTGATATCATCAGTTAGTAGCTCATGCACATTTTGAGAGACATGTCTCCAATATAGCTAGCCCTACCAATTCTTGATTGCAGCTTTATAATTCTCTATTTTATCAATTCTTAAGTGCTTCTCTCCTTTATCCCAATCTATATGTCTGTGTGACCTTACAATCTAAATTACATCTAATAATTGAACATGTAACAAATCAAAAACTTCTAATAATTTATCTAACATGTAAAAATTCTTAAGCACACCTCAATGCACTCGGACAAAGCAAGATATTATAGGGTCCTTTTGTGGTTCATTATCGAAACCCTTATCTTATGCAATTGGTAAAATATCCATTTTACACAATAAACCATCATTCTAGTTCGGAACAACATTCACCAGCCCTCCTAATTATTGTGCTACCCTTATGAGCCAGAACTAGAGTTAACCAACAGGATGGACCTGTTGGACGATAATTCGTAACAGAAATTTATGTACTGCAGTATATCAAGGGAAGGGATTGTGGTACCTTTGTCTGCCAGATATTCTGCCTGCCCAAAGAGGGTAACCCAGGCCCGAAGCACCAATTTATGTAAAACCGAAAGAATGAGTGACAGTAAGAACTCAGAAGTGAAGCGGTACAGCCATCGTAGAAACATAAGACATCAGAAGACAAAAGAGTGACTTGCTGGAAAACATAGCAGCTATAGATGAGCATGTTTTTAAAACAAACTATAATAGAATTAGCCTTAAATCAAACTGAAGAAGCAACATATGAGATATAATTTGAATTTCATAAGATAATATCGCAAATGTTTTAATTGATAACATTAAAAAAAAACCCAAAGAATTCTTTGGGAAATGACAACCTACAACAAAATCCTCATTGGTGGTCAAATAAATCCATGTGTACAAGGTCTGAAGCAACTGAAACAATCCAATGCAACAGAACCTACAAAAGAAGAGGGAAAAAATTTGCTATTTGTTTTGTCATCCCTATTTCTAAGAATTCTAACCTGACTACCACAAGCAAAAACATGTCAGGTGGTAAACAACTTGAATTTACTGGCTACTGAGCTCCGTCAACTAACAGTACTGTACAGGCCAAAAAACAACTCCTTTCCAAAGTATAAGTACTAAAGCTCAATATTTGGTTTCCAACTAAGGAATCAATATAATAACCAATAAATAGGCAAGAAAACGGGTCACCGTCCTTTGGTATCTTGAACAGAGCAGCGGTGGAGCACGGTAGAGTAAAAGGCCCATCGAGGGCTTCTTTCATCAATAGCTCCTTGACCGAATGGATGTTGCTCAATGTACTTCTGTGTGTTGTCAGAAGCTGCCAAACCTTCCAAGTAAACACGAATATCACCTTCCGGTCCTGCATTAAGTTGTGTACACAACATTTTAGAAATTTACCTAGTCTTTAATAGGTCAAAAGTGAAAACCAATCACCACAGCAATGGTTCACTTCACATCCTAGTTGGATATAAATAAAATTGAGAGAAAGAGAGGAGAAGAAGAAGAAGAAGAAGAAGAAGAAGAGGTACTTTTTATCATTGAAAACCAATTCAATTTACAGAGTTACTATTACTTGAATATCACATGCAGGATGAGTGAAACCAATTTATAGCAGAATAAATAAAATTGATCTTAAAGTGAAATGCCCAACAAGTCAAGGTCAACAAAACATGAACTTGTAAAATGAAAATTACCTAATGAGTTATCATTTTTATCTCCATAATGGTACGACCTAGGAAAAATTGCAGTGTGAATCTGCATTCAAATTCACAAGTGAATTATCTCAAAGTACTGAAAGAAGATGAAAGGACTTGGAAAATCCTCAAAATGTTGATAACTTACGGGATTGAGTAAGGCCTTGTAGGGAGAATCATCCAGCAGTACTGTGTTTGATTCATTATAATATCCATTCTCCCACGGAAGATCAGGATAATGTTTTTCCCACAGTTTCCTCAATTCTTTAAAAACCAAAGGCTTATGCTTATTCTCCAGTGTTTTGAACCTTGTTTCAGTGCAATGGAGCACATTCTGCAAAATTCAACACATCAATCATCCCACCTTGTGAATTTATGCATAATGAGTACATATCAGAATTGAAAGGTACAACATGACAAGATAAGATACTCAGTGTGCTCTAGAATTGGTTCTTATTCGAATGACAAGAAAATCCTTGATCGTAACAGGTACAAACTGCTTATTCAAGTGTTTTGGTGCAAGTAAAAATTATATTTAGTTCTATTTTTTTGGATCCCACAAGCTCAGGAATTGATTCTTTGTCCAAGACTTAACAGTACCCCTACTCAGTATCCACAAATAAGAGACTGGAATTCTGCACCAAATTTCTCAGAGATGTCTTCTCATTTTAAAAGATAATAACAAAACTATTGATACAAAAGAGAAAAACTAATGGCGACATATATAAATGGTTACAGGAAGACGAATGTAACCTTATTACATAGGTATCAATTTGACTTCAATTTTTAAGCAAAAAGAAACATGTGGGAAAGAAGATGAGACAAGGCATCAACACAAATACTACAGGCAGAATCAAATTAAAAACATCAAGTGCAGTTTCACTGCCAAATATTAGCTTTCGCCATTGTCATTATATCTGTTTTCCTTGTCCGTTATCGCAATTACATGAGCTGATTACTTTTCAGAAGTCTTTAATTCAGTATCATCTGCTTGCATTTCGGGATAACAGGCTGAATGGCAGTTAGATTAAGAGCCATTAGTTAATAGAATCACAACAAATTCTTCTACCATGAGAATAAGTACATTTCAAATATGCACGAGAAAGTCTTTACCCAACAAAATAGCAACTTATGCTTCAGATCTCCCAACAAATAATCAACCACTTTATCAATAATTTTCCTGCAGATTATCTATAAGTTAGTGCTACGAAATAATTCAACATTTAAATAGATTCGTTAAGAAGCGAAAAGTTTCTAAAGCAAGTCAATCAAAAGAATAGAACTCAGATAGAACTACTAAATAAGTATCTGAAACCGTACTCAGATCTAGAAGACCAAATTCCAACGTCAAACCTCTCACAGCAAAACATTAGAAAATCACGGTAGAAAGGTCTCTTGAAAACTGCATGAAAGAACAAGGCAAATCATTAACCAGCGACACACTTCACAACCTTACTTTTAATGGAGCTCGGGAAAATGAAAGCCGTGAAAGAACGGTGCGCTATTTCAATCACTCACTTGCTCGTCTTGCAATTTTATCAGCTTTACAGTCTCGAGGTGCAGGCATTACTATATCTGCGATCAGACCGTTTATATCGAGAACAAGAAGCTTTCTCCTCTGAAAAATAACTGGAGACGTAATTTTAGGATGACCATCCACGCCATTTAAAAGCTGTGAGGTTCGGATGAAAGATTCTTTTCTCAAGAGAAATCCAGAATCTTGTGTAACCATAGACTTCGTCGACTTATCATGTCTAAATCCATCAGATCCATCAACCAGCTTCAAATTTGACATAATAACAGCATGATCTATGCCTAAGGATCCATTTGCTGCCTGAGCTTTCTTTTTCACCTTTCTTCTTCTGCTTCTTGCCTTTCCACCAGACTCCACAGTCTTCTCCGAAGGATGTATGGTTGAAACCTTTACCGACCCTTGATGTTCTGCATTCAGCTTGACAGTGGAATCCACTTCTACAATGATGCCCTGGTTGACTTGATTTATGTTCTGCACCAATTTTGTGTCATCACCCGGTGTGCTCTTCTGTCTTTTCCCCTTTTTCCTTCTCCTCCTCTTTCTTGAGTTTAGATTAACTCCTCCATGAGCTTTATCTGAGTCTAGAGTAATTCCTACTTGGGCTATATCGCTCTTCTGTCTTTTCCCCTTTTTCCTTCTCCTCCTCTTTCTTGAGTTTAGATTAACTCCTCCATGAGCTTTATCTGAGTCTAGAGTAATTCCTACTTGGGCTACATCCGACTTTGGATCCATTTCAAGTACTATCGAGCAGTTCACACGGTTAGGTGTGCATCTGTAATGTATTCTCAGGGAGTACAAAACTCACCACTCAAGGCAAGAAAGATAATTTCTGGAGTTTTCATCACAAATTGAGAATTAGCAACCCCGTGGAGTGATTTGCAAAATTAAGCATCTTACATAGGTAACTTAAGGTAGGAAGCAGCAATATATAGAAATCAAAGAACAGTTAAATAAATCATTCCATACTAACCGATAAAATTCATACAACTTATTAGGCTACAAAGACAATAACTGTAAAAAATTTCACCGAGTATACATCCTTCCCTTAGGTCCTCTATTTAAGTACTAATATCCCAATAACTAAATTTGATAGATATCAATGTAGTAGCATTGTCAGAGCTATGCTTCAATGATGTTGAAAAATGGGTTATAAACGATGGAGTCTAGGGAGAAACTACATAAAACAAAATTTCATAAAGTACGTCACTTGAAAAATAAGTATTTAAGGAACTAAGAAATTTCTGGTTTATATGTGCTCTTTTCAGCGGCTAATCCCAAAGCCCATAAATTCTCAATCAGCGAAACCTAAGATATAGTTGGTATTTTCAAATTTCAATCCACAAAATCGTGTTGCAGATTTAAAAACCGAGTGCCTTGTTAAAGAATCTAAATGAAAACTTTGCAGTCGTCTTCTCGCACGAAGTCTACAATATAAACAACAACGGTAAACGGACAAGAAAAATTACAATGAATTGAAGAGGAAGAGATTGAGAGAGGTGGTGGTCGGCGGACCTGTAATGGCGTTCGTGGAATCTTTGAGGCTGTGACTGCGGCGGTTTCAGGAGGGGAGAAGGAGCGCGTATAATTCAACAATAGCGGGATGGTTTCGTAAGTGTAGCGATAAATTCAATTCTAGCCGCCTCCGAAACAAAGTCAGTAGAGAGAATCGTTGTGCGCTGAAACGCTTCTATATGGCGTTTCCCGGCGTGTCCGATTTCTCAAAGTATATTATATTCTTTTCTTTTTAGTTTTTTACTATAAATAAGTAATGTTAGTGGTACCACCTATTTTGTTAGGATTTTCTTTCTTTTTTTTTTTTTTTTTTTTTTTTGGTATTTGGGTGGACCAATAACGGTTTTTTAATCACAATTTAATGACGTGACACCCTTAATTTCGTTGACCAGACATTTTTAAATATATAGTAGAAGGTACCATACAAAGTGAATGTCTATTTAAACTAATTTGACAAAATTGTCATCAAATTAATTTGATTCTCTATGGATTGTAGCTATGGTTGAGGTTGTCCTCCTCCTCTATAAGCTCAACTATTTGCAATCAAATTCAATGGAGACTTTTCACCACCTGATGGAAGGATTATACGCATATCATTATAAATATCTTACGACAAGTCTACTATAATAGCAAGAAATCCAACAATCCAGTTTCCTAGATGATTCATTGAGGTTCTAGCTTTCAAAACTTACGAGGAAGAATTCCACGGGCCTGGGCGTGATCAATTCCTATTAGTGAATGGGCCTGGGCGATGATTACCCATGAGTGGGCTCAATCTAACACACACCGAAGACGTGTACGTTTTACACTGTGGCCCCCATTGTCGCACGGGTAATCGATCGACCATGTATTTGGACAACGCGAGCCTATAAATCAAGGGAAAGGCTTTCAAAGTTGAGCTAACGACATTTTCCAACAGCCCAAAATGGAAAACTTGGATTACTACTCTACATCAATCGCTCAATGGCCTGCATATATTCTCAGCCAATAAGCCCAAAAAATCACGCGACGCCATTTCCATTAAAAAGAACCAAAACAAATCATTTTTATCCTAATAAAATAATTATATTTGTAATAAATATTTTTTCCATTTCAAAACAACAGTCATATCCATTGAACTAAAAAAATTATTATTATAGGACGGAATGTAAAACATAAGGAAATATTTGATTTGAGTATCTTGGTTATTTTTTCCCCCTACAAAATAACAGTTATTTATATTAGAAAAATGAAAGAAAATACTCACAAGTAAAGCGTAATTTATAAAAAATAAATAAAATATGGATTGCACAAAAGAAAGAGGGGGAACAAGGAGTCCACTATGGTCCAAATGGAGTACAAATAAGCGAATCAAAGTACGTGGGGGAATCATGGCAAAGTTTAAAAAGTAGTAAAAGTATTTCTTTGTATAAACCAAAGGTTGGGCATAAAGTTGGGTGTGGGGTGGGCACGGTGGCGGGTCGTCAGTGGTCCTCCCATTAATTCTGTCAATTAACCCATCCACCAACCGGAGCCTAACGCCACCGTGGAGTGGCCGGAATTAAGGAAACTCCGACGAATAAAATAGAAAACTGGCTTTAATTAATTTATTTGGGCCATGAAGATGATATTTTCAGTAGTAAAGTAATGGAAAGGGAAAAGAGATCGGCGAGTTTTAAAATTCACATTCATTAGGAGTTATTAGGACAGTTAAATAAATTTGTGTTTGGCTTAGTTAGTACTACAAGTTTTTTTTTATTTAATTAAGGAATAATGAGCTTAAACTGAATGTCAGCTTTATTAATTGATTAATGCATAGTTTGTGTACGGGTGGTGGGTCGGGTGGCTGGCTATGAACTATGTAGGATGGGACCATTTGACAAACCCCGCCGCCCGCCGCCCCGCCCCTTACGGTCCAACAACCTCACTGACGTACTAGTGTAACATCCCTATATCTATTTTTCCTGCAGTCCCTGCTGAATTGATATCTCATGCTTCTTGTTTAATTAGATTGGGGCCAGAATTATTTATCACCATCAATATCGGCATTCGGCCCATCCGATTGTGTTGGATAGTTGGAACACATTGTTCATAAATATTTTCAATCAGATTTCTAAATAACCACCTATTTGTACTTATGTCACTATTTTTTGAATGATTTTACACCGAAGAATTAAACGTAATTTTTCAAAATTGATCGGCCAAAAATACAATTGGTGAAGGACTCGTGTTGTATAATTTATATTACTTTTCACCTCATTATTTGCGACTCTCTTATTGCTATTTATCAAGTCTTTCTAATCATACTTTTACTTTATGATATTTTTGATCAATATATTCTCAATTTTTCAAGATGAGCATTAAATACATATAAAATTATATAAATTTCAAGAATCAAATACATACAAAATTCGATCAAAAAATACGTACCACTCTCGAAATCGGGAAAGAAAGGGAGGGGAGGGATGGCCTGTGATGAGTAGCTGGAAATGGCGCGGTTGCATGGGACTAGGGCAACCATCATAATTTCATGCCTCATGCAGCCAACCATAGCACCGATTCGGCTTCGAGTTGTCATATGTCAAACCATATTCTCTAATGTTTTGGCCAGACAACCTACATTCTCCAGGCATCTTCCTATAGTATAACTACTTATTCCTACTACTTTTCAATCTTTAAGTTAAAAGCCTCGAAAATAATTTAAAAATCAACCCTTTAATTTTAATCTCACTATAACGTTATTTTTAATCAATAATTGATATTTTATCTTGTGTTATAATTAACTTATGAGATCCGTACAAATTTGATATTAATATTGCAAGGGTGATAAGAAGAATGGAATTAATCTACACATAATAATTCATGGAGGCAATTTGACTTGATATAGAGTGTGTTAGAATAAACGGCCGGTCGAATTCAAATGCTGCTAAATTAATGAAGATGACCTGAATCACATTTGTACGGCCAAAGAATGAGGTGTTTTTATCGATGGAAAGATTTACGGTTACTATATATAAATATATATTCCACAATGTAAGTTTGATAATCTAATGTTTCTAAAGAAAATCTGTGATTCTTTCACTCTTTATTTTATATTTTAACGTTCCCTTCAACGCCAACCTTTTCTTCCTCAAAAAAATAAAAAATTATAAACGATACAAATCGATTTATCTATTAAATAATTATATATATTAACTGTGATGATACTTGATCGAGATTTTTCATAAATTAATATTAGATAGGGGTGTTCAAAGATCGGATTAGCCAGATTTTGTATTAATTCGGAACCAATCCATAACATACGAATTTAAAATTTTTCGATCCGTAACTGACCGATTTTATTCCGTATCTAATCCACTTTGGACAGTCTGAATTGGCCGAATTGATAAGTTAGATTTACAATTATTTCAGTTTTGGGCCGTAAAATGAGATTTTACACATCTTTGTCTCTATATTTTATCATAAATCTAAATACCTAAAATTAAACGATCAGATTTTCAATATTATAAAAAACTATATCACAATCAAATGAAAAATAGTCTAAAAATATCTTCAGTTAAAAAAAAATTAAGAATACCAAAATATGCTAGACATACATAACCAATCCAAAAAAGTGTTTAAAAATATTACAACTTATCAACACTAACTTTGAATTTTAATGACACTAAACATCAAGTATTAATATATATACATATAAACTAATATTATTATTAATTAAATATATATACGGATCCAGATTGACGACCAGATTTTTAGGGTAAATCCGAAATCCGATCCAAAATGACCGATTTTTAATTTTTAAATTCACTAGATTAAAAATTCAAATGAAATCCATCTATAAATCCGATCTGCGGATCTGATTGATCAGATCAATCCGAACCGTGAACACTCATAATATTGGATATGGATTGCTGTATTTATTCATGGTGATAATACAAGTTTAATAAGGCTAAATTGCCGTAAGAATGTTGCCGGGAAAAACAAAATAGTAGTAATTCTTACGTTTACAAAACTTGAAACTGCTGTATTCAATCTTTAACACGTATAGAGTTTGCGCATAACAAAATTATTGACGACTTGAATCGCTTCTTCCCGACTAATTAGTACTAGTAATTCTTTAAAGCTGATTCCTAAATATTGCATTTTTAATTTATTAATTTTTAAAATATTATTTTATTATTAATTTTTATTAAAATATTTTTATTATTTTATTAAATAAGAGTATTTTAATAAAAATGATTATAAAAAAAATATATATTTAATACTCCCTTCTGTAGAAGTAAGTTGCCGTGTGGTGTGGGTTCAAACCCGTCGTTGAATTTTCATGAGTGACACACTTTGAACGTGGTCAATGTTGGTTCCCATACACAAACTCCACAATGAGGGGCTGTCAAAAAATATTGAATGAGTTATCACTTGAATTCAGGACTTTTAAGTGTTTTGTGTTATTTGTTATTTTTAGACTTTAATGTTTTTAAGTATTATGAGTGTGCTCCAATATTATCTATTTTGGTCAGACTCGAACTCATAATTTTAATGTTTCTAAATGTTTATGATGTGACTCGAATTTAAAATTTCATAATTTTAGGTGAAAATTGTCAATCAATATATTGTATTTGTCTAATATTGTTATTTTTTTAAAAAAAAATTATCTATTAAAATGACATTGTTTTATGAGTAAATATTTTGTATTTTTTAAAGGCAGTAACAATTAAAGTCAATTCGTCTTCTTTTTCTTTAGTTTTCCCACCCACCAATAACTTTCTTTGTAATTAGTCCATTATTCATTTAAAATCAATATCTCAATCTGTATATGATAATCATAAAATTACATTACAAGATAGTTTATTGATAAATAAAAAAATTATATTAACTAGAGGAAAAACGATCACAATTCAAAAAGCCCACAATACTGAAATACTTATAAATTGTCAATATAATATTATGATTTGTCAACACAATATGTTGTCCATCTTTCTCCCTCTCACTCAAAACCAGCCTATGATGTAAAATGTTATGATTCTGTAACAAATATTAAAACTCACCTATTTACCCTCTCATTCATTTGTTAGCGCATAATTATCTAACTATGGAATACAAACAGCCCAAAAATTCATTTTTTTTTTTTAATTTTCAATGAAAAGAAGCAAATCAGAATTGCTTGATATAACATTTACTAAAAAAAAATTACAAAGCTTGATAAGCAACAAGTGTCATGGAAAAGTATGAAAAGCTTCCATTAATGCTCTGCTTTTTCCATTAATAATCCAAACACAAACCATAACCACAAATCCACTCAAAATTCTCCAAAATCCCAATCCAATCCAAAGCCCCATTTTTCAATTTTTTATTATTTCTTTATTTAATTTTCTATAATTTTCATTTGGTGTTTGCTTCCCTAAGGAAACCTTTGCCCACCTCCCCACTCCCTCCACCTATATTAATGGCGGCATTAACCGTCTCTCTCAAAACCGCCACCTGAAAGCTAGTCCCCTCTTCAAGAATTTATTTATATCGCCTCTGGGATTTCTCCCCCCCCCCCCCCCCCCCCCCTCCCCTTTTTTTTTTGGTGTGTGTACAGTTCATATTTCTTGTCAAGTTTGTTGTTCCGCCTTACTGTTGCATGTGACATTTTTTTTTTTCCTGAAATGGGTTTGTGTTTTTCCTGGGATTCCAAGGCTCGGGACAATCCGCCGCCCAGGCGTCTCATCCATCAGTCTTCCTCCTCGTCTTCGGTGGCGGGTCACGGCGGGAGTAATAGGTGGACCCGGATTCGGTCCACCAAGAAAGAAGAAGCTGTGATTCACGAGCGGGCTTTGGCTGCGGCGATGCTCTTGCAACAGCAGCTGCAGAACGGTGAGGTGTCGTTTGATCGGTCCACTTCTTTGAGGTATTCTAATGGAAGCGCCAAGAGGAGTCAAACTTTGCCACGGAGCTCCAGCTCCAGACCCCGCTCTGTTACTGATCCTTTGCTTCATCCTCATCAGCTTGTCAATCTGGTACTTATTAATCTCTCTGTCAAATTAAGTTTGAGAGTTTGTTTTCTCTTTAAATGTTGATTTCCATATTTGCAAATTTGTTGGGCTTTGCATGTTAATTATTTATCTATGTTTCCCAGTTTACATTAATGTCATACTATGAAAATGGAACCTGGAGTTTTACGGGCATGAACTAGATTAGTTATTATATGTACATGATTAATTTTGGGAGAGAAGTACTTTTCTTGATTAAGTAACTGATAGTTTGGTGGGATTCTCCAAGAATTATAGTTTTTGTAAGACCTTTTCTGGTATTGTAGCTTTTGTGAATTTGCCGGCAGCCCATTCTGCTGCGGTAATTAAAGGATTGATAAATTAATGGTTATTTATAGCTCTCAGAACTATCCAGTCTCCTCTTGGCGTTTTGTTTTAATTGGACTCTGTCTCATTGTAAACGGCATATTCAAACTTCAATATAAAAATTGTTGTACCTAAATTTTCCCTTGTCAGATGGAGCTTCAAGAGATGGTTTATTATGCGAATTTGACTATTGCAAAGATCTGAACAGATTTTGTGAGATGGTCTACATATAAAGATGTGATCAAATGTCTTTATTGACTAACCTTTTCTCTAAAGACATAAAAAATTTTATGTTGTAGACTTGTAAGAAGCATTTTATGGAAAGAAATTTATTCCTTTACATGGTAATAGGTCTTTTCCTTTTGCGTTCTGCCTTTACATCTTTGGCCTATGTGTTAAATTATCCTAATATACCTTATACAAGTTTGAGGAAGTAACTTTTGGCACTACTGAATGGCCTAAAATCCTTTAGGAAATCAACTCAAATTTCAAGAATGTTGTGTGATAGTTGATGAATTGTGATGCATTGTGTTCAATATTTATTTTCAGTAAAATATTCACTGAAGATGGATATACCTGTCATTTTATCTTGTCCAAGATTTTCATGGTTCTCAACTTCTTCTTGTGTTTGTCTTACATTTTGTTTTTGATCCTTCTAGGAGATTAAGCTTGAGGATCTTGAGACCAACCATTTTGTCCTTGTTCATGGTGGTGGTTTTGGGGCATGGTGTTGGTACAAGAGCATAGCACTTTTAGAAGAGGCCGGATTTAAAGTAACTGCTATAGATTTGACTGGTTCGGGAATTCATTCGTTTGATACCAATAGTATCACAAGTCTTTCAGAGTATGTGAAGCCACTGAGTCAATTCCTTGAGAAGCTTGTCGACGGAGAAAAGGTCATCTTCTGGTCCATCATTTGTTTGTTTTCTCATTGTTGCAATCTTGTAACTGTTGAAACTGGGGAAACCCCCAAATACTGTATCACATAATCAGCCAGCCAACTCCTGTCCTCTTTGCTCTCTCCTTGGTTCTATCTTAAAGAGGAAATACTGCTGGCTACCATAAGAGGAATCTTGGAAATCTTTGACTGAAATGCTCTCCAATATTATGAAATCCTGACTTCTGAAATATATTAGTTGTTTCATACGATATAAAAGCTATGCAGTACAATATTTATACGCAGCATATGAAGGTTTCTTTATCTTAACCTTATCACTTTATCTGTGCAGGTGATTCTGGTGGGACATGATTTTGGTGGTGCATGTCTATCATATGTTATGGAGCTTTTTCCCTCTAAAATTTCAAAAGCTATTTTTATTGCTGCAGTAATGTTGACTAGTGGGCGGAGTATCCTTGATATTTTTTCACAAAAGGTTGGCTTTCAAGCGATGATGCTCTTCTGCCGGTCTTGATTTGTTGAAAATTGTTGCAGTTTACCTTATAGGAACTGATATTTTGTTGTTGTGAGGTGTTTATCTCGATCATAGTTGCTAACAGTGATTGGATTTTTTCTACATTTTGCAGACAGATTTGAATAATCTAATGCGCCAAGCACAAATATTTGTATATGCTAATGGGAACAGTCACCCTCCAACTGCTATTGATTTGGACAAATCTCTCTTGAAAGAATTGCTATTTAACCAAAGTCCTTCGAAGGTACCTTGCTTTGCATATACTCAGATGATGTTCGAATAGATGAACAAGAAAAAGTGTGGTACTAATACCTTATTAATGCTTTGAGATAGAAGAAAACTTTGCCTTTTTTTCCTCCTGAGTTTGTGACGTGCTTTCACTTTGATGTGTGAGTTGTGACTTATGCTAAACCATGACATGCCGGTAGTAAATACGCATAGACTATCCTTAATGGAGGCATTGGCATAATTTGATCTCGAGCTAACACGCTTGATTTTCATGTAATGAACTGGGTTTATCACTCATCATACATCACTCACTGTTGGACATCTGCATGGGAATGCCTGTGACGGTCTTTTATAGTGCTGATTCCCTGTTCATATATGTTCCTTCTGCCAGGATGTTGCATTAGCTTCTCTTTCCATGCGGCCTATTCCCTTTTCTCCAGTTTTGGAGAAGCTCTCTCTTTCAGACGCTAAATATGGGACCGTGAGGCGATTCTATATTGAAACACCTGAGGACAATGCGATTCCAATCTCTCTACAGGAGACCATGATCAACGAAAACCCTCCAGAAAAAGTTTTCCGGATAAAAGGTGCAGATCACTCTCCATTTTTCTCAAAGCCTCAAGCATTGCACAAGATATTATTGGAGATTGCAAAGATCCAATGACCTCTGTCTTCAGAAGTGCATTCATTACCAACTGTTTTGTGCCTGCCTTTGCTTCTGCCATGACACAAGAACCAGCGGAGATCGTCAAACTTGTCCCATCATTTACAAAGAGCAAGAAAGCCTGCCAGCAGACTTCCCCTGGCAGCAAACTGAGGAAAGTAGTAGTTTATGAAGGAATCATTGATTTTGTAAAGAAATGTATACTATGTAATCAGATTATAGTGGGGGGAGGAAATAGATACTCTATAGTCTATACTATCTGGGGGTTTGGGAGTTGCTTCCATATGAAGATGAATCAGTAAGAATTTTCAATTTATAAATAACAGTTTTAATCTAGAGCACAATTTTACCATCATATGAGAAGAATGAATGGCAAACTATTTTAGCTATGTTCAATCTGGCCCCTTTTTTTGTTTGGTTTTGTTTTGTGTTCTATATAGGGTATTCATTGTTATTTAACAACATACATGACAAGTTTTAATAGTAGATATTTTATTGGATGAAACAAATCTAAAAATAATAAGATTAAAGTTGGACTAACATTTTTATCTTATTATGAGTTCGAAGATTTCTATTTTAGTTTTAGTCTTAAAAAAAAATTAGGTCGATAGTTGACATTTCTATTTCACGTGACTGGAGAGAGGAATTTTCATCCAAAATGTACCCTTTAAGAGACATGCTCCTATAATTAATTTTAATATACGAAATTTCATTAGAGAAAAACAGATAAAAATGACGAGATTGAACACAAAACAGATGGAACATAAAAGTAAAAGAACGTGATGATAAGATAAAGGCACCGACAAGCATTATTAGACATAAATTTATATTAGTGTAATTTATGTTTGGTAAGATGAAGACTTGGGAGTGGAATGGGGGAAGAACCCAGACAAATTTACTGCGCTCTTTTATTTGAAAATAGACTATTAAACAATTTTTTAATTTATCTTTTAAATTATTATTTGATCACAATTTTTATTATTATTTAAAAATAATAAGTTACTCCCATTTAATAATTTAATGACGATAAATTAAAAAATTGGCTATATTCAATAATTCCCATTTGAAAAAAGATTTTTTTCCTACAAAAAAAAAGGAAAGGAGCGTTTTAAAATGAGTAGTAATGCACTTGATATAATTGGTTTAGGAGAACATAAAACAGAATTTCGGTTTCAATTTAAACCCCACTTGATCCACCACTATTATTTCCCCACCCCCCATATCATTTCTCTCCTCCTTTTCCTTGCAGCGTCTGCCTCAAGCGACTCCAAAGGTACAGATTCTCCTAATAATCGCACCGATCCATTCTTCATTTCCTTGTCATTTTTCAGATTTGGATTTCTACGCATATCTGTTTACTGATCCGATTGATTTTTTACCATTTTTTCCCTTAATTTTCTGGAATCATATCCTCATTTTCGTGTAGATCGGTGTTATAATGCTGTAATGTAGTGGATTAAACTTTTAATGTTTTGGTTTTGTAGATGCGGATGTGTTTCTGGAATTTTATAATTTCCTCAGATTTTTTATGTCGGTTGTGTTCTATCAGATCCTTTGCTTTGGTTTGCTTATGTTTTACCTGCATTACTTGCTTGTTCAAAATCAATAGCTCTTATACTTAGTACAGTGCGATTTCAATGAGAACTGATTAACTAACGTCTGTGAAGGGGAATTTAATTATTCTGTGTGTTTGTGTTGCGTAGCGTGAGGAGTTTTTGGGGTGAGTTTTAGGTTTTAGGTTTTGTTGTTCTTTTTCAGATATCAAGTGCTGAATGTGGAAGAAGAATGTCTCTGTTGAAAGATTTCCCCTCTTTATAACATTTTTTTCAATATGTCTGTCTGCTAATTTCAACGATTAATGAGATTCTCACCGAATCAGTCTCTTCTACTGATATAACAATATGGTTTTAATGCGCCAAATTGCCAGTTTCTGGCTGTTAAAATTTTCAATAGCAGGACAGAATGCTATATTTGTGTAACCTTTAGATATTTGATATTTTGCCTTCATCTTTGTGCGTTATTTTTCATTTGACTATTCACTTAAGTGTGGTGCATATGAATATGTCCCTGCTTCAAGTCATGCATCTTAAATTTTCAAATTGTTTAGCACAAAAGTCTCTGTTGTGGTAAAGTGAAGGTCTTCGCTTTCAAATTGTTTAGCACAAATACTACTGTCAAGTTTGGTAACCTGTAACACTAAAAGTTTTTGGGCTTTCTTATATCCAGAAGCATTAAGAGAGAATGGGTAGGGGAGTTAGTGCTGGTGGTGGCCAGAGCTCTCTGGGTTACCTGTTTGGAGGCGGAGAGGCCCCAGCTGGTTCTCAAGCTGCTGCTAAGAATGAAGTCAAGGCTTCGAATAGTGGCCCTGACCCAAAACCTGCTTCTGGTTCACCACACGGGGATGCCACAAAGCAAGTTCCAGCAGGCATTCAAAGTAGTAATGCAAATAACTATGTTCGGGCTGATGGGCAGAATTGTGGAAATTTTCTGACGGTATGACACTGATTCAGTTTACAAACAGTTCTCTAAATATCTTCTTTGGATATGGTTAAGGCACCTTACTCTCTTATCTGCTGAACATGACCTGTTTAGTTTGCCTTAAGCTGTTGAAGACTTAAGTACTATAATTGCTTCATTTCCTGTCATCTTATCTTATATTTTATGTTACACAATGATCAGTAAAGTTTTATTGCAAGTGCTGTTGATCTATCTTGTCTTTCGATGTTGGATTTTGTGTTAAAGATGATAATGTGATTCTCTTCTGTTGAAGCGCTGTGTATTATGTTCTCCTGTTTCTGTCTGCTGCAAGGTTTCTTTATGTTTCAGAAGCCACCATCCTAAATGGTACATTTTGGACCTCCAAACTGCAATAGCTTAAGTGCCAAATTCCAATTATTTTTCAGAACAAAGTCCAGTATCATATATTTTAAACTTTTGATTCATCCTTTGCCCTACATGTATAACGTTTGCCTTGGCCTATATCTTAGAAGCAAAAAGCCCCAAAGAAGTAGTGGTTTTTTCCCCTAGCTGGTGCAAAAATTAAGGGAGCTTAAACCTATTTTCATATAATATTGGCATATTTCCTTAAAAATCATCTCTAGTACTATATTTTTTGAAAATTATTGGCTTCTGATTGTGCAGGAAAGGCCGTCAACTAAGGTTCATGCTGCTCCTGGGGGTGGCTCTTCACTTGGTTACCTATTTGGTGATGGCAAGAACTGATTTGTACTTTTAATAGTAGTTTGCCCAAGCTGCTTGGGTAGTACTGCTATGTTACAAAGACCCCAAAAATTCTATTTCTAAGTCTTCAAATATGTGTGAAACTGTATTTTTTTCCTTTTGATCGTCCTATGTAGTTTACCATGTTTGTTGAATGGATATTGTCATTTTGACAAAGGGAGTTGCAAAAGCAATGCAGTTTATGCATCAGCTAATGAATGAAATTTATCTTCAGTTATGCCCTCTTCCGCAGTTCTGATTCCAATATATAAATGAGCCTTCGATGTTCTCTTCCCCAGTAAGTAAAACTGTATAGTCTTCGAAATGGCACGAATATGATTTAGCAGGGTTGAATTTCGATAATTCGAAATCAAACCTATTCCATCATTCTCACGAAAATTGGAACGAAACCCTAAATCATTCTGATTCCCTCATTCAAAACGCTTTGCCACCTCCTTGCCATCTAAAAGTAACCAAAAATTTTAATTTCCGGCCAATCACGAAGATCGTGAATCAAACCCTAATTTCCGGGCAATCTATGCACATTTGGCATAGAGATTAACAACCAAACTATCTGTATATGTTCCTAAACTCAAAAAGGTTAAGCATACATTAATGCTTAAGGCCAAAATGGCAGTGGTACATTACAAATCTGCAGGCTTTGGTTCACAGAGCGATTCAGTTGCACTCATCAAAGATGCCCTATATTTTATCTACATTTAAGGGGGCAGAAAATCAAGCAACATACTGGACATCATCAACATAGTCCTTCCACTGTGTTCGTGGTTAACAAATTGAAACCACAAGGGTTGACAAATACCATACACGGAGGACGAAACGATTAAGAAACGCCACCATAAGCATCGAAAACTTGACGATAAAATATCAAAGAAGGCAATAAAAATTGTAGTTCAATCCATCTTCAAATTATAATTTCTACCGACTCATGTGAAATGATAGTCTTTCCAGTCATACAAGAATACGAAACAGAAGTTCAAAACTGAAACACCACCATCTTAAATCTTAAATTGACACAAAAGGTCACTAACACATTAAATTTAAGGAAAAGAAAAATAACAATTGATGGAGGCGGTGACCGGCTGGGAAAACTCTTAGAATCCGAGCTTTGTACGGCGCCAGTGGCGTCGCTTGGCATTGTAGCGGATGGTATTGTCTGTCCGCATCCTGATCCAGTACGGAATGGGCCTATTCTGTCTCTGCTTCTTCGCAAGCTTCTTCTTAATCATGAAAGTCTTGTGTGACGGCTGGATTCATAACAAAACAATCGACAACGATAAACGTCGCAAAATCAACAATAACAGAACTCAGAAGAAAAATCAACAATAACAGAAATCAGAAGAAAAAGCAGCAGACAAAACAGAAAACGTAAGATCAATCGGCTTACCATCTTCTTCGGTTGCTGAAACTGAAACCCACTGGCGACGCTAGGGTTTGCAGCGAGAAACAAGACTCCTTATGGGTTGTGCGGCGAATAAAATGAAAACCTAGATGTGGTGGAGTTTTTATATAAACAGTGGGTACGTAACAGTGTGGACACGGCCCATTTGATCTTTATTATTATTATTTTTGTACAATCGGCCCATTTGATACTTCGGCAAAATATTTAATTTAGAGCTACCAGTACATAAAAATAAAAATAGGAGAGTGCGAATTTTAATTTACATATAGTTTTTATTATGTTAAATGCAGTAAAAAGGAAAATTAAATTTGATAAATATTCATCTTGAATTTAATATTTTAATATTATTATCATATTTTTTTATTTATTTTATTTTCCTTCCAATTTCACTAATTTAAAAAATTCAAATTTAATAGTTATAATTGCCCGAATTTTTCTCCCCTTTATTATATCAATATTGCGTTATCATAAAATAATACAACAAGCATTATATGAGTAATACTACATAATTAATTCAATATAAAAAAGTTAACGATCTAATAAAACAAAAAATAGAGTAAAACATTATATTTTCACCACGACATTTAATTTAAAGACAGTTATCTAGAAAAACAATAAATTTTACTCCTAAAACAAACTCAAACAAAAAAGGAAAAAAAAAAAACGAAACACCAAAAGAAAACAATTCCAAACCGTGACCAACTTCATATCTGGAAAAAAAAATTTCCTGTATTTTTTTAAAATATTATATATATAAAATTGAAGCCGTGAGATTTAGAAATCAGAGGGGGGTGAAATATATTTACACAAACCATACGGGTCAAATTAAGATTATCATTTTATTTCAATTGCCACGGTAGTAAGTTAGATTAGGGTTTTCGTTCTTGGCGTTGTTCCAATTGCTTATCTGTTCCAGTACATCCCAAGTAATGTTAAGTTCCTGTTCAACATTCGAAGAGATTTTCTAATTTGTTGTAGAAATTACGACTGTCATCCCTATATCCGAGGAATATTCGGCGATCGTACGATTCACAGCTAATTTTCCTGGGCTGATGCGGGACTGAGATATCTAAGTAATTAGCTACTATTTTCTGTTTTACCATGTATATAGTTGAGCAAATAGCTACCGATTCCTTTAAAGTTACATTAGTAAGTGGAATTAATTGAGTTGTATTATTAGAATTATCATTTTTAATATAATTATTGTATAAATTTTAAAAATATATAAATATGTACAAAATTTTAAAAATAATTGATCAACGAGTTTGGATGGAACCGTTGATTTAAACTAATCCAATCCATTTTTATCCAAATCTGTTTGATTTGTTTTGGTTGGAATCAATACAATTTCGATTTGAGTGGATTATGATGGATTGACAAATCGGTTCACTTCATATATTTACACTATTTTTTTTTCAAATTAATCTTATTTATTTAATTTAAATAAATATAAAATACGTCTTTGAACTAGATGGCAATTTCTATAGTACACCTAGGTATACTATAAGCATGGTACACTTAGTGGATTTTATATACAAAACATTTCATTAAATGATGCTCCCTACTTTTCCTCTTCTATTTTTACTCACGCGCCTAAATTATGTTTGCAAAACCTTAATTTTTTTGAAAATTGCTCCATTAATTAATGCTCCATCTCTGGCATCCATGGCGACCGCAACGCTATTTCTCTTCCTCTCCCTCTCTCTCAGCGTCCTCACGGCCTACGCTAGACCCTGCAAAACCCTCTTCGTCTGAATCAGGCTCTATAATTTTTTCCCTTTTTCTTTTCCATCCCAATTATAATTTGGGATTAATTTGCTGGAAATGAATGGAAATGGAGAAGGAGGTGAAGAAAGTTTGACGATGGCAATGGAAGTGGAGAGAGAGCGATTGGTGTACGTGTGGGGATATTTGCCCGGAGCTCTGCCGGAGAGGTCGCCGCTTTTGTCGCCGGTGTTGGTGAGGTTTCCGCCTTCTGTTGGGGCTTCTTGGAAGGATGTCTACGGCGGTGGTTGCGGATTTGCTATGGCTATATCAGGTAAATCTCGTTCTGTGTTTTCATCTAATTATTGTCTTCTTCTTTTTTTTTAAGTTTTTTTATTGTGGGAATCTTTCTCTGGGGAAGCAATGAACCCTTTGGGCAGTTTATGCTTATGGGTTCAGCGCAAAAATTGCCCTAAATTCTATGGCAATCCAGAATTTCAAGGAAATTGAAGAGCCCAATGAGTGGGGATGGACAGAGAAAAAATCAAAAAAGAAAGAAAGGGAAGAAAAGACTTGCAGCAGAATAGTTTTGGGTGGCTGGTAATGGCATGCTACAGAAAGCTCAGTAATGAAATGGAAATTGGCTGGAAAGGAAGAAGCAGGTACAGTTAAGCATAAAAATTTAATAATATTCAACTCCTTAAATCATCACATTTGCTGTTTAGTCATGTCTAAGTTTGTTGGTTTTCAATTTCTTGAGCTGGTTAGAGTTCCATCCTGATTGGATTCAAATTTTAATTGCCAGTTTATGGTACGCAGAGAAAAGCAAAGAAATAACTTGCCAAAAAAATATTATTTAAAAAAAAAAAAAGGATTTGGATTGTTTGGACTGGCTGCAAATTTGATGGAATATGTCCAAATTTGATGGAATATGTCCAATTTTGATGGAATAAAATGTTGTATGATATCTGTTCTGGTAATGGAATATGTCCAAAGTTTATGGAATAAAATGTTGTATGATATCTGTTCTGGTTGATGGAATATGTCCAAAGTTGATGGAATATGTCAAAAGTTGATGGAATATGTCCAAAGTTGATGGATTATATCACTAAACTCCTGCACTTATTTTTAGTCTGTTATTGTTGATGAAATATCACAATTTGTGATGGAATATCGTACATATGGTGATGGAATTGATGGTAATCATGTTACTTATGTGAAACTGTTTCTCGATGGAATAAAATGTTGTATGATATCTGTTCTGTTGATGGAATATGTCCAGATTTGATGGAATAAAATGTTGTATGATATATGTTCTGGTTGATAGAATATGTCCAAAGTTGATGGAATATGTCAAAAGTTGATGGGTTATATCACTTGAATGGAGTAAATTGTTTCTCGATGGAATAAAATGTTGTATGATATCTGTTCTGGTTGATGGAATATGTCCAAATTTGATGGAATAAAATGTTGTATGATATCTGTTCTGGTTGATGGAATATGTCCAAAGTTGATGAGTTATATCACTAAACTCCTGCACTTATTTTTAGTCTGTTGTTGTTGATGGAATATCATAATTTGTGATGGAATATCGTACATATGGTGATGGAATTGATGGTAATCATGTTACTTATGTGAAACTGTTTCTCGATGGAATAAAATGTTGTATGATATCTGTTCTGGTTGATGGAATATGTCCAAATTTGATGGAATAAAATGTTATATAATATCTGTTCTGGTTGATGGAATATGTCCAAAGTTGATGGAATATGTCCAAAGTTGATGGGTTATATCACTAAACTCCTGCACTTATTTTTAGTCTGTTGTTGTTGATGGAATATCACAATTTGTGATGAAATATCGTACATATGGTGATTGAATTGATGGTAATCATGTTACTTATGTGAAACTGTTTTTCTCGATGGAATAAAATGTTGTATGATATCTGTTCTGGTTGATGGAATATGTCCAAGTTTGATTGAATAAAATGTTGTATGATATCTGTTCTGGTTGATGGAATATGTCCAAAGTTGATGGAATATGTCCAAAGTTGATGGAAAACTCTTTACGTACAGGCAAAATGAAGAACGATGATGACGAAGAGACGGATGATGATTGATGGAATTGATGGAATATCGTACAAAATGGTGATATAATGGCGACGTGGGTTTTAATCTATTGGAACTGTCAAGTTTGTATTTTGATGGGTTATTTTGTTCGTGTAAATTGTCATTTCTTTGTTGTTGTTGATGGGTTATATCACTAAACTCATGCACTTATTGTGAGGATTGATGGTAATTTTGAATATGTTTTATTTCCCTAGAAAATTGAAATAATTATCATTATCTTGGAAAGTGGTGAGTTGTAAAATGACAGCTTTATTAATTTATTTATGTTTCCTTATTTTCAAGAAAACATCTCATTAAATGATGTTTCCTTATTTATGTTTCCTTATTTTCAAAAAGAGAGTGTAAACACTCTCTCAATAATTAATTTATTTTTTAATTTTTTTTCCTAGGGGTACCACTCTCATATGGCACTCCTAGTGGTATGATATAAGTATTGGAACTAGATTCATCAAACTCGACATGAGTCCAACCACTCTATTTTTTATTATTTCAATATAAATTTATTTTTTATATGTACGACTGAGTTGATTCAATTCAAGTTGAATTTACCCATTTAATATTTTATTTTTTATATAAAATTTTTAATATATTCAATATAAATTGGGCAATTTAACTCGAAAATAAATAATTTTATTAATTTTATTTTTAAAAATTCCACATATAAGTTGATGTATGGGATTTGAAGGGGAAAAAAAAAAAAAAAAAAACTCATCCTGCTGGCAAGTAAAATAATTAATTTAGCAACGATTTTTCCTTTCTTTCTTCCCCACCCACTCTCCATTTGACTCATCATCGCCTCTAAGGTTTTATTATTATTAATTTTCCTTTTTATCCTGATTAATAAAAAATAAAAATAAAATACATATATAAGTTCAAAACAAGTTATCGTAATTAAAATTGAACATATAAAAAATAAATTTATATTAAAAAAATAAATGATACAAATAATTGGACATTCTAAATAAAAAAAAATTAAAAAGACCAAAAAATAAAAAATAATTTGAATAAATTCGGATCATTTTGTATAAATTCAAAAAAATATCTGAACGAATTGCATCCAAACCAAACAAAATTGATCAAAGGCATGTTGGCAGGCTTCATCTAACAAAATATATGGAAATATTTTTTAGTTTTATTTAAAAAATTATTGTTAAATGTTATAGAAAATTTGTATTTTTGTGGTGTTAATTATATTTAAGTCATAGTGTTAATTATATATTTAATTATGTTAAAATTTATACATAAATTATTTAGTTAATTATGATAATATATGGTTAAGGGTAAAATGGTCAAAATGCGAATAATATTTAGTAATTATGGACGGTAAATAGCAATTAAGTATTTTGTATGTTCAAAAAATAAACTAATTTTTTTTAATTAATATAATTTTTATTTTTATTTAAAGTTTAACATATCCACGGTAAAAATTTCTTTATTTGCTTGTAACCAAAAAAATATATTTAAAATTGTTGGTTTATAATATTTTCATTATTAAATAAAATAAATGAATGAGAATATTAACGCCCATTAATAATCAAAATTGGAAAGGAAGTCTTGGCCAACAAAATAATTGAATTTGTGGGATTAGGTTGATTTGAAATTATAATTGAATTCCAATTCTTTTTTATTTGGTTCAAACAAACAATGGAATTGGAATTAAATTCTTTATTATATCTAATATTGATAATAATAATTATATTTATTATATTATTTAATTTAATAGAAACGTGAGATTTTACAAACCCTAATCCTATTTAGAAATTAGAAGGCAAAATCTTAATCCTATTTACAAGCCCTGCTACCTTTAGAATAAAAAGATAGAGACAAGGTCCTCAAGGTAAGTCATTCTAGCAGCGGAAAGTTAGATTAGGTTTGGTCTTGGCGCAGTTCTTCTTTTCATCCATCCAACTATTCGACATTAGAAAATTTCCAAATTTGTTATACAAATGACGACCGTCGTCCCTACATCCGAGGAAGATCCTGCGCTCGCCGTGGTACGATTCACCGCCGACTTGTCCTGGGCTGACGCTGGACCCGAGGTATTCTTTACATACTGCTTAAACTACATATCTAACCAATTACACCTACATATACTAGAAATAGCTACTGATCTTCGAAAGGTGTTTTATTTCTTTGATGGAGTTAGTGTGTTGGTGTTGTTTTTGTTTTCTTTTTTATGGAGTTGGGCTTGGTTCAGTTGAATACAGAATTTGGTAATGGAGAAATTGAGCTATGGAAATTTTTCTGATTGTTTGTGCTGGCATTTAGGTAGCGGAGCCACAGGTAAATAGGCTGTGTGTGGAGGCGCAAGAGTGCATGGTGAATGGTAGATGGCTAGAGTTGGCATCCCTCATGCTTACTTCCGCAGATTTGATATTTTCCAAGGCTTCTGATAAAGGTGAATTTTCAAGTGTCTTCTCGAGTGAATTGTTTCTCAGTTGTTCAGTTAGTGTATTACTTACTTCCATTTGAAATGAAGCAGAATCGTGTAGTCCGTCCGGTATCTCAAAGATTGTTAGACAAGTTAGAATAGCATAGTCTTGGGACTGTATTTACATCGTGTACAATAAGTACTTGGATTCGTTCTGCTGTGGAAGTTATTGGATTCCATAGTAAATGTCATTTTTATGTTACAGTTAAATTTTCTGTATTTCTCTGTCCCAATTGATCTTTGGTGGTTATTGTGTTTAATTTGGTGTTTATGTAACTTACTGCTTGTCAACTTTCCTCAGATCTCGAATGTGTTTTCACTGTGATCTGCAACCTTGTTAAGAAGCCTGGAAACCATGATCAGGTGCATGAAATGGCAGAAATCATATCTTCAAAACTGAGCCAGCCGCCTACCGAGAAATCTGCCGAGAAACCTGGAGTGAGAGTAAAAATGTAATGTAACCTTGAAAATTATGATTCATGCATGTTCAGGTTTTGTTTCTGCTAACGTATTATCATCAATATTGCAGCTTGTTCAACCTCTACAATCTATTGGAGAACCCATACAGCCGGTTCTGTGTGTACCTGGCAGCTCTAAATTTGGCACTCAGCGGAAAAGTCACTGAACATGTAGTACCATCTTTTAAAAACATTGATAGCTTCTTGAGGGAATGGAATCTTGGCATTAAGGATCAAAGAAAGCTCTTTCTTACTGTCTCTAACATATTGAAAGAAAATAAGGGGTAAGGGGTATCGACAGTTACCAAAGTAGTTCAATGCTTGTTGAGTTATTTTCTTTCTGAGTTAAATTTGTTGTGTTGGTTATTGTTTGTTTTTCCCATTAAATGTATTTCAGCTCTGCCAAAGATTCTTTCAAGTTTCTCACCAGATATCTGGCAACTTTCATGGACGAAGATGCTGTTGCCATAAAGGAAGCAAAGGAAGAAGCAGTCCGCGCAATCGTTGAATTTGTGAAGGCTCCTGACATGTTTCAGGTATCACAAACTCTATAGAAAACCTTTCCCATTTGGATTTTCAACTTTCCATGTTTATACACAGTCCTAAATATTGAATTCTTCGTTGGATCAATGAGTATTTTACTATGACTCTCTTTGTCCTCTGTTATAAATTCCGATTCTTGGTGTATAAATCCTTGTTGGTCTCATGTGTTGACAAAATTTTGAATATTGGTTCTGGAAAATTATGGAGAAGCTTTGAAGTGTATTTGTTCTTGGTGGGTTTCATTGGAGCTTATGATTGGATTGTCTATCGTAGAGTTCAGTAGCTTTGCATAATAGGATATGATCGATGAACAACTGATACTTGGATGTGGGTTTTCTTTGTGTGGCCTTGCAGTATATAGTCTTTTTTGATGTAATGATATTTGACAGTGTTGTTACACTTTAGTGAAGGTTGAGACATTCATTATCTCTAGAAGAACACACAAATTGATTATGAGTTTTTCTTTCTTAATGAGACCTCCTACCCAAAAGAGAAGACTGCATGTAATGTATCCAAAACGCAGTGTGTTCTATTTGTGAATTGTAAATGTTGATTGGAAAGTTACAATTACATTCCATCTATTGTTCTTTCCTTAGGCTATTAATAATATCATTCTGCAGATCAATGATTCTTTTGTTTTTTTGCTGTAGTGTGAGTTGCTTGATATCCCCGCTGTAGCACAATTGGAGAAAGATCCTAAACATGCACCTATGTATCAGCTTCTTAAGGTGTTCTTGACTCAGAGGCTGGATTCTTATTTAGATTTTCATACGGCAAACTCTACGTTGCTGAAAAGCTATGGTAAATTTACAGTGTTGCAAATGGTGCTTTTATAATGGAATCACATCAAGTACTGTTAGTTCTGATTTGGCCTGAATTTCTTTATTGGGATTCTGCAGGACTTGTTCATGAAGATTGTGTTGTTAAAATGAGGTTGATGTCATTAGTTAGTCTTGCTTCTGATGAATCTGGTCAAATCCCTTATTCACTAATCAAGAACACACTTCAAGTAATTTTCTTTTCCTTCCTGAAATCCAATAATTCTCCAATTTGGGTTCATAACAGTTTGGCACAAACATCTTGCAGATTGAAGATGATGAGGTGGAATCCTGGGTTGTTAAAGCAATCACAGCAAAGTTAGTTGATTGTAAGATCGATCAAATGAATGAGATAGTAATTGTGAGGTACGAAAAAGACTTGCCTGTTCAGCAGGCTCTTGTTTCGTATGTTGTTTTGACATATATGGTTGGTAATGCTATATTTGGTGTAGGCGCTGTATGGAGCGTGTTTTTGGGCCACATCAGTGGGAGGCGCTCAGGACAAAGCTCGCTACTTGGAGGGTAAATACCCTGTTTTCCATTGTCGTTCTAATCCCTGTTTAGATAGTGCAAACCAGGATTATTTTAAACTTTACATGCAGAAAGCAATTTGAAGTGTTTGAATAGTTGATTCTCCAAACACTGGTTTCTTTCTTTCAGTATCATTGAGTGGCGAAATTTCTTGCAGGTCAACATTGCAAATGCAGTTCATTCCATTCAAGCTAACAGAATAGCAGAAGATAATACCCAAGGGGGCGTGCAAGGGACGATGGTTCGTTGAGAGTTATCTTAGGATCAGCTGCAAGTCCCAGTCGTCGTGGTATTGTTGGAGCAACCTGTCAGATAGTGAGCTTCATAATGGAAGAATGTCAATTTTTTTTTTTTGCCGTACTTAAAATGCGAGCGATTGCATCTCGTATCCTATTCCTGTAGTAGCTCCATCTTAGATGCAATTCTAGCCAGTGGTCGAACGGAAGTGTTGAAAATAGATAGATCTTGCACGTTACTCATCTTGAAATAACTGGCCTTCCTGTTTTCGTTTTTCCGTAGACAAAATTTTGACTGAGGGAACTGTCATTTACTCGTAAAACATCAATCGATGAATTTAAAAGCGTTTTAGGTCTTGATATTCTTGTGTTCCTTCTTTCTGATCCTTGTCCCAGAAAAAGATTCACCATCTAAATTCTAACACAGATTCTTGTTTGTTCATTCTGGCACACAAAGATGGTCTTCTCTCATCGTTGAAGTGTTAGTTTCTGAATTACATATAGAACTACTTATGATATTGGAGTAACTTCTATCAACTTTGCTTCAAGAAGTTGTTTGTCCAAGGATCAATCTTGATTCCTGGTATCAATTTCGGCCCAATATACGAAATTTGTTGAGCTCCATTATTGGTAAATTGTGGGTTTTGGTGTTAAAACCTTCAATCAGAAACAATAAGATCGTTCTTGGGTGCCTGCAATTGCCTCCTCACTAAAGCGGTATAAATTCCATCCCTATTCAGAAGCTCTTCATGAGTGCCACTCTCAGCAATCTGGCCATCCGATATCACCGCAACTGTATCTGCGCTTTTCACCGTCGAAAGCCTATGCGCTATAACCAGAACTGTCCTGCCTCTCACCAGAGAATCCATGGCATCCTGTCCATATATAAACACAAGTTGTCTGTCAAACATGTTGGCATTTCTAAAGGCTTCAAGGTAGATGATCATCAGAATATGAAGCTCACCTGGACAAGGTACTCGCTCTCTGCATCTAGAGCACTTGTTGCTTCATCTAAGAGCAGAACTCTTGGGTTCATCAGTAGAGCTCTTGCTATTGCTATTCTTTGCTTCTGGCCTCCTGATAGCCTCAATCCGCGTTCTCCGACAACGGTTTGGTATTTATCAGGGAATGATTCAATGAAGTCATGAGCATTAGCCATTTTCTGCAGTATACCAACTCCCTTAGAATTACTACTACAAGGATCAACCAAATTTATTAACTGGATCAAGACTTACTGCTGCATTTTCTATGTCTGTAGTGCTTGCTTTGCCATCAAATCCATATGCAATGTTTTCTTCTATAGAGCAATTGAAAAGAACCGGCTCTTGGCTCACTATACTGATCTGAACATATGTTTGGATGAAAAGTGCACTTCAGTTTTCTTAGCAGATGCAAGAACGTTGGGCAAAACTCAGAAATCCTGACACAACTCGGTGACATTTGGACTGAAAGTTACCTTTCTGTGCAAAAATTCATGTGATATTTCCACCAAAGAAACGCCGTTGAGCAAAATCTTTCCCTTTATTGGATCATAGAACCTCTCGATCAAGTTAGCAATAGTTGTCTGCAACCGAAGAGTAGCTTGGTTATAGGGAGAATGAGATGTCTCATCAAAAAACTGACAAAATTAGAATGAAGGTTCCCATATGAAAAGGGGTAAAAGACAATAGCAAAGAGTACCTTCCCTCCACCACTTGGACCAACAAGGGCTACTTTAGATCCAGGTCTTAACTTAAGTGTTATTCCCTGCATTTTTTTTTGATAAAAATGGTTCAATTGTACTCGAGAAATCAAAACAAAATCATCAGTTACCAACTAAACTAAACAGGATTAATGTCCATTTCGTCGTTGTTTCATGCCAATGGCAGATAGTTCGGTTTATCAGCGGAAAGGCATTACCTTGAGTACCATATGACTAGGACGAGAAGGATAAGCAAACCAGACGTCCTCTAACGCCACATCTCCGTCTGGAGAGCTGAGAACAGAGCCAAGAGATCACATTAGCACCAAAAGAGAAGAGTCAAATCCAATGACACAACCTTTGGATGGACATGCATGCTGATCACATAAAATGGCTTCATTGGTTAAAACGGAGTACAATCTACAAAGTTTGAAAGGCTAAATGCTGCTTTGGGGTTCTGATGAGTGGCATTAAATCTGGCATATTTGATTTAAGCAAGTTTCAATGAGTCTAAAAGAGAAACAGCTTACCCCTCTGGGCATTTGTCTCCGGCTTTAGGCATGGTAGAGACGCGGTCTAGAATTTGAAAAACTCTTCTACTCGCTCCTGCTGCTTTCATTGCCGTAGTATATAGTCCTGACAATGATGATATTGAGGATCCAACTGCACAAGGAAATAAGATTGTTGAGTCACTAAAAAACTGATATTTTTAAAGCCTTAATTAGTGCCAAAATGGAAGCCATTGTCTGCTAACACTCTCAAAAATTTGGATTATGCTAGCATGGGGTGGAATTGTAGATACGAAATGGCACTGTCAGCATCACTACATGAGGAGATGTCATCTTCTTGGACTTTTATGAATTCAACTGTATCCACAATCCACTACTTCAACCAAGTGTTTAAGATATAAAACTATGATCATGTCAAAATTATGGAAACAACTCGATATGATCATGTCATGGATAACACTATAACCATCCAGGGCTTCTCTTCAGAGGAAGGTAAGCGACAATCGGTGTACCTTCAACCTTTCTAACCACCATGAACACCAACTAAATGTAAAGTTCATCTCTGCCTAGAACTTTTAACTAAAACTGGGAATATGATGTTGTTGCATAATCTTATCTGGTATTTCATGTGAGTTTGAATCCATCAAAGAACAAAAAGTGTACCTGTGAGGCTGTAAAGAATGAAGGATGTAAGAGATCCAGCAGTCATAGAGCCTGCTATTGTCAAGTAAGCTCCATATATTACCACTACTATGACAGATAAAGTAGATGCAGCATTCAGTCCCCCAAAGAATAAACCGACAACTCGCTGCAATAAATAAATGGAAGCCAAAATCCATGAGATGAAGTGGATCAGAGAATGAATATGTAACATACAGTAACACCAAGGTGGGGAAGCAGTACAGGTTTTGATTAGCAAAAGAGTTAAGAAAGAATCCCACCGCTTGACGGAGTCCAAGCTTCAAGGTCTCATCAACCTTCTCTGAGTAACCTTTGATGGCATACTGTTCTTGGGCAAAAGATCTCACCGTTCGAATTGCGCCAAATGATTCCTGAACATTGAGTTAAATTATTGAAACACAATCTTGTTTGCAGTAACTATACTCATTATGTTACATAATAGTTAGCATTGCCAAACAGGATATTCTTTATAACATACAGTAAAGACAAACCTCAGCAATTGAAGCAGCAACTGCAGCTGCTGCTTGGGTAGCATGTGATAGTTCGCGAAGATAGCGACCGAATTGACGAACTCCAACAGAAATAACAGGCACAACAACTAAAGCCAGCACTGCACAATATCCATTAGAATCTATGAGTTAGTGAGTCTCTCTAAACAAACTGGGTGCTGCAGCATGGGGAGAAGATCACAATCACTAACATGTTAGCTTCCAGGAAGATGAAAACATGAATCCAATTCCAATGATTGCTGTAGTTACATTACGTAGAGCCTCAGAAAGATTGGTGGTTGCAGCACTTTTTATGATTTGGGTGTCCTCAGATAGCCTACTCAACAGTTCGCCCGTACGAGTAACATCAAAGAATGCTATTTCCTACAAGGTTTTTTCACATCAGCAACCAATCAATAGTTAGTTGAAAACAGTAAGATTGATGTTTGAGGTAGATATGTTAAAGTACTCCCACACTGTTCCACAGTCATTTTCCCCTCGTATGTCTCTCAATAAATGAAGTTACATGCGAGTATATTGGCTTCACCATGAAATTAGTCTAAATTTGCTCTACCAGTTCTAATACACAAGAAGCATGCATACATCTGTTAACAAACAACTGGAAGCCTTACTTGCTGAATAAGGTGACTGAATAAATTCTTCCTCAGTCGAGCAACTACCCTCTCACTGGCTGAGGCAAACAGCCACGACCGAAATGCTGTGGATATGGAGCTGAAAAATCACGGTATTAAATATCTTCATGAGCGCTCAGAATTAGAATTAGCAGTTGCAAAAAAAAGTGTCCATACCCAATGACAACTATAGAGACAATGACCAGGACTGTGTTCTTGATGGCATCCCATGCTTCAGCTTGCTGCTCAGGAGTTCTTGCCTCCCTCGACACAATATCAATTATCATACCACCATATTTGGGCTGTAATACCACAATACATGCTCTTAGAGTGCAATCTTCAGTAAGTTTTCATAACATGATAGGAGTATACATAAATGAAAGGGTGGCAGGAAGAATTTGGACGAGTATAGAAAAACCTTACTATAAGAATACTTGATGTGGATGCTATCAACAAAGCAATAGTAGCAATAATTATCTTCCCAGCATCAGGCTTTGCCTATAAATCAGAAATAGCACAATATAAGTATAGGCAACAGTAGGAATCCATTCAGTCCTTTGACAACGGAATTTAAAACTCACCAGAAGAAACACTCTACCAAATCCAACATTGGCTGCCTGGATTTGGCAATAGAAAGCAAACATTTTAGAACAAGGCTACATTACAAAAGTGTACAACGAAATGCAGAAATGGAGAACAACAATAATAGTTACCTCTGGAGCACCATGTTCCAGATCCGTTGCAGGATCAGCAGGCGAAGAGCCCTCGTTAGCCTTCTGTCTACCCTACATACAAAAATGCCAAGTAACATTTTCAATCGTAAGGGAAACCGATGAAATCCTGATTCCTGTTCCCTTTAGTATCTGTTGTGCAATGTGCTATACATCTTTCTGCCATCCAGCAAAGAATGAAAATAGTTTCTCAGGAACATATTTATTGGTTTATATATAAAGCAGGACAACCACGCTCTTTTCTAGTTCAGAACAAAACAAAGTGACCCCAGCTTAGTAAGAAAATGGAAATTGTTTATACACACAATCTAGTCAAATGTGCACCAAAAGCCGATTTAGATATTATTTCTCCAGGCTAAACTTTTCTTGACTGTGATCAGCATAAACAATTGAAAAAGCAAGGCTAGTCATCATGATGGTCCTGATACTAAATAAGCAACATGACTTGGGCTATCCGAACCAATTTCGCGGTTTAGGATTACATAGAGTGCTCCCAGATTTTATAGCAGGGGAGAGCGGAATCCAGAACCATGACAAAGCCAGAAGTGAGCCAAAGAACATCCGAACAAGAGATTCCCAAAAGGCCATTCTGGGGTAGGATTATACTGGGAGATACACAAAGAAAACCAGAGCCCTCGATTGTGGGGCAACAGGGATTACCAGATGACCGGACTTGAAGAAAATATGAACACCTCATCAAAGACAGCCCAGAAAGACCGCAAAGAAAGTGGGAAATTCGAAAAGATTAAGGTTACAAAGTGTGATAAAAAAACCAGAAGGATTAAAAACCCTGAATTAACGGAATTCCAATAACAAGTTGTAGAAACAGCGGGGAATTCAGAAGGAAACGTGCCTGTTTGTTTAAAAGAGAGACTCTTTCGCTTCCAGTGGACATGATGGACTTGGACGTCCAATCCAAATGCTGTTTCTTCCCCATCAAAGCCTAAAGGAAGAAAGAAATAAAATTCAATAAGCGAGTTAAAAATACTAACAAAACCAAAACTTAACCAAGAAAGAACCAAAAGAACGTTCTTTCTCATATATCACGGAGGGTAATTTCAACCAAAACAAGAACTCCACCGCAAGAGCAAGCACTACCGCACTAAATTCTGATCTGACCTAAAAAAAGAAAAGCGCCCCAGAAATGAGAAACAAAACAGAAAACTTGGCGGAATTTGGAAGCTAAATAGTCTGACGCTAAAACAGCTGTATAGAACTTAAGTGGGTCTGACCCATCAGAAATGGAAAAAAGTGATCTTTCCCCCCTGTTTGATTCCTGAACAGCCCACCTCACTTCCCCAGTCAATCAAGAATCCTACCCTAATCTTCCACTGCCCACGCACTCAAACATTACTATTAGTAGTAGTATCGTATGTAATGTATTACCCAGGACAAGTATTATCTAGGAGATGGCAAAAGAGAGTGGCAGGTAGTGGTTGGATGGACGTTAGGATTTCACGTGCTTCCCAGCGCCACTCGGCAGTCGCTGAGAATAAGGTAGTACGATGAACGTACTAAAGTCTAGACTAACTAAAAGGAGTAGCAAATGAATGCTCTGTGCTGGAAGTGGAATTTGGACGTTGGCTTCGGTCTTTATGACTTTTTACTTTACAACAATGAGAAAAAACCAGCCATCTTCATCCGCGCTGCTTATATAAAATACTACTATTGTTTAATCATTCTGCCATCATTAACTGTTAATCTGACTAATTGAAGCTTTTATTTGAAGATTCTACTTTGTTTATACCCCAAAACAGGGCACCCAAGCAGACTTAGAGACAAAATCATTCATAAAATTTGATAATTATGTCAGAAATGGTCAGTTTCAGCCACCTAATATGAATGATGGCTTATCAAAGCAATAGCCAAAAGTAGTATTAATAGTGATAAGAGAATCTTCACAGGTTCCATCGGGACAAACATTATTCAGGGGTGGCCTTAACCAGAGGAGAATAGAGCCAAAGATAACGACGGAGATGAACATTAATGAATGGTCCCCAGAATTGTGTAATATTCCTTCTTTCCGTGGATGCAAACTGCATCATGCAATAAAATAAAGGTTTTTGTTGAAAGTGTTTGTTCTCAACTATGTGGCACCAAGTTTATTACCTACCTTCCAAAAAATAATTATCATTAAAATACTGAAAAATAATTATCCCCATATTTAAAATATTAAGGGGGCGTTTGGTTTAAAGTCCAATGCCGGAAGGCCGACCCTCGTCTCAATCCCAACCCAATATGCATATTTTGCTTTATTTTTGAAAAATTAATGTCGGATAATAATTTCTTTCAAAGGATACAGTACAGCCGAACCCCGTTTAGTCAGTTCCATCATAGGGGTTTACGGATTTGCCCCCCCCCCCCCCCCCCCAAACTCTTCGTTCTTATTTCCTCGCCCGCTTGAATTCCGTGAGCCTACAGGCAGTGCGAGTGCCTCTCTCTTTATGGGCGTTCTCGTTCTTGATGATGACACGACTACCACGGCGTTAGACTAGGGTTTCTCCTCTGTTCACAATCGTTGGAACGATGGTTGCAATTTCCAGGGAGAAGTTAGCCGGTCTTATTAACTCGGCCAAGTTCGACGCCGACATTACTTCAAAGCTCAAACACTTGCGCTCGCTTAGGCGCCGACTTTGCTTTGCTCTCCGATTTGCTCCCGCCTCTTCTCGAACTTCTTTCGGATCGCTTTGGTCCCGTCCGCAAATTCACTGCCGAGTAAGCGTAATTGGTTCTAATTCGTGTTTATTTCAGTTGGCTAGGGTTTTATTTTGTGTCCTCTCCCGTCTGTTGTACTGCCCCGGTGATTTGACTAGTATGTCTGAATTTTTTGAAATTTTATTGTTTCCAGTTTCGCTCGTGGACCGTTCTTCCATGCGTTTCAGAGCCTAAAATTTCGATAAATAAAACACTCAAAGCATGTAGGAAAAAAAAAAAAAAAAAAAACCACATCAATGTGTAAACCAGAGTGTGGACGTAGCATCTTCAAGTTCGTTTAATAAATATGTTACCCTAGAATCCCTGATTTTTTGTCATTCCCCCTTTTTGTATTCCTTCCATTCTGCTAATTTAACTGATTATTTTGTTTGAATAATAATTTGCTTTCTTGCATCAAGGCATGATTTTTTATTGGATAAGGATGGTATTCTAGGTGAAATTATTATTTTTTTCATCTGGTTCTGGTTATGCAGTTTGGAGTATCACTAGATAAATTTCTGATGTTGTTGCTTGTAAGTTGATAGAGTATTATGGACCTACGTAGCCTGTCTTTCTCATATCAAAAGGAGTGAAAATTGTCAATATCTTGATGTAGTTGCATTTTATTCTTTTGATGTAGGATGGTTGGCGGCATTGGATTGGAATGCTCACAGTACTTACCTGAAATTGTGCCTGTACTAATACCTGTCTTGAAAGATGATACCCCCGCTGTTGCTCGAAAGTCTATTAGATGTTGGTATACTTTAATAAAAGTAGCACTCCTGTTAACTTGCATTTTTATCCTTATATTCAGATTATGCCATTTTATTTCATCGAAATACTCTACTCTCATTGCCATGCTAGCTGTCTATACACTTGTATCATATTTCTGTACCTTGATGTAGTCTTTGATACTGTTTCCATCACTTATTTCTGGGGTCAATTTCCTACAGGATGTAAAACCTACAGCCATGGAGCTTGATTTTGTCCTCAACAATACAAGCAAGAAAAGATTGGGAGAGCAAGATGATTCTGAAATGCTTGAGGATGAGATGTCTAAAAAGCGTGTAAGGTCTACTCCTCTTGTTACTGAAGGAGTGAAAAATGAAATAAGAGGGGATGAGACTAGAGTTCCTTCTAGTGAACCAGGTGCTTACAAGGTTGAAAGAGACAACGGGCCTGTGCAACAACTTGTGTCAATGTTTGGTACATTGGTTGCTCAGGGAGAAAAAGCTGTTACGTCACTGGAGATTCTGATTGCTAGTATATCAGCTGATCCACCAGCTGGAAGTGAAGAGCTTGTGATTCAGGTTTTCTGCGTATATCAGCAAAACATTATAGGACTTTGTTTCTGAAATATAACTCTCATTTTGAAAATTACAGGTTTTACATACATTGACCGATGTGACGATGCCTTCTCCAGAGTTGGTATCTACTATTAGGAAGTTGTACGATACAAAAATTTAGGTGTAGAGTTTGACTCTCTTCATAATTTGTATCTGGTTGCTTTAGTTGCTTTTCACCTCTTCTTGTCTTCCTTTGAAAGAAATAATTGGAACTGAATTCCAATTCTCGTTAGCAACCTGTAATTTTTCACTGTTTAGAAAACAGAATGTATGTACAAACTATTGACAGGATTGCATTTCCAAACATGAATTAAGTGTTCTAAATTACTTTGCGGGTGGTTCTTTCATGCATTATCCATTAGTTTGATACCCTTTTTAGATGGATGATTTTACTTGATATGAGTTCCAGCTTCTCTAACCTTGTTCTCACTTTCTGCAGAATATAGAAATTCTGATTCTCATACTGCCATTTCTGCCAAAAGATGAGGTATAACATGGATTTCCAGTATTTTTTTTGTTTTTGTGGTAGTCCCTTGTTTTAGATTTGTAAGACATTTTATTTTTTAATAACTTGCAAGTTGGTAAATGCATATTTGATGCAAGTTTTTAAATAACATTTTATAGAATGGTTTGCCCATTCTTAAAAAATGACATATTGCCCATGCTGGGTTTGTATACTTGTCAGGTGGTTGAATCTTATGGAGGAATACAAACCACGTGACCAAATTTGTCTAATAATGTCTCTGTAAATTGGTGCTGGGATTCTCTTTGATTTAGTTTCCCTGTGCATTGAATGAATCATAATCTTATCATGGTTATTTATTGAAGATTGAATGAATAACTTGCTTACTTCCATGGGGCATAACACATGGTGCTATAGGTCAACGTTCACCTGTCTTTCTGTTTTAGCAAGCTGCAGTTTATTGCTGATTCAAGAGACAATTGAGTTTACTCTTTACATGTTGAAGCCACTAAATTTTTGTATTAATTTCACATGTCGTGTTATATGTATCTGTCCTATTGGTATTGAAAATATGCTTTATGTTGTGAAAGAAGCACTGGGCATGCTTTCTTTAATATAATTTCTGTTAAAATCACGATTTTCATTCTTTCTAATATTTTGCTGGTTTTCTAAATTGTAATTATTATCTTTTGTTTTAAAGGTGCTGGCAGTGTTTTCACATCTTGTGAATGCACCATTGGAGAAGTTTCATGTTGCTCTTTCTCGCATCCTACAGGTATCAATGACTTGGTTATTGTTAATGTTCTGATTTTATATCTTTTGTCTCCCATCTGATGGTGGTGCATCTCCTGTCGAACAGTTGGCTTTTGAAAAAGGCAACAAAAAGAGTGCCTCTGTAAATTTGTAATTTATGCAGGGGCCACTATAACTACTAAGCCTTATATGGACCATATGTCGCCATCGTGTTCCATCTATTGACATATTCTCATTTAATTTTATATAAGTTTGGCCTTTTTAATAGTTCATTTACATCTTTTTTATTTGAATTAACGATTCTATGTTCATACCGGGGAAAATGGAGCTCTTCTATGCACATGTTCAAACCATCTTACATGTGATTCTCACATTTTCTTGTCTTGTTGGTGCTATCCCTTTTTTTTTTTTTTTTTTTTGCAGCATTCTTGATAATCCTATTTAACCTAGTATGCCCACACATCCATGCTAACGTTCATACTTCCGCTGCCATTATTTTTTGTTCAGTTTATATTTAGTGGCCCAATACATTCCTCCATAAAGATTCACTGGTCTTATGGTTGTATTATAAAGTGATTCTGTCTTTTTTTTAGGGCCACTAAAGTTAAGGATATTTGCAGCAAAATCAGAAATGTTTTATTGGAGTGCATGTCTATGATTGATGTAACTATTTCTTACACGGGTTGTCAATTGCTTATTAAGCATTTTTTGTCACATTTATGACATGGCTTTTTTCTTATATAAACTTCGTTGTGTATTATTTGTTAATATTTCTCGCAATTCTCCTGTCTTTTGTCCCTCTTGATGGTTATGCTTGTTTGTGTACTAAGTTGATTTTAGAGTTTAGGTTTTAACTTGATTAGTCCATCAGTGTTATGCATGTTACTTGGACTATTTTTCAACAGGGATCCACTGGTTCTAGCCCGGCTCTTACTCTAGCTGACGTGTTGAATGGAATTCATGGAATTGATCCAGAGAGAGATGGAATTCCTTTGAAAAAGGTTCGTAATGCTAATGATCATTGCTGGATGTGCATTGTTATTGTGCATTAGTTAGGTCACTGTCTGTTTTTAGTTTGGCCAAGTCAAGGACACTCAGGCTGACATCTAGACCTTAACTGGACGGTATCCTTATGCCATCGAGCCCAGATATTATTAAGTCTCAGTGAGGGTCCCGGTTCTTGGCAGTCTCTTAATCAGTAGTTTTAAAAGGCATCATATCATTTCCAAAAACCATGTACTCAACTTTCCACACGAAGAATGATAACCATTACAAGTCCCTGCATCATCATACCATTGTTGGTCATTTTTAGTTGGACATGTCTAGAGACTTGACTGAGCTTGATTAGTTTCCTTTTCAGCTTATTGTGTCACGTCTCATTTTACATGGCTTATGTCATTTCACATTTATGGTTTTCCCTTTTAATGTTACTTGAACCTAAAATATTGAATGGAGCAGGTTACAGATGCATGCAATGCTTGTTTTGAGCAGCAACAAATATTTACCCAGCAAGTTCTTGCAAAGGCCTTGAATCAGCTGGTATGTAGAACTTCAAATAGGTTTTTCTCCATTTGTGGTTGCATATACTTTGATTATTCAACTTCATTTACACCTGACATACATTTTGTAGGTTGAACAAATTCCTCCACCCCTACTATTCATGCGCACGGTGTTGCAGACTATTGGGGCTTTTCCATCGCTGGTAAGATGATGATGTTCAAAGTTGCGTGAATGAAGTGTCTGTTGACTTATGGTTGACGTTTTCTGTTGAGTTGCTCAATATTTTAAGTTAACTGTACTTTACGTGGTGTTTAAAGCATCAAATTTTGCATTGCCTATTGTGAGTTAATCAGTGGGAAGATGTTCCCATTTATTTCACGATAGTTTATGTATTGATTATCTTGTCCATGGCCATTTAGCTATGGAGATGATGACCTGCACTACAACTTTTGCTTAGTGCCTATCCACTAGTTTTGCTTCAGGTACTGGTTTGCTGTCATGCTATTTGATGCAAAGTGTAAAATAAATTTTGTGCTCTTGAAGTGCATTTGATGTAATGTTTTGCGCTCTTGAAGTGGCATTCTAAAAGTAGGAATAAGATTTGGATTTTGTTGCTATAACTGGAAATTTTCTCACAAAGTGATGGTTTGTTTGGATGATGGCCATAAATTTTGACTGCTATTCTAAGATAGAACTCACGGTTTATCTTAAAAGGTGGTTAGTTTCAATCTGCGTTTTCGTAGTTGACCACTGTTATAACTTTTGATGATTTTACTGCTCTGTGGATTCATATAATTTGGGGTGGTTTCTCTCTCAGCTATCTCCTGCACAACTGGAGAACGCACTGAATAGAACCCCGGTTTTGAGGGATCCGCTGATTGTACATGCTAGCCAACCACACATCAAATCATCACTTCCAAGGTTTGAGTATACCAATATCACGTACTTGTTGATTGATTCTGAAATGGAGGTTTAACTGCTGCATTCCTATCAGGTCTGTGTTGGTGGTTTTAGGATTAGCATCAGATGGCCAAAGTTCTGATCCAACAAAACTAGCCAATCCTCAGCCTGGAGAAACAGGGAAGTTGGAACATTCTCAATCCAGTAATGCTCTTAGCAAGTCTGATAAGGAGTCGGTAGCTGACAAGTCCAAGGAGTTAAATGATGCCAGTTGATATTGATGAGAGCAGCAGCAGTTGGTGTCTCTGTTTGCACGGTAAGGTTTTTATGACTTTCGCAATTTTGTTTACTTTGGGTGCCTCTTTGCGACATCACGACACGGTCTTTAATATATATGATAAAACCACTATTACTGGATTATGTACTAAGAATTGCATTCTTTTGGAGGATATGAGAAGTCATTGTTTTATTTCCTCAGAACATATTTGGTTCACATGTGATTCCTAACTTTAAAAACTCAAGAAAATATGTGAAAATTCTGATACTTGTATGTTTCACTTGTTTGGCAATTTGATGTCTTATCTCCATACGTATTAACCATGAAATGTTAACTTTTGACCTCTCCTTCACATAAACATCGGACTTACTTTAAAAGGTGAAAACAAGCTATAAGCCTGTTGGATGAAGAATTATCCTTCCTTTTCTTAGCACATTGTCTGCATTTCTTTTCCTTTCATTTGCCTCCTTACACAAATAGTTATTTTACTCGAATGAAAAGTTTAAAATGATTCTGCACAAATATCATATTGGTAGATTTTAAGTGCTGCAAATATGAGTAGTTTCTTACCCTGTAAATTTTGTGTCTTGTAAAAAAGCTTTTGTGACTTGCTAGCATCATTCACGTATATGAGCAAGCAACATGGATAGGTCAGTGATTTAAAGCAGGAAGGGGTTTATATGTTAAAAGCTATGGATCATGTATTTACTGGAATTGTTAGAACCAGGTGGCACGAAAGTAATTCAGTCTAATGGAGTATCCTACTTAGTGGAGGGAGAGTTAAAAGGATCTCAGAACTTCTGGGGAAGAAGTTGGTCACTTGGTTGAGAATGGTTGGTGCGGTATTTGATAGAAGTGGCTTTTGCTTTGATTTGGCCCTTACTGGTTATTGTTCAGAGTGCGGTACTCTGCATGGTTGCATGCCTTGTGATCAAAACTGGGTTTTTGTTGAGAGTCAAAGTGGAGAACTAGCCTTGTGTTTTTTGTATGTGGAGCCAGCTTCATTGTATGTTGATCTGAGGCCTTAGTCTGTTAGGGAGCCAGCGGTGGAGGACTGGGTAGTTTACTTGTTATTTCCGTGTTACAGGTACTGTTCTTTCTGTATTTCACTTGTCTTGGTGCAAATTGAGGTATAGCAAAGGCTCAACTCCTTCAATTACGGCTCGCATCAAATTCACGTGCTTATAACCCTAAAGTTAGATATATTCAGGCTAATAACATAACGCTTCACGAAATATAATGTATAACGACGGTTGCTGATGTTAAGATAGACCCGCACATAACCAAATACATACTATTGAGCTTAGGCCAATAACATAAAACCAATAATATGATTATTGGGCTTTTAAATTTTTTATCCGGCCCAATAACATAAAACCAATAAGCTTGAAGATTTTTTAGCCAGGCCAATAACATTAATATTTAGTAGGCCCAATAAGAGAAAACCAATTCTACTATTGGGCTTTAATAGGCCCAGTAGCATATTGGGCTTTGAAATTTTGTATCCGGCCCAATAACATAAGACTATTGGATTGAAATTTTTTACCCGGCCCAATAACATAGATTATTGGGCTTTTATTTTTTTACAGGCCCAACAATATAGATTTTGGGCTTTGAAATTTTTATCCGGCCCAACAACATAGATTATTGGGCTTTGAATTTTTCATCGGTCCCAATAACATAGATTATTGGGCTTTTTTTTGCAGGCCCAACAATATAGAGTTTGGGCTTTGAAATTTTTATCCGGCCCAACAACATAGATTATTGGGCTTTGAATTTTTCATCTGTCGCAATAACATAGATTATTGGGCTTTTATTTTTTTACAGGCCAAACAATATAGATTTTGGGCTTTAAAATTTTTATCCGGCCCAACAACATAGATTATTGGGCTTTGAATTTTTCATCCGTCCCAATTACATAGATTTCTTGGCTTTGAATTTTTCATCCATCCCAATTACATAGATTTTTCAGATTTGATATTTTTATCCGGTCCAATAACATATATTATTGGGCTTTGAAATTTTTTATTCGGCCCAATAAGTTAAAATCAATACGACTATTGGGCTTTGAATATTTTTATCCGGCCCAAAATAATAGATTATTGAGCTTTGAAATTTTATCCGGCTCAATAAAATAGATTATTGGGCTTCGAAATTTTTATCCGGCCCAATGAGATAAATCAATACGACTATTTGACTTTGAAATTTTTTTGGCCCAAAAAATAAATCAATGCGATTATTGGGCTTTGAAAATAAGATAAAATCAATACGACATGAAAAACTGGTCCAATAAAATTTGGCTTAATTTTTTTAGCAGGCCCAATAAAATAAAAGCAATACAGAGTTGTGTGATATCTTTAAGCCCATTATAATGATGACTTGGTTAACTATTGGGCCGAGCCCAACTTATAGTCCAAATTATTAGGAAAAAAGTGGATCCATGTGCTTTGTGGCCCAATTATAAACTGTTGGCTGAACGTTGACTAGTAAAGCCTAATACATTTAGAAACCCTATTCAGAAAACTACTTTGGAAGCCCACTTACAACAAGCCGGCCTCCAAGCCTATTTATATACTGAATGGTCCACAAATGGCGATCTGAAAACAAAGCAAAAAGATGACAATAGGAAGCGCATGGATAAGGGAGCGAGAGGTAGGCGTACAGCATACATACACTCGTCTCGGGATGAAATGTATGTGCCATGGCTAAGCCAGCCTTCGCTGCACCAATGGGTTTGCATCGCAAAAGTGAAACTCCACTTCGTAATTCTGCAGGATATTATTCTTCAAGGAAGTAGGAAGACTGCATGCCCCACCCCCACCCCCTCACCCACCAACCATTGTATGATTAAACAGTAAATAGAACCAATCCACATTGCTTCAAAGAAGAAATGAAAAATCAGGGCTGAACACACAAACAGACTAAAGCAAAGATCCAACACAAACTTCTCAATTACTACTGACCTTTTATCGAAATCCTGAGAAACAGAAAATATTCAGAATTTGCATATAATAAGGAAGGTTGATTTATTATTCATGCTCGTACTGTAATTTGAGATACACATTAATACCCTCTCTTTTTTAGTGAAAATACCCTCTTAATCAGTTAAACTCATAATATTTGAACACCAAGATGACCAAAAGCACAAATTCATCCTCAAATTAGCAAATGAGCTATTAAATGGAATAAGTATAAACTTGGTTGAAAATTCCAAATGAATGTAAACACAAACTACCAGAGAAACTTAAAGATTATTAAGGATAAGAAACTTAACATTTACTTTTAGAAATGGAAGAAAATTAGAAAAATAACACTGAAAATAAGAGCTTTGCATCAGTCATCAAAGAACAAGCAACAGCAAGCAGAACAAACATAATAATTATTTAAAGTAGCATTCAGGATATTTCTCAACAAGCAGAAACGATAAATGAAACAAGTTAACAACTACCTGAGTGTGTTGTTTGTCAGCTGAATTACGTTTCCAACCTGCCGGCAAGCAAAAACAGGTGATCTAAAGAAGTCCTAACTGGATCTCTTGAAGCTGAATAAACTTTAACAAAAGCATCAATGGTGTGACACAAAGCACCATATGAAACCTTAAAGTGGAGAGGGAGGGGAATAAAAAGGAAACAAGAGAAGCAATTTCCACAATTGGGGAGCAAATCAGCTAGAATAAGAAAAATAAATGATACTCAAAAATCCCTTACTGGCAGATTAGGAGATACACTTTCACAACCAAGGAGTCCCAAATATGGTTCAACGTCCAGAAACAAGGTCTTTCTTTTATTTGGGTTCTTTAACTTGAATTTCCACAATAAAGAAAATGTAAACTACATGGCTTCATGCTTTCTTAAGAAATACTACACTCTCTTAATAGGAAAAAGCTACAGGTTGAAAGCCACCTATGGTAACAACAAAAGAAATTACAGTTAAACGAAATCAAAATGGATTATCCTCCATATTAAAAAATTAAGATGCACAGGAAGTGAATCATCCATACAGAGGACTTTTACATGCTTTATAGACATCAGAAAAAAGCCGTAAGAAGAACAGAATTTTCATTACAGTTATTAACGGTATTGATTCAAAATATCATGTGTTCTGCAGTACGTTCCACCGTAACACGGGTTGTTCAACTTGCCTTGATCCCTTCTTTTAGTTCGAAACTTTCAACCTATAGAAAATGCATCACTTTTATTACTTCTAATGGAAAATCAAGCCAAGATAAAAGTGCATGACGAATTGCAGGTGAGATTGCTCCAACCAATAAACCACAATGTTATTCCTTGAAGCAAGTCAACAAAATTCAATGCATCATCTAGGTAACAGCCTAAGATACTCATGAAAACAACAAAGGCATCATTGGGGTGTGTTTTTTTTCTTTAACAAACACTTGTGTGATTAAGTTTCAAGAATGTCATAGATATTTGAATTCAATAATTTATAGACATCAATCCATGTGTTCTTGATGAATGATTGGAACACTACCAGAATTAAACAATGAAGACAGCAACAGCATCAGCACGGATGTGATTTTTTTTTTTAAAAAAACTGCAAAATGCAAGTTACTCTATGTAGCAAGTGGATGCAACAGAAAACATGTGAGTATCATTTTACAAACACAGGCATAGCTTATATTTATATTAGAGGATCGAGGGAAAAAATGCAAACTAAAGACGCAAGCATAACCATTCTTTGAGACTTACAAATATTACAATTGTTGGATGTGAACAGAATAAAGTAATACTAATTCATGTGGAGAAAAAGTTATAACAGCATTTATAATGGTTCAAGTCATCAGTAAAGGATAAAGGTAGATTGACAGAATTGAGATATACTTCCCTTGCTTTATAGGGATCTGCATGTAAGACTGTGGAAACAAGTCACAGAAAACAACATCAAAGTATTTATAAGATTCTCAACTATAACATCGAACCAACGGCAGAAATATGACGAGGCAATTACCTATATCAGCGAAAAATGTGACAAAAAATTATGTTGTAAAATTTAGAGTTTAATAACCCGAAATTAAATGATTTAGCGAAGAGAAAGAACAAGCGAAATGATTACCTGCTCCAGCTCCCTAATCCGTGGCCACAATTGAACCCTAATTGTGCTCACTCTCTTACTCTCTCGGCCACAATGTCCGCCACAGTTTGGGTGGAAAAATATATTAGAACCGTTGCGATCAAATTCAATTTCACTCCGACCGCCTTCACCGTTTTCGTGCTAAGTTAACCTAATCTGAGAAGGAACACCATTGCGATCGCGAAGAATCTCCAAATTACGTGATCCTCCTAGGCGAAACTGAAGATTGGCTTTGTGAACCGACGATTTCCGACGCCGGCGTAGCCCTTATCCTATGATTTTGAAGGATGGAAAGGCGAGGAAGAAGAAAGCAGAAGGAAACTCCAAGGGGCTGGAGAAAATTTGAAAAACCCTAGGATATGCCTCGCGAAGTCTGAAAAACCGAAACGGCGTTTCATATCTCTCTCTCTCTCTCTCTCTCTCTCTCTCTCTCTCTCTCTCTTGTGTATATATAATAATAATACGAGGGATAAATAAAAGTCTGGTCAAAGCAGGTTTATGGGATTAAGCCTTCCGTGTTATCAGTTTAATATATATATATATATATATATTAAGCTTAAATTTATTTTTGGTTCCCCATAATAGGGGTTATATCCCTTTTGGTCCCTCTTTTTATTTCAGCACTAATACTAGTACTGTTTATTTTTTTTTTTTTGTCAATTATAATCTTTTTTGATAAAAAAATTCTTTTGACACCAAACCCTTTGATTAACCCGCCGCCGACGCCACCCTACCACCACCCCGTCATCTACGCACCAATACCCCACCCCCATTGTCGGGGGTGGTAGCCGGGGGAGGTTTGGGTGTGGTGGTGGTGGCGGTGTCGATGGGGTTGTGGTGGGGCGACACCAGCGTCAGGTTAGTCAACTGTTTGTTAAAGGGTTAGTCAACCATTAGTTAAAAGTTTTTTTTTGTTAAAAATGACTATAATTGAGAAAAAAGAATTTAATGAGATTATTATTTGTGACAAAATAAAAAGATGAACGAAAACTAAAATAACCTATTATAGAGGACAAAAAATAAATTTAAGCCTATATTTTATCACAAGAAACCTATACAAGTTCAAACTAATTAGAAGTCAAAGTTCCAATTTAGTCCGTTAACAAGTTGGGCAATATAAGGACCTTGAATGCTAACTTTACTAACGTATATGCACAACAATTTCTCCCTTCCCTATATTTGTGAGCAACCAACACTCCTAATCTCTAAACATGTACTTCTAATTTATCTGTCATTTTAGTATTTAATTTTTTGTCGAGATAAAATTGAGTTAGTATTCCTATTTTAACCATAATCAAACTCTAAATCTTTTATTGATATTAACAAATTCAAACCAATAGTATTAATTACATGCACTAAAGTATTAATTACGGTCATTGGTAAAAGTACAATATCTCATTGGTAATACTAGTCAACCTATTTAATTAGGGGTAAAAAAGATATTTTATGAAACAAACTCATTCATTAAATATAATTTTTAAGAACTGTGAAAATCCTAAAGTGACAGATAAATGAGGACGGATGTAGTAATTTTTAATGCGTGGTCAAATACAATTTCGGTCCCCTATAATAAGAGTAATTTCACTTTTGGTCCCTCTTATGTTTTGAGTGGCAATATTAGTCAGCATCTTTTTATTTTTTAGCAGATTTATTTATGAAAAAGTTTAGAAGATTATTAACTCATTTGATCGCTAGTCAAACCTATTTTTTTCTTCAAATGATTTGTACCATGATATTTTCAATCGATTTTATGACTCGATTCCTCATGAATGTTCAACCTATTTAGGATTTCGATCGTAATTTTGGATTGTGAGTCGATCTAAATGGGTTGAACATTCATGAGAATCCGGATTGTAAAATTGGTTAAAAACATCATGGTACAAATTATTTAAAAAAAATATATTTGACTAGCGATCAAATAAGTTAATTTGTTATCTTATAACCATTTTCATATAAAATGATTAAATCTGTTAAAAAATAAAAAAATAAAAACTAACATTACCAACTAAAACATAAAAGAGACAAAAAATAGAATTAACCTTGTGACCAAAAGTACCTTGTCAAATCCCAAAAGAATTTTCGTCAGCTCATGCAAATATCAGTCCAGTGTAGACAGTCCAAATAGTCTCCACCCTCGAAGAACAGAAGATCCCTCCATGGCCCAGTTGACATACATAACCAAAGCTTGATGGGGTTGATTTTTTAAATTTCTATCAAATATTTTTCCATTCATTTGGTAATTGCTGTTATACATATGCGCTTATTCTTGTATATGTTAAGGGTTTTGCAGGTCTTTTAAATCGTTGACCGTCGATTGGGGTTGAATTGATTAAGCAATTTCTCATTTGGATCAAATTTAAGAAGAATGTCATCGTAAGTTGTGATTCTTTCAATTGATTTTTTTTTGAATGTTGGAGCTGTTCGTTTTTCATTTTAACCTTTGGGAGTGGGTTTTTGTTCTTTTTTAAGATTCTGGACGGTTTCATTCGTTTAATGCTGTTGTGTCAAAGATTGAGGGGTGGGATAAAGGGTTTCTTTTTTCGTAGAATTTATTGGTCTTTTTTTTTCTGATGTTACACTTTCGATCTTTTCTTGTAATGATTTTTTTTTTCTTTTGTAATTATGATTTGAATTTTCGAGGTTTCGTTAATCTTTGCAACTGTGGATAGACGGAAAATAGAAGTAGGCGTATGTTTCCAGTGGCTTCTTGTCCTGCTCATCAAACCTGAGCTTTTGTATGTCAACTTTGTTTCTTCATACATGAAAGTTGAATGATTATTCAGTTTTATGTATGTTTCCAACATAACCATCGAGTGCTGCTCTCTTTATTCTTATATTTGCTGAATTGATGACCAATTTCCTATGTGTTCTTGACCCTCAAACGTTATAAGAGAGAAGAGTTTTTGTTGCAGAGCATTCTGTGTTGGAAGCTCTAATTCTATTTATTGTTGTGGTTATACTTTTGTTGGTAAGCTATCATTTCTTGAAGCTGATACTTGCTATTATCTTCAGATGGTATCTTTACAAGAAAGTTTGGACAAGTTCAAGAAACAGCAACAGCAATGTCAGTCCATGCTGACAAGCATTGCAAAGCAAAATATAATGGCAACACCTCCAATGTCTGCAACATCCAGCATGTTGGCTCCTTCTCCTGCAGACAGAGTTTCGAACGATACAGAGAGGCTTCAACACATCAATAGCATAAAGAAAGCTCCTGTAGGGGCTCAGATTAAACGGGTGATAGAGTTGCTACTGGAGGTATTTGTGTTGCACCTATGTCAACAAAAAAATTTACTTTTTTCGGGCCTTTATATAAGCTAATCCGCATGTCCTAACTCATCATACATAATATTTGCAGAGAAGACAAGGTATGGATGTAGAGGAATCGAGAATGTTATGTCGTGTTAATGCAAATAAGGCTGTCTTTGACAGTTTGAAGAAGAACCCAAAGGTGAATTATGATGGGAGAAGGTTCTCTTACAAGGTAATAATCCACCTCACCTTTGATTTAGCTAGTGATTGTGGGGGATTCTAAGCTCATTTCATTAATTCTTCAGATCTCTGATGGACAACTGCCTGGTATTTTGTGTTTTAGTCAAATCATGATGTGATAAACAAGGATCAGCTTTTGGTACGCAACTTCCCGGAGGGCATTGCTATAACCGATCTTAAGGATTCCTACTCAAATGTTATGCAAGACTTGCAGGTGCGTCGAGTTGAAATAAAGTTTTAGTTCATATCATTTGAGAACTCACGTCGTTTGTGTACATGTAATTGTTTCAAATTGTTCATAGAGTGAATTAAGCATTGGCTTGGCTGCTCTTCTTTATCAGAATCTTGAATGATGTTGGTTTGGCATTGACGGGCTTATGATGAATGTCCTGTAAATTGGTTGTTGCACATTTATTTGATGAAGTTCTTTCTTGAAAGCTGCCTTCACTTCAATTTGTTTTACAGTCACTCAAAGATGCAGGTCAGATATGGCTTCTGCCAGACTTTGATTCACAAGAGGGTATTGCTCATCCAAATGAACTCAAGGTTCCCATTAAGGTTGATGATGATCTGAAACAATTGTTTAGGTGTATCGAACTACCACAGGACATGCTCGATATTGAGAAGGATCTGCAGAAGAATGGGATGAAACCTGGTACAAATACGGCAAAGAGGAAGGCCATGGATTTGGCAACAAACCCAAGCCTCAAAAGAAGAAGAGGGAAATCAGCAAGCTGACCAAGCTTACAAACTTTCACCTTCCTCACCTCTTCATCAAGTAAACCTTGTAATTATGTAAAGCCTAGACAAGAAGTCGCATGATAGGTGTTCTGTACAACATTGTTGTTACTATTGGCTATGGCCCGGAAATCCAAATACAACATACTACAACTTTATCTTGTACTAATCAAATTGATGGAAATTTGGGCTTAAATATGTTTATAGTTCATGCCAAGTTTTCAGAAGACATTTGGTCAATCTACTGAATTTCTGAGAAGGTAAGAAGAAAGTACGTAACCAAAGTGACCAACCAGAAAAAGGCCAAGACTTTCGCGCATTAAGTTGACAGATTCATTAATTTCAATCTCGTGGCCGCCATTGAAGAATGGTCAATGGGCTCTCCTGATTGTAAATTACAAGCCGGTTAACGTCAGAGTAATCTTTTCAACAAAGGCTTCTACCTAAAATCTAGAGAATGCTTCCATATCAACTTTCAGCGCTTACCCTTCTGCAGATATGCTTCATAAGTGCTATCTCTGCCAGCAGCCTCCCGGTTCCTGAAAGCATCGCCATTTCATGTGGTTCCTCCGGCAATTCAACTGCGATCAATAGGCGCGTTTGGGTTGGAGATATTGGTTCCAAATCTTCCACTTGGCTATTACTGAGTGGGAAGTCAACCAAGGCAAGAGCCATCCAGCTTAGTGGTGCTGTCTCAGTTGATGTTGTTCCCTATCAGACTGCTCGGATATCTAGCCATGACTTCACCTACAAGTTCCCAGTCAACCCTGGTCAGAAGTTCATCCGCCTGCACTTCAACCCAGCTTCATACAAGGGATTCAAGAACTCCGGAGCCATTTTCACTGTCAAAGCTGGTCCTTATACACTTCTTAGCAACTTCAGTGCTTCACAAGGAAAGCCTTTTAGCAAGGAATTCTGTGTTAATATTGAGGAAAATCAAGCATCACTTAGTATTACCTTTTCTCCAGTTCAAGGAAAGCAAGGTTCAGTTGACAATTATGCATTTGTCAATGGTATTGAGCTTCTCTCTATGCCAACTGGTCTTTACTTCACTCCAGATGGTGATCAGGGTCCTCCCGTAGTTGGCCAGAAATACAGGTTCTACATCGACAACAGCACTGCACTCGCAACGGTTTGCCGGCTAAACATTGGTGGAAACTCTATTCCATCTGGAGAAGATGGAGGCATGTACAGAGAATGGATTGAAGACCTCAATCACTTGCCAGAACCAGGAGGTATTCTGATGAAAAGGGCCATCCCAATTAATTACACATTCACACCATCATATGTTGCACCTAAGAACGTGTATCAAACAGCCAGGTCCATTTATTCTGAAAAAGGTTTTAACAGGAACAATCTTACTTGGAAAATACCTTTGGACGTGGGATTCAGATATTTGGTTAGGCTTCATTTCTGTGAACTTGAATTCGGAATAACAGAGCCCGGCGAGAGGAAGTTTTCCATTTTCATAAACAATCAAGTTGCTGAAGATGATGCAGATATGATCAGATGGGGAGGAAAACAAGGAGTCGCGCTGTACAGAGACTACATTGTGTTGATGGAGGGAGATAGGATGCAAGGAAAGCGGTGCCTAAACATCACCTTCGAGCCAAAGTTCACCTCAAGTGGTAAAGCAACAGATGGGATCCTAAATGGGATGGAAATATTCAAGTTAAGCAACCCTGACAACAATCTTGCCAGCATGAGTCCCACAGAAGTTTTACCTGGATCAAAATCTTGGACATGGAAGCAGAATAAGATGTGGTCATTTATCAGTAAGAATGTCATTGCTTCTGCAGAAACTATACTGATCTTGTTGTGTGTTTCCATGTATCTTATCAACCACCTTCCAGAAACTAGTTCTGATTCGAGGAGCCTTAAATCATCGTCCTCTGGAAACCTTTGTCGTCAATTCTCAATTGATGAACTCAGATCAGTGACCAATAATTTCAATGCTGAGAACCAGATTGGTAGAGGTGGACAAGGGAGAGTGTATAAAGGAACCATTGATGGAGGAGCTACTACTTTGGCAATCAAGCAGTTGAAATCAGATTCCAGGCAAGGGGATGAGGCATTCTGGACTGAGATCAAGATGCTATCCAAGCTCCGCCATGAGCATCTTGTTCCTTTGATTGGTTACTGCAATGACGGTCAAGAAAGAGTCTTGGTCTATGAATACATGCCCAGAGGAACACTTGCAGATCACCTTTACAAGCTTGATAGGCGCGGTGTGCATCATCCTCCCCTCTCTTGGGAACAACGGCTTAAGATCTGCATCGGCGCTGCAAGTGGATTATATTTCCTTCACACATCTCGGCCAAGAGTAATCCACCGAGATGTGAAGGGCTCAAACATTCTGCTGGATGAGAATTGGGTGGCAAAGATTTCTGACTTTGGCCTGTCGAAAATGGGGGCACCTAATGAGTCATTCACACATATAAGCACAGGTGTTAAAGGGACATTCGGCTACTTAGATCCAGAGTATTTCTTGACAAAGAAACTTACAATTAAATCGGATGTGTATGCTTTTGGAGTTGTATTGTTTGAAGTGCTTTCTGGAAGACCAGCAGTGGATATACGGCTTGAAGAGGAGCAACACAGCCTGGCGAGCTGGGCACGATACTGCATCAAAAGGGGACAAGTTGACAAGCTCGTTAACAGAAATCTGATTGAAGAAATCTCACCATCTTGTTTAAAGGTATTCGTGGGAATTGCCGGAAGGTGCATAGATCCTCATCCTCATGAAAGGCCTATCATGGCCGATGTCGTGGTAAGTCTCGAGTTAGCATTGGCCCTGCAACAAAACCCAAGTTCAGGTGAGATAGATGAAGATGAGGAGAATATAAATGTTGCTAAAAGTTCCAGTGACTTGAGTGATGGTGTTTTCGCATCCCATGATCTCAGCACCATTGAAACAGAGCAAAACCCCACTAAAGAGACTTCAGGAGCATCTCCAATGATTAAAGAACTTGAAGTCAAGAGCAATTCAAGGAAGGAGAGCAATTCCAACAATACATCATCAAGATGGTGGGATCCGCTCCGGATTTTTCCAAGATCTCCATCAAAAACAAAAGCTACTTCTTCCTCACTGTTTCCAGAAGGAAAGCTCCATAGATTTTCAGTTCAGGAGATCAGGAAGGCAACCAATAATTTCCACATCAGTTCTCTCATTGGATTTGGAGGTTCTGAGAGCATATACACGGGCCATGTAGATGGTATTCAACAGGTGTTAGCTGTAAGAAGGTCAAGCACAAGAGAGTCGAGGAACTCGATGACACTCGAATTCCAAACAAAGATTGAAATGGGCCTTCCGAAAAGACATGCTCATGTTCTCTCTCTGCTTGGCTATTGCAGAGATGAAACTGAAATGATCCTCATTTATGATTCTATGGCCAATGGGAGCCTCCATGATCATTTATCTGATCCTAGCAAGGACCCTCTCCCTTGGAAGCAGAGACTTCAAATCTGCATCGGCATTGCTCAAGGACTGTCCCATCTCCAGTCCACTGTTAAGCAGAGCAATCTCCACAGCAACTTGAAGTCAACAAACATTGTGTTGGACGAAAACTGGGCTGCCAAGGTCTCAGATTTTGGGGTATCTAGAAGCCAAGGAGTCGGCTCTGTCCCTGCAGTTGTTGGAGGCGAATGGCCAATTATGGACTCAGACTGGATACGCGATGACCAAACAACAGAAAAATCTTATGTATTCTCATTTGGGTTGATGCTATTTGAGGTATTATGCGCTACCAAGAACTCAACCCGCTGGCTGGATGAAGGCCAAGTGAGTCTGGCAAACTGGATCAAATCAGGATTCATCCTCTCTGCCTGTATTGACCCATATCTCACAGGTAAAGTATCACCTGAAAGCATCAGGGTGTTTGTAGAAGCAGCTGGTAAATGTCTTCTCGATAAAGCCACAGAAAGACCATCAATGAGTGACATTGTTGCAAGTCTTGAAGCTGCACTTAAGCTGCAAGAAGCTGCAGAAGATACAAAGTGTTTTTAAGCCAAAAAAAAATGCAGCTCTTCTATTCAATTGTATGAATATGCTGCAAACCATAATCAGTTATTGTCATAGTTATTTTTATTCTAAAGTCTAATTTTAGAATAAAACAGGATGAGCAATAATTAAACTAATTGTTATTTTTAATGTTTCAAGACTTGGAGTGTGTTCCAACTAATGATAATGCTTACAAATTTGATGGCGAGTCGTCACATCAGCTGAGGGTTTCTTCTTCCTCAAAGTCGTCTCACTATGAAAAGTGCTCTTAAGCTGCCGCCCGCTATCCTCCACTATCCAGTCCACTCCGCGCACCCAGACTCCTTAGTAAAATAATGATGTTCAATGTTCTTGATTCGTCATCATTCCAGTCGTTAAAAACGTTAAAGTAATCCCAGGAGTAATTCATGGCGTCATAGCTTTTGAATTGACCAGTTTCTAATAAACAATGCGTTTTAAGAAGACTTTGAAACGCTGTTATCCAACAACTCCAGTCCAGAAAACACCCTTTGTGCACAGCATTTCAGTGGCATCTGAACCCCATTTTAATCATCTTCTCCATTCAATGATTTTTCTTATATAAACATATATATCTTCAGCAGCTGGATTAATAGTTCATCTGGATCACTTCATAGTTCATTACCTTCTGTCGTTCTTGAATTTGTTGGGAATTCAATGAAGCAACGGAGAAATATTCTACTCCGATTAGCTACAGTCATCACCTTCCTCCAGAGTACCCAAATCGCAGCCGCTGCCACTAGCCCCAGTTCACCTTACAGTCCTACTGAGCATATCCTACTCAACAGCGGCTCAGCTTCCAAGTTAACCTCATCAGATGGCCAGAGCTGGGATGGTGATTCCGGTTCAAAGTTCTCATCCGATATTAGCAACCAAAATATCTCATTTCCGGCTACAGCTGAACTACAAGACCCTTCTATCAGCAGCCCAGTACCTTTCATGACTGCCCGTATCATTCGCTCTCACTTCTCCTACACTTTCCCGGTCTCCCCGGGCCAGAAAATTCTTCGCCTCTACTTTTACCCGGCAACATACTCCGGCGACCTTTTAAAAAACCAATCTTTCTTCTCTGTCACTGCTAATCAATACACCCTTCTCCTCAACTTCAGTGCGTTCCTCGTTGTTTCCCAACAGAAACCTCCATCCGCCACTCTCGTTAAAGAATTCATCATCAACATCCGGCGGATTCAAGTTCTCAACGTTACCTTTTTGCCCTCTGCAAACTCGTACGCCTTCGTCAACGGAATCGAAGTTGTTTCAATCCCGGAAAACCTCTACATGGGAAGCCGCGATATCAATAATGACCCACTCAAATTGGTCAACGCCCAGAGTTCTTTCTTCGCTTTTGATCAAAACCAGACAGCTTTCGAAACTGTTTACAGGCTAAACGTCGGAGGAAATGCAGTCGCCGGCGCGGATGATACTGGGATGTTCCGACAATGGTCTCAGGATGATGCCTTCATCTTTGGCGCGGATCAAGGTAATTCCTTAAGTAATGGTACAATCTCTCTCAATTATACTTCACAAACTCCGGATTACTCCGCACCCACAAATGTTTACGCCACAGCGAGGGCAATGGGACTCATGAGTCTCCAGTTTAACTTGACGTGGATTTTTGAAGTGGATTCCGGGTTCTATTATCTCCTCCGATTGCACTTTTGCGAATTCATGCCTTATTTAATTAACGGCACGAATCAAAGGGTGTTCATGATCTTCATCAATAACAGGACTGCAGAACCAGACGCCGATATCATACAGTGGTCAGGCGGTACCGGAATTCCCATTTTCCGGGACTTCGTCGTGTTCGTCCCAAGTTCCTCGTATAATAGCCAGAGCAAGGAGGAACTATTTCTCGCCCTGCATCCTAACCTTGATGCCAAACCCACATACTACGACGCAATCTTAAATGGGGTAGAAATATTTAAATTGAATAGCAGCGACGGTGGCCTTGCCGGTTCCAATCCTGAACTCGTCGTGGATCCCAACAGCTTGGTACCTAATTCGAACCGACAGGAGAAGAAGGGTCAACAAAAGAACGGAATGATCTTCGCTGTTGTCGGAGGAGTGGCGGGAGGCGGCGTCATAACTTTGATACTGGCTTTACTGATTACCAGGCGACGCACAAGAACAAAAGAAGATACTGACCGAAAGAGTTCTTCTAAATCATCGTGGCCGGTCGCGCTGTCTACCCCTTCAAGGTCAACAAAGACGAGCGAAACACGAGGGTCATCGCCTCTGCCGTTGGATCTTTGTAGACGGTTTTTGCTCGAGGAAATTAAATCAGCTACGGGTAACTTCGATGTCGCCGCCGTGATTGGGACCGGAGGATTCGGAAACGTGTACAGAGGGCACATCGACAATAATCTCACCACCGCCGTCGCTATTAAGCGATTAAATCGTTCATCATCAAGACAAGGAGCCCACGAATTCCGAACAGAAATCGAATTGCTCTCGAACCTCCGGCACCTTCATTTGGTGTCCTTAATCGGGTTTTGCGATGAGAAAGGGGAGATGATTTTGGTTTACGATTACATGGCCAACGGAACACTCCGCGACCATCTCTACAGGACTGATAATCCACCGCTGGCATGGAAACAACGCCTCCAAATCTGCATCGGCGCCGCCAAAGGATTGCATTATCTTCACACCGGCGCGAAACACAGCATCATCCACCGCGACGTCAAGTCCACCAACATCCTATTAGACGAGAAATGGGTGGCCAAGGTGTCGGATTTCGGGTTGTCCAAGCTAGGTCCCGCCGGCGGAATCCAGAACCACGTCAGCACTCAGGTTAAAGGGAGCTTCGGGTACGTAGACCCTGATTATTACAAGAGACAGCAGCTGACTGACAAGTCCGACGTCTACTCCTTCGGGGTGGTGCTGCTTGAAGTGTTGTGTGCTCGGCCGGCCGTCCTCACAAATCTAGCAAGAGAGCAAGTGAGTTTGGCTGAGTGGGGACGGAGGTGCTACAGAAAAGGAACCCTGGATCAGATTCTTGATCCCAGCCTGAAAGGCCAGATTGCTCCAGAGTGCTTGACAAGTTATATTGAAGTAGCAGTGAATTGCCTGAAAGATCACAGGGAAGATCGGCCCGCCATGAGTGACGTTGTCTGGAGTCTTGAGTTTGCTCTGAAACTCCAAGAAGATGCTGATAAAGAAGGACATCATCATCGACCAATTATTCTTCCTTCCATTTTGGACAGACGAGGAGGAGATGGAACTGCACCCAAAGACGATGATACGGAGGTATTCTCTACGTCAATGGAGGTAAGTATTGCAGCCATGGATACATGGAAAAGCCAGAGTGACGCCACGACTAGCAGTACTGATAAGCTGAAGTCAGATAGTGTGTTTTCTGAAATCATGACTCCTACTGGACGTTAATGTTAGGAATCCATGAACAAATAGCAGGGATTCTTCTTCAGCAAAATCTGCTCATTTTTCGCCGGCCACCGGCAATCCTGTGCAGTAAATATTCGAAATTCATAGTTTCACAGTCAAATTTACTGATGTTTGGAATGCTCTAAATCTGTCGTAATTCCAGCATCGTAGAAATCCCTAATAATAGGGTTGATTTTAAACAGGATGATGCGCATTTAATACAAGAATTTGATACTAATTCCACATCATCAGGTCTAATTCCAAAGATCAGAACCCTGACAAGTTACAGTCCAGTCCATCTAAACATTTAAGACTCCACATTGCCTTCTCCTCCACTTCATTTGACCGGGTCATCGTCCCCGATTTTCCAATCCCTTCTCCTCTATTAAATATATCAGCTCAGCTGTTGAATACTACTCTCCCAAACTTCATTCTTTTCTTTTGAATTTGAGAATTCCATGATCAATTACAAAGCAATATTCTACTACTCCCTTGTGCAACAGCAATGATTATTGCCTTCCTCCTCTGCCTTCCCTTTCTCCTCAACCCCTACATTCCCACTGAACATATCCTACTCAGTTGCGGCTCAACTTCAAAAAACTCATCATCAGATGGCCAGAGCTGGGATGGTGATATCGGTTCTAAATTCTCACCAGATGATAATAATCAAGATGTCTCATTTACGGCTACAAACACACAACTAGACCCTGCCATCATCAGCCCAGTCCCTTACTTGACTGCCCGCATCATTCGTTCTCAATTCTTCTACAGTTTCCCCGTCTCCCTTGGCAAGAAAATTCTTCGCCTCTACTTCTACCCGGCAACATACTCTGCCGACCTCTACACAAACCAATCATTCTTTACTGTCACTGCTTCTCCTCAACTTCAGTGCATTCCTCTTTGCGTCCCAACAGAAACCTCCATCGGCCTCCCTTCATCATTAATGTCGAGCGAAATCAAGTTCTCAATACGCCTTTTTCAACGGAATTGAAGTTGTTTCCGCCCCAGACAATCTCTCTACGGACAGCCCCGACATCAAATTGGTCAACGCAGATAATCGCATCTACGAGTTTGATCGAAACTACACTGCTTTCGAAACTCTTTACAGGCTAAACGTTGGAGGACAAACACAACCCCGCATTTCTGATACTGGGATGTTTCGCGAATGGGACGCGGATGATGGCTTCATTTCTGGTGCGGAGATTGGTAATTCCATCTGTAATGATGGCAGCACATTCGAATATACCTCACAAACCCCGCAATACTTTGCACCAAAAATTGTTTATACCACGGCGAAGGCAATGGGAAGCAACAGTCTAAATTTTAACTTGACGTGGTTTTTTGAAGTGGATTCCGGGTTCTATTATCTGCTCAGATTGCATTTTTGTGAATTCATGCCTTTTTTAATTAACGGCACTAACCAAAGGGTGTTCACCATCTTCATCAGTAACAGGACAGCAGAACCAAAGGTCGATATTATACGGTGGGCCGGTGGAAGCGAAATTCCCATTTTCAGGGACTTTGTCGTGTCCGTGCCAAACTCCGAGTCCAATAGCCATAGCAAGCAGGAAACCTTGCCCGTTCAAACCTTGATAGCTTGGCGCCAAATTCGAAGCAACAGGAGGATAAGAATCATAAGCGAAGGATCGGAATGATATTGGCTGTGGTCGGTGGGGTGGCAGGAGGCGGCGTCATAATTTTGATTTTGGCTTTACTGAATAGCCGGCGAGGTAGAGGAACAAAAGACTTTGACCGAAAGAGTGCTTCTAAGTCAGCGCTTCGGGTCCCGCTGTCAACGCCATCGAGGTCAACGAAGACAATCAAATCACATGGCTCATCGTCTTTGCCGTTGGATCTTTGTAGACGCTTCTTCCTCGAGGAAATCAAATCAGCTACCGGCAACTTCGATGATGCCGCCGTGTTTGGGAAGGAAGGATTCGGAAACGTATACAGAGGCTATATCGACACTGATCATCACACCGCCGTCGCTATTAAGCGATTAAATCCTTCATCCAGACAGGGTGCCCACGAATTTCGAACAGAAATCGAATTGCTTTCGAACCTCCGGCACCTTCACTTGGTGTCCTTAATCGGATTTTGCGATGAGAAAGGAGAGATGATCTTGGTTTACGATTACATGGCCAATGGGACCCTCCGGGACCATCTCTATATGACTGATAATCCACCGCTGGCATGGAAACAACGCCTCCAAATCTGCATCGGAGCCGACAAAGTTATCTTCACACCGGCCTGAAACACGGCATCATCCACCGCGACGTCAAGTCCACTAACATCCTATTGGACGAGAAATGGGTAGCCAAGGTGTCGAATTTAGGATTGTCAAATCTCGGTCCCGCCGGCGGGATCGAGACCCACGTGAGTACGCAGGTGAAGGGGAGCTTTGGATACATGGACCCTGAATATTACAAGAGACAGCAGTTGACTGGCAAGTCCGACGTCTACTCTTTCGGGGTGGTGTTATTTGAAGTGCTGTGTGCTCGGCCGGTTATCCTCCCGGATTTAACAAGAGAACAAGTGAGCTTGGGAGAATGGTGCCGCCATTGTTACAAAAAAGGATCCATCGATCAGATTGTTGATCCTCAACTGGAGGGTCAAGTTTCTCCAGAATGCTTGAGGATTTATTCCAAAATAGCATTCAATTGCTTTAAAGATGTAGGAGAAGACAGGCCAACAATGAGTGACATTCTTTGAAGTCTTGAGTTCTGTTTACAGCTTCAAGAAGAAGCTGACAGAGAAGGTGATAATCGTCCAATATTCATTCCTTTCATTTTGGATACCCAAGAAGAAGGAGATCGAAGTACATCCACAGAAAGTCCATTCATGGCTGACAGTAATAATAAATTGAAGTCCGATAGTATGTTTTCTGAGATCAGGAATCCTACTGGACGTTAAAAGATGTTTCATCCGGCCTTAGGGTTGCCCTTTCTGGGGAGCTTCATCACACTATTCAGTGTAATTATAAGAAAAAGTAAAGCAAAAAAAATCATTCTTTAAAAGTTACTAGAAATTATAGAGTCCTTCAGAAAAGTAGTAATCTTTATGGATAGAATCTTTGAATTTCTAGTAAAAAAATGTTAAACATGGCGGTAACGAATGTGATATCTTGGGGACTCCATACGCGGACCAAGCCCACCACAGCGGCATCTTCATTTGATGGGTCCCCATCGTCCCTGAAATCCCATCTCTCCATTGAATCAGGGCCGGTCTCATTTTCAATTATTTTCTAATTCTTTGAATTTCTCTGAATCAAAAGAGCAATATTCAACCCAGATCAATAATGATTACCTTCTTCTTCCTCTACCTTCCCTTTCTCCTCAGTCCCCAAATCATCAAAGCTGCTGCTACCCCATATCCACCTTACACTCCTACTGAACACATCCTACTCAACTGCGGATCGTCTTCCAAGTTAAGCTCACCAGATGGCCAGAGCTGGGATGCAGATATCGGCTCAAAATCCTCGTCCGATGATAATAACAGCGAAAATATCTCATTTCCAGCCACAGCCGCACAACAAGACCCTTCAATCAGCAGCCCAGTACCTTTCATGACCGCCCGTATCATTCGCTCTCACTTCTCCTACACTTTCCCCGTCTCCCCGGGCCAAAAGATCTTGCGCCTCTACTTCTACCCGGCCACATACTCCGGCAACCTTTACCCAAACCAATCTTTCTTTGCCGTCACGGCTAACCAATACACCCTTCTCAAGAACTTCAGCGCCTTCCTCGCTGTGTCGGAACAGAAACCTCGATCCGCCTCTCTTGTTAAAGAATTCATCATCAACGTCGAGGGAATTCAAGTTCTCAATGTTACCTTTTCGGCCTCGGCGAACTCATATGCCTTTGTGAACGGCATTGAAGTTGTTTCGATCCCTGACAATCTCTATATGGGTAGCCACGACAACAACAATGATCCACTCAAATTGGTCAACTTTCCTAAAGTCATCTACAGCTTTGATCAAAGCAACACAGCATTCGAAACTCTTTACAGGCTAAATGTCGGAGGAAATGCAGTTGCCGGCGTGGATGATACTGGGTTGTTTCGCGACTGGTATCAAGATGATAACTTCATATTTGGTGATTATCAAGGTAATCCCTTAAGTAATGAAACAATCTCCCTCAAATATACTTCACAAACCCCGTATTACTCTGCACCAACAAACGTTTACACCACGGCAAGGGCAATGGGGTTGCTGAGTCTCAAGTATAACTTGACGTGGATTTTCGAAGTGGATTCCGGGTTCTATTACCTGGTCAGATTGCATTTTTGTGAATTCATGCCTTATTTAATTAACGGGACGAATCAAAGGGTGTTCACCATCTTCATCAATAACAAGACTGCTGAGCTAGAGGCCGATATCATACAGTGGACCGGTGGTACCGGAAGTCCTATTTTCAGGGACTTCGTCGTGTTAGTCCGAAACTCCTCGTACAACAGAGAGGGAAAGCAGGACCTATTTCTGGCCTTGAGTCCTTACCTTGATTCCGGTTCCATATACGCTGACGGAATCTTAAATGGGCTAGAGATATTTAAATTGAATAGGACCGACGGTAACCTTGCCGGATCCAATCCTGAACTCGTCGTGGAAACCGATGAGTTGGTGCCGAATTTGAATCCAGAAGAGGAGGAGAAGAAGGGCAGTGGAAGGATCGGAATGATCTTCGCTCTTGTTGGAGCGGTGGCGGTAGGCGGCGTCATGATTTTTGTACTGGTTTCACTGCGGCGACGTAGAGAAACGAAAAACTTAGACGGAAATAATGGTTTTAGGAGCGCCGTCAACGGTGTGAGTGTGATTGTGCGCTCTAGGTTTCTCCAAACCAGCTCCAAATGCTACGCGGTTTTGGATGCGTAGATCTTTTTTTTCTTTTAATTATATACTTTTCTGACGTTGTTAGTACTTTTTCAATTTGTAAATTGTTTTCTTTTTCTTTTTTTTTTTTTTTGAAGCACTTTTAATTTAATATTTGTATGGATATAAATTTTTAGTTTTTATTTTACTTCCTTTTACTCCAAAAAAATCTTTGATAAAGCAATATTTTAATTCATAATAGTGGATTGTCATTATTAGGGTGGACTATCAAATAAATACCCTCTGTTTTCTTATGTAAAAATATTAAAGATTTCGTAGACAATATGTTTTCTCCAATGTAATGAGCAAGTGAGGTAGATTTACAAAAATGGTCTCACCTACAAAATTATAAAAAAAATACTTCAATTAAAATATTTACATCTATTACCCATATCTCTTTGTTTTCTCTTTATTATTATTTTTTTCTTATTCTATTTTGTTTCAAACTTAATATTCGAATTTAAAATATCAAAATTACAAACATTCTTATTACCTCCCCAAATTCTCAATACAAATTGATAAGAATTTTAAAGATGGATAATTGATAATTGAAACGATATTTAATTATTCAATAAATAAAATATCACATAAAAATTTTATTTCATGAATTACTCATTTCAAGTATTAAGTTTAAATAAGTCGTATTTTACTTAACTCAATGAATAAAGCCAAATGCGTTTCCAGCCTAGTATCGCTAAGCTAGGAAAGAAGGAGACTTATCTTCTTATGACATGTAACTTTCAAAAACAACCAAAGCTACTATACTACAAAGCTTCATCCTTGTGCTTTATAATAAAAGCAATACAAAGAGGTTATACAAAAATAATATTAATATGTAATAATTTAATAGTTGATATTGATTTATAATCGAAATATTTTAAATTCAAATTATCAACGAGTGATGAGAATAAAAATTTGTTTAAAAAAAGTTAGACAGAAAGCTGATGTGTTCATCCTATAAAATTAATTTAATTTTTAAATATTTAGTATTAATATATAATTTATAATTAAAATATCTTATTTAAAAAATTAATTATTTTTATGAAATATAGGTAAGATATTTATGAGGCTGCCGTGCATGCAGGTTGATTTCCATTCCTACGAATGTAACGCGCATTTGAGAAGAATTTGATACGAATTCCATTCAGCTTTTCAGGTCAGTCCAACCGACGACTTGAGATCCAGACCCCTCACTCACACTAATAAGTCCAGTCCACTGTCCACGGTCCACACTCCCATTTCCTTCTGGGCCCATTGTCGTCCCCAACTTTCCAATCCCATCTCCTTCTGGGCCCATCTCCATTAACATTCATCATCATCATCATCATCATCATCATCAACCAATACTTACCCACACTCTATTCTATTATTTTCTTTTCATTTTTCAGAAGAATTCCATGAAGCAATTACTTGCCGATATTTTACTAATCCCTTCTGCAATGATTATTGCCTTCCTCCTCTCCCTTCTCTTTCTCCTCAACGCCGCCGTCACAGCTTACAGTCCTACTGAACATATCCTACTCAACTGCGGCTCATCTTCGAAGTTAACCTCATCATCAGATGGCCAGAGTTGGGATGGTGATATCGGTTCTAAATTCTCTCCAGATGATGATGATAACCAAAATGTCTCATTTCCGGCTACAAACACACAGATAGACACTGCCATCAGCAACGAAGCTCCTTACAAGACTGCCCGCATCATTCGCTCTCAGTTCTTCTACACTTTCCCCGTCTCCCCTGGCCAGAAGATCCTTCGCCTCTACTTCTACCCGGCCATATACTCCGGCGACATTTGCCTCAACCAAACTTTATTTGCTGTCACTGCTAATCAATACATTCTTCTCAACAACTTCAGCGCATCACTCGCCGTGTCAAAACAGAAACCTACATCGCCCACTATTGTAAAAGAATTCATCATCAATGTCGAGCGAATTCAACTTCTCAATGTTACCTTTCTGGCCTCAGCAAACTCATACGCCTTCGTCAACGGAATTGAAGTTGTTTCCGCCCCGGACAATCTCTATATGGGTAGCCACGACAACAACAATGATCCACTCAAATGGGTCAACTTTCCCAAAGTCATCTACAGCTTTGATCAAAGCAACACAGCATTCGAAACCCTTTACAGGCTAAACGTTGGAGGACCTCCAGTTCCCGGCGTGAATGATACTGGGTTGTTTCGCGACTGGTATCAAGATGATAACTTCATATTTGGTGATTATCAAGGTAATCAATTAAGTAATGAAACAATCTCCCTCAAATATACTTCACAAACCCCGTATTACTCTGCACCAACAAACCTTTACACCACGGCAAGGGCAATGGGGTTGCTGAGTCTCAAGTATAACTTGACATGGATTTTTGAAGTGGATTCCGGCTTCGATTACCTGCTCAGATTGCATTTTTGCGAATTCATGCCTTTTTTAATTAACAGCACGAACCAAAGGGTGTTCACCATCTTCATCAATAACAGAACAGCAGAACCAAAGGCCGATATCATACAGTGGACAGGTAGTACGGGAATTCCCATTTTCAGGGACTTTGTCGTGTCAGTGCGAAACTCTACGTCCAATAGCCATAGCAAGCAGAATCTATCTCTCGCCTTGCATCCTTACGTTGAATCCAGTGCCACATATTCTGACGCAATTTTAAATGGGCTAGAGATTTTTAAATTGAATAGCACTGACGGTAACCTTGCCGGTTCCAATCCTGAACTTGTGATAGGTCCCGATAGCTTGGCGCCAAATTCGAACCAACAGGAGGAGAAGAAGGGTAAGGGAAGGATCGGAATGATCTTCGCTGTTGTCGGAGGGGTGGCTGGAGGCGGCTTCCTTATTTTGATATTGGCCTTACTGATTCTCCGGCGAGGTAGAGGAACGAAAGACTTTGACCGAAAGAGTGCTTCTAAGTCATCGTTGTTCCGGGTCCCGCTGTCAACGCCATCAAGGTCAACAAAGACAAGCAAATCGCATGGCTCATCGTCTTTGCCGTCGGATCTCTGTAGACGCTTCTTCCTCGAGGAAATCAAAGCAGCTACGGGCAACTTCGATGATGCCGCTGTGATTGGGAGGGGAGGATTCGGAAACGTGTACAGAGGGTACATCGACAGTAACCTCACCGCCGTAGCTATTAAGCGATTGAATCCTTCGTCAAGTCAAGGGGCCCATGAGTTCCGGACGGAGATCGAATTGCTTTCGAACCTCCGGCATCTTCATTTGGTGTCGTTGATCGGGTATTGCGATGAGAAAGGGGAGATGATCTTGGTTTACGATTACATGGCCAACGGGACCCTCCGCGACCATCTCTACAGGACTGATAATCCCCCGCTTGCATGGAAACAACGCCTCCAAATCTGCATCGGCGCCGCCAAAGGGTTGCATTATCTTCACAGCGGCGCCAAGCACAACATTATCCACCGTGATGTCAAGTCGACTAACATCCTATTGGACGAAAAGTGGGTGGCGAAGGTGTCGGATTTCGGACTGTCCAAGCTGGGTCCGGCCTGCGGGATCCAAAACCACGTCAGTACCCAGGTGAAGGGCAGCTTCGGGTACGTAGACCCTGAGTATTACAAGAGACAACAATTAACTGACAAGTCAGACGTCTACTCCTTCGGGGTGGTGTTGTTTGAAGTGCTATGTGCCAGGCCGGCCGTCCTCCAGAACCTCCCGAATCTGGCAAGAGAGCAAGTGAGTTTGGCTGAGTGGTGCCGAAGGTGCCATAGAAAAGGAATCATGGATCAAATAGTGGATCCCAACCTCAAGGGCCAGATTGCTCCAGAGTGCTTGAGAAGTTATTCTGAAATATCAGTGAATTGTCTGAAAGACGAAGGAGAAAAGAGGCCAACAATGAATGACATAGTTTGGAGTCTTGAATTCGCCCTGAAACTTCAAGAAGATGCTGACAAACAAGATGCTGATCATCGTCCACCATTTTTTCCTTTGATTTTAGACGGACCTGGATACTTGAGAACCACCGACGATGATACAGAGGCGTTGTTTACATCAGGTGAAGTACAAACTGCTAAGGCAGATATGTGGAAGAGCGGGAGTAGAACTAGTGAAGGCTTGTCCACCACTCAGAATAGTGATGATAAATTGAAGTCTGACAGTGTGTTTTCTGAAATGATGAATCCCAGTGGAAGATGATGTTATGAATCCACAAATTATGAAGCTGTTTATCGTGGGGAAAACAACACAACTTCAACTTGTTCGTGAAAACCATTAAGCTGTGGGCTTCAAGTTGAGATAGTGCCTGAGCTGCTACTTGCAATGTAGTTTTAGTTTGGTATTATGGCTAATAGCTAAGTTGTGGAGGCCGCCGCAATATTATTTCCTCCCATTTCTACCATTAATTATTCCTTGCTGACTTTTTGAGTTAATTTTGACTAGGTTAGGAACACAAGTAAAAAATAGACAACTAATATTATATCAATTAGAATTTTTGAAACAAATAAATTAATAATATTTAAAAAAAAAAAAAAAACTTGAATACAACAAATACGGGAGAAATTGTGTAAACAAAATAAATTGAATGCATTGTTTGAGTTTAATTGAATACATCATTACTGGAGCCTAATCCATAATGCTTGTGGCTGGAAATCATCTAGCGTGGATTGAACAAGAAAGTTTGGCCTGGCAGATAAAGAAATCAAAGATAACATTTTGTGTGCAGAAAATTTAACAGAATGGATTAGAATGTGATGAATAACATTTTGTGTGCAGAAAACTTAAAATAAATCTAAAATTGATAAGTGTATCATAAGTGTTTTGTAATTTTTAATAACCGTAATCCTGCTAACAATCATTATTACCGTAATTGAATCACTAATAAACTGAAAAGATTAACCGTTGCGTAAGTGATAAGTCTATAATTAACGCGTTATTTTATTTTAATTGGAGGTCAATTTTATGAAGTTTATGGCTTAATTGCGCGTTATTTTGTAATGCAGGAGAAGATGAACTTCGGTAGAGCTAAATACGAAATTTGACCATATTTTTGGAAGAAGTGGCGAGCTGAGAAGAAGAAAATCTAATTGGGTTGGATTGAAGAAATTAAGAAGGAAGAAAACAAAAAGATTTGGACTTTATATTGAGACCCATAATTAATTTCTGTGAAGGGAGTTTTCAAAGTTAATTAGGATTGAGTTTTAATGTTTAATTTGGTTTAAGTTGGATGATGGTGGGCCGCATTATTTAGGTTAATATATAGTAGTAGACGAGTTTGGAGAGAAGGGTAAGTTTTCACCCAGGAAGGCGGCCACTTGGTTGCAGTTTTGTTGACCCAGGAAGGCGGCCACTCCTTGGCTTAGGATTATGGCTAAGTTTTCTTTTCTTTCTTTTAATTTCAATTATGTATTTTAATTAGGTTTGATAGTACTTGGATTGGATGAACTCATGAATTATTTAATTTCATAGTATGATTATGTGTTAAATATTTTTGGATATTTATTGTGATTTATGCTATTTGGTTTATATTACAGTCAAATAATTTGCCTAGAGCTTTTAAGTTTGATATAATATAATCTCAAGTAGGATAATCCGTAAAGGCTTACGAATTTGCCAATTAGAGTTGAAGCGGTTAAAAAGGTGGTACCTTTTAAGGCCTAGAACACTAATAAGGCAATGGTTTGTAGCAATAAATATGTTGAATTAATTAATGTGATGAAGTGACTAATAAGGTCGGTGGATTCAATGGATTTGAATTGAGCCTACTAATTGGTGAGACGATGACATGTTGATTCGATTTGCATATTTGCATCCAAATATCTTTAACTGTTGGTGTGTAAAGCACTATGAAATTAAATAGTTTATGATGGATTCTTATCTAAGTACTACGTTAGGAATTTTATTATTTTCTTCATTTTTATTTATGCTGGTTACTTTAATTAGTTAATCAATTCTCACAAACCCCCGCTTCTTGACTAGATAGTAGAAAAGAGGTTAGTTCTAATACATAGTCCCTGAGGAGACGATCCTACTCACTGTTGTGCTGCTAAAACCCTTTAGAGTAGGTCTTTTATATTTGTTGGTTTGACACCCATCAGTAAGGAACAATATCTTACGTAAGGCTAAACTTGCAGTATGTTCAACATTGAGAATGATAGAAAAAAAAAAAAAAAAAAAAGTTAGTAAAATCATGTAAGAACAGACCCTAAGTAAAATTGTGGAAGAGATATGTCACCATCAAAATATTGATCTTCAGTCCAGATTAGAAATGCAGAGGGTGGATTGCAGCGTAGACGGAGGGGCGGGCCAAATGAAAGTAGGGCAGAGTAGTAAAGGCATGGATGATCAAATAAATAAATAAATGGTTGCTTTTTTAGATGTGTGCTTTGATTAAATGTTGTTTGATACTCCCTCCATTTACATATACATATATATACATATAAAAATTCTTGTGTACCTTTTTCTGTTATAAAAAATAATAATTATTAAATTATTAGTTAGTAATATTTTTATTCTCAATTTAAAAGAAAATTACTATTTTTTATGGAGAAAAGTAATAGTAATTGAGTGATAAATTTTAATGAACTCACTAATTTGTGAGAAATCATAAAATAAAAAAAAAAGTTAAATTTTTTTTACATAAATGGACTGTTATATATGGCCGGAGGCAGTATTATTGAGATGCCTTATTATAAAGTATTTTTATAATAAAAAGTAAAACAATATTTAATAGCAATGGGGGATAGTAGCCACTCGTTTCTGATCTGAAGCCCATAAACAATATATAAATAGTGTATAGGACCATAACATAATTACAAATTCAAAAAGCGAAGCATCATTATTTGTGGAATATTGATCCGATGAAGCTGCTGCCGACATTTTCATTCAACAAGTTGCCCTCAGGCCGGCGCTTCTTCCACCTCGCGTTTGCTGGATTTATACTCATCCTGTCTCTAATTCTCAGCGCAAACGTTCAGATCGGCAGCTGCCTGACAATTGAAACCAGCCGACGCCCTTGGGCGTGGGGCAATGTCACCGCCGCCACAAGTAGGTCGCCTGAGGAGGAGGAGGAGTATGCCGGGCAGCTGGATGTTGAGGATGTCCAAGAATTTCTGATGGATTCTGGATTTACCAATTCTCTTGCTCGTCCGCCGCTACACCCTGCTCCAGTAGCTACATCATCTCCCGGGCCGTTTCGTTGCCCATCAATACAATACGGCAAGTGCATCCAAGACGGGAAGAAGCGATGTACTACAGAAAACCGCTGTGGGCGTCCTCCTCCTATTGATTCATGAACAAGGGATGCACGAACGTCGTCTTGTGTCGCTGCAGCCAGTCCACTGCTGGCGGAGTAGCTTTTAAGATTAGTGCCACATTTCCAGTGCCCTGGTTTGTCTTGTCGTCAATTTTATTTTTTTCCTGTGAAGATCTGCCACTAGCGCCCCGCCCAACTGAAGGAAAGGAGCTTCTCAACTCTCCAGTAGTGGTTATTATTATGTCCTATCCTTGTACTATTAATAAACTGGACTTCCGGTTTGCATGTTGGTATTATTAAATATTACTCGTCTGTCCGATTTTATCTCTAATATATTATTATAAAACTGCATTATAATATGATTTTTAGCCTTAAAGTAAGGGCAATAAATCATTAAAAAACTGATAATAAATAAGATAAAAATACATTATTTAAGAGTCTACTTGGAGACCCTTTTTTTCTTTTTGAAGCAAGAGTCTACTTGGAGACTGGACATATATTTTTTAAGTTTTTCTTTTATTTTCTATAAAAATCTATATTGTAATTAAGAAAAAGAGAGGGAATGCATTATTACTGCTTTCCTTCTAAATTAATATTTTTAATTATTTAATTGAAAAATATTTTAATAATTATTTATTTTTATAAGACACAGAAGGAGGTCCAACTTAACCCATTTAATTATTATTTTTAGAGAAATTAATAAATGATAGTACTTCAGAGAATTTTATACTTTTTAAAAATATCTTTTATTGTTGCATCCAGATTGCTTTTTATGATTTGGGAGGCAACTAATTACCTCCTTCATTTTTTTTACATAAAATGTTTATAATTATTTATAAAAATTTAAAAATTGATTATTGTTTAGTTTAAATGATAATATTTTATTTTAAATTTAAAAAAATAATTTTATCTTTAAATTGTGTGCTTACATCAACTTGAAAAATCATAATTATTTGGTTAAATGGGTCTACCTGATCATATGAGCTGAATTATAAAAAGTTAATAAATTTACATCAATTTGAACAAAATAAAAGTAAAATGGATTGACTCGGGTAAAATTGGTCCAGTTATAAAAACAAATTATTAAAACCAAAAAGGAAAAAGAGAGGGTAGTACTATTTTTAACAATTTTTTATTATTTATAGCCTTATTTTTTAAATAATCTTCCCAAATTGTCCTTTTACTAATTTTTAAATAATTTATCAAAATGATATATTTTTTTTATCCCAACAAAATGAATATTATCTTAATTATTTTAAATATATTTAATCTTATAATAACCAATTATAAGAATAATTATCACACATACAGTATTTTTTAGAAAAATAAAAAGATTAAAAAAGAAAATGAGGGAGGAAAATAATTAAAAAAATAATAAAAAATTCATGAACAACTACTTGTGTTATTCAAATGAAACCCAGATCAATTATTAGAACCAATACCATCACCATCACAGTCGTCTCCATTGGCATGATCGCAACAATGATTTTGATTTTCATCATCGTGATCATCGTTGTCATCTTCATCAAAGGGTTTATTTTTTTTGTGAAAAATGCAGTATTTGTTGGAGCGATTCTTCCTGCTACTATTGTTGCAGAGAAGACAAAGAAGATGACGAGGACATGGTTAGGATTTGGGTAAGGCTGGAAGAAGAAGATGTCGGCATCAATTGCCTCATGATGGCTCTAGTCATCGTTAAGTGATATCCGTAGAAAAAAAAATAATTCTAAAAAATGGGCATAATAAATAAATATATATGTGTAATTATGAACAAATTCTATTATGTTTTTATTTTATTACGAGAATATATTATGCACTAAGTAAAAATAATTGTTTCAGAATTTAAATATTTTTTAATTAAACTTTTGTGCATAAATTTTTTCCAGCGTAGTGTGTTGGTGGTGGGGTTTGAAAAAGGAGAAAAATAAATAAGAAAGAATGTTGAGTTTTTTTTTGGAGGGGCATTTTGGATAGTAAACTTTGAAAATATGACTATAAATAGTAAAAATTGAGTTACAAATAGTAGTCAAATTAGAAGTTACACTTGCTATTTTAACTATGGGAGCCACGTTTTCCTCTTTTATCTCCCAAAATCAATTTTTAACAAAATATTTCTTCATTCATCTTTTCCATCCTAGGAAAATAAATTTGTTGCTCGATTTTATTTTATTATTTTTAGTTTCGTCATCTAATAAAAAAATTATCCCCCTAATATTTATTTTTTTTTATCATTCAATAGATTCAATCTACGTATTGGTCGCGACTTCATTAATAGTGTTCGTTGTTATGACGTCAATTTTGTTTGTGAAATTCGTTAGATTGGTAGCGACGTCGTTAACAATTTTTACTGGCTTGATGGTTCAAGAAGATTCAGTCATCTAATTATATCTATATTGACGTTTTTTAGTAAATTAATAAATATCTTTTATTTCAAAAAATTGAATCTAAAAAGTCGAAATGGACCAACCTGCTTAGAGCAACTCCAACCACATACTCCAATTTACAGTACAGTCAACTCTAAAATCCAGTATCTACAGTATTTTACAGTACATTCACTCCAACCCAACAACTCTATTTTACAGTAATAATAATATTTTATTCACAAGTATTTGTATTTTTTATTATTATATCACTATAATTTTTTTACTCATTCACATTATATTTTTGAAGAAAAATATCTATATCGGCAAATTTAGTGATTTAATCTTAAATTATATTTTAAAATAATTAATATTAATTAATAATAAAATAATTTGTATAAAATTAAGTATAATAATAATAATGAACATATGAATTGTATTGATTTAGTTTTATAACGAAATAAAATAGGTAAAACGTACAACATAACTTATTTCTTAGTTCGATAAGTAAGCACGACGTGCCCATAAATGATCTATTAAGTCATTTCTTAACTCAAAGTGTGCATTTTTGTCCTTGACTTGTCTGTACCGAGTGAGAAATTGATCAAATCGATTATTACCATTTGGTATCATTTGCACATCAGGCGTTGGAGCTTCGTTTGCATCTCTTATAGGTGCATTCAGATCTCGTTCATCTTCCACTATCATATTGTGCATGATAATGCACGCAATCATGATATCATGCAACACCTTCTTATCCCAAATTCGTGCCGGATTTGCAACAATAGCAAATTTAGATTGTAGGACCCCAAAAGCACGCTCCACATCTTTTCTACATGCCTCATGTCTTTCTGCAAAGTACTTATGATTTTCTTGATATGGATTACGAATTGTTTGAACAATTGTAGACCATTTTGGATAAATGCCATCAGCCAAATAGTATCCCATATGTCAAGTATTAGTTGATCTGATGTCAAGTATCAGTTGATCTGATGTCTAGTATTCGCTGATCTGATCTCCCTTGTTAAAACTTACTTATTTTCATTTCTTTCATTTTAGTTTTTTCACAACTACATCAGATCAGGGTATACTTGACATCAGATCAACTGACTATAGATATCAGATCAAGAATTTAAAAGAAATCATACAGCAGAACTAAAACATACTTAACAAGGGAGATCAGATCAGGATTATATAGACATCAGATCATCGTATACTTGACATCAGATCAACAGACAATAGACATCAGATCAAGAATATAACATAAATCATACAATAGAAAAAAAAACATCTATATTACATTTTATACATCTATATGCAATAATTCACGTTTATAAATATGAAATGTTTCACGCATAAACACTCACCCACGAAATAATCATGTCTTCTTCAAAGAAAAGCACAGCATCACGAGCTGGCAACTACAACCCAATGGAAGATTTAAATCTTTGCACAGCTTATATGCAGATTTCGCAAGATCCTGCTGTTGGAAGATATCAAAGTGGTGATAATTTTTGGAAACGAGTTGACAGAATTTACCATGAGATCAAAGCCAAAGATTGGGAGAATCGTAGTACGAGGTCATTGCAATCACGATGGCAATCTATTGAGAAAGCAGTACGAAAATTATTAGCATGCATGAAACAAATCGAGCGCCTACATCCAAGTGGTATATCACCATTAGATGCGGTAAGTACATAACAAAATGTTATGTTAAAATTTTTATATATTTTGTATTCGTTGAATTAATTCTATATGTATATTTCTTGTAGATGAATAGAGCAAAATTGATGATGATGGAGGATTCTGATTTTAAAAATGGGTTTAAGTTCGATCATGTTTGGGACACTCTCAAGGACTATGAAAAATTCAATGATGATGTGCAAATAGCAAGACAGAATTACCAAAGCCAAGATTCGGAGTACAATATATTTGAATCAGATTATCCGACTCCTCCGGAAACACGTGTACCAGAATCACCGGGACTTTCAGGGTTTTCTCTTAATTTATCTAGTCCTGATGCAGGCGGCTCTCCATCCGAAAGACCTATTGGAATGAAGAAGGCTAAATCAAAAAGAAAAGTTGATGAATCAAATACGTCTCGTTTAAATGATCTTACACAACATAATATGAATCTTATAGAGATGTTCAAGAAAGCACAAGAAAGTACACACGAAATGAAGGAAGAGAGGAGGCTTAGGCACATAAATAAGATGGAGATGAAGAAAAAAAAGATGGAGATGGAGATGGAGATAGAGAAACAAAAGATGGAGATGGAGAACCGGAAATTGAATTTTGCAATTATGTCTCAAGACCCAAATCAAATTGCAGATCCTGCTCGCCGTGCTTATATTATAGACTGTCAAACCAACATTATTAATGCAAGAGCAAGTCAAGCTTCATATTCATCAAATGTTATATTTGGAGTTGACTTTAATAACATTGGTGGGAGTGGAAGCGGGCTATATGATGACAATAATAAATTTTAATGTATTTAGTTCTATTGTATGATTTCTGCCATATTTTTGATGACAATAATAAATTTTAATGTTTTAGTTCTGCTGTATGATTTCTTTTGAATTCTTGATCTGATATCTATAGTCAGTTGATCTGATGTCAAGTATACGCTGATCTGATGTCTATACAATCCTGATCTGATCTCCCTTATTGAGTATGTTTTAGTTCTGCTGTATGATTTCTTTTAAATTCTTGATCTGATATCTATAGTCAGTTGATCTGATGTCAAGTATACGCTGATCTGATGTCTATATAATCCTGATCTGATCTCCCTTGTTAAGTATGTTTTAGTTCTGCTGTATGGTTTCTTTTAAATTCTTGATCTGATATCTATAGTCAGTTGATCTGATGTCAAGTATTCTATGATCTGATGTAGTTGTGAAAAAACTAAAATGAAAGAAATGGGAATAAGTAAGAGTTAAAAAAAAAAGATAAAAGAAAATATAGTGGTGAAAAAAATATTAAAAAAATAAAACAACCCCACTTCTACAGGGATACAGGCATCTTCTTCGTACGCTACATTTACCGTCCCTCTCTCCTCCCCCCAATTTTACAGTACCGTTTGCAGTATGCGTTGGAGCATGCTTCGTACGCCAAAATTGGGGAAAACGCTACTTTAGCGTACGATTGGAGTTGCTCTTAGAATGGACTACCTCACGTTAAAGCAAGTTACTCGGGGTCATATACTATAATTCACTACGTGTTAATTTGTAATTGTGTTAACACATAAAGGATAAATTTGACTTTTTCTTTACCAGACAAAAAATATACCTTTAGTAGTATATTGTAGTGTATTTATTCATAAATGATAGAATTAAATTAATTAGAGCTTTAGAGGAAACAATGACAACAATGACAAGAGAAGAACACCTCCATTAAACAATAGAATTTTTTTTTTCATTTAATTCTTTCTATTCAAGTGTTTACATTGCCAATACCTCCCATTCATAAAACTAATTACCTATTCCCATTAATTTAAAGATATTATTAAAAAAATATAGATGAATTATAATTTTTTACTTTTAAAAAATATTTTTAAATTTATATATATTAAATTAGTATATTAATTAGTATATAAATTATGTATATTTATCAAAATAATTTTAAAAAAAAAACTAATTTTGGACAAGGAGTAGGGAATACATGTAGGCTATTAGGTTTTAGTTGAGAATAGAATCAAAAGTCCGGCACGCAGCCGGCGGGCAAGTTAACCGATCGAGCGATGAGTACCAGAAAAGGTCCGCCTAAACACCAGAACAAATTCGCTTGGAAGCCCAACGCCGGTGTTAAGATCAATGAAACCGTAAATCTCTTCTTTCCCTCTCTGGGTCTTTCTTTCCTTTTTTAACTTATAAGATCGGAGGAGAGGAAAACTGATTATGCTTGAGCTGCTGATGCCTGTGGCTGCAGGAAGTAGGAGGGAAGTTCCGGCCTTATTCAGAGGTCACCGGAGTATGCACCAGATGTAAAGAACAGATCGAATGGAAGCGCAAATACGGCAAATACAAACCCCTCACTGAGCCCGCTAAATGGTTCTTTAAATCCCCCTTTAATCTTGCAGATTTCTACAGCACTATATATATATATATATTACTTGTATTCACTCTGTTTAGATTCGGTTTTTGTTTATTCCTTCCTTTTTTCAGTCAAAGATGTTCCAAACGGGCTGTTAGGCAAGCATACCATAATCTATGCACCGGTTAGTTGCCATTGCTTCAGTTTTGATTTAGTACATGTTACATATGATTCTTATTTTCATCAATCAATTTGTAGCTCTGTATGAATCTTGATTGACTTGGTTATGATTCTACAGCATGCGCCAAGGAGAACAGCGTCTGTGCAAAATGCTCTTGTCGAGTTGGGCATGTAGTTGGAAGGTAGTATGAAGTTTTTGTTTTCCTTTTTTTCGGCTATCCTAAAGGGATAATGTCGATGATCTGCAAATGAGGAATTGATTGTGTGCGATTCTGCAATGCTACTATGCTATTTTGAGGCAAAGGTGTATGAATGCTTATTGTTAGGAGCTTATGATTGGTTGTTTCCTTTGCCAGAGATGTTTCAGAAGTGGAGGCTGAGGAGAAGAAACTAGAGGAGGTTCCTTGAGATGCCTGATCATTCCCTTTGCCTTATTTCATATTCCGTTTCTTGAGATTTGCCAAGTTTTGTCTTGTGTTCAGAGCTAATTGTTCTGCCATTTTGCTTAATAGGCGATCAAGAATGCTAGGGAGAGGGATAGAAGGACTCTCTTACGCACGGTATTCTTCTATAACACATCCATTTCCAATATGCTATGCTGATTACTAAATTAGCTTGCCTTCATCACTTGGTTCTGTTATTTTATTGCTGTTTCTTCACTTGGTTGGGCTCAGTTTTTGGTTGACATTCACCACAGATGAACAAAGGAAAACCAAATGGTTCAACAAAATTGCCCACTAATGATGACGCCAAAGCTGGTGACTTATATACAGCCTCATCACTTGAAGAATATGCCGGCGTTAGCCAAAATGATACCCACGATGATGAAGAAGAAGAAGAAGAAGAAGAAGACGACGACGATGATGATAATATTAGTGACGAAGAAGATGAAGATCCCAGGATTCTCAGTTGAGGTGGATTTTCAGGATAACCATTGTCATCCTATAGAGAGATTTAGAAATATTTGGCTCTATGGCCTCAAGAAAATGTCATCTCACTGAGAAAACGGCAGCCCGGTACAGGCCTCAGGTCATTGAGGCGTCTGATGCATGTAATCTTATATAAGAGATTGTTTTACGATTGTTGTTACATTATAGTATCAAGTGAAACATGTTTTCTTGTGTTGATTTGCTATCAATTCATTGGACAATTATCGACCGTGTAAAACTAGCACTACATAATGCGACACTATTTAGTTTCGCAGTCAGGAAGCAATATGAGTGGCTCTAACTCATTGGTACCCAATTCAGCTCCATTATATATCTGCACGATATGCAAATCAAGAAAATGGACTGAGAAGAAACAAAGCCAGGCAGATATGGGGTTGAAGAAACCAATGAACAGAATGCTTATTTCCTTCAATTTGTTGATAATGATGATTCTAGGCGAAGTTCGTGGAGCCGCCTCGCTCTCTAGTAACAGCAACATGACAGTCCCCTGCAACGGCTCGCACGAAGATTGCTTCCTGGAGGAGCACGAGCATCACGGCGGAGAGGAGTTTCTCAGGCAGTACTCACCGGCCGGCAGTCGATGCCTGCTACAAAAAAGAGGAAGAACAATCGTTTACAGCATTTTTGACTTGAAGCCAGTCTGTGACATCCTTCATTATAGTGACTGCATAGTGCCAACTGACAGTAAAAAGAATCGGCCCTGTAACTCCTATAATCGCTGCAAGCGCGCCGTCGATACAATTCCAAAATGATGACCTCGATGGAAGAAGTTGACCAAATCAATAATCCCAGTCAAGGCTGCATCATCCTCGGAGAGAACCTATGAATGTGCTGTAATTTTAGTTGAGAGTATTAATAAAGAGGAAGTTTAAGTTTGTGTTTGTGTTTGTGTTTGTGTTTGTGCGCCACCTAATTTTGATGACTGTAAAATGCACCATGATAGTACAAAACCAACCACCAACTAGAAAATAGAATACAAGGGAGACAAGGGGAGACGAGAACAAACGAGTTTTAAATTCATTGTCGTGCCCTCCTAACAGTTGTCGGCCGTGATAAAATAGTATAGTTGAAAATTGGAAGTAGACACCGGCGATTTGATTGGATGAAATGATGTAAGCCCAGTTTGAATCCTCTGACTAACTGAAAAAAGAACTCCATTCTTCCATTCTCTCCTCCCTCTCTATCTCTATATATATCTCTCTCTGAGAAAGCTTTGAAAAGGGTCCAGCAAAACATGAAGACAAAGAGCGCCAGTTTCGTCTTGCTCATTTTGTTCTTCTGCTATTTGGGTGGTTTTGGAGGAGCATCACCTGCTTCTGTTCTTGATGAAAGAGCTAATTCCTCTTTCTCGTGCAATGGGCCGGCTGGGGATTGCTTCTCCGGCGGAAACCAGGATGGGTTCGAAGGCGGGGACGATCTTCTCCGGCACTACGCTGGTGGTGGGAGGTGGCTCCTGCAAAATCAGGCCCCGTTTTCTGATAGAGCACTTCGCACGTCCGCAGTTTGCAGCACCCCTCAATATTCTAATTGCATAGTTCGTGGCGGTGGGGGTAGACCCTGCACTGATTACAATCACTGCAAGCGGGCTACAGATTAGCTTCAATCCTGAACAGTTTGCACAGACCCTTCAGGATTATAATGTCATCATCTTGCTTCATAACATCAGTCGTTTGATCCCTTTTCATGGCTGTTTGATCATATAGATTTAAGCTGCTGCTTGTTTCTGTAATTCCGCTTCCATATCTATTAGTGAAATTGCATCACTTTTCTCAAATTTCTGTGTATCATCATATGAGAATCGTCAAAAATGAAAATTTGTTGCAGCCCTTGTCAACCAAATGGGAACAACACAAACAAATATTTACAGAGAATGATGGATGATTGAAATATCTAAGAACAAAACTCTTTCTCATTTCAATCAATCAACAAATTCTTTAAAGTACACAAACTATATGCGGGTATGTAACTCCACCCGAAAAATTATGATGTTGCAATAGCATCAAACTTATCTATATGTATATTTCTTACAGAACAAAAGGCAACTACTCAGTTCCACTATCAAGATTGTCAGCTGCACCGCGAGAAGCGATCTATGTATGCAGGCGGCCACCTCCCTTTACAAATTGTAACGCCAAAACGAGAAGCACTTCCTCTAATCGTGTTGTTGTCTACATCTTCAAAGAAGTCAATGAGAGACCTAAAAATCTAATCCTGAAAACTGCAACTGATGAGGGAGCTAATTGCTCACTGGAAAGCGCTATTCGTCTCTTGCGCATAACCTCTCTGTAAAACAATCGCAAATCACAATCATCAATCAAGCTGGAGAAGATTGATAGAAACGTTTAACTCCAACTAAGGTCTTATCGCTTTACTGGGGAAGGAAAAAGTTGGGCAGGGACTGATCATGAAAACTGAAGAGAGCGGCAAAAGTACAGAAGTAAAACCGGTGGATGCTCATGATGAAATGCACAACAACAATACCACATGCCAAGACTGTCATTTGACCAAATTGACAAGCATTAGAAGAAATCATACTCAAATATTCATAGGCTAGTATCATTGAAGTTCCCCAGGCTGACATGCTGAAAAATCTTGGACCAAGTCCTCTATAAAAACCTGTCCAACCATCTTCAGAAATCAAATTTCTCACCACTTGCCTGGCAGTTGGTCTCTTCTCATGCCCCATTACCTGTATGGTTTATCCACGAAAGGTAGACAGATTACAACACAAAATCAACAACTTCAGAAGTCTCATTGCATAACATAAAACCTCTAACTGAAGTTCAACATCTAAAACTCCCTGAGATAGTTTTGTAATTGATTTAAGAGAGGAACAGTTCTGATGCAACTGCATTTTCACTACTGGAAAGAATATCATGCTCTTCTCTTAGAACTCCTCCACAAATGGGCAGTTCAAGAAATCTCACACATGTCCCATATACATCCAGCATCAAGAAATAATACACTTCAAATGCAAATTTTAGAATTAACAGCAGAGTCGCATGCCTGTAATCGAGTTTTGATAGTATCCAATGGAGTCGTAATACAGGATGCCGTAGCACCAGCAAAAATCCCCCCAGCAGCTTGTACCAACACTATTTTTCCCGAACTAGGAACTGATCCATCATTCTCACTGCCTTCACCTAAAAGCCTGCCAGATATATCAGATGGAGCCACAGAAATCAAGAGACAAAAAAGAATGGTTTCAGCATCGAAAATTAAGACACGTAGAGGCGAATGTTTTATGACCAGGGACAGTAAAATACATACGATAGCGTTATAGGTGAGGAGTAAAACTTCTAAACTAACCACCAAGGACAACAATATTCATAGATTTCTTTATAATTCATAAAGTCTAGATAGAGAGAACTGATATTCACAATGAAACCTCACTGACTACTTATTCATAAACCCAATGGCAGGAGATGAGAGAAAGCAAATTTTTCTACAGAATAAAAATGCCACTCTAAATTCACTCCAAGAAAGACAATAATTGAATCTGCATAGAAAAGCTCACCTCCAGATCAACCGTTGACTTGAACCATAGCTAGCCCACCAAACAGCACTAGATGGGGAATAAGTCATAACAGAAAGACCGAATCCTCTATACAATCCTCGAATTCCATCTGCTTTGACAACTTGGCGAACAACATCCAGGCCACCTTTATAACTAGCATGGCCTGAATATCCTTGGACCATCAGCTTTTGGCTAACCTTTTCAAAATCAGTGTCAAAGACTTCAGTGTTCAAGATTTTCAAACAATCTTACAATTTTCAGCACTTAAAACATTCCTCATTGTTCAAAATTCTAGATAAGTCAGCAAAAGAACATTAACTGTCGAAGGTAGAATGACTTGGATTATCTCATAATAATTATAAGACAAAGCTTCAATAAATCCAAGAAGGAACCAACATCAAGCAGATAAGGATAAATATTTTTATTCTGAAGTAGAAAGAATTAAGCGAAACTTACATTGGAATACTCCAAAGCATATTTACTAAAAAAACGTTTAAAATAAAACAGTACAGAGAGATACCACATCAATTGGAACAAAGACAGCCTGTGAACAGAGAGATGCAGACATTCCAGCAATTCCATTTGCTATAGCTGCCTGTGTAGGCTCTGAAAATCTGAAAGGCTGAACCATTTCGTAGGCAGCCACCTTTGTAGTTTCTAATGCAGTGAGAAATAGAACCCTAGCAGGAATAGCTCCCGTAATGACCGTACCAAAACCTCTGTACAACCCAGGAATTCCATCTGTTCTCAAAATGCCCCTGATGACAGAGAAAGCATCCTTCTCTACAGCATCCTTTGTCGCAACCTGCATCCTAGTCTTCACAACCGATATAGGATAAAGTCCAACTGTGAGACCGGTAAAGATCCCAGCCCCAACAACGTAGAACTTACTTTTGTCAAGCCTACAGCAGATTAAAGAACATTCGAACAGAATTAGACATCTAACCAGAACAGAATTATATGAATATTGACGAAAATCATAAAAAACTATAGACAATGTTTCAAGTATAATCTGATTTCTACATAACCGTTCAGTTAATGAGCACTAACAAAAATTGGATAGCTAAAAAAAAAAAGAGAAAGAAAGAAAAAATGAGTAACCAATAACAGAACAAAATTTCCACCAAATTGTAGGTCCAAAATAACGATTGAAAGCGATAAAATAAGCTATATTTGGGCATATAAAGTAGCAATAAAAATGGTAACCCATTACCGAAACATGCGAAAAACAATAAATGGAAATGAAATTATTCAAGGAACAAACCCTCGATGAATCGAAAGAATACACCGTAAATGGAAATGAAATTACTCGAGAAGCCAACCCACAATCAATCAAAATGAATAATTTAATGGGAGCAAAACAAAGCAGATCAAAATTAACTTACTTGTCCCAATTAATCTCCGTTTGGCCCAACGATCCTCGATGAGACTGAGCTGCATCCATTTCAAAAATCACGCGAACGAAAAGAATCTCAAAACCCTAGGGTAATGTTTTCCGGTCAGAGGAAACCCAGAAAATTTACTTGGACTTTGATGCAACCCAATTCTTGTTTGTCAATGATTTCAACCAAGAACAACATGTATCCTTGTCGAATTAGAAGATGATTAGAAGAAAAGCAGGAAGAGAGAATTTGAAGAATGCAGTAATTCTGGAAATGAAGAATTGTCCGCCTGGCCTGCGCCGACCATTCCTTTAGAGAACGCTTACCAATATCGTGTGTGAAAGTGAAGGCCGTTCGTTGGTTTGACAGTTAGACTTTGCCAAACATTGCCTTCCGCCTTCAGGTGGCTTGCACTGTTTCTTCCTTTTTTCTTTTCTCTTTTTTTCTTTTTTTTTTTTTTTTTTTTTACACCTGATATGTTTAGTTCATTAAAGAGCGCAATTATAAATCAAGTTCTTTAATCAATGTATGTTAAACTTGTTTATTAATCAATTAGTCAATTAATTTATTGTCCGAATGAACAACACGACATTTGTTTTAGAAAAAAATACAATAAATGATTTCTGTAATAGTTTAGTGTTAAATATAGATGTAAATATTTTGTATTCAACAAATTTATTCATAAATTTTATTATTCATGACACCATTTCATGATAGTAATAATTGTTCTGGCCACTCGATGATTAAATTGTAATTTCGCAACTTTTATATCACGCGAATGACTTGATTTTATGTTACATTGACCCACGCGTTATCATAAATTTCACGTATATGTTTTACTCAAATAAAATGGTGAAAGAAGCCCCTCCAACAGTCCAGAAACAAAAAACATATGAGGTGAAGAGAGATAGACGAACAATGACATTATTGTCCATTTAATATAAAATCGGTCACGTACGTTAATGTCAATGTGACACACAAAAAATTGATATAATTATAATTTAAATGTTAAGTGTAAAAGAGAAAAACTATTATTATGGTTAAATATGTTATAAATGATTAAATTTGTGAAGTATCAAATGTCTATAACTAAATATTATGACACTATATTATATTATATAAACTATCCGTATATTTTTTATTTATTTTATATACAGTAATTAAATGTAAAATAAATAATGATATAATCGAGAGTGAAAAAATGTAATCTTGGAAGGCATAAGCTCTCTCATAAAATCATTAAAAAAAAAAAAACCACAAAAGTTAGGGTGGTTTTGTATTAAGTTAAAATTGTGTTTAATAATTAGAGAGACAAAAACGTAGACGCGAGGGCGAAATGAGCTGGACTTCCACTGTACTCCAAAACTCCAAGCCCATAATCTCTCCATTCTATTTAAAACCAGCCCACGAAATCTCTAATTATAGTATTATATGCAGTAGGTGGCCTCCCAACCAAAAATTAAAAAGAAAAAAACCAGGATGGTCTCTTCCAATTTCCAAAGATTTCGAAATCCTAACTTTTTTTTTTTTTTTTTATAAATCTTATATTTGTTGAATAATATTTTTGAATTTTCTCATTAAAAAATTATTGGAAAAAATGATAATAATTAAAAAATAAAAGGAATATTAAATTGGTCTAGATCAACGACAACGAAACGCCGAGTTTGACAAGCAAAATGAGCTAATAATCTCCCCTCATCCATCGTAATGTGGAAAATTATAAGGAAATGTGAGTAGTTTGGGCCCCACCCCTTTGTTTTATTTGCGGCCACCGACAGTAGCGCTTAATTAATTAACTTTTTCTAATTATTAAATTCGTCAGCACACACTCGTTTTTTTTAAATTAAAAAAGGGGAAAAATCTCTCTCCTAGGGCGTCGGCAGCCTTATGAGGAGGTAAATATTAGTAAGTAAAAATTCCAACAAAAATAATATAAATATGGGTGAACTGCATTTATCACGGTAATTCGGTTAAATTGGAAAAAAAAATTGTTATTGAATCAAAATTTTAATGAAAAATTTTATCTTTACAACCATCAAAACTCAATTCTATTTAGAAATTATTAAAAAATTTTTTCTCAATGAGTAATTATTAAAAATTTTGAGACATTTGTAATTTAATGAAAACATAGAGGAGATAAATGTAATTCATTCTATAAATATAAATATACAAGTCAAGAAGTCAGAATTAGTTTGATTCGAGGGTTTGGTACCATTGAAAAAATATTATTATTGAATTGAAAAATTAGTAATTTGAATGCGGATAAAATTGTTAGTTATACTAAAAATAATATAATTTTTTATCAAAATTGATCGTATGTGCTAAATTTTCTTTCACAATTGATGCGGGATCTTTTGCCAGCAAATTCATAAAAGTTATTTTATTCTGAAAAAATTAATGACTAAATTTGTAATTTGATAAAAATATAGCGGAAATAAATGTAATTCAATACATAAATATAAATATAAAACTCAAGAATACTCCTGATGATCAAACTCAAGATGGAGTGGAGTGACTACTCCCTCTTGTCATTTATTATTCAGTTTTAATAACAAACAAAATATTATTTTCTTTAATCCCTATTTACCTGGAGATGAATTAAACCCTCCCCAACAGAAAAATGGCGATAAGGGTGAAGATTGGTAATTTTGAAATTCTGGTTAGCAACCCATTTTTCTTTTTACTGGGCAGTAGAAAATTGAAATTGCCAGTTAACTTCAACTCTAGAAGGCTACTTCAACTAAAGTTTCTTTATTTTTCTTACCCACCACACAAGAAAATGAAAGCGACTGATCTAAATATTTATCCTCAGTCTTAATCAATGCTTCAGCATCAACTAAACACTGATTTCAGCTCCTACAAATTCTTTGTCACACTAACCACTAATAGTGATTTTTGTGTTACAAGTCTTTGAATTCCATAATAAAGTCCACTGAACACCTCTACTCCAACTGGCTTTGCCATGTGAGCTAAGCTTTGCTAGCATTGCCAAAGATACTCACCACCGCCTTCTTTCTAGGCCCTTTTCCTGTCTTTCTTCCCCCATCACTCATTCTTCAGCTTTCTTTCAGTGGCAGATCTTGGAGCTGTGGACGGATCATCAAAACCTCCTGCTGAAATCAAAAATGGGTTCTTCCTGCTTTAGATCTCTATCTAAAGTCACAACATGTTGCATTATGGTGCTGCTTTTCCTTTCCTGCTTCAGTTTTACTACTACAGGTGGGCCTTTGTTCTGATTTTGTAATCTTATTTGTGTTTGATTCGTGTGGAATTTGGAATTTTGGGTCATTCTTGAGGCATTTCTTATGTGGGATTTAGCCAGTTTTCTTGGAGAACAATGGTTTTTGTTGTGCGATTAATGCTTCAGAGTGGCTTATATCAATTTTTTTTTTAACAGATTTAGAAACTTGGTGAATGGGTTTATATTGCTAATCAAGTTCAGATCTTTCCCTATGCCGTGCAATTTTTTTGCAGGTTTGTTGGGTAATTGGTTAAAGATAATCCTAACTTCTCGTAATTAGATTATTCTTTAGAGGGCGTTTGCTTGTTAAGGGTTGCTCTGGCACTTGGAAGTTGCTGTCAAAGCTACTAATTTGCTTTTAGTTCTCTAGTAAATGTCAAGAAGAAAAACCAAATTTGGATCTTTGGAAGTTTGCTTTAGATTTGCTTTCCTTTTCAGAACTGTTTCATTACGCATCCATTCAGATGTCCGATCCGGATTAATTTAACTAGGTAGAATAGGTTTTCATGGATTTACGCAAATTTAATCAACAGAATTGATGCCAGTCGGATCATGTTGTCTCTTTTAATGTTTTAGTTCTCTACATTAAGGGCCTTATTAAGGGCTTTGTTTAATTATAGAGAGAACTATATTGCTTATAGCCATAGCAGCTTGGAAATAGCTTTCTCGTTGTAAAGCGGTATCTGTCACGAGAGTGGCTGATCTTCTTTTACTTATTGTCTTCTGCTTTCTTGTTCAGAAGCTTATGATGCACTTGATCCAAATGGAAACATCACGATCAAATGGGACGTTATGAGTTGGACTGCTGATGGCTATGTTGTAAGTATTACAAATCTCCCTGATTGCCAAACAACTTCTTGAGCACAAGGCCCAAAAATTTCAGGATGTAAAAAATTACAACTTGAATAGGTTCTTTATGGCTTGCTGTTTTAGAGTGTCCTGATAGACTTTGAAATTATATTGGCCAGGCTGTTGTCACTATTTTCAACTTCCAGCAATATCGGCATATTCAAGCACCAGGTTGGACTTTGGGATGGACCTGGGCTAAGAAAGAGGTGATCTGGAGCATGGTGGGAGCTCAAACTACCGAGCAAGGAGATTGTTCAAGATATAAAGGCAACGTACCGCATTGTTGCAAGAAAACTCCAACGGTAGTTGATCTGTTGCCCGGTACACCCTACAATCAGCAAATAGCAAATTGCTGCAAGGGAGGGGTCATAAACTCATGGGTACAAGATCCGGCGAATGCTGCTGGTTCATTCCAAGTTAGTGTTGGTGCTTCTGGAACCACCAACAAGACTGTTAGGTTGCCGAAGAACTTCACTTTGAATGCACCTGGACCAGGATATACCTGTGGACCTGCTAAAATTGTTAAAGCTACAAAATTCCCGACCCAAGATGGAAGGAGAGTCACACAAGCTTTGAGTAAGTGTTTACCCTATTTGTTTGATCCTTATATTCTTGTGTCATCAGCAATGAATCCAAATCGATAATGTACAAATCAGATGATTAGTCAGAGTTTAATTATATCTACTGCAAATTTCATGTCTGTGTTTGGGTGCTGACATATGGAAAAAAAAAAAAAAAAAATTACCTCCTATTACTCAATCTTTGCAGGATCCCAAAACAATTTTGTTCTTAATTGGTTTTGAATCAAACTCTTGTTTTGCAGTGACATGGAATGTGACGTGTACATATTCTCAGTTCTTGGCTCAAAAGACTCCATCTTGCTGTGTTTCGCTCTCCTCCTTTTATAATGACACTATTGTTCCATGTCCAACATGCACATGTGGCTGCCAAAACACTTCTCGTCCAGGCAGCTGTGTAGAGTACGTGCCTTTTCTTATCACACTCCACAGTTTTCATGATTTAATTTCAAGTATCTGAAATGTTTCTCCTTTTGGTTTTTCAGCCCGAATGACCCACATCTGGCATCAGTTGTTTCAACAGACCGCGGGAAGACCAGCCTTTCACCTCTTGTCCAATGCACGAGTCATATGTGTCCGATTCGAGTTCACTGGCATGTGAAACTCAACTACAAAGAATACTGGAGGGTTAAGGTCACAATAACGAATTTTAACTACGCGATGAACTATACACAATGGAACTTAGTGGTCCAACACCCCAACTTTGACAATCTGACTCAAATATTCAGCTTCAACTACAAACCTTTGACTCCTTATGAGGCTATAAGTAAGTATCTTAGACACCTGTCAGTGCATTTTTGTAAGATGAACTAATTTTATCTATAGAAACTTTGAGTTAAAGCTTCAGTGGTTAGATTTCCTCTGTATGTACTATGTGGTTCTTCCTGAACCTAATCTAGTATATGTCCTGATTGATTTTCACAAATTTTGTGCTTACAGATGATACTGCCATGCTTTGGGGAGTTAAATTCTACAATGATTTCCTTGAGCAAGCCGGCCCTTATGGCAATGTTCAGTCAGAGCTTCTATTCAGAAAAGATAAATCAACTTTCACGTTTGACAAGGGCTGGGCTTTCCCTAGAAGAATCTACTTCAATGGTGATAATTGCGTTATGCCACCTCCTGATTCATATCCATACTTACCCAATGCAAGTTCCAGGCGAGATATCTCCGTTGCTGTTCTACTTGCCACTCTTTTGTCATCTATTGCATTCTTCTTTGGATGTCTGTGAGATGTGGCCACACACTTGGTAGGAATGCCTGTTTTATTACTAGTAACGAGTTATCCGAGCAGATGCTAAGCAAAACCAGTTCACGTCGAAATCCCCTTCTATGACTTCTCGAATGCATGTAGCTGAAGTGCAGAAATTTGGAGTAACCATATCTTTTTATCTTCTTATTGCCAAGGTCGGTGATTCCGCTTGCAAACTTCCTCAATGATAGTTGCGTCGCATATTTATTGTTGTACCAAGATGTATTTTGTTTATAGATTTTTGTTCCTCTCAAGTTATTAGAATCACGAAAAAGGAATAATATCTTTCAATAATAGCAAAGAGTGGACATAAGCTGATTCACTTGTATATCCAGCTTTGTATTCTCATTTCTTGAAGATGTTTTACATTATAGTGCCAAAGAATAGAAGAAGAAAAACAGCATACCCTTGTAGTACATTCATTTCTTGTATTTTTCACCTTCTAATATATGGAGCTTTTTGTATTCTTTTGCTTCTAATGAATACTGTGGAGATGCAGGCACATAAATTACAATGTTGAGTTGGTTTCAAGAGAAATAAATGATACTCCACAGTGTACATACATAGTCAGAACTGGAGAAGACTGTTTTCTTTGCAAAATTGGTAAAAATGTACCTGCTGTTCTTGATTTTCTGCAGTAATGCTCTCTCCTTGTAAACTTACAGTAGTATCAAAACCAAGGAGAGGAAGATTATTGAGCATATCCATGTGGGAATGTGAATATGGTTTTGATTTGCAGAATTGGGCAGAAAAGGATATGCCTCTGGTGATGGTAGCATGCACTCATCACCATTGAAGTATACTTTCCTAGGAAATGCCCATCCTTGTTTTAAGGTAAACGTGTTCTTGTCTTTCTGAAGAAGAACTTCAGATTGGACATTTCCAAACTGTCCAGCTTCCATGAGCATATCATTGAAGAATTTCATACCATAAAACATCCCTGTATCATCTGCATTATACATTGAGTTCACGTTAGAATGAACATCATCCTCTCTTTTCTGAGAAAGCCCTTTTGAAAGCACTTACTGATGGATTCGAAGGGCACGAGCGGCTTGTAATCAAAGCTGAAAACTTGAGTAACGTTGTTGAGATTTGGATGCTGAACAACAAGAGTCCATAGAGTGTAGTTCAACTTGTAGTTAAAGTTGGTTATTGCTATCTTTGCCCTCCAGTAGTCCTTGTAGTTGGCCTTCACATGCCAATGCACACGAATTGGACACATATGGTGCGTGCATTGCATCAACGGCGCATGATCTTTCCTCGGAGTGTTGATTCCAGTTACACTAAGAAGTTTGGAATCGCTCCTGCACCATTTCAGATCATTAAGAATTTCTCCAAGGCCTGAATAAGGAACAGGGGAATCATAAACAGGTTAATGTTTACTTGATGCATTTGTTCTTGTTTTCGCAGCCGCAAGAGCAAGATGGGCAAGGAGTGATCGTCTCATTGTAGAAAGAAGAGAAAGAAATGCAGCAACTGGGGTGCTTGCTGGCTAGAAACTGCGAGTAGGTGCAAGTCACATTCCAAGTCACTGCAGAGGAGGAAAAAACCAATCACTAAAACTGGAAAATATCTCCGGGGCAGGAACAGCAACACCTTTATATATATATTATGAAATGAAACTTACTGAGCGCCTGTGTTTTTCTGCGCCGATCAGGAGTCAGAAAATTAGTCGGAGGAACAATCTTGGCGCGGCCACAGGTGTAACCTGGTCCAGGACCCAACAAAGTGAAGTTATTGGGAAGTTTGACAGTCTTATTTGAAGTCCCGGCTTGGCCAACGCTGACTTGAAAAGCAGAGACAGAAGATTGCGGATCTTGGCCCCAAGACGCCAAGACTCCACCTTTGCAGCAGTTAGCAAACTGCTGATTGTAGGGAACACCAGGGAGCAAGTCCACCACGGTCGGGTTCTTCTTGCAACAATGGGGAATATTGCCTTTGAACTTGGAGCAATCGCCTTGCTCAGTTGCTTGCGCGCCCACCATAGACCAGATCACTTCCCGCTTAGCCCAAGTCCATCCCATCGTCCAACCTGGGGTCATTATGTGCCGGTACATTTGGAAATTGTTCACTGTCACAACAGCCTGTGAAAGAAATATAAAACTGAAAATCATTGTCAGGGATGGTGATCCAAAAATCTGAGTGGAAAGGTGAGATTTACGCACCACATAGCCATCAGCAGTCCAAGACATAACATCCCATTTGATGGTTATGTTCCCATTGGGATCCAAGGGATCATAAGCAGCTACGGAACCATGCACAAACGTTAAAAAGAAAACATTAAAACTACGTACAAACAAAAGAAAAAAAAATGTCAGATTTCGAGATTGAGAAAACAGAGTTCAGGTACCTGCAAAAGAGAGAAGGAAAAGGAAAAGCAAGCAGCCTGATACAATGAGGGTCCTCATTTCTGTCCCTGCAAAACTATTTAGGAATCAAATCATCAAACTAACAACAAGGTAATTTGGAAGTTTCTCTTCTGGTGAAGATTGGAGATGAGTACTACTACAAGAAAGAAATGTGGAGAGGGAAGTATTTGAGAGGTAAGTGAGGCCTTTGTTTCACCTACTGGTGGTTCGGTGTGAGTCTCTTGATCATACATAAATACACATATTGTTGTTAGATGATTTCTGGATCTTGAAGCAAAGATTTTGGTTGAGGAAAAGCAGGCGGGAGATAAAAGATTTTTGAGAATGATCCATAGCAGAGCAGTAACATTGTAACGACCAAACTTTGGTTATTGATGGAGACATTGTCTGTGAGAGTGATCATCATAGAGTCAGTCAAAGTCTCTGCCATTCTTACAGAGCCATTTGGTAAAACTCATATCTCAAATAATCATAATTATTCATCAACAACTTTAACCATTTCTTTTTTTCTTAGTTTTGAGTCTGTTTTTTGAACTAAAATGGATGAATGAGTTATGATGACTCAACTTTGTAATGATTTTGGTATCCAGAAGATTTGCCATGTGGAGTGGCGCAGTCGCCCCAACTCATAATTCACAACGAAAGTGGAGCTTTGATCAAGGAAATGACTCAAAATTTAACGAGTGGAGAGCAACCATGATTAGCCAGAAACTCAAGCCAGTCAGCCCATTAAGAGGATTCATATAATCTGTGCCGAACCCAATCACTTGATTGGGTGGAGTCTAAAATTACACTAACAAATTTTTTAAAAGAATAATGAAATATCAATTTTTAAGACAACTTATATCTTTCGTGAAGAAATTCAGGATGATATGATTTTTACATATGTTTTTAATATAAATTCATACCGTTAACTTATAGGTATATCAATTTGTGATATTAATCAAAGATTTAAAGAAAATTATTAATTAAAATAATAAAATATTACTGCCCAAAATTCACAAAGAAGTGACAACATAAGTACTAATATCTAACTTAGAAAGTAATCTCGACAGGGAATATGTGGGATGGCAACCTTACGCCATACGGCACGCGCCTACCTGCCAAACGTACATTTTAATCTTCTGAATATAGAACAAGGTCCAACCCACCAACGTAGTTCGTATCGGATTGAAAACCAAAGTACTTAAGTCGAATTTAGGCCACATCCCACCTGGAAACAAGGCCCAATGTCAATTGGTGTGTATCAGTGGTTACCCAACAAATTTTATCCAATATCAAAATCAGCCCACTAGTGTGAACGTACAGTTGGGCCTTAGAATGATCGTCCAAAACTGGAAGAGATATGGGCCGATTTAGAAATTTGACCAAACAATTTATGCAATAAATAAGTATCACCATGCAAATCAATAGAAATGATACAATAAATAATGTTAACAGTTTTTTTCTTTTTTTTTTTGGAAATTTTATGGAATTAATGATTTTGGTGATTTTTTTTTTTTGTCTCTATAGGTAGCTTATGCATTGTTTGGTTAATGGTACATAAATAATATTAGTATTTTCATTAAGGACGGGTGGGGGGTGAAGCGGGTGGTCCATTATTAGTGGGTCATGGGTAATTGGGTATTATGGAAGGTTCTAAAGCCGACGTGGAGTGGAATGGGCGGAATCGAAGTTAACAAAAAAGGAAAAGGAGACGAACCATTGATCCAATGGAAGGTGGGGCTATGCAAGCCCTGGATTGCTATTCGTAGCTCAAAATTGCTATTTGTAGCTCAAATTTCAGTATAAATTGACCAAAATGTCCATTATTTAAAATAAGAAAAAATTTAAAATAAAAAATATTCAAAAAATCTAATTTGCCATGGATCAGCCACTCAAATTAGGCACATTCACCATGGGCGGACCACCTAAATAACGTGCGGTCACCATTGAAGAAACGCAAAAAAGGGCAAATCCGCCCACGGAATAGCCACCTTGAACGGGTGGGGAACCATGGGTGCAGACGCATTAAGAACGCGTCTGCACCCATGGACAGTCGCCAATTTAGGGCGATTGAACCGTGGTGAAACGGACTTCGTTTCACCACGGCTCAAACGCCCAAAAGAGGCGCCTCCACCATGGGTTGGACGCGTTTGTAATACGTCCAACCCATGGTGGAGGCGCCTCTTTTGGGTGAGGATGCCAAATGCAGGCTTAAGTAATCCAATGCGAGGCATTTTCTTCATTCCATTCTAAAACACAAAAAAACTCTTCCAACATTTTTCTTCAAACAAACCTTCTATAGAACGCCAGGGCGAATGGACGGTGGAGGAGACGAACCCCAAAGGCGCCACGGAGCTGGAAAAGGGTTATTCGGGAAGGTAATTGATTTTTTGAAGTGTTTTCCTTATTCAAATTCGTGGTGTTTTTTTTGAAGGATTTTCGGAACCGCCGGATCGCCCATGCGATCCGGCTGCAGCGGCTGCCCAGCGGCCGGATCGCCCATGCGATCCGGCTGCAGAGGCTGCCCATCGGCCGGATCGCCCATGCGATCCGGCTGCAGAGGCTGCCCAGCGGCCGGAGGGCGATCCGCGCAGGGTCGCCCAGGCGATCCTGCGCGGATCGCCCAGGCGACCCACGCAGGGTCGCCCAGGCGATCCGCGCAGGGTCGCCCAGGCGATCCTGCGCGGGCGATCCGCGCCGGCTGTTCGCCGGGCCTATTTTGACCGGTCGTTTGACCGGTCAAATTTTAAAATTTTAAATTATAATTATATTAATTATACGTTATATAATTTTAATTGTTTAAATAATGTATGTAATTAAATTTAATTTTATTTGTTGACTTAAATTCGTTAAATGTTTTGTAGATGCTGGGCCAAATAATTCCGCGACAGCGACCCACAGTTTCCAATAGGAAGCGGAAAGCAGGTCGCGCATCCCAGCAGCAACTTGATGAGCCATCTCATTCGAGGGATGATGCTGACATTGGCGGGCCGGATAATGAGATGAACTTTATACTACCCGAGCCCACACCTGAGATGGAGTATCTTATAGGCGACGACGATGATTATCATATTGGGAGTCGGATGGAGCATCACAGCGACCGCTTTATTGAGGAGCTGGGCGGAGATGACGATGATGGTGATGGTGATGGTGATGGTGGTTATAGGGAGGACGACGGCGGTGATGATGGTGGTCGTGGTAGCGGCAGCGGTGCTGGTGGCGAACGCAGCGGTGCTGGTGGCGAACACAGCGGTGATGGCGGGGAGAAGGAGCAGGTCATCACTCATAGACGACGAGCTGGAGACGGTCGCTTCACGGCGAAAGGTACACGCTGATCTCAATCTATATTTAAATTCAATTTTTTGTATTAGTAATGTATAATTTTATTTGAATATGCGATTTAATTGATTTATTTTAATATGTGAATAGTTTAGATCGATTTTATGATTATTTTTATAGTCGATTAACGTGAATAATTGCAATTTCATTGTATGATTATTTTAATTACTTACAAATGCTATTTGTCGTTATTTATAAAAATATGTTTATGAATTTAGACAAGAATAAGCGTCCCACCGTTGAGTTGGATCCTTGGGAGGTGACCGTACCGTGTGTTGGTGGGCCTGTGGATGGATCAGTCATACCCAGCTGGTTGGGTCATGTTGCATCTAGGTATGGACAGGCCGGAGAGCGACTTAGGCCACACTTTAGGTGCCAGAACAGGAAAGGGGTTTGTGGGAAGTTGCGTCGGTGGTTCGCTGAGATGCCCGCCGATTGGCGTGATAGATTGAGTGTGACTCGATTGAGCCACCTACCTGCTACTATGTTTCCTTCCATAGATGCCCCTCTCATTTGCGCTTTCATAGAGCGGTGGCAACCTGATACGAACACTTTTCATTTGCCATTTGGTGAGATGGGGATCTTATTACATGATGTGTGGGAGATTCTACGGATACCTGTTGAGGGTCGTATGGTGAATGATGTCACACATCAGGATGTGGTTAAGGCCTTATGCAGGGATGTAGTTGAGCTAGATGAGCGCAGTCTTGACTGGCGAAAGATGTATGATAGTGGTTGCCTTGTGACGGAGCGTGTGTTTGATCGCCGTTGGAATAACGGCGACGAGAGGGACCCTGATTTGGATGTAGAGGCATGGTTGTTGGTTACTATTGGCGCTTGTCTGTTTCCGGACAAGAGTGCCAATAAGTTTAGACCCCAGTCTGTGGTTCAAATTAGGAACAAGTTGGGCGAGGTGGGTCAGTATTCCTGGGGGTCTGCGACTTTAGCGTTTCTATACAGGCAGTTGAGTGTTGCTAGTAGAGGTGGTACTAGTTCTATGGCGGGGTGCCTCACCTTACTGCAGTCATGGATATACGAGTACTTTCCTATATTCAGACCCCACGCTGTGCCCTCTATTATTGATCCCCACGCTCCGCGTGCTAGACTGTGGCGTGTGAGCACGGGCAGCGATCGTGATATGCGCCTAGCTACTTACCGGGAGCAGCTGGACAGTTTGACAGCTGATGAGGTATATTACTCTACCCCACTTGATTTATGTAATTGTAATTTGTTTGTGTCGTGTATTTATTGGTGCATGTAATTTGAAGGTGACATGGTTGCCATACGGGGACTTTCCTCACGTGCACACTGAGATTACCATATACAGAGGAGTGCTTGCAGCTCATGGTACTGTTGAGCCATACATGCCGGATAGATGTGTCAGGCAGCTTGGATATGTGCAGGGGGTGCCTCGCCCGATCCTCCGTCCGATATCTTGTATGCGGCGATATGATGGTACGGGGTACAAGGTGGAGTTTAGCCGCGATATGTTTTACATGTAGGACTCATTCCCAGATGGGAGTAGTATACGGACGGATAGATTGATGCACAGTGCCATCAATCCAGCCGCATGTACTGAGGATTACATGGATTGGTACGCGAGACACTCCCACCCGCGTATATTTGCTGGTCTATCACTCCACGACGCACGACGAGTTCCTTCGCGAGGCAACACTGAATATGTAAGTTTACATTTTTTTATCTTGTATGTTATAATTAATGATTGTATATTTCATATAAATAATTTATGATTATTATTTTTTTATTTCATTATGTAGTGGATGCGAGAGAGTTTGTCGGTCTCACGGCGATTCTGTGAGATCATCAGATATCGGGGATGCGATGAGGCGGATGAGTGCGAGGAGCAGCTTGCTAGTTTGGTTGATCGCTGGCATTTGGCACAGTGATATGTTGTTGTCCATTTGTGTTTTACAATTGAACAATGATTTTAGATTTATTTCCTTATTACCATCGAACTATGTGTATGTTTTTTTTATTTGAGTGACAGCAGATCAAATAAATATGCATGAGAATTTAAAATGATTTTTAAATTACATGGTAAAATGAAAATAAAATACATCGAAATGTCACGCAAACATGTATACTAACGGCGATGACATAACAATTCCCATTCCTTAATCCTCTCTAAGAATCTCGGAGCTCTCACATAGTCATCAAAACTAGGATCGCGGTTCCTCTCCCACATATCAAGCAATGGTGGAAGAGGGCAATCAGTAACCAAACTTACACTTATGAAATGAATGTCATGAATATGTGCAATGCATATTTCCATGGCCGGCTCAGTGGCACCATCTACCGACCTCACAGGTAATACAGTGAAACAACAACCTGTACTGCGGTCACTGAGATGCACAATCAATGAGTTCGACCACGTGGCAATAGCAAATAAGTCACTGGGTGTGCGCATCCAATAATCTATGCCACACGGTGATGAACGGTGAGCTAACCTACTAACTGTCCAATCTACAACTGACTCATCAGGAATCTCACCAGGTGCAAATGCAGTCATTAGAGGAATGTACTTATCTTGATATGCAAGAATCTCTCCAACAGTCGCCATCCGAACTGATCCCCAGGCATTCTCGTTCCCATATAGAGAGTGTGCGATCGCTCTGAAACCACAATTGCCATCTGACTTCACGTTCAAATAACCAGTACAGTAAGGGTGTATATATGCAGGAAGGAGGGGAAAACGATCTGGTTCTGTCGTGCCTAAAAAATAACGTAATTAAATATAATATTCACATAGTAGTCATGAAGAAATATCAGTGATTGTATGTCTTACCTTCCCCTAACTGTGGTCTGCGACCCGACGAACGAAGCGATGCATTAGATCGGCTTGTTGCGCGCTCGTAGCCACTCTGCGTCCGCATAACAGATGAATGCAATCTTTGTCGTCCGCGAGATTTTGCCAACACAGCGGGCTCACACGCACTACTCCTGTCAGGAAACAGAGCCTCATCCATTGAAACAAGCGCCTGACGCATCAAGGCGGCTGGACAGCTCTCGAATGCTGGAATGATTTGCTCGCGGAAGTACCTATTAGGAATGATTATGAATTATACAAACAACTAATACAAACAACTTACATGTATTTTAAACACATATAAACTGTATTGAAAACAATGAACTCACTGCAGCTCCGGAGAAATGGTATTCGATGCTGTTTCGGAGGGTACGATCTGCAATCGCTTCCAAAACTCGTGCAAATGGTCGATTGTGAGCTTATCGTTTGCTTCCTTTAATTTGAATAGCTCACAAGCACACGGGATACCATGAGTCACCTTGCAGAAGCATTGACATTTCTCAACCACTTTGTCGCCCCAGCTATCCATAAGTTCAACTTGTTTGCTGATCAAATCCATACAGTGATGCGACACAATACCATGCAACAGATCATATGGGAATCGCATCTTATCGATTGGTCGTGTCGAAATAGATTCCTCAAGTTGACATCTGCAAGGAATTTGTGTGCATGTTTAACGTACAAATCACATCAAATTAATAATTGCGTGTATATGTAATTTAATAAATAAAGCAAAAAAAAATCTAAATTACTATACTTACTTGATCTGAGATAACTGGTGATTGACATGGTTGTCAATCACCCCAAATAGAGTGTGAAGTGCTTGAGTGCCAGAATTCATCCAGTCTTTAAGTGCAGCATGAGTACTTTCCACCCTGTTGCTACTTGTATTGCCAAGATGGAAAATTTGGTTTGTCCAAGCCTTACAAATTTTCTCTTTATGGGAAAGCCAAGTACCTTCCAAGTAGACCACAGCTTCATGCGCAATAGTAGAGTAACTTCCCCTGAACAGCTGCAGTAAAATTTCATACTCTTCAACTGTTGGCGCATTGATGATTTTTTTCCACATGGCTTTGACATCCCTTTTTAATCTATCTCCGCGAACTTTTTTCCGCAACATCGCGTCAACATCACGGTCTATATGCCACAAGCACAACAGGTGGTGTGAATGTGGAAAATGATTCTTAATAGGCCTCAACAAACCACCCTCTTTATCCGAGACAATTGCACTTGGCACAAGTGCATCATCCAACAACATCCTCAAATGTGCCATCACCCAACCATATGTGATGGCAGACTCATCCCTCAAAAGGGCGAATGCAATATTAAAGTTCATGTTGGTGGGAGTCATACCTATCATCTGAAAGAGCGGCATTTTGTACTTGTTGGTTTTGTAGGTTGAATCAACCACAATCACCCAATGATAGCGCGCAAACAACTGAATTGATGCTGGATGAGCTATGAATGCATGGGTGATCTCATTTGTGCCCACTTCCTTCTTGATTTTAACATAATACTTCTTCTCCTTGGCCAAACGAACAAATTGTTCACCAATATCCATACCTTGCAGCTCCTCCTCCCTGTCTTGTGCTATTTGATTGTATACAGCCTTGATTACCACATTATCACTGGGGTATTCCGCATCAATCATTGACTTGATGATTTTTGGCTTCACATTTCCCTTGCCCAACCGTTTAGCTAAGGCCCTTGCTCCGTCACTCATGCAGCTGAACTGTCTATGACCCTGTGGATAAACTATGCCATGATGATTGTGCGTTGACTCATAACCGGGATATGTTCTGATCCACCAACCAAACTTCGGTTCGTTCTTGCAATATAACTTGAAAGGGCACTCACATCCTTTCCGTCTAGTATTTTTCCTTTCTTTGGGGGTAGGCCCCTGCTCAATAGGATCCCTCCATCGTGCACACCGATACGTGTAAGCATTAGCTTTTTGAGTCCGGCCAGCGATAATAAGCTCGAAACGTAATTCATTGGCTACATCTTTACAATGCTGAAATGCTTCTTCGTGAGTCCTAAAATAAATGGGAGACTCAAAATAGCCACTCAAATCAACCGACAGATCGGGTAATTCAACTGGATCCTGCATCATTCGTAAAATAAACATAAGTTCACCTTTATAATTATACAAAATAAAGCTAAATATGAAAAAACATAACAGTACCAATAACAAACAATTAAAAAACGCCTATACTGGGCGTTCAAACCATTGAAAAATTGCTCAAATGGTCGAAAACACCATTGACAGGAACGCAACCAAATGTTGAAAATCCATGGTTTGACCGCCCATTTTGGGCGGTGAAACCATGGTTCGACCACCCATTTTGGGCGAAAAAACCATGGTACAAACGCCTAAAATGGGCGTTCAAACCATGGATTTTACGCCCAAAATGGGCGGTCGAACCATGGTTCAAGCGCCTGTTCAGGGCGTGCAGACCATGGTTCAATCGCCCATTTTGGGCGTGGAAACCATGGTGAAAACGCCTAAAATGGGCGATTTTACCATGGCATTCACGACCCCAAATGTTGCGATACCATTAACTGCTCGCCCGTTTAAGGCGTGTCTTCCATGCTTTTATCGCCCATTTTGGGCGGGTAAGCCATGGTTTGAACGCCCAAAATAGGCGATTATTCAATGGTTTCGGCACCTATTTTGGCCGTTTGAACCATTGAATGAAGGCGCCTAAAATGTAAGTGCTTACCATAGATATTGTAAACATACAACATTACAAATACATAAACGAAAACGTACCATTTTCTCAAGAATCTTGAACCAATGCGTTTCATCAACGTAGTTCAACGAGCATTGTGAAGGTTTCACTGATTTTTAGCCGCGGTTTTGGAGTGTTTTGCAATTTAGAAGTTGATAAAAATGTTGTAGTAGATCATACTTTATTCACGTAGTCAGGGTGGCCACCCATTTCGGGCGTGGTCACCATGGTCTGGGCGCATAGAATAGGCGCCTGGTCCATGGCAGGGGCGCCTTACTTATGCGTCCGTGTCCATGGTGACTCACCCATTTTAGGTGAGTCATACCATGGTGAGTGTTTTCAGGCGTGGTCACCATGGTCTGGGCGCATAGAATAGGCGCCTGATCCATGGCACGGGCGCGTTACTTATGCGTCCGTATCCATGGTGACTCACCCATTTTAGGTGAGGCATACCATGGTGAGGGTTTTTTTTCATGCGTTTCGCCCGTTGTACCGGCGCCTATTTTACGTGGTCCGTCCATGGTGAACGTGCGTAATTTGAGTGGGTCATCCATTGCTGATTAGCTTTTTACAATATTTTTTATTTTAAATTATTTCTTATTTAAAATAGGGGACAATTGGGTCATTTTATACTAAAATTTGAGCTACAAATAGCAATTATGAGCTACAAATAGCAATACCCATGCAAGCCGCAAGACGAGTTAAAACCACAAGTGGGACCAACCCAACAAAACAAATAATCAAAAGGTATTACTACTATTTCTTTATCAAATATTTTTATTATTTTTTAATAAGACATTTTAATAAAAAATATATATATATATATATATTTAAGCTTCCACTCATCAAAAGTCACCCGATTATATAATTATCTCATATAATGCAATCAAGCATGTCACATTAAAAAAAAAGAAAAAAGCAACAAGTAAATTGTTATTACTTTTATTGGGGCATTAACTAAATTGGTTCATTCCATTCCGTAGCTTTAAAAATGAACTAAAGTGTGTGAAACACCATGCACCCTCCTCGGGACTTTCAATGAACACACTTGGAAATGGTTCACTTTGAAATTCAAGTATAATCTTTTGCTACAAATAAATTAATAGACTGGAAAAGGATGGCAAAGATAAATTCTGATAAAATTACAAAAGGGTTTTTGAAAAATCTAAATTAACCTAAGCAAGTTGTGATGAACAAGGCAAGAGAGGTAGAGAAACAAGCGGCTGAGCACCCGGTTTTTGTACATTTTTACCAGTCAAAATGTTCGATCAGCCCACCGGAAATCCACGACCATGCCCAGAGATTTCGTCTTCCTGGGCAAGTCGTCGCAACCTCAGCTTAGAATAAAGTACAGAAATAAAAAACAAGTCCAGGCGCCACCCAGCTAGCCAATCACGCCTCGCCCTTTAGCCAAAAAAAAATCATTTCTTGTTTATTCTTCCCTTTGACCATGTCGTCTCCTTCCTAAACTATAAAAACCCACGCTTCAGTTCAACCCACACATATTATTCTACAGGAGTGCTGATTGAAGATCCCTTCATTGCCATATCCAAAATTTGTAAGTTTCTGCTCAAAAATTACCCAAAAATAACGAACACATGGGGCGTTGGATGAAGCCTGAGGTAACCCCATTTTGCATTTTTTGTTTTGGGTTTTCTCTGTTTACATATTGAGACTCCATGCATGAAATTTAATACAAGTGACTGCTGCAGGTATACCCTCTAATGGCTGCCATGAGCTTCGTTACAGGGATGTGTGTTTTCCAGCTCTCAAGAAATATACTCTTGAATCCTGATGTTAGGTAATATTACTTCCCCTACTACCTTCATCATCATGTTTGTGTTTTTTTTTTTTTAGTTGGGTTCCAGGGATGTGTGCATGATTATGTCATTTAATCAAATAGTATATATGCATTAACTGTTGATTTTGGCAGAGTGAACAAGGCTCACCGGAAAACAGCAGTGCTGGAAAACCAGGAGGAAGGAGAGAGATATGCTGAACATGGGCTTCGCAAGTTCCTCCGTACTCGTCCACCGGAAGTCATGCCTTCCATCAACCGTTTCTTCGCCGGAGCCGTTGATAAATAAATCTTTTTTTTTTTCCTCCCTATGAAATATAATCACTTACACAGCCAAAGAATTCTAGTATTATTCATCTTGTATTAATTAATTCTGTAATTTCATTTTAATCCATACCTATCATTTTATATGTACAATATAATATTAATTTTTAAAATAACAAAAATTTAAAATGACGTCCAGTTTAAGTAGTATCGACCTATCGCCTATCCCTATCGGCCATTGACAAGAAGATAAAAATTCATCCAAGTTTTCTCAAACTTAATAGGTCGCCATGATTGAACCTTTCAATCCTTAAAATATTCGAACGAAGCGAAATACAAAATAATACATTTTATCGATCTAAATAATATCTGTGTATCGGGCATTGACAAGTAGATCCATCCAATTTTCTCAAACTCAATATGGTCAGTACGGTTCAACTCTTTTAACTCTTGAAAGATTCAAGTCAAAATAAATCTAACATTAAAAATAATGCATTTTAATTATCATTCGTTATCAAAATTGTTAACCTAAACTATTCATCAAGAAAATCACTTACTCATCGAAATACTTATAAATATAATTCATATTAACTCAAGGATATTTAGTTTATAATCAAATATTCGAATACAAATAGCCAAAATTTTGCAAAAACATGTTATTTTAGTACACTAAAGTAGGGAAGCCAAATTATCCAAACACATCTCCTTCCCTACCCCGTGCCCATGGATTGGTGGGTTAAAGACAGGGACACAGGAAACAGCGGACACTTCGATACGGCCATATATCCAAAGCTGGCGACTCTATGTCATTATATATTTGGAAAAATAAATAATCCTATATTAATTTCTCTAACAAAATACAAGTAATGTACTGTAAATGGTTAGTATTATCGTACCAAAAGTATACGTATATACAGTTCCCAACAATTTATAAGTTCATGGTTCCACGACTTGTACCGTGTACGTATCCAAAACCCAACTCAGCAACAAAGAATTCCAGCGTACGTACCCTCTTACCCATTAAGATGATTTATGAGGCTAATTCTCTTATTTCCTATTTTGCTCATTTTATCTTCCTTCTAGTCCAAACAAATCCGTTATTTGAATGAAATACTACAAAAATATATTAATTTAGATATTTTTTTATCATTCTTATCATCCAAAAACGAATCTACACAGTATGAGTTAAAATTTTTTACAAAAGCAAGAATAGATTAAAGACGTTATAACTTATGATGCTCTTGTTTATTTGGGTCCATAATCCAAACAAATATATTATTTAAGTAACATATTACAAAAAATAGATTAATTTAGATAATTTTTTGGACATTTGTATTGTCAAAAAACGAATTTACACGATGTAAATTAAAATTTTTTACAATAGCGAGAATATATTCGAACCCATATTGCAGAAATGGTAATAAGTAGAAGAGGTTTCATTTAAAGGAGGAAAATAACTAAAATCCATTATCTAGCACATATAAAATATGCTCTTAAAGGCGGATATTCCCTTTCATTTTCCTTCCTAACCAAACTATGAGAAAGACTTATAAAAAGCCATTCAAATTCAATCATTTTAATGAATTATTTTTCTGACCAATATCAACCAAAATCATCAAGTAATAACATTCCATTACTATCTTACCTAAGGAACATTAAACCTTCCAAAATAAGATTCTTGCTCTTATTTGAGCTCCTTTATCGTTTTGCTATAGTTTTCTATGCACGGATTGATGATTACGATATTTTCCTCTAATATATGTAAATACAAGAAACTGAATGAGCTAGAGAGAGAGAGAGAGAGGATCCAGAGCTGGTTTTATCCTTGCCATTTGTCCCTAATTACCAGTTCTCTTCGCAAATAGCTTTTACTAAATATCAAGTTGCCAAGGACGATCCTTTTGGCTTGAAGCCCGTATGTATCTAGGGAGAATTTGATATACAATCCTCGGATTCATCTTCAGTTCTTCATTATACATATAATTCTCTATCTGGGCTGTGCTTGGAGGGCTTCATCCTCCACATGGCGGCCCTCCGTTCGATCATAATCTTGATGTTGTTGATGGTGATGAAGGTTGCCGCCGCCGCCGCCGACTGCACCAATGAAACATGCAAGGTAATCTTTCTGGGCTTCATGTATACTTTACTTGTTGATTTATTTTTATTTTTTTATTTTTGGTTATTGTTCTTGAATTATGACTCAGAGGAGATGATTTTGAATGGTTGCTGCAGTTCTTGGGAGAATGCTCGTCGGATGCGGATTGCGCAGCAGGGCTTTATTGCTTTGCTTGTACAGCGGGATTTCAGTTCTCTAGATGCGTTAGATCAACTGCTACTAACCAATTCAGCCTTTTGGTAATTCGTTCCTTCCTCCATCCTAAAATTCATGGATTTCCCATCTACTAGCTCTTCAAATTTCTCCGGCGGCCTCCGGGCTGGGACTCCCACCGGGAAACACCCGTACACACACACACACACACTGAAACACGCATAGGAGACCAAAAAACAAGAAACAAAGTGTTCTTTTCTCGTGGGGGGGGGGGGGGGGGGTTGGGGGTGGAAACGAAGTTAAATTAGTTATAAAATGCCAAATGTATGCTTGCTGGATTCTTCATTTTTCCTTTCGGGGGACCTTCGATAAAATAAAGATTGTGCTGTCACGAGGAAGAAATTCTTATCGAACCTGGAAATCAGACGGAACCCACCTATCGTTCACATGATTTTTGGGCCTCCTGATTTTGTTCTTTTCTACTAAATTTCAAGCCCATATGCAATTTCAAGCCCTCTCCTTATGGTCCAACATCTTTTTTTGTCTCAGTGCTGTTTAGGTTTAGGACAAAAGTTGGGACTTGTGGGTTTGTTTCTTTCTCAGTCGTTGTCACATATTACAAACTCTCTCTTTCGTTGTTGTTGTTGTTGGAAACTTGGGATTTTGATAATTAATATCCATTCTCCAGCTACTAAATAAGAAGCCCTTTTACTAAAAATGTGGTAAATTTTGTACCATGATGATGATTTTTGACTGCAGAACAATTCCTTGCCATTCAACAAGTACGCTTTCTTGACAACACACAATTCATATGCGATCGAGGGAGAGCCGTCTCATACCGGAGTTCCTCGAGTAACTTTCAACAATCAAGAAGACAGCGTCACTGAGCAACTTAATGTAAGTGTTCCTGAATCTTAATTAAGCCAAACCTGTCATTTTTCATGAATTTTAACGTGGGGCGGTTGCTAAATGTAGCATGGAGTTCGAGCACTAATGCTTGATACATATGATTTTGAAGGAGATGTTTGGCTGTGCCATTCTTTTAAAGGCCAATGCCATGACTATACTGCTTTTGTGAGTCAATCAATCCTTCCTCCCAAATATTGTCGTGAATATTGAATGCAAAAAACTAATCTTTATTCATGCGTTTTCTCGTAGTAGGAACCTGCCATTGATACATTGAAGGAAATTGAGGCGTTTTTGTCTGCAAATCCCACAGAAATCGTGACCCTGATCTTAGAAGACTACGTTCAGGCTCCCAATGGATTAACCAAGGTTTTCACAGATGCAGGGCTAATGAAATACTGGTTCCCAGTTTCCCAAATGCCCCAAAATGGCGGAGACTGGCCACTTGTCACCGACATGGTCTCAAACAACCAAAGACTCCTGGTGTTTACTTCGATTGAGTCAAAGGAACAGAGTGAAGGCATTGCTTATCAATGGAACTACATGGTCGAAAATCAATGTAAGAAACTAAACCTCCAATCCAACTTTAATGGAATCCCTCTTGCCATCTTCTTGCTGGCTTCTTGGAAAATGACTGGATTGCCTTGTGTAAATATGTAGATGGGGATGGAGGGATGAACGCAGGGAATTGTTTCAACAGAGCAGAATCATCTCCTCTAAACGACACCACTAAATCTTTGGTTTTGATGAATTATTTCAGATCAATGCCCCTTAAACCATTAGCATGTGTACAGAATTCAGGGAACCTGATCAACATGCTCCAAACATGCCATGCTGCTTCAGCCAACAGATGGGCTAATTTCATCGCCGTCGATTATTACAAGGTGCCCTCAATGATGCCATTTCTTGTTCTTAATTAGCCATGGATCCAGCCAATTTTATTTACTGAATTGTTGTTGCAGAGGAGTGAGGGAGGAGGAGCATTTCAAGCTGTGGATACCTCCAATGGGGAGCTGCTTTGTGGATGCCAAGACATACATTCTTGTGGGGTAAGTTGCTACATATAGGTGTAAATAAACAGTTGTCCCACTCTTCATTATGAGGCAAATTTTAGATGAAACAAAAAGCCTAGAATCGAGACGGCAACGAGTGATGATATATAGAGTGAAAATTCTATTGTGCAGCCGAAATCGAAATCAGGAAACTGCACTCCACTGTCAACATGAAATCATATGGCGGGGGAAGTTGTTGAAGAAGAAAATTTCAGAGACTGGTGTTTGCTGGGCTGCAATCTGCATTGAGAACCACTTGTGTAATTCTCTCATGATCATGCTAGGCACTACAGAAATTTTTCTTTTTACTGTTACTTTTACAGACATTTAAAAACGACAGCAACAAAATTCAGAAATTACAACAAATATGGATTTTGGCCCTCCTTATAAAAATTTTGAGGAGGATTATTCATCGTATTGGTAGTGTATTTGATTTATTATTATTTTTAATGTAATTGGGAAATTTCAAAGGAGAAGCGAAAATGCTAAATCATGCGTGCAGGTGCAGCTCCAGCTCCAATGGCAGGCCTCATGACCCAACGTAGAAAAGAACGTTAAAATGGGCTTGTAAGCCCTTTAATTTCATTTAAAAACTGTTGGCCCATTAGTAACAACGGGCCGTTCTACAAGCCCATCCACCTCCATTATTTAAAAAATCGAGATTTAAGGAAAATAGAGTATCATTATGATTCCCTTAAAAATATTCTTCTACTGTAATTCTAGTCTCTCATCCAATTTACGGGTGTCGGGCACAGATTGTAAATTCTCTTAGGGGGCTGGATTGCTCTTGAGTTTCAGTACTATTAAGCTATCTTCTCCGTGAACAGGGTAATATATCATTTTTTTTTATATATATATTAATATATCAAAAAAGGAATTAGAGAGTTAATTTAAAACGAGAGAAAGTAAAAAATAAAATAAAAGATGCAAAACATGGGCTGCGGAAACAATGAATGTTTTGGATACAGTGAGTAGAGTGGGAGATCTTGTAGGCTAGTGTGGAGCATGTGGTTAGGTGGGTGGTGATGCACGGTAACAAACACGTGGCCGCAACTCGCAACCTTAGATTTTAATCAACAAAACAAATTAACTAAACCTGTTTACTTTAGATTACCGTATACTACTAGTATTTAATCTAATCACATGATTAGCTTATAAAATTGCCCCTAAAACAAGTTTTATTGGTGCACTTTTGCCACAGCAATGGTCTTCATGTTATTGGCGGGTGCGAGATTTCCCGGCCGCTCGCTTTTTGTCATATCCTCCTCTCCTCTGCGCTACACTATCATTCTAGTATTATTTTCGTCCAATAAATAATATTATTATTTTAAAATTGAAAAATAAATTTAGATTTTTCTTTTCCTAATAGTGTTTGATGATTTGAACTCAATAAATTTATCAGTTTCAGATGAAAAGTATTAATTATTATATTATAATCCTTTAATTATATTTTTTAATAATGGTGTAACTTTTAAATTGTCCATTATTTAGACAGAGAGAATACGTGAATAGAAATTATATTTATATTAGACCCCACCTGAATTGTCTTATCTCTCCTACCACGGAGAAGTTTGATTCCAAACCGATTCAAAGAGAAGAGTACCACATTAAACTATTTATGTGAGTAAAAACTTTCCTAACTTTAAAAATAATAATAATAATAAAGTTTGAAACGCGTGTTTTTTTACTGAGATGGTTGAAAGGTGTGTGTAATTTCTGGGCCCAATGCACAAAACTAGGTATTGGTGGCATCAAGAACAAGAAATGCCTTGACTTGATAATCAAAACACCTTTTTAAGGGGCTAAGAATGTCAAACTTTAATCATCATTGCCAGAGTTAACTTTAGCGCATATGAATTCACTATGATTACGTTCGATTTACAAGTTCTATTTTTATTTATAATAATAATATGTATAAAAAATGACATGATTAAATAGGTAAAAACTCAATATTTTGAAATTTTAATAAGTTATTTTGATTTTAAAATTTTAAAAGAAAAACTTATTTAAAATTAAATATATTTCTTTAAAAAAAAAAAAAAAAAAAAAAAAACCATTGTACACAAATTCTATTTAAAAATAAATAGGAAAGACGGGGGATGCAGAGAGGGAAGAGACGTGAAAAGATATTTTTGTTTTAGGGTGATGATGATGAAGAATGGTGACCATATATATCTATGGCAAATGATGTTAATGCTTCAAAGCGAAGAAAATGGGTGAGCTCATGGGATGTTAAACTTCTGATAGCGATGCCCAACTTTGCCCTTTTACCCATATTCATGCCCATGGATCTTCAGAATCAGATCCATACATTTTAACCCATCATATCCAATCCAAACTCCATCAAATGTCATTTTCGGTATGAAATCATTTTAAATATTTTCACAGATTATTTTAATTTTAGAATAATCATATTTTAACAAAAAAATATTATCGTCAATGCTAAGCCTTATAATATGCAAAAAGAAATACAAAGGATTATATACTATAATTTATTAGTTTTAAACGTTTGACAAATCTAATCATAAATTTTGTTATCCACAACATATTAATTTTAATAATAATTTTTTTTATATTTAATTATTAAATTATAATTCCGTCAATTTCTATATTATGTGGACGTCACATGGTGTGGACTAACATATAATTATTTGGATAAAAAATATATGTGAGTCCATGACGCGTATTAGTTCACGTGACATAAAATGTATAAACTTATGAATTTCAAATATGGTAATATGTTGTTTTATAAATAATTAAAGTATTTTTCACATATCTTGTTAGTTTTTTTTAATATTAAATAGCGAATTGAGCAAAATTAAGTTCACATTATTTATTTATCAAAATTTACTTAAAGAAATCATTATTATTTTATAAAATATTTAAAATTAGGAAACGATCATTGGATAATATTAAAATTGTACTGGTCCCATCATAACCATGTATTAAAACCTCTGAATTCTAGGGGTGTAAATATGATAAAAACACACTTTTGTATTGAATTTTAAGGTCCCCCACTTTTTTGGGCACAGCAAGAGAAAATTAAAAAAAAAAAAAGAAGAAAAAGGTGTAAGCTGCGGTGCATACTACTAGTCTTCCCCTGTCGTAATGTTGTCCTCTTTAGTAATTTCAACCAATTTGCATCACAAGTAATTAATTATTATTAATTCATATAAATTAATAATTATTTTAATTATTATTATTACTTAAAAAAATATTTTTTTATCATATTAAATAAGAGTAATTTTAAATTAAAATTTATCATAAAACATCTTATATAAATAATTTAGTCTCAATGTCATACATTAAAATCGAAATCGGGTGGGTGGGTGGAGTGGAGGGAGTATCATTGTTCATTGCCCCTTTTTGCATTAATATAAAATAATAATAATAATAATAAATGTCATGTTTTTTTTTTCTTTTTTGAAGAATAAATGACAATATTGAAATTTGACCCGTCAATTCTATCTGGCGTCTCATAATTGTTCTTTTCTTTTCTGTTTTTAATTGGTCCTCATTTAAATTACGTAAATACAAGACACTAAAATTGTTGCTAGAAACAATATTAAATTAGCTAAATTACATATTTTAAAAATATTTTATAATTTAAATATAACATTTTACTTTTTAGTTAAAAAATTACTCATATTTAATAAAGGAGCTTTAATATAATAAAAGAGTGACATTTTTGGGAAATTTTTTTTTATAAACAATATATTTTTTAAATTAAATATTGATTGATTATTAATTTATCTGAATAACTTTAAATATGATACCTAAAATGTCACAGAGAGTAACGTTATTTTAAATTTTAAACATAAAATAATATGTATTGATAATAAAAAAATAAAATCAATTCTATTAGCTAGATTATTAAAAGTAAAAGGGGATTTAGGAGATTTACAGACACATATATAGGCCACGATGGAGAGAGAAAGATAAAGCGGTATTTCATTTAGAAGAGGGGAGGACAGAATGAAAAGGGTAAAAAAAAAAAAAAAAAAGAGGTTGGAGTGAAGAAGGTAGCGGTCAATTGTTTGATGATTATAGGTTGTGTGTGGTACCGAGGACGATTACGATAATCCCACGAGCGGCAGGGGAGGGGGTAACATGCACAGATGCGGCCCCCAGTGGCAGTGGGTTTCCCATCTTTTCTCAAGTTGGGTCGACTCAGAATCCCAAGTCTGACATAATTTAAAAAAATAAAAAATAAAAAAAAAACACCAGCCAGCAAGCAACCAAGCCAAGCAGTAGCCTGCAGAAAATGAGAAAAGCCCTTAGCCCCACAAACAAAGGCCCCCTGCCCATTGTTGCCAAACAGTCGCCGGTTCACATGGTGGCCGCCCTCCCCTTTTTCATCCGCTGCTTGCTGCATTACATGTCTATCCGCCCCTGGAAAGTGAAAGCTCATGCAAATGGCCCGCGGCCGATTCCCGTTTGGGCTGTGGCCGCGCGGGGAAGGGGATTGAGGGCGATCATTCATCATTACCCACGCAGACACATGCATGGCTGATGTTGTTGTACCGTAACAGCAGCAATATGATTTTATTACCAGATCACAAACAAACGTACGTACGTTGGGGTACTTTGTGGAAATTAAGAAAGAATACAAACACAAATGGTGGGTTTTTTATTATTATTTATATGACTATTACGAAAGGAACAACAGCAAAGACAAAGGATTCGAAAGCATCTCAAGAAACCCAATTTGAGGAAAATGGGGACCCCTTTCACACATGGGGTGGGGGGGCCTTCCATGGGAGGGGGTGGGGGGAGAAACCCTTTGGACCGGGGCACCACCATCGATCAGTAATCCTATCTGTGGAGCCAACCAAAAGCTAAGATTCTTTTTGCAATATGTTGGTTGGAAGCGCACACTTGTAGTTGAGAGACTCTTGACACTTGAGGAAGAAGAAGGAGGGCTTCCTATACACCTTCTTAAGTTCATTACTTTGTACTAAGGTTAATTGTGACATGATCCAATTGAGATGGGAAGTAAAAACCCAACGTGTGTATAAATAATTTAATTTTTTAATAGATTGATTAGTCGTTTTAGAAGGAGTTAGATTACATATTAAGTAGTAATTGAATGCACCAATAGAAATTAAATAGTGATTGAAATACGATATTATTCATAGTTTCCTTCATTCACTATATCATTAAAATTCAAATTTAAAAAATATATATATAATCCTTGTGTTCCTTTTTGTTTGAAACTATGTTTCTATTTGTTTTTGTTTTTAATCACTCAAAAATGCTTTTACCTTGGAAAATTATACAAGTATTCATGTAGAGTCAAGTGCACGCAAAATGATATAAATACTATAGTTGCTTTGACTTTTCTCACATCAATCACCTATTTCTATTTAACAACTTTTACCAAAAGGTGATTAAGTTATTTGAAAAAATCTATTCGACTAACCCTAATTTTGTTATCCATTAGAAGATTTCACAAAACCCTTTTAGCTCATTATAAAATAAACAAAAACTTGCATAAACAAGTTAATAAGAGATAGTTATAGTTTGTAATATTGGAGATTTAGAAGTTATGTGAAATAGAGAGTTTTTGTCACATAACCTTTGTAATCTTACCAATTATCTAATAATAATAATAAATTTTATTAGTTATCATCTCAATTTGGACTAAAATTCTTCTTGCCCATCTCATTTTTCCTTTTGAAGTAAAATGATAATTTTATTAAAATTTAGACGATAATACTTAAAATTAATACGGTAATTAATAATACCCAACAATCATAATGAATTAAAAGTTGTTATTATAATTTAGAGGCATTTTAGCAATTATATATATTTGTGTGTGTGGTTTTATGAATTATGTAGATCTTTCCATTGCTATCTATTTGTATTTTTTATAAAAGCAGTACTAATCTTTTGCGTATTCCCCACCAGACCACAACAATGTTTGTCTTGCTTCGTAAAGAGGATGTATTTCAAGTCTGTAATGCATTATTTCACCAAAAGGTATGCCTCGATACATCATTTCAAGATCATGAAGAAATATATATATATATATATAATAAATCAATTCTGTTTTTTTTTTTTTCTTTTCCTTCAAAACTTTGAGTAATAGCTTTTATAAGAAAAAAATAATTGATGATATATGAGAAGTGCCTTTGGTGGAAGAAGTCAAATGGATATAAGGAGAGAGCCATTTTGATGAAATAGGTCCATGCCAGAGAATAAGGGTTTTTTGGTTTTGGGAATCTGGATCAAAATGACTCCCAACGTTTGATTTTGGGAACGTGACAAATAGGAAAAATAAGTTTGATTATTAAATATTTGAATTTTGATTCTTTTAACACATCAGATATAAAAAGTGATAATAATTTCAAAAAATAAAACTCAATACATATTTTAATTTTTATCATATTTATTTTAATTTCAATTCTGATTCTACACATTTTAATCAAATGTTAATTAAATAAATGAGATTATTATTCAGATTTTTTATATATTTTTGGGATAAAAACACAATACAAAGACGATATTTACCTACTGAGGCATATTTATTATTAATTCTTGAATCATAATATTACAACGTCGATCTTATTCTATTTCGAAATTTTAAGCAACTAACTTATTAACATTCAAAATTGTAATAGAATGATAAGGGTGAGATGACTTAACAGTTAATGTTTATTTATTTTTTTGGTACCACTTGTCAAATAATAGGTTTTTATTATTCCTTTAATTAATAATCCCTCCGACCTATTTATATTATCTCTTTGAATTTTTAATCAGTTGGAAGGAGGAAAATTGTAAAAATAGATTTAAAAACATCGGCTGATAATTAATAATAAAGTACATTTTATTATAACAGTTTTAAATACAAATTCGCAAAAAAAAAAAAAAAATTCTCCATTAAAATTCAACCGTGCACTAAGAGAATTTATTGAAGTTCTGGAAACCCTAATGGACGCTTTACGCAGCATCGTCCTGAGGCTATAAACTGGATAATAATAAAGCGGGGCATTAGGTGGGCGCCCGCCCAGAACAAATTAGAAACAAAAAAAGTGGGGAGTTGAAAGAACCGAGGAAGAAGAAGAAGAAGAAGAAGACGTCCTCCACTATTAATGGGTTGAAAAAAAGTTTGACCCGCAGCAGTAAATATGGTTGAGAGTCGGAGCACGATGGAGCCAGAGGTGGCAGAGTAGTAGACTAGGGGTGTGGGTGGCAGTGCTGCTGAACCCGCAGAAGCAATAGGGTTGGGTCTGGGTGGCTGGGTGGGTGGGGTATGGAGCCCGCTTTAAACCTGGGCCTTTCTTCAGTATGGACCATCATCTCATCTCAAGTTGGTAAAAAAAAAAAAAAAAGGGTCGCCTTTCATATTTCTTAAAGCGACCCCTCTATTTTTTTTATTTATTTATTTTGCTCACGCCCATCTTTATTCTTGGTTGGACTTTGCCTGCTTCTTTTTGGCAAAATAGTAAATGTTACCCTCCGAAAGTCTTACTAAATTATTACGCATCCCCACCCCCTTTTACCAGTTATTATATCATATTTTTTTAGGTTGAGTTTATTTAGTGATAATATAAATGAGATAATTCTAAAATGATTTTAATTATTATTTTTTAAAATAAAAAAATAAAGTCAAATATTATCTCATTAATATGATTATTATTTTTAAAAAAATTCATGCATATCTCAATCTTTAAGGTCACATGAATAAAATTAGAACAATCAACATTTAATTAATCTTGAATATTCATTACATTTCTTTATTTTGTTTGGTAAGTTACGAGTACCAAACAAACTTGTTTGATTTTTATCTTAACATGTTTATTATTAATCATATTGTATAGTTAAGAGATATATCTTTTTATTAATCATATAATCTTTTGTTTTTACTTACTTACAGGTTGTATTTTCTTACATTGTCTTTACTTTTATTTTACTCCTATATCTATATCTTAGTATTAATAGGATTATCTTTGTCTTTAACAATCTTAATTATCCTGACGACAAAACACATTTTATGATTGTCTTATTCCGGTGACAAAAACATTTAATAAAAATACATCAATTATAATAATTAATATATTAAATATAATTAAAAAATATATTATTTATAACATGAGAATATATCAAATATCATATAAAAATACATCATTTTTCAACTAACGTAAAAATATATCACTTTTTCAAATATAAAAATATATCAAATATAACTATAAAATGTAGAGTGAATTGTAAAAAAGGTCATCGTACTTTGATAAAATTTAGGTTTTGGTCATTAACTTTTAAATATTCAAAAAAGGTCATTAACTTTAGCATTTGAATTCTAGTTTTGGTCATTCCGTTAGAATGAACCGTTAAGTCCACTAACAATCCTATATTTGGAGGGTATTTTTGTCCATTCATTAATGCTGTACATGTGCTGCTCGCGCTACAGTGCGCACTACAGTAACGCGCTATAGTACGCACTACAGTTATTATTTTTTTTAATGCATAGCCTTTTTTTAAAAAATATACTTTTTTAAAAAAAATAATTTACTAAAAATACCAAAAAATTTTATTTATAATTCCGCTCATCTATGCTACTTTATTTATAATTTAATTTATAAAAAATTTATAAAAATTATAAATAAAGTATCATATGTTGGTGAATATGCCCTAATGAGGGCTATTTATGTAAATATACTTTGAGGGTATTTATGTAAATAAGATATTTGTCGTTTGATTGATTGTTTATCAAATGAGTTAATTTCATGATAGTAATATCCTTGTGCATATTTAAATTCATGAAATCGATCCGCCAAAAGAAACACTCCATGGACTAATTAGATCATGAGTGATTCTTTTGAGTAGTACTGGTACTAGGATCCTTAGACCAGAAATCACTACATGGTCTTAGGTGAATTGTAGTGTGCTTTGACATACGCCTAACGGGGCCGTAACAGGTTGCCAAGTACGGGTATGATTGGGTACACTATGAGACACGCTAAGGTATGTAGGTGAAGTGATGGGACTACAAATCTCTCTTAAGTGAGAGATGATATCTTGGCCACTTGATAGTGAACTGAAAAGTGCATGGCCATGCCCAAGGAATGATAGGATATCATTTACTTGAAGGATTCAGTGTCACTAAGAGATCAAGTAAACGTTTAGCTACATAAGGATGATGGTTCGATGCCTTATGCTAAACTGGATATCGATGTAGAGGATCGTGCGCAGTTTGCTCGGAAAGGTTGTGTTGAATCTCCATTCGACCCTCCATTCCAAATTGGGTAGTCATTATGTCTTGCTAGAGACCACTAATGACTTATGGATTAATCAATGGGTTTGAGTTATCCATTGCCAATTTGGAATGGGCCTACAGGATCGCACATAAGAAAGTTCGATGATGCAGAATAAGAATTCTTGCCTACAATAAGTATAATTGTTATACTTAAATAAATAAGATTTAATTAAATGGTTTAATTAAATATTATTGGAAAGTTCTATGGTATTAATTAATAGTTAATTAATTACCTGGGAATAATTGGGATGGGCTGATAAATCAAGGGACTTAATTGCAATTGAAGTTCTTGACCCATCAGCCTGATCCATGGGTCATGGGTTGATCCATGGGCTTGGTGTATAACTCAAATCATTAAAGTGTTATTTAATGCTGATTTGGAATCAGTAAATATTATTTAAATACTGATTTGGAATCAGTAAAATAATATTTGGTAATAATACTGATTTGGAATATGACCAAAATCAGTTAAGTTATAATTGGATAATTACAATACTGATTTTGGAAATTAATTCTCTACAAATATCCTAGGGATATAATTGTAGGGAGAGATTTTTGGAATTATTCTCATTAGACAAAAAATACACAGAACTCCCAAATTATCTTGGTAGGCAAGATTGGCTAGCACCAACCTGCGAAGGCTTTCGTGCTTGAGAGTAGAGAATCCTTCAAGGAAGGATTTTGGAGACAACAAAACGCCATCTTCTCAGAGGAGCCAGGCGACGTGCGCAACCGATTACGCTTCAAGGGTAAGACCCGATCCTCATAGTTTAGGATTCCGCTGTTTAATTGGATTAAACACCTAGACTAATTCCCAACAGTGGTATCAGAGCTAGGCTACCAATTTTAGTGTTAAAATTAAAATTGATATTTATTAAAAACTTTGGTTTTTAATTAAAATTGATTTTAATTAAAAGGGGCTTGAATCAATTTGTCTTTCTGAAAAAATTGATTTCGGGTTGACCGCAAACTTGGTTTTGCTTCTCGTTTTTCTCGCCGGAAATTAAAATGGCCAAAACAGAGCTTTTTCACCGAAACTGGGTTTCTTCATTTTTCTTGCCAAAAATTTGTTTTGAAGTCCGAGCTTTGAATTTATGGGTTTCAAAATTTTCACCGGACGAAAAGAAAAATTTTCTGGGTTCCCTTTTGAGTTGGCCAGAAAATGGGTTTGATATGGACATTGGCCCGAAAATCGGTCTCGCGATCTGAAAACAAAGGGGAGATGAAAAAAAAAAAAGGGAAGGTTCCGTTTTGAAAAGCTTTGGTATTTTCTTGGATGAAAAAAAAATTTTTGCTGCTTTTCTGGGTTGTAAAATTCACCCAAAAAATGATTTGATTATTTTGGGTATTGGAAACCCTCGCCGGAAATATTTTCAAAATTGGGTTTGTTTTGCCGAAAAACCAAATTGAAAACTGGGTTGTTTTGTTTTCTGGGTTCTTGGTTTTGCATTTGATCGGAAACAATGTGTTGGACTGTGTTTTGGTTTCGATTTGCGGGGAAGCTTTCGCCGGAATAGCGCGGAAGCCGGACTTGGAGTCTGGGCATGTTGTTATTCCGTCTTAGAGGTCGGCGATAGTTCGAATTGGCTTCGACTTTGTGAAGAAGGATGGCGGAGATAGCAGTGGCGAGAGTCGCCGCTGGTTTTTCATCGGACGAAAACTTCGGCCGTTACTCGCATAACTCTCTGCAATATTTTTCTTTTTCGAACGACGTTTTGTGTAACCGGAGAAGACGATCGGCATTGGAAGCCGGAAGTCGCGGATGCCGGTGACGGGTTTGGAAAAGAAGAGAGAGGCGGCTGGGGCAAAAACCCTAAAAGGGTGAGTTTACCAAATTGCCCCCGCCGCAGCCTCTAATTACCAAAATGGAATGTAGATTTTAAAATGGTTTTAAAATTGCATAATGGTCCCTGGACTTTGAGTCCTCCTCAAAACCCTAGCCCAGAATTTTATTTAAATTAGATTATTGCCCCAAAAGTTTTAGAAAATTAAAATTAAAAATTTTCTGAATTTTAGTAAATAGTCTTATTAGATAAAGATAGGATTAATTTAGAATTTTATCCTATAAGTTTAAATTTATCTTAATTAGATAATTAGATAAATTTTAAAATAATTATTTTAATTAGATTAAAATAATTAGAAAAGATAAATAAATAAATAAATAATTAATTAGATTAATTAATTTGTTTAAATTTTGAATTGTTAGTTATTTATTTTATTTTATTTTAATTTTGATGCTTATTTAAATTGTTTAAATTTTATTTGAAGCATCATAATTATGTAAGCATGTTCATGCATCATTTTGGATAAATGTAAAATGAACAAAAGGATTGATTAAAATTGATCATGACACGATCAATTTTAATTCTGTAATAGTTACACAATCCTTAAAATTAATCGGCTTAAATTAAAACCGGCTTGTATGAGCATATGCGTTTTATGTGTTTCAAAGCATGAATTGGGCTTTTAACTTTAACGTTTTAAAAGTTGGGGCCTGCGAGCCAATTTTAATTGGGCCTGCGTGCCTATAAAATCATCATGTAATAGTTAGGCCCAAAAGGAGGTTCCAAGAAGAGTCCATGGTGGAGCCCAGGAGCGGAGGCCCTATATGAAGATTTTAAAAGGCTTTGTAATAGACTAGAGCCCAATTCATTGCTTTTATTCATTTTATTTGACATGTAAATGAATATGATAAACGAAAATGCATGTTAAGCCGATCAAACTAAAATCCCAAAAACCCAAGATTTTGCTTCCATACTTAAGGGCCCGCTTGAGCGTCGAACGTCTGGTGGACTTGAAGAGCCCAAGGGCCTCAGGTTTTCTTCGTGCGGCGGGTTGTTACATAATAGTGCCCAACTTTATCACTACCATTAATGAGTGGAAAAACTGTTTGGGTATTAGATGCTCAACTTTATCACTACCACTTGTTATGGAAAAACTGTGTGGGTGTCTATTGATGTGATGCCTTGAGGGATGGTTTAACTTGGGAAAATTAATCCTAGCTTGACCCGATAAGTTGACTAGGGATTAATTTTGCAAAGATAGGATGGTGTCAAACATTTGGAATGTTCATCCTATCACCGAAAAGTTGCATGGTATGCAATTGGAAAGCGTTAAATTACATGGAATGTGATTTGAACGTTGCCTACCAGAAGAGCCCGATCCCTACGATACTTGCCAAAGCAAGACTGGGGTTGACTCTTTGTGGATTTTCGGCCCACAATCTAGCACCAACACAAAATTGTTTGGGATTTCAATTTTGGCTATTGTGGAAAACATTTTTCAAAACTCATTCTAATATTTTGCATTTACTCTTTGTAGAAATGGCATCATCTAGCACAAATGTTATCTTAAACTCTACTCTAAGAAGTGTATTGGATAAAGGTAAATTGGTTGGACCAAACTTCTTAGATTGGGAAAGAAACTTGAGAATAGTTCTCAAACAAGAAAGGAAGCTACATGTCTTAGAGACCCCTTTACCTGAACCACCACAAAATGCTTCGGCAAATGTTCAACGAGCCTGGGATAAGCTGAAAAGCGACTCCGATGATGTGACGTGCTTGATGCTCGCGTCTATGACAGACGATCTTCAAAAGCAGTTCATGAATTTGGAAGCGTTCCGAATTTATGAGTCACTGACGGAAATGTTTTGTGAACAAGCTTCAGGTATCTTTGTTATAGAAATAAATCTTTCTATGTCCACCTCATGGGTATTAGATACTGGTTGTGGGGCTCACATTTGTACTAATGTGCAAGGACTCAGAAATAGAAGGATAACAAAGAAAGGTGAAGTAGATCTCCGAGTGGGCAACGGGGCAAGAGTTGCTGCTGTTGAAGTTGGAGATTACACTCTGTCTTTACCTTCTGGTTTAAATATCGAACTTGAAAATTGTTATTATGTACCTGCTTTGAGCAGAAATATTATTTCAGTTTCGAGTTTAGATAATAAAGGTTTTCGATTTATTATAGAGAATAATTCGTTATCTTTATATCGAAATGATATTTTATACGGAGTTGCAAATATGTGTAACGGTCTGTATGTCTTGGATTTGACCCAAGAAAAACCAGTCTATAACATAGAAAAGAAAGCTAAATCATCTAAAAATGATTTAAGTCCAACATACCTTTGGCATTGTCGATTAGGCCATGCAAATGAAAAGCGAGTTCAAAAGCTTCACAAGGATGGAGTGCTTGGTTCATTTGATTTTGAATCATATGATACCTGCGAACCCTGCTTGCAAGGCAAAATGACAAAGAGTCCTTTCAATAAGAAAGGTGAAAGAACAAGTGAGCTATTGGCCCTAATACATACGGATGTATGTGGACCAATGAGCACACAAGCCGGAGGTGGATTTGAATACTTCGTGACTTTTACTGATGACTTTAGTAGATATGGGTATGTCTACTTAATGAGGTATAAAAGTGAAACTTTTGAAAAGTTCGAAGAGTTTAAAAACGAAGTAGAGAATCAGTTGGATAGAAGGATTAAGGCTATTCGCTCCGATCGGGGAGGTGAATACCTTAGTGATGAGTTCGATGGCTATCTAAAACAGTGTGGAATTGTTTCACAGCTGACTCCACCGGGAACACCTCAATGGAATGGTGTATCCGAGAGGAGAAATCGGACCTTATTAGATATGGTTCGATCAATGATGGGCCTAGCGACTCTCCCTACATCCTTTTGGGGTTATGCTCTCCTTTCTGTTGCCTACTTATTGAATCGTATTCCATCTAAGGCAGTAGATAAGACTCCATATGAGATATGGATGGGTCGGAAGCCCTATATGTCCTATCTACGAGTTTGGGTTGTCAAGCTCATGTAAAGCGTTTACAAAGTAATAAGCTTGAACCCAAAACTGACAAATGCCTATTTGTGGGATATCCTAAAGAAACCAAAGGATATCAATTCTACAACCCAACTGAGAACAAAGTGTTCGTTGCTCGAGGAGCTACTTTCTTAGAGAAAGAATATTTGTACAAGAAAGACAGTGGGAGTAGAATAGAACTCGGAGAAGTTCAAGAACCACAAGAGAATGTAGAACGATCTGCAGAAACTCAGATGGAAGTTGACATAGAAACTCATGAAGATGAGCAACCTGAGTCAACAACACAAGAACCTAGAAGATCTGGTAGATCTCGTCACCAACCCGAGAGATACGGATTTCTCGTGACTGACGATCAAGATTTGATCTTGGTGGACTCTAATGAGCCCGCGAACTACAAACAGGTTTTAGAAAGTCCGAATTCCGATAAATGGCTAGAAGCTATGGAATCTGAAATGCAATCCATGAGGGACAATAAAGTGTGGACTTTGATTGACCCTCCTGTTCAGGCAAAGGTTGTCGATTGCAAGTGGATTTTCAAGGTAAAACCTGGCGGGATCTTCAAGGCACGACTAGTGGCTAAAGGTTTCAGACAGACTCATGGTATAGACTATGATGAAACCTTCTCCCCTGTCGTGATGCTCAAGTCCATTAGGACAATGCTTGCCATAGCAGCATATTTTGACTATGAGGTATGGCAGATAGATGTTAAGACGACTTTCCTGAATGGAAACCTACTCGAGGATGTTTATATGAAACAACCCGAGGGATACATCGATCAAAAGCATCCTAATCGAGTATGTAAGCTTCAAAGGTCCATCTATGGACTAAAGCAAGCATCTCGAAGTTGGAATCTTCGTTTTGATGAGGAGGTAAAAGGTTACGGATTCATCAATAACGAAGATGAGCCTTGTGTTTACAAGAAAGTTAGTGGGAGCAAGATTGTTTTCCTTGTCCTATATGTGGACGACATCCTGCTCATAGGAAATGACATTCCCTTGATGAAGGACATCAAACAATGGTTGGGGAGTGTATTTTCTATGAAAGACTTAGGAGAAGCTGAGACAATACTAGGTATCAAGATCTATAGGGATAGATCTAAAAGGCTTCTAGGACTAAGTCAAGAAGGGTACATAGACAAGATATTGAAAAGATTCAATATGTCTAACTCCAAAAATGGTAAGGTACCATTTAGACATGGCATTCTCTTGAAGAAGAACCAAGGTCCTTCAACAAGAGAGGAGAGGGATACAATGAGTAGAGTCCCATATGCCTCGGCAATAGGATCTATCATGTATGCCATGTTGTGTACCCGTCCGGATGTTGCACATGCACTTAGCATGACTAGTAGATACCAACAAGATCCAGGGATGGATCATTGGACTGCAGTCAAAGCAATCCTGAAGTACTTACGAAGAACTAAAGGATTAATGCTAGTGTATGGAGGACAAGAACAGCTCATTGTACAAGGTTACGCTGATGCTGCTTTCCAAACAGATCAAGATGACATGAAGTCACAATCAGGCTACGTGTTTAGTCTGAATGGCGGTGCAATAAGTTGGAAAAGCTCAAAGCAAGATACAACAGCCGATTCTACAACAGAGTCTGAGTACATTGCTGCATCAGATGCTGCAAAGGAAGCTGTTTGGCTAAGAAAGTTCGTGTCAGACATCGGAGTGATACCGAGTATCCAAGATCCGATAGAACTTTTCTGTGACAATAACGGGGCCATCGCATAAGCTAAGGAGCCTCGGTCACACCAGAAAACCAAACACATACTCAGAAGGTTTCACCTCATCCGAGAGATCATTGATCGAGGAGATGTGAAAGTGTGCAAAATAGGGTCAGACGACAATATAGCAGATCCTCTCACAAAAGCTCTACCACAGTCAAAGTTTGATAGACATGTAATAGAGCTTGGTCTTAAACAGTTTAGGACATAGCCCTTCATCGGGCAAGTGGGAGATTGTTGGTGAATGTGCCCTAATGAGGGCTATTTATGTAAATATACTTTGAGGGTATTTATGTAAATAAGATATTTGTCGTTTGATTGATTGTTTATCAAATGAGTTAATTTCATGATAGTAATATCCTTGTGCATATTTAAATTCATGAAATCGATCCGCCAAAAGAAACACTCCATGGACTAATTAGATCATGAGTGATTCTTTTGAGTAGTACTGGTACTAGGATCCTTAGACCAGAAATCACTACATGGTCTTAGGTGAATTGTAGTGTGCTTTGACATACGCCTAACGGGGCCGTAACAGGTTGCCAAGTACGGGTATGATTAGGTACACTATGAGACACGCTAAGGTATGTATGTGAAGTGATGAGACTACAAATCTCTCTTAAGTGAGAGATGATATCTTGGCCACTTGATAGTGAACTGAAAAGTGCATGGCCATGCCCAAGGAATGATAAGATATCATTTGCTTGAAGGATTCAGTGTCACTAAGAGATCAAGTAAACGTTTAGCTACATAAGGATGATGGTTCCATGCCTTATGCTAAACTGGATATCGATGTAGAGGATCGTGCGCAGTTTGCTCGGAAAGGTTGTGTTGAATCTCCATTCGACCCTCCATTCCAAATTGGGTAGTCATTATGTCTTGCTAGAGACCACTAATGACTTATGGATTAATCAATGGGTTTGAGTTATCCATTGCCAATTTGGAATGGGCCTACAGGATCGCACATAAGAAAGTTCGATGATGCAGAATAAGAATTCTTGCCTACAATAAGTATAATTGTTATACTTAAATAAATAAGATTTAATTAAATGGTTTAATTAAATATTATTGGAAAGTTCTATGGTATTAATTAATAGTTAATTAATTACCTGGGAATAATTGGGATGGGCTGATAAATCAAGGGACTTAATTGCAATTGAAGTTCTTGACCCATCAGCCTGATCCATGGGTCATGGGTTGATCCATGGGCTTGGTGTATAACTCAAATCATTAAAGTGTTATTTAATGCTGATTTGGAATCAGTAAATATTATTTAAATACTGATTTGGAATCAGTAAAATAATATTTGGTAATAATACTGATTTGGAATATGACCAAAATCAGTTAAGTTATAATTGGATAATTACAATACTGATTTTGGAAATTAATTCTCTACAAATATCCTAGGGATATAATTGTAGGGAGAGATTTTTGGAATTATTCTCATTAGACAAAAAATACACAGAACTCCCAAATTATCTTGGTAGGCAAGATTGGCTAGCACCAACCTGCGAAGGCTTTCGTGCTTGAGAGTAGAGAATCCTTCAAGGAAGGATTTTGGAGACAACAAAACGCCATCTTCTCAGAGGAGCCAGGCGACGTGCGCAACCGATTACGCTTCAAGGGTAAGACCCGATCCTCATAGTTTAGGATTCCGCTGTTTAATTGGATTAAACACCTAGACTAATTCCCAACATCATAGATGAGCGGAATTATAAATAAAATTTTTTGGTATTTTTAGTAAATTATTTTTTTTTAAAAAAGTATTTTTTTAAAAAAATGCTATGCGTTAAAAAAAAATAATTGTAGCGCGTTACTGTAGCGCGCACTGTAGCGCGAGCAGCATGTGTACAACATTAATGAATGGACAAAAATACCCTCCAAATATAGGATTGTTAGTGGACTTAACGGTTCATTCTAACGGAATGACCAAAACTAAAATTCAAATGCTAAAGTTAGTGACCTTTTTTGAATATTTAAAAGTTAGTGACCAAAACTTAAACTTTACCAAAGTATGATGACCTTTTTTACAATTCACTCTAAAATGTATCATGTATAACATAAAAATATTATAAAATATACTCTAGTGCACTATGATATAATTTTGCAACTCTTTATATACGCCTATGAAAAACTATGTTTTTCTTTTACGATAATGGTATACTTTTTATTAATCCCACTTATTTGATTTTCGGGAATGTAGGGAGGAAAAGAGAGAGAGTGAAAATATTGGGAGAAAAAAAAAAAAGAAGAAAGAAATAGTGGGTATGTGGGTGTCTTGGGAAAATGGAAGGGGGAAAGAGGACAAATATGAATCAAATCAGTGAATAAAACGAGCGCACGTGGAGTGGAAACATCCCACACGTGTACTCAATCATCTCGTCCCAATCCAATCGGACCAATCTCTCTCTCTCTCTCTCTCTCTCTCTCTCTCTCTCTCTCTCTCTCTCTCTCTCTCGGATAAGACCTTAAAATCAAAAGAATCTCCATTTTTATGTCTATTTATTAGTATTAACTATTTACTGTGGACTCCATATACACAGCCGCCTCTTTGATTAGGGTTTTATGGATTCTAATTAAGCCACGCCTCCTAAAAATAGATCCCGTGAAAATCGAATTTTAATTATTTTAAAATTGATCAGTTAATTGGGTTGATACAGTGGTTAAATTTATGATAAAATATAGAAGTTTATGATATAAATCAATATTTAAACTAAAACTATTAAAATTTGATCTCAACTATAATATTATATGATAACTAATTTTAAATATATTTATGTAACCCCTCTTATCAAAATATGACTTTTAATTTCATAACTAATCTTATTACATAATGCTAATTTATATTTCTATACGATATATATATAAGAAATTTATATTATTATGTAGTTGTTCTCGATGTGATAATGTGATTGCTGGTTTGAAAAATTTATGTATGACAAATTAGGACGGTGTTGGAATCCATGGAAATTTGGGGAGGAGGCAAACAAAAGGGTGTTTACTATGATGGGGGAAATGATATTGAGATCGAGATGGTTTTGGGGGAAACTGAAAGGCCAACCAATTAGGTCAAGTTACTTGAGAGAGATTACAAGAATTCATCCGAATTAGTATGCATTGTTGGTAGCCATGAATACAATATGCAAAACAAACCATTCCCCTTTTCTCTTACTTTTGTTCTAATAACATCCCACTTTTCATTGGCTAACAAACAACGTTTGGTTCATTTCCACTTTTATTGAATATGTTTCAACCCGACTAACTTATTCATTTACACTCAATTCAAATCACAAATTATCCAGATCAATATCTCAGTAATGATATAAATTTTCAGAAGGAGTCTTTCTTTACTTTCCATCTAAATTATGTTAAATTTTTGTATGAATTTATTGAAAATAATTTGAATTTAGTTTATAACCTATTAGGAATAAAAGGCGCTATACAGACAGTTTGATAATGATCGAATAATATTATTTTTTGGGGTCCAACAAATAAGAATGTATATGTATTATGAACCATAGTAACTAGATTGGCTCAAATTAAAGGCTAGATTTGATATAGAATATATGGAAATAATTGGGGGGGGGGGGGGGGGGGGGGTTGAATAAATGTGGAAATCTAGAAGCCCTAATAATGGTAGAGGGAGAGAAAAGGAGAGAGGGAGATATACATCATAATACTCCATGATAGATACATATTGATTAGAGAAGCAGAATAGTACAATAAAGAAACAAAGGCTACCAAAACTTGAAAAAGCACAACACTACAAAACAGAGGCCCTCGTGCGGTGGCTTCAGCTCTGTCCTGCCCACCACTGCCCCCGATTTAACTTCCCTGCCCTTTTTAATTTTTTTTTTTCTTAAGTTTCCCTACATCATTCATTCATTCACTCACTCCATTTTAAACTAAAAAATATAAGTAATTTTCATCTATTAAAAAATCGATCAAAATATAAATCACTTATTTACTTATATGAAATAATATATTATTTTTATTTTATTATCTTTATTTAATTTGTAATTTTATTGGGATTTATTTTTGTCATGACTATTTCAATTATAGCACTAATATCAAAAATGTATTGGTCAAAACGATTTATTTATTGAAATAGAGAAAATAAGAGTGAATTATAAAATTAATCATCATATTTTAATAAAATTTAAATTATAGTCAATAACTTTTAAAAATTCAAAAAATATCACTAAATTTAACATTTAAATTTTAATTATGATCATTCCGTTAAATAATATAAAGCTATACCATTTTCTTAATTTTCTTTTTAATCTATTTCTTATATATTTTTTAAAATATATTACGTTTATCTCTCGCTATCCACCGCTCGCATCAGGCGTTGCACCAGTCATCACGCCTCCTCCGCCGCCGTGGTCAGATCCACCTACGAGCACTGCAAATCCGGAGCGAACAACTCTTTTGGATAATTCCGTAGCAAAGAGAATGGCTCATGGCTCATGCAAATTATTGAGTATTTGTTTCTTATCCCATATTTCTCATTGCTCAAATCAATGGCCTTGCTTCTAACCTTAATTACTTCATCCAGGAGCTACTGAGCAGGTTTCAATACTTGGAATTGCTAATGGTAACGGCAGCAATGACTTCAGTCCCATGAGAAGTGAAATATAATGATTGACTGAGTGAGGTTGAAGATTAAGCAAAAAGTTCCCACTAAAGAGTAACTGTTGTTCAATGGCTTGTTCTAATTTTGTTCATTTCCAGTTTTTAAATTTTTAGGAGATTGTGTTGGTTGATTCGATTTTCTATTGTTTCAATTAGATAAATGGAAGATTTTCTGGTAAGTTTTTAAAAATTGGATTGGGACTCAATTGTGTTGATGGATTGAAAAAATCTGTGCTGGTGGTGTTGATGGCTTGGAAATGGATGGTAGTGGTAGTGAACATATGGTGGTGATGGTGTTGTTGTGGTTAAACGGTGGTAGTGAACAGAGAAGCATTGATGGGATTTTTAATTGGGAGGTGGTGTTTGCATTGAGCAAAGGAAGGACCAGAAAAAAATAAAAAAAGGTGGAAAAGAGGATGTGCAGTAATTTTGGAGAGAGGAGATAGAAGAGATAATCAGATAAATATAATATATTTGTAAAAATAAATAAGAAATAGATAAAAGGAGCAAGAAATTAGGGAAAATGTATCACTTTACCACATGATTAAAAAGATAAAAATATTCTTAAAAAATGAATGAGTCAATGGATTTAACGGTTTGAATTGACGGAATGATCAAAACTAAAATTTAAAAGTTAAAATTAGTGATTCTTTTTGAGTTTTAAAAAATTAATAATCAAAATTTAAATTTTACTAAAATATCATAATTACTTTTATAATTCACTCTTCATTTAATAAAACAAGCCACACGATCCCAATAAATATCTTAAATAAAACCCTATAAAAGAATAAAAATTAAGATAAAAAACAAGTTTTTTTTTTTTTTTTTTTGTATTCTTTAATTTCTCATTAAATGTGTGCCAGCCGGTGGCTAGACATTCCCCCGCTTCTAGTCGCCTACTTGTGCTGCTGCGGCCCGGCTCGGCCATTCTCTCTCTGCATTATTGCCATTGATTGTATCCTTTACTGTAGTCCCCCCAAGCAAGTTCTTAGACCGCTTTTGCCACATCTCTGCCACTCCAATTCGCAAGATTTTTAATGGTGCCTTGGCTTTTCAATGTAAATCCTCTCAAGGCCGGCCTGAATGAACTGCAAATTTGGAGATTTGGGCACAGTGAAAAAGAATTAATGTGCATTATATGTCGGCAACAAGACACCGAAATGTTAGTATGGGGGTGGGATTGGTCGTTGGAAATAATGATGAAGCTAAAAAAACAAAAGGCCATGGCGGATTAGGAGCGAACGTGTGAAATAAAAGGTGCCCATTATGCCATTTGTCCTGTACAATGACTCGACAAATATTAGAAGAGGATTACTTACAACCTTGTACTACTACTACTACTACTGCTACTGTTTGTAGTCTCTCTCGAATTAATTCATTCATATACGCTGCCGGCAGTTGATAATGACACCGTCTTATCAAAACCCGGAATGATATTTACCATTTCAGGGCTTTCATTTCTCCTTAAATCCTAAGGGAAGATTCAAATCCAGCTTTGCAAGATGACAAAGTTGGTGTCTTTTTTTTGGGTTTTTCCAGCCAAAGAATCCCTCCTCTGTTTTTCCAGTTCTTGATGATCATCCTTATCATATCATATATGGGCATGGGGAAAGAAAGAGGTTAAAGTTTTTTAAAGTTTAAATTGGAAAAAAAAAAAAGAAAAAAGGCCTACAATCTTGTCAGATCCCTTTCCACGGATATCTCCATGGATCCACACTTTTGTTCAGGTCGCTATCCCAAGCCAACTTTTTTGCTTGCGCCATGTCAGGACAAGCCAGCGCCCGTCTCATTCAAAGTCAAAAAACAAAATGAGAGAAGGAAGGATGGAAAAGAGGAAGAGGAAGAAGAAGAAGAAGAGATAACACAGAAGAAAATTACAAGACAAAACCCACGTCGTCTCCTCTTTTTTTTTTTTTTTTTAAATAATCAAAATCATTAATCATCATCTTACCAACTGATTTGACAGCTCTCCGAAGCATGCTTGCTGCTGTACAACTCCTGTACGGTACTCTTCCACATAAATTTAAACCACCAAGAACAAGAACAACACCATTCTTAATCCCATCGTTTGGAAACATTCTATATTTAGATTTTTTTTCCCAGAATTTTTAGTTAAAAAAAAAAAAAATGAGAAGGGTTTCTTCTGCGATTCCTTGAGCAGTAGTCAGTTGTCTCGTGCCCTGATTCTGCGAGCGAGCAATTGATGTTGTGAACGTGTGGACTACGACCCTGTTTGGTGTTATATTAACCAGAGGAAGCTTAACTTCACTACAAGTCTTCTGCTGCTTCTAAGTTCTTTCATCACTCGTCTTTTGCTTTTCAAGTTTTAATTACAACATGACAAAATAAGAAATCAAGAACTTCTCTTTCTCGCCTAATTTGCAACCTGCGATTCATCCGTCCGTCACTAAAAACACCATTTTTTGGGACTAATTTTGGTATATTAAGTTACCGATCAAATAAAATTATTGTTATGGGTCAAAACACGAAAGAGGAGGAGGGCAGAAGGGGGAATTTGAATTAATGGGAAAATAGAAAACATTGGTCATCTCCGGTCAAATCTGAGTGATTAATTAAGGGGAAAGCCAATTTACGACCACAAAAGTCCAATCTAATCATCCTCGGAAATGGATAGAAAGATGTACCCTTGTTTGCAGCACGTGAGGCTCTCAACCAAGGTCATACCAACCAAGTTGTTTAGACTTTAGAAAAACTAAAAAAAAAAAAAAAAAAAAACAAAAGAGTAACGACCCAAACAAATAACCGAAACCCATATAATAATTCCATGAATTCAACGTTTTTTTTTACTCCAATAAACATTGGTCCGAGCCGGACTTTTCTCCCCCCAAAAAAGGGTAAAAGTCACGAGGGTTGGTTTGAAAAGAAACGCCATACTTGCGAGATTGATGCAGAAGAGGCAGCAGCAGCAGCAGCGCCCGAAGACTTTGAAAATTGAACTCGGGAGTGAAAGGGAGGAGGAAATTGACAAGGGGCGCCACACAGGCACAGCCCAGAAGAAGCAGAAATTGCCATAATTTAGAGTTATCTTGGCTTCCCAAAGATGTCTGCCTGCAATTGGCTTGCCCTGGATTACTTTTTCACATGGTACATCGAGGGAGTAGTATATGTCTTTTAGCGACTTTTTTGTAATTCCATGGCAGCAGGCAACACCGCCCCAGATCTATTCAATGCCTTCCCCTGACTTTGTACTCAGATTAATAGACTACATGTGAAGCACTTAGATTAGACTATGGTCACCCCATTAATCTCTCTATATATGCTATTCTTGTACTCAATTCGGTGCCCTGCATGTGCCTCTGCGTTTCTTCACTTCAGCTTCCATGGGAACACATCAAAATCTCCATATCTGCCAATTAAGTAGTTCAATGTCTCTATTAAGTTTGATCTCTCCATTGAACCGAACGAGTTTATCCATCAATAAAATCCTGTATTCAGCCCGATAAATCTAAATTCATAAACTAGTTGTTTGAGTGGATGGTCAGTTAATAATTTATCCACCAATATAAGAGATTATTATCGATCAAACCATCCATATTTGCATATATGAATGGTATTATTCTTTGCTTGATTCTAATTTTACTTGTTATATTGTTTTAGTTTATAATTTTTCGGAGAAAAAAAAATGTTATTATTAAGAGGTTAAGAGAGGCAGTCAAAAGAGATGGAGGTACTTGTTTTGGCATTATTTTTAACCCAGACAAAAGAGTTAGTGTGGGTGGTCAAAATTTAAAAAGGCTCCCACTTGCCACTTCCAATTGAGGAAGAAGCTAATTATATATCAATAAGTTTAATCACTGCCTGCCAAATTACTCTTAATTCTTGTGATGTTTGAGCTTAATGTTCCTACTTGAGGTCGAACTAGGCCCCCTCCTTGCATTTGTAGGGTGCTTTTTGGCGTATTAGGCAATCTCTCCTCTTTTCTCTGCTCTCGCTCTGGCTATGTGTACCAAGTTTCTCAGGCCTATATAAACACTGAAACGCTATTTGTAGCTCAAAAACGCTATTTGTAGCTCATAAAAAGAGATAAAATGACTAAAGTAACCCCGAATTAAGAATAATAAATTTTTAACAGACAAATTTCGGAAAATTCACTCGACCCATGGATGTCGCGACATGAATTTAAGTAATAACCATGGTACAAACTTTAAAATGGGACGCAAATACCATGGTAGGAGAGACAAAACCATGCGCCCGGCCATGGTGCCGGGCGCATGGAGGACGCGTCCGACCATGGTGCCGGACGCATCATCCATGCGTCCGGCCATGGTGCCGGACGCATTAGTTGTGCGTCCGGCACCATGGCCGGACGCATGGATCATGCGTCCGGCCCATGGCCGGAGCGCAAAAAATGGGCGTCCCAATTTTTTTTAATAATTTTTTAATTATATTAATTTTAATTGATTAATAATTGTTGTTAATGTTAATTTTTAGGTACTTTTAATTATTTCAATTTGTATCGTAATAATTATGTGTGTAATGTGTATATTATTTATTTGTATAATTTATCAATGTTTGTTTTGGTTAATTTTAATTATTTAAATTAGCATTAACTTGTTTGAGTTAATTATTGAATTTATGTGCCTAATGTTAAAATTATTTATTTGCACATATGTTATTTGTTTTTTATGGCTAATTTGAATTATTTGAAATATTGTTTAACTTATTTCACTAATTTTATACCAATTTAATTTAATTATTGTTAACTTAATTTTTGAATTATTATTTGTTTTGTAGGCTCCGGATGCACCTGCACCACGACAGCGGCCTACTGCTTCGTATCGGAAGCAGAGAGCAAATAGGGGTAGCTCATCCCAGCATTGGATGGATGAGCAGCAATACGAAGGAGGTACGGATCATGACATACACGGGGAGGATTATATCATGCCCAGTTCGGATTACCTCACTGGTGGTGAGCAGTACATCCTAGGCGGGCATGATTTTTTCCTCGGCGGGGAGGAGGAGCACATAGGCGAGGAGGACGATCATAGAGGTGGAGGTGGGGAGGAGCAGATGGATAGTGAAGAGGATCAGGAGGATAGTGGAGCGAGTGGGGATGATCAGGGCGATGATGTGCATATCCGCGAGGAGAACGTCTCTCAGATTCGCAGCAAATCTGATTGGCGGTTTACAGCTAAAGGTACATGCTTAAAAATCTATAACTATTTAGCGTTAAAATTGAATTACTATATTGGAATTTGCATTCGTAATTTATGCATATTTACTTTTTATTTTACTAAGTGTCTTTCATATATGTGACTTGAGATATGTTTTTTCAACATTTACATATTTAAGTTTCTTCCACATGCCTTTCACGTCGGACCTCAATTTCTCATCGCGAATCTTTTTCCTCAGCATGGCATCAACATCGCGGTCTATGTGCCAGCTCGAACCGTAATTCCTTAGCTACTTCCTTGCAATGCTCAAAGGCCTTTTCTTCAGTAGCAAAGTATACAGGCGAGGAAAAAAGTGCGCTCAAATCTTGCGACAAATCGGGAATTTCAACTGGATCCTGCATAATTTATAACAATAACGTAAGTTCAATTTTTCAATAATAAAAAGTAAAAATACAAATGAATAATTACAATATTAACACTGACGAATACTACGAAATAATATATAATAAAATATTCTTTAAATATAGCAAACATGGTAGAAACGCCATTTTGGGCGTGTGTTCCATGGTATCACATGCCCAAAGTGGGCGTTTCTGCCATGGAACAAACGCCCAGCGTTTGTTCCATGGTTCAGACGCCCACTTTGGGCGTTTCTGCCATGGACCAAACGCTAGGCGTTTGTTCCATGGTTCAAACGCCCAAAGTGGGCGTTTGAACCATGGAACAAACGCTGGGCGTTTGTTCCATGGCAGAAACGCCCACTTTGGGCGTTTGAACCATGGAACAAACGCCTAGCGTTTGGTCCATGGCATTCCCACACATCTTTCGGTCCATGGTGCACACGCCTACTTTTTCGGTCCCTTCCATGGTATCCACGACCACATTTTTATTCCTTACCATGGACGTCACTACTTCTTTGGGCGTTTGCACCATGGAAAATGCGCCCAAACTGGGCGTGTGTACCAAGGAATTCGCTAACAAATCGAACGACAAAAAAATACGTCAAACACGTACCATTTTCCCGAGAATCTTCGACCAATGCGTTCGCTTCAACGTAAATATACGACGATTGTGACGTTTTCTGCAATATTTCTCTTTTATTTAGGGTGTTTTTGGATTGTGAAATGAATTTATAATATGTTTTGAATGAAGGATAAAGTTGGAAATTTACAAAAATTTTTGAGCTACAAATAGCGTTTTTGAGCTACAAATAGTAACACCCATATAAACAGCACAAATGCACACGCTTACAACTAGCTTTCCAACAAAGCTGACCAGTTTTTCTTTAAAAGACCCTCTCTTTTTTTCTTCCTTCTTTCTTTTGAGGTTTGCTCTGAGAGAGAAAGAGAGTTTCTGGAGAGAGAGAGAGAGAGCATCAATGGCTGTCATGATGGTGATTCTTGGCTTGGTTTTTGGGCTCTGCATTCTCAGTATTGGTTTGTTGAAATGGAATGACGTGAGGTACAGGAAGAAAGGTTTGCCCCCCGGAACTATGGGTTGGCCTGTTTTTGGGGAGACTACTGAGTTTCTTAAACAAGGCCCTGGTTTCATGAAGAACCAGAGATCAAGGTAATGGCTTTCTTCATCTTCTTGTTCTTGTTGTTCTTCTTCTACCTCATACATACGTTTGCAGCTTTTTAGTTTCCTGATCGACCAATTTCCGGGTTTTTAATGGCCTGGACAATCTTTAAAATTATCCCCTGATCGAACCTAGAGGGGCCAAAAGTAAACTGATAATTAGTAAAACTTTTGATCATGAAATTCTTTACATCTGCATGGAGAATCATTGTCTGACTGGCTGGGAATCTTGAAGTTTTACTGTCCATAATGATTATGTTTTACATGTTCTGGAAGTCTGGTTTGGTTTCTACTGATTTTTGGGATTCAAACAGTAATAAACAAGTGTACTTCAGTGCTATTTGGAACCCAAATCCCAACTGTTTGACAAACTTTTCTTTTCTTTGCTTTTCTTTTTTGGCGTGCCATAAACAGGTATGGCAGTTTTTTCAAATCCCACATTCTGGGCTGCCCTACCATTGTTTCAATGGATCCAGAATTGAACAGATATATTCTGGTGAATGAAGCAAAGGGACTTGTCCCTGGTTATCCCCAGTCCATGTTGGACATTTTAGGGAAAAGCAACATTGCTGCTGTTCATGGCTCAGCTCACAAGTACATGAGAGGGGCATTGCTTTCTCTCATCAGTCCCACCATGATCAGAGAGCAACTTTTGCCCAAAATTGATGAGTTCATGAGATTCCACCTGAGCAATTGGGGCGACACAGTCATCGACATTCAAGAAAAGACTAAAGAGGTTCGTTCGTACGGCTTTTTCAGACCCAAAAACGTTGATTTTGTTCTTTTTTTTTCCTGTTCCTCTGTTGTATGTAATAATCACCCTCTGCTGCATGATATTTTTCCAGATGGCATTTCTTTCATCTCTGAGGCAGATTGCAGGCTCTGAATCCACTTCCATAGCTAAAGAATTCATGCCTGAATTCTTCAAGCTAGTTCTTGGAACTCTTTCGCTTCCCATCAATCTTCCCAATACAAATTACCACCGCGGATTTCAGGTAATGAATGCGCTCTTTTCTTTCACACCTTGAATTAAATGCTCGAAATGATGGTTGAATATAGATCGATCTCTTCTCTTCATTACAGGCAAGGAATAATATTGTAACTTTACTTAGAAATCTCATTGATGAGAGACGAGCATCTGGAAAAACCAGCAATGATATGCTTGGTTTTCTTATGAAAACTGAAGAAAACAAGTACAATCTCACAGATGAAGAAATGATTGATCTGATCATTACAATTCTGTATTCTGGGTACGAGACTGTTTCGACAACTTCTATGATGGCTGTCAAATACCTCCATGATCATCCAAAAGCTCTTGAAGAAGTGAGAGTAAGTAAATGCATGTTTTTTAAAAAAAGTTGTGATTCGTTTTAAATCTTTGCCTACAATATTCTAACCTGATTTCCATGTTTGCAGAAAGAACATATGGCTATTAGAGAAAGGAAAAAGCCAGACGATCCAATTGATATTGAGGACTACAAATCAATGCGATTCACACGTGCTGTAAGTATACCAAACAGCTTCATTTCATTTCATCAAGTAAATTATTCAGTGGGCTTATAAATTTGCTCACAATATCTTGGATTCTGGAACTTAAAATCAGCGTTTTATGATTCATCAGGTGATTTTTGAGACTTCCAGGCTAGCCACCATTGTCAATGGAGTTCTAAGGAAAACAACTAAAGACATGCAACTCAATGGTGAGTCTCCAGCCTGGATGCATATTAGCTTGTAGTTCATAACCTGCAAGAACTATATTCTATAATTTCTATATGATCATACACTTGATAAGCTGCAGGGAGATAAAGGAGCAAACTTTAACATTACTTTGTTGTTTTTATTTTGATACTATTATTGTCACAAAAGCAGTGTTTGGATTAAATTAATGGGTTTAAAACTATACATGGGATGTATCATGTATGAGAGATCACAAGGGACCCTACCCTATCATAATCCACATGGTGTACCAACCATTCCAGCTGAGACATTCCCATTCATGACCTATCTTTTGTCCAACTGAATTATTTCAAGTATTATCACAAAAAAACTTGATATGAGAACTCAATTTCCTCACCAGACAGAGAGCATACAATCTTTTATAAAATTCCACTATACATATAAACTCTTGAAAAAGAGGGCATGCACAAAAAAAAAAAAAAAAAAAAAAAAAAAGTTGGAAGCTTTAAGGACCATCTGCAATGATTGACAAAAACTGTAATTTATCTTCTTGATTTCATACTTAACCTACCATAACTGTCATTCATATTGCTACAGCTGGTAACCCTTTTGTTTTTTAACTTTTGTTTCAGGATTTACAATCCCTGAAGGGTGGAGAATATATGTGTATACTAGAGAGATTAACTATGACCCTGTCTTGTATCCTGATCCATATACCTTTAACCCCTGGAGATGGCTGGTTAGTAATCTTTGTTATATGCCCTTGTAGCAACTTGCAAGCAATGAAATTATTGAGAGATGAATAGAAATGTCTAAGTTGGCTGACAAAAATCCAAATGTTTGTTCAGGATAAGAGCCTGGAAAACAAGAACTTCTTTTTAATATTTGGAGGGGGAACAAGACAGTGCCCTGGAAAAGAACTTGGAGTTGCTGAAATCTCTACTTTTCTTCATTACTTTGTCACCAGATACAGGTAAAACTAGTAGCTGATTAGCTGATGTTAATCCATCCCAACTTAGCTGATGTTAAAGTAGTTTAGTAATTGTGATTCTTGCTGATATATCCACAGATGGGAAGAAGTAGGAGGGGACAAGCTGATGAAATTTCCAAGAGTGGAAGCACCAAACGGGCTGCATGTTAGGATTTCAGCTCAGTAATTAATTAACCAAATCATCTCATCAGCAGCTGCTGCTGCTGGTGGGTTTTAAAATGAGATGAAATTAATATTGTACAGGCATCATCATAACCATAATGATAGAGAGAGTTGTAGGGCATTAGTTTGGAGGGGGAAGAAGAGGAACATCAACATGGATGTACAAATAGACTATTCTGCTGACACAGGACAAATTGAAACCTGTTTTTTTTGGCCGGATTATCCCAATGTTATGCGCAACGAGATGGTTCTACTATTAGCATGTGATGGACATTGTCCATTATTTGTATGCCAACACAAGCAATGAATTCCCTCAAATGGGCACCACACCCACAAACCAAACACTGCAATTATCCATCCCATCCTTACTGCCACACTTTACAACAAGCACAATACTCCATCTATCTATCGTCACCATTTCGATTTCCCATTTCAATATATTAAAGGGTTTCAAAATTCATGCAAACTGTGTTTATTTGCCAGCGCCGGGCTTAGTGGGCTGGTTCTTGCATAATGCAAAGGTGGCCAAAGCCCGGTTACTCTAAGATTCCTGGCCATGTTCTCGGCCCCAGAATTTGCAGCGGGCTGTAGAGAAACTCGGCCTGTTGAATATATAGGACTGAAGATGAGGAACACCACCGGGAAGTGCTCTCATGAACCCGTACAATGAACGCAAGAATCGTTGCTTTATAATATATATACCGCCATTTTGTAGAATCTCAACGCTACTCGTCAAATCTTTAACGTGTAATGGAGCAAAGGTAGAGCAATAGAAAGAGTGAAGCACGTCCTCCAAAGATCATGCATTTCTGCCTTTTCTTGCCTGCCAAATTAAATATTCCTGCCCATAAGACTATTTTTTTTTTTTTCTTTCTAAATATACGCATCACAACATATCCAATTGATTCATTATTACAATCACCAGGCCATCTCACTAAATTGAACCTCAACATTGGAAATTCTGCCACACTTTATTATTATCTAAAAAATTTGTCATATAATGATAAAGAAGGTCCAACATGCACACATTAGTTTCAATCTTGTAATCTCAAATACCAAAAAAAAAAAAAAATCATGCATTTCCTCAATCCATACAAAATTTAAAGTTATACTATGTTCGTATAATATTTTAATCTAATAAATAAAAATTATACCATGATAAATATAATTCAATTAAACCAAAATATCACATTCAAAATATGCAATATATATTGTGAAAGTATTACTTGTATTTACAAAAAGGTGGTAATCATGTCTCACCGGCTAAGCTACCCTTGAAATCTGAATTGCACATATGGGAAACCGAGCATCACTTATTTATGACTCCTTTTCGTGTAATATCAGTTTGTGTTTCTTTTTCATTTATAATGTTTTTTCGTACGTCGAAAATTTATATTTTATTTTGATAGTTTTATTCTAATTATTTAACGTAATTATATAAAAATAAAAGGCGAACCGGGCCGAAATCGCCTCAAACGGCCTTTGAAAGAGTCCCTAACCATATAAAGCCCATTGACTTTGGACAGTCCCCCACCCCCACTGCATGTGGCGACCCCACCGCATTCGGCCACCGGTCCACCACGCGCCACCTCCCTCCACTCTCCAACAATACCTATATAAACTCCAACTCTATTCTTTCTTCTCACTCCCTTCTTCTCCTACTCCTTCCTCTTTTCTCGCCGGAGAAAGAAAACCCCAAAAAAACAAAAAAACAAAAACGCACACAAAGCACATGGCTTCACCTTCCCCTCTTCTGAAAGATGAGCTCGATATCGTGATACCCACCATTAGAAACCTGGATTTCTTGGAGATGTGGAGGCCCTTTTTCCAGCCTTACCATCTCATCATCGTCCAGGACGGCGATCCTTCCAGGACCATCAAGGTCCCCGATGGCTTTGACTATGTTCTCTATAACAGGAACGACATCAACAAACTGTTGGGCCCAAGAGCCAGTTGCATCTCCTTCAAGGACTCTGCTTGTCGCTGCTTTGGTTACATGGTGTCTAAGAAGAAGTACATCTTCACCATTGATGATGATTGCTTCGTGAGTTTTTCTTCTTTTCACAATCTTGTTAGTTTCGCCCCCAAAAGATTATGACTTGGGCAATTTTAGGACGAGGGCTGTCGTTATTTTTATCGGATTTGGCTTTAAATTTGATGGCATAAATTTATAATCTTTACGTCTTTGATGACGATTTGGGTGATTTTAATCTTCACCTCCATTGTTGTCTCTGTTTATGATCGGATGGATCTTAAGGACCGTGAATGAATTTGTGTTTGTCCATATTGGATTTCGATCCTGAAAACTGAAACCACTCAAAAAAACTATTTGACATGCAGGTCGCAAAGGATCCTTCCGGCCATGATATCAATGCTCTGCAACAGCACATTCAGAATCTTCTCTCCCCATCCACGCCATATTTCTTCAACACTTTGTACGATCCATTTCAAGAAGGCAATGATTTTGTTCGTGGCTATCCATTCAGCCTGCGTGAGGGCGTTCCAACCGCTGTTTCCCATGGCCTATGGCTGAATATCCCTGATTATGACGCTCCTACCCAGCTCGTGAAGCCTCTCGAAAGAAATAAAAGGTCTTTTCTTTTCTTTCGTCTTAAAACACCAGCATCTTTGTATTCTCATCAAATTCTTCACACTTTTCAACTTCTTCATCCAGGTATGTCAACACAGTCATGACGATACCCAAAGGAACCCTCTTTCCCATGTGTGGAATGAACTTGGCTTTTGATCGTGATCTCATTGGACCTGCAATGTATTTTGGACTTATGGGAGAAGGTCAGCCAATTGGCCGCTACGACGACATGTGGGCTGGCTGGTGCACCAAGGTTTTCTTTTCTTTCCTCTTAGTTCTGAACAGTGAAACAATTCTTCATGATTTGTTCTTCTTCTTTGGATACTAATCAAAAACTGTATCTTGTGGTTGTTGAAATTGTTAGGTGATTTGTGACCATCTGGGCTTGGGAATCAAAACAGGGCTACCCTACATCTGGCACAGCAAAGCCAGCAATCCATTTGTAAACTTGAAGAAAGAGTACAATGGTATATACTGGCAAGAAGAGATCATTCCATTCTTCCAGACAGCAACACTTTCCAAGGACTCCACCACTGTTCAAAAATGCTATATCGAGCTTTCAAAACAGGTGAAGGAAAAGCTGGGAAAGATTGATCCTTACTTTGTCAAGCTTGCAGACGCCATGGTCACGTGGATTGAAGCTTGGGATGAGCTCAACCCGCCTAAAGATTCTGCAGCATTGCCAAATGGCTCAGCCAAATGAGTGCCGCCCGACCGCCTGACTGACTGCAACTCGCCCGTCCGGCCGTTGTGGCTGAAACTTTTTTTTTTTTTTTTTAACGTTGAATGTTGTATCTTTATGATTTTTTTTCCCGGTGCTTTTAACAGTATTAATGACTGGTTGAATGTAATATTTTACATCCCTGCAACATGTTATTGAGGGTAGAAAATAAACAATAGTACCATTGTCGGAATTTTTAGCAGCTTTTTTATGGAGAATCCTCTTCTTGAATAATCAACTCTTTTTTTGACCAGCAATTATCCATCCCCATATGCTTTTGTTGCCTGGATTTATGATTCTAGTAGTTCATAGCAATGTGTTTGCTTTCAAAGTCATTAAGAACGGATTAAATCATGGCTGAAATTCAGGGCACCAGTTGAGGGTCTTCGTCAAGAATTATGGAAGATCACCATTACAGAGAGAGTTTGACAAAAATTAACAAAAAAAAAAAAATCGGAGTTTCCGGGATCGAACAGGGTCAAGAAATTAAAAAAAGTATTAAAAAAAAAAGCAAAAGAAAATTACAAAAATAAAATTAAGAAATTTAAAAATAATCGCCGTTGCCGGGGATCGAACCCGGGTCACCCGCGTGACAGGCGGGAATACTCACCACTATACTACAACGACTTGGATGTTAAGTTCATGCAGAATAATTATCATGATAACACTTGTCTAATTTGCGGCAGCCGAAGCTAGAAAAGCGGATAAAGAAAAGGGTTTAGCTTGCAAGTTTATCTCCTTGAGCTGCCTTGCATATCGGCCCAGAATAGCCTTGCAATCTTATCAAATGACGGCCTAATTCGTTTTATTCTTGCTTTTGACACTTGAATGAACAATCCATTGCAATGTTTTGATTCGTTTGTCAGGCTTGAGCATCCATTCTCCAAAAACTCTTTGAAATGGTGCCACATAAATCCAATAGTACATCAAAACGGAAAAATTACATATTCTGTTACTCAATAAGTTAAATAGAGTTTATGAACAAGTTACTATTGTGAAAATTTAACCAAAACTGGCATTTGCTTACTCCTCATAATATAACAGAATTCAAGTTACATTATCCTTTCCATATCTCACATCATTGGCAGCTTGACAGAACTATTCGCGTGGGAGAGGGACTCCTTCAGTCAATACAAGACATGCTCTTTCTCTGCAATGGCAACCAAAACAAGGGGAAAGAAAGATGATGCTCTTTTAGCCATTTTACTTGGTCCATCACAACTTCTTTTTAAGTTATGAATTAGGTGTAGTAGAATCTTCTGTCTTCTTACGCTTAGCTGCAGGCTCTTCGCTGTCTTCTTCTTCTTGTTTGCTAACGACGCCGTTCACAGCATCTACACCCAATAGCGAAATGTGCTTGCTCGTGATCTGACGCCCAGCTCTAAGTTTCGGTCCCCAGTGCCTTTCCGGGTTTGGAAGAAACCTTGCAACCTTCTTTGCCTGTGCCTTACTTAGAGACGCCATTGCTCGAGCAAAATTCGCCTAAGTGGCAGATAGTGTCAAGATACAGACGCAAGGTTTTCAGAGGAAAGCTATAAAGAATGTGCAAAACTAAGATTCAACCAAATACAAGTTCCACTCATCTTTGGACTTTGTGATATGCATAACCAGAATGTGCCCAAAAATTGGGTTTTAAACTAAGAAAACAACTACTGTAAACTTCCTATAAGCACAGAGTATACCTGCAGGACAGGTTCCTTCAGAAGGATCACACTTCCAGCTTGGTCTGCAGGTTGAGGTTTCACAGGATGGTTTTTGACCTATACACGAAACGAAATCGATGATCGATTTAACCTACTCAATCCTTTTCACAAATATAAATACAATTCAACACTTACAGGGCTTAGCCAAATATCATTAGCTCCAAAATGAGTATGTAATGGCACTAATGGGAACATAATTGTAGATGGCTGACAGAAAATTAACTTAATTGTAGATGCAGTGGACTTATCAGAACTTTGGTTATCAATTTAACAGCCTCTGAAATTTCATCAAAAAGTTTGAATCACGCTAAGATTCTCAGTTGAAAACTCTATAGCAAATAAGGGAAACTGACCAAACAGACTATCGGTCAATGACCATTGGTTCTGCCACATATTTCACATAAACATGTGCATGCCGGACTTACCCAACAGCGCATTATATCCCAAATCACATCCATCGGCGCATCTGTTTTCAGCCCAAGGGGGTTAACATGAGTTCCTGATATATGATATCCAGCATTGATCACAGCAGAGCGGAATATAACTGCTGATGGAGAAGTGCACTTTAATGTTGCACACAGATTATGCAAACTCAGAAACAGTGGAACATCCGGCAATTCCTACAAGATGGCACTTAAGAAATTAGCATAGCCTAGATAAGAATCAATAACAAGTCAAAATTCCTTAAATACCCAAACTCAATTGACCCAAAACTGTAGGAAACGTGAAAAAAAAAAAAAAAAAAAAAACAGTTATGAGGCAGCCAGAGGAAGATATTTAGTAAGTTGACAATTTATGAAAACTAAATGTAAAAATTTATTTGCAACCAACCATAAGTTCGGCCCACGGAAGGAACCAAGAATAGACACAGATAATAGAGTTCTAGATAGAAAAGTTCAATGCCAGAGAGAAGAATTCCTGAATAACATAGCATCGAGAACATTATTTCTTTTTCCAAGTAACAAAAATATTCAAACAAGATCCTTGAGAAACTCTTCCCAACCTTCTGCAGAAAGACACTTGCACCTTATCCAAACAGTTAAGGTAAAGACCAGAACATGGATAAAAAAGGTTCAAATACAAAATGTTCACGACTAGTTTCCTAAGAATTTGTGGTTACATCTCCACAACTGAGAAGAAATTGAAAACAAATACGATACATCAAAACATGTAGATCATTTCAAGAATTCCAAAAGCCATGACAAACAGTATCAGTTAAAAACACACAAACCTCTGAAATTGTTGTCAAAACAGCATATATGCGATCATAGGCTGGATAATGATCCTTCATTGCTTTTACATCTTCAACAATGGAAGTGACCCATTCTTGGTCATGAATGGGGGCAGACCATATTGGTCCGCCCATGTTATATTTTTTGCCACAGTCACTGCATTCTTGGGGAACAACAGGACCAAATCCAGGAAGATATCTCACACTGGTATTCTGCGACAAGGAGAAACCAAAGATTACAACTATACATATAATATATGTTATAAGAGCACATTTTAGTCACAAACCAAACACTCTGAAAAATTAAAAAAAGAAAAAGTTAAATGGCAACTCCAAACAAGTAAGTACAAACAGCAGCCCTAGTTCATATGCCTTAACCAAAAGTGAAGAAAATCTACAGGAGCCAATGAAGAGTCCAACTCAGAAAGAAATTATTCACCTTTCATGTCTGACACATTCACAACAATGAAGGCTCAAAATAAGAATGTTGAAAAACAAATGCAAGCATGCTGTATAAAATACTTAAGCTAGGAAAGTATACCTTAGAGACTGTCCGTGCAAGTGGCTGAAGGTGGAAAGAATCACATCCAGTGCATTGATAAACATAAGAGAGCTTCAAAGGAGTGTTTTTCATTGCACTTGCTGAACTGCAACCAAGAAATTAGCAGTGTTCAAAGTAAAAAGTGAAGTACCTAACAGCACAATTATCAACTTCACTGTATCAAAATAGAGACATAATCCTTCGCTCATTGATTAACATAAAGTGAGAGGAAAAAGATATACTCACGTATATACACGAACAAAAACGCGCACGTAAAAGTCCATCTGAACAGATAATACCGGAACAATGTATCTTTTATACCGATTTGCATGGCTCTACATTTCCCAAAGGGAAAATTGTATTAGGGTTGAAAAGATTGACATTGTTGAAGAACAAATTTTTAAACTACATTTTCAGGAATCAAAGTACATATCCAGAGTTTGAACACAAATACGTTTTAGATAAGAAACTTTTAATGTAGCATGAGGCATGAATCCCAGACATCAAAAGACTGATGCTTGCATCTACGCTAGAGGTTAACAGATTTTCTTGTAAAATGCAATTACCTCGATGCTGGCAAGAAGGATCCTCAAGGCCATTTCATGGCAATATTTTCCTCTCAAAGGATAAGCGCCATACCTATTTCATAAAAGCAACAAAATATAAGCCTTTTACAATGTGCAACTACCTTACATGTGCTTGCTCCATGATTAGTGCACTTTGTATTACATGCAGTAACATGAAAAGCAGCAACCTTACTTGGAATAGCAAACCTCTCCATTACCCCCACAAAGTACAGCCATATCAGTCGCAGTACACATTAAGATGCCACCGTCAACAACGGATTGAAGAGCAGAGTCCAGAAATACAGATGGTGAACCATAAGGGTCAAGATCAACCTGCGATAGCAATCAAAGGGATCTGGTTAATTAGTTGCTTCATCCTGTCAGAAATTACAGGCCTCCATGTCCCCTTTACTTAAATAGCAACAGTTGGGAACCATGCGGTCAACCAGTAAAGGGTGCACAGAATCAAGCACATTGGGTGTGCTTCTACATGGGTCAATAATGAGGGCCCACGGTTAGGGAGTTACACTATATATCCTAACCGTACTTAAAACAAGTGTTATTTAAAGAGTAACAAGGCAGACAGCATACCACATCAAATTCTTTTGGGTGGGTAAGCATGTAAACTCTTGCATCAGCAAGTTGTGAATCCACCTTTGAAGAAGCTACTGAACCATTGAACTTAATGTTTCGCCTGCAGGCTTCAACTGACGCTGAAAAGGGAGATAGATGGGTTAGACAAGCCAATTGTTAGCTCGGACAAAAAGTTGCTATTAATACGTTTTCTCTGCCTTCTTTTCTTTAAATAATATTTATCTCATCAAATGACAGGGTTTTGGCAATGGTAAAAAACACTTTGCAAGTAATTATATCTCAATCTGATAGGCTAATAGGCTAACCAGGATATGTCTACCTGGATCAATGTCCAATGCCACAACCTGACCAACTCCTTCGACTTCCCTTGCATATCTAATAGCTCTCAATCCCGAAGCCGACAGAGCCTTAGAAAAAGTGTAAACAAAAGGAAAAATTAAGAAAGCAGTGATGACTAGTTTAACCTTTTGAATTTGAAATAGCTTAAAGCCAACTGTTAAAGACACCATAAAATCATATAAAATTAATCAGAAACCTCAAGAACTCGAGGTGGTTTCAGTTCTCCTTGGCTTTTTCCTTCTGGAATCTCAGCTGCTTTCTCTGATATGCAGGGTTCACAATCCAATGTCTCCTTTGATTCTTCACATCTACCATTGGGTTTTGCATCGTGAGTAATTGACTCAACAGGAGATTCTGATTGGTTAACAGGTTTATCTGATAACTTTCCTGCCGTTTTCTTCCTTTTAGACAACATGGTTTTACGTTCCTGTTCTCGTTTTGATATGAATGTCCTCAGAACGGCAATAGACATATCTCTGTTATTGACCTGGCAATCAGATAGTGCACCATAGTTAAGCTCAAGGACTTACAATAGAACTTCTAAACTCCAAAACCTCAATATGTTCAGAGTGTACGACATACCAAACTCGTTAATTCATAACCACAGAAGGGCAAACCAATGAGTATCAAATCCATAGAACTTAAAAGAAGAGATTTTAACTCAATAACAGCCTGCAAAACGCTGTTTCTAATCACAACACTAACTATCATTAAGTCCCCTATCATTTTGAGGTACACTAGCAAAAAGGAGGCTCAAAAATGGAGGAAATCAAGAATCTTTTGATAAAAAACATTAATGGTTTAGCAATAACAGACAAGTAAAAAGACAATGACCATCACAGAAGATGCCACATTAGCAATTGCAACTAATTGAAACTAAATGATTAACTAATTAGCAATTGCTTAATTGAAACTAAAGGAGGATTAACTAATAAGAAACAAATTAAACCTGTGTTTTATTGTAAAAGACTTCATTTTTAGTGTGCATGAGTATTTCAGCCTCGCCTTCTTTGATGACGGTATAATCATTGAGACCGAAAGATGCTGCTTTTGACGTCTCCTTCTGACATACTCCTTCCTCCCCTGTTTTCTGACCACCGGCGCCATCCCCCATGTCGGAGCCGCTTCACTAGCAGAGCGGAGGCGGAGACTGTATAGATGGTGGAAATATACAGGAGAAAAAAATTAGAGATTTTGGTTCAATAAAAATGGAAAGGAATAATGCAGAAATAAATAGGCTTTAAATAGTAAGTTCTTTTCCATTGGGTTTTGGGAAGGGATGCTGCAAAACCCTACCTCGGATTTCAGTGAAATATACTGTTGCAAAAGAATACCCCGAGTCCCTGTAGACCAGAAATATCGCACCCAACCAAAAAAAAAAAAAAAAAAAAAAAAGCCGCAAAATAGGAGAAGGAAAATATTCCGTTTTTGGGTTCAATATTTAACCTCTTCTTAGATTTGGCCCAGCAGGAGCCGAAAGTTTGACTACAAAGGGAGCAATGGTACTACTATCTTATTACTGTTATTTTTTTACTTTTTTTAGGGAGATCTCAAAAGTTGGCAAGAACTATGCAGATGCAGCCATAGATAACAGTAGTAAGTATTGCAAAGTTACCAAAAAAAAAAAAAAAAAAGGTTCCTTTTTTAAAATTTGAAGCACTCCCATCCCACGTCTTCTCTCCGAGGTTGCTCATAGTTAGAGGGGAGAGTGGGTAGTTAAAGCAGCTTTAATGGTGGAGATGGTGGAAAGTGGGTGGTTATGGACCGAACCCGGAAGAGGATGCTGGATTGGTTGGGACCCAAAAGGAGATCAAGGACAAATTTTGATCAGTTGGGAACTTGGAATCTCTGGTTATGGTTGCCTTCCTGCATTCTTCATTTGTTCTCTAAATTGATTTGCTTCCCATGTTCTTGCAACTATTTTCTCAGATTTTACATTATGATTGGAAATTTTATACATCTCAGGTTTAAAAAAAGAATCTTTAGTTCCACAAACAAACACTGTTTATGATACAGAAGAATGAGCAAAATTATACACTCAAACGATTCCATGCTGACACTGTATATATAGGGCGATCATGCCAGCATATCATCAAGCATCCACTATGGTGGCCGCTGATCTTACAATCAGCCAATCCATAATCCCCTACTAATCTCTCTGCATCCTCCATTGAATCACACCATAGTCGTACTGGTCGAAAACCTGCTTCTGCAAATCGAATTCTCCACTTATCAAATGGTTCGTGCCTTTCCTCCCTCTCCAGCCCTTCACAGGCAACGATGTTTTCGATTTCTTTCCCAAACATCTCCTCTATTGCGAGACGATCTTCACTCCCTCTCGACCCTTCAAAACTCGCGCTGATTGAATCAAATAAGGCACTGTAGAAATGCAACCCCTCTGCGAACCGATCCATTAGTCTAATTTTGTTATGGTCCGATTCTTGTTCGACTAGTGTTTCTTGAGGCGTCACCTTCAGCATTTCCAGTGTCAGCTTTCTAAGTCCAATGCATAAAGGATTAAATTGCAAAGGCATATTCAAGTTTCGAGCCTCTTTCGAAAGATCAACTCCTAATCTCCCTAGCAGGACCATATTGGAACGAACACAAGTGATTCTCAAACAGGGATTCTGCTTATTCCCCTGTGCCACGACTCCTGCTAAGCCCCTGATGAAGGGTATCCATAAATTCGGATCTCCAGAACCCAAATCAACAATGTGGATTATTTGCTCGCCGGACATCCCCTGAAGTAAGGTCCGGTTAATCACAGCATAAGTGAAATCCATGTACGGCAATCTCAGCCGGAACAGGGATCGAGCCTGATCAAAATCAAAGCTAGTGGATACAGTGTAGTTAAATTGCAGGGCCTTGAAAAGCCCCGGCCAGCGCTTATAAATAAGCCTGACAGCCAATGCGGATGAGAAACGGGCTGCAAGTCGCTGCATAGGGTTTCCAGTTATGGAAGAAACCTTGGAAATTTGTTGGAGACAGGCATCGGCGCGCTGGAGATTGCCTGTAGATGCATGATTGGCGCAGGTTAGCAATAGCTGGATTAATTTGATACGTCCTCTTCCACCTTCATCAGACTTTGTATCTTGACTGGGAGCTAAACTCAAGGATGATGCTCCATTAATGGAAAGAATCAGATTACCATGGTCTGGGTCCAGGGATTTACAATGGGATGGGAAGGAATTCATTGGAAAAAAATGAAGCTGGGAAAAAAGATAGCGGCTTTGAGGACTAATAACTAACAACTTCATTAATATTAGCTACCAAATGAAGGAAAGGAAGTCCTTTTTCCGGTTGAATTTCAGCTTTGAACTGGAGGCAGGTGAGATTGCTGGAGGCATTTCCAAGCATTGAGACAAAATGATTTTGTCTAATGTTCCCCCAAACAATTTCCATGGAATTTTTTTCATTGAGGAAGTTTCCTAACTGCCAAACATACATGCAAATTATATTGTACCTAATAAAAATAAGTCATTTAATGTAATAATCTTGAATCTGATTTGTTTTTCTGTTATGTAATGTCTCTTGCCATTTATAAAAACTTTCTATTAATTTTATTATATAATTACTTATTACAAATTTAATAATAATTATTTTATTTAAAAATTAATTGAAAAGTTTGATTTTGTTCAAACAATTTCATCCAGAAGATATGGAGTTTTGTATCATAGCTTATTACAGAACAAATTTAGGCATGTTTATGTTAGGGCTAATTCTTGTTCTTGGGGACTTGGAAGTTTGAATTTGGAGTATTTCGTGTAGCAGATAGCCCACCCCATGACCTAGGCGGCAGCTACTGAAGTCCCCTATATTTACGCCGCGTTTGGATGGATTTAATTAGCAGGGTGTTAATTTGCCGAATCTAAGAATATTTTGTTATTTTTTTAACGTTTTTTCTTTTTTGGGTACGGCAGAAGATTTTTAACGTTATTTAACTGAGAATAAACCTAGGAAATAAGAATCTAGAAAAATAATATATTTATTATATTATTAATAATTATTTTCATAAAATAATACTATTATTTTTATTATATTATTTAGAATTAAATAATAATAATAATATTATTATTATATTTAAATAATAATAATAAATATTATTATTATTATTTGTGCAAAGATGGAGTTGCACTTAACTACATACTAGTGCGACAAAGATAAAACACTCCTCTATGTCATGTGCGAGGCAGCATTTAATTTATCGTGACGGTTCTAAAGAAATCCCGTGCTTGAAAAATACTAAATTAGTCAGATAATCTATTATGAAATTATATTTTTCATGTGTATAGTATACCTTCACATTCTACTTTTTTTCTTAAAATATCCTAAATACCTTATACCAAGTTGTGGTGTATCAGTTAAAACAAAGGAATGATAATAGCATTTTATTTTGACTCAAATACGATACATATTTTATTGTGACCCTTTTATTTATATTTCTGTATATAGTTATATATTATCAATATAATTTAAGATAAAAATATAGAAATTTGACCTTTTTGGGTAACAAAATTTAGGGAGAGTCATTTCTAAACCCATGGGCTTTAACTCAAGTTCTTTAACTCAAGTTCTAAAAGCCCAGTTGAAATCATTCAACAAAACACCATCGGATCGTAACTTTGGGCGCCCAACTGAATAAGCCTAGTACAAAAGCTCTTAGCCCAACCGTATAGTTTTTTTTTTTTTTTTTTTTCTAATATTTGTAATATTAAAAATATAATTATTTTTTAAGATTAAAAAATTATAATTTCATTTTCTAAGCACAGTATTATCAAACAATTAATACTTATTTTTTTATTTTTATAAAAAAGTGTAATACGTAATTATTATTTTATATTATGCAGACGAGACAATCTACTGTTGAACAAAGTATGATTAGTGGATTCCGGACAAATCCTGCCACTGCTATCAAATAACGATGACTCCATTTCGAAAAGAAAGACTCAAAATTCCATAAATATATATTACTTAAAGACCCATCTAAAAATAATCAAGTAATTTTAATTTCTTTAATTTTAATTTTAATATTTATAATTTATTTTAATATAATAATTAATATAATTACAAGTGATTTTAAAACAATTTTTGATAAAATTATAATTGTAAAAAATAAAAGAAACAAGAGCAAGATATTGTAGATAGTATCTATAGTATGTTGGCAATATTAAATGAACTCTAATTAGAATAAATTTGATAATTAATAATTTAATTATTTTATATTTTGTTTATGATAAATAATATTCGAATCAGATTTGATCGCCGGTGGGTGGTGGGTGGTGGGTGGTTTGATAAGAGATGCAAATGGGGGTGGAAGGCTGGTTTCATGTTCAATATTGGGGTGTGTAGCATAATGAAGGTGGGGCGATGGGGTTTACTTTGTGGGTTGCCATTGGCTGGGCTGGGAGGATGGGTTTAAGCGAGTTATAGCTGAGGTTGATAGCGCCAGTGTGGTTCAATTGGTGCTGAAGGGGGAGGTTAATAGGGTGCATGAGAATTTAGTGATGAGGATTACACAATTTTTAGCTATTAGAATTCATTATGTGCATAGAGAAAGAAATTTTGCTGTTGATTTTTTTACGGGCATCAACATTCAAAGAGTTTAAGGGAGTGTGAAGATTGAATTACTCTTTCTAAAAAATTAGATAAGTGAATGGAGCACAATGTGATAGGCGTAGCATATGAATGTCGAGTAGCTATGTAATAGGTTAAGCAGCCTCCTTATTTGTATCAAAATAATAATAATGAATTCTATTCGTGTTTGAGATTTCTATATATACACGTAGGATTCAAGTAGTTTAGTTTTATTTGTGCTAAGAGTTTAAATTAAAAATTATATAATAAAAATAAGTTGTGAAAGGTTGAACTAGTAGGTTTATGAAAACAAATTGAACTGAAACTTGCATATTTCATCATCGTTAGTCCAAAATGGTTAACTAAAGTTATTAGTAGTCTATGAAATTAGAAGTTAGCTACAAGTCACTGAAATTGTAAACTAATGATGGTGGACGAGATGTTACAATTATGATCAATAAATGGACACTATCAGACATGTTGTTGATTGATAGTTTCTATACTTAAATTTTATCTCCTATATATAAAATAATTATTATTGATATAAAAGTATGTCATTTTATATTCAACATAATCTTTGTTTCTTTATTTGAAAGGAGATCTCAATTTGTATTACTAGTCTTGGATGGGAGTATTTATAATTATAGCAATTGGAATCACACGTCATTACCTATAAATGGTGATTAATGTCCCCTTTTAAGTTAAATTAAAGAGTTTATGCTAATTAAACAATCCTTTCAATTATTCCACAAATAGTAATGAACCACGACCTCAGTCCACGCGTCCCCGGAAATGGGCTTTCCCAATATAGCAGCCTGGAAGCTTCCATAATGCTTCACAAAATCACCTCATAATTATCCTCCTTAATTACCTCTTAATTACTACTTAATTAAGCTCCCAAACATCTGTCACAACGCCATTGGAGAGCATGCCGCTTTCAGGGAGACATACCAACAAAAACACACTCTAAATTCATGTACGAGGAATTTTATATTCTGGGTCTCATGCCGTTCTGTACGTGGACTCACTCACTGTGTTCTTACCAAGATTCTCATGGCTTACAGAACAGATGGAGATATTTGATTGCTTCAGAATCTAACCAAGAAGAGCTTTGAAAGTGTTGAGTTGATTGCTGTCTGGATATATAAATATATATATAGATATAAGGGGGATTTACGTGGTGAGTTTCTGTCAGAGACTAGGAAACAGGGTTGCTTACTACAACAAGATTCCTGCGGCCCCGCCTGACTTTCAGCGTTTCTTTAGTTGAATCCATTACTACGTAGTGGCTAATTTAATATATGGTTGTCGGGGGGATGATGATGGCTAATTGGGCCGCCGTTTCTGGTCAGCAAGGGTGGAGGAAAGGGCCGTGGACGCCGGAGGAGGATAAGTTGCTTACTGAATATGTTAACTTGCATGGCGAGGGAAGATGGAGTTCTGTCGCTAGATCTGCAGGTACTGTATAATATAACATATACGTACTCATCATCATCATTAATCTGCCTGGATTTACAATACGATGGTTATGCAATAATATTGTCTGATTTTTGGTGTGTACTAGGATTAAACAGAAGTGGAAAAAGTTGCAGACTAAGATGGGTGAATTATCTGAGGCCAGGGCTTATTAGAGGCCATTTAACACCTCAGGAGCAAGGCATCATCATTGAGCTTCACGCCTTATGGGGTAATAAGTAAGTACAGTTATTTCCTCCGCCGTCAGTCATTTCTGATCCATTTTTTCTTATGCTTATGATTAATTTAATCCTTAATCTCAATCTATATACATAGATGGTCGACCATAGCTCGATACTTGCCTGGAAGAACAGACAACGAAATCAAGAATTTCTGGAGAACCCACTTCAAGAAAAAGGGCAAACGTCCTGCTGAAAAGAGAGGCAAGAAAAAACTGATGATGATGATGATGATGAATAGTTATAAACAGCAGCAAAATCACGATCATGATTTCAACTATGGAGTAGAAGAAATGAATGGGGCAGAATCATCGGCAAAGGTAATATCACCCGAACCCCAATCAGAGGTTATATGCGAACAGAATTCGTCCGATCATCATCAGCAGCAGCAGCAGCCGTTGCCTTCCATATATCCTCCAAACATGGAAAATATTATTAATCCAACAATACCAGGTACCTTCCCTATTGGGGTGGAGTCACCACCATGGACGGCAGAGTACACTTTTCCGATTGATGGTTTATGGGGATGGCCATGGAACTTTGAGGATCAAATGAACAATATTGTACCAAGCTAGGCAAACCAAACCAACCCACTAAATTATTCATGGTCTATCTGTAATGAGTTGTTCATTAAATTTGAGGTTATTTATGGGAGCTAGATAGATTCCACCAGCGTCGGTCTTTGAAGAATCGCTTGCGATTCCACAGCTTAATTTGCATTCCAAAAGTTGACTCTAGTATAATCTCATAGTGTGCTGATGAATTTGTTCAGTCTTTTTTTTTTTTTTTATTGGGAAAGAAAACTAAATTCAAGGAAAATAAATGGATGCTCACGGAAACATGTCTTATTCCAAATTCCCACACCCTTTCTATAGTCAAAACAGAGTGCAGACTATAAGCATTGCATGAATCATTTTCTTACTTAAATTTCTGCAGAGTTCTGATGAATAGTCCCCAGAAAGATTAGAGAATACAGACATCCTGTGCACCTCTAGATTTCAAGAACCAAGAAGCTCAAGTTTTTTAATATTTTGAATTTTCTTTCCGGGATTAAGTCCCTTGGGACAAGCCCTAGCACAATTCAAAATTGTATGGCATCGATAAAGCTTGAACTCGAATTTTTTCAGTCTTTGCTTCAATCTTTGCTTCGTTCCATAAGCAAACGGGGAAAGGGATTAAAAAATATGTTATGGTGGTGACCCAACAAAATCTTAGTCTATGTTATGTTGTGATTAAAAAATAAATGGGCCTCACGTAAGGCCCGTTTCTAAGTTTTAGTCTGCTAGATGCTGAATGGACGGACAGGCTATAGCCCAACATGTCCTCGCTAGATGATTCAATGTTCCCAAATGGGCCTCTCACGAGCATCTTAGTCGCCAATTTGATCTTCTTAATTCGTAACTATGTAGAGTCGAAATGAAACATATAAATTGTCTTTTGCTACAACAACCAGTTCCATTACCTAATTGATCAACCGGCCAACATTGCTTCTTGAATTGATGATTTTAATTGCCTAAATTAATGCTTGGAAGAGTTTGTACAACACGTTTCTCATGACAAGAACCCGCAAAAATGGCCTAGACTAGCATCCTAATTATGATTCATGCAATAGTTTGCAAATTGTAGACTCAACAAAGTCCGCTCCAACAGGCCCGACACAAAAGCCCATATGCAAATAGAGGGCCAACCCGACCTCCGCGTCACGTCTTATATTTTTTTTTTGGATAATTTTTTTTCCATTAAAAAAACAAAAGAAAATCTAACACGAAATGACCATCCAAACATGGACTAAATTCGATTTGAGTAAAGCAGGCACCTTCCCCCTGCAGTAGTCTGCCGCAGTTTCGCTGTCTAATAATTGCACAGTGTTTGGTCCGGCTGATCACCTGCCGGCTTCTGCTCCTGCCAGGCGGCCCACTGCAACGCACGCAGCCCGTCGATATCCATCAAACGCTGCCAATCACGTGTTGACACGTCCTCATATTGGGGAAAAGTTACTGTGCTGTCTTCGCTGCGGGACGCCGGGAACTTGTACGGCCGCCAGGAGCCCGGTCCGCACCCGGCGTTTCCATCCGACCAGGGTCCGTAAACAGTAGCCTATAATAATCGGACACGTCATGACGTTGAAAAGACACGCATCATGTGGTCGTCCTGGTTGTCTTGTCTCTAATATTTCCATGGCATCTTTTAAATTCAATGTTCACGTACTATTTTTAATCCTAATTCATAATTCTATATATATATATATATATATTTAATATTATAAAAATAATTATTTACCCGTGATACAAGTATTATTACTCATATCAAAACAATATTATTTTCTAAAATTTACTCTCATAATGAATATAACTCTCTGTAGTTCACAATAAAGAATAAAAACTAGATCGTGGGCTCGTAGATCGGACGTATGCTTATAATAATGATTGAATTATTTATAACACTAATAATAATTTAAATATTATTTTTATTTATTTAAATATATAATATTTTATATAAATGTTAAATAAGTATCATTATTTATAAATAATTTATATATAATTTTTTAATAAATTATTATATTAATAATTTATTTGTCAATATTATTATTATAGAATTTGTTATATAATGGAGATAATGTTAATGATTTTTAAATTCAAATAGGTAATATAAAAATTAATTTTTAATAATTATTATAAATATATGTTCAAAATTTTCACTTTTTTTTATTTTATGTATAATTGTTGTTCTAATATTATTATTTATTAAATTATATATATCAAAATTGATAAATATATATAAGTAAGTTATTAAATTTAAAAGTTATAATTGAAATTCGTGTATGATTATAAGTCATGCACTGTAATTATATTAATTTAAAATTAGTATAACTAATAGTTAAAAATTAAAATGATATAATAATTATTAATATATTATCATTATAGTGTTAAATTATTAATTGAGCGATTTATACTTATATTTTTTTAATTGATTGTTTGAATAAAATAATATGATGAATAGAAAATAAATAAAATCAAAGTTAATTAAATTAAATAATTACATATTATATATATTTCTATGTGAAATATAGGAAGATGTGTATAAAAAGAAAAAAATATAATTTTTAAATTACGATAAACATAGTCAACAAATAATATTTTAAATTTTGAAATGAGATTAATGATAATTTTAATAATTGATAAGTAAAATTTAAATTGGTTGATTGATTAAAAGTGTAATTTTTTATCTTATAGATAAATACATAACATTAAATTTGTTTAAAATTATAATAAATTAAAATTTGAATTATTTTTTATTTTTTTGAGAAAATGTGAAATTTGATTTTTTTTTTTTAGAAATGTGAAATTTGAATTAGATATATATATATTATATTTATTTGTTTATAATGTGAATCACATTATATCGAATTAATGATATTATGGGATAAGACATTAGATGATAATGATTATTTTTGTTTAATTTTATAATAAATGTGATATTTTAATTAGATATATATTATGCTTATTTGTTAATAATCATAATTATTTTAAAAACATATTAATGATGTTGTCATCAAGAAATTAATGAATTTTAGATTATTAGTTTCTTATCGTACAATGTTAATTTTAAAATTAAATTATGTTTAAAATAAATAAAAATAAAAATATATGAATGTATTATTAACATTTAAAGAGTTATAAATTTGTAGTTATTGGAGTATTGATGAATAATATATTGAGAACTCGTTGGAAGGTTGAAAAAAGTGAATATATAAGTATCTTCAATTTGAATATGAAGAAGAGAATGTATGATTAATTTAAATTATTAATGTGAAAGTAAAAATTAAACATACCAAAAAATATATATTTTTTCTCTCATTAATAATAATATTGTTACAAAATCCAAATGCATTAAAATATTTAAAATGAAGAATTGTATAGTTATTTGGGTATAAAAATTAAATAATATTTGTACTAATTTCTTCCACATATGACAATGATAGGTAACAATACTTAATTTAATTAAGAAAAACCGTATTTGCGCAATTAGTGAGAATTAATTATTAACATGAATAATTAAAAAAATTATTAACATAACTACATTATTGAAAAATTAATTTAAAAATAATGAAAAAAATAATTTGCTCCAACGAAATAAAAAATATATATTATTATTATAATTAATACAAATTTTAAGAGATAATTGAAAAGAGTTGAAGAAATATCAAAATTGAAATTGATGAGAGGAATTACGAAGATGAATAATGAGAGAGATTTGTTGGTTATTTGTGGCACCCATGAAGATTTTTGAAAAAAAACACAAAATAACATGATAATGAGTCTGTATCATGATTAAACAAATAATAATTGAATTATGATAAAAAAAAGTAGTAAAAATTTATTGAGTCACCGAAAAAATAAAGAAATTTTTTTATTATTATTACAAATAATAAAAATTTTAAGAGATAATAGAAAAATGGTTGGATAAAGATGAAAATTGAAATTGGTGAGAAGAATTAAGAAGATGAATAATGAGATAGATTTGTTAATTTCTTGTATAAATCATGAATATTTTGGGAAAAAACAAACAAACACACGCAAAAAAAAAAAATGGTAATGAGTTTTTATCATAACTAAAAATATAATGAAGATATAAAATAAAATAATTAAACAAATAATAATTAAATTATGAAAAAAAGTGTAGCTATATCAAGCTACCGAAAAAATAATAATTGATGATAATTGATTATTAGTTACTAATAGTAATAATAATTGATAAGTTAAATTTAGTTTATTGATAGATTGAGAAATGAACGTGAATGAAAAAATTATTTTTTATAAAAATGCTTGGCATGTCAGTAAATTTATGCCACGTATTCAGATAGGAGGACTGTTGTTAAAGGAAGTATCTCATGAGTAAATTTAGGATATCATGCTTTAGTTAATATAATGATTTATAATAAATTAAAAGATATAATAATTTCGAATAAAATTTTGATTTTTCTTTCTACATGCATAATATAAGTATAAAAAGACATTAATTTTTTTTGAAAGGGAGCATTTTTTTAGGATTAATATAAAAAATTTCGTCAGATATTTTAGACTTGTGAGTGAACTATTATATTTATCATTATGTGTCTGTATAATTTTAGTATGATTGTGTGAATTTATAAAAATTGTTCAAATGAATATTTTTTAATAAAAATTTTATGATAAAATTATTTAAATACTTATTTTTTAATTAAAATCATACTCGTATAGTAATTTTTTAACACAAAAAAAATCAATATTATAATTGACTGATAAGTCAAGAAAAATATTTTGTATTTCTCAAATCTCAAATAAGTGTTTGATATATTACTAAATTTTATGGAATTTTTTTTTTTTATATTAACCCTTTTCAAAAAAAATAAAAGAATAAAAGGGAGCACAGGTAACTAAATCTCCACATGGAATTTGACTCTCAAAGTTAAATCCCAGACTAGGAAAATTACAAATTGATTAGGCACACAAAGTGAGCGAATAAATTGGGAGAATAAGAGAAATTAGTATGATGGTTTGAAGAAGAAATGACTTATTTTGTACATAGCTTTTAAACAACCATAAACAAGAATTATGAAGAAATGTGCTTAACATAAAAAAGAACAAAAAATGTAATTTTTGCTTAGTTAGGGTATATTTTTAACAATAAAATAGTAAGTCAATTACTATATTGGGTGATTTAGCCTTACATTGAACAATAATATTAGTCACGTTTATCCAAACAATTTTTATATACTAATCCTAACGTATACCACAAATGATACAAGAGTATTAGTTTGTAGAAAAATTAGGGCGAATTCAAGAAGGTGAATACATTAAATGAATCATGGGTCAATATTACTAATAATACATATTTTTAGTTGTATAATATATTTTATCGTAATGGTGCACGTTGGATTAAAGAAATTTTAATTAGAGTCAATAATTGTTTAAAAAAATATAAATTACATTTATCTCATGTATAATTTAATAAAATCATCAATATCTCTCAAAGTTTTTCATAATTACAATTACTTGCAATACAAAAAAATGTCAAGAGATAGAAAAATTTTATAATTTTTGTCAAAAATACATTAATTCGATATTTCAACACAATAATAATATTTCTATTAATATTTGTACTATTTTTTTTTGTTAATCAGATGATTAATTGTTATAAATTTATATAATCCATTAAAATAAATATAATTATAAAATTTTTTGAAAGTATGAGTAACGTTTGATATTGTAAGCAAACTTGAGTGAGAAAATGTCCATAAATGGAGAGTTAAAACTTGTAGAATTGGGTCTGAAAATGGAGGAATATGGCAAAAGTGGGTTGTCACGCAATTGTTAGCGGTGGCTTTACGATTTCACTCCGTGGGTTGTTGGATACATAAGTATGACCCGACAACCCACGGAAGAACCAAGTTTTGACTCTTTAATTTTTGGACTCCATCCTCAAGCTTTTCTGACTCAAATTAATTAAGTTGGAACGCGTCGTTAGTTACTTACTATGTTTCCACCGCTCTGTTGGGACCAATTATTAACCGTTATCAATCACTACTTTTTTCCATTACAATAATCACCTTATTTATTTTATTAATTTAGTTTAAAATTTTAATTATTGTTGTACAAGTCCAAAACAAATATATTTAAAATCGGTTGGCATAATGTGAAGAATCTCCGCAATGAAAGTACTAATCATATCTCATATTCTTTGTGTTTTGTTCAAATTAAAGATACTTTTTACAATTACATCTATTTCTTAATTAATTAATAAATATAATTATCTAAAATTTCAAGAGATTATCGATAATTTAACTAAATTACATGAAAAATCACCTTAAATTATTTGTATGATTTGATTTTGAAAGAGTTGGAGGAAAAATTTAGCTGTTTGCTAATTTTGTTGCGTAAAGAATTAACAAAACAATGATATTTGGATTGGTTTTTTCATGTGTACCCTACGTTTCTTCCTTTTAATATTGGTTTGACCAAATAAAATCAACCAACCTTTTTTTTTAAAAAAATTTATGTTTCTAGAACAGTTCATTATTAAATATACTTTTTTTTCCCCTCAAAATTCTTCATAAAACAAAAAAAATTTAAATGGCTGGATTCGCCATTGCTACAATTACTATGCATTGGGATAAAGAAATAACTTTCCGGCAAACGCGCGGATAAAGACCGCCAACGACTAGGCGAATTACATTTACCCTATACTTCGGTTAAATTATTGATCTACTCTCAAATTTTGTAATAATTATATTTATTTTCATTCATCACATAAAAATATAACAATCAATCCTTAATTGACAAAAAAATAACAACTAAAGTAAATATTTTAATTGATTAAAAAATTATTATAAAATTTCATACCCACAACATAACAATCAAACTCATTTTGATTGGCCAAAATTTATCAGATTTATTCATCTTTTGATATTTTCACATATTTAATTTCATTTAAGAGGATAAATATAATTATTAATAATTTTGACCATAAATCGATAGTTTAACCAAACGATATGAGAAATAAATGTAATTCTGTTAAATTTATTGATCCAGCATGAGTATCAAATTCACAATCAATTAGCAATAGGTAGAGAGACTTTTAAATTATTTATATTAAACTGAAGTGTTGTGGTCAATAATGTGAGATTATGGTAATTTTCAATATCCTCCCCAACTCATAACGCTCCAAAAAATTTTCGGGTTCCTGGTGACATCCTCTGCTGTCGCCCCCAACCTGCTCTAATACCGTGTTAAATTTATTGATCCAATATGAGCATTTAATTTAAAATTAATTGACTAAAAGACACTTAAATTATTTATATTTGAGGGTCAATCTTCAACAAATTCACCATTTCTTTATTAGGACTTCCCAACTCTATCATTGCACAATATACATATATATATATATATATATTGTGCACAATAAAATTATTTAGGGCACAACCGCCATTAATTCATACTTGATAGCTCAAAATATAGCAATACGTACTCCTTTTTTGGAAATAACAATACGACTTTCAAATATTATCATGTACGTACCAAAAAACAGAATAATTAATTTAAAATAGAGGAATTTCGATACATATGGATGCACGAATAGAGATATTCTTTTGTGCATGTAAGTTAACCATTAAAAAACATGTAGTCATATCATTACATGTTTTGTGAACATTTATATTTGATGGGAAAGATACCTATATATAAAGTCCAAGCTTTTGTAAGGAGAGAAACTGTCACGCGAACTGTTATATTGAGTACTTCCACTAATTACCATTTAGCACTGATATAATTAATAGGTCACAAAATGACCCCATTCTTCACTTTTGGATGCACAAATTTTCATTTTATTTTTTACTCCCTCCACTTTAGAGTAATTAATAATATTGTTTATAAAATCAAAAATAGTATAATGAATAAAATTATATTTTCATAACCAAAATAGCATTACATAAATCTCGCCTAATACATACCTCATATATAAATCTCATATAATTTGATCAAATTATTCATATCCCTTAAATTTTTTTGACAAATATATTTATTCTCAACCGCACAAATTTATAACAACCAACCTTAGTTGATTAACAAATAACAAAATTCCTAATTAAATATTTTTATTGAATTCAAAAATCATTAAAAAGGTTGATACTTATAATTACCAGAATTTATTTTAACTGAAAATAGCTAAGTCTTTTTAATTTTTGATTTTTTTAATATTTGACGAATAAATTTAATTAACAGAAATTTCGAGAAGATATACCAAAGAGGTAAATATAATTTCTCCTATATAATTTGACAACATTCATAAAGTAGGAATAAAAATATGTAAATGATTTATTTATTTTTAATTAAATTTAAGGGTTTAAGTTCCCATTTAATATGAAGCAATCTTTTAATTTAGAGGTCAATTGTATAATATTTTGAGACGTTAATAAATCATATTTTAATCTTAATATTGTACGTACCAAGAGATATGAAAGTTTAATTGCATGGTTAAGGATTTGCTTAAGCGACTAACACAACGACACGTGGCAAACCCATGTCACCTCATTGTGACGTTACCGGATTCTTTTGTATTTAATTTTAGGGGAGGAGATTAGACAGAACCTCACAAAAATCCACCACCGCCACTCTCGAATGCCCTCGTGACCCACACTCTCGACCAGTTGAAGACAAGCGTTATATCCACGCGCTGCAAATGTGTGTAGGAATCTTCCACCCAAATGTACACTGGTTAAAATCATGAAAGCTTCTTCAAAGGGACGAATGACAGAAAAAGAAACTCCAACCCTAAGTTTTGATGGTCTCTGGTTCTACATTCCAGATGACAATATTCCTAGAGTTTAAAGCCAATCTAACCCAAATCTCATAAAAATCAAGAACAAAAACAACCCATCTTCCAAATTTCTTCCCATCATCATCTTTTCTCTTTCTCCATCTCTATACAACTTCTAACTAAAGATCAGTTTCTGCACTTGGGTTCATTTCTAGCTCTAGGGTTCTGTCATCTACATCATTCTTGCATAGTTTTGGTGGATTTTTGTGGGGAGAAAAGGAGGATATTGTGATAGCCAAAAGGAGACAGTTATAGTGTAATTGTTGATAAAGGTATAGTCTTTTCATAAATAGGGGAAGTAATTAAGAGGGGTGTGTGAAGACATATATAGTAGTAGTACCAGAACATAAACAAGAATTTACTTAAGAGAGGAGAGGAGGGAAATGGGTAGGGGGAGAGTGGAATTGAAGAGGATAGAGAACAAGATAAATAGGCAGGTCACATTTGCCAAGAGGAGAAATGGGTTGCTCAAGAAAGCTTATGAGCTCTCAGTTCTTTGTGATGCTGAGGTTGCTCTTATCATCTTCTCTAACCGTGGCAAGCTCTATGAATTTTGTAGCAGCTCCAAGTATGTTTCTCAGACTTGTTTAAGATCCCATAATCAGCTCATGTTCTTGGGGTTTATCAATCTTCTTTTCCTTTCATTAGCCACTTTATTCATTTTTCATAATTTTTTTTTTTTCAAAATTTGTCTTCCAGCTAGTCTTCCCGATTATATGAATGCTGGATCTGTTTCAGATATCAACTAATCCATGTTGGTTATGGTGCTCATAATTTTTCTTTTGCTGCTGTTGCATTTTTCATTTATTATGAAGAAAGATTCCTTTTTTTATTTTTATTTTTCTTTTTTGAAGAAAGAAATCCTTTTTCTCTCATAATAATAGTTATGGGTAGACAGGTTCCAAGATCCCATTCATTTTAATGAAGGTTATGAATTTGTAAAATCCTTTGATCCTTTCATTTTCTTCAATAGAAAAACCCCCGCAAAAAATACCCATTGGTGAGGAAAAAATGCTCAGGCAATGTAATGGCTCATACAGGCTCCTGAACACAAAGCATCACCTAATTAAAAGAAATGTTGGCATTGTCAAGTCCTTTTTTGAGCTTGAAGAATTTCTAATTTGGTCTGTATCAGATTCTTTCAAGTGTAGTTTATCATTTATGATTCAAGAAGTGTTAATAAAATTTGATGGCGATTTAATTTAATGATAGATAAGTAAGTAGAAAAGGAAATAAATTTAGAGATGTAGGGATGAAGCCCTGAAGGAAAAGAAGGGAAGTTTCTATTTACTTTTGTAGTAATTCTAACGTTGCACACTTGTATGATCCAGCTTGATGGAAACTTGAAATCTGTGAATCTTAGATGCCAAGAAAAACTGCATATTAACTTTTTGATAATGCTGTGCTTCTTCTTCTTCTTTCTCTTTTTTTTTTTCAACTTTTTGTTTTGCAAACTTTCTGCATTGAAGTGATTTGGATTTTGAGAGGTTCCACTTGGAAGAAAGATCTGAAGGACATTTACCCTATTGACCATTGAACTGTATGTGTTTTTCTTGCTTAAAAAATATAAGATCTTGTAATAAGAAAAGACTTGCCTTTGATGACGGAGTGCCTTCCGCACCAAAAAATCCTACTTGAAAGACTTCCTGGATTGTACTCTTGATTTCACTTAAGAATGGTGCAACTAGAATTTTGAAAAGAAGCAAATATTTTTGAACAAGTTAGTCATCATTTGCATTATACATAAGCGATCTAGAATGCATTTTTTCTTTATCTTTGTCCAAGTTAGTCATCATTCTATCTTAAAAATAAGAATATTATAGTTTCAATTGAACGGTCGTTTTATAGTTTCATTTATATCTCTAGAAAATTGTGTAAAGTATATATTTTTATTTTTATTTTTAGGCATAGAGAAGTATTTAAGTTTAAATAACATTTTAAGATGTAATCCTCTCTCTCTCCACACTATTCAATTTTGAGTGTATTAAACTTCCCTATATTGCAGTAACTTTTAGTAGGTTAACTTCACATTTTTGCAATTTTACTTTCTTGCTTCCACTTTTTCAGTTTACTCTAAACCCTAAGACAAAATAAAATGACTTGCATATCTTGATCAGTAAACAATGAGGAATGCCATAAATGTTGGCCCCTCTAAAGAAAGCATCTTGGATTACATGTATAATCTTGACATTTTGTCTCAAGATTGTACTTATTGCCTGATCAAATCATTCTCTAAAACATGCATTTTGCAGCATGCTCAAAACCCTTGAGAGGTATCAAAGATGCAGCTATGGAGCAGTAGAAGTTAACAACACAGCCAAAGAACTAGAGGTTCTATATATGAAATCCCTACAGTAAACGAGGTTATAGTTTTGTGCAGTTCATCTTTTGCTTTGCATGTTCTCTTACGAGCTTCTATTTTGTTTGTTGTATCCAATAGCAAAGCAGCTACAAAGAGTACTTGAAATTGAAGGGCAAATATGAGTCACTACAGCGATATCAGAGGTAATAATTTATCCTCCACAACAGTGGCAACTTTCTTTGTATAGATTGTTGGAAAAGTCTTCTTTCTTTGGTATGAATGGTGGATTCAGCTGTTTAAAAGCCTTAATAAAATCAGCCCAACACTGAAATTTCAGCATCTTGACCATTGTTATTGCAGACACCTTCTTGGAGATGACTTGGGACCTCTAAATATAAATGATCTCGAACATCTTGAGCATCAACTAGAGTCATCCTTGAAGCTTGTAAGGACTACCAGGGTAAGGAAATTTATAGTACTATTTATCAAGCAAATGAAAAGAGTGAATTTATGGTTGCAAATACTCTCCGCTAGCTAACTAGTTATAACATTTCATTTGAGACAAGTATTGAATCTGGCCAAATCAATTATGATGTGGCTGACATTGGACGAAATGCTATTATACCACCATGCATTTGTTGAACTTGCTGTTATGCTTGCATGATTTGTAGGCATTCTTGAAATTGCTTTCAAAAGTTTAGTTGATCTGCATTTTCTGTATTCATAATATGTATGCTGCAGTACTGACAAATGAAATCCGACATGTTTGTGGTTCTTCATTAACAGACACAAGCCATGCTTGATCAGCTTTCAGATCTTCAAACCAAGGTTCTGAACATTTAGTATAATCAAAGAATTTTCTCTTTTTTTAAACTCTTCTTCTGGACTTAACACATTCTGGGCTACAGGAAAAGTTGTGGCTTGATGCTAACAAGGCACTTGAAAGAAAGGTATAGATCAACTGATGTGCCCTTGAGGAAACCTTCTATTTAGGCCTATGAAAGTTTCTAAAATCTAAATTCCCACTGCATATACTGTTTTTCAGTTGGAAGAAATCTATGCTGAGAATCATCTTCATCAATCCTGGGGAGGCGGAGGCGAGCAGAGCAGTACATACAGCCAGCAGCATTCTCAATCTCAGGGGTTCTTCCAACCCCTAGAGTGCAGCTCAGGCTTGCAAATAGGGTAAACAAACGTTAGCTACATATCAAAACTACCATCTCTGTCCCAAAAAAGATTTTTATTTATTTTTTGGTTGAACTACCATCTCAGGGTTCAACCAAACCCTGAGTGTTACTTCTTTTTTAATGTTCTTATTGAATCAAAAACAGGTACAATCCAGTAAGTTCAAGCCAAATAACTGCAGTGACTAATGCACCAAACATGAATGGGATAGTTCCAGGCTGGATGCTCTAACTTAATCATCATCATTATCATCAGCATCTCAGAGAAACCAAGAAGAAAGATGGGAAAGCAAGACAGGACCCTTGTTTGTCTCAGCTGCTGAAGAAGATATGATGGTTTCCTTCCCCCCTTTGGTTCCCCAACACTCTTTTGTAATAAAGTATGATGAAGACATGAATGGCCCTTTGAGTAAAATTGGACTTTGGAGTTGTCACTCTGTAATAATGATTTGATATGTGGGAGTTGCTGCTGTTATTCATCTGACTTTTGCTGAGGACCAATTCAGACATCCAAGTGTGTATTTTCTCTAAATCTGTATTATTTTTATTATTATTAAATGTTGTGATCGTATTCTCTTTTTGTGACAAAAGTATTTCTCAACTTCTGTTTTTAATTTCTTGGAGGGAAGGGGTAAGGTAGGATGTATTCTTAGTGGGCTCTTTTTTAATGGGCTAGAGATATGATGTAGCATTGTGGGCTGAGGTTGGGCTCAAATAAATAGTCTTCCTTTGGAACTTAGAGAATGGGGCGTCATCTGGCCACTATGCAATCTTCAATTTTACTGTGAAACTTGGGAAAAGATAGCCCATTAACAACCCCCCTCCCCTCTTCGACGAATAGACCATTACATGTATTAAGAGCATCGGAAATTATCCAATAACAATTGATATAAAATTACGGATAAATGATTCCAAATTCTCGACTAGATTCCGATCTATATTGAGAACCTTTATATAAATTGATGTATCTTTTTAAAGGTGGTTAGATTATTTTGAATATTGTGTATTTTTTTCATGTTACGTCACCTCTCCAATAGAGGGGAAAAAAAAAAAAAGGCAAGTCTTGGCACCATTTGGGCTTTCTTTTGTAGAAAAGGTTTGTTTTGGGCGTCAAGAACTTGCCTTTCTTTTTGTCAGGAATCCGATTCTTTTTTCTTTTTTTTTTCCCCTTTTCTGAGGAGTACTCAGAACAGTGAATAATTTAATTATCATAATAATGGATCCGATCCGAATGACAAAATGGATGGTAAAAAAGATTCTAAAAGTTAGGTAAAATATTTATAAAAATAGAATATAAATATTTTTTAGAAAATAATATTATAATTGTTTCTTGGTCCTTAATTAACCCCATTGGGAGATGGGCTGCCCTTAACACTTGAGCCCGACCCATCCTTTCGGCCCAATCCCTTCTGTTGGATCATTCGCATCATATACATTAGGGGTGTAAATTGCCGATTTGGCCGGTTTGAAGGCTAAAGTACCGGCCAAACCAATAATTACGGTTTGACAAATTTTCAAACCAAGTCGGCCAAATAAATATGCCAAACCAAGTCAACCAAACCATATTTAGATGGTTTGGTTCGGTCGGTTTGGACGGTTTCAAACAAATTTACTTTTTATTTCAAAAAACAGCAGAAAGGAAGGAATTAATTAAATATATTTATTATATATATTAAATTAAAAACGGCCGGTCCTGCTGAAGTGGTCGGTTTTATTACTGAAACCATCGGCCAACCGTATCTATCGATTTAAAAATGTTTAAACTGACCGAACCGTATATATATTTTGAGACCGGCCAAACCGATAAAACTTGACCGATTTGACCGGTTTCGGCCAAACCACTTTCACCCCTAATATACATTGCTCCGCTGGCTTATATTGTAGTTAGGTCATGATTACGGTTGTCTTTCAATTTTGGTAATCTTATTAAATACTTAAATTTTCAATATATTATATTTATTTTTAATATTTGAGTAGGCTTATAAAATTGAAGGTAAAAGTATGGATTGATGGAGAGGATCAAAGAGATGAAATAAATTAAATTAGGTGGACTGAGAAATAATAGGTAAAATATATAATTGATAAAGAAATATTTATTTAAAAATTAGGATGATATTAGATAAGAGTAAAATATAATTAGATCATGAATAAGAAAATTAGTAATAATTTGTAACAATAGGGTAAAAAAAGACAAAGAGGATAACCCGTAAACTATTTTTTGTTTCAAGTTTCTCTCTCTAATACATTTTCTCTTGTAAAAGTTTAGTATACTATTTGTACCCAGAAAAAAAAATGGTATAATAAGTAATACTATTTTTCTGCTTCATAAAAAACAAAAAGTAATATTATTTTTCTTACACAAAATGAACATCAAATAAAATAGTATCCATAAACTCAAACAGCTCGATTTATTATACCTTGTGAGCATCCAATTATCTATAATCTTTCTCAAAATTTTACTTCCGCCTAAGGTTACAAACAAGCAGAATCGAACTCAAATTGACGGTAATTCGAGCTCGACTCGACTGAACTAAAAAAGTGACTTAACCTCGACCTTAAATTCGGTCGAGCAGTCTCTTGTGAATTTGAATTTTTCTATCATGTTCAAAGTTAATTCATGAGATTGAGCGAATTTATGAGCTCAAACTGAGTTAAAGTCTAAATTAAAGTTGCACTAATTTTATAAAATAAAAAAATGTGGACGTTTAAATGCTGCTCTCTAAATTATGATTTTACTCCCCATTTTTATCATATGTTAATAAGAGTATTTTGATTTAAAAAAAATTAACGGTTAATTAAAAAATAGTGCGACATTTATTATTTTCAAAAAAAACTGTGTATAATATATAATATATTTTATATAAACTTATCACCACACAATTTTTCGGCTAGATTGTATACCAACCCGATTTCGAACTGGGTGAACCTCAAACTGGAGACAAATTTTAAGGAAGCATGCGCCTTACCTTCAACAGTCATAATCTTTGTTGGGAGGGTAAGAATTATGAGCAAATTGTTAAATATTGACAAAAGAAGAAGGAAAACTACTTCCTATAAGCCAATGCCGCATAGATTTCTATTATTAGAGGAGCAGCTACGTAAACAACCCATCACAGCAACTGCAAAACTGGGAGTTGGGAAGTGCAGTGGTGGGAGAAGAAAGAATGTTGTTTTGGGACTGCGGAGGGTGACGGCGGCTTTAGGAAAACCTCCGCACCAGTTGGGAAGTTTCTGTACAAAGTCCCATTTCATTCATTATGTCTGACCAATTAAAGGAGAGATGCAAAAAAAACATTAATAAGCTTGTACCAAACAAACATCTATTAGGCATTTGAATAAGCACAATTACCAACAAAATATTTCCAGAACCAATGAGAGAATTGATCTGTGGTAGCTCTGGGGGGGGGGGGGGGGGGGGGGGGGGAAGGGTTTTTGACACATTTAAATATGCAAATTAAAAAAAAAAAAAAAAAGGTAAAAGTTTAAGGTTGTCTTCCCATCTCAATACAATTACTTAATAGGTTCTCATATTGTGAGACAAGTTGATATTATTGTGCAAGATGATTTTACTGATTTAACGAGATTCACGAGATGTATCTTGGTATTAGTTTTTTTTTATATATAAATATAAAAAAAGTACTACACTGATATCGTTTTGTGTACATCTTGATTCGAGATTATAAGAGATCAAATTTTTGAATAATATTCTATAAACCACTATGAACAGTAATAATAATTATTTTTAAAATCCTGTATTTTTGGGTAAGTGTAATATGGTCCCCTACTTAAAGCCTGGTGGTGATAAAATATTAAAGGATTATTAAGAGTACTTTTATGCTTATTATACCCATTCTCTTCCATGGCTTATCTCATGGTCCCCAACTCATTCACATACATACATACATACATGATTCCCCAAAAAAAAACCAAAAAAAAAAAAAAAAGAAGTTTTCTGGGCAAATGCAAAATTAAATGGAAATGAGGGGACCACATTTAATTGGAGCCGTAGGGTTTACAGCTCGATTTGTACTAGGGGGAGGGATGACATTTTGGACAAATCCATTAACCAAAAAACAAGAAAGTAAAATACTAGTAAGCATGTAAATATTTAAGCCTTAATTAATTGGATGGACCACTGAAACACATGCATGCTTAGTAGTAATAATAAGAATGATGGGAATAGGAGGAATCATAGTACTAATGGCTTGCTTCTTGCCCTAGTTTAGTATTGCTAATAATAATACTATAAGATTTGCTTCATTTTCTCATCCACCCAAAATACCACAAAATTACTATGCACATTTGTTGTATCACGTGCACTTTCAGACATTCGAGAGGGATTTATATTTCTATGGGCATCCAAGTTAATGTGATTATCCTATTTTTATTACGGAAAATTGTAAGATTATATCATAAGTGTCAAATTTAATTTTAAATGTTTAGTAATTAGGAGTTCTAAATTTCATTATTTACAATATCTTTGGTTCTAATAATAATTTTTTTTACATTCAACGATTGAATCACAATAATGTCAACTCCTATGTCATGCGTGGATAATAAATTTTATACCAAATAACATGTTTTTGTGACCCACATACTTTTTTAATCCAAAATTAAATGTTTAATTTGTGTAACAAATTTATGTGCCGCCTATGATAACGTATTAGTTCACGAGATATAAGATTTGTCACATGTATTAAATTAATCTATATGACGTCCAGTGTCGCATGAGAATTGATAAAATTACAATTCGATCATTAAGTGTCTAGACAAAATTATTACTATTTCTAAATGTATTGTGAATATCAAAATTTATGACTGAATTTGTCAGTTATTAAATTTTTATGACTAAATTTGACATTATGTTATACTATAAAGATAATTATAGCATTCATTTTCCTTTTTATTAATACCACTCTCTATTTATTATTTTATTCTTAAAAAATCTTCAAAATACTAACATATCTCTTAAATTACTTACAACTTTCGGGATGGTAAAGAATTCCGCATCCATCAACTTGTAAATATCATAGTAATACAAGCATTTTGGAAATTGATATTTAACTATGTTAGTGATTCTTTATTTCTCTTTGGTTTTGGGTAGTTATATTCACAATCCAAAAACTGATCATTAGTCTTGAAATCAACATTGAATTTAAAAAATTATTTAGAAAAGAGGGAAATATAAGGGAATAATCTGATTCTTACATGAATTGGACGTCATCGTTAAGGTGTCAAAAGATTTATGAATCGTTATTTACGGAATCAATCAAACAGCGACAAATGGCGCATAGTTCTGAATCAAGCTTCAACTTCCGATTTGGCTAGGAAAAGGGGGTGGGGGGTGGGTGTGCAGTCCGGAAAAAAAAAAAATTCTTAAAAAGAAGGGGAAAAAAAGGACGATGATGGATGGAGATGTATGGGGCTATTAAAATTAAAAGAAAAAGACGATGAATAGTGACGGATGTACCAAGCAGCTTAACGGAAAAGCGACAACGGGGGCTCCAAAAAGTATGTACCAAGATACTACGTTTTTAAGGCCAATTTTGGACCATTATCCACCACCAAAGCTAATGCCTACCTCACCCTAAGCTAATCCTTTCAACTTCCTCCTCATTTCTTACTTTCTCCATACTTGCTACTATTTCTTGCTTTCTTTTTTTTTTTTTTTTTTCCTTTTTCCAAACCAAAAGTTATATATTTTCTGGATAATTTGACTATTCACGGCAAAGATCGTTAGAGGTTTAATGAATAAGTTTACAGCGGTTAAATTGTAATGTGCCATTTAAAATGACAATTAAATAATAAATATTTTATCTCATTTAAATATTGTCAGTTTAATCTTATTCATTATATTTAAATTATTGATTGTTGAAACCAAATTTGTTAGGTTTTTTGTGACACTACTAACAGTGGTGGTGGCGATGATGGCGATGCGACGACAAATAAAAAGAAGAATTATGATTTTTATGGTTAATTAAATGGTATTTTTGTTAAAAAAATTATAATAATACAAAAATTTAAATATGATTGATATTAGTGACGAGATAAAAAAAAAGATTAAAACTGAAATAACCTCAATAAAGAGGACCAAATATATATATATATATATATATGAATGTAGCTTTGTTATTTATGTAGATATATTAGGGAGTAAATTTGTGATTAAAGGCATAGATGGTGAAATTATAGATTGTCTAATGTCATAAGACCATAAAAAAAAAGGTCAAATTATAGCTTTTATTGGCGGAAGAATTAGTTATTTTTTGTTGCATTTTGTTTGAATTAACAACCTACTTCGATTAAACTAATAATTATATTTTTAATTTTAATATTTTTTAGTAGCAAAGATATTGAAAGCAGAAATTATAATGATATTCTTCAAATTTCAAATTTCATACATTTTGTACGCACTTATAATTCTTTTATAAGTGCTGACTTGACTTGACTCATTACTTCGACATTTTCAGAGCATAACAGGTCAAACTCAAGCTCATAACTATTGTTTTGAGTCAAGTTCAAACTCAAAAAAGTTTAACTTCATCAAATTCGAATTTCAAACTTGTTAAACAGGTCGAAAATGAACCCGTCTGTAGTTTCATGACATCTACTATACAATCCTAATTGGCCAAATCAACCTCATTGAATAAGTTACTTTTTAGCTTAATAAATAAAATTTGTTTTGTTTCAAATTATTATTATTATTATTATTGTTGTTGTTGTTGTCTTATTCTACACATTAATGATGTATGATATGAAATTATTGTCACCAATTTGCATTCCTATAAAAAATCCATAAATTAGATAACTAAAAAATTCTTAATATATACAATAATAATATAATATTTATACAAAAAAATTAATCCTTTTGTTTTTAATACAAGTAAAGAGATAAGCTATCCCTTAATATATACAATAATAATATAATTTAAAAAAAAACTTTGTCTATGTTTTTTTTATACAGATAAAAAAGCTAAACTTATTCAATCTCTATGTCACAGATATAATATTGTACATACTCCTAATAGTGTTCACCAAATGAAAATAAACTATTTAATAGCTACGTAACTCATAAATTTGCTTCATTTTCTCATAATTAATGTTATTTGTCATTTGTAAAAAATTTAAATTGTATTTTACTATATAATTACTGTGCATTTTCTCAAGATCATTGTCTAATTAAATATTAAAATAAAATGTTGTTTTTTATGGATGGATAATTGATTATATCTTTGTCACTACAAACTCTCATAACCCATATTAATTTCTTCGAAAAGAAATTTTTTTATTAAATTAAAATAATACAATAAAATTATTATTTTGATATAGATATATTACGTAATAATTCTGTATTAAAAAAATTTATATATATATATATTCTCATATTTCTTCCTTACTTATTCAAATTTAACTTATTAATTTCAAATGAAATAATATGTTTATTTTTAAAAATATTTATTATTTACATTTTTAATAATAATTTCACATTTTAATTATAAATATAATATAAATCACACTCACTAGTATTAAAAAAGAAAGTCATATTTTCTAAACTAAAAAAATAACAAAAAAACACGTTTTTCTCGAATAGAAGTAATATATAATTATATTAATTTACATGTTAATAAATTTATTTAAAAAATCACAATTTTCACCACTATCTTAACAATCTTTCTTAATCAATTTATCATTATAACCATATAATATAAAATTTAAAAAACACAAAAATAATAAAATTTTGGACATATGATCCTGAAATAGAAACACCAAAATATCTCTCCCGTCCGACGTACCACGCCTGGCATAACCATGTGGCCCTAAAAGACAAAACCACCAACAGCGCCAACCTGGCTGCCGCCGGGAATCTCTCTCCACCGCCCCTGAAGAAACGGCGGAACGGAGGAATGCGGCGTCAGTCATTTAACGACTCTACCAATAGTAGAGGCGGGGTAGATTCATTAGATGACCCGCCCAACGCCACAAAACAAAAACCGCCACTGTTGGTAGTACAGAGGAAAACCGGCAGAGTATAATGAGTGGGGTCCATCGCACACCCAACCTACTTTCATGGGTCGTACGATAATGCTGTTCCGAAAGCTCCACATCCAATAGTAATTCGACAACGCAACTTCCAAAACCACCCTGGTTTTCACCTCACCACAAGCGGTTTCTCTTCCCACTGTCCTTCTCCACCTCATCAAATCCATATTTCTAATTCCGAATTAATTAATTATTATTACTAAAATAAAAAATTAGATATTATAAAATAATTAGCGGGACAAGATTTTATTTGTACTACAGTACTATAATAAGCAGCCATTCATTATTGTATATTAAGCCAAGCAGACAAAATAAGTAAAAAAAAAAAAAAAAGAAGAAGAAGAAGAAGAAATCTTCTTCTTTTATGCAAAGTCCTCTTCTTTCTTTTTATATTATCTTTATTAAACATACCAAAATAGAAACTCTATAAATAAAAACAAATATATATATATATATATGTGTGTGTGTGGACACTGTAGTGAGTAGTAGTAGTAGTAAATAAATGGGAGAAGCAGAACCCCATTCCCATTTCTCTTCCCAGCCTTTTCTTCTTTCTACTTTATTTGATTCTCTTCTTCATTTCAATGCCCAATTCCAAGGTTTAGGCAGCATTATAATGAAGCCCTGATGCAAAATTTAGGGTTCTTTCAACCCTTTATTGCACATCACTTGTTTGTTCTTTCTTGCTGCTGGTTTAAAGTTACCTTCTTTGAACTCTATATACATATATATAGGTAGCTAGGTTTGGTTTGATCGCCATTTTTAACCAATAAGAATGATGGGTCAAGGAGAATCACAAGTTATGAAGTAGTAGTACTCTTGTATCGGGATATTTACAGATAGTTCTGAAGAGAGAGGAATTTAAGAGAAAAAAAGAGCTTTTTTTCTGTACTGAAAAGAAGGTGTTTATAGTAAGATCCAAGAGGAAGATTAATGGGGAGAGGAAGGGTACAGCTGAAGCGGATCGAGAACAAGATAAGCAGGCAAGTGACTTTCTCGAAGAGGAGGTCTGGGTTGCTGAAGAAGGCTCATGAGATCTCCGTCTTGTGTGATGCTGAAGTTGCTCTCATCGTCTTTTCAACCAAAGGGAAGCTGTTTGAGTATTCTACTGAATCAAGGTTTTTCTTTCCCTACTTCTCCTCTCATTCTTTCCGGGCCGGCCCTTTATCTTATCTTCTTGCTTCCATTTCTTTAATTTCATGCTTCAATCTTCTTTCCATCGCCATTTTTGCTCAGATTTCTGATTTCCTTCATGCGCTTGAACTTTTTATGCCTGCTTAGTTGGGAGTCATTATAACAGTCTCCCCCCCCCCCCCCCCCCCTCTCTCTTTTTTTTCCTCAAGTATTTTTCTGTCAAACGTTTGTCGTAATCACTGTTCCTCTCCCGTTCCATAACTCAACACGGCCACACCATAACATTCAACTGCAGTTCCATGCACCCGCAGCTCTCCCCCGCTTCTACTCAGTTTTCTTCCAGGGTTGATGATTTAGCTTGGTATCTGATTTTTTTTTCTCCTTTAATTCTTCTTCTTGCTAAATGTACACAAGTTTTTCCAAGTATGGGTTTTTCTTTCTTTTTGAAAACAACAATTGAGCTACAAAGATGAGTACAACAAAATACGTGAGACCCTTAATTTTCTGAACAAAAAAATCTTTAGATTGTGTAGAGTCTCGGCCAGTCATATATAGGAAACTTCGACGTTTGATGGAGCTTTTTCGCACATGATAAAATCCATAAAACGAGGTTTTTTCTTTTCCATTTTGTCCCATTTGTATATATACACATTTTCTTCTTGTTGTACTCTTTTGACGCTGTTTTAATTCCCCCTTTTGCCTAAAAGCATTTAAACTTTGTATTGATGCTTGTGTGTATAATGGGTCATTTGCTGCCTGGAGAGGAGGCTGGATGCATAGCCGGTCCTCCAGTTAAAAGTTCATTCTTTTGTCTTTTACTGGAAGTGGTGTTGCATTTTTTCGTCATACCTTTGCTTATGGCAGATTATTCTCAATTGAGCATACCAAATATACCTGCCATTATTATCATTATTAACTTGTTCCATGCACCTCCACAGTTCAACGTACTATATAGTACTCGTTCCGTCCTATATTAATAGACGTTTTAGAGTTTAAAAATTGTCTCCTATTAATTCACACTTTATCATTATCAAAGTAATTGTTTTAGTTTTTCTTATTTTATCTTTCCTCAAAATTTGTGAGTGTATTGAACTCTACCACCAAACTACATATTTCACTAGTAATTTCCTCTCCAAATTAGGATAAAAGAAAAAAACTTACTTGATTAAATCATTAATTATTATTTTTTTTTTATAACAGTGAAAATTTTAAAACTCGTATTAATTTGGGAGGGATGTAGTATATATTTGTTTCTGTTTCATGTAAAAACCAACGGTCCCTTTGAATTTCAGTCCAAAGAATCTTGGTTTATGTTCACTCACGTAACGACGTGTCATCATTTAATGTTTGTCTGACATATGTACACTATAAGCTCGATCTCCATCTGTTTAGGTATATTAATGCAAGAAGCTAGGGGGGAACCCAAAACCACATCTTATGTTTTTCAATTTTTTTTTTTTTAAAAAAACCACACTGATTTGTCTTATCACACTCAGAAACTTGTGTACTGAATCTTGAACTAGCACTTAGTAGGTGTCCATATGGCATTTTATCTGCTGCGTGTGTGTGAGATATGTATTATAAACATTCTAGGTTTTAAGTTGGTGTTTGTCTACCATGTTAAACTTAGGTGTTCAAAAACTAACACTTGTCGGAAGTTGAAATCCGGGGTCTCTGATCAAAAGGTCTATTGAGCCTTGTGTCTTCACTCACTTTTTGGTTTATCATGAGTAAGGTCTCCTCCTTTTGAGGTCTCTTTTTCAGGGGTGTGTCCAGTAACCTCGTACGTTCTTCCCTTTCTTTCCATTATCAAACCTGCAAAGGCATCCATATGATGTGGTGTGGCCACAAATAGTGAACGGTGGTTGGTGAGAAGGGGGGGTGGGAGACCCGGGGGCGAGGTGGAGTACTATAGGATACATAAACAGTATATATAATTACACAAACTCTATTACCTTGTATTATAACATAAGGATTTAAAAATTTTCTATCCGTAACCTATAACATTTTATTTCGCATCTAATTTATTTTGGACAGTCTGGATTGACCGAATTTCTCTCTCTTTTTTTTTTCAACAATCTACTTTTTCAAATCAATTTTTTTTTTATAAAAACACAGACAGCTTCAAAATTTAGCCCATAAGGGATTACTAATATTTGGAGAAAATACAAAGGAGAAGCATTTCTAATGCTGCATTATTTCACTAGCATTCTAGTAAGTATAAATAAATAGCCTATTTTGATGAATGGAACTAACTACAAACACAAGAAACCACAGTAACCATCTTCAAATGAATTTAGGAAGGTCAAGAACTAAGCTAGAGATTGAGCGACCGAACTCACCTTTGAAATCCCAAAAATTCTAACACTACCTTTGGATTTTAATGATATTAAACACCAAGTAGTAATATATATACATATAAACTAATATTATTATTAACTAAATATATGAACGAATCCGGATTGATGACCGATTTTTTAAGGTAAATCCAGAATCCGATCCTAAATGACCAGTTTTTAATTTTTGAATCCGCTGAATTAAAAATTAATATAAAATCCATCCATGAATCCAATTCGCGGATTGGATTGACCGGATCAATCCGATCCATGAATACCCCTAGTATCCATGCGGAGAAAGCAAAGAAGATTCATAATAATCCTTTGTTGGAGTCAAATTTAACCGAGTGAAAAAGGGTTTGTTATTTTCTGTTATGTCTAGCTATGCATCTATATTAGGCCTATAAATATGCAATATTTTTGAGATTCTTATATGTTAATTGAGATATAACACTATTATGAGTCTTGTAAGTTGTATATTATGCAATATGAAATTATTTTTTCTCTATAAAAATTTTCAGTTGGAATTTTATGGTAAAAAAGGGGGGACAAAGACAACTGCTCTATAAGTAGTTTCTCTCTTTAAGTGCCATGCAGTTTCCTTATTAAGAGTTGTCCTTAATAAGTTCTGCTTTTCTAACCACATAGCCTCTGAATTTAGAACGAGCAAAAGAAATCACAGACTTTTTGGAAGTTTCACGTCTGAGTTTCCATATTGGTACATCATTGTGGATTTGGCTTTCCACAAACCTAGGTTTTCATTACATGTCTCAACCTCAAGCTAACTCAACTGTAAAAGATTTGTTTAGCTTAGCTAATTTTGCAAGATATAATCATATGCATTTTCTCAACCTCAAGCTAACTCAACCGTAAAAGATATATTAAACTGATAATAAATTATGATGGTGTAAATGTTAGCATAAATAAATAATAACATTAATTAATTAGATGATGCAACTTGGGATATCATGTAAAAAAAATCACAGAAGATCTTGTGTGGCCGAATTGAGTGTCAAATCCAGTGGCATGCATTGGCTTTGATTTCTTTCTATAGTTTTGTTGATGATCACCTCACTACTCCAGTTCTTGGACGTTGATCTCATCCCTTCTTCTGGGTGAGTAGGCAAATGGTTATGGATTGTGACTTGTGTTACATTAACCTTACTGTAATAAATGCCAAATCGTCACTGTTCTTGACTGTCTTCAATGCCTTAACATTGGTTTTCAATTGAAATAGTATGATGAGAATAACAAGATTGCTAACGTTCACATTCTAGTTTGCATTATTGTAGTATGGAGAGGATTCTGGAAAGATATGAAAGATACTCGTATGCTGAGAAAAGGCTATCTGGAAACAACGACTCTGATCAACAACAGGTACTGTGGCCAACCCATCCAATTCGATCCTCTATGTTCCTTAGTTGCTGTTCATTTCTGGTAGAAAGCTCTAAGTTGGAGCAATTTTTCACAGCAATAGAGACATTCTTTCTTCATTTTTTAACTTAAGTTTACATGCCAGTTGCACTCTGATTAATGTAGGGTTCTTCTTTATATAGTTCTTTATGCAACCATGTTCTCTTCTTGCAATCAGAAACTAACGCCTTTATTCATTCTAGTTAATATTGCTTGTTTTCTTCTTCATTTTGTGCTTCTCAGGATAACTGGTCTCTGGAGTACCCTAAACTCGTGTCCAAAATTGATCTCCTGCAGAGAAACATAAAGTACGTATTCGTGATCATCCACATAACTAGTGAACATGGTTATCCTTGCGTTTTACTGCATTTTTTTACTTGAACCATTTGAACAACATATAATCAAAATCTTAATAGGGGTAAATTTGCACCCCAGCTACTTGTATCGTAACCCGAACTGCCCCTTGGATAGTGTTGCAACTTTAGCTTTGACATTCGAATTGTGTTCTTGGCAGGCATTATGTGGGAGAGGATCTTGATCCTCTCAGCTTGAGGGAGCTCCAGAGTTTGGAGCAACAGCTTGACACTGCTTTGAAGCGGATAAGAGTCAGGAAGGTAATTCATGATGATAATAACTGTGCAAAAGATGTTTGATACATCCCTTGTCGCTCGCGCCATAAAAATAGTGATATTTATCGTATAGTATTACAAGCACGATTAATTTCTTAACATCTTGCATCTTGCCTGGTGTGTTATGTTAAAATGGTTTGGCAGCCATATTTTCCTGCTCTCTTGTTAACTTTTAAATTGACGCAGAATCAAGTTATGCATGAGTCCATCTCTGAGCTTCAGAAAAAGGTACTGTTAGTGCTATAACTTCGGTTCAGCTCATGAATTACATTTGCATGCATGAACAATTTGAGATGATATTTTTAATTGTCCCAGGAGAAGTCACTTCAGGAGCAAAACAATCTGTTGGTCAAGAAGGTAAATGGTTTCTTCGTTTAAGATTCTTCAGGAGCTGACATTGTTAATGGTTTCTTATAATATCTTCTGATCTGAAAATAAGCTCAAGGAAAACGAGAAGACGATGACAGAGCGGACACAGGTGGAGCAACCCCGTCTAGTTCACAACCCTTGTGGTGGCGCCCTCCTCCATGAGGACCCTCCTCCTTCCCTAACTATTGGGTAACAGCTCTTAAACCATAACTAAATCAAGAACCAGCCCACCATTAATCTTCTCCATAACGCTTAATGTACAATGCAGTGGGGTTTTCCAGGCAAGTAGAGCCGTAGGAGCAGCAGCCATAAGGCGGGAGGACGGAAGAGTAGGAGGAGATCAAGCTCATAATCCCGGTGGTGGCACGATCATAAACTCACTTGTGCCGCCGTGGATGATTCGTCGCATAAATTAACAATAAAGGGATCGAGGGATTTTCTCAGTTGGCCGCGCTGGTGGCGCTGCGGCGGAGCAAAATAGTAGTATATTTGGGTTTCTCAAGAAAAAAGTATAGAAGAATATGAGATGAAGCTCCCCTGGGACAATTATATGAAGCTCCCCTTCTGTTACTAAACTTTCCCTGAGTGTGCTGATAAAACCCATAAATGCCTACGTTTGTAAATCACAGGATTCCATTGGCATGTGTTCCAATCCAAGCTTACTATGTAGTACTTATGATCGACGACGCAGCAGCATATATTTTATTACAGGCCTCAGTTCTTGAGAGGCAGCATTCAGAAATGAAGCTAAGTATGATGTATCCTGAAATGAATGGAGAATATTCCTCGTACTAAACTTAGTCCCATCCCATGATATAATATAGCATCTGGGAAGTGCAATTTTAAGTTACATTCAAACTTGCACAACAATGTTCCTGACTTCTGGGAGTTCATACATCAGTTATTGCAAAATACATACGACTATGCTCTCCCACAGTGGAGAGGCTCTATACCCTATAGATGGTTTTCTATTCAATGGGAATTCCCCATGATAGGGCCAGTCTTCTTAAATCAGGGAAAAAATAGACAAATTTTAAGTAACAATTCACTAACTTCTACTACATATTTTCTGGCATATATATATTCAGACCTGGAATTTGTTGTCTTTGTCTTCATCATCATTGCTAGATTCACCAGGCATCATGCACATCTGCCCTACATTTTGCAAACACAAAGATACAGTGTTGGACTAGTTGCCGGACATGTCAACGAAGGAAATAAACACAACAGATTGGGTGGATTGGATATACAAGGCAATGGATTCAACTATGACGTATCTATAAAAGTGTACCCTAGACATAGATTTGAAGTTCAGTCATGCAACAAGTGTACCCTAGACATAGATTTGAAGTTCAGTCATGCAACTGAAAAACACGTAGAAGGCCATCAACACACGACATAACGATAACACCCCATCTCTCAACAGCTCAGTTCATGAACTACTGTGATCAGGCATACAAAACTTTGAGCATAGTAGTACAGCAGCATTAGAAACATTATATTTGATCTTAACATGCACTTTAAGTATGTTTTTTCAAGCTACTTATGCAGAGAAAGAACAATTGCAGATCAATTTCGGTCACAATAATACCCAAGGGAGGTAGAGATAAGATTTCCAAAGACAAAGAGGGGATTGAGATCCAGCCATCAACAAGTTAAGGAACCAGGAAGATAATCCTATAATGATAACTGATCGACAATTAAGGGTATACCTCAGTCTTTCGCAAAGGCGTGCTAAAGCATCTGATCCAGTTCTTGATGCAACATCCTCAATCTCAGAAGCATTTGACAGAGTGACTGTGTCTGCAAGCCTAAATTCACACAATTCCTTGAGGGAACAAGCATCTGTCAGAACTGCTGAATGTCCGCCACCAGCTGCCAACTTTCGGACTTCACCTACACACCTGTATTTGTTGTTTCTGTTAACACGGGAACTTCAATCCGTAGATTGTGAAGACGAGGTAATAGTCATCGAGCATACCAATCTACAGGAGAGGGAAACCACGCAAATGTAGATTTCTCATTAGCTGCTTGACCATAGCCGTTGTAACCCCATCCATTTATTCTTCCATCACTAGTAGCAACAAGAGTGTGAAAATGTCCACATGCAACAAGTCGAACACCATTTGGAATTACCAAAGTAGGCAAATTACGCAGCATCATTTCAGAATCATTTGGCACACATGAAAAGAACCCAGTTTGAGGTCCGAGGCCTAGCTGCCCAGGTTGACCTCTGCCCCAAGCATAAAGAGCCCCTTTGGCAGACACTGCACATGTGTGCACACCACCACATGCAATCTCTTTCATGAATATTCCATCAAGACCAACAACACGCCTAGGCAAGAGTTCCTTGTCACCAGATTGAAGGGAACAATGGCCAAGCTGACCCATACTTCCAAGTCCCCAAGAATATCTGTAAATTGAAAGTCAAATAATCTTATATAATGTGAAAGTATATCATATGAGCAAGTATTTGAGATATAACTACACTCAGAGTTCGAAACTAAGATGTATATCATCTGTTTTGACAACATCCAAATGTGTCCAAGTAGGTATTTTCTCCAGAGCCATAGTGAGGAAAACCTCAATGGACATTAAAAGGGGGTGATAATCAACAACAAAAGAGAAGTACTGAGTCACTTTAAAAGAGGAAACAGTATCATACCATGTCTATCTACGAAACAACTTAATTAACATCATCAAAACCATAAAGAACAAAATACAAGTTTATAATGTCACAAACAGCTGGATTTGGGTAGTTTCTTACTCTACTTAAATTTCCCTATGTGGTTTTCTTCTCCATCCCTATTGTATGAGCAGCATATTCAGTACAATAACTAACCAAATCACATATCAAAACAGAGAGTTAAAGTAAATTCAGATTCACTTTATATATTTAGCAGTAAAGCAAAACCAGCAATGGACCTATCTGGCTTCAGATAAACTAGCTAAAAAACCTAAGGGGACAAGCTTTGTAAGTATCATCTAATCGAGCACCCTTTCTCACAACAGTACTGGATGATAATTCCTTTCCAAGATCTTCACTTAACCTCACGAGACATGAGTGCCATGCGGATAACCACAATTGTTATGCTTTATAGTCAACCTATCTCCATCAAGAAGGATCCTTTAGAACACTTACACCTCACCCTCCTCTGATATAGCTGCTGTGTGGTACTCCCCACATGACACTTGGACAATCTTCACAAGTTCAGGGGCTTCATCAAGCAACTTAGCATAACCTTTAATTAATTGAGCCCCTTGCAGACCTTCACAGGTAACACCTCTCCCAAGCTGACCAAATTCATTATAGCCTGGTTTATGAGAGAGTTACAAAATTCTAATCAATCCATGGTACAATAGTAGAGTTAGAATGCAGGTTTCCACTCGTACAGTTCTAGGATCAAACAGATAGGAATTTATAGTCAAATAGGAGACAACATCAGCACATGCAAAACAAATCAAGTTGAAAGGAGATGCAAATTCATAAAACATGAAAAACTTCAATATGAGTTAAATGTGCCAAACGATATGGTACCCCATGCTTGTAGCAAACCATCTTCTGATAGGGCCACAACATGAACAGCTCCGCAGGACACTTGGCTAATAACCTGGACAATACAAAAGCAAAAGCGAAGATCAAACAATTTGTGGCAGAGAGAAAAACTCAGAAAAGAAACATGCTTGTTATGGCAATACCGTATTTGGAGTAAAAACTCCCCAGAATAGGCGTGGATAATTAGATGCCTGAAAATACAAAGAGAGTTATACTGGGGGATGACATATTCTAAAGAAAGAAACAAATCGATATTAATGTAATGAGTATGACCTGATTCTGTCCCCAAACCCAAAGCCTTCTCCTTGATTTGGTTCCATCATTTTCACGTGGTTCTGCAATTGCGGCAGTGCAATGTGCACCGCAAGACACTGATACCACATATTCAGATTGCAGTTGCCTTACTTTCTTGGGGTGCTTCTGACCCTTTTCAGTTCCATCGCCCAGCTGACCAAAATCATTGGCCCCTATTTGAAAGCATTGAAGATAATTAGTCCTTGACGTTTAAGAGAGAATTTCTAAAATCTTCCATGTAGAGCAGGAGAGTAAAAGGAAACCAGGGGAGAGAAAAAGGTGAATGAAAAGAAGACACAAGCAGCATATCATGGTCAAGTCACGGTAACAACTATGAAGTGCAATCCATTGATCTAAGAGGTACAGGAAAACGTTTACTGCTTGTGGGTTTATGGCAAACAGGTATACACATTGATCTCAGATGATTAAAGAGGGCCTATATCAAATTATTAAGGTGAAAACCTAATTGATATTACTTAAGAACTTTCCAAGTTCCAACTATAACAGCTCTATAAAGGTAGCAAGTACTAACTTTTAATCAAGGAACTGGATGGAGGGGACTTCCGAAATACAGTGTTAAAGAAGAAAATAGAACTTTGTAAAGAACCTTGCAACATTCATGAAGATTTTAATTGAACGCTGGCTTTGCAGAAAACATATAAACTTTTACAGGAGTGAAAAAAGGAGAAAATAGATTTGCAAGAGAAACAAAAATCATGTCGCAATTAGGACAAGGATATGCGGTAGTGACTTCCAATATACCATCGGCTAGTTAAAAAACAAAAAAAATCATGTCTTTGATATTACTGGCCACCCAGAAAAGGGAAATTTAACTGATACAATGAGGAATAACAACAGTTATTAATTGCATTGATGTTACAAACAGACGGAAAGAAAAGGAAATGAAGCGAACCCCAAGTGAAGAGCGATCCATCAGAAGCAACTGCAGCAGTATGCTCCCGGCCACAAGCTAAATCCAACCACCTGGAATTCCCTCCGGCGGGACACCCGAAAAGCTCCGGAGGCAGCTGTCTCGGAATCCTCAAATTCATATCTTTACCCTCCCGACCCGTTTGGCCCGATTGATTGTATCCCCATACGTAGATAGCACTCTTTGTGGGAAGACTCACTGGCCTTGACTCCCCAAATATCTCATCAATATCCATTTCCTTCAATCAATTCAAACAGGAAAGTCAGCATTTTTACAAAATCCAACCCATCAAAAGAAGAAACTACCGATAAGCACTGTACTTAAGTTGTTAAACAGGTAAACTGGCTCTTGAATTCGTTCCACTGGTTTGAAAATTGTTCAAATGGAAATGGAAACATTTGAAATGATGGAAGCCCAAAAGGAATTCAACTTTACCTTGGATCGAACTTTAGATTTTCAGTAAAAGATGAGTCTTTGAAAGATTATTTTTAATGGGGTTTCGAAAATTTTCCCAAAGAGGGGCGTACGGGAAGGAAGAAAACGCGACAGATATTTCGCGGGATGTGAGATAGCCAAAGATGCAGCGAGCGTCCACAGCTCCAAAGATTCCGGGAAATGAGAGTGCAGTGGTCGCTGCCCGGTCCATGTTCCTGCGGCTGTCTTTCTTTGACACGCGCGCATCCTCGAGATTTCACTGCCCCGTCCGCTGCCCTAACTGCCCGAGATGCTTTTTCTACTAATATCGGCTTCGACTTTAAATATGCAGTCAAATTAATATGATAAAAAAGATAAATTTTTAGAAAAATAACTTAATATGATAAATTTTTGTTAAATTAAATAAACAACTTTGAAAATACACGAAAATACTATTTTCAAAATAGGTTGTAATTTGTACCCAAAAAAAAAAAAGAAAATAGGTTGTAATTTATGTTAGCAGGAAGAAAAGTCAAAACCTGCTCAAAGAATTCCACGATTTCATCAAAAAATAATATTTTGCGATTGACTTATTCTTTTGTTTCAACTTTGCAGTTGGCATCCTCCTCATAATCCCTATATAAGGAAGCCTACCAAGAACGAACAAAGAATTTCGGTTTGAGAGATTTGCGTATGCATTTGTTGAGCCTTCAGAGGTACCCAATTCCAGCAATTTCCAGGTTGGTTTTCCTCCCTCATACTCCTTTTTTAATTTTCTTTGAATTGTTTGTTTCCTAGTCTATCGGAAAATGCTATAATCCTGTGATCGGTCAGCATTTTTTCCGGCAAGTTCCTCAATTTAGTATAGTTGAAGCATGCTGCAACATAGTTTGACTTCTGGGTTGTGGGTACTTGGTAGTTTATAATTGAAGTATGCAAGTGATCTTTCGTGGGATTGTAGCCTTTCTTGATTTGATGATCCTGAATTGCTACAAAATTATTGGTTCTCCATTTCTTTTTTTTTTTTTTTTGGTGTGTGTGTGTGGGTGTTTTTTGGAGTAGGGGGTAGGTAAGCCCGGAAAAACTCTGATAAAGAACAAAGAAACGGAAGCTTGAAATCTCCAAGTTTGACGGAAGTCCCATTTTTAATTCTTTATGAAACCGTGTTTTATGGGCTGCTTCTGCATCATCAAGCTCTATTTTGGCTGCCATTAATGATGATTAGATCATGTTCCTTTTCATCCAGTTAATAGTTTAGGCATGTGCTCGACTTTTTTTTTTTTCAAAATTTTGTTCTTGTTCTGGCCCCTTGCAACTTGAAATAGCTAAGGACTTTGTACAAGAAAATATTTTGCAGTATCAGACTAATGGCTCAGTCTGCGGGTAGCGGCAGTGGGAAAAAGTTGGTCCAAATTGACATTAGTTCCGACACTGTATGCCCATGGTGTTTTGTGGGAAAAAAGAATCTTGATAAAGCAATTGCTTCATCCCAGGATCAGTATGATTTCAAGGTTCTACAGTCTGTTCCTCTTTTATAAACTTTCTCCTCATTTCTTAGATCTTCCATACACTTGGTTTTCATTGAGCAAGAACTCAATATTTGCAGCTTAAGTGGCATCCCTTCTTTCTGGATCCTAAAGCTCCTAAGGAGGGTGTTAACAAGATGCAATTCTTCAGGGATAAATTTGGCTCTCGATATGAGCAACTTATATCTAGAATGACTGAGGTTGCATTGTCCTCCCTTTTTTTTGTTTTTGTTTGAATAATTTTATACTGTGTAGTCGTGAGTCTTGGTAACCACTGGAAATATGCAGGTATTTAAGGGTCTTGGAATGGAATATAACATGTCTGGCCTTACGTAAGTTCAATTCGCTTTGCTGCATAATTTGGGATCTTTGAAGGATCCTTGAGTGTGGAATTAACTTGTTTTAGACATGCAGGGGAAGTACTTTGGACAGCCACAGACTGATTTACCTTGCAGGTCAACAAGGGGATGATAAGCAACATAAACTCGCCGAGGAGCTTTTCCTTGGCTACTTTACTGAAGGAAAGTTTTTAGGTGACAGGTTAGTACTTAGTATATTCTTTCCATTTCCCATAACTTTAGATTTTGTTCTGCTTTTCGTTTCCCATAATGTAAACTTCTTGTCTGCTGCAATCGTGTTTAGAAAGCCATCTGCTGATGCAACAGATTTGGAAGCTTAATCATCGATACAGAATGTTTGAAACAATCATTTTGACTTTAACAAAACCTTGATCTGTGTCTTTAATGTAAAAGATAAGATTGAAACACAGGAAACAAGTATGGCATGAATTAAGTGGATATTCCTTTATGACTTCTCGGTCCTTGTACTTACAACACTGCCGCAAATCTGACTAAAGCTCATCTTTTTTATTTTAAGTGTAACTGCTATATGGATTGACCAACTGACATGTACTTTCTTTCCATATCAAAGGGAGTTCCTCGTGGCATCAGCTGAAAAGGCCGGGGTAGAAGGAGCTGCTGTGTTTCTTGCAGATCCAAATAAGGGATTGGCAGAGGTATACTCTTTGAATAAGATGCCTTCTATGAATTGATTGCAATTGAGACACTAGAAGGGAAGGAAGTTTTGTCTAATAGAACCAGAATTGGTCATTCAGAAAAAATTAATGGGTTCTGTTTCTTCTTGTCACCAAATATTACTTCTTTTATCTGCACCCTTATTTCCACAAGTTGTTTTGGTACAGCGATTCAACATACGCAATGTTTTGTGTTCTTCATTTTGGGTTGTATACGAATCTTTCTTTTCGATATCACTCATTCCATGGCCTACCTATTAACTTTCTAAATTCTGAAAATGGCTGTGGAATAATCTGAAAAGAAAGCATCATAGAAAGGAACAGTTTTTCATATTTTTTCTTCTATTTGTTTGGATTCCTTTGGCTCCTGATTACCAATTTTAGATGATTGATATCTGTTCTGACTCTTGAAGGTTAACGAGGATCTGAAGAAGTACTCAGCCAATATATCAGGAGTTCCCCATTATGTGGTAAGTAAAACTGTCCCTATTCAACTCTTTTAGAGAAAAGGACAGAACACAAAATCGATCTTTCTTAATGTAGGAATTGACAAATTCAATAATCTTTCTACATACAGATCAATGGGAAGTACCAGTTGAGTGGTGGGCAACCCCCTGAGAGTTTTCTAAAAGCTTTTAAAATGGCTGCTGGCAGTGTCTAGTTTTGCGGCAACATTCATCTTTGTTACTTCCTGTTTGTTGTTGTTGTGTGTATTGAACCTTCATCCAGGTGAGAATAAATTCAGCCTGAGCCTTTCTGCTCATGATACAAGTATATGTATACATGAATATAGATGACATTTTCCTATGAAAAATACACTTTAAATGTTTCAAATGAATGTTGTAAGATTTAATACCTCCCGACGCCATTGCACTTTCTATAGGTAAATAGGGGATGGAATTTAGAACGAAATGGAGTGAGAATGCACATGATTTGTAGAAATTCCATGCTCAATCACTTCTGAAGTGATTTTAGTTTTTTACATTTTTCAATATGGGATTAGGGTCGGAAACAAGCCGAACGGAGCTCAAATTGAGGCTCGTATTAGGGAAGGTAGCTCGAGCTCGACTTGAGGATTCCATGCCGAGCTCATGCTTGACTCGACCGAGTTCACGAGCTCAAATTCGAGTTCGGTTACATTTTAATTTTAATATATAATATATATTATATAGTTGGTTTGGTAGGTTCACGAGCCTATCAAGTCATAAATTTCTTGCTTGAGTTCAACTCGTAGATAAGACAAGTCCATTCGAGTTCGATCAACTCGGATTATCGGACTCGAATCGAACTTCAATTGACTCGCGAACGGTTCGATTCGTTTCCATTCCTACGTGGGGAAATGGATTTCCACTCACTAGCTTGGCTCTTTACTTTTTTTATTCCTCATTCAAATTTTCCTTTCATTTTCTATACTTTCTTCCGACATGCGGACACCGTGAACTGAGTCCAAAGCCGACGATCATCCATCTAACCTAGTACTAATGGTGATTCACTTATCTCCCCTTATCTTGTAAGTTGAGCCAGAATTTCATGATTTGGGATCATAATTTGTCAAATGAAAAAAAATTACTTACAAAATCTTTTAAAAACTACTAAAGATCATTACAAAAATGGCACTAATGTAAACCTCTTAAGTTGCAAAACTGTAGCAGAGCAAAGATGCAGTTAATGGATCACGGTGACTATTGACTTCTTGATCTTAACTTTGTTGGTTCCGCCGCTTCTGACTTTGCTCCCTCATCTTGAATGAGTTGCCAAAGTGGACCAATTAAGAATGTTGGAAGATGCAGTAATCGCATACGTAGACTTGTCAGTCGTTACATATACAGAATCCCATCTGAGTTCTTCCAGGAGGCAAGGCAAGATTGATGGATCAAGAACAAGAAGAAGTGACGGTGCTTGGAAACTGGGCAAGTTTCTTCATGTACAAGGTGATATGGGCTCTGAAACTGAAGGGCATCAAGTACGAATACATAGAAGAAGATCTGTCCAACAAGAGTGATTTGCTTTTAAAGTATAACCCTGTTTACAAGAAAGTCCCTGTTCTTGTTCACAGAGGAAAACCAATCCCAGATTCCTCAGTCATCCTTGAATACATTGAAGAAACTTGGCCCCGGCAGAATCCCATCTTCCCTGAAGATACTCTTGAGAGATCCAGAGCTCGGTTTTGGATCAGTTTTGTGGAACAGAAGGTACTCTCTCTCAGTCTCATATATTTTGATAAAAACACAATTTGAAAACGAGTTGACACAGTCCATATTGCTTTGAATTAAACCAGGCTCCAATCTTTTACGCCTTTTTCCGGACTGCTCAAGAGCAGAAAGAAGAAGCAGCAAAGCAGGCCCTGGAAGTTCTCAAAGTCATTGAAGAGCAAGCTCTGGGCAGCAAGAAATTCTTTGGCGGAGAATCCATTAACGCAGTGGACCTATCGTTTGGCTGGCTTCCTTTTTGGTTTGAATGCATGGAAGAAGCAGTGGGCGAAAAGGTTTTGGAACCAGCCAGTTTACCCCGCTTACATGCATGGCTAGAGAACTTCAAGCAAGCGCCTGTGGTCAAGAATAACAGCCCAGATTTTCAGAAACTGATGGAGCGTAACAAGAACCTCAGGGCTCGTTTCCTGGAAATGGAGTGAATGGCCCCTTATAATAAATGCGCCAGCTTTCAACTAAACCTCCATCAAGATCATATTTTTGTCACAAGTATCATCAAGTATCATTACTCTACATCCAATGTAATACTTTCGAACTTCTTTCCCGCAAGAAGTTCTACTTCTGCTAATCTTCATCATCATAACTCGAAACCCGCAAACATTTACAAGTATAAGATTGGAAAACGGGTTTTTGTCAAATCAAATTTCCTTTCTTTCAGTTGTTGCTGCCCTTATTTCGGGCCAAAGATGGGCTTTCTTCTATATTTCCAAGCTGCTCAACTGCATATATCTCTAAGTATATCTATATCCTCCCCACCATGTGGAGGAGAATTGATGATGATGATGATGGGAAACTAATCCCATTGCAACAGAGAATGGGATTTTTTTTTTTTTTTCAGAATTTTAGAACATAAAAAGAAAAAATTGTTACAGACAAAGGTTACCATGAACAATGTGTTCTCACATTTACAATGTAAGACTAACAAGATTTCAAGCATGTGATATTTACAGTGGCTCTCTCTACACTTCTGCGTTCCCCAGTGAGCTTTTCCTGCTGCCTGTAGGCGCCGGTTTACATCATCGACGACGACCATACGTCAAGGCGTCTCATCGAATGCCATAACCTGAAAAGCAACCAAGGTAGGTACCAAGAACATCAGCATCCCCCCATCTTACAGCATTTGAAACTCCACAAATTATATTGTAGTACTAAAACTACATGCTCCTAACAATATTCCCCCTCGGGGCGGAATGTCCCTTGTTTCCCGCCCTAACTAATGCACTCCTATCATTTGTCAAAAACCCATCTTGCAACGTAGTGCTATTACTACCATTTCCAAATAATCTAGGGGGCAATGTTAAAACACCATATCTTCCCTCTTTCCCAAAACAATACAGCAGCAAGAACATAATCTAACTAGGTTTTTTTATAAAAAAAACCCGGGTCAACAAAATCATATACAGCGAAAGTATGACGACTCAACTATCCGATACACGTTTACAAATTTGCACATCACGAGAAGAGTTTTGAGAACGGTTAAAACAAATCAGACACGCAACTGTATCTTGCATTAAAGGCGGAAAAGCCAAATTCAATGACGACAAATTACCTTCCCACAAACTGGACAGCTTTCACTTCGCTCCATCCACTCGTATATACAACCAAGATGGAAATGATGCGAGCATTTCGTAACTATTTTTGGATTTTCTGTAGTATATTCTGCACAAAAAGAACGCACATGAGTTCTCAACCAACCAATCAAAGGTTTGCAAAAGCACAAGACCAGAACCAACAAAAGCACGAAAGATTCTCTTTCATAAGGTCATTGAATAACAGCCTCTTCCATGTTGAATACAACAGGATGCCACAGAATCACAGCTATCCGAAAACATTACATTCCATTAGATCTTTTGCCCACCCAGATTCAACCACAATTACATCAAGCACAGACAGATGACATGTGGTATATCTCACAAGACACCTCTTCCAAATCGAATAAAAGTTCAATCTAACAGACGTCAAAGCTATCAAAATAAATTGCATTCCATAAGATTTTTTCCCCACCCAGATTCAGCCACAATTACATCAAGCACAGGCAGATGACACGTGGTATACCTCACAAGACACCTCTTCCATATCGAATAAAAGTTCAATCTAATAGACGTCAAAGCTATCCGAATACATTGCATTAGGTTAGATTTTTTCCCCACCCAGATTCAACCACAATTACATCAAACACAGGCAGATAACACGTGGTATACCTCACCCTGTCGAATAGAAGTTCAATCTAACAGACGTCAAAGCTATCCGAATATGTTGCATTAGGTTAGATTTTTTTCCCCACCCGGATTCAACCACAATTACATCAAGAACAGGCAGACGACACGTGGTATACCTCACAAGACACCTCTTCTATATCCAATAAAAGTGACGTCAAAGCTATCCGAATACATTGCATTAAGTTAGATTTTTTCCCCCACCCGGATTCAACCACAATAACATCAAGAACAGGCAGACGACACGTGGTATACCTTACCAGACACCTTGTTTTGTCTCTGAGTTAACCAAGAAAAGTATAAAAGTAAATGTTCCTCATATCCGACAACCACACATGGAAACAATACAACGTAAATGTCAAAAAGCCATTTGCTTGCAAACCGCTCAAACAGGATAAAAATTTGATGACATAGTGCAAAGACATTAGAATATAAAGGCCCTTGTATAAAAAATAAATTACAGATTCTGCATGACAAATGCAGAAAGCATACAAATATCTTCTATAAGTATATGTTTTACCTTCAAGACATGTTGGACAAACATCTTCATCTTCAGAAGAAGAATAAATATGTGCAAATCCAGTCGTAGTTTTAGCTGCAGAAAGCTTCAATGAGGATCTGGCATTATATTCTCTCGATTCTTCTACACCTGCTGCATACTCATTCCATTTACCTCCAGTAGTCAATGATTCAGAATCATCATCAACCTCACTTCTTCTCAGTGGTTCAGACTCCTCATGTGAATGACTCGACCCCTTTTCCCTTCTTGAGACCAGTCCATCCCGCTGCAAACGGAAATATCTTGGATCGGCATCATAAGGCAATGGCCTTGGAGGAGATCGATACATGTCGGACAAAGAGTTATCAAGTGATGTTGATGTACTCAATGACGTTGTTCCCGGAGAGGAAGAAGTAATGGCAAGTTGGTCTTCCCTGTGAAACAAAGAAGTGTACTGCAAACGACATAAATTAGAAGCATTTCAGTCAATTTAACGGGAGACCAAATTTGGCATCCAAACTGAATGTAGTGGAGGAAGCAACCAGTTTTGAGATCTAACAAGATAAGGAAAGGCATCAATCCCACAACACCAAAGGTTTTCACTTTACATGTCGAACAACATCCAGAATAGTTTCATCAATCAGCTCCAGAATAAAACTTTTTGTGCTTGATTCAAAAATTTAAAAAATACCACTGTGGGCAAAAGTATATAAACTTCTTCACAAACTATAAATTTTCAAATAATATGGAAAGTAATGTAAAATGGTCAGGATCAGCATCATAGAAGTCAAACCAAGAAAAGTGTGATTTTGGCACTCACCATGCGGAAGACATTCTGAAGAAAACATCGAAGGCATATACAGTTCCTATACAATGAGCTGTTTGGATTAGTAAGTTCTTCACATTCATCTTGCAAGCAGCAACAAACGGAACCCATGATACCACTATTTCACCAACTTTATATACCCAGAGCCTTTTCTATTCAGGATCATCAACAATCTGGATTGTGATTCAAGCAGCCATGAAGATGATGCAAAATGAGAGAGGACCCTAAGCTCGCAGAGGTCAAACCACTTGGCGAACCAGCACCCTCTCTCTGTGTAACAATTCCGGAGCTCTTTCTAACTGGTGCCTAAAGATAACAGACACTGTAAAATATTGCCTGCAAAGTGGGAAGAGAAAGATTGAATTTTTTAATTAAGAAACAGAATAATAAGTAGACACAGAACGCGTAGAGTAAACTGATGTAGCAAGCACAAATGGTGAAGCCATCCAACCGGAAATATAAAAGTACAAAAGTCAGCCATCCATGGACGACCAACCAAACATTGGGATGTCGGTGCCCATGAGCACACCAAATAAAGATAAAGATAAGATCTTTAAATAAAAAATTTTAAAGAAAATACATTTTCTGAATTGGGTTTCTGGGCAATGATCGAGAAAAAAACAAGCGAGATGGTAGAACGAGAGACCAAATTTCTTCAGATGAAGGAAAGTTCTTTCTTTTCACCCACCAAATAAACGACAAAAGAGGGGAAACATTGAAAATTCATAATCAAATGTAAATACCCAGAGTTCGACCAGACCATATTAGCAGCAAAATTCAAGAAGCAAGCCATCAAAATCACTGTTCATCCATGAAAGGGGTGAAAACCCCATTCAGATAATCGGGATTTACAGGGATCGAATTATCCATAATAAAATTCCAAATCATAAACAAAAAATGATCAATGAAATTACAAAGCCAGAAAGAGAGGAAGCTACACGCAACCATACAGTTGGAGAAACGTCAAGGGGGAGGAGAAAAAGAAAATTGAAGAATGAAGAAAGAACCCGGACTTGATATGATGATGGATGATTCGATTCCTGACGATGGAGACACAGAAGCCTAGAAATCCGAGGTCAGCTATTACCGATTGTATCTTCTAACCAAAAATAAATAAATGATATAAAATAAACTGATTTACTTAAATTGGTGTTTATTATAGTCGCAAGAAAAAGGAAATTGAACAATGTTTTGGATTTTTCGGCGGAAAAAGAGTTGATGAGAGCCCGCAAATAAAGCAGATTCCCAAATCCAGTTCCTCACGCTCACCCACTGCTACTGGCTCTGCCTGCCTCCATAGGTAAACGAGAGTGGAATTTATAAAGAAGCTCTCTATCTCTGATCTTCATAAATTATGGTCCCTGGAATATAATAAAGTAATTGTTCGGTGGCCTGTAAAATAAAATAGTCGGTTCTTCATTAATAATACCCTCAATTTTTCTTCGTTCTATTTTCCCTTTTATTTCCTCATAGAATAGTTTAGGAAAAAATACACAAATAGTCTAATATAATTGCTTTGTTATACAAGTGGTTCTACACGTTTAGAGATAAATGTGATCTTATTTAACAGAGTTTTATACATATTAACGAGAAGACTAAAATTCGTTATGTTATGTTAGTGCCACATGGCATGCACGTGGTTGCCACGTAGATGCCACGTGGCACTAATATAAATGAAAAAAAATTCTTGTGACACATATACACATGGTGAGGCCCACATTTTTTACTAAATTAAAAGTGAATCGACATTTGTAATTTCACCGGGGATACATTTTGGAGAGAAGCCGGAACCCTACCTCCACTTTCAACCTTTAACCGGCGAGCCTCTCTCTAATGCTCTTCTCCAAATTTTTTTGCCTCTCTTTTGCTGTCGCCTTGGTAGCAACTGCTCCAAGAATGCGGCATGATCAGGACCCAATTCCATCATATCCTCTTCAATCTTGTTCCTGACAGATGAAGGTTGTTACTATTTGGGAACAAGGTGATGCTTGGACATCTCAAATGGAATAAAGATTATGAAGAGGGATGAATCCACATTAGTAATTTCACCAGGGATACATCTCGGAGAAGAAGCCGGAACCCTACCGCAATGTACGACAGCGAACCTCAATTGTTTGACCACAGTAAATGTAAGAAGACCCATGAGTGAATTAAGGAAATTGATCGGTGGATATTACATCTATTTTTCTTTCCCATTAATTTTTTACACTGTCCAAAAGACCCATGAGTGGAGATTGTACGCATTTTTTCTTACTGTTATGATGTTTTGTTATCACTAAAAGCTTATCGTGTTGTAGCATTTCTTTTTAATGCTTGTTGAACTTCACTTATTTGCTTTTTGGCAGACTCACATTCACTTCACAGGAATAATTTATGAAGTAGAATGTGGTGGAAGAACTGAAGCTATTGCAGTTTGATGATGAAAGTAAACAAAAAATGATTGATATACTTAAAAGAGTTCATGCAGAAGAAGAGAGGGATGACATGGGTGAATATGATGCTTTCTGCTTTTTGGTTATTCAAAGCGTGCATCTATCTTGGTTGTATTTTTATGTTCTTGTTCCTCTTAAAACTTTCTGTAAGAGAGCTTTATTTTGTCTCTCCCCAATATCAGTAGATTCTGATTTGATCTTTCTGTGAGATGGTGGCTGTATATTCAGATTATTGTAACTCTGGGGGGACTCTCTATAAGAGAGATTGAGTTGATGAAAATAGTGTCAATTCTATTGGCTTACCATTTTTCTTCCTTGTTTATTCAATTTTCCACGAGCTAATGCCAATTTTCTTTGTGTGTTTTGAGGATAACCAATTAACTAGTGTAAAGATTTCAGAAAAACTTACCAATGGAACCGTAACAAAATTTCAACCCTCCGATAGAGTAAAACATATCAATGGAACTGTAACAAAATTTCAAGATTTCACCATTCACCATTTTTACTTTAGTAGTGGACCTATACACACTCAAAAATGTTGTCCAATGCCTTCTGGACTTCACCTCAACAACAGGAAGCATCAAAACCAACTCAATTCAAGGTAACAAAATTATACTAGGACAGATCAACTACAATTCAAGGTAACAAAATCATACTATAACAGATCAACTACATCCTCATAATCCAATTTAATTCACTCTACCACCATCAGAATACACGCCATACATTCAAAATAAAAGATTAATCCAATTTAATTCACTCTACCACCATCAGAATACACACCATACATTCAAAATAAAAGATTAAATGCTTAATATAACAACAAAGAATTGAGAATGTTGAAATGTCACCTGCATTGAATACCATATGCTTGGAAATCAACCCAAACAAAATAGATTTTGTCATTATAATGTCAACTTCACAAAAAACACAATCTATTTCAAAATACCAAATCAAAAACCTAAAGTATCATATATGCAGCTGCACATTTCCTAGAACATATAATGTAAAACCTAAAACATATTATATTACATCTAATAGATGGATCAGTCTCTTCATTTATGCTTCACTTTAGTAGAATCAACAGCAAATGAAGAAGATACCCCAAGTCCATTGATCACCCAATCTGGAACATTCCAGCTATTTTTTGTATACATATCCTTGGTATCTTGCAATGTTTTCAGAACCCTTTCCCTACTGGCCTCTAGGAGTTCTACATGCGACTCAATGTTAGAATAGGTAGCACTTGCACTTGTAGACAATATATTCTGTAGTGCGAGAGGTTGGCCAACAGGATATGGAGGCGGTTGGAGTCCAAATGTCTGCCAAAGTGAAATCCTCATAAACTCCCGATATGTATTAGTAATTGGTTTTTTGGCCTTAGCAACTTTCCCCAGTGATCTTACTCGTGATGGTTGTTTAGGTCACATCAGAAATTTCTTCATCCCTTAATTTGAAACCAGCGTTCATTTCGGCATTCTCTCTCTTTCTGCCTTTTTGTGCTGGTTGAATTGATACAGGTTGGGTTTTGATCTGATAATGAACAAAAGAAAAAAAAAAAAAAAAAAAAAACTATCACTCACTTTTTGCATGCAAGGGGTAGACATATCATATATTTTAAATCTAAAGTTTGCAGAAATTGAAGGAAAACCAACCAGAATTAGTTTCAACAATTAAAAAAAAAATGACAGTACTTCCACATTTCCTTTCTGTAGTGTAGCAGGCATGGGATAAAAACATACAAATATAACTTCATTTTTCGAAGCCCCAAGTTCAGAGAGAATCACTTAGTAAAAAAGATATTTACTGCAATTGACAAATAATAAATTTAAGTGTTCAACCACTAGCATGTTGGAGCCCCTAAGGTGACAAATTACATATATTCACTTAGGGAGGGCAGTAGAGTAACCTAGGCTTAAACTGATAGTAAATCACCAATTTTCATTTTATTACTACCTTACTACTCTAAAAAGCAAGGATAATGGCAACCTCTTGTCCAAACTTGTAACTTAGAAGCTCATGTGGTATACCAAGAAGTGAGGCAAAATGAATAGAACATAATTCACCCACATATTTCATTCAAACAGTATTACAAACACCTTGCATGCATACCTAAAAACTCTACTAGGTATATAAGATTCTTGGGACCCTAACCTTCAAAATTTTTAAACGAAGAATAAACCCTCACAGCAACTACACCAAACCAATTCCGCACCAAAACACTTTCAAGAGTCACTTATTAATAGAAATTGCATAAAGGAAAGAGATGAGGAAATTGCGTAAAGAAAGTGCACCAAAACACTTTCAAGTGTCACTGATTAAAGAAATTAATGCAAACAAATGGAAGAGAATCAGAATTAGAGTGAAGGAGAATTTCAAAACCGTAGATGTGGGCGCGAAAGACAGGGCAACTGCAATTTGTTTACCAGATAAAACTTAACCATAAACATCAATAAAAAAGCTGCAGAGCTCCCATCATGAATCAGTGAATCATAATGTAACTAACTTCGAGACACGGGATACCAAAACACTCCTTATACCCACAATAACAACATTCAAAACTGAACCCAATGTAATTCTACAAGAAAACCTCATCTCTAGTCCAAGCTAACTCAACAAAAGCAATCAATTCCATCCAGATTAAATATACAAAATGTATGATTTTTGCGCTGACATTTATAAATTTTTTTGAAATCAAACTAATAATGACACAAAACTTTTTTTTTTTTTGGTACAGATCCGCATATTTGACATTTACGCAACAAATAATTCATTCATAAACAATCGAGATGTACAGTATACAAAAACCCTAACTTGGGTAACAGGAAACATATCAAAATTTCGAAGGAAAAACCCTAATTATTATTTTTTAGATCGTACCGTACGCGGGCGGTGGTTCCTTGTTCCTTCCCCTATCCCGGATCGACATCTTCTCCCTTCGATTCTCGCCGTCAACTTGGTTACAGTAGGGTTAATCACCATCAAATAGGTCGTCGTTCGCTCTTCCTTTTTTCCCTCCCGATCGTTCGTTCAAGTTGCAGTACTTTTACTCTAGTAAAAGTAATTTTAGTGGGTCCCACGTTGATGTGGCACTACACGTGGCAAACGGATCCACGTAGAAGACACGCGGAAATTGTTTGTCGGAACCAGTTTTAACCGGTTAAAAGGCTCTAAATTATTGTTACTTTAGGATTAAATCTGTCGATCTCCAAACGTGTAGGACTAATTGTGTAACATGACAATTATCTATGACTATTTGTGTATTTTTTCCAATAGTTTATGCACATATACTCCTTCCTCTCCAATATTGAAGCTCTTGTAGAAATTTTACACTTTTTAAATTCTATTACGATTACAATACTTTCTCGAAATAAATACGACCATGTGAGACAGTAGAAGTTGTGGATATTAAATTTTTTTTTAAAACGTAATATTTTTGCGAAAAATGATGATTTTGTTTGGTATGATTTGCATATAGTAAAGGGGCAAAGCGGGCAATATTTATCTTACAAGTAGGAGTAGCAAATGAATTATACTTCTAGTGAAATTCCTATACAAATCAGCATTAAAATGTCTTGTTTCCCACTAAAAAAATAAGGCCCCTCTTCACACGCCTATCCATGCTTACAAAACCCTCCACACATTTGTTATTATTACTCCATTAATTGCAACTGTTTTTTTTTTTTTTTTTTTGAAACATGCAATCACGCAATCAATTTTTACCCGTTTTTCCTTTTTGAAAATTGCCACATAATGATTATGATTGATGTTTCTTTGAAAATTATACCATCATATTTGAAGAATCAAAAACATATCATATTATGGATAATACAATACATTTACTATCATGGGGTTACATTTACCATCACACTTACAGATCATTGGAAAAAAAATGAGAACAAAAAGAACATCAGAGTTGCATTTACCATTATTGAAAAATAAAAACATGATGGTCATTCAATTACATTTACGGCACAATATCAAAAAAATTAAAATACAGAACCAAAGCATGGTCACATTTACCATCACCATGGTTACATTTACCATCAACAACATCATATTGCAGTACATTTACCATCATATTTGAAAAATCAAAAATCATTACAGATCATCGTATAAAAAAAAATGAGAACAAAAACAAAAACAACAAGAACTTCATGGTTGCATTTACTATCATCAGGGCTACATTTACCACACAATATCGGGGAAAAAAAAAAAAGCATGATCACATTTACCATCACCATGGTTACATTTACGGCCCAATATCTGAAGAAAAAATCAGAAAAAAAAATAGGATGTCATCTCCATTTACATTTACCATCAACAACATTATATTGCAGTACATTTACCATCATATTTGAAGAATCAAAAATCAATACAGATTATCGTAGAAAAAAAAATGAGAACAAAAACAATAACAACAAGAACTTCAGGGTTTCATTTACCATCATTAGGGCTACCGAACAATCATATCTGTAAAAAAATTATTAAAAAAAAAAGATACGTTCTCCAAGAACATACCTCCTCTCTGGGGCTGTTCTTCTCCCCCCGTTGATGCATTTTTTGTTATCATTTTGTCTCCCTTTCGAGTGAGTTTTGTCATCGCATTGATGTTTTTTGCTGTTATTGATTATTCAAATAAGATGGTAAATGTTGTTGCGTCGCTGTTCAGATTTCGGTTTATATGGTTGATAGGTTTCACTTTTGCGAATGGTTGAAGGAGGATGCTTCGTCGTGTAGGAATGTGGACGGTTTCTGGGTAGAAATGCTCGGTCGTGGGCGGTTTGCGGCCAATCGAAAGCAACAGTTTTGCTTATTCAACCGACAATGAGGATGGAATTGATGGAGTGAAGGTTTTGTTCTCCATTTTATGAGAATTGATGGAAGAAATCAATTTGACCAATTTCTCAGGCATGATTGAATGATGGTTTTGTGTTGGAACCCGTTGATATGGAAAAAAGTTGGCGGCTCTGTTTTGTGAGTTTTCAATGAACATGAATACAAACTCCTCCCTACTTAATTTACAATTTTTTTTGTTTTAATTTTTGCTGTGTATACCAATTTATGTAGTAGACTTAGTTGTACTATATAAGTATTGGGGCAAAGCGTGGAGTTTAGTAGGGAGAAAATACAAACGTATGGTACTTGTTTGGAAGCTGAGTTTTTTTTTTTTTTTTTTTTTTTGCCAAAATCATTGGAACGATTCAAATATGGTATTTTCCATCCCATTATTGTTGACTTTCCCTTCTTGTCTTTTCTCGTCTAGTCCATCTGCTGCCCCAACCTACGAGGATACTACGTTGAAATCATCGAGAGAGCCAGCGGCCAGCCAACGATTCCAAAATGGCGACAAAAGATGATGATAATTATATTTTTCAAGTGGGATTTTACAATGAAAGTAGGAACTGATCTAAACTTCATAGCAAGCACAAGAATAAGTTGCCAAATAGCGATAAAATAAATCCAATTTTGGACAGTTTTTTTTTTTTTTTTTTTTTTTAAGATATGGATATTAAGAATGACCCAAATGTTAAAATCAGGGGCGGAACTATCTTATACCATCGTAAGGCGACCGTCCCACGTTGATTGGAAATTTTTAGGGGGTAGGGGTATTAGAGATTGCAGTGCCGCCCCACCATGAGGGGTATCAGGCGCACGTCTTTTTTTTTTTTTTTTTCCCCTCACTGAGTCCACCACGTACAGAACAACTAGTACCACGTCAAAAACAACTAGCACCATGTCCATAAACGTCTACAACCATGCATGTAAATTTAAGCTGATTTTTTTCACAAATTCAATCTACCACGTCTCAGAACACTAGCACCACGTCAAAAACAACTAGCACCACGTCCAGAAACGTCTACAACCATGCATGTGAATTTAAACTGATTTTTTTCACAAATACAGTCCACCACGTCTCAGAACACTAGCACCACGTCAAAAACAACTAGCACCATGTCTAGAAACGTCTACAACCAAGCATGTGAATTTAAGCTGATTTTTCCCCCAAATACAGTCTACCACGTCTCAGAATACTAGCACCACGTAAAAAACAACTAGCACCATGTCCAGAAACGTCTACATCCATGCATGTGAATTTAAGCTAATTTCTTTCACAAATACAGTTCACCACGTCTCAGAACACTAGCAACACTTCAAAAACAACTAGCACCACGTCCAGAAACGTCTACAACCATGCATGTGACTTTAAACTGATTTTTTTCACAAAGACAACCCTCGTGTTAATTTTCCTGGTTTCGCCATTGTTCAATATTATTAGGATATTTTATGTTAGATATCTGCAAATGATGATGGCAAAAAAAATTTTCTCGCCCCACGTTTTAAAAAATCCTGGTTACGAAACTGGTTAAAACCCATAAAATATGTAACCATTTGCATCATGAATGGATTGAATCCTTAGTTGCACATTGAAGTGACATTCCAACCTTAAAAATAAACACATAAACATCAACTAACCTGATTCATTCTACAAATCTCCCACTTCTAAGTTCAAACTTGTGGCCATTTTTACTAGTAGTTTTGAGATAAAAGCCTAAACAAACAAGGCATAGCAAGCAAAGTGGCAATCATTCTGGATTTGGTTTGTGTTGTGGTAGTGGGACGATAATGGGCTTTTATTTTCAGTTCTTGGAAGGCATTGTGGTTAACCCACTCAGTTAACTCCGGGCTCAAAGTCTCCAGCAAGAAGAGAAGCCTGAACCATGCTGGCTCTGTCACGTATCTCTCTTTTCGACACACAGCCTCCACCATGGATTCTGCGCAGGCCTCGGAACTCATCACCGGCAGCTTATTAATGAAAGCCTGTTCCACAGCCAGCCCACAACCACCCGCCACCAAAGTAACCCAATCAGGCGATTTCTTCATTCAAGTCTCAAAACTAATATCAATGAATTCTTAGTATAGATTTAATCTTACTTACATCTGATAATTTAGGGTCGAGTTCCGGGATTCCTTGTTTGTTGAAGTTCTTGCCTCGGGTGATCTCTGAATCGACGAAACCAAGAGTTGCGATTGTAATTGATATTTCCTCACCTAGTTCGACTCTCATTGTGTCGGTAGAAGTTCACCAAAGCAGCTTTACTCGCCTGGAAAACAAAATTTGCCTAAGTTTTTAATGAATTGATGGAGTTCTTGGAAACAAACAATGCTTATCATGATATTCATCACTTACACCGTACAAGCTCAACCCAGGTGGGTGCAAATATGCAGCTGCTGATGCATTCACAAAGATGGCTCCTCTTGACCTTTTGAGATGAGGAATTGCAAAGGAAGTTGGGTAAACTGAACCCCAGAAGCTAACATCCTGTAAAATATACGCCAGAATTGAACATCACTAATCTCAAATTGGATCAGTGACAGTCACTGACTGACAAAAATGGTCGAGATTTTACCATTACAGGCGCCAGTTTTGTGATGTCAGTAGCATATTCCACTGGGCAATAAGAACTAATACCTGCATTGTTGATCACATGATCCACTGCACAACAAACAGATTGATCAGTATGCATGCATGTATGTATGCTCTTTCTTTAGTTCTCATTCATTTATTGACAGTAACTACAGCAGCTGGAAAGTAAACCTTACGCCGGCCAAAGTGATTGACTGCTTCAGCGACGAACCTCTTGCAATCTTTCACCCGGCATACATCGGCGCATATGGGGACGACGTTGGGGAGCCCAGTTTCCGGGCTTCCTCTGCAACTTTGTAGATCAGATTCTTCCTCCGGGCGATGATCACTAAGCAAGCTCCTCTTTTTGCATATTCATAAGCCATTTGCTGCATGCACGTTTAGGAAATGACCCCATTGAATTGAACAAAACAAGAAAAAGAAACTCAATGCTTACCTCTCCAATCCCAGAAGATGCACCAGTTATCAGAACAACCTCTCCTTTGACATCTTCTCCCGATGAAATGTACCCATAAACAGCCTTAATGAACTTGAAGATGCAGAAAAAGGGTACAAGGCTCCACAGGAAAACGAGGAAGATAACCACGCGAATAGTTGAATGGAGACTCGTTGACCTACAAGACTGGACTGGAAACAATAAGTAGCACTGCACAAAGTTAATTTGGCTAGGGTCCCCTGTTTCGCTTCTTACAAAATGAAAATGGGTTTTGGCAAATGCAGCCAAAAGCATTCCTTTATTTATAGTTGTCATTCTATCAAACAGGTGACGAGCCCTCTCCGTCTGTATCCCTTGGGGGCAATCGGGCTGCGATAATGACTGTGGAACAACCCGTTTAGTTCCACAAACAGAAAACAGAGACCTTTTAGCTTATTGTGTTTAAAATAATATAAATTTATCAGAGACAGCAGCAAGCAAATTGGCCTAAAATAATGGAGAAAACCCATCTCCATTCGTAATCCTCTGGATTAAATTCAGCTTTGATTCATTTATGAAGTCATATCAAAAACAAATGCCAGAGGTCCACACGCTAGCCCACCTCTGTAGTGGCCAACTTCCGCTGCAAATTTATTAAGGCTGGTTGTACCTCTCTCAATGTCTCGTATTGCAATGAGTGATCTTTACAGTAAGAATTGGGTAAATTAATGGATCATCATCTGCATTCTCTGAATAACAAATTTTATCACTAGTAAATATTTATATTTGGTATTATATTATATAATTATTATTGCATTCAAATATTCAAACCGGATAGTTAAATATCACTTATTCTTTTATCATTTCACCCCCTAAATTTTTTTTTCAAAACATACATATATTATTTTCTCTCTAGTGCACATAAATTATACTATATAACTACTGTAGCCAACCTCCCATTTTGCTTTAATAAATAAAAATAATACTAATAAAAAGGCTGCGTTTAATTAATGGCCATATCCAAACCTTTAAACAACCTTGTTAGGACTTTAATGACACATAATTGCTGGTATTAACGGGTAGCCTATCCAAATCACAATAATAGGGAGAAATACGTACTACTATAGATCTGGTGGTGGATGTTATGTAGAGACATATGACGGTTTGATCGATTTCATAATTGTAACACAAACTAAATCAATACTTACGTTTTGAAAATATTTTAATTTAAATTAGCTAAATAAATATGTTAATCCAAACTGGTCAAATCACATTTTAACGATTTGGTTTATAAAATTTTAATCGATTTGTACACTAACGTATTCACAATTTCAAATTTCAAAATCAAAATCATATAAAATATACTAAAAATATAAAAATCGTACTTACTATACATCCAAAAACATTAAACATGATTTAAAATATTTTTTAAATTCACAATGATGGATGGAAGTTCATAAATCAAATAACATTTATTTAAAAAAAAAAAAACATGTATCCCAACGTACCATACAAAAGTTCATAATGATGATTAAAGATTATATCAAAAAAAATTATCGTCTTCCAAAGTAATTTTTTCATCCTTCCACAAACACCAAATTTCACATTCAAATTAAAAAAAAAAATCACGTGAATTATTATATATAATTCTATTATATACAAATATAAGTTAAAAAATGATTAATATGATAAAAAGAAAACATAAAAAATAATTACTTCTTCCATATTTCAACACATGCTAACACTCCATATCCTGCCAAATATTTAGATAGTTGACAAATTCTAAAATAGAAAAACGATTTATACTTTATTATCACAAATAATAAAGTGTATGAAATATGCATTTAACTATTATATAAATAACATTGAATTTTACATTTTATCATATTTTTCAATCTTTTGCAAATAATATAGTATACAGATTGTCTATTGTATTATTTAATTTGTGAAACTAAATTATATATTTATTATAGAGTTAATATTCTAATAAGGCTAATTTACTTTTTTTTTGTCTCTTATAATACGCGTAGTATTGCTTTTTGATATTTTAATTTACGGCAACACCTTTGGTCTCTGTCTTTTTTTTTTTAATTAGCATTATTAGTCATTTTTAATGAAAATTTTAGTCAAGTAATCAAAGATCATTTTGTATACAAAAATTTATAAGGGCCTTTATATGAATTTTTTTAATAATCCCTTTGATATTTTATTTTTCCTTCCCCCTCTCCCTCCACTCTACTCTCCTCCACCACTGCTACCATCGATCTCTCGCCACCGGCGCTGCAACTTCTTCTCCTTCTTATTCTTATTCTGGTTGTTAATTTTTCTTTTTTTTTTTAAGAAGAAGAAGGAGGAGTGATGTCGATGGCGAGAGATCACCAACGGAGGGGAGTATAGTGGAGAGAGAGGGGGAAGGGAAGGGGATGGTCAAAGAGATTATAAAATAAATGTATATAAAGGTTATTGTAGTTTTTTTATTATAAAAAATACTCTTGATTAGTGGTCAATTTTGATCAATTCGTTAAGTGACCAAAATTTTCATTAAAAATGATGAAAATGCTAATAAAAAGAATGAGGATCAAAAGTGTCACAATAAAATTAAAAGAATCAAAAGTTGTACTATTTCTATTACGAGGGACCACAAAAATAATTTGGACTTCTAATAAATTATATATTTATATATAATAATATACCGATTGATTTGGCCAAAATAACCGGTTTCATCAATGAAACTGTCAACTAAACTTTTTAAACCACTGAGAGAAATTTGAAAACCAACCAAATCAACACGGATTTGACCGGTTTCGGTCAAACAATTCCCACCTTAGTGGATGCACGTTAAAACCAATACATGTAAATAGAGTAAAATTAGTAGGATAATTTATTAAAAACTAGTCATAATTTTGATAAAATTTGATTATCTTATTGATTTTTGAGTAATTGTGACATTTCATTGATAAAGTAAGTAGCAAAATATTTTGATTGGTTGACAAAAAAAGAGATAGTGATTAGGTAAGAAAATTTTAGGTAAAAAAGAAAAGTTAACTTTTAATTATGTACTAATTAGCAATTTCAGAATCACTCGCCGTCCCGTTGCTCGGAGACAAAAAAAAAAGCAAGGTTAAGTGCGCGCTTTCATATTCAATCCGGCCGTTTCGCTTGGCCTTTACAGAACGCGGGACCTTTTCTGGGTTCAAACTTTTCGCCGGACCACCGATTCCGACTTTCACACATTGTTCACGGCAGCAAATCAAACTAAGTGAAATTCAGTATAGTCTCGTACATTACTCTCAGTACGAATTTCACTTTAGAATTCGACGACCGAAAGGGCTGCCGGCCGGCCATCTCAACAGTACAGTTGCCTTTTCTGTCAGTATGATATATTATATATATATATATATTTTTTGTAATATCATCAGTGTCTGATTGTCTTACTCCTCAACTTTAGCTTCCCAAATGTGAAAAAGAAACACATCCTTTACAGATCTAGTCGTATCTCTTGGATCACCTTTTCACTGTAAGAAAAAAAAGGCCATTTTTCCCGAATTTTGAATTCATTTGCATTGTAATGATTGTATCTACTTGGGTTTCAGTTTAGTGAAATGGGGTTTTTCTTCGAAGTGTAATTGAGTAGAGATGATTGGTAAAGTTTAAGCTGTTTGGAATTTTCGAAACCCTAGAAATTGTATTATGCAGAGCTCAACGAGCTCGGTGGCTCAGCCGGAGGCAATTCTTGAATGGCTTCAGAAAGAGATGGGTTACCGACCTCTCGGACCATATGCTTCTTCCTCCACCAAAGCTGCCGCATTTACTCCCAACGTGGACTCAATCCGAAACATATGTCGCGGTAACATGATCCCCGTCTGGAATTTTCTTCTCAAGCGAGTGAAATCCGAGAAAACCGTCGATAACATCCGCCGGAACATTCTCGTCCACGGTGGTAGCAGTGTCTTGGAGAATGCCTCTGTGGCTACTGGTGATAGGGGCAGGAGTAATACTTCTAGGGGGACAACTGCAACTACATCTACCACTACGACCGGAACAAGGCGGAGGAAGGAGAAATTGGGGGCAGCGGCAGGCAAGGAGAATTCTGTTTCGGGGTTGGTAGAGAAGGAGAGTAGCAGAGACATTGCTTTGCAGGAGAGAGAAATGGCGGAGAAGGAGGTGGACAGACTGAGGCAGATTGTGAGACGGCAACGAAAGGAATTGAAGGCCAGAATGTTGGAGGTCTCCCGGGAGGAGGCTGAACGCAAGCGCATGCTAGATGAGAGGTCGAATTACAGGTTCGTTCTCTTTTGCTTGCACATTCCGATTATCTTATCTTAGGACAATTGGTTGTGGCAGCTTGATATGCAATCCTATTTTCCTTCTGAAGAGCACAATTCAGTTGTTATGGATGCATGATCTTGCATGGGGTTCAAAAATTTCCAGTTTATGCTGTTATAGAGTTTATATTATACTTTTTCTGTGGCTTCTAGGAGAAATTGCTTGAGTCAAGTAATCATCCATCTCTTGTATTAATCTTTTATGTACCATCACCCGTGTAGGCACAAACAAATAATGCTGGAAGCTTATGATCAACAATGCGACGAAGCAACAAAAATCTTTGCGGAGTATCACAAACGTCTGCGGTATTATGTGAGCCAAGCAAGGGATGTGCAGAGGTCAAGTATTGACCCTGTTGAAGTAGTTACAAGTTTCCAGCCAAAAAATGAAAAAGACTCTGTCTACTCAACTGTTAAAGGATCCAAATCCGTGGACAATGTCATTCTTATTGAAACAAATTGGGAAAGGAATATCCGCAGGGCATGTGAATATCTTGCAATGCAGGTGGCTGAAAAGATCAGCACCTCTTTCCCAGCTTATGAAGGAACTGGTATCCATTTGAATCCTCATGTAGAAATTGCAAAGTTAGGTATTGACGTTGACGGTGTTGTAACAGATGAGGTTAGAACTGTGATTGGAAACTGCCTGAAAAATCCTCCTCAGTTGCTCCAGGCAATCACCACATACACTCAGAGGTTGAAGACTGTGATTAGTAAAGAAATTGAAAAAATTGATGTTAGAGTTGATGCAGAAACATTGAGGTTGTGATATTTTACTGACAGTCCTTTTTGTGGTGTTTTGATAAAAATCTATTTAATTGGTCTCGCTTTATAGGTAAACCACTTTGAACATATTTATCATTTGTACTTCAGGTATAAATACGAGAATGATACAGTAATGGATACTTCTTCTGCCGATGCTAGCTCACCCTTACAGTATCAGCTTTATGGTAATGGAAAGCTTGGAGTTGATGCATTTTCAAGGGGGTCCCAAAATCAACTTCTTGAAAGACAGGTCTCTTCCATTCCATTTCAGTGTACCAATGTTATTTTCATTCGCATCTTATTTCTAGTTATCTTTCCTCTTGAAGTTCTTCCCTTCTGCTAGGCTTGGAATTGCTTCAACTACAGTTTTTTGAAGAGTTGTCTATGTTATCCATCTCCATTTTGGGGTGTGAAATTTGATGGTTGACACCTTTTATCTCCACTTATTCTTGTGGGCATTATTGTTAAGAAATATTGAAAAAGGCTACTTCTACAGAAAGCACATGTGCAGCAATTTGTGGCAACTGAAGATGCATTAAACAAAGCTGCTGAAGCTAGAAATTTGAGCCAACAGCTATTAAAACGTCTTCATGGAACTGGTGATGAGGTTTCTTCGCAGTCAATTGTCAGTGGTGCAAGTTCGCAAAATATGAGCAGCCTAAGGCAACTTGAGGTACAATGCTGCTGTATTGCTCTTTCTAGAAAGTGTAGATTCTCTTGAATGCCATACTCTAGCATAAACCTTTACAGTATCATGTTGGCATACAAAGTACTCTATTTGGGGATTTTTTTCAGCAGAGTACAGTAAACAACCATCCTTTGTAGTTCCCCTTTTCTGTTTCCGTACTTGGGCTGCTTGTTCGCTCTCTCAATCAATATATTTATATATATATAAATATATATATTCTTTTCTGCTTTCCCTTTTGGTTTATTTGTTCTGCTCAATCATTAATATTATTTCCTCTGGCTCTTTTAATCAGTTTGATTAGTGCCTGTTACATATGCCTTAAAAGATTTTTCCTTTTGTTTCTCAGTTGGAAGTTTGGGCTAAGGAAAGAGAAGCTGCTGGATTAAGAGCTAGTCTGAGCACATTAATGTCTGAAATACAGCGCTTGAACAAATTATGTGAGGAGAGGAAAGAAGCTGAAGATTCTCTGAGAAGGAAGTGGAAAAAAATTGAAGAGTTTGATGCCCGTAGATCTGAGCTTGAATCTATATACACTGCACTACTGAAGGCAAACATGGTACTCACGTGATATTCAGATGTGAAAAATGTCTTTAGGTCTTTATTGCATTTCTGAGATATTTTTCTTATAATTAGTAACAGTCATGCTGTCTGCAAGTCTAGAGATGCAATTTTGATTCAGATAGAAGTGATTTTTCCTTTGTATTATTTTTCTGTGTTTGGTACATATTTGAATTTATGGTTATGATTTTCTTTTGACAAATTAGGATGCTGCCGCATTTTGGCGTCAACAGCCATTGGCTTCCCGAGAGTATGCTTCAAGCACCATAATTCCCGCATGTAATGTTGTCCTGGACATGTCGAACAAAGCTAAAGATCTCGTTGAGAATGAAGTTTCAGCATTTTACCGCACTCCTGATAACAGCCTTTACATGCTTCCATCTACCCATCAGGTACAGAAATTGAACAGTACAATAATAGCAATTTGTACCTTTCCTTGACTTAATGTAATATCTTTTAATTTTTGGAAAAAGGTTCCTTAGTCAAACTGGGTTTTGGCATTTATATTTGGTTTGCTTTTTGGCCAGGCGCTCTTGGAGTCATTGTCTGCTAATGGATCCACAGGACCAGAAGCAGTTGCTGCTGCTGAAAAGAATGCTGCAGTTTTGACAGCGAGAGCTGGTGCAAGAGATCCATCTGCAATTCCATCCATCTGTCGCATTTCAGCTGCTCTTCAATACCCTGCTGGTAAGTATTTTGCTCCTTGAAGAAATAGGCCCGAATGCACCTGTATGAGTTGTTCTTTCCCTTTTATAAGTGATTTTCTATTGTTTGACAAGTTTTCCCGAGATTTCTTCACTATCATAGGGAAAGCCTTTTTATGCATATAGTCAAATCATTTGCCTTCAAGAACGATGTCCCAAGTTTAGAAGTTAGAAATGGATTTGGAAGGTCCCGTTTGGATTTTCCTCACTTGTTACGTGATCTAACTCATCATGTATAATCAGGTTTGGAGAGTTCAGATGCAAGTTTGGCATCAGTTTTGGAATCAATGGAATTTTGCTTGAAGCTGCGTGGTTCTGAGGCTTGTGTACTGGAAGAGTTGGCCAATGCTATCAATTTGGTACATATACGTAGGGATCTTGTTGAGAGTGGTCATGCCTTGTTAAATCATGCGCACCGTGTACAACAAGAATATGAAAGGTATGCCCTGTCCTAATTAAATCTTGTTTTTTGGATGCCAAATAGCTGTATGATTTCTAGCAAATCATAACTTTGGCTTTGAGTTTTGAGTTGCATAGGGAGGAAGAAAAGAATACTTTTTTGTTATTCTGCTAACATTCTGGGCTTTCTTCTTTTGGCCATTAGCTTACTTTTTCTGTACTGTCTAGTAATCATCTTTATAAAAGCTTCTGTACAACCGTGTCATGCATTCCAAGGTTGCAACAGTTCTCTATATGCACCTCGTGAATGTAAATAAGCGGGGGGTAATGTCGGAATTCTACGGTCTTCCCAATCACATTTGAAGTGAACGTGTTTTACTTGTAAATAGTGGCAGATTTCTTGTTTTCCTTTGTGATTCATTTGAATACATAAGCAGGAGTTTGCAATCATTTCATGATCGCGTCTGTTGTTGGAATTTTGTCCGCCTTGTTGAATAAATTCGCTGCTTTGGTGGTTTTTTCCTAGGACAACAAATTACTGTCTAAATGTGGCTGCTGAACAAGAGAAAACAATCATGGATAAGTGGTTGCCTGAACTGAGGAATGCAGTTTTAAATGCTCAAAAATGCCTTGAAGATTGTGGCTATGTCAGGGGATTGGTAAGTCTTGTGGAACTTCTCCAAGTCGTTTGAGTTTTTCTGTAGGTTGTAATTATTTGCAGGTGGATATTTCGTTTTGATTCTATATTATTTGTTTTATTGCCTTAATTTTAAAGGACGAGCGACCTCCCTATATTATGCTACCTGACTATAGTTTTAAGAGAACTAGCACAATTGCAATTGTTTTCATTTGGTATTAGCCCTTTGTTTGGCTAATGTAATGATATATTTTAGTTTGCCGTGATCTAATCTTCCATTGATATCCTATTTCATTAAGTGGTGACTTCATTGTGGTATATCTGCAGCTTGATGAATGGTGGGAACAGCCGGCTTCAGCTGCTGTTGACTGGGTTACGGTTGATGGCCAAAATGTTACTGTTTGGCATAATCATGTAAAGCAGCTTCTGGCATTTTATGAGAAGGTTTATGAATAAATCTTATTGGTCATCCTCGGAAAGCTATCTCGTAGTCTTTGGTTCCTCTCCCCATTCGGTCCCAAGTTACTGAAAATCAGAGTAACGTCAGAAAGAAGTCCGTGAAAAGGGGCGTAGTCCTGGAGAAGAAGTGGATGGTAACTGTAAGGTTTAACGGACTGATTTTGTTGGCTTGAGAAGGAAACACGTCGGGTTAAGAATATGTTGAGAACATCCATTTCAAAAAGCCGAGTTGCAGTCAGAGAGATGCAACATTCTTTTGTGAGGTTTTCAAATCCATTTATCCTCTTGTAGTGCTTGTGTATAGATGATTCTTTGCATGGAAGACATTTTTTGGATATTAGAACAGGCAGTTAATCTGCACTTTTATTTTCTTGGTATAGGCCATTTTCCAATGTTTTCATTTGCAAAGAATAATATTGGTTTCATTCTGTTTACTATTATATGCCTTTTTTGGTACACTTGTACTAATCTTTGAATTGAATGTAATTTAAGTGCATATAAAGCTCCAATTTGATTACTTGCATTAAATTTTTTTTTTTTTTTTTTTTTTTTTATAGTGGTAATTTAATAGCTTATGCATGAAACTAAGGTTTCATTTTTTCCCTTTACTGCCCGGCAGATTTGTCAATCCAGCTTTCAGAAAAGTCCCGGCCGAACTTCCCGTGACGTATTTTGTTACACCATCCCGTGACTTTGAGTCCATGAAATGCCACTAAATACAGCATATTCTCGACAAAAGCCATTAATTTCTAATTCTTGAGTCATTTTCTAGAGTTTCCAGCGCCTGCGATTGGAACCCAAGAATGTGACAAATACTCTTGTTTTTCTGCAGATTCACTGCAGCTCTGCAGTAACTCGGGAAGGAAGCCCTGATTGGATTTCCTGGCTCGGGGGCCGGTTGAAATTAGCTTGAGTTTTTAACTTTTTTTAGGCCGGGAATGGGATAAGAATGAATGGAACATGCACGCAGCACATCCAGCTTTCCCAGCTTCCCGTTCTGTTGCTGTGTTGGCTGGTTTTTACTTACTCAGAAGAGTTCATGAGTTTTGTGGCTGCTATACTAGTCTCGTGAACCAACTGGGACCTAACTGTCCCCATACGAAAATTCCCAATTCCCAACCAACAAAAATTAGTAATGCAACAAAACAAAAACTCCAATCAATCAATGAATCAATGGCTTCTTTCATCTCAGGAATTTGTAGTCGTGCTCAAAAAACCATGATATATACTCTTCCTTTCTTCCCTTTCCTCTCTCAGACTACTAAACTAGCCATTTGAGTTACCCAAAGTAGAAGGCGGTTCACAGGATTCATCATGGCTCACATAAATATGCTTGGAAGTTAGTTCTGTACTTGGGATAAAAGCCACTGAACTGAATCCCCCCCACTCCCAACCCCAGTTACAGACTTGTACGACCTTGTATTACTCTCCCGAAGAAGGAATGATGTCTGGTCGAATGTTGTGGTTGCTGTGTTCTTCTGTCTTCATGCTGGCTCTTGCTGTCACACTCACAGACGCCAGGATTCCAAAGAAGCTTCCATCTGCAGTGGTGGTCGGCACTGTCTACTGCGACACTTGCTTCCAGCGCGATTTCTCCGACTCCAGCCACTTCATTTCAGGTATAACTTTCGGGTTTTTTTTCTTGTCGTCAGTATGCTTAGGCTGACGTTGGTATCGAATGTGGTACCATTTCCAGGCGCATCTGTTGCGGTGGAATGCGGAGAGAAGAAAGATGCTGCCGGACAGCCGAGTTTTCGCCGAGTTGTGGAAACAGATGAACATGGAGAATTCAGAGTAGATTTGCCTTTCTCAGTCAGCAAACACGTCAAGAAGATCAAAGGCTGCTCTGTCAAGCTCATAAACAGCAGCGAGCCGTATTGTGCAGTGGCTTCCACAGCAACTTCATCTTCAATCCACCTCAAGTCTAGGAAAGACGGGACGCACATTTTCTCTGCAGGGTTTTTCACATTCAAGCCTCTTAAGCAGCCACAGCTCTGTAACCAAAAACCAACCATCCCTAAACCAAAGACAACAATGGCTGACAGCGCTGTGAAGACAATGTCAATCTCAGACCCTAATGATCCCAAATTTCTTCCTCCAATTCAAGATCCGCCCACCTCAAATCTACCTCCAGCGGTTCAAAATCTTCTCCCACCTCTCCCTGAACTACCCCATCTGCCATCTTTGCCGGGACTTCCTCCTTTGCCAAATCTTCCAGGCCTCCCGCCTGTGATTCCTCCAGGTTCAAGGGATGAAAAGGTCGCCGAGCCACAGTTCTTCAATCCAATACCGCTCCCACCAAATCCTTTGCTGCCGCCACCTTCCTTGTTTCCTCCCATTACAAATCCATTCCAGCCCCCACCTTCTGTAATCCCTCCAGTTCTTCCTTCACCTCCATCTTCCATTCTCCCACCAATCTTTCCATCGCCTCCACCTTCCCTTTTCCCACCCCTTTTACCTACTCCCAGCCCTCGACCAAATCTACCCCCGTTTAATATCCCACCGCTTATCCCCGGCATAACTCCATCCTCACCACCTCCACCGCCGCCGTTTCTTCCGATTCCTATTCCTCCATTCCCATTCCAACCAACTCCCGGTTTCCCTGTAGTTCCTCCGGCTACAACTTCATCTTCCAGGGAAACCTCTCCTTAATCAAAATGTAACATGAATGCCACTCCTACCACGCTCTTCTTTTCTCTACTTATTATATTATAAGCTATATATATATAGATATAATATATATAGGTTTTTCTCTTGTTCGTGTTTGAACAGAAACATTTTATGCAATGTTAACACCTGTATTTTGTAGTATGAAACCCTGATCATTGTAGCTGAAATAAAGTAATTTCAAGATTATGTTATATGATCAACTCAACTGAGACTTGCAGGTTGATTACTCTACTCCTGGTTTGTTCAATCATCCGGGACGACTGAGAAAAAGCTTCACTGCTCAGGCTGAATCCATCCTTTCCGTTTTGCCACTTCAAATTTCTTGACAAATTCATTGTTAGCAAGTACAAATGATCTAAATTCTAATCAACACCATGGCATTTTTCATGAATCTTAACAGACAGCAAGAATTGTTACCAAATGTGTATCATCAACGGATACATGCCAAATGTGGTTCTGAGTCGCAAATTCAGATGCCCAAGATTGGCACAGGATACTTTGAGGATTATAATTGTTGGACTTCCAAATGTCAGGGCCAAATTTGCAACTTACTTACAAATAAGGGACCAAAAGTATAAAATTTTCAGTCTCTTAAAAACACCTTCCTTTCCTTTTTTTTTTTTTTTTAATTTACTGCATTTTTTAATCAAAATGCCCTCATTCCTAATCCAGTAGAGCGGGACGGCTTTGTTTGCCCCAGTTTGGTGAATAGTATTTCCACGAGTCCGTTTACGGTGGTACTATAGGAGTAGGATGAATTTTACTCCTACTTACTGTAGCGCGCTACAGTATCGCGCGCGCTACAGTGACGCGCTATAGTTTCGCGCTACAGTAACGCGCTATTTTTTAAAAAAAAATACTTTTTTTAACAAGGGAAATCAGATCAGGATTATATAGACATCAGATTAGAGAATACAATAGATCAGATAAAAAGACTATAGATATCAGATCAAGAATATAAAAGAAATCATACAGTAGAACTAAAATATAATTAACAAGAGAGATCAGATCAGGATTATATAGACATCAGATCAGCGAATACTTGACATCAGATCAACAGACTATAGATATCAGATCAAGAATATAAAAGAAATCATACAGTAGAACTAAAACATACTTAAAAAGGGAGATCAGATCAACAGACTATAGACATCAGATCAGCGTATACTTGACATCAGATCAACAGACTATAGACATCAAATCAAGATTTTAAAAGAAATCACACAGCAGAACTAAAACATACTTAACAAAGGAGATCAGATCAGGATTATATAGACATCAGATCAACTCATACTTGACATCAGATCAACAGACTATAGACATCAGATCAAGATTTTAAAAGAAATCACACAGCAGAACTAAAACATACTTAACACAGCAGAACTAAAACATACTTAACAAAGGAGATCAGATCAGGATTATATAGACATCAGATCGACTCATACTTGACATCAGATCAACAGACTATAGACATCAGATCAAGATTTTAAAAGAAATCATACAGTAGAACTAAAACATACTTAAAAAGGGAGATCAGATCAACAGACTATAGACATCAGATCAGCGTATACTTGACATCAGATCAACAGACTATAGACATCAGATCAAGATTTTAAAAGAAATCACACAGCAGAACTAAAACATACTTAACAAAGGAGATCAGATCAGGATTATATAGACATCAGATCAACTCATAATTGACATCAGATCAACAGACTATAGACATCAGATCAAGATTTTAAAAGAAATCACACAGCAGAACTAAAACATACTTAACAAAGGAGATCAGATCAGGATATATAGACATCAGATCAACTCATACTTGACATCAGATCAACAGACTATAGACATCAGATCAAGATTTTAAAAGAAATCATACAGTAGAACTAAAACATACTTAAAAAGGGAGATCAGATCAACAGACTATAGACATCAGATCAGAGTATACTTGACATCAGATCAACAGACTATAGACATCAGATCAAGATTTTAAAAGAAATCACACAGCAGAACTAAAACATACTTAACAAAGGAGATCAGATCAGGATTATATAGACATCAGATCAACTCATAATTGACATCAGATCAACAGACTATATACATCAGATCAAGATTTTAAAAGAAATCACACAGCAGAACTAAAACATACTTAACAAAGGAGATCAGATCAGGATATATAGACATCAGATCAACTCATACTTAACATCAGATCAACAGACTATAGATATCAGATCAAGAATATAAAAGAAATCATACAGTAGAACTAAAATATACTTAACAAGGTAGATCAAATCATGATTATATAGACATCAGATCAGAGAATACAAGACATCAGATCAACAGACTATAGATATCAGATCAAAAATATAAAAGAAATCATACAGTAGAACTAAAATATACTTAACAAGGTAGATCAAATCATGATTATATAGACATCAGATCACAAAATAGCAGACATCAGATCAACAAAATTTAGATATCAGATCAAAAATATAAAAGAAATCATATCATACAACAAAAACGTCCATAATATGTATCATAATATCTAAAATTATTTAATTATAAAACAAATAAAATGATAATTTAAAAATAATTTTTTTATAAAATTCAAAAACATTAAAAAAAATACTGAATTGTTTAGAAAAAAAACGGACGAAAAAAAATTTCAAAGAGGAAGGCAAAAAAAAAAAAAAAAAAAACCAAAAATAACAAAAGAAATGAAGGTACTGTAGCGCGTTTACTGTAGCGCGCGGAACTGTAGCGTGTTTACTGTAGCGCGCGTTTACTGTAGCGCGGGGTAGGAGTAAAATTCATGGTAGTCCTATAGGAGTAGGATATAAATTGCCGTATTTCCACACAATGACTTTGCTTGTCTCGTTTTATCACAATTGTCGCTTAGTTTTTAAATAGTTGGAAAGGTAGTGGTAGAAGCGAATCCTATGACCACACCGACCATCAAATAGGACATTGGGCTGCATCTCAAATATTTGATGGAATGTTATAGGGCTGCCCGGTGGTATGGTAAGTAGTGAATTTAACATGCGTTGCCAAAATGGCTTCGAAACGAAGAAAAATTGTGTGCACCACACCCACTAAAGACTATTTGTGATTTATTGGAGGAATACCTTAAAGTGTGCATGGCTCTTATGGACTTGCTACGACCTCTTTTTGATGTTTGTTTAGTCTCTTTGGACTTCTCTAGATATTTTTAAAAAATAATAATAGCATTTAAAATAAATAAATAATTTAAATAACAATAAAAGGAAAAAAATAATAACAATACTAAAAAATTACTAATTATCGTTCTAATAATTTCTTTTTACCCCCTACAATACACTCTCATTTTTTGCTTTTATGTACAAAGACACTTTTATCAAAACTGATGAACTACCGCCCCAAAATTTGACGCTAACTAGTAACCCTAACAATATTTGAGCGTTTACGGCCTTAAAGTAACGCAATTTATATCATGTACCTAGAGGTACATGTACCTAATAATACATCACCACTCTCACTATAAGAGAATGAGATACACGCTTTTCTTTTTTTCTTCTTCTCTAAAAATCCAGTTTTTTTTTTTTTTTCAAAAAATTACTTCTTCGTCTTAAAAAATTAGTTATTCTTCTTCGCGTACTCCATTCGAAACCGCATTTAATCAAAATTTTCATTCAAACACAGATTTAACGAAGATTGACGTTTGTTTTTCCGACGAACAACACCAAATACAACGAAAAAATCACTTCTTCTTAAAAAATCACTTCTTCTTGTTCAAAAATCTCTTATTCTTCTTCAAAAATCACCACATCATAAAGTATGAACTGTATTTGATGGATTTACGGAACCTTGTTTTCATGATTTGATGTTGGATAATGTATTAATGATGTTATATTCGTGTTTTCTTATTCAAATAATGCTCTGTTACTCCGAAATATGATATATAAATGGTTTCCGTGAGGTATTGGCATTTTCATGTGAAATGGGTTGCTTCTGATTCTTCTCCGCTGCTAGACTTGGTAGAACGCATTATGGGACGTAACTAGACGTTGCGGGACGTTGCGGGACATAACGGGATGTTGCTGCTTTGTATTTTTAGACATTGCAGGGACGTAGCTGGACGTATCTGGATGTGGTCTAGTTTTCTCGGAGGTAGCGAGACGTGGTAGACTATGTTCTGTGAAAAAATCAGCTTAAATTCACATGTATGGATGTAGACGTTTCAGAACGCGGTGCTAGTTGTTTTTGAAGTGGTTCTAGTGTTATGAGACTTGATGGACTGTCTTTGTGAAAAAATCAGCTTAAATTCACATGCATGGATGGATGTAGACGTTTCAGGACGTGGTGCTAGTTGTTTTTGACGTGGTTCTAATGTTAGGAGACGTTGTTGAAGGTGTAATGTGAAAAATTCAGCTTAAATTCACATGCTTGGATGTAAACGTTGCGGCAGTTATTTTTTGGACTTGCATGGACGCTGCGACAGTATTAGGAGACGTTGTAGAAGGTGTTATGTGAAAAATTCACCACATGCTTGGATGTAGACGTTGCGGCAGTTATTTTTTGGACGTGCAGGGATGTTGCGGCAGTATTAGGAAACGTTGTGGAAGGTGCAATCTATGAAGTTGTATTGCACGGACGGTTCAAAAGGGCATAACTCGACACTTGATTGTCCGATTTGGACGCGCGAGTAGTCGATTTGATGGTTCTCGACGAGAATGTACACAGCAGACGGGCATTTGGAGATGGTTCCGATATTGAAAACTGTGTGGTTTTGGACGAAAACTTTAAATGATCATAACTTTGCGCTCGGTGGTCCGTTTTAGACGAATTTTTTTTCATTTCATATAAATTTTCGAGATCTATCTATCTGCAAATGGCCAAAGGAGTTTGGGCTGCTCGAAACTTCAAAAAATGCCATATAAAAGATACGAAAGATTTTTAATAATTTCAATGGTTTTTTGATTTTTTGACGAAACATTTGACATGTATAAAAAATAGTTTTTTACGATTTTCCTGCATGAAAACCTTGTTCCTCCAGAGTTCTACCGACCTATGTATTGGGATATGAGAAATTCAATATTGACAATAGTGATCTTTTAAATGACATGTACAAAAAAGTGTAATTAAATGTCAACTAATTTTAAGTGAATTAATGGCAATTAAATTTTTTGGAGTCACAAGACTAAAATAACCAGGGTTCGAGTTTCGTCCTGCCCTGTTAAAGTAACTCCTTGGAAATTAAGCAAGTACTTGCGTTGTCAAATTTTTTTCCCAATCAACCGACCCCACCTATGGCGTATATTTCTGACAATTAACTCAGCTTAGTTGGATTTCCAATTTCACCGCCTTTTTGGCCTTTCGATAATTACTTTTTGCTCATCGCTCTAAACCCTCTTCTCATTTCCAACTTCGGACGCCCAGCGGAAAACCAGCACTGTTAGTCGCTAGAGCTCTCCGCTCCGATACTAAAACAAATTCTCTAATGCACTGATCGGAATCATTTGCGCATCGGAGTATGGCCGAGGGGATCGCCAAGCTCGTCGATGCTCTTTCGTCATCGTCGTCGTCGGGCGATGATAATCTCTTTCAGAGACTTCGCTCCGATTCCTTGCTCAACTTAGGGTTCCATAAACTCTACTCGATTCTTAAATACTGTGTTACTCCGGTCTCCCCCTCCGATGGTGACGGTGCCGCCACTTCTAAGCTAGGTCTCCAACTTTTAAACCTTTCTCAAATCGAAGCTGTTGCTTATTTGGCAACCACAGTAGTGCAAGGCACTCGATCTATTGCAGGTGCTTTTACTCATTTTATTTTGCTTTGCTGTTAGAAGTTGGAGTGTTGTGTGTGTTAGATGTGTTATCTGCTTATCTGCTCTCTGTGTTGAAGAGACAATTAACTGCTTCTTGTGGCTGTGATATGATAGTGGAGCATGTGGAACCGATAGTTGTTGCAGTGGTGCAGAAGTCTGTGGAATTTGCCATACGTTGCTTGGAGAAATCGCCGTGTGATGGCGATGATTCGAGTATTCAGGTTTTTCCTCCACTTGAATTATGCACTACTTTCCTGCGTAACTGTATATGTTCTCTCTAGATTGTTTTAACCTTGCTTTGATCATTGGAAAATTTTACACACCTAGTTTGAAAATGAGTTGTAAAGTAGAAACAAAGTGCATTTTGATTGTTATCTGGCCATATTGGATCAGAAACTTGTAATTTAGTTGTTATTTTGCTCACTTTATTAATGTGGCTGTCACCATTGCATGCCTCTCTTGGTTTGGTCTATTCATTACACTTTAAAAGAAAGAGGGTAAGATAATGCTTGAATGTGAGTGGATTGTGTTTTGCAATTCTCTTTAAAATTATGCAAAATATTGGGGTATTAAACTAATAAGTCAGACTATGATAGTGTGGTGAAGCTTAAGAAAAGAGACTAATATATGAGATGATCAATTTAAAGAGTAATAGAAATAAGATTTGGAATAAGAGACATAATATATTAATCGGTCAGTTTTCTTTCGCACCAGGCAGCCTACAAGGTGGTTGGCCATTTAATATGAAGTTTATACGAGCATGAAAATGAGAGATAATAAGATTTATACATGGTATTTGTTGCACTTGAAAAGACATGATAGTTAATGAGATAATATGGTTGATATTGGAAAACAGAGCATTAAGTAGCTTATACAAGATCATAAAAGATATCTACACAGATGTAACAACATGTATGGGGGTGTTAGTAGGGATATTGATTGAGCCAATAGTATACATCCACATCAGGGATCATACTTGAGACTATACCTCTTTGACTTAGTAATGGAAAAGATTACTAAACTTCTTCCGAAAGCTATTCCTAATACATTATGATATAATTTTAATGTATTTAACATGAGGAGTGGACGCCAATATAAAAGCTTGAGCTGAGAAATGAAATATTTCACCTTAAGTGGAGTTAAAATTGACAAATGGGTGCCACTTTAGTGAACATGGAAGTAGTATTACTGTTAAGTGTGAAATTGGGGAGCATGAACTAAATGCATTCTAAAAGTTTGCAGTATTTAGAGCATATCCTTTGAGAAAGTGCAGGAAATTGGGGGAATTTATCTTTTGTGGTTTAATTTGTGTTTTATCTTTCAGACTAATATGGTTCAGCTATTGGAAATGGCACTTATTGATCGAGTGGATAAAGAATTGGATTTATTACATCCATACTCTTCAAATGCACTGGATGGCTTGTATGCGTCAGTGGCTTCTGAAGATGATGTTATCCAGCTTGAAGATTATGTTAAATGCATGCTCCAAGGTATGGCTATACTGAAGTTGATTTAAATGCTTTCACAAAAGACACTTTGTTTTCTCATCGTTCTCATCGTAGGATTATATCTTTGTTTAAAGGGGAAAGGTGTGCAAATGAAGAAAAAGCAGCTGATTACCTTCTAATGATATTGGCCTCTGAAAGATTGCAATCTGATGATGTGGACAAATTTTCTGTTGCTGGACAGTCATCTCGACCTGATTTTATGAAGTTGTCTTCTGTATCTCGTCATCACTCAAATTTTCATTTGCAATGCTTCCGACGTCTTATGATCTTCTGCACAGAACTTCTTCGATTTCTTGACTTGCATGAGGAGAAGATAGCCAATATAAATTTGCGGAAAAGATTGTCTCTTATCGTGAGAGTATTCAAGGTATTAGGATATCTTGCAAAGGACAATCCATGTGTTAAAGTTGATGGCTTGTTATTGCAGTCTTTCTGCTCCTTTGCTGGCATTTTGCCTAAACTGTTTGGGATAGAGTTTGAGTTCGTGAGCAGCAGTGCTGCTGTTGAAAGCAGCTTTGAAAGTCTCTCAATAATTTTGATGGAGGAGTTTCTTCAACTTGTACAGACAGTTTTCCACAATAGTAATATATTTCATAACATCCTAGCATGCATAACGGCATCAATCTTGGACCATTTAGATGCGGGAGCATGGAGATATAACAAGGCTGCTGTTAACACCAAACCCCCTTTGGTGTACTTTCCGCGAGTGGTGATTTATATGTTGAAACTTATAACAGATGTGAAGAAATGTGCTCCTTATATTTTTCAGATTAAGGAAATTGAACATGATGATTCTTCTGATGATCTGAATATTGGCTATCCTGCATGCCAAGTTCGCTCTGTAAATATTCTTGTGTTGAAGAAGTACTCGTTTGAGGAGCTTTTGGGAATAATTTTCCCTTCATCAAGTGAATGGGTGGACAATCTGGTTCATCTGCTTCTATTTCTTCATTCCGAGGGTGTCAAATTAAGGCCAAAATTTGAGAGGTCAGGTTCCAATGTCATTAAAACAACTTCTGAACCTGAAAATGTAGCATGCCATGAAGATGATGCCCTTTTTGGAGATCTTTTTTCGGAAGGTGGTCGTTCCTTGGGATCTGTGGACGGTTCTGATCAACCCGTGGCTGCAGCTAGTGCTGTTTCTAACTTCAGCAACATGCCAAGCCAAGCTGCTACAGAGCTACTCAGATTTTTGAAGAATAACGTCTTTTCTCCTGATTGGAATCGCAATATGTATGAGGATGCTTGTGGAAAGCTTACTTGCCATCATATCGGAGTTTTGCTGTCCTTGATTAACCATCAGGGCTTCTCTTTTGAAGATCGAGCTTCTGATTCTGGTACAACTGTTCTAGAACTCTGCTTTGAACTGTTAGAAAATTTAGTTTCTCTACAAGCGTTGTCTGATGTGGTTGAGGAGTCTCTCATTGAGAATATTCTTTTCATAGAAAATGGTGCTTTCTTATATAATGACCAGACCCTTGCATTGCTTGCCCATGCCCTTATGTCGCTGTCTGGTCCTACTGGTAGTCACCTTAGGACCAAGATGTATGACATATTTATTAATTTTATTCTTGAGAGGACAAAAGCAGTCTGTTCTAGCAGCCTTAGTCTTAATGAAATGCTGGGGACACTTCCGTCTTTGTTTCACATTGAGATCCTTCTGATGGCATTTCATTTGTCTTCCAATGATGAAAAGGCTTCTAAAGTGGGTGCAATATTTTCTTCTCTTAGGACTGTTGAGGCTCCCTCTTCTAGTTGTAGCAGCACACAAATGTCCTGCTGGGCTTTGCTAGTCTCAAGGTTGGTTTTAGTACTTCGTCACATGTTATATTTTCCACATGGTTGTCCACCATCTTTACTTTTGGAGTTCAGATCAAAGCTGAGGGAGGCCTCATTTGGTGGAATACATTGTTCTAATCTATCTGCTTGGACTCCTGTTATGTTGGAGAAACTAACTGGTATGTGGCGTAAGATAGCACCTGTGAGCAGAAGTTTGTTGAATCAATTGATTGATGTTGCAACATTCCCTGCTTCTGTATGTGGGAATGATTCAGCTATTGACTGTTTCAATTTGTCCTGGAGTGAATTATCTGTCTGTTTTTCTTGGATTCTGGGGTTGTGGAAAGGTAAACGAGCGGAAAATGTTGAAGACCTAATTGTTGAAAGGTACATGTTTGTCCTTTGTTGGGATATTTCGATTACGGATTCGGCATTAGAGCATGCCCTTACTTCTTTGGGAGGTTTAGAGCAACCTGATGGGATAGACATAGAGCATCTTCTTTCCTTCAGTGGTTTGATTTTGGGCCATGCTTGTGTTATAGGGCAGAAAGTTGATTTTCCTCTTCTGGTGATGAAATTACTGCATCATTTGCATGCTTTGTGCATGCCTGATGACCAGGGTGATGGTGGCTGGGATTTTTTATTGGCGGGATCATGGCTCTCTCTTATATTATGCATATTTGATTCAGGTATTTGGGCATTCTGCAAGAACAATTCCATTGAATCAGACTGTCCCAGATGGGGAGGACTTACTTCCAGGGATGCTGAATTTCTTGCTCTAGCTGAAAGTCTCATTTCTAGTTCCTTTACTGATGATAAATTTGCTGTGCTAGTGAGGTTGTTGTCATCCTTCTTGAAGAAATTTTTGGGTGCTTATGAGAAGGCTTTTCTTCTGACATTCAACACTAGCTACCCTTCCGGTGATAGTTTTCCCCCCTTGTTGCTCCTTAGACACACTAGTTTTGAAAAATGCAAAGAGAGTGAAGTTTGTGCGAGGATTGGTTATGATTTGTGTCAGCTCGAGTCTGTTTACAATCTTTTGTTTAAGACTTCTGAGACCATGGACAAAATAGTTATGGATTGCCGTTCTAAAGTTTTCTTGGAAGTTTCATTGCATGGTTTCCCGTGTCAATATCATATTCATAGTGGAGTTCTACTTTCTTGCATCCTTAACATCAAAGGAATCATTGGTGTGCTAGATGGGCTGCTGAAGGTCAAAGATTCAAAAGCAAATTTTCTCATGGAAACTGAAGTACATCATCAAATTCTAGAATCTGTTCTGACAATTAAGTGTGACAGAGTCTTTGAGAGTCTTCATAGGAAATGTGAAACTATCTACAAAAGCTTGAGTTCTGGTGTTAAAGGGCCTGAATATAGTAGCTTATTCATATTGAATAACTTGGAAAGGTTTTTGTATGATGCCAACAAAAGGGGGGCTGATAGCAGTGTTCATGAGTGCTTGATTACCTGTTTTATTGACAATATCAGTGACCTCAGGAGGGATGCTTCAAAAGTTCTCATACTCAAGTATTTCCTCTCTGTTGAGGACATGGATGAACCGTTTGGGGATTTTCATGGAGCGCCCCGGGGTGATTTATTGGTTCTTATTGATTCGCTGAATAGGTGCAGTTCTGAGTCGGTTAATATAAAAGTCATCAACTTTTTTGTGGATCTTTTGTCTGGAGATATGTATCTTGATGTGAAACAAAAACTACAGCAGAAATTCCTTGACATGGACTTGCTTTGCCTGTCAAGGTGGCTGGAAGAGAGGCTTCTGGGATCTGTTTTGGAGTCTTCCACTGGGTCTTCCTGTGCAAAAGGGACATCAGTCTCTTTGAGAGAGTCTACCATGAATTTCATTATGTGCCTCTTATCTCCTCCAGCTGAATGCAACTCTGTAGAACTGCGCAAGCATATTTTTGAAGCTATGCTGCATCCACTTGATCGTGCTTTTTTGCTTTTTGATGTTGGTGTTGCAAAATCGTATTTTAACTTTATGCTTCAACTATCCAGAGGAGAGATGTTGATCAGACCTCTTTTGCAGAGCACGATCACCCTTATGGAGAAATTGAGTGGTGATGAACACCTTCCAGGATTGAAGTATATATTTGGCTTTCTTTCTTCCGTTTTGAGTGACTGTGGGTCCATCAGGAGAACAGTTGATAAATCTTCTGGAAGGACTATTTCTGGAAGTATCTCTGGGGTTGGGCCTCCATCATCTAGATCTCTTGGTTCTAGGAATAGCTCAGATGCCTTGCTACTTTCTGCAAATCAAGGAGCTACAACCGCTATGGATTGTGATGCTACTTCTGTAGACGAGGATGAGGATGACGGAACTTCTGATGGGGATTTTGGTAGTAGTTTAGACAAAGATGATGATGAGGACAACAACAGTGAGAAAGCCCTTGCAATGAAAGTTTGCACATTTACATCCAGTGGTAGTAATTTCATGGAGCAACATTGGTACTTCTGTTACACTTGTGATCTGACTGTTTCTAAAGGTTGCTGCTCTGTGTGTGCAAAAGTTTGTCACCGCGGTCACCGTGTGGTTTATTCTCGCTCTAGTCGGTTCTTCTGTGACTGTGGAGCTGGGGGTGTCCGAGGAAGCAGTTGCCAATGCTTAAAGCCCCGAAAATTCACCAGAGGTTCCGAGTCACCAAGAAATGATACTGGTGGCCACCTTGAATCTTTTCTACCTTTCCCAGATAATACAGACCAGCTACCTGAGAGTGATTCAGATGTTGATGAGGATGCATTAGCGGAACATGATTACATCAAGTTGTGTTTTCTGAAGGAAGTTCAAGATGGAATGTCAAAGTTCCTTTGGGAAAATGATGTAGAAGACCGTGTCTTACGACTCTGTTCTTCTTTGTTACCATCAATAACAGCCAGAAGGGACTCAAACATTTCTAAGGAAAGCAAGATTGACTTACGGGAGGATAAAGTGCTTTCTCATGGAGCTGAGCTTCTGCAGTTGAAGAAGGCTTACAAAAGTGGATCGTTAGACTTGAAGATAAAGGCAGATTACTCAAATTCCAAGGAACTTAAAAATCATTTGGCTAGTGGTTCTCTTGTTAAATCCTTGCTCAGTGTTAGCAGTCGAGGTCGACTTGCTGTTGGAGAAGGGGATAAAGTAGCCATTTTTGATGTTGGACAGCTGATTGGCCAAGCCACCACAGCACCAGTGACTGCCGACAAGGCTAATGTGAAGCCTCTTTCTAAGAATGTTGTTCGCTTTGAGATTGTGCATATTGTTTTCAACCCAACTGTGGATAGTTATGTTGCTGTTGCTGGCTATGAAGATTGCCAGGTCCTCACAGTAAATCACCGGGGGGAAGTAACTGATCGCTTAGCTGTTGAACTTGCTCTGCAAGGTGCATATATCAGGCGTCTAGACTGGATACCTGGTTCGCAGGTTCATTTGATTGTCATCACCAACAAATTTGTGAAAATATATGACTTATCTCAGGACAACATCAGCCCTATGCATTACTTCACGTTGCCTGATGACATGATTGTCGATGCAACAGTTATTATGGCTTCCCAGGGAAGGGTATACCTTATTGTCCTCGCAGAAAGTGGTAACCTGTACAGGTTAGAATTGTCAATGAAAGGAAATGTCGGTGTCAAAGCTTTGAAGGAAACTATTAAAACTGAAGGCAGAGTCAACCGTTCCAAGGGTTTGTCCTTGCACTTTTCGTCATCCCATAAGCTTCTTTTTGTGTCTTATCAAGATGGAACCACCTTGATTGGTCGGTTGAGTTCGGATGCAACATGCATGACTGAAATGTGTGCTTTACTCGACAATGAACCGGATGGTAAGCTTCGGCCAGCTGGATTGCATCATTGGAAAGAGTTGCTTGATGGAATTGGTTTGTTTTTTTGCTTTTCAAGTTTAAGGTCAAATGCTGCATTTGTGGTCTCCATTAATGAACATGAAATACTTGGACAAAATATGCGACATGCAGTAGGTTTAACCTCTCCATTGGTTGGAATTACTGCTTACAAACCCCTCTCCAAAGACAAGGTCCACTGTCTTCTTTTACATGATGATGGAAGCCTTCAGATATACTCACATGTCCCTACAGGTGTTGATAATAGTGCAACTGCTGTCTCTGAGATTGTGAAGAAATTGGGTTCTGGTATTCTTACGAATAAAGCATATGGCGGTGTCAAACCAGAATTTCCTCTTGATTTTTTTGAGAAAACAATGTTGATTACACCAGATGTGAAACTAAGTGGTGATGCAATCAGAAATGGTGACTCTGAAGGTGCCAAACAAACATTGGCATCTGAAGATGGATTTTTGGAGGGTTCTAGCCCTTCTGGTTTTAAGGTACTTTTGTTAAATATTCAATGACCACTTCTGATCCCTGATTTTTGTTTCTTTAGTAGTTCTGTTATTTTGACGCAACTGTGCCTTGAAATTTGCAGATAACTATTTCTAACCCGAACCCTGATGTTGTCATGGTTGGATTCCGTGTGCATGTTGGTAATACATCAGCAAATCACATTCCCTCTGAAATTAATATTTTTCAGAGAGTGATAAAGCTAGATGAGGGGATGAGATCTTGGTATGATATTCCATTCTCGGTGGCTGAATCACTTCTTGCTGACGAAGAATTTTCTTTGTCTGTTGGCCCAACCTTTGGTGGGTCTGCACTGCCCCGGATAGATTCATTGGAAGTTTATGGTCGAGCTAAGGATGAGTTTGGTTGGAAGGAGAAAATGGATGCGATTTTAGACATGGAAGCACGCATGCTTGGATCTAATTCATGGGTTTCAGGATCAGGAAGGAAGTGTCGTGCCACGCGAACTGCTCCTCTCCAGGAGCAGGTAATGGCTGATGGGCTTAAGCTTTTGTCAAGGATATATTCTTGCAAATCAGAGGACTTTTCAAAAGTTGAAGAAGCTAATACAGAGCTGAATAAGCTCAAGTGCCATAAACTGTTGGAAGCAATATTTGAGAGTGACAGAGAACCTTTATTACTGGCATCTGCCTGTCGTGTTTTGAAGGTTTTATTCCCTAGAAAGGAGATGTATCACCAAGTAACAACTAAAACCATGTAATATTTAATCCAATTCTGTGCTGTGCCTATTGTAGATGTATTGATGAGATCTTTTGTAGGTCAAGGACACCATGCGGCTGTCTGGAGTGGTGAAATCAACGGCCATCCTTTCTTCAAAACTGGGAACTGGTGGAAATGCACCAGGGTGGATTATTGAGGAGTTCACTGCACAGATGCGTGCAGTGTCTAAGATTGCATTACATCGACGCTCAAACTTAGCCGTGTTCCTTGAGACAAATGGTAATGTCATACTTCTACTACACTGATTTTCCTACGGTATTATTCTATGGTTACTTGTATACTGTATGACTCTATACCATGTGATCTTTCGTAATATGTGTTGTGTAGTCTGCATCCTTCCGTTTGCTTCCTTGATATACCTAAGCTCATTCTTCCAACCACTTGAGCAGAACCGATGGAAATGTACGGATATACCTAAGTTCTCGTCTCCTCTTCTTCTTTACTTTCTTTGACACGGAGCAAGGACAGTTGTTCTGTTATAAAAAGCTTATGCTCTTTTACGACTTTCCAATTGTTAACAATTGCTGTAATAATTGTCCCTTTTCTACCATGATAATAGATATTTTTATCATGTTCCAACCAAAGAAAATAAAATCATAAGTTAAACATGAGATGATTTTGATGGTACTGTCCTTGGCACATAATTTAGTTGTATCCTTTGATAGATTTGTGGCTGGCTTACTGAGGGTTATATTGTGTGAATTCTTCATTTACCTGATTGTATTTTAGTACAAATCAATGAGTATTACAGATTCTCTTCATTGGAAGAGCCATTTTGTCATCTGGATTCATGTTTCAACACCCCCATGGGCATGGATGAAATTATGTTGTGGCGCTCCACAAGGCTGCACTTGGTTCTTGCTTTGACGATTTCTTGGTTTAACTCTGACAACCGCTGAAATATTATTGGCTAAAATGTGCTTCCCAGAGTTCCATATTTCATGTCGATGCCATTTGGTAGTGTCCTCACATTACACTGCTTGTCAGTCCTGCCTTTTCAGTCAATGATTCTTCCGTAAAAGCCATTATGTTCTGTTTTTATTGCAAGATGTTTCCAGTAACTTCTCAAATTATTTAAATCATCTTGTCCCAGTTCAACAGCTACTGTAGTCTACTTGTACTTTGATTTGTTATGAATTATTAACTGTTATTTCTACTTTTCCATTAAATTTCTGATGGCTGTCTCTGATGTAGGGTCTGAAGTGGTTGATGGGCTCATGCAAGTGCTATGGGGAATTTTGGACCTAGAGCACCCTGACACACAAACGATGAATAACATAGTCGTGTCTTCTGTAGAGCTGATATATTGTTATGCTGAGTGCCTGGCGTTGAATGCCAACGAGACTGGAAGGCATTCTGTTGCACCTGCTGTCTCATTATTCAAGGATCTCCTGTTCTCATCAAATGAGGCTGTTCAAACTTCCAGCAGGTTGAATCTTAATATATTCATCTATTTGTGTATGTGTGAGCGTGCAGGCTTGTGTGTGTATAATTTTAAATTTCATATTTTAGGTTTCCGTTTTCTTTTTCATTCACTTACTTTGTTCTTGATTGTTGCCCTTTCCAGCCTGGCAATATCTTCAAGATTGCTCCAGGTTCCTTTTCCAAAGCAAACAATGTTAGTTACTGAAGATGTTTCTGAAAATCCAGCGCCAGTTGCTGTGCAAGCTGAAATTACTGGTGCAACCTCTGGAAATCCTCACATTATGGTTGATGAAGACAATATTGCATCATCAGTTCAATACTGTTGTGATGGCTGCTCTACTGTTCCTATCCTAAGGCGAAGATGGCACTGTACTATTTGTCCAGACTTTGATTTGTGCGAAGCATGTTATGAAGTATTAGATGCGGATCGGCTACCTCCACCTCATTCTAGAGATCATCCTATGACAGCAATTCCAATTGAGGTGGAATCATTGGGTGAGGGCAATGATATTCATTTCAGTACTGATGATTTAGGTGACTCAAATTTGCTACCAGTTCCACCTGATATGAGCATACAGAATACTGCTCCTTCAGTCCATGATCTAGAACCGGGTGAATCTACCGAGTTTTCAGGTTCAGTGTTTGATCCTGTTACTATTTCAGCTTCAAAAAGAATCGTGAATTCTTTAATCCTCTCGGAGCTGCTGGAACAACTCAAAGGATGGATGCAGACTACCACTGGAGTTCGAGCCATTCCAGTAATGCAACTTTTCTTTAGATTGTCATCAGCTGCGGGTGGACCATTTGATAATGGCTTGGAGCCGGAAAGCATGGATTTGGAGAAGTTAGTAAAATGGTTTTTGGATGAGATAAATCTGAACAGGACTTTAGTTGCTAGAAATCGTTCTTCATTTGGCGAAGTTGTGATCCTTGTCTTTATGTTCTTCACGCTTATGCTAAGGAATTGGAATCAACCTGGCAGTGATGCTACACAGAAACCGAGTAGAACAGTAGATTCAAATGAGAAAAGCCCTGTCCAAATTCTGCCTTTCTCTGTTGTCTCTGGATCTTCCACTCTTCGTGGCCAGGATAAATCTGACTCTGTTTCACATTTAGTTCGAGCTTGTGGACTACTCAGGCAACAAACTTTTGTAACTTATCTAATGGATATTCTGCAGCAGCTGGTCCATGTCTTTAAGTCCTCATGCGTAAATACTGACAGTTCGATTGGTGCGAACCCTGGTTCTGGCTGTGGTTCTCTTTTAACCATCAGAAGAGAGCTACCTGCTGGTAATTTTGCGCCATTCTTTTCAGATGCATATGCTAAGTCCCACCGTGCTGATATTTTTGCGGACTGCCAAAGGCTTTTGTTGGAAAATACTTTCCGGCTTGTTTACAGTCTCATTCGACCAGAAAAGCATGACAAGGGTGGGGAGAAAGATAAGTTTTCGAAGGCTGCCAGTAAGGATTTGAAGCTTGAAGGGTATCAGGATATCTTGTGTAGTTACATCAATAATCCGCATACAACTTTTGTGAGAAGATTTGCAAGAAGGCTGTTTCTGCATCTATGTGGCAGTAAAACTCATTACTACAGTGTTAGAGATGCTTGGCAATTCTCAAGTGAAGTTAAGAAGCTATACAAACATGTGAACAAATCTGGTTGCTTTCAAAGTACTATTTCCTATGAGAGAAGTGTCAAGATTGTCAAATGTCTCTCCACCTTGGCCGAAGTAGCTGCAGCACGTCCAAGAAATTGGCAGAAGTACTGTATAAGGCATACTGATGTCTTATCCTACCTTATGAAAGGAGTTTTTTATTTTGGAGAAGAATGTGTAGTCCAGACATTGAAACTATTGTGTTTGGCATTTTATACTGGAAAAGATGCTCACCAATCTTTGCACAAAACTGAAGGTGGGGAAGCAGGGATAAGCGGAAACAAGTCTGGATCACAGCCTTTGGAATCCAAAAAAAAGAAGAAAGGAGACGATGGAGGTGAATCTGGTTTAGAGAAGTCCTATTTGGACATGGAATCAGTTGTAGATATCTTTATTGAAAAGGATGGTGACACCTTAAAGCAATTTGTTGACTTGTTTCTACTTGAATGGAATTCAAGTTCTGTTCGCATAGAAGCCAAGGGTGTTCTAAGTGGTATCTGGCATCATGGAAATCAGTCGTGTAAGGAAACCATGCTAACAGTTCTCTTGCAGAAAGTTAGTTCTCTTCCAATGTATGGTCAGAATATTATTGAATACACACAGCTTGTTACCTCATTGATTGGGAAGAGCTCAGATAGTACTTCAAAGCAACTGATGAATGATATTGTTGACAAATGCTTGACCCCTGAAGTAATTAGATGCATCTTTGAGACACTTAGATCTCAGAATGAGCTGTTGGCTAATCATCCCAATTCCCGGATCTACAACACACTAAGTGGTTTGGTGGAGTTTGACGGTTATTATCTTGAAAGTGAACCTTGTGTTGCCTGCAGCTCCCCAGAGGTGTCATATAGCAGGATGAAGCTTGAAAGTCTGAAGTCAGAAACAAAGTTCACGGACAATCGGATTATTGTGAAATGTACTGGCAGCTACACCATTCAAAGTGTGACTATGAATGTTCATGATGCTCGCAAGTCAAAATCAGTAAAAGTCCTGAACCTTTACTACAATAATAGGCCTGTGGCAGACCTATCGGAGTTGAAGAATAATTGGTCATTGTGGAAGCGTGCTAAAACTTGTCATCTTGCTTTTAATCAGACTGAGCTGAAAGTTGATTTCCCTATACCAATCACTGCTTGCAATTTCATGATTGAGTTAGAATTTTTCTATGAAAATCTTCAAGCTTTATCACTTGAACCGTTGCAGTGTCCTCGCTGTAGTCGACCTGTTACTGATAAGCATGGTATCTGCAGCAACTGTCATGAGAATGCTTACCAGTGTAGGCAATGCCGAAATATTAATTATGAGAATCTTGATTCCTTCCTATGTAATGAATGTGGTTATAGCAAATATGGACGTTTTGAGTTCAATTTCATGGCAAAGCCAAGTTTCACTTTTGATAGCATGGAAAATGATGAGGACATGAAGCGGGGATTGACAGCAATAGAATCTGAATCAGAGAATGCTCATAGGAGATATCAACAACTCTTAGGATTCAAGAAACCTCTGTTGAAAATAGTATCAAGTATTGGAGAGAATGAAATGGATTCTCAACAGAAAGATTCTGTTCAGCAGATGATGGTATCCTTGCCTGGACCTTCATGCAAGATAAACCGTAAAATTGCTCTTCTTGGTGTCTTGTATGGTGAGAAGTGCAAAGCAGCTTTTGATTCTGTCAGCAAAAGTGTTCAGACCCTCCAAGGTCTTAGACGGGTTTTGATGAATTACTTGCATCTGAAACATTCTGATAACTCTGTGGCTTCCTCCAGGTTTGTTGTCTCGAGGTCAGCTAACAGCTGCTACGGTTGTGCTACTACATTTGCTGCACAATGTCTTGAGATGTTGCAGGTGCTTTCTAAACATCCTAGCTCCAAAAAGCAGCTTGTCACTGCCGGCATCTTGACTGAATTGTTTGAAAACAACATCCATCAAGGCCCAAAAACTGCTCGAATCCAGGCAAGGGCAGCACTCTGTGCTTTCTCTGAGGGCGACATGAGTGCGGTGGCTGAGTTGAATGGTTTAATTCAAAAGAAGGTTATGTATTGTCTTGAACATCATCGCTCGATGGACATTGCCCTTGCAACCCGTGAAGAATTGCTGTTGCTCTCAGATGTCTGTTCTTTAGTAGATGAATTTTGGGAGGCAAGATTGAGGGTTGCATTTCAGTTGTTATTTTCTTCCATTAAATTGGGTGCCAAGCATCCAGCTATATCAGAGCATGTTATTCTCCCATGTCTAAGGATTGTATCTCTGGCATGTACCCCTCCAAAACCTGATGCAGTAGATAAAGAACCCATACATGGAAAATCTGCAACAGCTCCACAGTTGAAAGATGAAAACCGCTCAAATGTATATGGTTCTGGTGGACAGGTTAGTGGAAGCAAGGTTGTTCCTGAGTCATCGGAAAAGAACTGGGATGGTTCACAAAAAATTCAAGATATTCAGTTGTTAAGTTACTCAGAGTGGGAAAAGGGAGCATCCTATCTTGATTTTGTCAGGAGGCAATATAAAGTGTCACAGGCAGTCAGAAGTGGTCCAAGGGCTCGACCTAGCAGATATGATTACCTGGCTCTGAAATATGGGCTCAAATGGAGGCGGCGTGCATCCAAGTCTCATGGTGATATGACATCATTTGAGCTGGGTTCTTGGGTCACAGAACTTATATTAAGTGCTTGTTCGCAGTCCATACGATCAGAGATGTGCATGCTGATTAGTTTGCTTTGTGGACAGAGTTCTTCAAGGCAGTATCGGTTATTAAACTTACTCATATCGTTGTTGCCAGCAACCTTGGCTGCTGGTGAAAATGCTGCTGAGTATTTTGAATTGCTTTTTAAAATGATAGAATCTGAAGATGCCCGACTCTTTGTAACTGTACGTGGAGGTTTGGCTACACTTTGCAAGCTGATTGCGCAAGAAGTTAGTAACATTGAATCTTTTGAGAGGAGCCTACACATTGACATCTCTCAAGGCTTCATTCTTCATAAGCTCATTGAGCTCCTTGGAAAATTTTTGGAGGTTCGCAACATTAGAACCCGGTAAGGGCAGTTAGCTATTTTTCATACCCTGGACTTGTTTTCAATTATACTGCAATCTCATTCACATTGTGTTTCAGCTTTATGAGAGAACAGTTGCTGTCTGAAGTTCTTGAGGCTCTCATTGTGATTCGGGGATTGATTGTACAAAAGACAAAGCTGATTTGTGATTGTAATCGTCTTCTCAAAGATCTTCTCGATAGTCTTTTGCTCGAGAGCGATGAAAATAAACGTCACTTTATCCAGGCCTGCATCTGTGGTCTACAAATTCACGGGGAGGAGAGAAAAGGGCGAACATCCTTGGTATGTGATGATCTCCTTGTTTGTCAAGTGTGTTTTTTTAGCTTGCATTATTCCTTATTTGACTTAGGGTGCCATTAGTTTTCAGAGATTGAATACACTTGATTTCCCTGATTTTCATTGAGACATATATACCTTGTGTAAATATTGCTCTAAATTTGCCTCTTTTTTTCCAAAGTTCTGTTGCACTAACCTGCGTCGCTTTTGCAGTTCATCTTGGAGCAGCTCTGTAATCTCATTTGCCCATCAAAACCCGAAGCTGTTTGCCTTCTTATTTTGAACAAGGCACATACTCAGGAAGAATTTATCAGAGGATCAATGACCAAAAATCCTTATTCCAGCGCTGAAATTGGCCCACTAATGCGTGATGTTAAAAATAAAATTTGCCACCAATTGGATCTTTTGGGACTTATTGAAGATGACTACGGCATGGAACTCTTAGTAGCAGGGAACATCATATCTCTTGATTTGAGTGTTTCTCAAGTTTACGAGCAAGTATGGAAGAAGTCCAACAGTCAGCCTTCAAGTGCAATAGCAGGATCTACCTTGCTTTCCTCTGGTGGTGGTGTATCAAGCAGGGATTACCCTCCAATGACAGTTACTTACCGGCTACAGGTTTGGTTCAGTTACTTTAGCTCCTTCATATTGTGTAATCATAATTTCTTAATCCATGGCCTTCAATGTGGGCTTTTAGGTATTCTACATCTTCCTCGTAAAATTTATTTCCTTTGCCCTTCAATGGAAGATTGGAACAAAATTCTTCAATAATTAGGAAATGAAGGAAGAAAAGGAGATTCAATTGTTGAGTAGTTTTACATGCATGCTTGATTTTTGCCTTCTCGTAGCAAATAAAATATATCTGTTTCTCCTTTGTCTAGGAATTTTCTCAATGTGGGTTTTTTTTTTTCTTTTTTCCCGGACATCTCGTCATGCTACATATAATTTTCTTCAGTTTTGTTGGGAGAGGGCTAGATTTTTCTTTTGTTCCATTTTGTTTCAGTTTGATTTGTGCTTATTTATCCACTCCAAATTTGCAGGGACTAGATGGGGAAGCAACTGAGCCAATGATCAAGGAGTTAGATGAGGATCGAGAGGAATCTCAAGATCCTGAGGTTGAGTTTGCTATAGCAGGTGCTGTCCGCGACTGTGGTGGTCTGGAAGTTCTCTTGGGGATGGTTCAGGTGTGTTGATTGATTTATTTGCATTCGTGTTATCTGATTTACTGGATTCTGTAATTCTTGTTTTCCTGGGAAAGGGGGCTTGAAGTTGAATAATGGGGATTTGTTTTTGTTGTCTGCCATAGGGAATATTTTTCTTGTTTTAATACTCCTGCTTTCTTTGGGATATGAACTGCTGAACCCAACAGATTTTCCTTCTGCTGTTAAGTGACGTTACCAGTACTTAATGTTTTTGGTATAAATTTCACTTACAATGTTGATTGTGGCAATATAGAGATTACGAGATGATTTGAAGTCTAACCAAGAGCAGCTGGTTGCGGTGCTTAATCTGCTCATGCTCTGTTGCAAGACAAGGGAAAACAGACGAGCACTGCTGAGGCTTGGGGCTTTAAGTCTTCTCCTCGAAACAGCAAGGCGTGCTTTCTCTGTGGATGCAATGGAACCTGCTGAGGGAATTTTATTGATTGTGGAGAGCCTGACCTTGGAGGCCAATGAGAGTGATAATATTAGTATAGCACCAGGCGTTGCAACTGTTTCTAGTGAAGAAACTGGTACTAGTGAACAAGCAAAGAAAATAGTCTTGATGTTCCTGGAAAGGTTATCACAACCAGTAGGCGCTAAGAAGTCAGGCAAACAGCAACGGAACACAGAAATGGTGGCAAGAATTTTGCCTTATTTGACCTATGGTGAGCCCACCGCAATGGAAGCACTAATTGAACATTTTGAGCCCTATCTAAGAAACTGGAGTGAATATGACAGGCTGCAAAGACAGCATGAAGACAATCCAAAGGATGAAAATATTGCTCAACAAGCAAACAAACAGAAATTTGCTCTCGAAAATTTTGTGAGAGTTTCAGAGTCTTTGAAGACAAGTTCCTGCGGAGAAAGGCTGAAAGACATTATATTAGAAAAAGAGATAACTGGAGCTGCGGTTAAATATTTGAAGGATACTTTTGCATTCACGGGGCAGGCTGGCTTCAAATCTAGCATGGAATGGCAACTGGGTCTTAAATTGCCATCAGTTCCTCTTATACTATCCATGTTAAGGGGGTTGTCCCTGGGCCATTTGGCTACTCAAGCATGCATAGACAGAGGTGGACTTTTACCTTTGCTTCATGCTTTGGAAGGTGTCCCAGGTGAAAATGAGATTGGTGCTAGGGCCGAGAACTTGTTGGACACACTTTCTGATAAGGAAGGAAAAGGTGATGGTTTTCTGATTGAGAAGGTTCACCAACTTCGGCATGCCACAAGAGATGAGATGAGGCGACGAGCTCTAAGGAAGAGAGAAGAGTTACTTAAGGTAGTTTCTTGCCCAACATTTTTCCTATTTGATTTTCCTCCTGAGTTTGCTCCAAGAACCAGTTTGCGAGCTTTCATTTCATATAGAAGGAACCGAAATTTGTGTCGTTAGGATTTTTTTGTAGATTACTTATTTTGATCATCAAGTTCAGTGCTTTCCTGGGACTCATCTTTGATCTCTTAAATTGAAATCCTGATTGCATCTCTCTCTCTCTCTCTCTCTCTCTCTCTCTCTCATAACTAGACTTCTAATTAGCAACCTTTTATGAACTCAGGGTCTGGGAATGCGACAAGAACCCTCTTTAGATGGTGGTGAACGCATTGTGGTTGCACAGCCTGCTCTTGAAGGCTTGGAAGATGTGGAGGAAGAAGAAGATGGAGTGGCTTGCATGGTCTGCCGAGAGGGTTATCGATTAAGACCCACCGACTTACTGGGTGTTTATACATATAGTAAGCGGGTAAACCTAGGAGTCGGAACTTCAGGTAGTGCCCGTGGTGACTGTGTTTATACAACAGTAAGTCATTTCAACATCATACACTTCCAGTGCCATCAAGAAGCAAAAAGGGCAGATGCTGCACTTAAGAATCCCAAAAAGGAATGGGATGGAGCTGCTCTTAGAAATAATGAGACCCTATGCAATAATTTGTTCCCCTTGAGAGGTCCATCAGTCCCAATATCTCAATATATACGTTACGTCGACCAGTTCTGGGACTATCTCAATGCTCTGGGACGTGCTGATGGAAGCCGACTTCGTCTGTTGACTTACGACGTAGTTCTGGTGAGTTCTTATCCTTGTGTTTGTTTCTATGCATTTTTTGTGATCAAGCCTTCTCAGGATTAGTGAAATAGAGTAGTATTTGGAAAGATTACTAAAAGGTTTGCGATCGTTTTTGGCAGATGCTAGCACGATTTGCAACTGGGGCATCGTTTAGTGCAGATTGTAGAGGTGGGGGGAAGGAGAGTAACTCCCGGTTCTTGCCTTTCATGATTCAGATGGCTCGCCATTTTGTCGATCACGATCCTTCTCAACGTCAAGCAATGGAGAGATCTATCTCGACTTACTTGGCTTCTTCCGCACAAGAACCCAAAGCATCAACCCCTGGGACACAACCACCCTCCTCTGGTACGGAAGAAACTGTCCAGTTCATGATGGTGACCTCTCTTTTATCAGAATCCTACGAGTCATGGTTGCAACACCGGCGCACCTTCTTGCAGCGTGGGATATACCATGCTTACATGCAGCAGAGCCACGGGAGGGCGACGAAACCCAGTCTGACGACCAGATCCGATGTACCTGGGACAAGTGACATCCACATTGGGGATGCCGGCGGACCAGACGAGTTACTATCGGTCATTCAACCAATGCTTGTTTATACTGGTTTGATCGAGCAACTGCAGTGTTTCTTCAAGGTTAAGAAATCTCCCACGACTGCCCCATCCAAAGCAGCATCGGAGCAGGAGGATGAAAGTCGGAAGTTAGAAGCATGGGAGGTGCTCATGAAAGAAAGGCTGTTAAATGTAAAAGAGATGGTTAGTTTTTCCAAGGAGTTGCTATCGTGGCTTGACGAAGTCAATTCGGCTAAAGATTTACAGGAAGCATTTGATGTAAGCGGCGTATTGTCTGATGCGCTTTCTGGTGGCTTCTCTCGATGTGAAGACTTCGTACGTGCTGCAATAAATACAGGGAGGTCTTGACTTAGTTGCTTCAACTGCTAGGCCGAGTGTCTGAAGGCCGTCGATTTTGTAATTTTGTGAATAATAATCTTTTTGTTCATTAAACTGAAATTTTGTGATTCAAACAAATTGATTGCCTTCCGCACTCTCCTCCTTTCAATAATTTGAGTTTTATCCTTCGGTTCACCATTTTTTTAAAGTAGACTTTTAAATATCAATAAGAATATTTCAGTAGACTAAATTTTTTACTTTAAAAATGTTATATTACATACAGCGTAAAATAAAAAAAATTATTTTTTTAGTACACTACATTATTTTTTTTAAAATTTTAGTTTAAAATTTATTTTTGTTTGTCTTGATCAGGGGTATTTTTGTCATAATGAAAAATATTTTTCTTTTAAGCGATTGAAATTAATAAAATATTTATAAAAAAATTAAAATATAAATTTTTGTGGATTAAACCTAATACCTTAAACTTTTAAGAAATTCTCAATCGACCCCCTTCATTTCTTTTCTTTCTTCTTATTCCTTTTTCTTTCTCTCTCCTCGATCGCCAGACTAACCCTCGCCGCCAACGAAACCGGCCGTTTGATCTCCCTCTCAGTCGCGTGACACCACAAAAACATTCCCCTCATAGCCTAGAACAAAACACATGCCTCAAAACCATTCTTCCACCTCGTTTTTCTCTCTCCCCATTTCATTCTTGGCCGCCGCTCCTCGCCGCCAGTTTGGCCATTTTCGGCCATGACTTTGTACGGTTCTCACCACCAAAATGATCCTCATCCCCCTTAGAACAAACCCCTCCCTTAGATTTGTATTTTGGAAGAGTTGGAGTGAGGATTGATTTTGCAAGGTGGCACTCGGCGGGGAAATGGCGGCCTAGGGTTTCCAAAATCATAAAACATGTTTACTTGCTACATTTTTCAAATTTTGTTGGATATTCCTTACTGGTGGTTGGCATGTTCCCTTTAAATCAAATAGAAATCGAGATGATGAAAGAGAGGTTTGCAAAATTGTTACTTGGTGAAGACATGTCTGGTAGTGGAAGAGGTGTGTGCCCAGCACCACGTCCAAAAAATTTGTTGAAATGTTTAGACATAATTTTAAACAACTAGCACCATGTCCAGAAACGTTTACATCCATGCGTATGAATTTAAACTGATTTTTTTCATAAAAACAGCCCACCACGTCTCAGAACAACTAGCACCACGTCCAAAAACAACTAGCACCACGTCCAGAAACATCTACATCCATGCATATGAATTTAAGCTATTTTTATCACAAAGACAACTAGCACCACGTCTCAGAACAACTAGTACCACGTCAAAAACAACTAGCACCACGTCCAGAAACGTCTACATCCATTCGTGTGAATTTAAACTGATTTTTTCACAAAGACAGTCATCCACGTCTCAGAACAACTAGCACCACGTCCAGAAACGTCTACATGCATGTGAATTTAAGCTATATTTTTCACAAAGACAACTAGCAACATGTCTCAGAACAACTAGCACCACGTAAAAAATAACTAGCACCACGTCCAGAAACGTCTACATCCATGCGTGTGAATTTAAACTGATTTTTTTCACAAAAAATGCCCACCACGTCTCAGAACAACTAGCACCACGTCCAGAAACGTCTTCATCCATGCGTGTAAATTTAAACTGATTTTTTTCACAAAGATAGTCCACCACGTCTCAGAACAACTAGCATCACGTCAAAAACAACCAGCACCACGTCCAGAAACGTCTACATCAATGCGTGTGAATTTAAACTATTTTTTTCACAAAGACAGTCCACCGTGTCTCAGAACAACTAGCACCACGTCAAAAACAACTAGCACCACGTCCAAAAACGTCTACATCCATGCGTGTGAATTTAAACTGATTTTTTTCACAAATTGGAGGTAATACTTGGAGATATTGTTGTGCAAATTGCGTTGTGTAAGATTGTTATTCTAATTGAGTGCCGAGTTATGCCCTCCCGAATAAATTAATTGGAATATAACTACTACCACCACGTCCAAAAATAACTTTCACACCACGTATACATCCAAACATGTGAATTTTAGCTGAATTTTTCACAGAACATAGTCTACCACATCTCGCTATGTCCAAAAAAATTAGCACCACATCCTGCTACGTCCCGCTACATCCCATAAATGAAATGAAAAATGGAATGACCTAATAGTGCACACCCCTACTTTTGTATTTGCAAGTAACTTGGTACTTGATAACTTTAAATCTTCAAGTGTTTGTTGAATATTTTGATTTTGTTGAACGTTATGAATTTAAAGTGATAATATTGTGTTCTCCATTTTTAGTACATTATGTAAGAAACGTAATTTGGACAAGCATGTGTTTATGAAATGTTTCATAAATTCTTTTTTTGCCTACATTTTAATACTTTTACAATCCTAATAATTCGATCCTACCGATCTTGTGATTACAAAATGATTCTGCATGGGATCTCGATCCTGAAAACTATGATTGTGCTTGCTGCAAGTATCCAATCTCTGATTTGCCCCAATTTTTTGATTTTTCTAGAAAATCTAATTGTTGTAGCTACTGTATTTGGGCAATTATGAAGGCTAGCCCCTTTGCCTTCTGAAAAGAAGCAAATGTGTCAGAAAGAGAAGGAATGCCTACCTTTTGTTAGCGATTATATTGGGAATTAATACCTTCTATCCAAACACTTGCTGATGGAAAGTAAACTTGAGTAGTTTACCTGTTTGTTGACTTTTTCATTTTGTTGCCTCAACTGCAATTTTTCTGCATTAATGAAATCTGTTGTTGCTGCTGGCTAGCTGTGCTGCCAAGCCTCTCTATTCACTTCCCCGTAGAAGAAATGATGGAAGTAAACAACTGTCCAAATGCATTGCCGGAAATGGCCAAACCGGCGACGATGAGCGACAGCGGGGAGAGAGAGAAAAACGGGGTGGAAGAAGGGTTTTGAGGCATGAGTTTTGTTCTAGGCAATGAAGGGAATGTTTTTGTAGTGTCGCGCGACTGAGAGGGAGATCGAACGGCCGATTTCGTTGGCGGCGAGGGTTGGTCCGGCGGGGTGGGTGGCTGTCAGGGAGAGAGGAAGAAAAAGGAAGAAGAAGAAAGAAAAGAAAGGAAGGGGGGTCGATTGGGAATTTCTTAAAAGTTTAGGATATTATGTTTAGTCTATAAAATTTTATATTTTAATTCTTTTCTTTTTTTGAATATTTTATTAATTTCAGTCTCTTAAAAGAAAAGTATAAAATATCTCTAGTTAAGACAGACAAAAGTGAATTTTTGACCAAAATTTTTAAAAAACATAATGTAATGTACTAAAAAAGTATTTTTTTTTTTTTAGACTAAAATGATATTTTCGCTATGTAAAGGACCATTTTTTAAGTTTAATCTATTTCAGTAATCTATTGATAATATTGGGCTTATTTGGGCTGTAATCAACATTAATAGGCTCTTATTGGGCCTGTCTTAGAAATTTTACAGCTCATGGGCCTCTGGTGGGCTGATTAATTAACCTAATGGATCATGAGGAAAAAAGTTTATTTCGAAATTAATGGGCTTCTCTGGACTTTCTTCTATTTTTTCTTTTTCAGTATCTAACTTGAGAAAGAGATTTTAGTTTACGGCTAATGTGAATGGCAGCTTCACATACTTAAATGGAAGCCTCAAACAAATTAGGAATTTCCAAAAAGCATTTACAAATGGCCCTGACGGATGGGAGGAATATCTAGACAACCTCATAGAATAACTATTCTAATTGAGCCCTTCCCGCCTTAAGAATAGCTGGAAATCAAGAAATGCAGCACCGATAGAAATGAGCAGTTTGTCAGGCCACGCTAGCTCCCGTCAGTTTTAGCCTTTTTACTCGCACGATCATATTTCTCAATGCTACTACAGCTGTAGCCAGCCAATTGCTGGAAGCTAGAAGAATCCTGAAGGAATCCCAGAAATCAACTTTTAGTCTTACTTCATACATGAGAGGCCAACTGTAAACTTGCATTTTCTTTGGATTTTCCTCCTTAACTAACAAGCACGAAAGAAAAGGTGGAAATATACCTCTGTCCTAAGAGTTGCGCCAGCTGATCCGTTCGCCCTATTGGCAACGTCTACCTGAACTACGATATTGGTATGCGATAAATCCACGCCGGATGATTGCAGTGCATTGGATAGAGTATTCAATAAGCTGTCAAGACCAACAACTCAATAAGCACAACTGATTAAACTACAACAATAGACACTTCAAACTTGCCTACTTTATCTAAAGCACAACCAAATGGATCATGATACAAAGTGGGAAACAATTGCTGATGCCTCAACAATGACACAACACCTAAATGCAGCGTAGTCTGGTATTTTAAGATAACAATGACTCGAAATATGTAAGCTAACTTGGGTTTCCATAGTTTTGGCAAAACAAGAAAGCAAGTAGAGAACTGATATTTGGATAAAAAGAGTACTAAGTCATGGAAGAGAACAACTTCAAATCTGGATTGCTGAAAATGTAATGATAAAAACAAAATGCATCAACTTCATTATATCAATCCTTTCCCACGAAATCAAAGAGTAGGCACCATTTAAAACATTAAACAAGAAGAAGCTGAAGTCAATGGCTACTAGCGATTTCAGAATAGATATACTAAATTAAAGATACTCGCGCTTACCCTTGAGAGTAAACATTAGAGATACCATCATCTCCACTTTCTGACTTCAGCTGTTCCAGCTGGGTAGCCTTGTAGCTTGAAACAGTACATTCAGGTGCACATAGTTTGACACGCCAATAGTCAGAAGGAAACTCGGAAACCAAAGGTTCAGGTTCAGGAAAGGAAAGGATGCCTGAGCAGGCTGAGAAGACACAGCGTCAAACAGGTTTGGTTGAACTAATACATTCAAAGAACTTTCATGGTTGCCTGATCCTTGAGAATTATCCCTTGATCTGTGCAATGGATGTCCATTCAATTCAGATTCCATCGAGTTCTGTGCATTAGAAAGCATAGGGGTGGCAACAATGCCATCATCATGACTAGAACCATTCCTTGCAATCTGAGGCTGATCAACAAAATTCTCAACCAGCCCAGAATTGCTTCTCTGTTAACAAAAGAATAGTAGAGGGCGAGGTTTAGTAATTCCTTTAAAGGAAACAAATATCTGCGACATCATCAAGCAACTACCTCATTTCTGTTTCTCCCATCTCAAATCAAGAATATAGCTAATAAAACTATAAAGCAAAAAAATATAATACTGTTACAACATCTATCATGTGATGATGTAGCAAACTTAACCGTTAAGCTTTTAACCGAAAATAATGTTACATTAACCAGTAGAGAAAAGCCAAAAATAAAAGGAGAATAACATAAGTAAACGAAGGTGGACAACATGCAGCAAGATACATATGGTACACAACTCAGAGGACAACCTGAAGTGCACTAAGTGTCAAATACTGTAAATTACCCATGGCATTAGCTTGGATGGCTCAGGACTCCAGCCTTGGTATGATCCTTCGTACATATTAATCTTCTCCTGTAAAAACTGGATATACTGTATAACCTGCACTTACGAGAAAATTAATAACTCAGTTGTTTCTAGCAATAAATAAAACCCAGATAGCAAATGAATGAATGAAGGCAAATCAACTGCAGAAAAGGTAAAGCAGACCTCCAGCAAAAACGAAGCTTTATCCCTCTTCTGATCATTTTCAGGAATAAGATCTCTTAAAATTTGGAATCTGCAAAACCCCAAAAAAACAAAATAAAAGAATTTCAGCCATTTCACTTGTATGTGTAAAACCAATTCCCCGAGGCAACATGATTTCGACCTCAATGTATATGATCTTATTCTAGCTTCATTGACATGTATTGAAGGATTCTATCGTTAAAACTTAATTTAAAAAGCCCAAAAAAAAAAAAAAAACAACAACAACAACAACTTAGCAACAACGCGCAGCCTTGTACCCTCCACCTCCACCACAACCAATAGCAATGCTAAAATCAAAAACGCCGCAAACTTCAGCAATTTAAATTTATAAACTACAGTCAAATGTCATGCCAAATTCAACTTTCAACCATAGGAACAATAATACAAAATGGGAAAATGAAAAGGAAAAGCTTGCCTCTCATTAATTTTGCTCCTCCTCCGCTGCTCCGTTTCTGAATGCTTCGACCGCAACGCACTCACCTTGGGATCGTTACTCTTCCCTTCTACTTTCACTCCCACTAACAAATTTTTTTAAAAAAAAAAATTATAAATTCTCAGACACAAGGCATTAATGTTTACAGATATAAACTCTAAAGACGAACACCTTTCCGGGAGATGACGTCAGGAGTGGTGGAAGCGAAATCCTCATCGTTAACTTCGTCGTCTTCGTGGTGACTCGTCATAGTGGTTCTCACCATTTCAGAGGAATCGACCTCCAGCCTGAAATTCAGTGGAACGAAGTTCGTAAAAGCGCTCGATTACTGAAAAATCGTTCTCTGAGTCTGCGCACAAAATCACAGACTCGCAAAGTAGGAATTTGGAGGCATATGAGAATCTTTGATTATTTGGACATTTGGAGGAGCCCTAGGCCGAAGTCCTAACCTTAACGCGCTGTAGTAGTTAATGCTAATATGCGCCTGCACGGTGACGCATGATGAGATACGCCACCCTTTTTTTCTTTTTTTTTAATGTACATTTCTGATTTTTATCACAATATTTTAATACATTTTTTTCCCATTTTGTATAAAAAACTAAAAAAATATTTTAAACTACAAACTAAACATTTTTAAATTCTTAATTCATATATGTTTTTATATTTTATATACATGTGTATAATAAAGATAACTTTTAGTTTTATGAAATATTATTCTCAGTTTAAAAGTGAATTTACTATTTATTTGTATTAACCAGCCCAATTTTTATGAATATGGACCCTCATAATATATCATTGTAATTACTTAATCGGCCCTCATAGTATATAGTATATCACTACGGTTTCCTATTTTACAGATTTGACCCTCGTGGAAACCTCCTCTCACAGAAGAAGGGACAGAACAAACAAAACTAATATGAACAGCAAATGGAGAGCTGCCCCCAATGGAGACCAAAAAATTGCTTCAATTTATACCAACTTTTCATGTTAAGAAGGGCGGCGCATCTTTGTCAATTCCAGCTGCTGCTGTTCTATATGAGACACCATTATAGAATAGTCTTCTCCTGCTAGTGATGACATGGTTTCTTCTTTCTTCAGACGCCTCTGCCTGATCCTTAATATAGCCTGCGAAACCTCCGCGATCGATGGCCGTTTCTTGGGCGTCTTGCGCAAGCATTTATGAGCAACATCAGCTAGGCTCCTCACATCTTCAGGGTTACATGTTCCAATGATCTTCTCATCAACTATTTCATCCACACCATCAGGACTCATAGCAGCCTTCAATGGAAAATTAAAGAAAGATGAAGAGTGAAGTCAGAAACAAAGGTGACAAGGCGAATATTCCCTTGCTGAGAGGAGATTGCAGATGCAGATTAAGCTTTTCCAAAGAATGAGAAAGCTATACGATCAATCCGAATGATGGCCATTTGTAGTTCCAAGACTTACCAGATTAACATATTCTATCAGGTTTTGGTGTGGATGAATGGCCGTGATGAGTTCAAAAAGGATAATTCCAAAACTGTAGATGTCACTCTTCATTGTATACTGGTTGGTGGAAATGTACATTGGATCTATGTAGCCGTACGTACCTTTGAGGCCCGAGTTACGACCATCAAAGACCTCTTCCTTTGACAATCCAAAATCAGCAACCTAGCCCTCAGGGAAATGCATGAAAGTCAATAGAGATGATCAAGATGGAAAAACAGCAGAAATATGCACAGGGAGAAGTGGTGCTTAAAAGCTTATCATGATATGCCAACTAAATAGCTTGAAATAAGACCAGCTTGAAAACATCAAAGGTAACCCTCACCTACCTTTGCTCTCATAGAATCATCCAGCAGAATGTTAGCAGACTTTAAGTCCCGATGTATTACTGGAGGAACAGCCTGTTGTGACGACCACCCAATGAGTTAACATTTGAATGATTACCAAGGCAAAAACTGTTAACTAAAGGCAGTAAGACCTACCCCATCATGAAGATATTCAATCCCGTGTGATATGTCAAGCGCAATTTGCAGCCTTTCTTCCCAACTTAAAGCTTTTCCATCTTCATCTACATGAGGGAACATACACGAATGAAATTCTACAGCACCCAATGAAAAGGAAATTATGCATGCTTCAAAAATGGTAATGTTTTGATTAGGACTGCTAATGCAATTTCTTTCTGAGGAATTTTAACTTTGTCATTTTCTTCTGGCTTCATGGTTTTTCTAGGGGATGTTCCCCCAGAAAACAACTGAAATGACAAAAAGAATTATCCAATGAGGCCTATGTATGACCAAAATGTCATGTGTGCAGCAATCTTGTAGCGTAAAAAGCTCCAAACTTACTGTACAGAAGGTTAGCCAAGCTTCCATTGCTCATATACTCGTAAAGTAGCATGCGTTGCCCTTTATCCACACAATACCCAATCAAATTTACCAAATTCCGATGATGCAGCCTAGCTAGAAGAGAAACCTGCAAAATAAGCTATGGCTGAACATGAGGGGCAGTTTAGTTTCATATTCACTCTGTATAAAGAGGACACCGACTACCTGAGTTGGTCCAAATTTTCAAATCAATGGCAAGGTTAAAAATGACCTTACCAGTGAACGAATCCTAGCCTGTTGTGTTATAGGCTAGAGTTCAATATGCATTATTAATCTTCAAATGATGATTAATTTCTATCAAATAAGTTATGAATCATAGCTATTACCTCTGTATGGAACTCCTTCTCCCCTTGTTTTGAATCAGAAGCAAGAACCTTCACAGCAACCACTTCATCAACGAACATTGAAGCTTTGTAGACTGGACCAAATGATCCCTGACCTAGAATAGTAGTGAAGTTCTCTGTTGCTTTTTGAATGTCCCTATAAATTCAAATTAAAATAGTGAAAATTTTAGTTATATATCCAACACAATATGTGAGAGAATTATGCAAGAGAATATCCTGCATACGAGCACTTCATCCCATACACAGTGGATTGATTCTCAAATGTGAATATCTTATTAGATAGCACTTGTAGCCTTATGTAGTCCAAGTGCTTTCTAGCCAGGCCTTCACTAAGCAATGATTAAGGTACATCATACATATACATATCTCAGAATGTGGAACAAAAAACTTGTGTGTTTACTAGTTTACATACTTGTATGAGTATCTCGGGATGCCAGATGCAGTTGCGAACCGGTCTTTGCTCTGGTGATTCCAGCAGGCATTCTGCAGACTTTTGGGGATTAAATCTACCACCTTGGCAACTACAGGGCTTTTGAGAGACGCACTAATATCAGAGGTTGTTCCTATGCCATTTGTTCGGATTGGAAGAGCAGCTAGAGAACGCTCATTCGCACAACGCCTAAGATTTGCACGCCTCTTGTACCAGCAGATACCCAAGAAAACCAGAGCCACAACAAGAACTCCAAAAGCAAGCCCGATGGTTAAGCCAATGACTAAACTAGAGTTGCGAACCATTATTTGGTCCTTTATCAGAGGCAAAAAAAGAGAGCATCCTGAAGAGCACCGTGCTGTCAGTCGCAACAAACAAATTCAGGGCCCTGAAAATCTTCGAGCCTATATTATAGTACTAAACAAATCACAATCTTTAGCACTAACAATATATTCTATGAACTGCGCATCCTGGTGCGATTAATCTACCTTTTTTATCTTTTGATTCTTTTTATAAACTATAGCATAACAACGGACCAGAGGTTAGAAATCAACTGCGACATATCAATTAAAAGTTCTTCCTAACGTGCTCTCCTCCTTTCTTGCCCACTGAGCAAATAATAAAGCTGGTCTTGGCAGCCTTATGCGCTCGTGATATTCTCCTAAATGTCAGCTAACACTTAAATTGACAAAAGAAAATGCTTCTAAAAAAACTTTGTTTAAACAACACTCCATGAAGGTTTGGCAAATAAGGGTAAAATTAGCAGCGTTACTCTGCAAGTAATTTATCCACCAAAACAATTACATACTCATAAAAAATAATTCCAACCCTCCAAAACCGATGCAAATTCCAATCCTAAACAAGAAACCCACATCAAATACACAATCAAGAACGAAGTACAGGAAGAACAAATCCAAACACGACGGTAAATTACTCTGAAATCAATGAAAAACCCCATGAAAGTTGAAACAGCTGGGGGATACCTGATCAGGTGACATTCCAGCCAATTTTTGCAATTGGGGTGTTAGAAATAGAGGAGGACTGAGTAAGGCAACTGAAGAGGAGAAGGAAAAATATACGAAGAAGTTTGGATCATCAATGACTGCTGGGGGAATATGAGTTGGCTTACTTTTCTAATTTCTGAATGAAAAGGAATATAACCAATAAAAGACGACGCGACGCGGTCTTAAGTAACTACTCCATAAGACAAGATTGTGTTTTTGTACTGTACTTTTTCTACGTTCAAAACAAAAATTAAAAAATTAAAATAGGCGGGTGAGATTTATTTTAATTAATTAATAAATGAAAAGTCCAACTTTTTTTATATAGGCCTCGGTTTCGCAGCCCAAGGGATATTGGCCGCCGAAGTGGGCCTGCGGATCGAATGTGGGAATTGTTGTTCGTCGGAGTAGTTGTTTTTGTCTCTCGCCCGATCCACTCAACTAAACCAAATGGGGAGCCTGCCAATCTTTGCAATTATTATATAATAGACCTAGTGTAATACTCTCTTCATTTATTTTTATTTAATGTTTTAAAAATTAAAAAATTTATTTTTATTTGACGTTTTATATTTTTTATAGTTTTTAATATTTTTAATTTTAAATTTTTATTATGATAACTTATATGACTAATCTTTATTTTTTCATCAAAATTATATATCAAGTAATTAAGTTTAAATAAAATAAATAAATCAAAAATTTTATTTCTTTTAATCTTGTCTAAAAATTCTAAAATGTCAAATAAAAATAAATGAAGGAAGTACTACTTTATTACTATAATACATTAATTAATATAAATATTATATTAAATATAATTTGATAATATATTATTTATAATATAAAAATATATCAAATGAAAATACACAATTTCTTAAACACATACAAATATATTAAATATTATATAACATATACAATTGCATAATTTATGGGTTTGATTGGAACACATTTTTGATTTTTTGTCCTATTATTATTATTATTATAAAAAAAGCATAGTTGGTTCCAATATAAATCTCAAAATAAAGCTCAAAAGTTGTTGACTTGGGCAGTTAAACCCTATGCAACTAAATAATTCAAGCAAATGTGACTTGAGAACTACCCTGATTGATTAACACTCAACTGTTTAGTTTAAGTGATAAATTTTATTTTAAAAGCTGTGAGTCACCGTCAATTGTTATATAATAATATTGAGGTTATATTATAATGTGTTTTTTAACAAATAATGGATAATATTAATTAAAGAGAAATAATAGATATTCAAGTATTATCACATTAAATAATGAAAAAATTATTTATATTACAAAGTGTCTCACAGGTGTACGTACGATATAATTTGTCAGTAAAAAAAAATCTAAATATAATATTTATACTTTGAATTTAACAATAATAGGATGAAAAACAAAAACTACCCATATGTTTCTTCCTTTAGTTTTTATAACATTAAGCATTTTTCCAAATCAATCAAACATGTACAATGATACCAATAATAAGTCACTTATACAGTTATAGTACTTAATTAACTACTGGGAATGAGGAACATTTATGGTCATTTCGTAATAAATATTTATTTAAAAAAATAAAATAAAAAATAAAAATTCAATTGCGGGTCCCAAGCTGTATCTCACTTGCAGTGACGTCACGTGCCAGCTACTACCACTTACCCCAGTTCCACTCATTTACCACTGTCTCACTTGTCAGCAAATTATGTAATATTTTATTAGTTTTTTTTTTTTGAGAGAAAAAAGTATTTATGTTTTAGATAATTATTCGTTTAGTTTGAGAAAATTTAATTTTCCCCCAACTAAATATTCTTATTATTTATCTAATGATAAATTAATCTCTTCTCAATAACTATAATTTATATTTTGGAGAGAATTCAGAAAAGAATTTTAGTTTTGGATGAAATTAAAGTTTATAATAGTTATTGGTGGAGCAAAACTAATTAACACAATAATTAATATTATTGGGGAATTTGAAAAGAATAAAATAAGTAAAAAATTTATAAGTCAACTATTTACAGTCAAAATAACTCTTAAAACATCACTCTTTCACGAAAACGTTAATTATTTACCATTAAAATAAAAATCTTAGGTTTATCTTATATATACAGTCGAAATTAATTAGTTATCATTCATTATACTAAAAAAATTCTTAAAACGTCATTTATTCACAGAGAAACGGAGGTGTACGGAGTAAAAAAATTAATTACAGGTAGGAGAGGAGTGAATTTAGGTACACGGCGGTCCAACCGGAATCCCAGGAGGCTGCCGCGCTCATGCCAAATGGGATCCCGAGATGATCGGCCGCGGCTACTCCTCGGACATGCTCTGTGTTATCACGTGATAGACAGATCAAATCACGTGACCCCTGGCCTTAAATTCCCAACTACAAGGCGAATCCCCCACGCCCCACTCTCCGCAATTACGCCTCACCCTACGCTCTACAAAACTCAATCTTCCATATTCAAACGTTCGCTTGTCCGCACGCGCAGTCACTTAGACTGGGCTACCCCACTGCCACCCAACAGCGATCAATACAACTTAACCAGGTCTCTCTGAGTCTTCCACTATTGCTTGCCCATCCAGAACCAACACCAACCATAAAAAAAAATCTACAGAGAAGCATGTTTCATTCAAGGGTCACTGTCACCATTGCATGCTCTCACTTGTCTCTGGGTCTGGTTCTTGCTCTGTATCAGGAGTGCTGTGCTTGTATCTGTTGTTCTTGTGAACTCTGAAGAAGTTGTGGTGGGGAAAAAGATAAGTGGGGTGGCAATGAAAGGGGAAGGCAAAATTGCATTCAAGATTAAGTCAAGAATTAAGTGGGTTGGTTTGATCGGTTTGGTTTTGTCTACTTTCTCCATTTTCACCCACTTTCTTCTGGCTAGATATACAGATTGGGGTGTTGCAGAGTATCAGTCTTCAGTTACAATATTTTCTTGGAGGCCCATCTTTCAGAATGTAGATCTTTCTTCCAATGTAATGTGCTTATACCCCCTTAAAGATCTCAACTTTCTTTTGTATATTTTACTTGCAATCCTGCTCTTTTCCCTTACAGCTTTTAATCCTCCGAATCCCCTGTGTTATGTTTTTCTTTTGGAGTTTACTTGTGTGGAATAGCTGCCCTTTGTGTAATCTAGCAACTTCTATTTAACTAGCCGTGTAATTTGGAGAGTTGTTTAACATTTCCAGTAGTTTCCGAGCCGAGTTATGGTTTCAGTGGGCTCTCCTGTCTTCTACTTTTATTCTGATTCTTGTTCTTTTGAGGATTGTGTCTGGCTTTTGAATTGCGCCTGGACTAATGACCACCTTGTTTATGAACATCTCTACTTTGTTATGGTTAGTAATTAATTCCTTGGAAAGCGACCCCTTTTGTGCTGATACCCATTTTTAGCTGATTCAAGTATAGGCTGCTTTTTGTTGCTACTACAGAAACCTTTATGTCAAAGCTTTTGAGGAATGCCTGCTGTTTGCTTGGTTATTATAGTTCTTTCCACGAACTTGTTGGTTCATAAATTATTAGATTCTAGACTTAATGGAAGTTTTTACGTTTTGATCTTTTCCTTTATCATGGTTTCAGTGGGGCCTCTGATGTTTTCCTGTTTAATTGGCTACTCTTACTACTAATCTGTTGCTTTGAATCAAACATTCTAATGACTATCTGCTTTTTTATACAAAGTTATACTCTTTAAGTTTGTTTAATTTTTACAATTTCTCTCTTTTTCGTGGTACATGGTTCTGGTTTCTGTGTTTTTTTTTTTTTCCTTGGAGTGTAACAATCCTATGGATCCTTTTTCCAATACTGCATCTCTTGTATCTGCTAAGCTTTTAACATGTTGTTCTTCTGCAGAATCATTTGTATAGAAGACTTTGGGGCACAGTTAGGCCTCTTGAACCTTTACATCCCTATGCGAATCCCGGAATAAATTATGCAGGTAAACATTCATCGTTAATGATATCATGTTCTCCTCTATAAGGGACTGCTGGATTAATTTCACTGTGACCTTGTCATTCACAGATAGTATAATTTTGTTTCTAAAGGTTAGTAAACACCGTAATCATGTTCATTTGATAAACTATCATTTCCTTATATGCTATTCTTTTGTTCTTATGTTTTTGTGACAGCTCCCATTGATGAAACTAATGGATTCATTTTTGTAAGGATACGAGGGGGTTTCCATGAGATCAGGAACTCGGTAAGGATTCCACATAGGCACACGAGTGAAAGAGTTTCGTTGAAATATTATCTATAGTATCAATGAGTTTCTTTTGAAAGAAAATAATGTCATTCATTTTCTGGCAGATCTGCGATGCAGTTGTGATATCTCGACTACTCAATGCCACATTAGTTGTTCCTGAAATTCAATCTACTACAAGCAGTAAAGGAATCAGGTCCTTTTAATGCATACTGCATATAATAAATCGGGACCACATTGTGAGATAGATTAATTGTAAATCGAGCACTTATGATTTTGCCATTTATCTTATTGTTAATGCAGCACTCAGTTCAAGAGTTTTGCTTACCTCTATAATGAGGATCAGTTCATTGCTGCTCTAGCAAAAGATGTCAAGATTGTTAAAACCCTTCCAAAGAATCTCAAAGGAACAAGGAGAAAGAAAGAAATCCCTTCATTTAAGGTTGCAAATTCAGCATCTCCATATTTCTATCTGCATCAGGTTCTTCCTGTCTTGAGTAAGCACTCAGTTGTTGAACTTGTCATATCTGATGGTGGAGGCTTGCAGGTACATGCTATTATCTAACATTTTCTGAGTCCCATATCGAGGATTTTTTAGGGCCTGTAGTGAAATATGGCTTGCTTGCTTTTCTTTTTTTGTTCGAAGAGATGAATCTACATACTGAATTTTATTGATATCTTTTGGTCCAGAACATATATCGTAAAAGACTAAAACTGAATTCTCAGTACATTTCGCTGCAAAATGGGGCACTTAACCCCTAATCTTATTCCTTCTGGTCTTTTGATTACAAAAAGAAATGCTTATGTGGTTAAAGTAATAGTGTTTAATAACTCGCTTTACTTCAGGCAGTGCTTCCTCCACATCTTGAAGAGTATCAGAGATTGAGATGCAGGGTTTCTTATCATGCTTTGAGGTTCAGAGAAGAGGTTGAGGAACTTGCTAAAAAAGTTCTTAATAGGCAATATTCTGCTTCTCTTTCTCATTCTCACATGTTCTGTTTAAAGTGCGTTCTGCTGACTTCTGTTACTGTTGCAGATTAAGGTCTTCTGGACGACCATTTATTGCCTATGAACCGGGGATGACGAGAGAGTCTCTGGCATATTATGGCTGTGCTGAGCTCTTCCAGGTATCTGGAAATAAAGTCCACTTGCCAATTAAGTAAATAAAAGCCCTCAAATTTCAAAAGCTAACCAGTCTAAGGACTCAATATGGGGTCTCTACTCTTCTCTAGGATGTGCATACTGAACTTATTCAACACAAAAGGCTGTGGATGATTAAGCGTGGAATCGTGAAGGGAAATCTTACTGTAGATTCTGCAAAGCAACGGCTTAAAGGCTTATGCCCTCTTATGCCAGAGGAGGTACTTGTCATTCGTAGTTCTTGTGTGCTTGCTTTTCGGTATACTGTCCACATAACTCCTGTTTTGCTTACCTCCTTTCATATATTCTATTACTGTCATTTGTCAAAAGTACACCTTGCAATGTAGTACTATTACTACCATATAACAACTGAGTGATAACAGGTTGGTATTCTTCTTCGTGCATATGGTTACTCATGGGACACAATAATTTATGTTTCTGGCGGGGAGGTCTTTGGTGGTCAGAAGAAGCTGATTCCGCTTCATGCTATGTTTGAAAACGTTGTTGATAGAACCTCCTTAAGTACTCCTTGGGAGTTCAATAAAGTTTATGGCCGCGAGGCTAATATTAATGACCAAATTTCTAGGCCTCCACCAGTCAAGAAAGAAATTAAGCTCAATGCATGGAAAACTTCAGGCCCTCGTCCTCGACCTCAGCCACCACCGCCTGCACGCCCGAAATATCCATACAATATGGAGGGCTGGTGGGGTTGGGTTGCCGAGAGTAATAAAGAACCAGAAAGTACAGTTATCGAGCTAAGGACTAACGCCCACAAATTAATCTGGGAGGCTGTAGACTACATAGTATGTGTTGAGGCAGATGTTTTCATTCCTGGATTCGATCGAGATGGTAAAGGACATCCCAATTTTGCCAGTCTGGTAATGGGCCACAGATTTTACCAGTTTGCTGCATCCAAGACCTTCAGGTTGGACAGGTAATGTAGTTTTCCAAGTGCTCTCTCTATTTCAAGTTTCCTCCAGTTTTCTGCACTGTCAGTCTCTTTGAGTTTTCATAGTAGTTATTCGAAATGCAGCCATGGAGGTTGACTAGTTCTTTTAACCTTCTTTATGTTCATGCAGAAAGGCGGTTGTTAATCTGTTGGACGAGATCCGGGAACATTACTATCAAGCTAACCATACTTGGATAACATCGATACGAAGGCAGCTGAGAAGAAGCTTAATTGATGGACTGGCAAAGGAATCTAATGCCTCAAAGCAGCTATCTTTCCTCTCGTTTCCAGGCCCTGAATGTTCCTGCTTAATGAAATCTTCTCCTGAGAAGAAAGCTCCTAATGCTTCAAGCCCCCCCTCAGCATCCCCAAGACTTTCTGCTTCTCTAGAAGCCACTCGGAGTTGCCCTGCTTGGATGCGTGGCGATACGACTGATCTACCGAAGGATAAGGACTCTGAAGAGGAGCTCGAAGAAGATGATTCTGCGTCTCTTGGGTTGTTTCTTGAACAGAGTAATGCTAATCAGGAAGGCGGTGGAGATGGAGAAACAAACAACAAAGAAGAAACTCAGATGGAGGACAATGAAGAAGCGGAAGGGGGAGACAGATAACAAAGAAGTTATCAAAATTCAATATTTCCGGGCCTTCCTAAATACTCTGTTTCCTCTAGATGTATATATATCTTTTGCCTATAGTGTCAGCTAATTTAGTTGCAGGTGAAATGGCTTATTTTAGGTTTCGATTCTGACATAGTTAGTTGAGTTCAATCAAACACTCAGACTGACCTCTCAACTTGGCCACTTCCCTTCACCATTCTTGTGTATGCTGCTAACATACTTTGGTTAAGTTGGTAAAAAATGGGCTCTTCACAACTGCATAATTCCTCCTTTTCTTGCAATGAAACCAATCAAAAGATCGATTTTTTTTTGCATCATCCATGGCTACCTGGTAAATGTTTACTCAGTTTTCAAGAATCATATTTTACAGGGGCAGCTTGTCATTATGATTTGGTAGAGAAAACCCACAGAAATCAGCCTTCTGGGCTGGTCCTAATTGCGTAAATGACAGAGCCCGCCGGAGTAAATTCCGACTGTACTTAGCACAGCCGTCATAGACGAGATTCGGAGAATCTAACTAACAGGCTCCTGTAGTTCCTCACCTGGTACGCAAAAGGCAACCATTAAATGTGGTAGAACCGAATTCCAAATAAAGAACACAGAAAACCGTAATGAACTGGCACGTTATAAGTAGCTAGCTTCTTTTTTCGGCTTGTCTGTGAACTGGGCTGATTACTATTTATTTAGTCGATCTCTGGTGCAGTTGTGTCTGTCATTGTTCAGAATTCAGAGTAGAAGAACTTCATGTTTTCCTTGTGAATGCAAATTAAAGAGCAGAACGTAAAGTTAATCTCAAACAAAATGCTGCCATTACTAATTGTATTTTTCACAGCAATCTTCTTCCCTGCTGATCGTGTTGTTCTGGGCTTCTCTTCCGTCAATTCAAACGGTGGCGCGGCGGCCCCTGCAGCATTATACGTTTTGGGTGATTCCTTATTCGATAGCGGCAACAACAATTTATTGCCAACTTTAGCAAAGGCAAATTTCTATCCTTACGGTTCCGACTTCCCTGGAGGAGCCACCGGAAGGTTCACCAATGGCAGAACCGTGGCGGACTTCATAGGTGCAAATTTTTTAACAGCAACCCATTAATCTAATTAAGTTGGGTTCTTGTTTTCTTTCGCATGAAAATTTATGTCTTTTTTGTTGACAGCTGAATTTCTGGGCTTGCCATTTGCGCCGCCGTACCTAAGTTTACAACAAGGTTTAGCCATAAATCGGATTCAGGCGTCTGGATTAAATTATGCATCAGCTTCCTGCGGCATTCTTCCTGAAACTGGAAAAAATCTTGTAAGATACTTTACGTTATATATCTTTAGCATTTCTTCCTTACAGGGATCAATGATAAGACGTTAGAATTCTGCCATAAATGGTAAAGATCATATCACAGAAAGATCTTGAGTCCAGCAGATCATCTTTTACTCCTTGGATACACCTGGAAATTCCAGGGATTGCCCAGAAATGAAGCTTTTTTGGGTTTGTTTTTGCAGGGTCCATGCATGAGTTTAGCAGAGCAGATTCTCAATCTTCAGCTCACAATCAACCTGGAATTGCCAAAATACATGAACACCAAAGCAAGAATCTCAAGTCATTTGGCCACATCACTGTTTATAATCTCCATCGGCAGCAATGACTACCTCGTCAACTATCTTCCACCTCTGTCCCCCGCCAGGGCTGTTCACACTCCTCAAACTTTCGCTCGCTATCTCGTCAATGCCCTCTCCCATCAAATCCAGGTCTGGCTTAATTTCTTCCACCTTCAAAAACTTTGGAATTCTGGGCTCATTTCGTTTTGAAATTTAATCGGTGGGCTAAAAACATTTGATGAACTTGGCAGAAACTATACCGACTGGGAGCTAGGAGAATCCTGGTGTTTGAACTTGGACCTATCGGTTGCATTCCATCAATCACCAAGAGCTCCATGAACAACAACAATGGACCATGCGTGGAAGAGGTTAATGAACTTGCAGTCCTGTATAACAACCAATTAAGCGAGAAGCTAAAAGACTTGAGCTCCTCTCTCCCTGATGCTACATTGATCCAGGGCCATGTTTTCGAACTTGCCCATGATGCAATCAAGAACCCTTCAGCTTACGGTAATCAATCTGCTCAAATTTTCATTCATCGAAACAACCTGATTGATTGCTAGTAATTTGCATCAAGATTTTTTAAGCTGGAGGGCTTTCTTTGCTTCTGTTTTTGATTACAGGTTTTAAAGATACGAGTGATACTTGCTGCATAACATGGGGGAATGGAACTTTATCATGCATTGCGGGACTTCAACCCTGCTCCGACCCCTCCCAACGTTACTTCTGGGACGGCTTTCATCTTACCGAAGCCGTTTACAAGATGGTCGCAGAAATCTGCATCAATAATTCCACCGTTTGCAGTCCGGTGAGCCTTCAAGAACTCCTTAACTAAAGCCCTTAAACTCAGCAGAGGTAAAATTCGTCAGATATCTCCATAGGAAAATCGCAAGCCCAAGTGTACTTGCTATTCAAAATTAAATGATGTATCATCAAATTAATGAGACATTCTTTTTTATCAAGATCAACGACAATGAAAAAGATGTATCATGATCCTTACATATTGCTTTCCATTGTTAGTATTCGTCAAACGTTTGAGGTTTCCTGGGAATTTCAAGGGAGCTGGTAATGCTGTTTCATCATACATTTGTTCACGAACAAGACTCTTTCTCTAAAACGGATGTAATAACAAAAACATTCCAACACGAAAGGCAAAGATCTTGTATTTATATATATATACAACAGAGTCCCACATCAATTCGTAAAAACTGAACTGTAGAGACAGGCCACACCAACCAGAGAAAAAAGGAAAATGCAGAAACAAGGAGGGCTTCACTAGTGAGCAAAATTGTGAGGCCTTCACCGCCTAACTAACCTATATCTATATTTATAGTAAGTACTACTATGTGTTCTTATGGTCCCTATTTTGAATATTATTTGTGAATCCAAGCTTTTAGTTTTTAGGCTCGTGATTGTTGATCGGTGGCTTCCTGTGAGCTGGATTCTTCGCCCCGTAGTCCCCACGATTGAGTTTAACAATCTCATCAGCAGCTTCCATGAATGACTCTTGATCATGAGTTTGGGAAGGGCCAAGATCAGGTCTCGCTGGTTGTTCAGTTGAAACCTGAGCTTCTTCTTCCAGGGCAGAATCCTGATTAGCTCCTCTGGAAGTTTTCTTTGAATCATACTGATCTCCTGTGTCAAATGAAGCCAAATCTTTAGAACCTGAGTACATATATAGAGAGAGATCCTTTCAAAAGTTGGAGCAAGCCTCACCTGAAATCTTTGTTTTCTCATCCAAGACTTGATTTCTTGTGCTTTCTTCTTTGGACAGACGCCTGTTAAGTACCTCTCGCAGAGCTTTTCTTCCAGCAATATTATTAGCAACAGAAGCCCCGGAAACATCGTCATGAGAAGAAGAAGATGCAATTCCTGAGAAGAAACAGCATTAGGGTCATCCAGTAAATATCAAATCTTTTCAGAATATGTACATAGAGAGAAAAATTAGAGCTTAATTAGCCTACCAGCAGCTTCTTGAGCGCATGCAAAGGAGTACTTGAGAGCGAGGGAAACGATGAAGACAGCTAATACCAATCCAGCAAACCTTGTGGACGCCATTGTTCAATATCTTCTTCTTGTTCACTTCTTCAGTGGTACGTTTTTCTTCAAGAACTGATAGTTAATAATAGGATTGATTTGTTGCTTTGTTTTGAACTGGGAACGGAGGAGCAGCAGAGTAGGCAATGAGGGGGCTTTTATAGAGTTCAAACAAGAGTCAAAGGTAAAAGGATTCCGACAATTGGCATATCACCACAGGTTTTGGAAAACTCAATCATTAGAATACTAAACCTGTTTAAAAATTATATTAAGCCAAGCCACTAATAAAATACTGCTAGCTCAGAAATCAAGATACTCACTCCCACACATACTTTCATCCTCCTTTTTTCTTTCTTTCTTATTTTTTCCTTCTGGGCTTGTCAAGTGGAGGAGTATTTTTTCAAAAAAACAAACCCATCTTTGTTAAATCTTTGAGGTGCTGGGATCTGCATTTTGTTCGAAGTTTGCTGGGATCTTATTATGAACAGGCCAGATTCATTTAAGTTATTCTTCTTGCAGTTTAGAAATCATGAAGAATATGGACTTGGGGGCCGGCAATTATACTTTGAATGGCAACATTTGTGGGGGAATTTCTAAGCTGCGTGCATGACGCTTTCAGGAAGTCTGTACTTTTTGAAGCTCCAAAATCAGGATTTTGTCAGGTGTGAGCTGTAAGTAGTCACTACTATAAAAATACATATGGTGAGCGATCAAGAAAAAGATAAAATAAATTCAAAAGAACGAGTCAATTTGGCAATGCTCTGAGTCAGAGATTCGTTTCTCATAGTCAGTTAAAAACAAACAGAGGAAAAATCTCGTCCCTCCTTGGATTCCATTTGGGCCCTTAATTAAGGTTTTGCCAGTTTAGAATGTTGTCTCATAGGTTTTTTGAATGAAGGCAAAGAGCGCCTCAGTCCAAAACATGAAACAGAAAGAACTAAAATGAACGCTTCCCAGAGCTTTCAGTTCTTGATTTTACCACTTGAATATTTTAACAAAAACCAGGCATTAATCAAGCTGCAGGTTATAGAGTTTGCATGAGATTTTGTGCATCTTCTTGGAGAAAGCAGCCACGAGATTAACTTAACAACGTTATCAAGATGTTCTAAAGCCTGGGTTTTTTTGGGAGTTAACAACAATGCATGGTTCATAAAGGAACACACGACAGCATGGAATGAAGAGCTTTACAAAAACATGAGCATACATGTATTCATTCATAGAAAGGCTAAAATGGGAGTTGGGAACCCAATAATGCCGGTGGATTTGTGTTGCAAAGTCGGTTCTGCTGCGGCCCGCTGATTTTCGTTTATATTGCAGCATTGCATGGCGGCCTTCGACCAAATGGTACGATGGTCGGCTGATCGATTTGTGTGAAACGTCGGAGGCTGCTACATAGTACTAGTATCCATTGCAGCACTTCCATTATTAGAACTCCAAACCCATCTCCTTGTTTAATCAGTGGCCCTCAATCCCATTTGCCGTCATGTTTATTAAACTATTTTAGTTCACTAAATGCAATTTTTTTCATCACGAAAAGATGGAATTTTTGCATTGGTATCAATACTGAATGAAGCCCTGAAACCAACCATGCTAAAAACAACATGGGTTTTGCCCAGCCCAACAGCTGAACTCCATGCCAAGAAGTTGGAACTTGAATGACTCCATGGAAATCCCTTTAATTTGGTTTGGGGTACGTTTGATTTCGTGTTGCTTTAGCTTAGAGCTTAGCTGTAGAAGACAGGTGGGTTAAAAGTTTTGAGTTCAATTACCAATGTCTGTGTCTTTTGACAGTCTGGAAGTAAGAGCGGTAATAATATACTAGTATTTGTTGATGATCAGATCAACCTCAGCAAATCTAAGTCACCTCAACAAGGTTGCATATATGCCACATTTTCACCTCTTACAGTTCTTTACTGCTACTTTTTTTTTTTTTTTTTTTTTACAACAATATAAAATTTATTATACTATTTTAATTTAACGAAAATGAGACAATTTTTTGTGAGGCAGAAAGTCTTGTTTTAGGTAGGATGGTTCTGTGTATTTTGATAATTCCAAGTAGGAATCACTTCTTTATTTGACAACCTCAACGGTGGTTTCAGTTTCAAGACTTCGAGCAGACAATGAAGACTCAAGTCGGTGAAAATAATAGCCAAACCTGTCAAATGTGAAAGCTCAAAACAAGAAATCAATGGTCCAGACAGACAGCAGGAAAAGTTAAAAAAAGTAAGTTTACTGTTTTGTGTTCCAATGGATTCATCAAAGTCAGTAATCCCAATTCCAGCCTGCTGATCTACAGCCACACAGTTAAAAAAGAATGCTCTTCGCAAACTTTGGTCGCAGTTTCAAGAATCTCAGCCCTGGGAAAAGCCAACTCCAAGAGAAGCTGAAAAAACCATGCAGCTCATCTCTCATACAACCAGTGAGATCAGACCGTTGTTTCTGTTGAGATAAATGTAGCATTTTTTGGTGTAACTCTAAACCTAAGAATCCAAAAACCCATTCATGAAGTTAAACCAAAACCATTTTCATCATTAACCCCAGAATCCAAACACATATTCTGCAAACTAGTTGTGCCTGTAATACTCATTCCAGTATACAAATACAATCATTTCTTTGGGACAGGGAATATGAGAGGGATTCCATTTTCAGTTAACTTCCCAGTATTCAACCCAAAGGATCTCATGCCGATGTTGCTGGCATGATCCAAAAGGTGTGTCGGTGTCTCTTACCACAACTGCATCTGTCTGGAAATCAAACCTACCTTAGAAAATCTATGATTCAAATAAGAATCACTTTTGGGCACAAGCCTTCACTTCATTCCAGAAACAAACCAGATAGGGAAGTAGCATCTATTCTGTTTCTAAACCCTAGTGTGCCACCATCTGTTTCAACTCCAGAAGGGAATACTCAAAAATACATGAAATCCTATTTCAGTAATCTAGGAACTGTATAGGTTAACAAAATAACCAAGTCACGGCACAAACGAAAGCAAAATTAAGTGCAACAAGAGAAGCTGGTAACAAAGGATGAAACAATAGCTGCTGTCGCAACTTTAATGATTAATGTCATATAGACAAAGGTAACCACATAACCAAATAAATGGATCATCATGGTTGTGTAGAGAAAAGGAATTAGCTTCTTACATTCAGAAAGGCTACTCCAAATCAACGGCCTCATTGTTGTTTGTACACAAGGTCAACGCCAAAAAATTTTTACCACAGTTAAGCTCCAGACTTCCTTCATGCAAAGGTGCAATCTGATGGAACTTCAAGCCACAACTGCTGCAGTATTTCAGTATCAAGTTAACCCCTCCAATTCACAACATTTGTCAAGATTTATGTATTGCATAAACAAATGGACTACTGAAGACCGGGTTGTTGAATGAGTCCAAGTCTCTTCTTTCAGCAAAAAGAATCATGGTCTGCTTAAAATGTCACATTTATTAAACAAGAAGCAGAGGGGCATCCCGGCTTGAAGAATCTTGATTAAGGCCGAACAAACAGCATAGAAGGGTACAAAAAAGATCAAGAGATAAATCAGAAAATCAGATTGATTAGGGAAGCTTCTGTTCTTTCCCCAGGTTGCAACATTGGGTGATGAAGTTAGAAACAAACTAATAAATGGAGGCATCAAATCTTGGTTCGTAGAAGCAGACCTGGCTGTTGTAGGATTGCAGAGCACAACCGGCAATCCAAGACCAAGCCTTCTTATCAACATCATAGAGAAGGCTTTTACCTTGGGTCCAAGATGTGAAGCAGATCAGATTATCCTGTCCAAAGCATTCAAATCTTTCTGCAGATAATCTCAAAAGAGCTCGGAAGTACCTTGGGGGCATCCTACTTATCTCAACCCAATTGATTTTCGAATGATCCAATTCCCAAATCCTCATGCTCTGAAGAGTACTATAAAGGCCTATTCTTCCCACAAGAAACAAGCGTTTTTGAGTACCAGCAACCAGATACCCGTCCAACAGCGAACGTGGAAACTTTGCCGGAATGTGTTCCCAATGCCCTGTATCCAACCGATACATCATCAAGCCAAGTGGGGAAAGAGTTTCTAAATACAATCGTGAGTCGCAGAATGCCATTTTTGAAGAGCAAAGATTTACAGCAGGCATTGTCTGGTGAAGTGACCACATGTCAAGCTTCGAATCATATACTTCCGTTGGCAAAGACTTATCACCATAAATATCACTAGTTGCAATAACGTTAAATGATCGATCAACCCGATCAACGACCATGATCAACTGTCTTTGCTGATTATAATGCATGCTAGGCAATGTTCTCCAACTTTGTGTCAGTGGATTACAAACTAAAGTCTTGAATGCCAGCCCATCCAGGCCCGAGAAACAGAGAAGACCACCCGAAGAACCAACCAACCAAAACGCCCACTGTGGTAAAAAACTGAACGGGATCCTAAACCATTGTTTTAGAGGCAAACTAAACACTGAACATTGAGGGGTCTGTGAATTCTTCCAGAAGGTCAAAAGGCAAGGGCCATGAGAGGGAACTTGTGAATGGAACTTCAAAAAGCTGTTATCTTGCAAGATAGAGTTCCACCTTTTACAAACAGATCGAAGCCTAAATATCATAAATGGAGGAACCCTGGCTAATATCTCATTCAACAAATCTTCTGGCAGCATTGCCCATATGTTATCTTCCATCTGGACATCCGGTTGGACAACTTTACTAAATGTAGCAACAGTCTCTTCATCTAATCCCCTAGGCTTAGTCTTGACCACTTTCTGCCTTGAAGGACTTGTATTTCTAGACCCATTTCTTCCTAGCGGGCTCGTATTTCTTGATCCACTCCCCCCAAAGTTGGTCACTTGCCTATGGAAACTATCCTCCTCGCGGGAGGATCTACTTCTTACTAGTCCAGGATTCAGCACCCCATAACCTGGTACCGAAGATTCCCCACCTTCAACCATAGTATAATTTTCCCAGAGCCTCACACTATTCCCTATATTACATCCCACTTAAATGGCCAAAATTGAATCTTTACAGCGATTAATGTAATCGAACATCCATGATAACTGTGTCATATTGAAACCAATCCCGAATAACCATTCAGTGAAATAAAAATCAATGCCAAAACAACAAAGTACCCCGATGCCTATCCCTAGCTTAAGAAGCTTAGACCATACGATTAAGAAATCATGCTTCAAATGAAGAATTAAGCTATCGGATCAGCTGACCCGCAACTCAAATCATCAACAAGCTATTGGGCCTCCACTAAATCATTCAAATCCCTCTCTTTAAGATCTCGTCGATGAATTCATAGTGAAAAAATAGTGACAACCCAGCAAAAAAAAGATTGAATCTTTGAAGCATACATCAATAAGAGGTAACTTTTAAGGAAGAAAACGAGATGGGTTTACCTCTGGGTTGAATAGCTAATTGGACAAATTCAATTTCAGATAAATATGTTAACTCTGGTAAGAGAAATGGACCTAGCTCCTTGTCCGTCTCGTTGTTCCTCGTCATACTTACTGGTGTTGTATTTTTTTTGCCTAACGTTTGATTGTTTTGTCGCTATTTGGTTAATTGTGGGTAAGATTGCGGAATTCTGGCTCTGGAACAGTTGTTCTCGCCACGATGCTCGTTTTGGAAGCGCGTGATGACGTCAACATTGTCACTGTTGAAAGCGTGCCGTCTCGTGCCCTCTAACACAGCACGCCTTCAGATGGTTTGAAAACATTTGAGGAATAGTAGTTAATAAAATAAAATTTAAATTTACAAATAATTAAAATTTTTTATTTTTATATAATATATAATATATTTTTTAAAATAATATGATTTTTAGCGATATTTTTTAGACTTTTAATATAATTTTTTATTTTAAATTATCTATAGTTTTGAAAAATATAGTGGGGCCGGTTGATTATGTGGATCTATGAGATTGGGTTGGGCTCCAATACCAGGTCTTATCCAAATATTTGGTCCGAGGCCCGATGATCGCCAAACAATGTTTAGATGTTTCTTTACTTATGGAGCATTACTGGTATCCGCAAAGTCAACGTGTTTTATACGCACCACACCATGGTTTTCAAATTTGCAATCTTGGTGTGGAAGGAATGCTTATCTACCATTTAAAATTTCAAATATACAAAATCCATCACAACTCATAAGTATTAAATAGATTGTATTCACCTAGCACCAGGAGTGCTAGTTCGAGTCATACTGGAGACACGTCGATCACACTAATATCGGGATCGTTTAGGAGTATGTCTGTTATAAATTCGAGTCACATCGAAAATACTTAAGAGTACAAAATTCAGAGTTCGAGTCACACCGATATCTAAATTAGCTAGATTAATAGATTTTAAACAATTATTTCTTTGTAAAACATTAAATTAAATAGATTATAGTCAAATAAATATTTTTTTTTTATTTGAGTATAACTAGGTTTGTAATTAAGTGGACCGCGAGTTGTAAAAGTATCAAACGGCTCAAACAAAGTTCGATTCGAACTTGGATCATTTCTTGATTGTGACTATTATTAATCATTGCATCTGCATTTACTCTATTGACAAAAGAGTTAACAATCGAGATGATTTTCTTATTGTTCAATTCTTATTTTTCGAAATCACTATATTTTAATATAGAGTGAATTATAAATTTGATCATCATACTTTGATAAAATTTAAATTTTGGTCACTAACTTTTAAAAACTCAAAAAACATAACTAACTTTGTCATTTTGATTTAACTTTTGGTAATTCTGTCAAAATGAACCGTTAAGTGCATTAACGGTGTTAACTTTTAAGGGTAAATTTATCTAATTATCAATAATTATAGAGTGAATTACAAATGTGATCATCATACTTTGGTGAAATTCAGGTTTTAGTCACTAAATTTTAAGAAAGTAAATAAGTCACTAATTTTTTTTATTTTTGTTCTATTTTTTGTCACTCTGTCAAATTGCACATTTAATACACTAATGAACAAATTTGTATGAGGCTATTTTTGTCAATTTTCTTTTTACAACTCTCTCGTGCTTATCCATCAATTTTTCAATTTTCCTTTTTCAACTACACCACCCAACCTCTTTTTCCTTTCTTTACAATGCAAAAATTAGATAAAACATAATTTAGTTTTATGCCTCAATCGTATCTTCTATCTTCGTCTCATCTTCTGTTTTTATCTATATTTGTGTAGTGGAAAGGGAAAAAAATGGAGGAGGGGGAATAGAGGTTGAAGTGCTGCAGTTTTATGTTTTATATAAAATTTGCAATAAAAAGGGAAAAAAAAAAAAGAGAAAAGGAGGTTGAAGTGCTGAAGTGGAAAGGAAAAAAAATATGAGGAAAGAGAAAATGAGGTTGAAGAGGTGCAGTGGGAAGAAAAAAAAAGCGATTGAAAAATTGTTAGATAAACATGAGAGAGTTGCAAAAGAAAAGGAAAAAAATGGCCTCATACAATTTTTTCTGTTAGTGTATTGAAAGTGCAATTTGATTGAGTGACAAAAAATGACAAAATTAGTAAATTTTTTTGATTTTTTAAAAATTAGTGACAAAAATCTGAATTTTACTAAAGTCTGATAACTAAAATTGTAATTCAATCTTTAATTATTGATGATTGAACAAATTTACCTTTAAAAGTTAATACCGTTAATGCGCTTAACGATTTATTTTGATGAAATGATCAAAAGTGAAATTAAAATAAGAAAATTAATAATATTTTTTAAATTTTTAAAAGTTAATGATCAAAACTTAAATTTGACCAAAATATGATGACCAAATTTATAATTAACTCTCAAATATAAGAAAACTATTTTGATATTCGTACCGGAGTTAGATTAGATCGGTCAACGAGTTTGAAAGTAGTTGGCTGGCTCACAGTCTACACAGTCTATGCCCAGATTGGTTAGATGGCAAATGGCAAGGGAAGTTACGGAAGTCAATGATTCCGTTCAGAATAATAGATTGGGCAGAAGCAAGAGGCAAACTGCAAATTCTCTGCAGCAGCAACACTGGATCAGCAAATGCCAGCCAAAGCCAGCAGCACAGTCTACAAAACGACACAAAACATTGAATCATTGATCTCCTTCCCCAGCATCGATACAGACAACATAAGCCAAGCCAATCCACACCATTCAATCCTCCTCTTCCACTCACGACGGAGACCCTCCCATTTCCGACAAACTCATTCTCTCCTGCCGTTAAACTGTCCTATCTTCCCTTTTCAACTCCTCCCATTTTCCCACACGTGTCAGCTTTCCCGGTGGGTAACACTAGCATCATCAGCCCTTCAGGGCTTTAATCTTTATCCCGTTAAACAGTAATTCAGCGAGCCCACGTGCCTTATTCTGTTTTAACGCCGGAAATTTCTCCCCTTTTCCTTCCCCCTTCCCTCCTCCGTTCAAACATTTTTTTTTTTCTTATTTTTTTGGGTTTATTATTGGATAAAAACAACACATATTGGAATTGGGTTTGGAGGAAATAATACTTTAATTTTTTTCCGTATATATCCACGAATCTAATCCAGCTTTAATTAAAAAAACAGAAGCCCTGACTAATAGCGACCATGGAGCTCCATTATAAGTTCAAATTGTATGTTACTATGTGTGCTGAATAAAGCAGTAGTAGTAGTAACACGAGATTGTCGATATATTACGGAGGAGGAGGAGGAGAGGGGATGGGGGCGGTGACGTCGACGATGGCCGCCAAGTTTGCATTTTTTCCGCCCAGTCCGCCGTCGTATGGGGTGGAGGAAGTGGAAGGAACAGGGAAGTTGCGGATGACTGAAGTGACGGAGAGGGATAACATAGATGTCTTGAGGCTTGGGACTAAGAGGGGGACCCAGATTATGGCGGTGTACGTTCGGAATCCAACGGCGACGTTGACGTTGTTGTACTCGCACGGCAACGCTGCTGATCTGGGCCAAATGTATGATCTTTTCAGCGAACTCAGCCTTCATCTACGTGTCAACTTGATGGGGTACTTTGTTTATTTTCCCAAGCTATAATCTGTTTTTCAAGCACTACACTTCACCTATTCAAATGTAAAGATTTCATTTTTGGTGCAAAATGGCGTTAATGCGTTAGATTTGGGATATCCCTGGTCATGAAAAGACCAGCTGAGCTAACAACAATCACGTTTCAGAGAATTAATGATTTGTAGCTAAGCCATTTTCAAATTTTGGTGTATTAATGAAAGAGAGATTGATTGCTGATCCTAACCAGTTGGTTGTGGATGTGGGCTATTCTATAATCCACTGTACATTCATAATTTTAAATCAAGGGTTTTTCATGTCTGCTTAACTCTTATGCGGCAGGTATGACTATTCTGGATATGGACGGTCTACCGGAAAGGTATGATATGGGTGCTTTAACCAATATTTTGAATTAGTTCCTTCCTGGAATGTGAAGCTAAATCAGATGTATATTATTCTGTTTTAATAGCCAAGTGAGCAGAATACTTATGCTGACATAGAAGCTGCATATAGATGTCTTCAAGAAAAATATGGGATGAAAGAAGAAGATATTATATTATATGGGCAATCTGTAGGGAGCGGACCTACTTTGGATTTGGCATCCAGATTATCACGATTAAGAGCTGTTGTTCTTCACAGTCCGATCCTGTCTGGGCTTCGTGTAATGTACCCGGTGAAGCGTACTTACTGGTTTGACATATACAAGGTATTAGTCTTTACTTTGAAGACTTATTTGAATTGGCTTTTGGAGGAGAGGCCTCCTTTCTTATTCCCTTTATAAGAGTAATGCTTTTGGTTATTTTTACCCTCCCTTTATAATTGTTTTCTTTCTTTTTTGGGTTTTTGGTGAATTGCAGAATATTGACAAAGTACCATTGGTTCAGTGTCCTGTCTTGGTAATCCATGTAAGCAGTCTCTGTTCATCTGCTATCAGTTACAGTGTTCCCCCTCCCCCACCCCCTCCACTTTTACTGCTTTCTTTTTATGAGTGGGCTTTCTCAGTAAAGAAGAAAAGAATGGCATACATACATTTTTCTTATAGCTTCATTTCTCCTATTTGGTAAGGATGAGGTTGCTATGTGGCTTTATTAACACTTATGGATGTTCATTTGATGATCTCTGCATCAATATCTTTTGGTTAAACAGACTGTGAAAGTATTTCTACATTTAAAACTTCATAGCAGAGCAGAATTATAAAGAGTTCTCCTGCAGAGAGGGCTTCTCTTGTTTCTTTTCATACATTTACTTAAGTAGCTGGTCTGTGATTGAAATGTTGGCCACGGTTGATAGTTGAGGGGTCCGGGTTCTCCTCCTACTTTAATTTTTTGGTTCAGACTTGATCACATCTCAGTGTATTGTTTTATTTCCTTTTTTTTCATCATTTACATCAAGATTATGGAGCCCTATAGTTCTTAATATTTCGTGGTAGTATTTTCTTTTCTTTTCGGGCTATGGAAAATTTTCTACCATGCCTTTTTCTTTATTATATTCAGCTACAGAATCTGTTCTGTTCTTCACCGATCTTTGGGCAATTAATTGTAAAATATTTGAATCTGCATTTACTTGTCAATAGGGTTGTGAAGTATGTTCTCTGAACAATTATGTTCTGTTAGACAATGCTGTAGCTTTCATAAATTTGCGACTCAAAGTGCATTATACCTTCGGGATAATGGGGTTGACTTCACCCAAAAGTAGGTGATACTGTTAGAAAAATGCTATTCATTCCCCCTTTATAGTTTTTTGAATGGTATTGTTCTTTGACGAATCATCGGACACTTACTTCCTTCCCGACTGCATATCTCACTTCAGCTTTCCCAAATTAAGGCTGTATATGTTATGCTGTCTTCTCCTTGTGGCCTTTGGTACTTGTATTGAGCCAGTTTTGTTCCTAGTAAAATAGTTGTAAATTCTTCCTGATTTTCTACTGTAACTAGCTTTACCTTCCATTAAGTCATCATCTTTTTCTCCTGGTGATTTGGAGAAGTGACCATTGTTCTATTTGAATAATTTCCTGTTTTCTGCTCTTGTCTGTGTTTCTTTTCAAATGAACAGGGAACTGCAGACGATGTTGTGGATTGCTCCCACGGAAAGCAGCTATGGCAACTGTGTAAAGAGAAATACGAGCCGTTATGGGTAAAAGGTGGCAACCATTGTGATCTGGAGCTTTATCCAGAATATATTAAGCATCTGAAGAAGTTTATTGCAGCTATAGAGAAATCATCGCATTCTAGAAATGGATCAATAACATCTGCTGATCTTATGGACAATCCACGTAGTAGCACTGATTGTAGACCTAGATCAAGCACGGATCATAGAGAGAAATCTAGGCCGAGTACTGAACAGAGGGAGAGGCCTAGAACAGTCTCAGAATTTAGGGAGAAATCAAGAGCAAGCATCGACAAGAAAGAAAGAACTCGCAAAAGTGTGGATTATGTGGAAAAATTGAACAGCCACTCAGAACAACCAGAAAAAGCTAGGAACAGCATTGACCGGTTGGAATAACCTTGTTGGCTTAAGCTTTGTCTTTCATTTTGTGCCTGATCTTATTCGTTTTTTCAATTTTCCAAGTTTGGGATTTTAGTATCGATGCACTTCTTCTTGACTATTAAAAATACGGTGGTGGCAGCTTTGGAGATATGATGAGATCAGCAGTGTTGTGCAATATTGATTGTTTCAAGCCTGCAGCAAAGGTGAATGTATAGAAGGTCAGTTCAAAACATTTTTTTTCTTTTTCTTTTTTAAATTATCTTTATCCTTTTTGATCTGCTCTCATCTGTGATTTTTAATTCGCAAGAAGATATACTGATAAAATCTGGAACACTTTACTACTTGTGCGTGTTTCCTACTTTTAGGAGGAGATACATAATCAAGCAGGATTTAGCTCCTTAAGCTTTGCCAAAACTCGACAATGATATTGTGGAGAACTTTATAACGGTCCAGATGTCCTTTGGTTGATATATATGCATTCCACCGACCGTTTGCGCTGGGAAGGTTTGAAAGCTGGACAGCTGCTGAGAGCAACTTGCATCCAACTGATAAGACAAGGAGATTGCCTGTGAATGAGTAGTACAAAGATAGTGTTTGTTTCAAACTCTCAAGACTCGGGAAACTTTCATGTGTTCTGCAGTTTCTTTAAAATGCCTATAATTTTGTTAAGCAAATTGGCTCAGAAAAAGAGATTCAGGATTTGAAGGGTTGTTGGGGTTGTACACTAGGGAAGCAGGTAACTTATCCTTTTATTTTTTTCTTCTCCCAAAACGAGTTTATCGACTTGTGGTCGGGTTCTGGTGGGGAGGATGTTCGCCATGGAAGAACAGGAATAGGGAGCGGTTTTACGACGTTGTTGCCTGCAACTATTGTATTTGTTAATGCAAGGCAAACACAAGGGCACAAAGTGTTCCACTCTGGAATTGTATAAACTCCATTTTTCCATGTTTATCTGATGATATCTTGTAAAGTTGTGCTTAATATTTTGCTCAAAGTGGAAACAGAAGTACCAATAAACTGGCCTTGGCATTGGTTGTTTTAAGGATTCATCTACATATGTCCACATCCAAAGTTTGTAATTGTAAAGATGCTATCTTGGATTAGACACCTTTTCTCTGATATTTATTTTTACCACAGTTGTCCTCGCGTAAATTTGACAGTAAAATCTAGTACTAATACTACGGTCCGGATCACTCGCTTAGCACACTTGAAGATGATAAAGCTTTGAACTTTCTTTTCTGCTTCTTACCTTTTAGAAAAGCTGAGCTCTTGGAAATCAAGAAAACGGAAAAGGGCCACCATGGCTGTTGCTCTACCTAGGCTCTCCTTGTCAACCGGGCTTCTACTAGGCTCCAAGTACAAAATGGCTGTGGTGTCATCGGTGGACACGAAGCAGAGACTACCCTATAACCCTCACCGAACATACCCTGATAAACCCACAAAAATTCAGAGCAAAACCCTTCCTAATCTAACTCCGGGACCCCTCACCACTGACATATCTGTATCAGACCTCCTTAAACGCTCCACTCCTACCACCACCGCCACCTTCGCCGGAGGTAAAGTACCAAAATTCCAACTTTATGCTGGGGTCGTTCATCTTTTTACGAATTTACTGTTGTATTACTGTAGGGATTGTGAGTGAGACTGAAAAGACATATTTGGGATATGATAGATGGTTGCCGAGTCCGCCCAAGGTGGAGAAGCCTCGTTCCGTATTTAATGCTGCGTCGTTAGCTTACGTTGGAGACTGCATTTACGAGGTTCTCAATTCTTGTCAGAATCTCTCATTTTGTTTTGTTCTTCTCAAAGTGTTAGTAGAATCTGATGGAAGCGACATAACTGATTTCAAGGCTCTTGGATTCTGATGCAGTTATATGCTCGAAGACACTTTTTATTTCCTCCTTTGAGTATTGAAGAGTACAATGACAGAGTGATGGCTGTGGTGCGCTGTGAGGCCCAAGTAAGGAATGAAATTCAGCTTATTTCACACTTGTTCCTTTATCTATTTTTACAGTCATATGTACTTGTGTGTTTCAGGATGCGATGCTGCAAAAACTTATTAATGATGATTTCTTGTCAGCTGAAGAAAGGTTGGTATGGAAAATATTGGCTCTTGGGGTTTTTCCAGCCTTTCTAATTGTTGCAAATCTGTAATTCTCCCATGTAAACATAAAATCTTCTAGGAAACAGATACCTAAATTCAAGATACTTACATGGTTATTGATAGTTGTTCATATTATAGTTTGTACTTTGTCCTACATCCTAATACCTTTTACCAAAGATAAGCTTTTAAATGCCAGACAAACTTGAAGATCTTATCAAGAAAAACAGCTTCTTTGGCATGAAAAAGAAATATGGAAACTGTAAACTTGTGAATTTGCATTTCTATGTGCATCTTTTGCTCAACTTTCTGCGACATTTTATACAGGAATGTGCTTCGTTGGGGGAAAAATGTTGGTTCATCTAGAACAAGGACTAAAAGACGGGCTGGCATAGCTGTTTACAACAGAGCTTCTTCACTTGAAACTCTTGCAAGTTCTTCCTACCTGCTATGTATTTTTATCATTCAGTTGCATGTGTATTGATGCTGGAGTGTTCATTTATCTGATATCCTGTTGTTACAGACTTAGTGGTTTTACTTCTTGAGGAACTTTTAGAATTCCTCCTTCTGCGATTCTGCATTTGACGAAGCATCTGTTTCTTGTGATTTTGATCGGTTCCTGAAATATTTTAGGATCGCTTCAAATTAGATGCTTGTTTGTTTGAATTTGTCTTTGGCCCACAGTATGATGTACATAGTTGATTTGAATGCAGATTGGCTATCTTTACCTGACAAATGCACAGCGGTTAGAGGAGATCATGCTGAAGTTGGGCTTCTGTTCTGGTGTGTCCGACCAGGCGATTGGGGTGAATGCAGACTCTCAGACATAGCACTCTGACATCGCAAATGTAAGATGATTCTATCTTTTATATAACTTTTTCTATTGTTTCCCTTGGGTGCAGGAGTCGTGAAGAATCAACTCTTTCTTTCATGGGAACCTTGTCACGGCACTAAGACCTGTCCCATGTGACCTGAGATTATGCGTTCAAAACGCAAAAATAGCCTCTTAAGAAAATGGAAAATGATATGTAGAGTGAATTTGGTAGAGCGACTGATGCGTCTCTCACTTATTGGTTGTTCATTTAAAATTTAACCAATATCTTTCACTCTATATTTTTACTGTATGTATTATTCACTCTAATGGCTGAACCCTTTCTTGGACTCTGCACAATAGTTTGTATGTACTGTCTGTTCTCCATTCTTATCACTTCTCTTCTGTTTTTGCGGATATAATACACTAGGCTTCCCATACTGCATGCATTTTTGTAATGTATTTTGGAAAGTATGCAGTGTATGCGTATGTGGTGAGAGAATAGTTAAGTTCTGGTAGAAATGAGACTGAATCATGATATTGGAAGAAAAGGCAAATGGAAATTCATACTTTCAATTATTAGAAGTGCCTCTGTCGTTATTCATTTCAGCGCTTCTCTAACTTTTTGTAATATCTTCTTCTGGTTTATTCTTATTGTGCATTGCTACTACTAGTAATCATGTCCTTAGCTCAAGATTAACAGTAATTTTTTCCCTTGTCTTGCTGGAGAAAATAAAATAAGTTTCATTAAAGTCAATTCCTTGCATACATGGACAAGTTATGTATATTGGTCACCCCTTGTGCTTGCAGGCCTTGGAGTTTACAAGAGTTGCAATTTACAGTGAAGACAATGACAATCTAGTTCTTGATGTAGTTGACCTTCAAGGTTGAGGGCTATTATCTGCCACTGCTGAGCGGTATCGTCATATTGCTGGTTTTTAGTTCTCCAGAAAAGAAAAGAAAAAGCCATCTTCTTTTCATTTTGAATTGTTGGTGCAGTAGGCTCTCTGTTACAGTACATATCATTATTCAAGGAGCGTTACTGAAGAAGGAGGTGAAATAGCAGGGCAGGGTTCCATGTAGCAGCAAGAAGCTGAAACAAAAACATGCAGCAACTGCTTTCAAGTTTCTGCATTTGTTCATTCATTCCTTCTGTATCGTCGTTTTCCAGTTTCCTTGACAGCCCTGAATGTTGGCTATTAAATGCTCTCCAGCTTCGACGTCCAGAAGAAAATCTTGTTCTGAAAACATTGTTTTGGTTTGAAATAGTAGTCAGTTTATAATTCTTCTCATTATATTATGAATATGGGCTTCTTGTTCATTCACAATTTTTAAGTTTTGGAGAGTTTCTTTACATTTTTATGATGCTTATAGAACAGGAACTTGTAATATAATAATATTGTTTATTTATGATTAGAGCATAATAATACAGATTAAAATGAAAAATATTCCAAAAAGTGTGGCCAGAAAAGCAAAAACGTAGCACCCAAAATCTACAAGGCCCAACAGCGGAAAGGGGCCTTTCAAGAACTCCGGAACTGGTAAATTTTCAAGTATTCCATCTGTACGATGAATGATGCCTGCCTAGTACGAATGCGCCATCAGATACGTAACTCAAGCCACTGCTCATACCGACGAGGGAAAAAAAAAAAAAAAAAAATGGTTTAAGGAGGGTTTAAAAGCTTCAAAGTCGGCTGTTTCCTCGTCACGAACCCCGAACGCTGTCACCTTCTCTGTGGTTCCGTTCTTGATCACATGAGTTTCCATCGAGAATTCTCTGAGCCCCGTTTTCTGGTTCTTGTTTCTCTTCCTTCTCCTCCATTTGCTCCCCTATATTTCTCCGCATTACCCATTTGTGCCTGCCAATTTTGATGTCCTCCACCAAATCCCCCTTCTATGTGAATAATTTCAAGCTTGATCACTTCAATCCCCCTGTAGTTGATAAGCGGCCAGTCTTTCTGTTAAACCCACCAAAGGTTTCCACAGTTATGTGGGGAAATATAGCCAAACGGGTCTTCTCAAAGACCTCCTTGGTCCCAAGGTTTTCTACATTTTCTACTCCTCACCCTCTTCGTACTCTCAGCTTCCTCGGATTCTCCCACGATTCAGTTTGTCCTGAGAAATTCAAGTTTAGATCTTTTGACCTCAGTCCCGACTCGCCTGTTGGATTCAATGAACCGGGCTTTGGAATAGTTGGCCAATCCTCGAGTAGGGATGTCTTATTGGGCCGACCAAGTTTGAATTTTTTGAGGAACGAAGTGAACATCAATAAGTTATGCCGGAGGAGCTTCGCTAGTGTAGCTGAGGCGGTTGTAGTCTCATCAACTGATGTGGAAGAAGATACTTCTGTTAGTGACGAGGTTCAAATTTTGTTGGCTGAAATGAAAAAGGAAGATAGAAGGAGTTATCAACTACAGCGGCAGAGGCACTTCCAAAAGGCTTATGGGATGGGGTGGAAGAAGTACCTAGCGCTAAAAAGGAGACAAGTGAAGATGGAGACTGAGGCTTGGGAACAAGCAGCTAGGGAGTACAAGGAGCTTTTACATGATATGTGTGAGCATAAGTTGGCACCTAATTTGCCATATATGAAGTCATTGTTTTTGGGATGGTTTGAGCCTTTGCATAGTAAGATAGCTGAGGAACAGGAGCTAATTATGCAAGGGAAATGCAGGACTCCCTATTCGAAGTATTTTCATCAGTTGCCAGCTGATATGATGTCAGTTATTACTATGCATAAGTTGATGGGGTTGTTGATGGCAGGAGGTGAGCATGGTACTGCAAGGGTAGTACAAGCTGCTTGTGTTATAGGTGATGCGATTGAACAAGAGGTCAGTGATATGTAAGAGTTTCAGTCTAACTTCTTTCATTTGCCTGCTAAAGGTTTTTCATCTCTCGATTTGTTCTTGGGAAAGCATGACTAGATGCAATGTTGGCTCTTAAAAGATATCCTTAAGCCATTTACTTGATTGTATCAAGTTAAAATCCCTCATGGTGTTTCGAGCCCCTATTAAATCTATATATATTTTGGAATTTGCAACTTTATATTTGCTTCAGGTAACAATGATTGATGAATGCAGTGCTAAGAAATTTGATCTTCACAGTTGCAAACCACTGCAGGAAAGGGGTTTTATTGAATATGTTAATGGGGCTGCAGTTGAATGAAGGAACTGAAAGATCAAAGTTTACTTTGTGTTGCTTAATTGTGAATCCAAAGTTCTACTGCGTTTGTTGTTGCAACTATTATGTGTAACTATGGAGAATTTTTGCTCTGTTTTTCTACTGAGGTCTGAATGTGAATACTGAAAGCTTGTGGTCTTTGGTATTATGGTTATCTTGTTTTACTGTGGAGGGCCCCTTCTCTGTTTGTCCACTATGCAGCCTTGAGAGCTCACTTTATCTTATTTAATGTGGAAGTCGTCTGGAGGACAAAAAACAATTATCTACTCACCTTTTGGGCTTTAAGTCTCTAAAAGGAACTAAATATGCACTTTGAAGCTTGATACCTGCTTTATTGTTAGTGAACACCAAATAGATTAAGTCAAGCATTCATTTGCCCATCTCCAGAGAAAGAAGAACCCAAATGTTGCTTCTATTAGGTCTAAACCTGTATTTTCGGAGTTAGTGTATTGAATTTCAGCTTTGGACTTTGATAAGTAATTTGTTGAGGTTTTGATATGTTGGATTTATCAGGTAACATGCATCCAAAGCACAATATTCGGCATATTTTACTCTGTTGATATATGTTGGTTATTCAGTTGCAAGATTGTTCAACTATAGTTCTCTATCTATCATTCTAAACCCATTCTCTGGCGAACAAGATCATCTTCCCCAATTTCTGCATACCAACTGTCATCCATTAATAATATATGATGCAGTTCCATTAGAATTAGGCTTATGTATTTTAGGTTGGGGTATACTATTTATTAATAGAACTATGCATTCATTAATGATAGTATAGTTGGTGACAGAAGTTGAGGTTGAGGATCCAACCTCATTCTCTAGAGTATGCAAGTAGTGGGTTCCTTGCTATAGCTTAGCTTAATATCCATTTTGTAAAATCTAAATGTGTACAGATCAGGATACACAACTTTCTGCGGAGAAAAAAGAATAAAAAGATTTGCGAAGGCAAGAAAGTGGAAGGAGATTTGACTCCTGATACCCAAGATCAAGAGAAACTTAGGAAGACTGTTACAAATTTGTTGAGGAAACAAAAACTGAGGGCAGTGCAGCAGATAGTGAAGGCTCAAGAAGAGTCAAGACCTTGGGGACCTGATGCTAAAGCGAAGGTTTATAATAGATCTGGTATTTGAAATTCAGTCTTAAAATGAAAGTTTACCTGAAATTTGTTAACGTGCAATTTGTTATTTATCTACAGGTTGGGAGCCATCTCCTTGATTTGCTTTTGCAAACGGCTTACATTCAGTTGCCAGTCGATGAGTTAGCTGATTGCCCACCTGATGTTAGGCCTGCATTTACACACACATTTAGAACTGTAGCGAAAGCAGCAAAGTAAAAATTTTGTGCCTTTGGCGTTTTGGTTCTTCTGGTTTTCCTCATCTTCAATCATTTTTATGGGCTTCTTGTGAAATAGGGGTGCTAGCAGACGATATGGCATCATCCAATGTGATCCACTGGTCCTCAAAGGTCTTGAGAAAACTGTGAGTATGTCAAATAACTTGTGTTATATATTCTTCATATTCAGTCCATAAGATGATGATATTCATCCCAATAACTTGTGCATCTTTTCTTAATTAGTTAAAACTGTTGGACCTAGGCATACATTTTTCATGTGGGGTACTATGAAAAATTCTTGTAATGTGAAGTACTGATCCTGTCTATCTACTATCCTTCTCTGTATTATCTTTACATCAGTATGTCCTGAGATTTGATATGTCTGTGTGCAGGCCAGGCACATGGTTATACCTTACATGCCAATGTTGGTGCCTCCAGTCAAGTGGAAAGGGTACAGAAATTATTATTCTTATTACTCTCTTTTTGGGTACATGCTTTTTTCCTGGACGGGCCGCAACTCTCTTTACTGTTTGCAAATTCATCATGTTGTGTGCTGCACAGTTATGCATTTTGCACCTCTTTCACTTAGTTATATGCACAACAAGCAGTGTTGTGTATTTGAATCTTTTGAGACTTAGATTAGTTTATTGAAATTCCAGGTATGTAATAAACTTTTCAATTTTGTTTCTTTAGTTTTCTTTCTCTGAAAGATTATTTGTTCTTTGTAGTTATGACAAAGGTGGGCATTTCTATCTTCCTTCATTTGTAATGCGTACACATGGTGTAAAACACCAACGTGAAGCAGTCAAGAGAACACCTTTTAAGCAAATGCGGCCAGTTTATGAGGTTTAGCAACCTGCAATTCTCACCTTGAACTGTGCCTGTGGTAGAAACAACACTTGCACTAGGAGTCTTGATGTACATCTCTTTTGCTGTTCCTTGACTAGGCTCTGGATACACTTGGTGGCGTCAAATGGAGGATCAACAAGAGGGTACTCGGTGTGGTTGATACGATATGGGCTAGTGGAGGCCGTCTTGGTGGATTGGTTGACCGCAATGATGTGTGTTTCTGAACATTATGTGCTTTCTTTTTGAAAATTGGAATTTACTTTTTCCCATTGTTAACAATTGTATAAATTATTTTAATTGGAGTTCCAAAGGACACTTTCAAAATTACAACTTTTTCTGTTTCATGCAGATTCCTTTGCCTGAGCAACCAGACACAGAGGATGAAACTGTACTCAAGAAGTGGAAATGGAAAGTTAGTTCTTTGAAAAAAGAAAACAGAGAAAGACATTCACAGCGTTGTGATATAGAACTAAAACTTGCTGTATGTTGAGCTGCATATGTTTTTTTTGCGTAACTGATATCTTTTTTTCCCAGATAAAATGAGTATGCATTGCCATGATGTTTACAATGGAACAGGTAGCACAGAAAATGAAAGATGAAGCTGGTTTTTTCTATCCTCACAACCTTGATTTCCGGGGACGTGCATATCCTATGCATCCACACTTGAATCATCTTGGCTCTGATATGTGTAGAGGTGTGCTAGAATTTGCAGAGGGACGTCCTCTTGGAAAGTCAGGCCTATGGTGGCTGAAGATTCACTGCGCAAATTTATTCGCTAATGGCGTTGATAAATTATCTCATGAGGCCAGAATAGCCTTTACTGAAAATCACCTGGAGGATATATTTGATTCAGCTGATAGGCCACTTGAAGGGAAGCGATGGTGGTTGAATGCTGAAGATCCGTTTCAGTTTTTGGCTGTATGCATTAATCTATCAGAAGCCTTGAGAAGCCAGTCTCCTGAGACTACTATCTCTCATATTCCGGTTCACCAGGTTATTTTAAATTATTTTGTATAAAAAGTGAGAAGGCCTGGTTTTGAGGAATTTGAGTTTCTTTCATCCTTCTTTTTGAGTGATTTTCTATTTTTAATGTTCAAACTGAAACTGGTGCATAACATACATATGATTCTATTATAGCATCATCCAGAAAATGAAGATATGATCATTTCTGGAACAGATGCAAGTTCCTTTAGAATTTTTAAGGGGTTCAAGAGTTTGCTGTTTCTATTGGCGTGGAGGTTAACCAGGAACCAGTATTAGTTTGTCAATTGGCTGTATCTTTGATGTGTTAGTTGTGGATACTGATCTTGTAGTTTCTACATGATTTTCTGTAGTGGATACTGATCTTGTTTGTGGGAGAGATAGTGTTTGTGCTGGTATTCTTCCCTTTCCCCCCTTTCCTATAACACTAGCTGTGCTTCACTGTTTTTTATCACTCAGTCATCTGAAAGAGGGACCAAGAGTTTTGGCTTTTAATGTCAAATTAATATTTCTTTTGAGTGTTTTTTTTCTGGCTTTTGGTGTTCTTTTCCCCTGAGACTTCTGTAAAATTATTATATCATTTTCATTGATAAAAATCCAGTTTCATTGTGGATCCTGTATTTGTGTTTTTTAGGATGGTTCCTGCAATGGTTTGCAGCACTATGCTGCTCTTGGAAGAGATAAGGTATTGGCCCTCTTTTTATCTTTTAATTGGTAGGAATTTTCTTCATTTTTTCTGTAATCAGCAGAGATAAAGAGATGCTTTTCACCCCCCTCAAAGATCTGTTTTATGGAACTAATAAAATCTAGTGTTCCATTGTCATGTATTTGGCTATGGCTATGGTTAAAATGTAAAAGACGATCAATTGTTCTGCTCAACAAACAACACATTTTTAAGCTTCAGATCTATTTGAATAAGATCTTTACTTGTCTTCATTTCTTTACTAAAGTTTCCGCCCACATCTTGGTCATAATTTTCTGTTTTTGTAAACTGAAATTATTCATGCAGTTGGGAGCAGCATCTGTGAATTTGGTCACTGGGGAAAGACCTGCTGATGTTTACTCAGGAATAGCTGCTAGGTAACCTGCTTTTGAATTGAACTAACTGAAATATTTGCTTAAGTGATGACATACCTTTTATTGAACTAACAAAGTTTTTCTCTCCCTACTCCTTTTGAGCTAACAAATAACAACTATCTGCTACAAAAATACAATTTTTACTGTATAAAATTAAAAAGAGGAAACCAAGTCGATTCTTCCTTTTCTTTGGCATGCTCTAGTGCGAAGCCTGGAGCCTGAAAATAATATTGGTAAATGGGTTGGAATTGTTTCAAGAGAAATTCTATCTTTGTGATGGATGTGCTTGATTGTAGCCTCTATCAGTTTACAGGAGTAGAGCTGTTTCCAAACATCTCAAGTAGTCACCGATTCTGCATGATTGTTTACATTGAAAATTTTAAGTTCGAAGGTCTGCTTATTTCATTATGCATCTTTTGAAGTGAATAAGCCTCCAACGGATGCTAAGTTTTTTTAATTTAATGGTTACTAATGTTAACCTCTTGTGAGCTTCATTGTATTGCTTCACAAAATTTCATTTGTAGTGATGGATTTAGGCAGTGAAATCTACCGTGGATTTAGGATCGTAATAGTTTCTCTACATGCAGAGTTTTGGACATCATGAAACGGGATGAACAGAAGGACCCTGCCAATTACCCAGATGCATTGTTAGCAAGGGCTTTAATCAGTCAGGTACAGCAACTCTTACTGCAGTGCATAACTGCATTTGGCATTTCTAGTTACATTTATCATTTACATATTTGGTAGTCAGGATGAGTTTTTGATGCCCTTATCTTGCATATTCTCACCCTGCAAAATTTCAATTCCATCCTTTGCAAAGTTTGGTGAGAATATATTAGTTTCTTGTATTTGCCCTTTATCTTATGACGTGTGGGTGATAAGTTTTGCAAGTTTTGCATGTGCATGTGTTTTTGTATTTCTGCAAAGATGCTAACTCCCTAGATTTTTGGATGAAATTCAGGTTGACAGGAAACTAGTCAAGCAAACCGTGATGACCTCTGTGTATGGTGTTACTTATATTGGTGCTCGTGATCAGATTATGAGGAGATTGAAAGAACGCAGTGCATTTGCAGACGATACAGAACTTTTTCGTGCATCTTGTTATGCTGCAAAAGTAAGGGCATAAGTTTAGCATTTTTAAGGCAATATTACATCATGAAAAAGAACCGTATCATACTCAATTTTCCGTAATGCCAAGAATGCATGCTGTTATGCACATTCTTGCTATGAGGCGTAGTCTCTCTGTTTACTGGAATATGGGAATGATTTTAGTACCATTGAGTCTGTATGATTCACCGTTGCCTAAACATTACCAAAAATGTTATAAATATAATTCTAGAATGGGCCATAAAATCTGTTTGATTTCACAGATTAGGTTAGGATGTTGAAGAGAGCATAGTAGCTCTTTATCCTGTAGTTGAGATTCACACATAAAACAAATATCATATTGCATCATCCTTTCAAGATTTATCGTCTCATTTATAAGAATTTTTTCCTTTTGGTTACAATGATAGACCACATTGATTGCACTGGGTGAAATGTTTGAAGCCGCACGAAGTATAATGGGCTGGCTTGGAGATTGTGCAAAGGTTTGTATACATATTCTGTACTCCAGTGTAACCATGGATGGATATTTGTTTGAAAAGTTTGGTTAGTTGGTTTCTTAGTTAAGTTTTGATGCTATTGATTGAGAAGTGGGTATAACAGTCTAAATATCCAACAGGTGATTGCATCCGAAAACCATCCAGTTAAGTGGACAACTCCACTAGGGCTTCCTGTTGTGCAGCCATACCGTAAACTAGGAAAGCATATTGTAAGTTTTTAGTATCTCTTGCACGGATGATGCTTGCGATCGTTGTAGCCACTTTTTAGCAGCACTAAAGACAGTTGCTTTGGGATTTGTCGTTTTACATCATTGACCGCTTAGCTTCTTCCACCTGAATGCAGGTTAAGACTTCTCTTCAGGTGTTGACATTGCAGCGAGAAACCGATAAGGTAATTAACCACCATGTTATCTGTTTGAGTTCATAGAACTCTTTTTAATGTTGGGACTCTCGATTCTTTCTTTGTGGTGTAAATTTTTTCACTGTTCATTTGCTAGATAATGAGAAAGAACTGTCATTTTATCTGATATAGGTAATGGTGAAGAGGCAAAGGACTGCTTTTCCTCCAAACTTCGTCCATTCCCTGGATAGTTCTCATATGATGATGACAGCAGTTGCATGCAGAAAGGCAGGCTTGGCTTTTGCAGGTTCTTTTTGTACTCAGCTTTCGTTGTTTCTCCCGCAATTCTTCATGTGTGGCCCTCTGAATTGCCATTTTTCGCCTAAAATGACAACGCAGGTGTTCACGATTCTTACTGGACGCATGCATGCGACGTCGATGAAATGAACAAGATACTGAGAGAGAAGTTTGTCGAACTCTACGAAACACCAATTCTTGAAAATGTAAATGATCTTATATCCATTCTGGGCTCCGTTTGCAGTTTTGCTTTGGTTTATTTGTTCTTGAACTGAATCCTTTTGTTCTGTGAAACAGTTGTTGGAGAGCTTTCAAAAGGCCTTCCCATCATTGTCTTTTCCAGCTCTGCCGGAGCGGGGCGACTTCGACCTGAAAGATGTTTTGGAGTCCCCATATTTCTTCAACTGAAACAGTTCAAGAAGGTACATATTAGTCTTAAGTCTCTTCTGCCATTTCAGTGATGCTGATGCCAGAATGCAACACTATCCAGCCGAGCCCAGTTTGTATCTACGAGTAAAGAGTTCAGCCTGGAAATTCAGACACCTGAGATGTTGATGATGGTGGCCCGGATGCTCTCAAACTTCTGCTGATTTTCAAGAGCAATGCTGCAAGATTTCTGCGGCGTATCAGGTAGATTTCTCCCGGCCGGCGAACTAGGTAGCTTGGCTGAACGTTGTACCGTGATTCCGGCCGATGGGGCACAAAACTCCATCATCTCGGCATAAACTAAATGGACTGCCAAGCCTGGAAAGAAGGAAAGAAAGCTCGCAAGATTTGTTCATCATCTCTGGTACTGTATACTTTTTGGGTCGATCTGTCGTCTGCCTGTTTGACCACTTGGTGTACATAGGACTGAATGACATTGGGCTTAGCTTTCTGGATACAGGCCCAAAATTACGCTGTTATGTGATGGCCCGGCCCAAAGGGGTTCCTTTGTAATTAGTATATTATTTATTTATTTAGAATAATTAATATATAACATAACATGCTTCAAAAAAAAATATATCTTGAGAAATAAAGTTAAAAAATTTTCTAAAATAACACCTCTTCTAATGAAAATATTATTAATTTATCAAACAAATTAAAAATAATCACTTTTGGTGTGAGATTTTTTCAATATTCAATATATCAAATGTAAATCGTTATATTTTTGTAAAATAAATATATGTTATAATTTTATTTTTATTTTTTAACAATCGGTAGAAAAAAATATACCTAATTTTGATAATCATAATAATTTATTTTGTAATTTTTCAAACAAACTAGATGTAATTACTCAAAAAATTAGTATATTTGTGTACTTTAAGAAAATACTTTTTTTTAATTTCTTTGGTAAGATAGTTTAGAAAGTGTATGAATTTTTTATTTTTTTTACAGGTAATTTTTTAACTTTAAATTGGCAGAGATTGAATAAAATAAATAATAGTATTTGACAAAGGATTGTAGCCTAAATGATTTCACTCAAGATACATTTAAGCTACAACCTCATTGTAATAAAAAAATATTTATTTTTTTTAAATAAAATAATAATGAATTTATTTGTATGAACCATTCCAAACATTTTATTAAAAAAATTAAAAAGTAATAAAATTAGGTGTAGTATATAAACAGGTTGGACTCGGGCCAAGTGACGACCTTCACCACCGCCTTCTGTTCTGATCTTCCTCCGTCTACGTCAAAGTTCAAACATCGTTTCCTATTCCCCGGAGAAAATGACCACGGCGATGGGTCCTCCACCACCGAGAAACGCAACCTCAATTTCCGAACCTCGTCCCAGAACCTCTGAAGAACCCTCGACGTCGGAATCAACAACCTCTTCAATGGGACCCCCTCCTCCTCCTAAGTTTACAATCCCCCCGCCACCAGAAACGAAAATCGAACCTCACTCCGACACTTCAGCTTCGGAGGATAGCTCTATTTCCGAGAATGTCGATTCCAAAGGGGGCTCGAGCACGAGTTCCACAAGTAAAGACAAAGACAAAGACGGTAGCCTTGTCAGAAAACAAGGGCATGGTTCTAATGATGCTTCAGTCCCTTATACAATTCCACCGTGGAATGGCCCCCCTTGCCATCAATATTTCCTTGAAGTTCTCAAAGATGGCGCCATTATTGACCAATTTGAAGTGTAATTTTCGCTACCCAACTTGAATACTTTCTGCCCTTTCCATTTATAATGCGGTTGCTGGTTTCCGATTCAAATGAGAGCCATATTTTCTCTGATTATTGCTTTGTGAAAAGTCGAGATGATAATTGTTGATTAGTTAGCTTTATTATTTGTTCATTTCTTTGCCATGGTTTTTATTTGGGTTATTTATTACCTTTATTGTTGGTTACTTGCGAATGTTGACGCTTGCATAATGCTTTTCTTGGCTCTCCAGAAACAAGAAGGGTGCCTATATGTTTGGGCGTGTGGATTTATGCGATTTTGTCCTTGAGCATCCAACAATCTCCCGATTTCATGCTGGTAAAAGATTCATTGTTTTTCTGTGTCCAGAAACTTTTTACTCAATCTGCATTTAATGTGTTCATTTAGCCTATTTTGTTTGGTTTTCCGATTCTCATTGTCTTAACAATGTTTGGCAAGAGGGCTCGAGATGGATTGTAAACTCCATTACCGATGTAGTTGGACCTTAAAAAATATATTATTGATAGGTAACACGTGGAATCATATTTTCCCTCTTGTTCTTGAAGAACTGGTGTTGCTTTTTATTGCATGAATCAGAGGTACCCACTCGGTTGGAAACTGTTCTAAACATCCTTGTTTTCTTGGGCTTGGCAGACTAGCAACAGATCTCGCTCTTCATATGAATGTGTCGAGGAAGAATAAGTAGTGATATGCCGTCTTTCTTTCATAACGATAACTAACCACTCATCTTACATTCAATAGGATTTGGGTAATTCTTTCTTCAATAAAAAAGGCACAAGTGCTCTTCCTTTGCTAATGAATGAGATAAGGCTTAAGCTACACTCCCATGTAGGGGTCACAAACCAACCATAGAACCCTACTCAAATATTGGAACACATCAGCTGTCCAATTAATCTTCCCTCGTCCCCAACCCTGAGAAGCTAGGTTGTCATACAAACTTAAGCTGATTATGAGCTTTGCCTATGTGAAATTTCCGATGTTGCAGTTAGTTTGTATTAACAGTTGTTTGTGGCTTATTTTTGCTAGTTATCCAATTCAAGAGTAATGGACAAGCTTACCTGTATGATCTTGGGAGCACTCATGGTTCATCTGTAAACAAGAATCAGGTATTTTTGTGCTGTTTCATGTAAAACTCTTGATGATTGCAAACTACTTTTATCCGAATGGTGCACGTTAGGTGAACATCCAGATTGAACTCTTTGTTTTATCCCTCACTTGAATCACCTTAATTTTTTAAATTTTTTAATGACATGAACTTTGACTTGGTGTTACTGACATTTTAAACTTAGTGGTGTTATGGAAGGGAATCAGAAACATTTAATGTTGGGATCAACTGAATAAAGCTTTGTTAATCATGATTGCATTAGCTTTAACTGATTCTTTACTTCAGTTTTATGACTTGATAACATACTTTTACCCTGCTTGTTTCCTCCTTGATTAAAATACCAGGTTAAGAAAAAGACTTATGTTGAATTGCATGTTGGTGATGTTATACGCTTTGGCCAGTAAGTAATTCTCTCTGCACTTGTTGCTGAAGTTACCCTGTCAACTTTATTGACTGTAACTTTTCAGTTCTTTTCCCTGAAGCACTATATCAATTTCTAGATTAATTCATACTGAGTGTTATTTATGTGACATGAACTCTGATTATTTTATTTCTCTTGTAAGTGGTTGAAGCCTCTTTGAGGTTCCTATTAAACATGTATCATGGCAATGGATTGATTCATTCCATTGATTATCTTGCTTGTAAGTTGAAGCTTCGGTACCTTCTTCTCTTCAATGTTCCAAGATCCTTTGCAAGTCATGCTACAAGTTCATTGCTTCTCTCGTTATCTGTGTATTTCAGCATATTCTGAATGTGGAGGTGGAGATAGGGTGCTAAAAGAAGAGCATTACTTGTAAATATCAGACTTAATGCTCTGCTTCTTAAGGATCGCCATGTTATTAGTTTTGATGGTTGCTTGGTGCATTTTTATCTGTTTCTCCATTGCATATGTTCAATGATCTCTAGCCTCTGCAATCTTGGTTTATGGGACAAATTCACAGGGTCCTGCATTTATCATAAAATGAACCATTTGGTGCCTTTTCTTAAGAGCTATTTGTATTTCTATTCCAGATCATCTCGGTTATATATATTCCAAGGGCCTACTGACTTGATGCCGCCAGTAAGACAATGTTGCTCTTTCTCTTATCCCATACTCTCTCACTTTGTTCTATCATATATTATACCATTTAATTTACTCTTTTTGGCGAAATGTATGGTAGATTTCACTAAGCATCGTCCATTGTGAGCAATGTGTGTATCCTATTTTGCAAGAATCCTTGAAAAAAGTGGTTACTTGGTTAAAAACTAAAGGAAATAGTAAACCTCATAGTGTTAAGTATTACTTTGATCATTGTATATCCAATTAATTGGAGTGCTGGTTATACTCTTTCTGCTGAAGGAAGCTGACCTGAAGAGCATGCGGAGTGCTAGGGTTCGAGAGGAGATGAAAGACATGGAAGCTTCACTTTTACGAGCAAAACGTGAAGCATCTTTGGCTGATGGTATATCATGGGGCATGCAGGAGGACGCTATTGAAGAAGATGAGGTTTGGGTGACTCGCTTTTGTGATTTTTGTTTTTCTCTTCTTAGTATTTTAGTGTAAAGTTGAATTTCTTCGTCGAACAAAATTTGCATTAGCAATCTTGTATGCATAAGTGTAGTGTCATATATTTATTACTATTTCATTATTGGTACGTTGGATCTCATGTTGACATTATTTTAGCTCTGTAATTGTATCCTCACATATTTAGTGAAAAGGTTGGATGGAGTTGACTTTTTTATCATATGATATAATGTACTATAATTTGATCTGGAAGTATGGGCAACATATTTATATGTGGCTTACCATATCTAAATCTCTATATCTGAAATTTTTGTCGAAAATTTCATCAAAGGAAGAAAATCATGTGATCTTCATAACTGGAGCAGTTTGAAGCTTCTACACTATTCAAAAGGTTAATACTGGTCCTTCAGCCCTTCTAGTACGGTTGAGATTTAACATGAGGGTGACTTATATAGTGGTGGCATGACTGCGTCTATATTTTGGACTGTTTCCAATCAGAAATGACGACTACGTAACCACTTTTACTTATCATATAGTGAGATAGGATCTTGTGTGTATGGTTGTACAGACTATTATTCTCTATATATCTGATGAAGAAGTGTGCCGGTGTTTTGGTGTTAGCTGTATTGTTTTGTTCACTAATTGCATTTATTTTGTATGTTTAGGATGAAGTTGATGAGATTACTTGGCAAAATTTTAAAGGACAACTCACAGAGAAGCAGGAGAAGACACGTGAAAAAGTCATAAAAAGACTTGAAAAGGTGAGTGGTATTATTTATTTGACAATGTAATACAAGTACATGATATTTTTAATATAGGCTAGATATTGCATAGGTGTTTGGCAATCATATACAATAAATGATTGTCTCAATTTTATTGTTGTGGGTGTTACTTTTAAGTGATTTATGAAGCACTCTATATATTGCTTCTTATGATCAGTTATGTGTTCCAACGTGTTTGGTGCTGTTTTCTGCTTTGTTGTGTCGTCTATAGATACCTGGAAATGTTGCTCACTACAATTGTATGGGCAAATGTTGTGCCCAGAATGACATTATACTGAAATTTCTTGTGCTTGGCCCCCATACAAGAATCAAACTGAGCGTGTCTAGTGAATCCCTTCCAATTCTGTTATCTGTCTAGTGTGGCTGATGAATACTGATTCTCTTGTTAGTCAATGGCTTTATTTGGAATTAATTTAGTAAGACATAGTGATTCCTAAATTTGATTTTGGCTTTCCTCCTGTCCAGTGATTCTTAACCAATTGATCTCCAAGGCTTGAGTTTCTTAGTTCATTTAAAATGTGCCACTCTTCCTGCTGCTTGGCGGTCTGTTTGAGCCATTCTTAAATGTTTATTTCTTAACGATTGTAGTAATTGCTTATAGATTGCTCATATGAAGAAAGAAATCGATGCTATCCGGGCGAAGGATATTGCTCAAGGTGGGTTAACTCAGGGGCAACAGACTCAGATTGCTCGGAATGAACAGAGGATATCACAGGTATGTAATACTAAACGGGCAGAATATGCTTCAATATTAGTCTGTTCTGTGTGCCTCATTGTGTGTGGAATATTCTTTTGCAAACAGACTTCTTTCCTTCATGACAGGCAAATACAACTTGTCCATGTGAAATCCATTAGATGATTTTTTGTCTTAGAAAGTTCATATGATCTTGGAAGAACTTAGGCTACTTTTTCTCTTTGTGCATCATTATTGTGTTTCTCTCCTGTGTTTTCCTGCTACTTCTATCTCTGAAATTTGCTTAGATTATGGAAGAACTTGAAAACTTGGAGGAGACATTAAATGACAGCATCCGGGAGAGTCTTGGTGCTCGTGCTGGAAAGATAACCCGTGGTGGTAAGAGAAGAGGGGCTACAGAAGATGAAGAAGAAGATTATGTGAGGTAGGTTATGATTGATTCTTATTACTATTTTTAATTGGAAAACAAATATTCTCCAGCTAGAATATCCAACCCATCAATTCATATTTCAAATTCCCCTGAAATCCCAAAATCAAATGGTTCCCATCTAGAGAGGAAAGAGAAGTGGGAGGGAAGTTCCCATGCCTTTTGGGGCTTTAGTAATCTGTAAATTAACTATATGCTTGATTACCAATTGAGTGGGTACTCTGTTGAACTCCACTGATGACGTCTATATATTAGTTTGCTTACTAAGCATTTATGAGTTAACAGTGATGATGATGATTTCTATGATCGGACGAAGAAGCCACCTAAAAGAAAGAGTGATGAAAACCAATCAATTGAAACAGCTGACTCTCTTCTTGGAAAGAAAGAAGAGATTCTTAAAGAGATTGAAAACACGAGGAAGCTGCTTCTTGATGAAGATGAAAAGGTGCAACCAACTGAAGTTTCAGGAGAAGGAGATGCACTTGATGCATACATGTCCAGTGTTTCATCTCAGCTTGGTGAGTGTAACTGTTTTACAGGCTCTCGCATTAATCATTTGATTTTAAGTGATCCAGTTTTTAGGTTCCTCTCTGTTCCACTTATTTTTCTTTTTACATATTAACCCTGCACTTTCAACCCTCTTCCCTCTCGCTGCTTTCCCCAGTCTTTCATCTTCATATGTACCCTTGTTTCAGTTCTTTTTCTTAATTTGGTTGAATTTATGAAAGTCTGGTTCCGTTTTGGTGGCTAGTACAAGTGACATTGTATAGTTTTATGTCTACTATTTTGCTATTTGAACCAGTTTTTATGAAATTATCATCTATAATGCTGAAAGGTTGAAGTAGAATTTGTACGAGGCTGAAGTTTGGATTCTGCTTCACTGAAGCTGAATCTTGAAATTTTGATTGCTGCTTCTTTTTTGGTTTTTGGACAACATGATGTATTACTTGTGGAATGTCAGCTAATTTGTATGTGGCTTTACAATTACTAATAGCCCATAATTGTGAGATATAATGAAGATAAAGTTCTCATCTGAAGGACGCTTCATATTGAGTGCTTCAACAAAATGATTAACTTGGTTCGACTTGAAAGTTATGCAGATCATTGTTGAATGTTGCATCTGAAGTCCTGCTCTGCACTGGTTTCCTTTAATAAATCTCCTTTAATGCCCTCGTGCAATGTTTTGGCTGCATCAGTAGTCAAAGCCCTTACATTTCTGATCGCAATCATAATTTTTCTTTAGTTTTCTTTAGTTAGAGAACTTGTTAGGTAACATATGGCAAGCAATTCCCTGGTCAGCATGTGCTTATCTTTGTACGTGGTTGCAGTACTTGACAAGAAAGGCAAGCTTCAAAAGGAGTTGAACTCTCTGCAGTCAGAGTTGGATAGAGTGTTATACTTGCTAAAGATTGCAGATCCTACTGGCGAAGCAGCTAAAAAGAGAGATTCAAAAGCACAGGAACCAATGCCTGACATTAAAAATGCTGCGTCCGTTAACCTCGAGCAGCCACCATCAGTAAAGAGTCAGAACAGTAGACCTGAGCATTTAGTGAAGGGATCAGGTAAACCGAAAAGGATAGACAATAGCTCAGTTGACAAACAGAGCATTGCAAATGTAACAGCGGAATCTGGGCCAAAGGTGGAAGGAAGTGAAGTAGTTACTGATGTTAAGGATGATTCGACAATTGTGCCTACTGTTGTCAAGCCCCAGTGGCTTGGTGCTGTGGAGGACCTGAAAAAGCAAGAAACAATTGAAGTTGCTCCGGTACATATGGAAGAGAAAGATAGTTTTGTAGACTATAAAGACAGAAATGCAATTCTTGAAAACGCTGCCTCGGGAATTGAAAATGCAGCCCCAGGTCTTATTATCCGGAAGCGGAAGCAAGTTGAAAATGTGGGCACCAGTGATGAAGCTTCTGAGAAATCGAAAGAGGCGAAACTAAAGGTCGAAGATACAGTTGCCTTGCTATTGAAGCACTCAAAGGTACACCATGCATCCGAGGAAGTGGAACTACAGCCAGAAAACGCGCCCAACACTAAACATGCTAGGAAGGATAAGAAGCAACCAAAGAAAGTACTCGGTCCTGAGAGACCGTCGTTCTTGAGTAACGAGTCTGACTACGACGCCTGGGTGCCTCCTGAAGGTACAAGATCTTCGCCCGTCATCTTATATTATACTTTAGATATTCTTTTAGCTTTTTATAATCTCTCTTTCTGGTTCTCCTGTACTCAAATTAAGGCCAATCTGGTGATGGACGAACATCCTTGAACGATCGTTATGGGTATTGAGTTGCTATGGTGGCACTCTAAAACTGCTCAACAAATGGTGATGAACAAGTACATCTCTGAACCGCTGCGGTATTGATGATAGGGGGATCTGTGACGCAAAAAACTTATTGAAAAATGTCAGGCGTCTGAGCCATTTTTATGTCACAAGGCCCCGGAATCTGAAAGTTTATTGCACAGACTATAGGCCAGGATTGTTCTTAGTATAGCAGTTGCACATTTTAGTCCAAGTGCTAATTAGTGGCCATCAATATGGCACTGTATTTGTATATAGGTACTAAAGTTATGATTTTCACTTCGAGCAGCCAGTTTTGTAGGTAATGATTTTGACTAATGGTTACTGTGTATAGGGAATGAGACCATCTTATTGCCCAAAAAAGGCAAAAAAGAATCAAAATCTCCTTGAACTCTTTAGCTCCATTTGTTGAGTTAGTTTGTAGAACATCTTTTAACCTTTGCTCTCTGAATTTGTTTGCAAATAGACCTGGGGTTTATTCACAATGCTTTCAGAAAGGAGACCATTTGCAGATGAATAACTAGAGTATAAGAATCTACAAGAGAAAAGAAAGGCATCATTTTCAGGAAGGTGGGTTCTGATATACAGAGACTACTTTGGACTCTAACAAAGATACATATTTATCAAGCATTATGATCACGGCTTCAAACTCCGTTATTTGGCGCTCTATTGCATCAATTTGATGAACATATTCATCAAAGCTTCCACTTTTGGACTTGAGCTGCTCCATGAACACTCTCAATCCAGAAGCAAGGTCACCGAAACCTTTGTATTCTTCGGCCACTCGTAAATTCATTCTCTCCAATAGTTCCAGTAGATTGTTTGTTCCCTGAGGTAAAACCATCAATGTGAAGACAACAGCATTGGAAATACGAAATACCTACTATCAACAAGACAACTTAGGAGATGCATGAACAAGCATAACTTCAAGAAGCACTCGAAGATTTGAGATGTCCACAATGCAAGGAGCACTTAATTGGCAAATGCTTACCAGTTACCACCAACAAGAATTAACACAATACATTGCTGCTAATCCTATACCTCACTGGAAATTTAAAATGTTGGATTACTTTATTTCTTCTTCTGTTAAACAAGCTTAATTTGAACTATAATCGACTATCTTTAGCTTGGGAACTGGATCATTTATCGTGTCCCAGAATAACTTCCATCAGAGTAATTTCCAGATCCACAGGATGGAAGCTCAGCATTTTTAATTCTATAACAGGTAGGTATGATAAATATCAGCTGACAAGCAAAAATCCCAAAGTCCTCATGGCTGCTATGGAGTCCACACACTGCATATTTTCAAACTTGATCAAGATAAGAAAGAAGACACCAAAAAGAAAAAAAGAAGATTTTCAGGCACACACTCGCACAAAAAAATCGTGATCGCGTTTATACGTGAAGCTAACAGCATCACCATTCTGTATTCCCTTCTGAAGCTCATTCCCAAACAGTCATCGCTCCTCTAGTCTCCTCTTTGCTGGCCATCATTTTACTCAAAGTCATGTCACATAATCATTTGTCAAGTATCACCCCTAGACCTAATTCCCATGTACCAACATCATTCCCAAAAGCTTTTCATAAGTCCCATATCTCCCACTACTCTTACCTAGCAAATACCCTAAACCAGCTCCACCTCAATAAAAATCAGCAGGACTGCTATCCCTGCTCCCTGAAGCTAAAACTTTCACCCCCTACTACCAAAGATACAGTTTCCTAGCAAAATGCGTGTGAACCTTCATAAAGACATCAAGAAAGAAACTATAAATGGAATAATCATAAAAATTAGAAAATCAAAGAATCTAGTAAACGCCTCACAACTCATTTCCTCGGCAAAAAAAATCCAGTCTTTTAAACCCTAGGCAATCAAATGTGGCTGCGAAATGCATCGCAATCGAAGCTTGGATGAAAATAATCCAAACAAATCGATAGATATAACTAGCTTATTAAATATTGAATGATCATGAGCAGTACACAATTTATAAGCCCAAGTAACCGAAACCCATCAAACGGTACCTGGAGCTCGCCCTTAACCATGGTAGAGACATTGATGAAGAGATCGTTGAGTGATTCCGCCAAATGGTCCTTCTCCTTTTCCGTCGCCATTCACGGGCACCTTTGGTAATCGACTACCACTCTACCAGGGTTAGGGTATCCGATTCCGGGAAAAACAGAAGGCAATTCCGGTCGGGGTTTGGGTTACACAAGGGAGGTCCGGCGTGACAGATGATGGGCCTGCTGGAAACTGGCTCGAGTCCACAGTGGAACGGAGTTTGGACTACTTAACAAGGTTTTACACTCCCGTAGCATCTCCAACCCAAATTTTACACTATTATGTATGTATAGTAAATAAAAAAAAAAAATTTAAATACAAATATATATATATAATAATGTATGTATAGTAAATAAGAAATAATAAATAATATGTGAGAAAAGGAAAATAAATACATAGAGTAAGAAAAATATATTCTGAGAAAAGAAAAATTAAAAACATACATAATTTAAGTGGGACCTTTATAAAAATATTTTTAAAAATAGCGTTGCTACAGTAGAACAAAAAATAGCATTTACTGTAGCAAAACTGCAAAATGCAGTGGATTGGGAACAGTCAGTATAAAATTTACGTGTTCGACCTAATTTACAGTTGGTTAGAGATGGCCTTAGGCCTCTTATTTCGTGAGGTGCATGATGGGCCTGCTCCCATTAGACCAACGTTTTAATAAATTTTGCTAATTTGAAAAATAATTTTATTATCTTATCCTTCAAATATTTGAGTTGCGAAGTTATGCTACTTGAGTTGTGCCATATGTGAAACAAAGGTGTGGCAAGTTCATGTGTCATTTGCGTTGCATCGAAAGTAAAATAAATATGTGGCGAGTTAAGATGTCACTTGAATTGCGCCAGGTATCAAAACAAACGTGCGTCGAGTTTAGATACCACTTGAATTGCGTCAGGTGTCAAACAAACATGCGTCGAGTTCAGGTGACAGTTGAATTGAGCCAGGTGTCAAATAAATGTGCGTCAAATTCAATTGCCACTCGAATTACGTTAAGTGTGAAATAAATATACGACTATTTTGTGCATGGGATGCACGTTGGGCACGAATTCAGCAAGTGGGGGGCGTGCATGATTGTGCCTGATGCAACCATAATGAATAGAACTTTTATTTTAGATGTTATTGTGTATTTTCGACATCAAAACTAGTTTTATATATTAATTATTTAGATAAATTGTAAATAATGTAAAATTTAAGTTAAATTGAATTAAAATTTATATAAGTGACTATATATTTTATTAAAAAAATAAAGCTAAAAGGTAAAATAATAAAAAGATCAACAATATTTAGTAAAATTGGACTAATTTAGTAAAACCCTTCAAATATCATAATTTGTATTTTGTTCGAAAAAAAATCTTTAACAAGCATAGTAGCACTTTAAATGAACCCATGAAACCAAATGGTGGGAACCGGACCGGTTCAATTATCCGGTTCGTATTTGGTTCACCAACCTTCCAGCAAATGGCCAGAGGGGAACCATCGGACCAGTAACTCCTCTGAAAATACACAAATGGCAATGTTGCCAACTATGGCATCGAGATGGAAGGAGAAAGACAGATCAAAGAAAGGCAGCATTGTCATCATGTAGAGCGGAAGTGCACTCAGGTTCCTTCTAAAACCCTAATTTTTGCAGGTTTCAAATTCGTTCGCGCTTAGTTTTTTTTTTTTTTTTTTACTTGGATTTTTGTATGCTCATCCATGTTTCCGGATGAAAAATTCCTAGTTTCATTGGTGGATTAGGATCGTATCATCACATGTTAGCTTCGGAAGATTGAAGTTTGGAAGGAATTGAGTGCGCGTTGAGAAAATTCGGAAAAAAATGAAGGCTGGGAGTGCCGCAAAGCTAATTGTTGATGCACTGCTGCAGCGGTTCCTTCCGCTTGCCCGACGTCGTATTGAAACTGCTCAAGCGCAAGTAAGATCCTCCCTCCACCTCCCCCACCCCCGCCCCACCCCATCCCCAAAGAAAAAACCCCTAAATTAGAGAACTGCATCGAATTCTCAAGTTGTTCTTACTGGTTTAGTGTCATAACTTTGAGATTCACTAGCTTTCCAGGTAGGTTATAAAAAATTTTCTTCAATTTCTGGTTTCTAGTAAGTTTGCGCAATGAAAATGCCGGTCTGGATTATTGACTTGGAAATTCTGGGTGTATTAGAGTATATCAAAGGAGTTAAAATTAATTAATGAGTTAGAGGTCCACTATAAGAGTTTCTGTTCTTTTGTTTGCTTAAGAAATTAAGAGTGGAGAAGATAAATGCCGGAAGAAGGCAAGAACAGGGAACTCTTATATGCCTTCTACAATAATCTTTGCATCTCTCCGAATCTGGGGGGCCTTTGTGATTTAAAGTGCTAAAAATTTGCATGGCTGATTTTCTGTTTACTGTTTGGGATTTAAAAAACGTGAGACACAGTAGCTTTTTTTTGGTGTTTTGTGCCTGAGTTTTCTTCTTCCTTGCCTTGGGGGAGTTCAGGATGGACAATATCTTCGGCCATCAGATCCAGCTTACGAACAAGTACTAGATTCTTTGGCTATGGTAGCACGGCATACGCCTGTGCCTCTTCTGGAAGCCCTTTTGCGCTGGAGAGAAAGGTATTGCTGCATCATTTTCTGGATTTTGAATCTTAATGGATGATTCTCAGTTGCCAGTGTCTAAGAAGTTCCATTGTAACTGGACCTTTTCCATTTTAAGGTGGTTAGTTTTACTTCATTAAATACGTGCATTGCTTTCTTAGTGGTGCTTATTATATGTCCTGAAATGAAGTCTTGGTTCGAGTAGCACAGCAACCCAAAATTGTGTTTGCCATTTGGACTTGTGCTTCCATAGCTTATTTCTTTGTCGTGCCTTACATTCCTTAATGATAGCGGATACGAAGAAAAAGTTGGAGAAGGCTTATTAAACGTGAAGAGTTCTTATTCAACTTTAAGATGCTATTTAGCGAACATCGCGTGACATGTATGCTATTCATTAAAATGAAACTTTGAACCCTAAAAATAATTTCCTTGTTTCTCCACCTGTGCTGTGGTGATAAGGTGACATGCGCTGGTTTTTATGATTTTCTTATCCTTTCAAGTTCTGCAGGGCATTAATAGTTGCTGTATTGACTGGATGAAAATTATGATAATTTGAACCTCTTTGTTTAAAATATTTATAAAGGAAAATATTATATATCGATTATCATTCAAATTTTTATTTCTTAGCAGTGAGTCTCCCAAAGGGGCTAATGATGCATCAACATTCCAGAGAAAGGTTGGTCTATTTTCAATCTCTTATGTTAGAGAAGTACCTGAACAGAATTTTTTTGCGCACAAAGTACTTAAATATGTTGCATGTGTATGGTAACATGGTACCCTAATCTCCTAATGTTGTGTTCAAATGCCATTATTGCCCTTTAAGTACATCACTTGTTGGATTAGTCTTCCATAAGTACATCGCAAGATATTTCACTTTTAACTGCCTCTTCTGCTTTTTTCCGACGCTCGTAACCAAATTTTGACAGTATATGGAAGGATGACTTTGCCTAAAAATGGCCGACAATACTGTAACAGGGGGTCCAAAGGATAATTTATGTTTTGGAAATGGGAATATGGGGTTTTCAAATGAGAAGATGAAATGAATTTTTTGGACTATTATATTACAGTTGTGTTCCATCTGATGATGCAGGAACTTATTGGGTTTTCCTGTTTGATAAATTACTCGAGAGAACATGAATGGAAATGTATATCTTATTCATTTAAATCTATTATGTTACATTTCCCCACATCTCTGCTCAAACAAAAAAAACTGTAGTCTGCTGCAAGGAAAAGTAAAGGATTTTGAGATATATGAAAGGAAATACTTATTTTATTGCTACAAGGCTGGCAGAAACTTGAACGGCAGTTTGTCAATTATCCATTATATGAAGTATCAATTTTTATCATTGTTCACATCAGCTCACTTGCCCTTCCCTTGAATGTTGTATTTGTGTCTTTTAGCTAGCTGTGGAGTGCATCTTTTGCTCAGCTTGCATCCGCTTTGTAGAGTGTTGCCCACAAGAGGGACTTACAGGTGTTATGCATGATCGTTTTAACCATTAAAAGACTATTTTTCTTCTCTTTCTTCCCCTTTTTGTTTGTGGCCTATGTCGATTGCATAATATATATATTTTTTTTCTCTTGACTAATGTTTTTTTCCATGATGCAGAGAAACTTTGGATTGGACTTGAAAATTTTGTATTTGACTGGCTAATTAATGCAGACAGGTAAAGCTAATTGCCCAAGTTAGTTAATCCTTGTTAGTAAATTGAATTGTTTATTATTTATTGTTTCTCTCGTCTCTTCATATGGAATTATTCGTATCAATATGGATTGTGGTTAAAGGGTCTTAGCTTGTTCTGTATACCTCATGACAACTCAAGTGGCTGAACAGTGTGCATCAGATTGGAGTTTTGTTTGCATATACTACTTTGTTTTCTGGAACCTTTTGATAATTTTTCTATTTGACTTCCTTACTATATGTGAAATTAATATGTGACCATCGTAGTCTAGTTGATTATTAGTCATCTATGCCTGATGATATTGATGATATTTAATTTGTGATAAATGAAAGTGAAACTGGAGTACCTGCCTTTATTAGATATGTAAAAGTTTCTTTCGTGCAAGCATTTGGAATGATGCCCTTCATTTTTGAGCTGGAAGCACCTGCTGTTTATTTTCATATGCTTCATGGTTATTACTCCCTGCAGGGTTGTTAGCCAGGTTGAGTATCCTTCTTTGGTAGACCTGAGAGGACTTCTTTTGGATTTAGTTGCGCAGCTTCTTGGTGCTTTATCTTGGATCAGGTAAAGAGAATATTATTTAACTTTTTTTTTTAATTGACATAACTGGATGTACTGCGATTAGGGGTTGTTGAGTATTGTCTTTTGACTTTAGTTTTACTTCATGTTTGGTGTCGAGCCAAAGTTATGTTTGTTCCTAAGTGAATGTTAAACGTAAAATTCAGTTCATTGCACTTGTACCTTGGGGTCAATTGTAAGAAGAGTTACTGTTTACTCAGAATTCGTTTCTGGGATAACTTTATGTGTCGGGAAAGTAGCTGGAGATTGCATGCACTAGGGTTAGCTATTGCATAAATGGGACAGTTGGTTTAACTACTTTGGAGGATATAATTTCTGGTTATCCCATTGTTGTACTCATGGATAAAACTGAATATAATGTTTAAGCAGCCATCAACGTCATCTTTTATCCAGTTTCTAGTTATTTTTCTTGTTCCATATCATGTTTTATCTGTGCTTGACAGCTTCTAGATATGCTAATCTTTGATTGATGGCTCACCTAACATAAACATTTATCATCTTGGCTTGATTTATTATTAACTTCATTTGGTGTATTTAAATAATCTTTCTCCTAAGTTCTCTCCTTCGGATTCTGTTGAAGTGTTGGATTATGTCCCGTGGCTTATCTCCTAAATGTTTCGTTTAACTTTCATTAAATTCTTGATGCACGCTTTAATCAGCTTGTCGGACTTAAAATTTAGCTTTCAGTTTCTGGTCGATAGTTTGTCATTCTGTTTTTAATTGGTGATAAATTTCTATCTAATTAAAAAGGAACTACTTGTGGTCAGTTAATCATCTTTGTCTTCTATGATTTTCCTAGTCTTCCCATGTTTGTTATAGTTGTTTAGTTTCTTGACCATTGGAGTGTGTTTGAAGACTGATTTCATCCATGGTTTTGCCTAGAACTAATTTTGTCTCTTGCGTATGGTTAAGATTGTTTTGTTGATGCTTTAAAGTCCACCAGGTGCACATTGTGCATGATGGGTTCTATCCGATTTCTTTTAAATTTGTTTGACAGTTTTTTATGATTGCTAAGTAATATGATTTCTCATACAGGTCTTGTGACGGATTCTGTTTCTCTTGGCAGGTTTAGTTCTGTGACAGAGCGTTTTTTCATGGAACTCAATACTCGTCGTATTGATACTAATGTTGCGCGAAGTGAAACACTTTGTATTATCAATGGAATGCGCTACCTGAAGCTTGGGGTAAGCATGGTTCAAAAATATTGATCAATATTTTGAATCTTGGAAATTGCTTTAATGATGAGGTGACTATCAGGTTAAGACAGAGGGTGGCTTGAATGCATCTGCTTCCTTTGTGGCAAAGGCTAATCCACTTAATCGTTCTCCCCATAAACGGAAAAGTGAACTGTACCATGCCTTGTGCAATATGCTTTCAAACATTTTAGCACCCTTGGCAGATGGTGGAAAGGGTCAGTGGCCTCCTTCTGGTGTAGAACCTGCTCTTACTCTTTGGTATGAAGCCGTTGCTCGCATTAGATCGCAGCTCATGATATGGATGGATAAACAGAGCAAACATATAGCTGTAAGTACTTTAAAAAGAGGAATTTTAGGTCTATGTCATATGTGTCTATACAGAAATGGATAAATGATTTTTCTAGAAGAAAAATAAAAGTACCTTTAAGTTCTTCAAGTAGTTTGATTGAAATTCATTAATTTTTCTAGCGTTCAAATATTAAATTTTAAGATTTGAGGTGGTGGGTTCATATTGACTGTAATGAATTTGGTTCAATATCGTAAAAAGTATGTTACTATTTTAGTTTTAGTGAGCTTGTTACATAGAGCTGAAGGATGACATGTTAAACAAATTTGCATGCGAACTTCCGCCTTTTAGATATCCAAAGGGTAAGTATTTATTGGCTCCACAACTTGCTTGGACTAGTTATTAAAATCTGGGAAGAGATCTGGATTAAGGATTGTAGCTAATAATATGAGACTTGACGTGTTTTATTGTCTCTAAGTTGACAACAGAAAAGCAGGTCACGTTTGTTTTAGGTCCTAAGTCTCCAAATGCTTATTTTTATATAAGTATGTTTTCTAACACATGGAAGTTACAATGTCTAGGTTGGCTACCCTTTGGTGACTCTTCTTCTTTGTCTTGGTGACTCTAATGTTTTCCTCAACAATTTTGGTACTCACATGGAACTATTATACAAGCACCTTAAGGTAAGCTGTTTTGTTTATCGCTTGTGGGATTATACCCTTGTTTTTCAATTTTCAGTTTTATTATGATGCCTTGCCAAGGCTTAAGGACACCATTTTCTTCTTTATTAGCTGATTCGCAGAAAATCTAATTTGGAATCTGTCATGCAGGACAAGAACCATCGCTTCATGGCCTTAGATTGTATGCATCGTGTTTTGAGGTTTTACTTGAGCGTTCATGGGGATTCACAACCTCCAGATCGTGTGTGGGATTATCTGGACAGTGTGACCTCGCAACTTCTGACAATTATTAGGAAAGGGATGCTTACACAAGATGTCCAGCATGATAAACTTGTAGAGTTCTGTGTTACTATTGCGGAGCATAACCTTGATTTTGCTATGAACCATATGATATTGGAATTACTGAAGCAAGATAGTTCCAGTGAAGCAAAGGTTATTGGTCTCCGTGCTTTGCTTGCCATTGTCATGTCCCCAACAAGCCAACATGTTGGTTTGGAAATTCTTCACGGTACAAATGCTGATTGGATTTTGGTTGTTTATATTTTGTTATTTAGTTTAGTTTTAATTGGTGTAACTCGCAGAGTTTACTTGTTACTGTTTGTCGTTTACAGTTCGAGGTGTTGGGCATTACGTTCCAAAAGTGAAGGCTGCGATTGAATCTATTCTTAGATCCTGCAACAGGACCTATAGTGGAGCTCTTCTAATTTCTTCAAGGACCAACATTGGTACTCTCTAATTCATGCAAATCACACTCACACACAGACACTGCAAGGAGCCATGCTCAGTTGCCTTTTGTTATTGGCTTTGACGGAGAGCCGTCTTTAGGAAATCACACAAACTTTTCTTGCCTTCTAATTCTTGATCTATGTGTATCTCAATTGCTTTTTGTAAAATATATCTAAAGTTTTAACATTGACTATTTTTATTCTTTTTGATGAAGTGATATTGTGCATTTTGTATTTTATTTCAATGCCCTGTCATTTTTTATTGTACATGGAAAGTGGAGTGGAGTGTAATCACTTTGGCATCGCAACTTCCAGGATCATAGTACATATACAGTGTAGTGGCAACAATTTTTTCCTCTTTTTTCTGTTAATTGGTTCACAGGTTCAATATCTGCCTTCCATTATTGCCTCTTTGGTTCATGAACTACCTTCATTTCTCCACTGAATGGTTCAATAACTTATTTCTTCTGCTGATGTAATATTTAGATTTTATAGATTCTGACAATTTTGGCTTATAAGAAACTGATCATTTGTGTTCACAGATGCTGTGACTAGGGAGAAGTCTCAGGGTTATCTCTTTCGTTCAGTGCTGAAGTGCATACCCTACCTGATAGAAGAAGTTGGACGAAGTGATAAGATTACTGAAATAATTCCTCAACATGGCATCAGTATTGATCCTGGAGTTCGAGAAGAAGCTGTACAGGTACTCAATCGTATTGTGAGATATCTTCCCCATCGCCGTTTTGCAGTTATGAGAGGGATGGCAAATTTCATATTAAATCTCCCTGATGAGTTCCCTCTTCTAATTCAAACATCACTTGGACGTCTTCTGGAGCTCATGAGGTTCTGGAGAGCTTGTCTGGTTGATGATAAGGAACGTGATTCGGGGGATGCCAAACGTCTCCAGAGAAATGAAGGTCTCAAGAAATCGTCTTTCCATCAACCTCAAGAAGCAATTGAATTCCGTGCATCCGAAATGGATGCTGTTGGTCTTATATTCCTTAGTTCTGTTGATAGCCAGATTAGGCACACAGCATTGGAGTTATTGCGCTGTATCAGAGCTCTGCGAAATGATATTCGAGAGTTTTCACTTCTGGAAAGATCAGATTTTTTATTGAAAAGTGAACCTGAGCCGATATTTATAATTGATGTCTTAGAAGAACATGGGGTATTAAACTTTTCTAAACCTTTATTTACCGCACCTGATTTTATTTTTATTTTTAATCCTTCGAGTTATTAGACTTAGAATTCACCTGAGAGATGGCTTTTGCAGGATGATATTGTGCAGAGCTGTTACTGGGATTCCGGTCGTACTTTTGATTTGAGACGAGAATCTGATGCTGTGCCTCCTGATGTTACTCTGCAGTCTATATTATTTGAGAGCCCTGATAAGAACAGATGGGCCAGATGCTTAAGCGAGGTGGTAAAATATGCTGCCGAGCTTTGTCCAAGTTCTGTTCAACATGCTAAGTAAGTAAATTTCAATTACTCTCACCTCCATAACAGACATCATTTGTTATTATTCCCCTCCTCTTACAGTTGACCATTGTATCATGATCCTTATCACACAATGCTCAACTAAATTTTAGCTGTCAGCAAGCCCTTGTTTGGCATCTATTATATTGAGATGCATGCAGAACTGTGAAGCTTTACACATTTTGTTTCTTTTTCCTATTTATAGGCATAAAGTTGTGTGAGCAGTTTTAACTTAATCTGGTGTTATTTGCAGGTCAGAAGTTATTCAACGTCTTGCTCACATCACCCCTGCTGAGTTAGGTGGAAAGGCCCATCCGTCGCAGGATACAGATAACAAACTAGATCAGTGGCTAATGTATGCTATGTTTGCATGTTCGTGTCCTCCAGATGGGAGGGAAGGTGTCATTTCATCTACGACAAAAGATCTATTCCATCTCATTTTCTTGTCCCTAAAATCTGGTTCTGAAGCTCATATAGTGAGTAACAGCCACTTAATGATCTTTTACAATAAAATTTCACTAAGGAATCTGCTTTTGCAACTTATTCTGATTACTTCCTTTCTGAAGCTCCATCCTATCCTAAGAATTTTTTAAAGGAAGCAATGCAATAATGTTCTTTTTTCTTCTTTACAAATATCCAATTCATCTCTTTTGTTGCAGCATGCAGCCACCATGGCTCTTGGTCATTGTCATCTTGAAATATGTGAAATCATGTTTAGCGAACTTGCATCTTTCATTGATGAGGTTTCTCTTGAAACTGAGGGTAAACCGAAGTGGAAGGTATTACTTATTTCTTGGATATCGTCTAGTTTTATCCATTTTCTACCTGTCAAATGTGATTAAACCGAATCCTATGTCTGCTGATACAGACTCAAAAGTCCCGTCGTGAAGAGCTTCGTATCCACATCACAAATATATACCGTACTGTTGCCGAGAACATCTGGCCTGGTATGCTAAGCCGAAAACCAGTTTTTCGACTTCATTATTTGAAGTTCATTGAAGAAACTACCAGGCAGATATTAACGGCTTCTCCTGAAAGTTTTCAAGATATGCAGCCTCTTCGCTTTGCTCTTGCGTCTGTTCTTAGATATTTGGCACCCGAATTTGTTGATTCAAAATCAGAGAAATTTGATATTAGAACTAGGAAGCGTCTGTTTGATCTGTTGCTCTCTTGGAGTGATGAGACGGGTAGCACTTGGAGTCAAGATGGAGCCAGTGATTACCGACGTGAAGTTGAAAGGTATAAATCTTCTCAGCATAGTAGGTCAAAGGACTCGATAGATAAACTTTCATTTGATAAGGAATTGGGAGAGCAGGTTGAGGCTATCCAGTGGGCCTCTATGAATGCAATGGCATCACTCCTGTATGGACCTTGTTTTGATGATAATGCCAGAAAGATGAGTGGACGGGTCATATCTTGGATTAACAGCCTATTCATTGAGCCTGCACCAAGGGCCCCATTTGGTTATTCACCAGCAGATCCAAGAACACCATCTTACTCAAAATACGCAGGAGAAATTGGTCGTGGTACCGCTGGTCGTGATAAGCATAGGGGTGGGCACCTTCGAGTTGCTCTTGCAAAGCTGGCTCTGAAGAATCTTCTTCTTACTAATTTGGACCTATTCCCTGCCTGTATTGATCAGGTAAGATATCATTTATTCTCCTCTTTTGTGTTTATGAAGCAACTTCTTCGTTAGTCTTCAGCTTTGGTAGTAAGATTTTAGATTTAGAACAGGTTTAACAATGAAACGTGAGTGACATGGTGGCAATTCCTGAAATCAAATCATAAAACATTTCATTCTTTATCTGGGAGTGTGAATAGACAGGTTTAGGTTATTAATTTATAGTTTTATAGCCCTCTGTTTCAGCAGAGTGAAGCTGCAATTGTTCTTCACATGGTTTTCTTTTAGCATTGCTGTCATGGATGTTGCACCAAATATTGGACTGAGATTTCCCGCTCTATTTTCCTTGCAGTGCTATTATTCTGATGCTGCTATAGCTGATGGGTACTTTAGTGTGCTGGCTGAGGTCTACATGCGTCAGGAGATACCAAAATGTGAAATTCAGAGGCTATTAAGCCTGATCCTCTATAAGGTGGTTGATCCATCTAGGCAAATCCGTGATGATGCCCTTCAAATGCTTGAGACACTTTCTGTGCGTGAATGGGCTGAAGATGGCACTGAAAGCTCAGGAAGCTATAGAGCTGCTGTTGTTGGCAACCTCCCTGACTCCTATCAACAGTTCCAATACAAACTCTCTTGCAAACTTGCCAAAGATCATCCTGAACTAAGCCAACTACTTTGCGAAGAAATAATGCAGAGGCAACTTGATGCCGTTGATATAATTGCACAGCACCAAGTGCTTACCTGCATGGCTCCTTGGATTGAGAATCTCAATTTTTGGAAACTTAAAGACTCGGGTTGGAGTGAAAGACTACTGAAAAGTTTGTATTATGTTACGTGGCGACATGGAGATCAGTTCCCCGATGAAATTGAAAAGCTTTGGAGCACTATAGCTAGTAAGCCACGGAACATCAGTCCAGTTTTAGATTTCTTGATTACAAAGGGGATTGAAGATTGTGATTCAAATGCATCAGCTGAAATTAGTGGGGCGTTTGCTACATATTTTTCAGTTGCTAAAAGAGTTGGCTTATATTTAGCTCGCATTTGCCCGCAGCGTACAATTGATCACTTGGTTTACCAGTTGTCTCAGCGGATGCTCGAGGAGAGTGTGGAGCCAGTTAGGCCCAGTGCCGGTAAGGCTGATGCCAATGGGAACTTTGTGTTGGAATTTTCTCAGGGTCCTGCTGTGGCTCAGATTGCATCTGTTATTGACACCCAGCCTCATATGTCACCTTTGTTGGTTCGTGGATCCCTTGATGGTCCACTAAGGAATACCAGTGGGAGCTTGAGCTGGAGAACAGCAGCTGTTGGAGGCCGAAGTGCCTCGGGGCCACTGAGTTCTATGGCACCTGAGATGAATATCGTTCCTGTTTCTGCTGGCCGGTCCGGCCAACTTCTTCCATCACTTGTAAACATGTCAGGGCCTTTGATGGGTGTTCGCAGTGCAACTGGAAGCCTACGAAGCCGCCATGTCTCCCGAGATAGTGGAGACTACCTCATCGACACGCCCAACTCTGGTGAAGATGGATTACATATTGGTGCTGTAGCGCATGGTGTGAATGCAAAGGAACTTCAATCTGCATTACAAGGACATCAACTACATTCATTGAGTCATGCAGATATAGCATTGATTTTGCTTGCTGAAATTGCTTACGAGAACGATGAGGATTTTAGAGAACACTTGCCTTTGCTCTTTCACGTTACATTTGTCTCAATGGACAGTTCAGAGGATATTGTGCTGGAGCATTGCCAACACCTACTTGTTAATTTGCTGTACTCTCTTGCCGGGCGACACTTGGAGTTGTATGATGTGGAAAACAATGATGGAGAAAACAAGCAGCAGGTTGTCAGCTTAATTAAATATGTCCAATCAAAGAGGAGTAGCATGATGTGGGAGAATGAGGACCCGACCGTTGTAAGGACGGAGCTTCCTAGTGCAGCACTCTTATCAGCCCTTGTGCAGAGTATGGTGGACGCAATCTTCTTTCAAGGAGATCTACGGGAAACTTGGGGAGCTGAGGCTCTTAAATGGGCTATGGAATGCACATCAAGGCACCTTGCGTGCCGTTCACACCAAATTTATCGAGCACTTCGTCCTCGTGTCACCAATGACGCGTGTGTATCTTTGCTTCGCTGCCTCCACAGGTGCTTGGTGAATCCAGTACCGGCAGTATTAGGATTCATAATGGAAATCCTGCTGACATTACAAGTGATGGTGGAGAATATGGAGCCAGAAAAGGTGATACTCTACCCCCAGCTTTTCTGGGGTTGTGTGGCCATGATGCATACAGACTTCGTCCATGTTTACTGCCAGGTGCTTGAGCTCTTCTCTAGGGTGATTGATCGTTTATCCTTTCGAGATAGAACAACAGAAAATGTGCTTCTCTCTAGTATGCCCAGGGATGAGCTAGATATAAGTGTTTCTGACGTCGGTGACTTTCAGCGATTGGAATCGAAGAATGCCACTGATCCCTCATCAGCTCATGGCAAGGTGCCTGCATTCGAAGGAGTGCAGCCACTTGTGTTGAAAGGGCTCATGTCATCTGTTAGTCATGGTGTTTCTATAGAGGTTTTGTCACGAATCACCGTGCCTTCATGCGATTCAATATTTGGGGTTGCTGAAACCCGACTATTGATGCACATCACTGGCTTACTTCCTTGGCTTTGCTTACAGCTCAGCCAAGATGCTGTTGCCGGACCTGCTTCTCCACTCCAACAACAGTTCCAGAAGGCTTGTTCTGTCGCAACCAACATCGCAGTCTGGTGCCGAGCAAAATCTTTGGATGAGCTAGCAACTGTTTTCATGATTTACTCGCGTGGCGAAATCAAAAGTGTGGACAATCTCCTTGCTTGTGTTTCACCCCTATTATGCAATGAGTGGTTCCCAAAGCACTCTGCTTTGGCTTTTGGCCATCTTTTGCGGCTCCTGGAGAAAGGACCAATTGAATATCAACGCGTAATTCTTCTTATGTTGAAGGCATTGCTTCAGCATACTCCAATGGATGCAGCTCAGAGCCCCCATATGTACGCAATTGTTTCTCAACTAGTTGAGAGCACTTTGTGCTGGGAGGCACTTAGTGTTTTGGAAGCTCTGTTACAGAGTTGTAGTTCTCTGCCATCTTCCCATCCTCATGATTCAGGGGCTTTCGAAAACGGACTTGGCGTGGGGGACGACAAGATTGTAGCCCCGCAAACCTCATTCAAGGCTCGTAGCGGACCACTACAATTGGCAATGGGTTTGGGGCTCGGACCTAGTTCCACAACGAACGCCACAGCTAATGCTCCTGAATCCGGCTTGCCACCTAGGGAGCTGGCATTGCAGAACACTCGGTTAATGCTCGGCCGGGTGCTCGATGGTTGCGCCCTAGGGAGGAGAAGAGATTATAGAAGGCTGGTTCCTTTCGTGACCAGCATTGGGAACATCTAAGACCATGGTTAGTGTTCTTTTTCCCACGCCTAGCTGCTGTGGCTGTTTTTTTCTGTATATAGATGGTCCTTATGGTGGTTGTTTAAAATTGTAGTTTTAGGTCCATTATTATCTAGGGTACCCCCCCAAACTGCATTTTTACCACCAAGATGCAGAGCATTATTGTCACTGTGTTAGTCACTGCTGTAGCCTGTAATAATCTTGGTTTTAGATGGATTCTCCATGTATAGTTATCATTCAAACAGTTTTGATCTTGCAAACGTTTTTTTTACATGTAAATCTGGTTGATGTCCGAATTGAGAGCTCATTTTTTTTGTTCCAATCTGCGACAAAAGCCCAGAATATTGTTAATCTTGCGGCACGGTGGGAAAGAAGGCAAGATTAGAACCCATTCACATAGATTTAGTAATTTATATATTTTAAAAAAATAAAAGTCTAAAATCAGTTATAATATATTTTTTTCTAACAATTTGCTGATGATAAATTGGCAAGAAATACTAGAGATAATTTGACAAGGGTTGTGGCCAATTGACACTTCACGTCAGGTCTTGAGTTGGAAGGCAACTATATAACAAAATAATAATAATAATAATAATAATAATAATTTGATTATACTTTTCCATTTATCTCCTTGAATTGAAAGAAAAGAAAAACAAAGAAATACATTCTCATTTCCAAATTATATCACATTTTTTATTAGTTTACATATAAAATATTCCCTTAATTTTTTTAATATGAAATATTTAAGATTATTAGTATAAATAAAAATTTTTTTAATTGCAACTTTTTAAAAAATATATATATTTTTTTAATCAATTAGAACTCCATAAAGATAATTTAAAATTAAAAAAATTAATATGAAAAATCAAAAATATTTTATGAAAATAATTTCTCCCACCTAAAACATAACTTTAAAAAAATCAAAGGGAGTAAAAAATACTTCTGTCTTCTTACTATATAAATAGTATTAATAGAAGCATTCTCCATTTTCCCCCAAATGTTCCCGACCTAATCCGATCGGGGCTCAGTGATAGCCTAAAACCATTTCTCTGCGATTGAGAAGTCGAACCGTTCTCCCAAGGCAGAACGCAAATGTACGCCTCCGTGGGCGATTCGGACTCACGGCGGTCAGCAGAGCGGCGGAGAAGTACGAACTACACTGGTGGGAGATTCGCAGAAGTCAAATGTACGCCTCGGTGGGCGATTCGGAGCTCGCGGCTGCCAGGAAAGCGGCGGAGAAGTACGAATATACTGGTATCCATTGGATTTTGGTGGCTTGTTGATGGAAAGCTAATTATTGTCATTGAATCAAATACAGTTGTTTGATACTAAACTAGGTTTTATGAAACTGTCCTTCCATGCGTATTCTTGGTGCATTAAGCTTGAATATTGTGTTAAAGTGTTCAGTTAGCCGTTTCTATCTCTAATTGTTCTGTTTTGTTTTCTTCGGTTTTGGCTGCCTGTAATCTAGGGTTTTATTTCATTCCTAGAGCTTTAAGAAAAACACTGCCAGGTTGTCTGTAAGTTAGGGTTTTATTTCATCCCTAGAGCTTGTGATAAGCACTGTCAGGGGATTAGAGAGCAATCAGAAAGTTTTCCTCATCTTCTAGACAGGACAAATCACAATGCATTTTATGGGTTATATGGAGAACTTGTTTGATGCTGCCAAAGAAAATAATGTCTTTGTTGATGGAAAGGAGAAAAAATTCATCTCTCATGTGGTTGTTGAAGCATATTATGATTTAAGTGAATATCTTGATTTATTCAGAGTGCTAATGCCCTGCCAGATCTGCACAGTTTGTCATTGTTTGGCCTTGAGATGCATTTCTATTCTTCGGTCAGATTTTTAATGTCTCTAATTATTTAAGTTCTTATAAATTCTTCCTGTCATTGATATAACTATATTGTGTGCATATTTAGGTTTTGCGTTTCAGGACAAATCCAACCTTTGTGTCATGGAAAGGAGGAGCAGTACGTATCCATTTTGGTATTAGCTTTGATATTCTGGTAATCATTTTTATTGTTACTTTCTCTGATCCTGGTATCAAGATAAAATAATTTGGTCTAAATACGTTATTTTTGTTTTGGCCTAATGAGAAAGCCTGCCACCTGAAAAGCAAGAGAGAATGGATCCTGGAGACTCGCGTCTTCTTTTAATGATCTGTCATCTGGAATGCTACGAGCTTAAATGCCCAATGCTGCTATAAGTTTTTATGGATAGTTGACTTGGATCTTAGAACTAGAGTTCGTAATACCTTCACTAATATGGTTGTGGTGCAAGTATGAAGTTGAGTATACAAGTGCCAAAAAGTATAGTAAAGAGCTTATTTCATGTTTTGTTCCATGAATCTTGCAGTTATTAAAATTAAGGTACCTACAAAAGCTCTATGGATACAGGAAACTAAGTTGTTTCTTTTGCTATTCTCTGCAGATACTCAGTGTTCTTGATTTTAGTCGGGATGCCTGGATACATTGGGAGGACTGGATCCGAAGCGGGATTCACGTTGGTAGTGGTAGGAAGTACAAGGATTCTTATTATCTCCAGGCATAAGCGATGTGTTACATAAGTTCATGAAAGATGGTAAGCACCCTTGGTTGCTGTTTATGTATTCTTCTCCGTTCATCTAAACACAGAAGGGTTATAAGAAGCTTTCCTCTTCCATATCTTGTTCTCAAAAGAGTGTATAAAAGTTGCATAACTGCATACTGTATATTAATTCTTCAGGGTTAGTGTAACGGCACCTTTCTAGTTGACAGTTTGAGCTATTTTCATGAACTCACTCCTAGGATGAGCTTGAAATTTGTTTCTGACTATTCATCTTATTTACTAAATGCATAATCTGTGTTGTTTCCAGTGTTGGATTGATTAATATGCCTATCTGGTAGCCTTTTTTTGGTCCAGCTGTTGTTCACCATTTGTTATCAGCGTGGTTACTGTTGATATGTCCTTTTGTGTGCCTGCTTTTCTCTTCTCACCTAAAGCTTGTTTGGAGTAAAAATGGAGTGTCATATCTGGCAATAGAAATGAAATCCCGGGACCAGAATGTGTATCATTGAGATGTTGTCAAATGCTACTAGGCTCTTTATTCTTGTGATTTTCTTTTTAAAAAGCATAAAATGGTGAAATCAATAGTGCTTAAAGTTGCTTTTTGAAATTGGTGCTTTCTGTCAGTTGACCTTTCAGCTGCATCAATTTTCCTTCTCTCCAACCCAAGAAACTTTTGGGCTGTTACTCAAGTTTCTGAGTTGCTATCCTCACCAATTTATAGGAAAAAAGATTCCATATGTACTGTAATCAGAATAAGCTAGATTCGAATTATATATTTTTAACCACTCTAGCAGTGTCTCATCTTTTGACTGCAAGAAATTTTATGAACCATTAGATCTATAAACTTTATGCAACTTACCCTATAAGATAGCCCATGTAAAATGCTTTCTTTTGTTTTTTCACAACTGATCATTGGATGTTGTAGACTCTGTGCATAGGTTGTGAATGCTTCTGATTTGACGAAACATAAAATTGAACAGGCATCCTTCTCCTTCCTAGAATAACTCAAGTAAACATAATGATATCATCCTTGAGTGGGCCAATGTTTGGATTTTGCATAAACATTCGGCTTGTGTCTATTTCATGCTATAATAAGAAACTTTGACAGATCAAAGATTTCTTGTTCTAAATGATTTACTTAAGTCTAGATTAACCTTCAAGATGGGAAAAAGAATGTGTGTCAACAGAAAATTGCTTTCTTTGATGTCTGAAGAGCATATTGTTGTATGTTGGGGTACTACTTGAATGCAGAGATAGATGGGACATGTCCTACAATGTAATATGTTTTCTTATACTCTTTTAAGTCTGTCCATCCCAAAAATAGTCTTGTTTGTTGAAAAAAAGGACTTTCTTTTGAGACGAAGAATTTAAAATCTAATAAATGTGTTGTTGAGGGCGTGGCTGAAAGTTGAAAGGTGTAGTCAGAGTTGAGAAATTGAAGTTGGTTGAGATAATAACATTTGGTTAAATAACATTATCACTATGAGCATGCTTCTAGTGTGTTATTAAAGCACGGGCTAGAATTGTCTCAAGAGGTTGTATGTCTTTTCGTACCATTCCAGGTTCTTGTTAAATTGGATGTTTTCAATAGATTGTTGGTTAAGCATAAAAGATGAAAACATTATTTTGTTTCACAAAAGGACAAGGTAAAGTCTCATAATGTTTTGTTCACGTTCTTTAGGCGGATCAAAGAGTTGCTATAGTTTCCCGCCAGTTACCAACTTAGTATCAATTAGTGCATATGGAATATGAGTAGTTTTTTAGAATAATTGTTTATAGCTTTGATTGGATATGTAGTATTAAATTGTTCCCTTATCTTTGAGATTGTGACCTCTTGGGTTATTGAGTGGTAGCAATTTGGAAACTTATTGTGTTATTTCCGTTTCTTCATTTTCGCACTTGATTTCTTTCACAATGCAATACCCTTTTTGTCTCTTAGTGCAATCTGATGTACAAAACCTTCACATGTGGATGTAGGGTAAATTTTCTGAGGTATGAGTTCCAGAAAGCCTGAAAAGCCCTTGTTCAGTAATAAATGTTACCCATCACTGGAGACTTTGATCCCTTGGGAACTTTTGTTGGGAGCCAAAGCAGGTAAAGTATATATACGAAGGTACTCCTCAAAAAACTGGTTTTTTTGTTAACCTGTTTAACTATACCTCTAATACATCATATTTGTGCAATTAAGGCAAGCTTCTTCAGCCATCCGGAGGCCCTACAGCTAAAACATTGACAGAAGATTCTGGGATCATTTTCAATTGAGCTCCTGCTAGTATGGATTTTGGAAGAAATTTGATTACTGAAGGGGAGTTATGGTGGGGAAAGGCAACTCCCACAGAATCAACCAAAGAAGATATCACAGGGAAGAGAATTCTTTCCTTGGATTTAATATCACATTTTCATTTCTTTTTATTTTCTTGCTCTGGAGCAGATGCTTTTTATTTTCTTTTTATCAAAGGTCATGTCTTCTTCTTTTCACCAGGTAACTGAAGGGACTGACTGTCGGAATTCTGTTGCGCGGATATTTCATATTGAGATGAGGATTATCTACGAGTTCTGGGCTCTGGGCTTGCCAAAATGGAAAAATGGCAACTTGGTCACTATGCTCTAATATGGGAAAGGCCAAACTAGTTTTTACTTGCGAAGTTCATATGGTTTTCATTTATTTATTTTTTAAATCGTATTAGATCATGTAATATTTATGATGTTGACTCATACAGTAAAATACAGTAAAACAGTACAGGGAATATAGGCCGTATCCAAACACAATCAAGCCAATTTAATCAAGCTCAGAATCACAATCACAAGTAGAAAATTAACATTAAATTACTACTATAATTGAGCCTTAAAATTCTTTTGGCCCGATAACATAAAATTACTACGACTATTGAGACTTAAAAATTTTAAGTAGGCCCAATAAAATAAAAAACTACGACTATTGGACCTTTCGGGCCTTGAAAATTTTTAATAGGCCCAATTACATACGACAACTTTGACTATTGGGCCTTAAATTTTAAAACAGGCCCAACAACAAAAAATTACTTCGACTGTTGGGCCTTAAATTTTTTAGAGACCCAATAATCTTCTATTGGGCCTTAAAATTTAACAGGCCCAACAAATAGTTAATTAGACTGTTGGGCTTCAAATTTTAATAGACCCAATAATCTTCATTGGGCCTAAAAATTTTAACAGGCCCAATAACAAAAAATTACTGCGACTTTTGGGCCTATAATTTTTTAAATCAGTCCAATAATATACTATTGGACCTTAAAATTTTTAACAGGCCCAACCACCAAAAATTACTTCGACTATTGGGCCTTCAAAATTTTTAATTGGCCCAATAATCTTCTGTTCGGCCTCAAAAATATTAACAGGCCCAACAAAAAAATTTACTACGACTTTTGGGCCCTAAAATTTTTTAATAGGCCCAATAATCTTGAAACAATACGAGCATTGGGCTCTGAAATTTCTAGTTAGCCCAATTACATCAAAAACTTTGACTATTGGGCTTGAAAATTTTTAATAGGCCCAGAACAAAAATTACTTCGCCTGTTGGGCCTTCAAAAATTTTAATAGGCCCAATAACATTAACTATTGGGCCTTGAATATTTTATCAGGCCCAACATCAAATTACTTCGACTGTTGGGTCTTAAAAATTTTTAATAGGCCCAAATCATGAATTACTTCCACTATTGGTCCTTAAATTTTTTGGTAGGCCCAATCTATTTGGCTTTGAAAAATTTTAGGACCAATAAAATAAAACTATTAGGAGTATTGGGCCTCTAAAATTGCATTTAAGTAGGCCCAATAACATTATTTACTTTGCCTTTGGGCCTCAAGTCTTAGTAGGCCCAATTGCATAAAACTACTACAGCTATCGGGCCTTAATATTAAACCATTACATTTACAGGGCTTTGAAAATTTTTTGCAGGCCCTATAAACATTTAAAACACTATTACAATTGGGCCTTGAAATTTTTGGTAGGCCCAATAACACAAAATTACTGTCGGTTGGGCCTTATATTTTTTCATAAGCCCAATAATAATATACAACCACTATTACTATTGGACCTTGAAATTTTTAAGTAAGCCCAATAACTTAAAACTATATATACAATTAAGGAATAAAATACTTTGGGCAATTTGAGAAATCTCAGATTTACCCACAAGCCCCTAAACTCTGCCTAAAATTTGATTACAGAGATACTACGCAAGCGAACTATTGCCTCAACAGTTGCCCCACGAGGATCATTCAAATGCTGCACTTCATTATACCTCTGAAATGGTAAAACAATAACGAATCAAAAACGCTCATCGCTCCCATGAGTCACTGCGTCATACTTCTGCCAAAAAGATTTCACGATCTTAATTTCTAAGTCACAACACGCAAGTGACATAATCAAGGGGAAAAAATATTAAAATTACTTGCCTTCAAAACATATCTCTGGAGTGGTACGTCTACATTTTTTATATTTGTAATGTTGTAATTTTCATTATCACCAGAAAAGTAAAATGTTCAGACAATGAACAATATGAA